>OX451740.1:935854965-937091939 GCA_948472305.1 Vicia faba | reverse complement strand
GTCTCGCTCTTGGCAAACATGGTCAGTATTTATAGATTCTACACACACATAATACATTTTTTTCTCTTACGCATATGAGTCTTAGATGTTTAGGATTTAAGGTTTAGGTTGAAGTTCATAATAAAGCATAAACAAAACTCTAATATGTTACCAAAATCTATCTTACATTTGTTGGAGCCATCTTTCTAGTACTACATGTTAAGAGTTCCATATTAAACAATATATGGTATGAACTTGTTTTTATAAGCGGGGGTAATTCTCACCCGACAAGTCGGTTTTGTCTGATTGAATTAGGCTCAACCACATTTCTTAACACTGCACTTTACACTCCGTTTATTGTGTTATGAACTTGAGCACTATATTTTTTCTACTTACCTCTTTTTCTCTTCTTTTGGAGTAGGGAATTTGTAGTACTAGTAAGTTACAACCACAGCAATCGATGGAGGCCAATCTTCAGAATCTAAACCATGACAAATTTAGATCTAACAAAACCTCAAATTTTCATCAGAACATTACTACCCTACCTACAGAAACACACCAGGCCACTGAACCTTGTAAGACGGCGCAACAGATCATGGAGGAGGACCAAAAAGCTCTAACATCATCCACAGTGAATGCTGATAGACCTTCATATGATGGATATAACTGGAGAAAATACGGACAGAAGCAAGTAAAAGGAAGCGAGTATCCTCGAAGTTATTACAAGTGCACACATCCTAATTGCCCAGTTAAGAAGAAAGTTGAAAGATCATTTGATGGCGAGATTGCTGAAATTGTTTACAAAGGCGAACACAACCATGGAAAACCACAACTTCTAAAGCGCAACGCGGGAGCGACACAAGGATCAGGAATGGTTTCTGATGGAATGGTTCAAGATATATTATTAAGTAATAATAATAATAACCAGAATGAAGGAAGAATAGAGAATCATGTCAAAGCTTCACAGCCTAATGATTCTACTCTTGAAAATTCTTGTGCTTTAAGTGGGGATTGTGAGGAAGGAAGCAAAGGATTCGAGGCAGACGAATATGATCCTAGAAGTAAAAGAAGGTGAAAATAGTTTTAACACGTTTGCAACTTCATGTAATGTAGATATGTTATTGGTAACATAATATTTTCTGTACTAACTCAACTAAGTTTGTGCAGGAAAAATGAGAATCAATCAAACGAAGCGGCACCATCAGAAGAAGGTTTAGTAGAGCCACGGATTGTGATGCAAAATTCTGCGGATTCTGAAATCCTTGGAGATGGCTTTCGCTGGAGGAAATATGGACAGAAGGTGGTGAAGGGAAATCCATATCCCAGGTTCATACTTTTCTTCTTCAAAGTAACTATAATATGAGTTGCTTCAAGATTACTTGTAAAGGAAGGTTCCTTGGAGATTACTCTTTCTGACAGTATTAATTTTTTGAATCTTGCAGAAGTTACTATAGATGTACTCATATAAAGTGCAACGTTCGCAAGCACGTGGAGAGAGCAATTGATGATCCAAAATCATTTGTGACTACATATGAAGGAAAGCACAACCATGAGATACCACTCAAGAACACAACAACTGTGGCATCATCTGAAAAGGATTCTCTTACTAAAGATAAACCATATTGACACTTTAATTTATTATTAGTTAACAATAACATTATAGTTATTATGACTAAATGGTTTGGATCCTCATATGATAGATTTTCACTAATTTTGATTGGTAGACCCAACTCATTTGAAGTGATTAATTCTACTTATCCTATAAAGTATGCTCAGAATAATTGAAGTTAATTAGAAGATAGTGACAATTTGAAATGCAACAACTACTGAGATTAGGGTATTTAATTTTATGTTTTAACTTTTGATGAGAACAATATATGTAATTGGAGCATAATTCACATGGTAATTAATTTCATTGTTCCAAGCATTTGAATCATTTTATGATGGAGATAGAGAGAGAAATTTCAAATTCTCAAATATTTTATGATTAAGCTTTACCCTCCTAATGCATTTTTAGGATCAAGGAAGTCTTATGATATTCCTCAAAAGTTTATTGGATTAAATGGCAACACTGATGGAGTTGTCCTTGATAGTCTAGATCTTTATGCTTGTGGATGCATCTATAGAGACACTTTCGCTGCTACTTTAGATAGTTTTGCTCAAAATATTTGTATCACTGCTGTTTTGCATGATGAGTTTATTGGAGTAATGTTAATTGAAATTGCTTACATAAAGGTGACATTCACTCTATAGAATCCGATTACTAGCTAGTCAACACGACTTCAAGAACCATAACATTGAGCTTTCGAGGTTAATAAACAAAGAAATCTTTAAATGTTAAGCACAATAACAATCATCCTCACATATTTCATACCCTACGATGAGAACTAGATCCAAACGACAATGGACATTTACAAAACCTAAAATAAGTTTCAAAATTCTTTTGAAAGTTGAGAGAACAAGTGTTGTGAATTCTAAATCAAAAGCAGATGTGTATGTTGTTCAACATTGTGAATGGGTTTTTGAGAAAATGATTTATATATGTGCTGGAGATCTAGCACAAAAGTGAGAGAAAAATGCTATTTGATTCGAGTTATAAGCATAAAGTATTAGTCGAGTTAAGAAATCAAGTGATTTGTATCAAGATCCAAGAAACAAGAAAATTCAACTCTATGATTCGAGTCAAGCTTTATGTGATATGAGGCACATGATTTGAGTAATGAAAATCTCTAATTCGAATCACATTCACATAACCAAAATCGAAAAGCTGCACTCTATGTTTGATTTGAGTCAGGAAATATGTGATTCAAATCAAACTTCTATGACTCGAGGTTATGGATGCTTTGATTCAAATTATGACAACAAGAAGACAGTTCCTAAACATTTTGTGACTTTGATTTGAGTCAAGACTGTGTGTAATTCTAATTATACTTTCAGAACCTCAATTTTGACAAAATGCAAAGTGTTTTTGAGAATCCAAACTTGTCATGACTTGAACCATTCTTAAATGTGGTTCTTGATTCAAAAACTTTGACAACTTAACTAGATGTATATTAGTTGGATTATAATCAAACAATTTAATTTATACATGCGTAAAAACATATTAAGAACTCATTCCTAAGGTGCGTAATCATGTGAGGAGACTCAATAATGATAAGAACAAAACCAAAATCTAAATGACAAGCAAAAAAAAAACAAACTCTTAGGAGGAAGAGGAAATTTGAGTCTCCCCTTTTTTATGCTTGACAAGCTTGCAACTTTTTCAATCAGAATTGAGTCAACTTTAAGCAGATACAAAGCTTGATCAATTCTTCAATGGTTTTTCATTGAAATTAATTTTGTTGTTCTTCCACTATGATTTTGACAAATATTACAAAATTGTTTTGTACAATTACAATTCGAATAATGTTGATAATAAAAAACTTCGCTTCTAATTCTTCTTAAAATCTTCCAGCTCCAAGAATGCAACTCCAAATCTCTATTATGCAGCGATCTTTACTCTATCCCAATATCTAAAGCCTTGGCCTGCCTGTAGATGAGAAAAACTCCAACTTTATTTGTATGCTTTCGCACAACTTTACCAAAGTAATTATGGAGATAATAACTTCCTTCTTTTGTTTTGAATTTGTCAACCCCTTTCAGAACCACACACACAATTTTCAAATCCGTGAAACCCTCAAGAAATCTTCAAAGGAAATGTTAAGCACAATAGCAATCATCCTCACATATCTCATACCCTACGATGAGAGCTAGATCTAAACGACAATGGGCAATGCAAGAGGTTGAAGATGAAAGATTTCATTTACAAAACCTAAAACAAGTTTCAAAACTCTTTTGAAAGTTGAGAGAACAAGTGTGTTGTGAATTCTAAATCCAAAGTAGAGGTATATTTTTCAACATTGTGAATGGATTTTTGAGAAAATAATTTATATATGTGCTGGAGATCTAGCACAAAAATGAGAGAAAAATTATATTTAATTTGAGTTATAAGCATAAAGTATTAGTCGAGTCAAGATATCAAGTGATTTGTGTCAAGATCTAAGAAACAAGAAAATCCAACTCTCTGATTCGAGTCAAGCTTTATGTGATGACTTGAGGCACATGATTTGAGTCACGAAAACCTCTAATTCGAATCACATTCACATAATAAAAATTGAAAGGCTGCACTCTGTGTTTGATTTGAGCCAGGAAAAATGTGATTCAAATCAAACTTCTGTGATTCGAGTTATGGATGCTTTGATTTGAATCATGACAACATGAAGACAGTTCCTAGACATTTTTTGACTTTGATTTGAGTCAAGCGAGTGTGAAATTCTAATCACACTTCCAGAACCTCAATTTTGGAAAAATGCAAAGTGTTTTTGAGAATCCAAATTTTTCATGACTTGAACCATTCTCAAATGTGGTTCATGACTCGAAAACTTTGACAACTTAACTAGAAGCATATTACCTGGACTATAATCAAACATTTTGATTTATGCATACGTAAAAACATATTAAAAACTCAACCCTAAGATTCCTAATCATGTGAGGAAACTCAATAAAAATAAGAACAAAACCAAAAGTTAAATGACAAGCAAACAAACATAAACCCTTAGGACGCAAAGACAACTTTAGTCTCCCCAATTTTTATGCTTGACAACATTGTAACTTTTGCAATTGGAATTAAGTCGACTTTAAGCAGATGCAAAGCTTGATCAATTCTTCCCTATGAAACATTTCACAAAACCACAAACAACATAAAACACATAAATAAAATATAGACTCATATTAAAACTTCTCCCCTTTTTACAAGATAAAAAAGAGATAGGTGATAATGATCTTAAATTTAAAAAATAACCAGCAACATAAAGAATAATCCAGAGAACCAAAATCAGAGCTAAAATAGCTAAGTAGGATATACATCAAATAAGGATACATTTCAGATGTACAAAGAAAGAAATGTCAAATACAACAAATATGCACGATACATCATGAGATTAATCAACAACAAAACTACGTGATCAAGATATACATGAAATGTAGATTAAATAATGCATGAACGAATCAAAAAGATGCTCAGAATGCACCTAATTAACATGATGCACTTAAAAATATTTTAAATGCATAATCATGTCATATAACAACTTAGAAATTAACAAATGAAAAGTAGCATATAAGAAGTAAGCAAATAGACATATAGAAGAAAATACAAAGATATTACAACTAAAGATAAAAGTTTTAAGCATTATACCAATAATGTTGGTTTAGATATACCTTGGTACAAGGAAATGTTACTTTACAACATAATACAAATGCAAGAATAAATGAAATAGGAATCTAAATCTATTTTATTACAAGAAGAATCCAAGATTCCCAATTTTCTATGTATCTTGTGAAAAGATTCAATGGATAACAATTTTGTAAAAACAACTATCACACCCTAATTTTTGACCTAAGACCCCACCTCAATTTGCATCTTCACATAGCATCAAGACCACAAGTTGTGTTCGACTACTAACCCTTTTAACTTTGGAGTTTGTCTTTATAAAAGTAATTAAGCACCTTTTTGTATGGGCTTTACATTTGTGTTTACTTTGATTACTAACCTCATGAAAATACAAAAAAGATATTCTTTATGTGTTTGTTTATTTTACAAGACAAATTGTTGAATCAATAAGTGCAGGTGGTGGTTCCTCAATTAGGATTTCTCCATTGCTCAGAGGCTTTCATTTTTATGTAAGATAGAAGGATTTCCACTATCAAGGTTTATCAATACCAGGTGGATTAGGGTCTTCATTTTTGGTTAATGCAAACATGTGGATTGAAGGATTTCTTCATATTTGGTTTCTTGGAAGTCAAGTACAAGTGTAAAGGTGTAAGAGATTTACTTGTGATTTTGTTTGATCAATACAACTATTAATTCTCATCAAATACTTATTACTTCAATTGCAAGTTAACTTGGATTTTGAGAATTAAAGTTAGGAGGCTGCTCAAGGATTTGTCTGTGTTAAAATCATCAAAATGTTTGGTTGAAATGAAGTACGGGTAACCAATGCCATAAGATCAAAATATCTGAAATTTGTCAATTAACATTAGGATTCTTAATCGCACGTGTGTTTATAATTGTAAGAGTGATTCAAGAAGGTTCATGAATTTTGGTGTTTTGAGTAAAATGCACTCTAATTTCTCAAAGATTATTTCAAGAGTGCAAGTTCATTAAATTGTTCAAGATTTCAAGCATTATTCAAGACTTTTCTCAAAGTTCAAATTCAAGGACAATTTTCAATCCAAATTGTTGTACCCCAAAATTTTTCCTCCCATTTTTCATTCAAGATACTATCCTAGGGTTTCTCGAATACTCAATTTGGCTCAGAAGTTGATCAGATAGATTTTCTACCTAGGCAGTGAGTCAACAATTAGGGTTTTTGTATTTTTCAAGCAAAAATGAGTTTTCAAAGTTTCAAATGGTCTTCATGGTTCTTCATGTATTCTCAAGAATGTTCGTGCCAAGTTTCAAACCTCCCATTGCAAATTTGCTCAATCAATGGTTCAAATGACTGAAAATCAACTGCATTGACCCAAAAGTCGACCTTCTTAAGATCAAGTTCAAACGATTGTAATTTCTTCATTATTCATTATTTTTGAGTGGTTCTTTTTGCGTATGACTCTCCTTGATGTCATCTCCAACTTCTCTTTATAAGTCAAGAGCCGATTATGTGTGAAAGATCATCAAAAATTCGAATACTTTAGAGGACTATGATCCCCATGTTGAGATCATTCATGGAACAAGATGTTGAGTTCGAATAAGATTTTGCTTGTAATACAAGTCACCGTGTTAGAAATTGGTTTAGGATGATTTGAGGATTCATTTGAATAATGTCTTTGATTTCAATTCAAGTTAGAAAAGCATTACGCGATATCAAAAGTTTCGTCCAAATTTTCTATGGTTCATTCGCACGAATCATTTTGAATTCAAGGTTTCAAAAACATTCATCATTTCTCAAGATTCATTCAAAGAGATTCTTTTGATTCAAATTTGTCAAAGTGAACCCATATTTCAAGGTTGGAAGATTGTGCATCAAGAGGATTATTGGGGAGTTGAGATTGAAATATAGCATGAAAGTTTATCAAATGCATTGTGTAAGTAACAAGTTTTGATTCAAGTTCTTAAGGTCCTGATTTTATCAATATTTGATTCAAGGCTAAAAAGATTCATTCATGTGATTCCTTGGTATATAAAGTACGAATGAACAAAGGAATATATTTGTCAAGATACAAGTATCAAAGATACATTCATTCAAGTTTTACCCATGTTTCATTCATAAGAAAATTCATTCAAGGGTTATATCACTCATCATGGTTTAAGATTGCCCATTTCAAGATAATCCAACATTTTCATGCTAAAGTCATCAAAATTTCATGCAAAGTCTTTCAAAATTATCAAAGATACATTCATGGCAACTTTTATCCATCAAGTTCTATCAAGTATTCATCCAAATGTTAAGTAATTTACAAGAATCATTCATCACTTCAAGATATTATAAGAAAATTATACAAGTTTCTATATGAAATCCATGTCCTAAACCTATGTTACATTCATAAAAAATTTGTCCATAAAACAACAAAATTTATGGTCCACAAAACCAGTCCAAAATCAGTCCCCAAATCAGCCTGTTGTCCAAGGCCCTGCATCAGTCCAACCTTGTCCACATCGCTGCCCATAACACTCCAAAACCCTACTACAAAGCGGCAAAACCAGTCCAAAACCTTGTGCCACAGCTGCCCATAAAACTGTCAAAAGCAGCCTGCATTAGCTGCTAAAAAACCTGTATAAAGCAGCCCAAAAACATGCTGCAAATATGTCCAAAACCTGTCCAATAAATTGCACTAAATTGGCAACACAAAACACTGCAAGAAAAAGCAATGAAACAGTATACAAAATTGTTCAAATTCATCTCACTTTTCACTCCCAATTCACCCCCTCATTCTGCTATAAAAACAGGGGGCAGCAGTACAAAACGGAGGGAGAGCTTTTGGTGAAACAAGGAGGAAACCAGAAAAAATATACATTTCACATAGAAACAACCACAAAGAGGATTCATATTTCCAACAGAGTTCCAGATTTCACAAGGAATAGAAACGAACAGAAGACAAGTTAAGGGAGAATGAGTTTACCTTTGGATCATCACCTTCAAGGACGTTCAGAACAAGTATTCTTTAAATTTCTTTGCAACTTTATAGTTTGAAATGTTGCGTCATTATAGCCAAATTATTGAGCCCCTTTGTCTGAGTTTGCCTTTGAATTTGTGAATATTGTTTGGACATTTCTCTTGTTTTATTCCTGTAATCACCAACAAAAAAGATTAAGAGAGTTAATAAGAAGAAGAGTTTCACACAAAACACCTCTAAAATCTCTATTAACACACAAAATTAGCTGTCAAATTTCTACTTCTTTCAAATACTTACAGCAATCACAAATTTACTGTAATATACTAAAACACATACCTTAATCTCTGCACCAATCTTGTTTCCCTCAGTGTCTGTCTGTTTCACCACCACACGCTATCTAAAATCAACACCATCACAATCGTAACATTCAAAATTTTGACCTCAGATTGCACATCCTCACTAAACTCCATTGAATTCAATGTTGCCGCCTATGTTCAACCTATTGTTTCTTCTTCACATCGCGCTATTCCTCTTCTTCACCTCACCTCCGATTCGAATTTAATTCACGAAATCCATCTCGGTTTCACTCATCCTCGCACTCGCTTCATGTTCGTTCACTCAGTGTAAGGCTTCAACCGAAGCCAGTGATAAAACCAGAAAAGGCGTACGAGCAATACTGCGGGAGGAGATAACAAGAACAACATTGATGATGATTCTTCTGCTACTGGTGCTGATTTGAAGGATGTTTGGTGAGGATCTGGAATCGATGCTGCTGCTTTTGTTGTTGATGTTGTTTCAATGAAGTTTGTTTCTTCAAGAGCTAAGTTTGATTTGGAGAAGTGGACTCAAAAAAAGATGATGGTGTTGATACGTACTTGAGGGACAGATATGGTGTTGGTACTGAGAGAAGGAAGGACGATTTAAAGAAGAGAGATAAAGATTTGAATTTTCTTTTTTACAGTAACATAGGGAAAAACAGATTTTTTTTAAACAATAATAATGGTATATTTAATTTGTTTTCTTTGCCTTCCCCATATACTAATAATAATAATTGAAATTTTTTGGTCTTCCTTTCCCCACACAACATCATGCGGCGCACCCTTTCCTTAGGGTTTTGAGATTTTGTTTTCTCTCTTCAAATTCCAACCGGGTCAGCCCATTGGGCTGCTGGCCTAATCCTCCTATCCGCTTTCCCTTTTGTTTTAATTAAATCATAACAATAACGAATGAACAGAACAACTCAGTTGGCAAGAGATTGTTTACTATTTGCTTCATTCTATTTTTGTTAAACAAAAATACATGATTGGGCTTTACAATTTCCTTCTAGCCCATCCGAATTTATACCTCACGCCCCCATTTTTAGTTTAACACCACCCTTCTACTTTGTTTTGTTAGTTTGACTTTATTTGTTTTACTAGTTTAATAACTCATGAAATTTTGTAGCTTAGTTCTAAATTTTTAATTTAAGAAAAAATTATGAATAATTTTATTAATATTTTATCGTTTAGTTAACTTTATTTTAAATTATTTAGCTTCCACATGATAAAATTAAAAAAAAAATATAGAATAGATATTTACTTTCTTTTTAAAATTTTCACAAACAAAATACCAAGAATTTTATTTCCATACTTTGTTAATTAATTTTTACTTCATAGATTGTTGTAGTTTTAATTAATGGTTCGATTCAATTTGGTTGTATTGATTGCCTATTTGGACTTTTAATCACATTTATTCATCCCTATTTGTAAATTTGTACCCCCATTCCCGAAAGCTCTGTAATAGCATAGAATTTTAATTTCCGCAATTTACTGTTTTCCTTATACTGCAAGTAATTAGGCGTGTATGGCAAGACATAAAATTAACCTCTAGACAACCCTAATCAAAGACAAAATTAACTTGAATCTAACACACTTTTGACACGCGCACCTCTAGGGTAACCTTGCTTGTTGCCTCGGAAAAACAGTCATGTCCCTCGAATATGGGACGCTTTAGCAAAGACCCTTCGATAAAAAAGAACATAGTCCCTTGATGTCCCTCGATGTTGCCTTCGGTAAAATGATCTAGTCCCTTATGAAAATTGCTAAAGCGTCTCACAAGTTGCATTCTATGACTGTACGATTGACCTGCACCTGTCCCTTCACATCCAACGATGGGGATTCTTACCAAAAGAATGGTAAGATACCAACATCTAAAGGAGGAGGAAAAGAAAATTAGACCTTTTGAGTTGGTAGGATGCTCCTAGTTACTCGCTTGCTCACAACAAAAATATTTTATACACCAACACTTTCATCTTGAAACATTTTCAAAAGACAAAGCTTTTTGTACGTGTTCTTATAGAGACTAGAACCATTACAAAGACACTTTTCAAAATCACTTTCAAAAACACATTCCACAAACACCTCTTTGAACTATTTTCAAAACAAAACTTTGTACGCGTTCTTATAGAAACGAGAATCATTACAAAGACGTTTTCAAAATACTTTTAAAACCCACGCCACAAGCACATTTTCAAACCAAATAAAGTGATCTAGCAAGAAACTAAGAGCCCGTAGATAACTACAGATGAAAAGGGTGCTAACACTTTCCCTTTTCATAACCTACCCCCCGAACTCAAGAAATAATCTCAAAGGTGTTTCCTGTTCTTTTCACCCTTTCATTTATTGGATAAAAGAAAAGTCGGTGGCGACTCTTGCTATCCACAACAATTGCGATCAAACACAAAACAACCAAGTCAATTCTCCCACCGTATTACAGAACTGGCGACTCTACTGGGGAATTACTTAAAAGTGGGGGTTACCTTAGGTCTAGATCACCTTTACTTGCTTTCTTTGACTTGTTTGCTTTACATTTTTTGGGTCTTTGCTTGGGCTTTTATTAAAGATCCTATACCCGGATCTGGGGCACCTTTTTAGGTAAGTAGCAATAAGTTATGAAAACTGTGCAGGGTATACCGACAGGGTCTAAGCAATAGCTACATTAGTGTGACACATTTGTTGGTACCGGTAGCCCTCGAGTAGTCAAGGAGAATATGGGGCCGCTGTGTGGTGTTATGAAGCACTAACTGACTTTAGAACCTTTACTTGAAAAACTTGGCCATTAGGAAGTAGTGAGGTAGCCGACTTTGGTGCAGTTCGAAGTTGGTTGATACTCGATACTACGCTCATTGAGATCAGACTTTTAGGATATTTCGATCACCAATAAAGAGGCTTGCGCTGAGACAACACCCGATGAAGAAAGATCAGTGATATTGAGATTCCTTAGAACCCGTTTACTTTCTAGGACATGTTGAACCAACTAAACTTCAAGAGGAAACTTACCTATAAACCTCATGCAAGCCTAAACCTAAGGATTTGTTTGATTTAACTTTTGCATATGCTTGTACATAACATCATGACATCATACCATAACATTTTAGACTAACCATTTCAAGGATTTTGAGATTCATCTTTGTTCTGTTTTATAGGATATGACTCCCACTCGTAGGAACACAATCCAAGTCAACCTTGTACGAGTACCTTTTCAGCTCAAAGAGTTAGCATCAAGGGTCCCTGAGAATTCTCTGTTCGCCAAAAGATATGGACGACTTCTCAACTTGGTTACCTCAAGCTTTGATGAAGATATGATGAAGGTGCTTTTCCAATTCTTTGACCCTTTGCACCATTGCTTTACCTTCCCCGATTACCAGCTTGTACCAACTATGGAAGAATTCTCTCAACTCTTGGGAATTCCTATTCTCGATCAACTACCTTTCAACAATACTGAAAGGGATCCAAGCCCTAAAGAGGTTGCCCGAGCTTTACACTTGCAACAATCCGACGTCACGACTAATTGGGAAACAAGAAGTGGTATCAAAGGGTTCATAGCCAAGTTCCTGTTAGAAAAAGCTCAAGATTGTTAGAACACTCTGGATTTATAAGCTTTCGAAGAAATTTTGGCTCTTCTCATCTATGGGTTGGTACTATTTCCAAATCCTGACCAACTTATAGATGTGAATGTTGTTAAAATATTTTTATCTCACAATCCAGTGCCTACTTTGTTGGGAGATATCTTGCATTCTCTCCACTCTCGCACCATGAAGAGAAGAGGAGCCCTCATGTGTTGTACTCCTCTATTGGCTAGATGGTTTGTTTCGCATCTCCCTCGACCCGTTGTGAAGAATGAGCAAGGCTTGAGATGGTCTAATAGGCTGATGTCACTCAGACATTCAGATATCCACTAGTGTTCTCGATCCTTGGAGGACATTACTATCATCGACCGTTGTGGGGAATTCCCTAATGTCCCTCTGCTTGGCATTAGAGGAGGTATCACTTATAACCTTTGCTTAGATTTACGACAATTTGGGTATGCAAGAAGAGATGGTTCATATGATATGCTCATCCAAGGTGTGGTGTTTGACTACAAAAGCGACGATCAAAGCTACCATCAGAGGTTTATACAAGCTTGAAGGATGGTAAACAAGGTGGATAGTAGGACATTAGGACACAAAAATTCCATTCCCCTTGAGCCTTACCTTATGTGGGTACGAGCTCGTGCTCAGAGTCTCGTAATTCCTTACCCCTCTATCCTCCCTGTTATCATAGAGCCTATTGTTGAAGGAGATGTCCTGCATACCTTCCTTCATCCCAACATGCCTACCTCTCTCGAAGACTTGCAAAATGATTGGATTCAACTAAAGGAAGAAGGAGACACTTTCGAAGCCTAATTCTATGCCAGCGAGAAGGAAGTTCTGGAACTCACCAAGCAGCTTCATGAAGAGTGGAGTTTGAATGCCTACATCGCACCAAAGAGAATGCGTTCAACCTTTTTGTCTTAGGAGTTTTTGTATTTTATTTCTTTCATTGTAAGCCCAAAGAGGCATGATGTACTCGAACTTGGATTTATTAATGCAACGTGTGTTCCTTTTTGTCTAAAACAAATTTAAATCTCTAATTTCCTTGAAATCGTTTGCATATGCATTTTCATTCATCATAACACAAACATGTTTCTTATAGTAGGTCTCCTTATCTTTCTACTGTTTATTTCAGTGAGATGGATATTGAACAGACAGTAAAGGATCTCCAAGCGCAGAACACTCAATTCCAACAAATGTTCTTGGCTCTGGATAAAGGATAAGAGGACTTGAAGACTTTGATGATCAAAGATAAGAAGAAGAAAGCGAAGAAACCAGTCAGTGTTTTGAATCTGGCAAGAAGGTTCAAAGGACCAGCCATACGAACTCTAGATTTTACAACCTCGTCGGGTAAAGGAGATAATCAAGAAGGGAAAAACAAAGAAGTAAATGACCACCCAGAGTCTGAAGAAGAGGAAGAAGTGGACTTCTCTAAAGAACAGTATCCCACAGTTGGTGATAAATACAAGCAGCTGGAGGATCGCCTCAATGCTATGGAGATCTAGAGGGTACCCGAATTGGATTTTGAAGATCTAGGACTTGTCTCAGGGGTCATCATCCCGCAGAAATTCAAGGTCCCCACCTTTTCTAAATATGACGGTGTCTCTTGTCCTAAGCTGCATTTAAGGTCGTACGTTAGGAAGATTCAGCCCCATACTGCTGATAGAAACCTATGGGTACACTTCTTCCAATAAAGTTTGTTAGTGACGCAGTTGGATTGGTTCTATCAGTTGGAAGGGACCAATATCCACAATTGGGAAGATTTGGCTGCCGCTTTTTTACAAGCAATACCAGTATAATGCTGACTTAGCTCCAAATCGAACACAATTGCAAGGCATGTCTATGGGTGCTGGTGAAGGTTTCAAAAATTATGCTAAAAAATGGAGGGATCTCGCGGGAAGAGTCCAACCCCTTCTATCTGACAGAGAATTGGTGGATATGTTCTTAGGCACGTTATCTGGTCCATTCTTCAACCATTTGATCGAAAGCTCTTCGGCTAAATTTACTGAACTAATCATGACTGGTGAGCGGGTAGAAGCCGGTATAAAGAGTGTAAAAATTCAAAGAGGTGTATCATCGAGCACGATGAAGAAACCCTTTACCAGAAAGAAAGAGGTCAGTGTTGCATACGACCACAAAAATCAAAACAAAATTGAACGTCGCCAGACGGTAGGGGCTATTATGATTTCCAATCCTGTACCAAATCAGCAGCGAAACTATCAACGCAGGCCAGAGGCGCCCATGAGACGATTCACTCGGATCAACATGACCTTGTCCCAAGTTTTGCCACATCTTTTGAAGTCCAATCTAGTGACTCTAAAGGAAGCTCCCAAGAACCCCAATGCTGCTTCTCATCGCTACAACCCAAATGTTCGATGTGCCTAGCATTCTGAAATCCCGAGGCATGATACAAACGATTGTTGGGCCTTGAAGTATAAGGTACAAGACCTTATCGAGGCGAAAGAGATTGAGTTTGATCCCCCATAAACACCTAATGTAATAACGGCGCCAATGCCAAAACATGGTCAAGGTGTCAACGCTGTTGATGATGACTATTTTGTTTCCTCCGTGGATGATTTAACTACTCCCCTTTTGACTATTAAAAGAAATCTGTTGCAAGCCGGTATGTTTCCAGGATGTGATGAAAGTTGTCTATTATGTATGTCTCTACCAAATGGCTGTTTCTTACTGAAGATGGGCGTCTAGAGCCTGATGGCTAACAAAGAAATAATGTTTGAAAAAGTTCCTCTTACTAGAAATTCCTGTGAAGATGTCTCTATAATCACCATTTCCAACAATCCTCTAAGGGTCTCCACCAAAAGACCCGTCAGGATTACATCTGTTCTGAAATCTGCTCCCCTAATCATCACCATGTCGGGGCCAATACCATATTCTTCGGATAAAGCTGTTCCCTGGAACTATGGGGCTGACATCTATTACCATGGCATCAAGCAAGATCTGCTGGCTATCAAAGACAAAGTTACGAAAGACACTGATCCTGACATCGTCAATATCGTTGGGACCAGTAAGATAATAAGAAGTGGAATAGTCTTCTCACCCGAGATCTCTCCAAAGACCATTTTTACTCATGTAATTATTCCTACTACCGCTCCTACGAGCATTCCCAGTGATACTCCCATTTATAGTCCTACTATTACCCCTGCTACCGAGACAAGGGGCGAAGAGGTATTGTTTGAGCATGTCCAGAAGAAGGCACATCCAAAGGTCATTATTGAAGCGTCTAGCAAGGAGATGGAAGAGATACTAAAAATAATCAAGAAAAGTGACTACAACGTCATGGAACAGTGAGGGAAGACCCCCTCGAAAATATCAACGTCAGCTTTACTTTTGTATTCTGAGGCCCATGCCAAGGCCTTAGTAAAGTTTCTAAAGACTGCCCACGTACCCCAAGAGACCTCCATTGATCAATTTGAGAATTGTGTAGCCAGTCTAACTGCTGATAATGGACTGGGTTTTTCTGATGCTGATTTAACTCCCAAAGGAAGAAAACACAATAATGCCTTACACGTTTCCATTGAGTGCATGTGCACTATGTTAGCCCATGTTCTGGTGGATACGGGTTTATCGCTGAATGTCTTACCAAAGAATGCTCTTGACTGGCTAGATTGCAAAGGACTCACATTAAAGCCTAGCAACATTGTGGTGATGGCCTTCGATGGTTCTAAAAGAACAGTGCATGGAGAAGTAGACATCCCTATAAAAGTTAGAACTCAGACTTTTGATTCAACTTTCTATGTGATGGATATCCGTCCTTCCTATTCCTGTCTGTTGGGCCGACCCTGGATCCATGGCGCTGGTGCTGTCACTTCTACCCTACATCAGATGTTGAAGTACCCAGTCAAGGGAAAGATCATCACAGTCCATGGGGAGGAGGAATACATGGTTAGCCACCTGAACTCTTTCAGGTATGTGGAAATGAATGATGAGTTTATTGAGACCCCATGTCAGAATTTTGAGGAGGTCCCACAAACAGTTGCGGCAACCAAGACTACTACCAAGACTCCAAAGGGTACCAGACCTCCATTAAAAATAGCCTCTCTGAAGGATGCTAGAGTAGTGGTTGAGGAAGATGGATGTACCATATGAGGTCAACTTCCGGATATTCCCTACAAATCTATCAAATTTGGTTTGGGTTTTACTACGGAAGCTCAGAGAGCTGTTCGACGAACTTGCGCTGGGGGACCACCTTTATGTATCAGCAATCAGGAAGTCAATGCAGTGGAAGACAATGATGGCATCTGTGACATGGACGAGTGGATTTTTCCAACCATCAGCGGAGGACTCAACAATTGGGAGGCCAAAGAATTTGTCCCTATTACTTTTATTCAAGAGTAATTGTCTTTTAATTTTTTGTCGGACTTGTAATATTTAAACAATTTAGACTTTAAAACCTTGTGTCTTACCCGAGGCACAATGGTCCACTTGTGAGGGTTGTTACTTCATCTTCATATGTCATCAATAAATCATGGAAGTTTTTGCATGCAAATTTTACGCTCTTTATTTTTCTTTTTCCTATCTTTTATTTTATCAAAGATAGCTATGCTCTTACACACACTCATATATTGAAATGCAGATCCACATCCACTCAGGATCCCATGGGTAACGATTCTTCTATGGCCTATTGTGACTTTGAAAATACGATCTACCAAGCCGAAGACGAAGGCAAGGAAGATTGTGAGGTACTAGGGGAACTAGCCAGGTTATTGCAACAGGTAGAAAGGACCATACAACCCCACAAAGAGCCGGTTGAAACAGTTAACTTAGGTACTAAAGAGGACAAGAAAGAAGTCAAGGTAGGTGCCAACCTGGAGCCTAGTGTCAAGAAACACTTAACTCAATCACTACATGAATATGTTGAGGTCTTTTCCTGGTCATACGAAGATATTCCAGGAATCGACACTGATATCGTGGTTTATCGTCTGCCGACAAAAGAAGACTACCCTCCGGTAAAACAGAAGATCCGACACATGCGGCCAAAAATGTCAGAGAAAATCAAGACTGAAGTCATGAAGCAGTTCAACGCCAGATTCTTAGCTGCCACCTCCTATCCACAATGGGTCGCCAACGTTGTTCCAATGCCTAAAAAGGACGATAAGGTACATATGTGTATGGATTACAGAGACTTGAATAGGGAAAGCCCCAAGGATGACTTCCCGCTTCCCCATATCGATATTCTGGTTGACAACATCACACAACATAAAGTATTTTCCTTCATGGATGGTTTCTCTAGATACAACCAGATCAAAATGGCACATGAGGACATGGAGAAAATAACCTTCGTCACACAGTGGGGCACGTTCTGTTACAAAGTTATGCCATTTGGGTTAAAGAACGCCGGGGCAACCTATCAGCGTGCCATGGTAGCTTTGTTTCACGACATGATCTATCACGAGATAGAGGTATACGTGGATGAGATGATAGCCAGATCTCAAACTGAAGAGGAGCACCTTGACCAATTGCAAAAACTGTTTGAAATACTAAAGAAAAATAAAAACTAAGACTGAACCCGAATAAATGCACTTTTGGAGTGAGGTCCGGTAAGCTCTTAGGCTTCGTTGTCAGTGGAAAAGGTATCGAGGTGGACCCTGCAAAGGTAAAAGAAATACAGGAAATTCCCGTTCCTCGCACTGAGAAGGAAGTCAGGGGATTCTTAGGAAGGATAAACTACATCGCCAGGTTCATTTCCCATCTAACTGCTACTTGTGAACCAATCTTCAAATTGCTGAAGAAAGATCAAGTGGTGGAATGGAACGACGACTACCAGGCTGCCTTAGATAGGATCAAAGAGTACCTTCAAGAGCCTCCCATTTTGATGCCACCAGTTGAGGGAAGACCTCTTATCATGTATCTAACAGTCTTAGAAAATTCAATGGGGTGTGTGCTGGGGAAGCATAACGAGTTTGGCCGAAAAGAGCATGCAATTTACTACCTGAGCAAAAAGTTTACCGACTGTAAAACCAGATATTCACTGCTCGAGAAAACTTGTTACGCTCTGGCATGGGCTGCTCGCCGGCTAAGGCAATATATGTTTACTCACACTACCTTATTGATATCCAATATGGATCCAATTAAATACATATTCGAGAAGCACACCTTCTCTGAAAGAATAACAAGATGGAAGATGGTCCTCACTGAATACGATGTTCAGTACACTACCCAGAAAGAAATAAAGGGAAGTGTGTTAGCCGATCACCTTCCTCATCAGGCTGTGGATGACTATCAATCCATGAATTTCCAATTCCCGGACGAAGACATCATGGTGGTAAACAATTGTAAAGAACTCAGACCGTATGACAAACTTGGACAAGGATCCCGATGGACCATAGTTTTTGACGGAGCTTCTAACGCACTCGGCAACAACATCGATGCTGTAATCATATCCCTTGAAGGCTGTCATACTCCCTTCACTTCTAGGATATGTTTCAATTGTACCAATAATATGGTTGAATATGAAGCGTGTATTATGGGTCTCAAAGCTGCCATAGATTTGGCAATCAAGTCCTTAAGTGTATTTGGAGATTCAACCTTAGTCATCAGTCAGATCAAAGGAGAATGGGACACGAAGCACCCTAATATCATCCCTTACAAAGAACATGTGTTGACATTGATCCCATATTTTAAGGAAATTACTTTTGAGCATTTTCCACGAGAGGAAAATCAACTAGCAGACGCGCTAGCCACTATGTCATCCATGTTCAGAATCAGGTGGGATAATGAGGCTCCTCAGATCACTATTGAGAGGATTGATGAACCAGCTTACTGTCACGAGTTTGATACTGAAGAAGTAGTGGATAAACCTTAGTTCCATGAAATTAAGAGATATCTCGAGGCCCAAGAATATCCATAGGGAGCTTCAGTCAATGATAAGAAGTTTCTGAGAAGGTTTTCTGCTAAATTCTTCCTCAGTAATAGAATCTTCTATAAGCGCAACCACGACTCTACTTTGCTTCGGTGCATAGACAAGAGCGAGGCAGAAAAGATCATGGCTGATTTACACGAAGGTACCTTTGGCACTCATTCTAGTGGACACACGGTGGCTAAAAAGATCCTATGGGAAAGATACTACTGGTTCACCATGGAAGCAGATTGTCATCAGTATTCACGAACTTGTCACAAGTTCCAGATCTATGCTGACAAAGTACATGTGCCTCCGGTTCCTCTAAACATCCTGACTTCTCCTTGGCCATTCGTGATGTGGGGAATTGACATGATTTGAGAGATCAAACCTACAGCTTCTAATGAACACCGCTTCATCTTGGTTGCCATTGATTACTTCACAATGTGGGTCGAGGCAGCTTCATTCGTTTCTGTTACCAAGAACGTTGTGGCCCGATTCATCAAACAAAATATTATCTGTCAGTATGGTATTCCAGAGATAATCATTACATATAATGGTACCAATCTTAACAATACTATGATCACTGCACTATGTGTGCAATTTAAGATCCAACATCATAACTCTTCTCCTTACCGGCCGAAGATGAATGGCGTTGTAGAAGCCGCTAATAAAAACATCAAGAAGATCATACAAAAAATGACAGTGACCTATAAGGACTGGTGTTGTACCCCAAAATTTTCCCTCTCATTTTATCAAGATTTCCCATCACAAGACTCTTTGGACTCAAGACCAGATTAGGGTTTGCTCAGCTCAAGACATCTCCTTGCATTGATGACTTGAAATTAGGGTTTGAGTGTGCACAAGGATTTTTGGACTTCCAATGCCTCATGTGACTTTCAAACTTCATGTTGGACTCCTAGGATTTCTCATACCAAGTTTCAAGCCTTGAATCACTTTTTTGCCCAGTCAATTGGACAGTTGACTTAAAAATCAACTGCGTTGGGGAAAAAGTCAACTGTGGCCAATTTACAGTCAAACCTCATAATTTTTGATACACATCAACATTATAGACTCATATTAACCATTTGATCAAGTTTGGACCACAACTCCTCAAGAAATTTGATCAGATCATCAAAAGGGCAAAATGGTCAAAATTAGGGTTTTGACTGCAGAATGGTGATTTATGATTTTTAACCTAGCCAATGGAAAATTTGGTTCAAGAATTGTTTCAAGGATTCAATGGAATCATCTTGACCTAATCACATAGTTCAAAAGATCTCAAATGCATTGGATTGACAGATGAATTTTCCAGTCAACTGATTAAAAATCAACTGTATACTGAAAAGTCAAACTTTGACTTTTTGGTCAAAATCAAGTGCCAAGGGTCATTTTTCATCAAGATGTGTCAAAACATGAAACTTGTTTACCAAGAAACCTAATTTTGGAAATTAGGGTTTAAGTTTGAAAATTTTCATAACAGAAATTTTCTAAGTTATGAAAATTTCTTATTTCCCCCCAACTTTTCCCAACTTTTTCACCATGATGCAATTGGATTCAAACAAAACTCCCAACATGAAAGTTGTAGTACTCCACAAAATATACAACTTTTATTCACAAAGTTTTCCCAAAATATGCTTGGATCTCAAGTTATGATTTTGTGAATAGGGGTCCATGAAACTTTTAACTTAGTGAAATTTTGCCTTAGTTTAGGCAGATTTTTAACCTAACTTCATGGCAACTTTTCACATATTTCCATGTGGAATCTCAAAATGTATTTCAAATATGGATTGTAGAGCATGTTACACGCTTTCCAAAATGTCCAAGAACTCTCCAAGATAATTTATGGTTAGGGAGAATCGAAGGAAAGAAAATGGCAATTTCTCACTTTTGTCCAAGGCATTTTGCACCTTGTTACAACTTGCAAATCAGTTTGAATCATGATTGTACTTGCATTACAGGTTCTAATCCTTTTTAAACTCCAAAATTGAATGCAAATACAATGGTTAATGGCATTATTTTTATCTTTGAAGCTTTGTACAAGGGTTTAATCCAAAAATGGCATAAAGGTAACAATGCTATTTTGATAAAGTTTGCTTTTAGCAACTTTGTTTATCTTGAGCCATGGACCTAACCTTTTGCTGCAAACAAAGTCCACACATACCAGGAAATCTGTACCAACTCTCCTCAGGCCTTGAGCTAGCCTGTACAGGATTTGGCATTGTCACTTCCCACCTTTTCTTCAAAAGCAAGTAAACTTGCAAAAGGTCCATAACTTGAGTATCTGTTAAAACCAAGCTTTGATATCATTTCAAACAAGTTCAACATATTGTCTCAAGTCAGAAACACGATTTGCCAAGCTACCAAACACCCTAAAACACAAAATCACAAGTTCTTGCCCAAAAAAGGCATCATCTGCAGAACCACTTCCAAAACCAAATTGGCTCGTGCGTTTTTCCTTGAACCACTTCAAACACATTCCCTATAACCCACCTGAACTATCCAAGCCTTTGTTCAGCAACTGTAACCTCATTTTCACACTTCACCATTTTCATTTTGAATCTTTGCAGGTTGACTTCTACAAGGACGTTCAAGCCATTTCAAAGCAAGCTCAGCATTGGGAAAGGTTGAGGGAAGTTCAAGCAAGCTCACGAGTACTTCAGGCCTCACTCGAAGTTGCTACATTGCCATAGCCAAACTCAACTGAACAAGGTAATTTTCAAAGTTCTATCTCCTTATTTAGGCATCATTAGGCTTAGGTTTGTGAAGCAAAAATGTAGTCTATAATGTGCTTAAGCTGTACATATGTGTAGATTTCATTTATATTAACTGATCTAGGAGTATTTGATAGTTAAAGTTGCTGAAAAAACTAGGTCAGAATTTAGGGCCATTAAAATTCTCTCTGATCTTTGAGAGTTAGGTCAAGTTTTTTATATCATTGAAATCGTGACTAAAAATGCTACAAGTTTCATGTTGTAAGTTTTGGATTTCATGCAAGCATGAGCAAGAACAAATTTTGAAGTACAGGGCGCACGCGTGTTTGTTCAGAGGACAAGGATGAAGTGAAGTGGGCCTGGCGCGCTTGGGCTTGTTTCTTTCTGCACCCCCTTTTGCTTTCTGCACCCCCTTGGCCCATTTTCTTTATTTTGTATATTTTCTCATTTCTTTTATATTTTCTGACTTTTATTATTTTTTCTTGAACATTAAAAAACCCAAAAATATTTTCTTAATTTTTGCATTTTTATTTTATTATCTTTATTATTTTTTGGACATAAAAATAGTTTACTAATAATAATATACTTTTATTTTCTTAAATAAACTTGTAAATAATATAAAAATATTATATATTTTTATTTTTATTATTTATACACTTAAATTAATATTTTCATACAATATTTAATTTTTTAACATTTTTGTATATATTATTATTATTTTTCTTAAACAAAAAAGGATAAATAAATAATATAAGCATAATTTCCTTTAAAACAAAAATTAGGGTTTTTCACCTTTTAAAAAATAATCATTTTTATTTTCTTATGTTTTTAAGACATAAATAAATTTATTTTACATACATAAAATAAATACAAAAAAACATCTTTCATATTTACAAATTATTCCATATTTAAATATTTGCCTATTTATTTATTTGTACAATAAATTCAATATGGTTGTAATAGTTTTAGGGTTTTATTTTGAGCAATATCCCCCTATTCAAACTTGTATCCCCCTCCCCATAATAATGTTGTAATAGTTTAGATTTACTTTACGTATTTTATCGCTTTCATATACCATGATAGTAAATTAGGGTTTTGTATGCAAAGACCAAAAATCAAACAAATAGCAAGACCTAACACAAGACAAAAATGCATGAAAATGACAACACAATGCACACAAGCACCCCTAGGGTTTCATCCACTTTGTTGCCTTAAAATGGCCATGGTATGCATGCTAGGTATCTTGGCAAAATCAAACAAAACAAAAGATCATAGTCCCTCGATGACGCTATCTTGGTTGCCTAAACAAAAAATAATCTTAAGTCCCTCAAAACTTATTAAAGATACTTGACACTATTGCTATCATGGTCATACGATGACCCATGCCCATCCCGTTTAACATCCAAAGACAAGGTTGTTTACCAAATACAATGGTAAAACAACAATGTAAAAGGGTTAAAAATGCACAAAAAAGACTTTTGATTAGGGTAGACAACTCCTAGTTACTTGATCAAATTGCAAACATCCTTGCTATTTTCAAACAAACACACACAATTTCAAAACATTTCCAAAATAAACTTTCAAACATTGAAACATTTTTCAAAAGACAAACATCTTTGTATACATTCTTCGAACGCGAATCATTACAAAGATTGCCACAACGATGGCCTCTTTTAAAAATACTTTCAAAACCACACAAAGCACCATTTCAAACAATTGGAAAAGCAAAGCAAGTGATCTAAACAAGTAACTAAGAGCCCATAGAAAACCATAGATGAAAAGGGTGCTAGCACCTTCCCTTTTCATAATCTACCCCCCGAACTCAAGAAAACATCTCAAAGGTCTTTCCTGTGCTTTTTGACCTTTCCTTTGGATAAAATAAAAAGTCGGTGGCGACTCTTGCTAAACCGAAACATTTGCAAACACAAACACAAAACATCAAGTCAGTTCTCCCACCGTATCACAACTGGCATGAGATGTTACCATTTTCTCTCCACGGCTACCGTACCATGGCGCGCACATCAACAGGGGAAACTCCTTTCTCTTTGGTATACGGCATGGAAGCTGTCCTACCAATGGAAGTCTAGATACCTTATTTGAGAATCACGAGGGACGTAGGGTTGAAAGAAGATGAATGGTGTGATACGGTGGGAGAACTGACTTGAGGTTTTGCGTTTGTGTTTGCAAATGTTTCGGTTTAGCAAGAGTCGCCACCGAATTTTTATTTTATCCTAAGGAAAGGTCAAAAAGCACAGGAAAGACCTTTGAGATGTTTTCTTGGGTTCTGGGAGTAGATTATGAAAAGAGAAGGTGCAAGCACCCTTTTCATCCATGGTTATCCATGGGCTCTTAGTTACTTGTTTAGATCACTTGCTTTTGATTTTCAATTGTTTGAAATGGTGCTTTGTGTGTAGTTTTGAAAGATGTTTTGAAAAGAGGCCATCGTTATGGCAACCTTTGTAATGATTCTTGTTTGAATGTATACAAAGATGTTTTTGTCTTTTGAAAAGATTTAAATGTTTGAAAGTTTGTTTTGGAAATGTTTTGAAATTGTGTGTTTGAAAATAACAAGGATGTTTTTGCAAGCTTTTGATCAAGTAACTAAGAGCTATCTACCCTATTTTACTCAAAGATCTTTCTTATGTTTTTAACCCTTTTGACAGTGTTGTTTTACCATTGTATTTGGTGAACAACCTTGTGTTAGGATGTTAAACGGGACAGGCGCGAGTCATCGTATAGACCATGATAGCAATTATGTTGGATGTCTTTGGACAATTTTTTTGAGGGACTTGATCATTTTTGTTTTAGGCAACCAAGATAGCGTCATCGAGGGACTATGATACTTTTTTTGTTATTGTTTTGCCAAAGTACCCAACATGCATACTGTTGCACCCCAAAATTTGCCCTCTCATATTTTCAAAAGTCTTCCCCTGCATGGTTGATCACAAACCCTTGCCTAAGGAAAAAGAGGATTTTTGAGTGGTGCTTTAAGTACCTTTCGATTGGCATTCTGAAAGACCTTTCGATTGGCATTCTGTCAAGCTCTTCGATTGGCATTATGGACAAGCATTTTGATTGGCATTCTGAAAGACCCTTAGATTGGTGTTCTGAAGGAGCCTTTCGATTGGCATTCTGTCAAGCCCTTCGATTGGCATTCTGAAAGACCCTTCGATTGGTGCTCTGAAGGAGCCTTTCAATTGGCATTCTGGACAAGCTCTTCGATTGGCATTATGGACAGGCTTTCGATTGGCATTCTGAAGGAGCCTTTCGATTAGCATTATGGACAAGTACTTCAATTGGCATTATAACAGTGTCCTTCGATTGGAATTCCAAAAAGGTCCATTCGAAGAAGCATTCAAAGGGTCCATTCGAAGAAGCTTTCGAAAAGCATTCGAAGGAGGCCATCAGCCCATTCAAAAGGGAGCATTCGAAGGCCAGTTACATGTCATTCAAAATTCAAAAAGGGACAAGATCCCATGTGTTTAGCCAACGTTACAAACTCTCATTCATGGCTTTCAAACACATAATTAATGTTACAAATTCTCATTCATGTCTGTCAAACACATAATCAAGGTCATTTAAACCTTTATCTTCCTGTCCCCTCCACCCCCTCTATATAAAGAGATCACAAGTGTTGCAAAAGAGGAGGGAAAATATACAGAAAAAATAGAGAAAAGAAACAGGGAGGATTTGGAGACGCTGCCCACCACAGGTTGTCAACATTTTCAGAAGTGATCCAGGCCAAAGCAACCCTTCAACAAAAGCATCCACGCCCATAAGCCCAAATAAAAAGTGCCTACGTCTAGGAAGTGCCCAGATCGAAGGTGCCTACATCCAGGAAGCGCCCAAATTAAAAGTCAAATCAGCTGGTAAGAAAGGGTAAACTATCCAACCTCATATTTGCATAGTATATCCATATTGGTTGTTACCTTTGATTTTCCATCCTAGACAGGATCGAAAGGATTGGGTTTGGCGCCCAGGTCATGTTTTTCGTTTGCCAACACTTGCTGCAGACATAGCCTGAGGAGACCCAGCAAGCGCAGGATCGAAGGGCCTGGGGTTCAACACCCAGGCCCTGAGTTTTATTTTGCTAACATACTTTTGCAGGTATAGCATCCCAGATCGAAGGAGACATCTTCTCTGGATCGAAGCTTCCCCTAATCCTCCTGGATCGAAGAAGGCATTTTTCTCCATGATCAAAGACAATCCTCTTTCCTGGATCGAAGGCTACTCATGCCCACTTCCTGGCCCAATCGAAAGGACCATGGCCCTCTCTGGATCGAAGCTTCCATTCCCTCCCTGGGTCGAAACTCCTTTTTTTCCCTGGATCGAAGGATCCCCCTTGTATTTTATTTTTGTTTTCATTGACATTTTTTTATCTTTCTAATTAACATTAAAATAAAAAAACCACAAAAAAACATTAGGCTAGTTTTTTTTTCTATTAAAATTAACTTTGTTAATTAATCTCTTAATTATCTTAACATTTTCTCAAAACTAAAATTAAATAGATTTAGAGCATTTTCCCAAAAAAATAAAATAAAACAACAAAAAGATTTTATTCTTAGAATTTTTAGAGTTTATTTTCAGATTCGCGCGCGTTTATTTTATTGTAACTACCTACTGGTTTGTAATAACTTAGCTAAGACTTTTACATTTTACTGCTTTATTCCCCCAATTTTGGACATGTAAATAACCCCCCTCCCCGAAGCCTTGTAATAGCGTAGGATTTACAATTTCTGCACTTTAAATTCCTGTACATATATTAACTGTTTAGATGTATGCTGACTAGGATTGCATGACAAGATCTATCTTAACTTAAAATCAACAGTAGCTCACCATAACATGTACAAAGATAATATAACTGAAAATTGACACACTTGCACATGCCACTCTTAGGGTACGCCTCACTTGGTTGCCTCGAACGTGGTCATTGAGTATAGGAAGTCTTAGAGGTCGCCCTCCTGTCCAAAGATCAAAGTTGCCTCAAAATGGTTGCCTCGATAAAAATGATCTAAGACATTAGGGTTACCACTAAGGCGTCCTAACATTGCTTTAGTGACCACACGTCCCTTAAATCGAATTGATCCGAAAACTCCAACAACGGTGCTACCTACTCCTCAATAGTGGGATAGCACTGTCTAAAGGACATTTGCACAGTTTAATTCCTTTTTGAGTAGGTAGAGGTTCTTAAGTACTTGCTCATTTTAAAAACAAAACAAAACTTTTCACACTTACACTTTTTGAACAAAGTTTTCAAAACACTTCATTACACTCTTGAGGACAGAAGCAAGAGTTAAATCGAAGTTTCAAACAAAAACTCTTTTCAAAACCCACAAACACAAAGAAAAGCAAACTTTTTAAAACATATTGAGCAAGTACCTAAGAGCCCGTGGATAACCACAGATAGAAAGGGTGCTAACACCTTCCCTTTCTATAATCTACCTCCCGAACCCGAGAAACAATCTCGAAAAGGAATTTTTCTGTGCTTTTGTCCTTTACTTGTTGGATAAAATAAAATACGCGGCAACTCTTGTTTACCGCGACATTTTGCGAAAACAAACGCAAACACGAACCAGCATTCCAAAAACAGTCAGTTCTCATTCCCACCGATCACAGAACTGGCGACTCTGCTGGGGAGTACTAATATAAGTGAGGTGTACCTTAGGATTAGATCACTTGTGTTTTCAATTGTATTGCTTTGTATGCTTTTGATTTTGTGGGCTTTTATCGGAGTTCTATAAATCCTCCACCCGAATTTGGGAAACATTCATAGATAGCAATACATTGTGGAAACTGTGCGGGGTATACCGACACAGTTGAAACAATAGCTATATTAGTGAGACATATTTGTGAGTACCGGTAGCCTTTGAGTCAATCAAAGAGAATACGAGGCCGCTGAGTGATGTCACTAAGCACTAATGACCTAGAACCTTACTTGACCATCTTGGCCTTTTTAGGGGTAGTGAGATGACCGACTTTGGTGCAGTCCGAAGTTGGTAGATACTCGATACTACACTCATTGAGGATTGTTTTCTTGGAATATTTTGGTCGCCAGTAAGTGGCTAAACCAAAACAATGAACATAGAAAACAATCCAATGATATTGAGCTCCTTAGAACCCGGTTACTATTTATAGGACAGGTTTTGAGCCAACTACACTCAAGAGGGTACTTACCTATGAAACTCCATGCCAGCCTAAACTTAAGGCTATATGTGTGACTTGTGTGCCTTCAAACTTGAACTACTTGCACATACTTGTTATCTGATAACATGAGTTCCTTGCAGGTTTTGTTTACAGTCCTTATCCAATAATTTGGACTTATTGCAGGGCTTACTTACATCACCTCACACTTTTGCTTAAACGCATATCATACACATCATAACATCATGCCTTAACATTTCTTTAACCATTTCAAGGATCTCAAGGGTCTGTGATGCAGTTTATGGTAAATCAAATGGCTAGCAAGGGGCAAAAGGGGATTTATTTTCCTCTAGCCAAGGTTGTCTGGAAATCAAAGCACGATGACTTGAGTCAGGGGCTATGACCCACTCGATATGGTGAGCTTGACTCTTGAAGAAGGACTCTCAGCAACATGAAGTTCCTTCAATCAAGCTACCAGATTCAGATTCTAACAGTTTCTTGTTTACCCCGCGAGATCCTTGAAAACATTGCATACATATATCATACATAACAGGTCTCCCCGTACAGGTCTCTTATCTTCTTCGCTGTTTATTTCAGCAATCATCATGTCTGCTGAACCTTCCACTGAGCAAGCTATCAAGGCCCTCCAGGCCCAGAATGCCCAATTTCAAGAGTTGGTCATGAGCCTAGCTAAGGGTCAGCAGGACCTGAAGACCCTGATTCTGAAAGAGAGGAAGAAGAAGAAGAAGAGGACCGTCCTGTTCAACACCGGACGCAGGTTTGGAAACGGGCTGCAAAATGAGGTTGATCTGACCACCCCATCTGAGGGGAAGGATAGTCCACAAGAAAGGAGGGCTCCTAGCCCTGAAGTCTCCGACAACGAGACAGACTATGATGAAGAATAATATCCTTCTGCTGAGGATAAGTACAAACAACTGGAAGACCGTTTGAACGCTATGGAGACACAGAAAGTGCCCGATCTGGACTTCAGAGATTTGGGTTTATCATCTGGGGTGGTGATTCCCCATAAGTTCAAGGCACCTGCCTTTGCCAAGTATGAAGGAGCTTCCTGTCCCAAGCTGCACCTCCGATCATATGTGAGGAAGATCCAACCTTACACTGCTGATAAGAACTTGTGGATCCATTTCTTTCAAGACAGTCTCTCAGGGACTCAGCTTGAGTGGTTCTATCAGCTGGATGGAGCCAGTATCCATAGCTGGGAAGATTTGGCTACTGCATTCTATAGGCAGTATCAGTATAACTCCGACCTCGCTCCTACGCGTACTCAGCTTCAGGGTATGTCTATGGGTACAGGCGAAGGATTTAAAGAGTACGCTAAAAAATGGAGAGACCTTGCTGGAAGGGTGCAACCACCTTTAGCTGATTGTGAACTTGTTGATATGTTTTTGGGGACCCTGTCTGGTCCATTCTTTAACCACTTGATCAGAAGCTCTTCATCCGGGTTCACCGAGCTAATACTGACCGGCGAAAGGGTCGAAGCTGGCATCAAAAGTGGGAAGATTCAAGAAGCTACACCTTCTGATGTTCAGAAAAATCCCTACAATGGGAAGAAAGAGTCCAGTGCTGTCTACAGTTCAAAACGACAGAATAGACCTGAACACCGCCAAGCTGTCAACGCGGTTGTTATTTCAAAACCTGCTGGTGCTCCTCAGCATCACAACCAACAAAGGGGCGATAAACCTCGAAGGCAATACACTCGTCTCAGCATGACTTTGTCTCAGATGTTGCCACAATTGCTAGAGACCAACCTGGTGACTCTAAAAGAAGCTCCGAAGATTTTAAATACAACATCACTGAAGCATAACCCTAACGCCCGCTGCGCTTATCACTCTGATAGCCCGGGGCATAATACAGATGATTGTTGGGCTTTGAAGAACAAGGTTCAAGACCTGATTGATGCCAAGGAGATCAAGTTTGATCCTCCGGAGACTTCAAACATAATCACTCCTCCTATGCCAAATCATTGAAGGCTTTTGTTTCATTCGATTTTCAAGTTGTAATATCTCTTTGTTATTCGAACAATTATCTATTAATGCCAAACTTTGTTTCATTAATGCATTGCATATGTTTGTCTTGATTTGATCCAGTCATTTTAATTACATTTAAACTATGCTTTTTACTCACTTTATGACATTCAACTGTCGAAAAAAAATCTAAGCCTTTAGAGGGAGGATGACGAAACAATGCCATAATCTCATACATTATGCTTTTAGACAGACCTTGCTGACGATGTACAGGCGTTTCTTTCAAATCCTAAACAGTGGAGTTATAAGGAAGATAATCCCTAGTCAACCCCTTTGATCCAAAGAAGTCAGAGTTTTTCTTTTCACAAATTGAAACCTTTAATTTAAACCTGGGGCAGGGTAGTCTCTCAGTTAATTCAAAAGATGCGCATTGAAGTCGTAAAACTCTCAGTTTATAATACAACGAACGACATCAAAAGCATTCCTCTGGAATCAAAAGACAATGGTGGTTCCTTATCTCACAGGCAGTCAATGTCTCAAAAGAGAAAAGTCCGCTGAGCCAAAACCTATAAAGGAGGCTTAAGAAAGCTGGGGCATCCCGCTGACTGTAATCTCGAAAACAGGAACAGTCAGGCAAAAGTTAGGGATAACAAATCAAAAGAACAAGGTCGCTACAAATCCTTAACAACATGAAAAATGTTACAAAAATGACTGCCTTCCAACAAATTCAACTTGTGTGAACCATCACCATAAACGTCGTTCTAAATTCGAATAGATTCAGAGCACAATTAACTGAGTTTAGGATTGAAGAACATCACGAAGAGCGAGTGGGTACAAATATACTTTGAGCCTTTATCCTTTGTTTCTTAAACCGTGAACCAAGCCACGTTACAACCCTTCAAAAGTCCTAACTGAAGCATGGGTTAGTTCGAAAGCATATTGTTACAAAAGGTAACCTGACTCCTGTAAGGCTTTGCCCTAAATCTTGTGTTGAATTTGTCTTAAAAAAAGTTTTCTGCTAAAAAATGCATTTTTCAAAACTTCAAGACAAGCATAAACTTTGCATTATTTGAATATCACTGTTTGCATTTGGCTATTTGTTTGACAGTGGAGAAATTCACACAACGAATATCCGATGAACGAAAGCCCTCTCAGTGAACGAAATCACTTCAAAAAAGATGACACTTCCATTGACAAATCTCCTATCAACAAGGGGGTATGACACGTCACTATCCAGCACGCCTGGGGAAGTCAAGTCAAGATTCAAGCAATCTCTCAAGATGCCAAATAGCCAGGGGCAGATCTCCATCTGAATCACTTAGGGCATTGGACATGAATTCCGGCAACGAATCTTGCATGATCAAACATCTTCTGGTAGTATGGCAACACAACACTACCGACAGTGACAACTCCCTACACTCTGAGAGCGTGGACATAGTCAAAAAAGTACTACGCATAATCAAAGACCCGCTAGGTCGACTGGCCTAGGCAAAAATAAGGGCTTCCCGGCGAACCAAAAGGGTTCGGGCAAAAATTAGGGATAAAAATGAAAATTTTGTACACTCGGCAAGTCGAAAACCTGAAAAGGCAGCTTGGGCAAAAAAGGGTATCCCGATGGACTGAAAACCTGAAAGGGCGGTCCAGGAAAAAATTAGGGATCAAAGTGTACGACTATGTCCCGTCATCTCGTCACTTACCTACCAGAAGAAGATTTGTCATTTCAATCAAAATAGACCAAGCACCTCATAGGTTGGGATAATACTCGATCCACAGGGCCTCTGCAGGCACCTTCTCCCACAAAAACAGGGGCAAATAAGAATTGTCATAACTGTACAAGTTACTCTGTCCACCAGGTACCAAGGTATATATTTAGCTGAAGAATATGGCTAAGATACTATCACTCCCCGCAGAGTAAGACAGTAATGATAGCTCTCCCAGCTGAGACTTGTAACTATAGACGAGTCGACAATACTCTCCCCAAGCAGAGTTGGTCTACCATCAGCCCTGAAAAGGTCGGGTATCCCCATAAGGTCTTAATATTCCCCAACGGAGTATAAAGACATTCTCCAGCAAGCGTAAGAGCATCCCCGGCAGTCTTAATATTCCTCAACATAGTATAAGAATGTTTCCCGGAGGAATACAAGATACCCCCAGTGGAGCCATTTCCCCAGCGCAGTCTAAAAAGGCTTCCCCGCCAGAGTCAAATCATCTTACCCAGTAGATTCTAGAAGCTTGTCCCCTGCAGAATACAAATGTATCTCCCCAGCCAAATTCAGAAGGTTATCCTCACAAGAGTCTAACTGGGTTATCCTCAGAAAGTTGCAACTGAAAGATCATCCCCAGTGAAGTTCTTTCTTTCCCCAAGCAGGACTTCTATCCTCAACAGGTTCAATATCACCAGCAACGGTAATCCATCCCCAGCGGAGTTCATCATTGAAATCCCCAACATAGCTTATCAACGGAATCCCCAGCGGAGTTTATCATTAAAATCCTCAGCAGAACATCTCTTCCCCACAGAGTAATTCCCCTCGGAGTAATCTCTTCACCATGTTTATTCCCCAACGGAGTTCCTCTTTCCTGCAGGTTTATTCTCACAACCATCTTCGTTCATCATCCCCAGCGGAAACGAAGAACTCAACTCTATTCTCTAGTAGCTCCTGGATTTATTTTCCCCAGCTAAAAATATCACATCTTCATACATCATGACATGCATACGCATCATACAACACAAATCTCATTTATTTTGAGAACATCATGACATCATGCATTTCATACATCATGACATTGCATGCAGCTAACGTTTTCCCTTTTTCAGGAAAAGGTCAATCAAAAGATGGCTACCATCAACCTTTTCAGGTCCCAGTTTAATACCTGTAGCAAGCCAGGAAAATATCCGTGGACGACTGATTATAGATTAATACCTGTAACAAGCCAAGAAAAGTATCTACACGAAGAGATTGAAGATTAATACCTGTAAAAAGCCAGGAAGACTTTCTTTCTCAGGTCAGAGATCAATACCTGAAACCAGCCAGGACAGCTATCTCCTCGACCAACCTTTTCAAGTCCCAGATTAATACCTGTAGCAAGCCAGGAAAATATTTGTGGACGAATGATTGTAGATTAATACCTGTAACAAGCCAGGAAAAGTATCTACATGAAGAGATTGAAGATTAATACCTGTAACAAGCATGGAAGACCTTTCTTTCTCAGGTCAGAGATTAATACCTGAAACCAGCCAGGACAGATATCTCCTCGACCAACCTTTTCAAGTCCCAGTTTAATACCTGTAGCAAGCCAGGAAAATATCTGTGGACGACTGATTGTAGATTAATACCTGTAACAAGCCAGGAAAATTATCTACATGAAGAGATTGAAGATTAACACCTGTAACAAGCCAGGAAGACTTTCTTTCTCAGGTCTGAGATCAATACCTGAAACCAGCCAGGACAACTATCTCCTCGACCAACCTTTTCAAGTCCCAGTTGAATACCTGTAGCAATCCAGGAAAACTATCTGTGGACGACTGATACCTGTAACAAGCCAGGAAAACCATCTACACAAAGAGATTGAAGATTAACACCTGCAAAAAGCCAGGAAGGCCATCTTTCTTTCAACAGGTATGCAAGTTCTCGCTAAGGAATCTCTTATGTGATCGACACCCCTCCAGATGGCATCTATAAGCCCATCCTCCTACAGACAATCTCCAGATGGCATCTATAAGCCCATCCTCCTACCAACAATCTCCAAATGGCATCTGTAAGCCCATTCGTGACATCACAATGCTGATACTACACCATGCGAGTGCAAATTTCTAGGAACTCTAGTGTTCAATCATCTTCCACCTTCGGATCACGAAAGGCACGCAAGCCAATCTACATCCTCAGGTTTAAGAAGATTGAACAGGGGCAACTGTTGCACCCCAAAATTTACCCTCTCATATTTTCAAAAGTCTTCCCCTGCATGGTTGATCACAAACCATTGCCTAAGGAAAAAGAGGATTTTTGAGTGGTGCTTTAAGTACCTTTCGATTGGCATTCTGAAAGACCTTTCGATTGGCATTCTGTCAAGCTCTTCGATTGGAATTATGGACAAGCATTTCGATTGGCATTCCGAAAGACCCTTCAATTGGTGTTCTGAAGGAGCCTTTCGATTGGCATTCTGTCAAGCCCTTCGATTGGCATTCTGAAAGACCCTTCAATTGGTGCTCTGAAGGAGCCTTTCGATTGGCATTCTGGACAAGCTCTTCGATTGGCATTATGGACAGGCTTTCGATTGGAATTCTGAAGGAGCCTTTCAATTAGCATTATGGACAAGTACTTCGATTGGCATTATAACAGTGTCCTTCGATTGGAATTCCAAAAAGGTCCATTCGAAGAAGCATTCAAAGGGTCCATTCGAAGAAGCTTTCGAAAAGCATTCGAAGGAGGCCATCAGCCCATTTGAAAGGGAGCATTCGAAGGCCAGTTACATGTCATTCAAAATTCAAAAAGGGACAAGATCCCATGTGTTTAGCCAACGCTACAAACTCTCATTCATGGCTTTCAAACACATAATTAATGTTACAAATTCTCATTCATGGCTGTCAAACACATAATCAAGGTCATTTACACCTTTTTCTTCCTGTCCCCTCCACCCCCTCTATATAAAGAGATCACAAGTGTTGCAAAAGAGGAGGGAAAATATACAGAAAAAATAGAGAAAAGAAACAGGGAGGATTTGGAGACGCTGCCACCACAAGTTGTCAACATTTTCAGAAGTTATCTAGGCCAAATCAACCCTTCAACAAAATCATCCACGCCCATAAGCCCAAATAAAAAGTGCCTACGTCCAGGAAGTGCCCAGATCGAAGGTGCCTACATCCAGGAAGCGCCCAAATTAAAAGTCCAATCTGCTGGTAAGAAAGGGTAAACTATCCAACCTCATATTTGCATAGTATATCCATACTGGTTGTTACCTTTGATTTGCCATCCTAGACATGATCGAAAGGCCTGGGTTTGGCGCCCAGGTCATGTTTTTCGTTTGCCAACACTTGCTGCAGACATAGCCTGAGGAGACCCAGCAAGCGCAGGATCGAAGGGCCTGGGGTTCAACACCCAGGCCCTGGGTTTTATTTTGCTAACATACTTTTGCAGGTATAGCATCCCAGATCGAAGGAGACATCTTCTCTGGATCGAAGCTTCCCCTAATCCTCCTGGATCTAAGAAGGCATTTTTCTCCATGATCAAAGACAATCCTCTTTCCTGGATCGAAGGCTACTCATGCCCACTTCCTGGCCCAATCGAAAGGACTATGACCCTCTCTGGATCGAAGCTTCCATTCCCTCCCTGGGTCGGAACTCCTTTTTTTCCCTGGATCGAAGGATCCCCCTTGTATTTTATTTTTGTTTTCATTGACATTGTTTTATCTTTCTAATTAACATTAAAATCAAAAAACCACAAAAAACATTAGGCTAGTTTTTTTTCTATTAAAATTAACTTTGTTAATTAATCTCTTAATTATCTTAACATTTTATCAAAACTAAAATTAAATAGATTTAGAGCATTTTCCCAAAAAAATAAAATAAAACAACAAAAAGATTTTATTCTTAGAATTTTTAGAGTTTATTTTCAGATTCGCGCGCGTTTATTTTATTGTAACTACCTACTGGTTTGTAATAACTTAGCTAAGACTTTTACATTTTACTGCTTTATTCCCCCAATTTTGGACATGTAAATAATCCCCCTCCCCGAAGCCTTGTAATAGCGTAGGATTTACAATTTCTGCACTTTAAATTCCTGTACATATATTAACTGTTTAGATGTATGCTGACTAGGATTGCATGACAAGATCTATCTTAACTTAAAATCAACAGTAGCTCACCATAACATGTACAAAGATAATATAACTGAAAATTGACACACTTGCACATGCCACTCTTAGGGTAAGTCTCACTTGGTTGCCTCGAACGTGGTCATTGAGTATAGGAAGTCTTAGAGGTTGCCCTCCTGTCCAAAGATCAAAGTTGCCTCGAAATGGTTGCCTCGATAAAAATGATCTAAGACATTAGGGTTACCACTAAGGTGTCCTAACATTGCTTTAGTGACCACACGTCCCTTAAATCGAATTGACCCGAAAACTCCAACGACGGTGCTACCTACTCCTCAATAGTGGGATAGCACTGTCTAAAGGACATTTGCACAGTTTAATTCCTTTTTGAGTAGGTAGAGGTTCTTAAGTACTTGCTCATTTTAAAAACAAAACAAAACTTTTCACACTTACACTTTTTGAACAAAGTTTTCAAAACACTTCATTACACTCTTGAGGACAGAAGCAAGAGTTAAATCGAAGTTTCAAACAAAAACTCTTTTCAAAACCCACAAACACAAAGAATAGCAAACTTTTGAAAACATAGTGAGCAAGTACCTAAGAGCCTGTGGATAACCACAGATAGAAAGGGTGCTAACACCTTCCCTTTCTATAATCTACCTCCCGAACCCAAGAAACAATCTCGAAAAGGAATTTTTCTGTGCTTTTGTCCTTTCCTTGTTGGATAAAATAAAAGACGGTGGCGACTCTTGCTTACCGCAACATTTTGCGAAACCAAACGCAAACGCGAACCAGCATTTCAAAAACAGTCAGTTCTCATTCCCACCGATCACACATACCATGGCCCATTTTTGAAGGCAACAAGTGGATTGTAACCCTAGGGGTGCAAGTGTGCATTGTGTTTGATTTTCATGCATTTTTGCCTTTGATTAGGTCAAACTATTTGTTGATTTTGGATTTTTTGCATACAAACCCTAATTCTCTAATCATGACATAATTGAAAGCGTAAAGTGCGAGAATTTAAATTCTAAGCTATTACAACATGATTATGGGGATGGGGTACAATTTTGAATAGGGGGTATTTGACAAGAAATATAAACCCTAATTTACTATTATATCCAAATTGAATTCACAATGCATAAATGGACAATATTTAAACAAAATAAATAAATATCAAATAGTATGTATTATGCAAAAAGGTTTTTAATGTGTTTATGTATGTAAAAGTATTTTTAGTATAAAAAAGTATAAATAAATAAATAAATAAAAAAAGATTAATTTTATTTGTTTTAAGGGTAAACCCTAATTTCTTTAAGAAAAAAAACATATTATATTATTTCTATACAAAAAATATATTAATATATGTAAAAATGAAATATACTTAAAAAAAAGTATTTTTTAGTATAAATAATAATAAAAATAAAAAATGTAATATTTTTGTATTTTTATTCTAAGTATTTAATAAAATAAAAGTATATATATATATATATATATATATATATATATATATATATATATATATATATATATATATATATATATATATATATATATATATATATATATATATATATATATATATATATATATATATATATATATATATATATATATATATATATATATATATATATATATATATATATTTTAAATATACTAAATATGCATAATATAAAATAAAATATGTACAAAAATAAATTATATTTTTAATAATATTTTCAGTATGAATAAAAATAAAGAACAAAAAATAAAAATAAAAATTACATATTATTTTCAAGTTTTCAAATAAATTATAAAAGTATTCAAAATGTTTTTATGTTAGAAAAATCAAAATAAAATACCAAATAAATGTAAAAAATTATGAAAATATTTTTTGAGCATTTATTATATTTGGAAATAAGTAATCAAAATCAGAAAAGAAAACAAAAATATAAAAATGTAAAAATATAAGAAATTGGGCCAGGGGGTGTAAAAAGAAAAGAGGGGGGGGGGGGGTGTCAAAAGTAGCCAGGCCAAGCCCAGCCCAAGCCAACTTCATCTTCTTCCTCCAGACTGAAAAACGCGCGCGCGCCTGTTTCTAATTCTAGATCCTGTATACGTGATCTTTTGCAAAAACTCACAACATCAAACTTGTAGAGAATTTCAAGACGATTCTAACCATATAAATAACTAGTCCTAACTCTCAAAGACCAGAGAGAATTTCTCTGGCCCCAAAATCTGACCTAGTTTTTTCAGTATGTTCATGGATGAAATTCTCCTAGCACACTTAATATAAATGAAAACTGAGCATATATACAACTTCATGGCATTGAATACTACATTTTTTATTCACAAACCTAAGGCTAAATGTTCCTAAATAGAGAGATAGAAAGTGAAGAAAAAACCTGTTTCAGTTGGATTCGTGTAGGGCAATGCAGTGCTTCTCAACAAGTTTTGAGGTTTCTAGTAGCTTGGCTGAACTTCACTTGATCTTTTCCAATAGCTAGCTTGCCTTGAATGTCCCTGAATCAGCCTATAGAACTCGACCTGCACAAGCTTGAAATGAAAATGGTGAACACTGTAAATGGAGTTACAGTTGGAAATGGAGGTTTGGGATAGCTTGAGTGAGTTGAATGGAAGGTGTTTAAATCAACTTGGGGCAAAACGCACGAGCCAAATGAGCTGGAGAACTCAAGTTGCAGCACCTGCCCTGTTTTGCCAAAGAAGTGTGATTTCTAGCTATGGGAGGTTTTGAGGCTCAAGTACTCATGTTTCTTGCTCAAAGGGTTATGTGAAAGTTGTTTGAAATGTTTGTGTAAGTTGATCTTGGCTGGTTTTTCAGTTGTAAGGATTTGGACAAGTTTCTTCTTCTTGAATCAAGAAAGTGGAAGTTGTGATTACAGGCCTGCACAAGCCATCAAATATGCTGCATACAATCCTCTTGGTCCCTGCAATTTGTGGATTTTATTTGGCTTATGAGATCTTGGCCCTATGCTCAAAGATCATGGTTTGACATAAAGCATACTTTTGCAAAAATGGTAATTTGCCTTTTACTACTTAAGGCCTAATCTTGTGTACAATATCCAAATGGAAAAAACAAAAGCTTAGACTGATGTATTTGCATTAAATTAAGGAGTGTGAAGTGGTTTAGAGGTCTGCAAACTAGTACAAGGCATGCTGGTTTGAAAATGCAACTTGTATGAACATGAACTTGCCATGGATACAAAGTGAGTTTTTGCCAACTTCAAGCATTTGATTCTCCCTAACCACAAATGTGTTTGAGGAGTTCTTAGACAATTTGGAAAACTTGAAACATTCTCTATAATCCATCTTTGAAATGAAACTTGATACTCCAAGTGGAACTATGTGAAAAATGGCCAAGAAGATAGGTCAAAATCCTGCCTAAACTAGGGCAAAATTTCTCTAAGTTAAAAGTTTTAGGGACCCTTGTTCCAAAAATCATAACTTGAGATACAAGCTTCTTTTGAGAAAACTTTGTGAATCAAAGTTGTATACTTTGTGGAGGACTACAACTTTCATGTTTTAAGTTTTGTTTGAATCTGTTGTACCCCAAAATTTGCCCTCCCATATTCTTCAAGATTTGCCAAGTCAAGGCTTCAAAATCTCCTTAAGGGTTGCACAGTTCAAGGGCCTCCTAGCAGTCAAAAATTAGGGTTTTTTCCTGACAAAGAAAATGAAGTTTCCAAGGGTCCAATCAAGTCCCACATTCCTACAAACAAGGTCAAGCATCCTCATACCAAGTTTCAAGACTTACAGCACAAAATTGCACAATCAAAAACCCTAATTGCACTACAGTCAACTGTAGGGGCAAAATGGTCATTTGACAGTCAAAAGTCCAAATTTTTGGTCAACATATCATTTTAAAGCCACAAACATAATTTGATCAATTCTTGATCATGATTCTCAAAGCTTGGCTCAAAAATCATCAAGATGCAAAAGTTTCCATATTTGGACAGTTGAAAAAGTCAACTGTAACTTGACCAGGGCATAACTTCCACATGGATTATCAGAAAAATTCCATCCAAAGCTCATTTTGAAGAGAAAGACATTTCCTACAACTCCTCTTCACACTTCAAGTCCAAGAAATGCTCTCACAAAAAGTTATCAATTTCAACATTATAGGTCATTTTCAAAAGTCAACAAAAAGGGACTTTAAGTCAAAGGCCATAACTTGAGATTGGTAAATCAAAATGACATGGGACAAAAGGCATTGGTTAGAGGACTCAAAGACCTTTCCAAAATGTCCAATAACATGAGCAAAGCTTAAAAATTGAGCAAGTTATGCCTTGTGGAAATTGGGAAATATTTGGATATTTTGAAAAGTCAACATTGATTCAAATGACCTAAAATTGCTAATGGGCCTCTTTTTCTTCCACAATTCATCATCCAAGGCATGTGCACGACCATGTGGCCCAAAGGAAAGTTTTTTATCATTTTTATTTATTTATTTGGATTTTTTATTATTAATAATTCATTTAATTAATTAAAATACATGAAAAATACCAAACCAATGCAATCAAATCTTTTTGTGCATGGAATAGGTTTGAAATTTCGTGCATGATCAGATATGGAAGGAATTGAGGTGATTGGCCATGATTTGTACCAAATAGGCATGAAGAAATAATGGAAAAGATTCTCGAAAATCAAATCTTGAAAGTCATGAATGCAAAGGTTTTTGTTTGATTTCTTTGACCTAAAACCTTCACACATATATAGATAGTGCAACCCTAATGCATAGAATCTCCCAGCTGCGCAAGAACCTGACCAACAAGTTTGCAATTTTCTCAAAAAAGTCAAATACTGAAAACTAGGATACATGGCGATTCAAGGCAAAATATCTGTTCCATTGGCTTACTGAGACTTCAAGGAAGGAATTGGAATCAAAACCATAAGCTTTAACACCAAGAAACGTGAGAATGATGGTGTCCTGTACATAAATTTTTTCATATTCTTGCATCACGATTCATGCATCTTTCATAATTTTTGATGTTTGATTTATGTTCAGTATTTAATTCTAAAGCTAACTGTGTGGTTTGATTAAGTTTTCGTGCCAAAATAGAAGATTCACCATTGATACAGGCTAGGGTTTTTCAAGCTTTGAATTGGGCGTTTCTTAACGCTGTAAAATTGGATCACCATGATACCATGACCATACTCAGCGTGCTTGGACGAAAAGAACAGAACCCTCGCGCCTAATTTATATGGCCATATGGCCTAATCGTTATTTTCTAGAATGGTACTTTTGGGGACGGTTCAAAACCGTTGCCCATTCTTTTTTTGTTTCAGGGAAAAAAAGCAAAACGGGGAAGACGATGAAGTGTCAAGGCATAAGTGGCTCGTTTGAAATTTCGCGCGAAAGCGCCCACTAACTTTGGTTTTATTTCATATTATTTGTTAGTTGTCATATAAACAAAAGCGCGTTGGTGGCTCAGTGGCAAGCAAGCTTAGTGGTAATCCCTGGGACCTGGGTTCGAATCCCAGGTCCCCCTCCCTTTCCATAATATTTTTTCTAATCTTATCTTGTGCAGCTTCAGTCCAAAGCGTCCACCATACAACTCACAGTCCAGTTTGCCACGCGTATAGCAAGATCAATCCAAGGGCCATAGTTGGAAGAGCATCATGGACATGAGTCAAAGAGGCTACGCGCTGGCAAGGAAAGTCAACTGAGGCCTTAAACAAGTGGGCCTAATCACTACAACATACCTCCAATTGGGGACAAAACCCCCCAAGGTTTGCAAGTTTCTTTTATGTTTTTTTAAATTTTTTATTTTGATTCAATTATTCTTTTAGTTTCTTTAATTTAATTATTTTCATGAAAAACATAAAAACAATATAAAATCAGGAAAAGATAAAAAATGAGTATTTTATTTAATTTTAATATTTTGTAAATAAATATCATTAATTGATTTTAGTTTTTAATTTAGGAGTAAATCTTAATATTTTTCTAATAAACTTAAAATTTGTAGAATTAGGGTTTGATCAATTGTTTATCCTTTTTTCTTTTCTTTCACAATAATTAATTATTAAAATATTATTTATCTTTATAAATCAAAATTGCATGTAAATAATTAGGTTAATTTAGGTTTAACTTTAATGTTTTTTTCTTAATAAATAAAAGTTATAGAATTAGGGTTAATATGTTAATTTCATTTAATCTTTCTCATAAAAATTCATAAATCCAAAAAATACCAAAAATAACTTCCTTTCATTTTAATTTTAATTAATTTAATAATCGTTTAATTTAATTTCATTAAAAAGGGGTCCAACGCCCTCGTGTCCAATTTTAATTCATATTCGCGCATTTCATTTATTTTTTGTAAATATTAATGTAATTCTCCCAAAGCCGTGTAATTTTATAATTTCTCGCATTTTATTTATTTTCTGTCAAATCGGGTCCTGGAAATTTTGGCGATGTGGACCCGCGCCGTTGTAATAGTTTAGAACTTTTTATTTCTCGCTTTTTCACTGTTAAATAAATGCATGCAAGAATGAATGGCCTTAAATAAAAACAAACGTATAGATCACCAATAACATGACAAGATAAAATATCTGAATCTGACACACAAATCACACACCACCCCTAGGGTACGCCTCACTGTTGCCTTGCCTCGAAAGGTGATCGTCGAGTAGAGGATGTCTTAGTAAGTCCTCATGGTCCGGGAACCTGGCATGAGGGTAGCTTCTAAGGTGTCTTCCCATTGCTCTGGTGATCACCATGTCCCGAACCTCGAATTTACCCGAATACCTCCAACGGTGGTGCTACCTATCTCTCAATGGTGGGATGGCACTACTTTAAAGGACATTTACACAGACGAATTCCTTAGGGTAGGTAGACGACTCTTAATACTTGCTCCAATTTCAAAACAAATAAAAAAGATACTTTTCACACCAACACATTTTCAAAAAGCTTTCGAAAGCATTTTTTCAAACACTCTTGAGGACCGATACAAGAGTCGAACTGGAATTTTCAAAGAAACTTTTTTAAACCCACAGTTGAAAAGCAAACAAACCACTTTTGAAAACACAAATGAGCAAGTATCTAAGAGCCCATGGATAACCATGGATAGAAAGGGTGCTAACACCTTCCCTTTCTATAATCTACCTCTCGAACCGAGAGCAATCTCTTTAAGGAATTTTTCTGTGCTTTTGTCCTTTCCATTTGGAGAAAATAAAAGACGATGGCGACTCTTGCTTCCGCGACATTTCGCGAACCAGCGTTAAACAGTCAGTTCCAGATCCACCGATCACAGAACTGGCGACTCTGCTGGGGACTTTAACTTAAAAGTGAGGTGTACCTTAGGGTTAGTTCATAACTGTGTTTTCAATTGTATTGACTTGCTTGCTTTACTATTGTGGGTTGCATGGGAGTTACATAGATCCTAACCCGGATCTGGGGATACCCTGTTAGGTAGCATAAGCTGTGAGGGACCTGTCCGGCGTAGACCGACATGGGTGAAGCAGTGGCTACGTTGGTGTGGCACCTTGGTCTGTACCGATATCCCCTGTGTTGCAACGAGGAGAATATGGGTCTTCTGAGGAGTCATTAAGCACCAACAACTTTAGAACCTTAATTGACACAACTTGGCCATTAGAACAGTAGCAGTATGCTACACCCATTGAGGCTAAACTCTCGTGATGGTTCTGGCTGCAAGAAAAGATTGCGATGCTGGAGTTATGACCGATTGAGGGTAGTCAATGATATTGGGATCCTCTAAGAACCCGGTTACTTTGATAGGACAGGTTGAACCCACCAACTTCAAGAGGGTAATACCTAGACCCCATGCTGGCCTAAAACCTAAGGGCTCTTTTGTGTGACTTGTGTGCCTTCGTACTTGCCTAATTGCATGCTTGTTATCTGACACATGAACTACTTGCAGGGTTTGTTTATAGTCCTTAATTGGGACTCATAACAGGGTTACTAAATTCTTGCAGGTTTTGTTTATAGTCCTTAATTGGGACTCATAACAGGGTTACTAAATTCTTGCAGGTTTTGTTTATAGTCCTTAATTGAGACTCATAACAGGGATACTAAGTTCTTGCAGGTTTTGGTTTGCAGTCCTTAATCGGGACTCATAACAGGGTTACTTACATTACCCCATGCATACCATAACATCATACCATTGCATACATCCTAACCCATTTCAAGGATCTCAAGGGCTTGTGATGCAGGTCATAACGAATCAACTATCCCAGCAAGGGGCAAAGAGGATTTATTTTCCTCTAGACAGAGTTGTCAGGGGCTATGACCCACTTGATATGGTGAGCTTTGACACTTGAAGAAAGTTCCCCGAGCCAAAGTTGTCAGGGGCTATGACCCACTGGATATAGTGAGCCTTTGAATCTTGAAGAAGGGCTCTCAACAATATGCAGTTCCTTTAATCAGGCTACCGAACCCAAATTCTAACAAATTTTCTTGTTTATCCCGCGAGGTCCTTGAAAACATTGCATGCATACATACATATCATTGCATTACAGGTATCCCTTTTGCAGGTCACTTACCTTTGTCGCTGTTTATTTCAGCAATGACATCCCAACAAGATAACCAGGACCTTCTTGCACAAGAGACTCGGTTCGGGGAAATCCTCCTGAATCTATCCAAGGGGCAGGAGGAGCTAAGGACACTCCTCATGGAGACTTTGGTCAGGAACAGCGTTGAGGACGAACGGCTGAAATATCTGTAAGCTGAAGTGGATACATTGAAAGCCCAAATGCTGGGGCAAGGGACTGCCATTCAAGGTTTAGCTCAAAGACAAGATGAGCTCGGGGTTCTCGTCAACCAACTGTTTCGGGGTAACCAACTGGGGAAAACATCTAAGGTTGAAGAGCCAGTCATCATTTAACCATCCTTGAGACAAGGAGGTAAAGGGAGAGTTCCTCAAATGGCTCCAGTGTCACAAGTTCAGCATCAACCTCACCAGCCTCAGCCAGACAAGCCCAGGAGGCAATTCACCCCGCTCAACATGTCGCTGTTTCAAGCTTTACAACGCCTGTTGAGATTGAACCTGATCACATTAAGGGCTCATCCCCGGAACCCCAACACAGCATCTCCTATCTATGATCCCAATAAGAGGTGTGCCTACCACTCTGCCTGTCCAGGACATGATACAAATGAGTGTTGGGCTCTGAAGAACAAGATCCAGGACCTGATCGATGAAGGGGCATTGGAGTTCACACAAGATGGTCAGGCTGAATTTTTCTACCATCCCTCCAAGGCTCACCATTTGAAGTAACAAGCCCTAAGATGAAAAGACTGTTGTTCATTAGGATTTTCAAGTTGCAATTTTCTTTTGTTCAAACATTTACTCATGTTAAACGTTGTTATTCCATGAATGCATCGCTTATGTCTATTTTGAATCAATATATTCGTATTCACTATATGCAAATTATTTTCATATTTTTTCTGATAATCAACTCTCAATAATTCTAAGCCTCTTGAGGGAGGATGACGAAAACGATACCGCGATCATTATAGTATGCTTTTGAACAGACCCCGCTGATGAGGTACAGGCATTGTTTCAATCCCTAAACACTGGAGTTATAAGGATGATAATCCCTCGTCAACCCCTCTGAGCCAAAGAAGTAGGAGTTTTTCTTTTCGAAATTTAAAACCCTTAATCATAACCTGGGGCAGGGTAGTCTCTCAGTTGATCCAAGTGCATAACAAATGGCACCAAAGAAGTCCTTACAAAACGAAGAAAGACAGTGATGGTTCCGAATAATCAATAAAGAAAGGCAGTCATTATCTCAAAAAATAAAAAACCCATTAAGTCAAAACCCATGAAGGAGACTTACAAAACTGGGGCATCCCGCTGACCGTGATTCCAAAAAAGGAAACAGTTCAGGCAAAAAAGAAAGGGATAACAAAAAAATCAGAAAAGAAAGAGGTCTTACAAACCCTCAACAAAAACAAAAATGACTGCCTATTCAAAATAAATCATCAATATCTGAACCATCATTGGAACATCAGGACAAAAACTCAAATAAGGTCTAACGCACGATCAGCTGAGTTTAGGATTGAAGAACATCACGAAGAGCGGGTGGGTACAAATAATTTGAGCCTTTATCCTTTGTTTCTTAAACCGTGAACCAGGCCACGTTATAACCCTTAAAAGTCCTAGCTGAAGCATGGGTTAGTTCGAAAGCATACTGTTACGAAAGGTATCCTGACTCCTTAAGGCCTACGGTAAATACGGAGTTGACATCACGTTTTACAAACATTCACTTGTTTTATGAAGAAGAATGCATTTCCAAAAAACTTCGAAACAGACATAAGCTTTGCATTTTTAACATAACTTTGTTTGCATATGAATATTTGTTTGAACAACAGGGAAATTCGCACGATGAATACTTAGTGGACAAAAGCATTTCCAATCAAGGGGCATAGCATGATCAGTGTCCATCATCTAGGGGCAGTCCAGTCAAGATTCAGGGAATCTCTCAAGGCCAAATCGCCTGGTGCAAACCTACGCCTGAGTCACTTGGGGCATTCCAACAACGAATCTTGCCTAATCAAACATCTTCTGGTGGCATGACAAAACACTTCTAACAGGGGCAACTCCTTGTGTTCTGAGGGCATGGACATAGTCGAGAAAATACTGCGCAAAATCAAAGACCCGCTAGGTTGACACACCTAAGCAAAAACAAGGGCTTCCCGGCGAACCAAAAGGGTTCGGGCAAAAATAAGGGATGAAATGGAAAAAATCTGTACACCCGGCAAGTCGAAAGCCTGAAAAGGCGGCTTGGGCAAAAATGGGTATCCCGGTGGACTGAGAACCCGAAAGGGCAGTCCAGGCAAAAGTTAGGGATCAAAGCGTACGACTATGTCCTGTCATCTTGTCGCCTACCAGAAGGAGGTTTGTCCATCAACAACTATCAGCACGTTACAAGTCTTCCCCTCCCACCTCAGAAACAGGGGCAATGATGAGTTGTCCACACGATCTAATGGCTCTGTCCCCCAAGGTACTAAGATAGGTTCGGTTGAAGAACGTAACCAGATATCTTAATCCCCCAAAGAGTGAGCCAGCAAGTCAATACGCTCTCCCCAAGCAAAGCTACAATCAAACCTTAAGAAAGTTGGGTATCCTCCAGCAGATCCCAACATTCCCCAGCAGTATACATGCATTCTTAACAAGCATCCCCGACAGTCTTGGTCTAAAAGATTGTTCCCCGGCGGTATATCAAACATTCAGTGGAGTCACCTCCCCAGTAGCTCAAACCTCCCCAGGAGAGTCCAATCCAGTTTCCCCAAGAAAGTTTGAATCATCTCCCCAGCAGTAAGCTTATCCCCAGTAGATTCTGGAAGCTTATCCTCGCAGAGGACGAACGCGTCCCCCGGCTTTATTCAAAGAGTTATTTCCTTACCAGGATATAACTGGGTTATCCTCAGCAAAAAGCCACGGAAAGAGCGTCCTCGACGGAGTCTTCTTATCCCCCGCGAAGTCTATTAACACTTCCAACACAACAAGGGTATCCCCAGCAAGTTACCATCAACATTCCAGCAAAGTATCTCTCTCCCCATAGAGTATTACTCCCCAGCAAGATCACTAGAGTACTTTTTTCCCCACAGAGTATTGCTTCCCAGCAAGATCGCTAGAGTACTTGTTTCCCCGCCGAGTAATCTATTCGCCAAGACTATTCCCCAACGGAGTCATCTTCTCCTACCGGTATCCTTGCAACTAACATCCAGCGGAAGCAAAATCTATTCTCCAACACCAGCCCAGGATATGACTTCCCGGCACCCGTCAAGGATTTATTTTCCAAAGACGAAAACATACATTCATAAACATCACATACATCATTATAGCATGCATATACGCATCATATCTTACAATCTCATTTATGTTGAGAACATCATTGCTTGATCCATATCATGCATTGCATATGACTGACCTTTGCCTTTCAGGAAAGATGCAGTTAAGTTCTCAGCTACATTTCAAGACCTAGACCGGTTCAGTTAAATTGCTCCCAAGATTTTTCTGTTTCTTATCCAGTCAAAGGCCTTCTCTAGTTCAGTCAGATCGACCCTAAGATCTCCCTGTTTCTTATCCAGTTGAAGACATTTCAAGACCTAGACCGGTTCAGTTAATCGACCCTAAGATTTTCTGTTTCTTATCCAGTCCAAGGCCTTCTCTAGTCCAGCTAAATCGACCCCAAACAGATTTTCCTGATAAAGACTCAGTAGAAGTTATCCAAGATTCTCTCAATGATTACTGTTGAGGTTGTAGTCGCCTGTGGTTCTCTCCCCGATACTGCGGAGGTAGTAATCATCCCAAGATTCTCTCAGCGTTACTGTTGAAGTAGAAGTTATCCAAGATTCTCTCAATGATTGCTGTTGAGGTTGTAGTCGCCTATGGTTCTCTCCCCGATACTGCGGAGGTAGTAATCATCCCAAGATTCTCTCAATGATTGCTGTTGAGGTTGAAGTTATCCAAGATTCTCTCAATGTTTGCTGTTGAGGTTGTAGTCGCCTATGGTTCTCTCCCCGATACTGCGGAGGTAGTAATCATCCCAAGATTCTCTCAATGATTGCTGTTGAGGTTGAAGTTATCCAAGATTCTCTCAATGATTGCTGTTGAGGTTGTAGTCGCCTGTGGTTCTCTCCCCGATACTGCGGAGGTAGTAATCATCCCAAGATTCTCTCAATGATTGCTGTTGAGGTTGAAGTTATCCAAGATTCTCTCAATGTTTGCTGTTGAGGTTGTAGTCGCCTATGGTTCTCTCCCCGATACTGCGGAGGTAGTAATCATCCCAAGATTCTCTCAATGATTGCTGTTGAGGTTGAAGTTATCCAAGATTCTCTCAATGTTTGCTGTTGAGGTTGTAGTCGCCTATGGTTCTCTCCCCAATACTGCGGAGGTAGTAATCATCCCAAGATTCTCTCAATGATTGCTGTTGAGGTTGAAGTTATCCAAGATTCTCTCAATGTTTGCTGTTGAGGTTGTAGTCGCCTTTGGTTCTCTCCCCGATACTGTGGAGGTAGTAATCATCCCAAGATTTTCTCAACGATTACTGTTGAGGTTAAAGTCATCCAAGGTTCTCTCACCGTTCCTGTTGAGGTAGTAACCATCCCTGGTTCATTCATCACTGTTTGAAGCTCCAGATCCAGCTCCTGTAACCAGTCAGGACACATCCATACAAAGAATCTGAAGACCAGCTCCTGTAACAGGTCAGGTAATCATTTTTCTTTTGCAGGTACGCAAGTTCTCGCTAAGGAATCTCTTACGCGATCAACACCCAGATGGCATCTATAAGCCCATCCACCTTCCATCATCTCTCAGCATGGCATCTATAAGCCCATCATCCTATTCATCAATCTCCAAATGGCATCTATAAGCCCATTCCCCACATCACACTACTATGTGAGAGCAAATTTCTGGGCACTCTAGTGTTCAATCATCTTCCACCTTCGGATTACGAAAGGCACGTCAGCCAATCTGCATCCTCAGGTCTAAGAAGATTGAACAGGGGCAACTGTTGTACCCCAAAATTTGCCCTCCCATATTCTTCAAGATTTGCCAAGTCAAGGCTTCAAAATCTCCTTAAGGGTTGCACAGTTCAAGGGCCTCCTAGCAGTCAAAAATTAGGGTTTTTTCCTGACAAAGAAAATGAAGTTTCCAAGGGTCCAATCAAGTCCCACATGCCTACAAACAAGGTCAAGCATCCTCATACCAAGTTTCAAGACTTACAGCACAAAATTGCACAGTCAAAAACCCTAATTGCACTACAGTCAACTGTAGGGGCAAAATGGTCATTTGACAGTCAAAAGTCCAAATTTTTGGTCAACATCTCATTTTAAAGCCACAAACATCATTTGATCAATGCTTGATCATGATTCTCAAAGCTTGGCTCAAAAATCATCAAGATGCAAAAGTTTCCATATTTGGACAGTTGAAAAAGTCAACTGTAACTTGACCAGGGCATAACTTCCACATGGATTATCAGAAAAATTCCATCCAAAGCTCATTTTGAATATAAAGACATTTCCTACAACTCCTCTTCACACTTCAAGTCCAAGAAATGCTCTCACAAAAAGTTATCAATTTTAACATTATAGGTCATTTTCAAAAGTCAACAAAAAGGGACTTTAAGTAAAAGGCCATAACTTGAGATTGGTAAATCAAAATGACATGGGACCAAAGGCATTGGTTAGAGGACTCAAAGAACTTTCCAAAATGTCCAAGAATATGAGCAAAGCTTAAAAATTGAGCAAGTTATGCCTTGTGGAAATTGGGAAATATTTGGATATTTTGAAAAGTCAACATTGATTCAAATGACCTAAAATTGCTAATGGGCCTCTTTTTCTTCCACAATTCATCATCCAAGGCATGTGCACGACCATGTGGCCCAAAGGAAAGTTTTTTATCATTTTTATTTATTTATTTGGATTTTTTATTATTAATAATTCATTTAATTAATTAAAATACATGAAAAATACCAAACCAATGCAATCAAATCTTTTTATGCATGGAATAGGTTTGAAATTTCGTGCATGATCAGATATGGAAGGAATTGAAGTGATTGGCCATGATTTGTACCAAATAGGCATGAAGAAATAATGGAAAAGATTCTCGAAAATCAAATCTTGAAAGTCATGAATGCAAAGGTTTTTGTTTGATTTCTTTGACCTAAAACCTTCACACATATATAGATAGTGCAACCCTAATGCATAGAATCTCCCAGCTGCGCAAGAACCTGACCAACAAGTTTGCAATTTTCTCAAAAAAGTCAAATACTGAAAACTAGGATACGGGGCGATTCAAGGCAAAATATCTGTTCCATTGGCTTGCTGAGACTTCAAGGAAGGAATTGGAATCAAAACCATAAGCTTTAACACCAAGAAACGTGAGAACGATGGTGTCCTGTACAGAAAATTTTTCACATTCTTGCATCACGATTCATGCATCTTTCATAATTTTTGATGTTTGATTTATGTTCAGTATTTAATTCTAAAGCTAACTGTGTGGTTTGATTAAGTTTTCGTGCCAAAATAGAAGATTCACCATTGATACAGGCTAGGGTTTTTCAAGCTTTGAATTGGGCGTTTCTTAACGCTGTAAAATTGGATCACCATGATACCATGACCATACTCAGCGTGCTTGGACGAAAAGAACAGAACCCTCGCGCCTAATTTATATGGCCATATGGCCTAATCGTTATTTTCTAGAATGGTACTTTTGGGGACGGTTCAAAACCGTTGCCCATTCTTTTTTTGTTTCAGGGAAAAAAAGCAAAACGGGGAAGACGATGAAGTGTCAAGGCATAAGTGGCTCGTTTGAAATTTCGCGCGAAAGCGCCCCACTAACTTTGGTTTTATTTCATATTATTTGTTAGTTGTTATATAAACAAAAGCGCGTTGGTGGCTCAGTGGCAAGCAAGCTTAGTGGTAATCCCTGGGACCTGGGTTCGAATCCCAGGTCCCCCTCCCTTTCCATAATATTTTTTCTAATCTTATCTTGTGCAGCTTCAGTCCAAAGCGTCCACCATGCAACTCACAGTCCAGTTTGCCACGCGTATAGCAAGATCAATCCAAGGGCCATAGTTGGAAGAGCATCATGGACATGAGTCAAAGAGGCTACGCGCTGGCAAGGAAAGTCAACTGAGGCCTTAAATAAGCGGGCCTAATCACTACAACATACCTCCAATTGGGGACAGAACCCCCCAAGGTTTGCAAGTTTCTTTTATGTTTTTTTAAATTTTTTATTTTGATTCAATTATTCTTTTAGTTTCTTTAATTTAATTATTTTCATGAAAAACATAAAAACAATATAAAATCAGGAAAAGATAAAAAATGAGTATTTTATTTAATTTTAATATTTTGTAAATAAATATCATTAATTGATTTTAGTTTTTAATTTAGGAGTAAATCTTAATATTTTTCTAATAAACTTAAAATTTGTAGAATTAGGGTTTGATCAATTGTTTATCCTTTTTTCTTTTCTTTCACAATAATTAATTATTAAAATATTATTTATCTTTATAAATCAAAATTGCATGTAAATAATTAGGTTAATTTAGGTTTAACTTTAATGTTTTTTTCTTAATAAATAAAAGTTATAGAATTAGGGTTAATATGTTAATTTCATTTAATCTTTCTCATAAAAATTCATAAATCCAAAAAATACCAAAAATAACTTCCTTTCATTTTAATTTTAATTAATTTAATAATCGTTTAATTTAATTTCATTAAAAAGGGGTCCAACGCCCTCGTGTCCAATTTTAATTCATATTCGCGCATTTCATTTATTTTTTGTAAATATTAATGTAATTCTCCCAAAGCCGTGTAATTTTATAATTTCTCGCATTTTATTTATTTTTTGTCAAATCGGGTCCTGGAAATTTTGGCGATGTGGACCCGCGCCGTTGTAATAGTTTAGAACTTTTTATTTCTCGCTTTTTCACTGTTAAATAAATGCATGCAAGAATGAATGGTCTTAAATAAAAACAAACGTATAGATCACCAATAACATGACAAGATAAAATATCTGAATCTGACACACAAATCACACACCACCCCTAGGGTACGCCTCACTGTTGCCTTGCCTCGAAAGGTGATCGTCGAGTAGAGGATGTCTTAGTAAGTCCTCATGGTCCGGGAACCTGGCATGAGGGTAGCTTCTAAGGTGTCTTCCCATTGCTCTGGTGATCACCATGTCCCGAACCTCGAATTTACCCGAATACCTCCAACGGTGGTGCTACCTATCTCTCAATGGTGGGATGGCACTACTTTAAAGGACATTTACACAGACGAATTCCTTAGGGTAGGTAGACGACTCTTAATACTTGCTCCAATTTCAAAACAAATAAAAAAGATACTTTTCACACCAACACATTTTCAAAAAGCTTTCGAAAGCATTTTTTCAAACACTCTTGAGGACCGATACAAGAGTCGAACTGGAATTTTCAAAGAAACTTTTTTAAACCCACAGTTGAAAAGCAAACAAACCACTTTTGAAAACACAAATGAGCAAGTATCTAAGAGCCCATGGATAACCATGGATAGAAAGGGTGCTAACACCTTCCCTTTCTATAATCTACCTCCCGAACCGAGAGCAATCTCTTTAAGGAATTTTTCTGTGCTTTTGTCCTTTCCATTTGGAGAAAATAAAAGACGGTGGCGACTCTTGCTTCCGCGAAATTTCGCGAACCAGAGTTAAACAGTCAGTTCCAGATCCACCGATCACAGAATCCATTTGCCTCATGGTGAAAATGTGGGACAAAGTTAGGAAAAATTAAGAAAATTTCATAACTTAGAAAAATTCTAAGTTATGAAAATTTTCAATTTCAAACCCTAATTTGCAATTTTGGGTTTCTTGATGAACAAGCTTCATAATTTGATACATCTTGATGAAAAATGACCCTTGGCACTTGATTTTGACCAAAAAGTCAAAGTTTGACTTTTCAGTGTACAGTCAAATTTTGATCAGTTGACTGGAAAATTCATCTGTCAATCCCATGCATTTGAGATCTTTTGAACTTGTTGAATAAGTCAAGATGATGCCATTTAGTCCTTTAGTCCATGGTTGAACCTAATTTCCCATTGGTTAGGTCAAAAAGTCAGAAATTGCCTTTGTACAGTCAAAACCCTAAAAATGACCATTTTATCCTTTTGGTGATCTGATCAAATTTCTTGTGGAATTATGGTCCCAACTTGATCAAATGGTTCATATGAGTTCATAATGTTGATGTGGGTCAAAATTCATGAGGTTTGACTGTAAATTGGCCACAGTTGACTTTTTCCCAATATAGTTGATTTCTAGGTCAACTGTTCAATTGACTGGGCAAAAATTTGATTCAAGGCTTGAAACTTGGTATGGGCAAACTTATGGGTCCAACATGAAGTATGAAAGTCAATTTGAGCATTTAAGGTGCAAAAATCTCTGTCCAAACTCAAACCCTAATTTTAGGTCATCAATGCAAGGAGATGTCTTGAGCAGAGCAAACCCTAACTTGATCTTGAGTTCCAAGAGCCTTGTGATGAGAAATGTTGATAAAATGAGAGGCCAAATTTTGTGGTACAATAGTTGCCCCTGTTCAATCTTCTTGAACCTGAAGAGTTAGATTGACAAGTTTGCCTTTCGTGACTCGAAGGTAAAAGAGGATTGGACACTAGAGTGCCTGTAAATTTGCACTCGTCAAAATATGGCTGAGGGAATGGGATTAAAGATGCCATTTGGAGATGGTAGAATCTTGCTGGAGATGGGCTTAGAGATTCCATCCAAAACTTGTTTGTTGAAGATTAGTAGAATGAACGTCAGAATGGTATCCGTATTTGGAACGTATCTGAGTTGTATCTGGAGATTGGATTTGTATGAGCAAAGGAATGACGTCCGTGTCTGGAGTGTATCCAAGCTATAACTGTATTTGATTCTTGAATGAATATCAGAATGACTGCCATGTCTGGAGTGTATCTGTATTCTGAACGGGTAACAGAGAAACATCTGTGTACGGAGCATCTATGTGCTGGTGATAAATTCCGAATGAGTGACAGAATGGCAACCGTGTCTAGAGCGTATCTGGACTGTATCTGAAGTTGAGATCTGTATGAGTAGCAGAATGACTTCCATGTATGGAGTATATCCGTACTTTAACTGGGATCCAGACAAGTGACAAAATGACTTCCGTGTCTGGAGTGTTTCTGAACTTGAGTTTGATAGCTGAATCTGAATGAAAAATAGAATGGCTTCTGTGTCTGGAGCGTATCTAGTCTGTATCTGATTGCTGAAGTCTGAATGAGTAATAGAATGACCGTCGTGTCTGGGGTGTATCTATACTGTATCTTGACTTGAAATTTTGAATGAGTAATAGAATGACCGCCGTGTCTGGGGGTGTATCCATATTGTATCTGAAATCTCTGAATAGTTGTTAACGATAACTTTTTAATCTTATCCTGAAAAGGGTAGAATGTTAGCTAAAGCACAAAGTTATGTTGCATGATATGTATGATGCAATGAAATGTGTTCCATTAATGTTCATGATATATGAATGTAATGGATGTGCATGTAAGCTGATTAGCTATCTTGCTGAGGAAAATAAATCCTTGATAGCTGAAGACAAAGAAATCTTTGACTGCTGCCGGTGAAAGTAAATCCTTGACCGATGCCGGGGATTCCAAAAATCTTTGATTGTTGAGAATGAGAAATCCTGGGACCACTGCTGGGGATTGACAAGAGTTTTGACAACTTCTGCGGGGAATGAGAATCCTTCATGACTTTCCTGGGGAAATAAGGAAAAATCCGACGACCTCTACTGGGGAGTTAAAACCTGGGAGGCTTCAAATGGAGAAACAGGAACTAGAATCTTCGTTCTGTTGGGAAATAACTCTGTGGGGAGAGTGTTTATTCTGCCGGGGAAGTCAGGAGCTTGGGTTGTATGCCAATCTACTGGGGAATCATCTTAGTTGGGGATAAGACAAAAAGTTAACTGTTATCTGGTTGATTCTCAGACTTTTAAGGTAACCTGCTGGGGAATTGGGGAAAACTAAATGGTTCCCGCTAGGTATCGGGAGTTTTAGAGACTTAACTCTGATATGAATCTTGAAACTCAACTCCGCTGGGGACATTGAACTCCGCTGGGGATATGTACTTTAAGGTTTTAGCTTTGCTGAGGATCTGAATGTCATACTGTAGGGGATTCCTTCTGGAATAGCCTAAAGACGTTTTCCTATACTTTCGACCTATCAGTAATTATCCTTCCTCATTTCGTTTTATTTGTAAGCAGTGATTATATTCAAATGCATATGCCTATTTAACAAACCATTGGACGTTTTCAAATAAAACATAAGTGTAAAAAGAAAGGAAAGGCAAGCAAATTTCTGCACTTTGAAGTATCTTTGTATTAACTTTTGTAAGTATCTTTGTACAAAGGAGACAGACATCCTAGTAAGAGAATATTGTCGTAAAATTGAGAAAAAATTTATACAAAAGAAAGATGGCTATGTGTAACAATTCCATGGGGTTCCCATTCTGCTATAGCCTTCACAACTCTGAGTATCTTTTCCATTCGTTGCTTCGTCCATAGATGATTGGATTGATCAGAAGCCTGGAGCTTGTCCGTGAAGAGATTGTTCTTAAAGTGATCCGACGAGACATAGTCATACGCTTTAATTCCCTAACTTTTGCCTGGACCGCCCTTTCGGGTTTTCAGTCCACCGGGAAACCCTTTTTTGCCCAAGTCGCCCTTTCGGGTTTTCAACTTGCCGGGTGTACAGATTTTTTTAATTTATCCCTAATTTTTGCCTGAACTGCCCTTTCGGGTTTTCGATTCACCGGGATGCCCATTTTTGCCCAAGTCTCCCTTTCGGGTTTTCAGCTTGTCGGGTCGTTTTATGCGTAGTATCTTTTGACTATGTCTGCGTTCGCAGGGTGTGGCAAGTCGTCACCGTCCATGGTGGTCAGAATCATTTCCCCGCCAGAAAAGATGTTCTTGATCACAAATGGTCCTTCGTAAGTAGGAGTCCACTTGCCCCTGGGATCACTTTGCGGCAAGATGATCCGCTTGATTACAAGATCTCCGACTCGATACACTTGACGCCTGACTTTCTTGTTGAAAGCCTTGATCATCCGTTTTTGATACGTGTGACCATGACAAACAGCAGTAAGTCGCTTCTCGTCGATCAAATTAAGTTGATCAAGCCGGGTCTGAATCCAATCGTCTTCACTTAAACCAACATCCTTCATGATCCTTAAGGAAGGAATCTGAACTTCCATAGGTAAAACAACCTACATTCCATATACCAAAGAAAAGGGGGTTGCCCCAGTTGAAGTACGCACCGTGGTACGATATCCGTGCAGAGAAAACGGTAACATCTCATGCCAGTCCTTGTAGGTGACTGTCATCTTTTGGATGATCTTCTTGATATTTTTGTTTGCGGATTCAACAACACCATTCATCTTTGGCCGATAGGGAGATCAATTGTGATGTTGAATTTTGAACTGCTCGCACAGAGCGATGATCACGGTGTTATTCAAATTTGTACCATTGTCCGTGATAATCCTGTCGGGGATACCATACCGGCATATGAGGTTCTGCTTGATGAAGCGGGCAACCACATTCTTTGTAACTGAGGTGAAGGAAGCTGCTTTGACCCACTTGGTGAAGTAATCAATAGCCACCAAGATGAAACGATGTCCGTTGGACGCCGTAGGCTTGATCTCTCCAATCATGTCAATTCCCCACATTGCGAATGGCCAAGGAGCTGTTAGAACGTTGAGAGGAACTAGAGAATATGTACTTTGTCAGCGTAGACTTGGAATTTGTGACAAGTACGAGCGTATTGATGACAATCAGCTTCCATGGTAGACCAGTAGTAGCCTGCCCTTAGAATCTTCTTAGCCATCGTATGTCCGCTCAAGTGGGTGCCAAAGGTGCCACTATGTATTTCAGTCATGATCAACTCAACTTCAGCTTTGTCCACACAACGAAGTAGGACACAATCATGATTGCACTTGTATAGGATACCATTGCTCAGGAATAACTTGGCAGCAAATCTCCTTAAGAACTTTTTGTCATTGACGGAAGCTCCTTCAGGGTATCCTCGAGTCTGGAGATACCTTTTGATTTCATGAAACCAGGGTTGTTCCACTACTTCTTCGGTATTAATCTCATGACAGTGCGCAGGTTCGTCCATTCGCTCGATGGTGATTTGGGGAGCCTCATTATCCCAGTTGAGTTTAAACATGGAGGACATTGTAGCTAGAGCATCCGCTAGCTGATTTTCTTCTCGTGGAAAATGATCAAAGGTAATCTGCTCGAAATGAGGTAACAATGTCAGGACATGTTCCTTATATGGGATAAGATTAGGATGTTTAGTATCCCACTCTCCTTTGATTTGACTGATAACCAAAGCTGAGTCCCCAAATACGACCAAAGATTTTATTCCCAAGTCAATAGCAGCCTTGAGACCAAAGGTACAAGCTTCATATTCGGCCATGTTGTTGGTGCAGCTGAAGTAGAGTCTAGCAGTGAAAGGTGTATGGCAACCTTCCGGAGAGATAAGTACTTCGCCGATACCGTTTCCAAGTGCGTTTGAATCACCATCAAAGTATAGGGTCCATCAGGATCCTTGTTCAGGTCCGTCATACGGTCCGTTATCTTCAATGTTGTCCAATGTCATGATGTCCTTGTCAGGGAAGTCGAATCTCATAGATTGGTAATCTTCGACGGCTTGATGAGCTAGATGGTCAGCTAGTACACTCCCCTTTATAGATTTTTGGGTAGTATACTGGATATCATACTCTGTCAGGATCATTTTCCATCTAGCGATTCTTCCGAATAAAGTAGGCTTCTCGAAGATATACTTGATCGAATCCATCTTGGAAATCAGCAAAGTGGTATGTGTCAACATATACTGCCTTAGCCGACGAGCAGCCCATACCAAAGTGCAGCAAGTTTTCTCGAGCAGTGAGTAACGAGTCTCACAGTCGGTAAACTTTTTGCTAAGGTAATAAATGGCATGCTCTTTTCATCCAGACTCGTCATGTTGGCCCAGTACACACCCCATTGAGTTATCCAAAACAGTCAGATACATAATTAAAGGCCTTCCTTCGACGGGTGGCATCAAGATAGGAGGTTCCAACAAATACTCCTTGATCTTATCAAAAGCAACTTGACAGTCATTGTTCCATTCAACCACCTGATCTTTCTTCAACAGCTTAAAGATTGACTCACATGTAGATGTTAGGTGAGAGATGAACCTTGCAATATAGTTCAAGCGTCCCAAGAAACCTCTAACCTCCTTCTCAGTGCGGGGGGCATGCATTTCTTGTATAGCTTTGACTTTGGCAGGATTAACTTTAATGCCTTTGTTACTGACGATAAATCCTAAAAGTTTTCCAGACCTGACTCCAAAAGTACACTTTCTAGGGTTCAGTCTGAGCTTATATTCCTTCAGTCTGACAAACAGCTTTTGCAGATGGTCGAGATGTTCTTCTTCTGTTTGTGAACAGGCTATCATGTCTTCTACGTAGACTTCAATCTCATGATGTATCATGTCATGAAACAAAGCTACCATGGCTCGCTGATAGGTTGCTCCGGCATTCTTCAGTCCGAATGACATCACTTTGCAGCAGAAGGTACCCCACTGCGTAACAAAAGTAGTGTTCTCCATGTCTTTGGAGGCCATTTTGATCTGGTTGTATCCCGAGAATCCATCCATGAAGGAAAATACCTTGTGTTAAGCTGTGTTGTCAACCAAGATGTCAATGTGTGGTTGTGGAAAATCATCTTTAGGGCTAGCCCTGTTTAAGTCCCTATAGTCCATACACATCTGACTTTGCCGTCCTTTTTGGGCACGGGCACAATGTTAGCAACCCATTATGGATAGGAAGTAATAGCCAGAAAGCGATCATCGAATTGCTTCATCACCTCAGCTTTGTGTTAGAACAAAGTTTGAATCTACTACCCTATGTTTAAGTTTTGATGATAACAAAATGAAAAGATATATTATTTATATGATTCATGTATGAACTATTTGCTACCTAAAAATATTACGTTCTGCTTTGCAGAAACTCTGATAGGTATCAGCAAGAGCACACTTAATCAGCATCAGAATATTGGTTCCTGACATCAGCATCAGAAGTTGCTATATCAGAATACCAGAATCAGAAGATTAACTCACGTGTATGCTGAAGCTTGATGAACAGAACTGCGCACAACACTCTGATAAAGAAAACAACAGTTCATCAGCAGTTAAGCAGAGTCAGAATGAGCCAAGCCAGAACATGCATTAAGTAAGCAACGGTACTGTGCATTGAAAGCAAATTATTACCAACGGCCTCATTCCAGACAAGATCTGCTCAATAAGGAAAGTTTGTTATTAGCATTGAATCAAGAATATTGCTCCAACATTCAACAATCTCAGTGCTATATAAACAAGAATATGAAGATTGAATTGGCTAATTCTCTCCAACATTTTACACGCCTAAAAGCTAATCATAATCTTCCTTCTCTCAGTTTGCTAAACGCTACATATCTCCTTACTCAATCATTGTTTAGCAATCTAGTTTCATAAGCTTAAGTTGTGTATACATCACAGTTGTGATACAGTTTTGTAGAAAACATTCACACACCTAGATTTATCTTCTTTGTAAGAAAGTGTTTCCTTGACAAACCGGGTTGTGGTTTGCATCAAGAAGGCTTTAGAAGTTGTTAAAGCAGTTTGTAATATTCAGTTGAATATAGTGGATTAAGACCTCGTTGGAGAGAGGCGAAATCACCTTGACGGGTGGACTGGAGTAGTTTGAGATCAAACGAACCAGGATAAAAATATCTTGTTCATTGCAGTGATTTTCAGTTTTACAATTCAACCCCCCCTTCTTGTGTTTTTCACTTCTTCAATTGGAATCAGAGCGCCTGGTTCTGAGCTAAAACACTTAACCGTGTCAGTACAAGATCCAGCGTCAGAAAAACACAATGGCAGGAACTTATTCTCACACCAGCAATGACAACCATGAGGACAGAGACAGATTCAGCGGCAAACCTCCAGTCTTTGATGGAGAAAACTTTGATTACTGGAAAGACAGAATTGAAAGCTTCTTTCTGGAACATGATGCTGATCTGTGGGATATGGTGACAGATGGATACACGCACCCTGTGAATGCAAGCGGTCACAAGATTGATAGAAAAACAATGTCGGACCAACAAAAGCGTGACTTCAAGAATCACCACAAGGCCAGAACCATCCTTCTCAGCGCCATCTCCTATACTGAATATGAAAAGATCTCCAACAGAGACACAACAAAGAACATTTTTGACTCACTCAGAATGACGCATGAGGGCAACGTTCAGGTCAAAGAAACTAAAGCTCTGGCGCTTATTCAGAAGTATGAGGCGTTCAAAATGGAAGAATCTGAATCCATTGAAACAATGTTCTCAATATTCCAGATTCTGGTAGCTGGTCTCAAGGTTTTGGACAAAGGATACTCTACTGCTGACCATGTCAAGAAAATCATCAGAAGTTTACCCAAGCAGTGGAGACCAATGGTTACAGCTCTGAAGCTAGCAAAAGATCTCAACAAAATCACTCTGGAGGAACTTATCAGCTCCCTCAGAAGTCATGAGATAGAGCTAGAAGCTGACGAGCCTCAGAAGCAAGGTAAGCCTTTAGCATTAAAATCTAACAAAAAATCTGAGTCTAAAGTTTTGCAGGCAGTTGAAGAAACATCTGATGGATCCTCATCAGAAGAAGACGAACTCTCCCTCCTCTCCAGAAGAGTAAATCAACTGTGGAAGCAGAGGAAAAGGAAGTTCAGGAATCCCAGAAGATCTGATCAGAACGAGTCCTCTTCCAGATACAGAAGGACAGATTATTCCTCTGGATACAGAAGATCTGAAGGCTCCTCAAGTAGCAAAAATCCAAACACCAAGGACATCATCTGCTATGAGTGCAATGAGCAAGGACACTACAAGAGTGACTGCCCAAAGCTTCAGAGGGAAAAGCCCAAAAAGAAGTTTGGAAGAGAAAAGAAGAAAAGTCTCATGGCTACATGGGATGACTCTGACTCGTCTGAAGCTGACTCAGAATCAGATGATGAGAGGGCAAACATAGCTCTCATGGCTAACATTTCAGAAGATAGTGAAGCTTCTGAATCAGACTCTGAATCAGACACTGAAGAGGTATTTCCTAACTTTGCTGTTAATTTTACCAAGGCTGAACTTGCTGAAAGCCTTAATGAAATCCTAGAAAGGTATCAGCAAATTAGAGTTAAATTCAGAGACCTGAAAAGGAATCTTGAATCTGACTCTAATAAGACTGAGAGTCTTAAATTGGAGAATTCTGAGCTGAGAAATAAGATTTCAAAATTAGAGAACACTTTACAAAACTCTCAGAAGGAACCAATTTCTGAAACTCCCAGCAACGCTGATGAGATCATCAAGGAGTATGATCACAGTTTCCAGAAGTTCCTTGCTAAAAGCATAGATAGAAGCAAAATGACTTCAATGATCTATGGAGTTAGTAGAAACGGCAGGAAAGGAATAGGATACCAAGGTAAGGTTCCTACACCAAAGAATGTCATGGACTTAACCATTAAACACACTCCTATGAATTCACATTTTGTGTATGGTCACACACATGATATTAAATACACTAGCAGTAAGTACTCTGTGAAACCAAAATTCAACAAGAGTTTTGGTAAAACTAACAAATCAGGACCCAAGAAAATCTGGGTACCTAAGGATAAAATAATACATGTTGCAGATATCTTTAGCAGCAAGTCAGAAACACCAGTCATGGTACCTGGACTCTGGCTGCTCGCGACACATGACGGGAAGAAGGCATATGTTCCAAAGCCTGGAACTTAAGCCTGGAGGCCACGTTGGCTTTGGAGGCAATCAGAGGGGAAAGATAATTGGCTCTGGAACTGTAGGTAATGGAAATCTTCCCTCTATTAATAATGTTCTGCTAGTAGATGGATTAATGCATAATCTGTTATCCATAAGTCAATTAAGTGATAACGGTTATGATATAATCTTTAATCAAAAATCATGTAAAGCTGTTAGTCAGAAAGATGAGACTATCCTGTTTAATGGTAAGAGGAAAAACAACATTTACAAAATCAAACTTTCTGAACTAAAAAGTCAGAATGTAAAGTGCCTTCTGTCTGTCAACAACGAGCAGTGGATCTGGCACAGAAGATTGGGGCATGTTAGTATGAGAAGAATATCTCAGATTAACAAACTCAATCTGGTCAGAGGACTTCCTAATTTGAAGTTCAATTCAGATGCTCTGTGTGAAGCATGTCAGAAAGGCAAGTTTGCAAAACCTTCTTTTAAATCTAAAAATGTTGTTTCTACCTCTAAGCCATTAGAACTTCTGCACATTGACTTATTTGGACCAGTTAAAACTGCTTCAGTCAGTGGCAAGAAGTATGGGTTAGTAATCGTAGATGACTATAGCAGATGGACATGGGTAAAGTTCTTAAGACACAAGGACGAGCCACACTCTGTGTTTGTTACCTTCTGTAACCAAGTTCAGAATGAAAAGGATCTTAGAATCGTTAAAGTCAGAAGTGATCATGGTGGAGAATTTGAAAACAAAGATTTTGAGTCATTCTTTAATGATAGAGGCATTCTGCATGATTTCTCTTGTCCTAGAACTCCCCAACAAAATGGAGTTGTAGAACGAAAGAACAGAACATTGCAAGAAATGGCCAGAACCATGATCAATGAGACAAACGTTGCTAAGATCTTCTGGGCAGAGGCGATAAACACAGCGTGCTACATTCAGAATAGAATCTCAATAAGACCTATTCTAGAAAAGACTCCATATGAATTGTGGAAGAACAGAAAGCCCAACATTTCATATTTTCATCCATTTGGATGTACCTGTTTTATGTTAAATACAAAGAACTATTTGAACAAGGTTGACTCTAAAGCACAGAAGTGTATTATGTTAGGATACTCTGAACGCTCAAGAGGGTACAGAGTATACAATACAGAAACACAGATTGTGGAAGAATCAATCAGTGTTCGTTTTGATGATAAGCTTGACTCTGAAAAGTCAAAGCAGAATGAAGTTTTTGCAGGTATGGAAATTGAATTTACAGGTTCTGAAGACAAGTCATCAGAAGCTCTCAACACAGACACTCCTTCAACGTCTGAAAGGAGCACTGCTAGAAATACTACAACAGCTGCTGATCAACCTCAGAAGAGATTACCCAGAAGCAGCTTGGATCACCCAGAAGAGACTATCTTAGGAAGAAAGGAAGATCCAATCAGAACAAGAGCAAGCTTCAGAAACTCTGAAGAAACACTCTTGGGACTTGTGTCTCTGATTGAACCTTCTTCTATTGATGAAGCACTTCTGGATAATGACTGGATTCTGGCAATGCAAGAAGAGCTGAATCAATTCACCAGAAATGACGTATGGGATCTTGTTCCCAGACCAAAAGGATTCAACGTCATTGGAACAAGATGGGTCTTCAGAAACAAGCTAAATGAACAAGGTGAAGTCATCAGAAACAAGGCACGACTGGTTGCACAAGGTTATAGTCAGCAAGAGGGGATAGACTATACAGAAACCTTTGCTCCAGTCGCCAGGTTAGAATCTATCAGACTTTTAATATCATTTGCTGTTAATAGAGGCATCACTCTGTATCAGATGGATGTCAAGAGCGCATTCTTAAACGGTTATATAGAAGAAGAGGTTTATGTGCACCAACCCCCTGGTTTTGAAAATACAAAACATCCAGAACATGTTTTCAAACTAAAGAAGTCACTATATGGTCTGAAACAAGCTCCCAGAGCTTGGTATCAAAGGCTAAGTAACTTTATATTAGAAAATGAATTCACCAGAGGGAAGGTGGACACTACCTTATTCTGTAAATCAGTTAAGAATGACATCTTAGTCTGTCAAATTTACGTTGATGATATTATTTTTGGTTATACTAATCCTTCTCTTGGAAGAAAATTTGCTAAGTGTATGCAGGCAGAATTTGAGATGAGCCTCATGGGGGAACTGAAATTCTTTGTAGGAATTCAGATCAATCAAACTCCAGAGGGAACTTACATTCATCAGAGCAAATACATCAGAGATCTTCTGAAGAAATTTGACCTCTCAGAATGTAAGCCATCAAAGATTCCAATGCATCCCACGTGCATTCTGGAAAGAGAAGAGGTAAGCAAAAATGTAGAACAGAAAGTCTACAGAGGTATGATTGGTTCTCTCCTTTATCTGACTGCTTCAAGACCTGATATATTATTCAGCGTTTGTATTTGTGCTAGATTCCAATCAGATCCTAGAGAATCTCACTTAACAGCTGTTAAGCGAATTTTCAAGTATCTGAAAGGTACTACTAATCTGGGTTTGTTTTATAGAAAATCTAGTGATTACAGTTTAGTAGGCTACTGCGATGCTGACTTTGCTGGAGACAGAGTGGAGCGTAAAAGTACTTCTGGAAGCTGCCAGTTTTTGGGAGAAAATCTGATCTCTTGGTCCAGCAAAAGGCAATCAATAATTGCGCTATCAACAGCAGAAGCTGAGTACATAGCAGCAGCAGGATGTAGCACACAAATGCTCTGGATGAAAAGTCAGCTTGAAGACTTCCAGATTTTTGAGAGTAACATTCCTATACTCTGATAATACTTCTGCTATTTGCTTAAGTAAGAATCCTATTTTACATTCTAGAGCTAAGCATATAGAAATAAAACATCACTTCATTAGGGACTACATTCAGAAAGGAATTTTGAATTTAAAATTTATAGATACAGACCATCAATGGGCTGATATCTTCACTAAACCCCTTTCTGAAGATAGGTTCAATTTCATTCTGAAACATCTCAGCATGAAAATCTGCCCAGAGTGAAAATGTTTTAATTCCATATATTTATCTTCAGAATGTATTTGTTTTACTGTGAACTTCTGATCAATCTCTTTTGAGAAAAGATAGAACATGCAGATTGTATCAGATGCAAGTCTAAAGATCTGAGAGTCTAAGCTCAAAGACAGACGTGCTGATCACTACATCAAACAAGTGTCATCCAATCATCAGCAAATCTCTGAAGCAGAACGCGTGCACGCTTCTGAGAAGGCAAAACGCTGATTGGGTGCATTGAGACACATGTCTGGTAACCGTTTTAAGTATCTTTCTCAAACCCCCCAAAATCAGCAAGCATTAAATGAAAGTAATCATGTTTTTAAAACGTAATCATGATTTTATTCCTCTTTATTGAAAACGTTTACTCTTTTAAAATATTCTGAACCCTATTTAAACACGTTAACCTCTCACTTTAATCTTTTACAGTTTAGTTTCTCACTATTTCTCAAGCATTCTCTGCATTTTTCTGTGTTCATCTCTCTAAAACTCTTTTTCTCAGTTTTTTCTCAAAATCCCTAAGTGTGAACATGGCAACCTCCAGCAGTGCTTCAGCAGGTTCTCAGAAGAAAGCATCATCTGAACAGTATCAAGTGCCATTCAGAACACTCCTCACTCCTGTGAAGAATCTTGAAGTGTTATCTGAATTGATCATTGATTTTGGAAGTCTGAAGGAAAACGGTTTTGATTTAACAGAAGAAGTTAGGGCACAGAAATGGGAAAGGTATTTTGACAGGTTGGTTGGACTAACATTCCCTATGTTAGTCAAGGAGTTCTGGATTCATGCAACGGCTTCAACGCATCAAGTCACCTCCTACATTATGGGGAAGAAGATTGTGATCACTGAGGATCACATAGCAAGGTTAATTGGTTACAGTGGCGGTGGCGTCCGCTGTATTGATATGGCTGAGAGATGTGCTGACGTGAGCGTCATAGCAGAAAGGATTTTCACCCATGGGGTGCCCAGCAGCAAGATCAAAGATCTGAAGGATCATCACAGAGTTTGGGCGAAGATAATTCTGGGGTGTTTTAACCATAGGAAGCCAACTAGTTCCCCTGATTACATAAATGTAGATCAGCAGTTTCTGATCTACTTTATCAATCAGAAGGTAAAAATCAACTTGGCTCATCTTCTGTTCAATCACCTCAGAACAAGCGTGAAGGAAACCAGGGAAGAAGAAAGAACAAAGAGGGTTTGGATACCCTTTGGAAGGTTGATATCAGATATTCTGACTGAGAATAGGCTGATAGAGCATCTGATAGAAGCTCAAGAGTTAAGCACCATTGAACCAACGGTTGGGAAGCCTCTGAACGCGAAGAACTTGAAGAAAATGAAGTTGATAGAGAATATCAAAAAGGAACCCAGCGCTACTCCTATTGCTGATATCACCACCAGAAGAGTCCCACTGAGTGACTTTCCTTTATTTTCTGAGATAGAATCCAAGCTAGTGGTAGTTCTCAGATATCTGGACGCGTGCAAAGCTGATGGTTTAGATCCCAATCTGAAGATCAAAGATCTGCACCAACCTCAACCAGAAGTAACACTGAAGAAGACAAAGAAAAGGAAGGCACCTTCAGAAGGATCATCCCAGCAGACACCCAAGAAAAGAGGTAATTTATCTGCTACTTCTGTTTTAAATTCTTCTACTATTCCAGCATCAATTCCACCTCCAACCTCTCATAGAATCTCAATCCCCATCCCAACAATAGATGAAACTGAACCAGAAGATGACCCTTCTGAGGCACTTCAACTCAGAAGACCCCGAACCAAACATCCTAAACCAACAATCTCAACAACATCAGCAATTGACAAAGTGCTGTCTGACATTGATCAACACACTTCTGATCACTCCTCCATTAATCCAAACTCTGAACCACAAATTGTCCCTTCTCCACAACCAGAACAACAACAAGCTGCTGAAGAACCAGAACAACAACAACCTCTCTCATCCATTCCAGAAGAACCTCTTATCCCTGAAAAACCAGAAATTCCAACAACTTCTCCACAACCAGCAATTCCGTCTCCCTCTCCTCAACCAGAAATTCATCCACCATCACCTCAACCTGAGTTTCATCACTATGAAACTCCAACTCCTCCACCTTCTGAACCTCATTCACCTTAACCATCACCTCTGGCAATCCAGCTGCCATGTGGAACAACAATCACAATGGCCCAGCTGCCATCCTCACCAGAATCTACACCACCAAATACTCCCAAAACACCAAACAGTCCAATCATTATTTCTGATTCTCCCACTCCATCTCCAAAACAAACAGCTCCCAAGCAAACCACCGAAAACCCCAGCAGGACCTTCATAGACTTAACAATCTTTGACCGTCTTGCTGATCTGAAAAATAAAATAGCCATTCCAAAACCGAAACAACCAGATGTTGGCTCTGGTATTATGAATTTTGAAACAGGTTTGCAGCAGTGGATTGCTTCTCTGAAGCAAGTCTGTCCTAGAATGATTGACCCAGCTGCCTCTGACCAGCTCTGGTCACAATTCAGAATTTGGGTACGTGCTGAAGCCCTTAAGTTGCAGGATATCAACTATGAGCAGGCACAACAGAACTTCAGCAAGCTGCTGAAGGAAGTTGAAATTCAGCTGCCACAGGAAGACGTGCTCCCTCTGGATAGCGAGCCATGGTCTGAGAAACAACTAGCTTCAAAGGTGCAACCAGAAGAAGACAAGACTATTCAAGCTGAAGCAAGTTAAGAAGAAGATGTTGCAGAAAGCTCTCAGAAGCTCCCTGCCTCTGATGTTTCTCAAGCTGCCTTGGACAGGTAGACTCTGGAAGAACTGAAGCTGAATGACATGCGTTTGCAGCAAAGGATGGATGAAAATGACCAGAAGATGAAAGAAAGGATGGATGTGCAGGATAGCAAGATAGACACAGTTGTCAGCATGGTACACAAGCAGAATGAGACTGTTGATCAGATCAAAGCCATGCTGGAGAACCTGTTCACACGCTTTCCTCCCCAACCTTAGTTTTTTCATTCATGTCTTTTTCATGTTTTCTTTGATTATCTGTTGTACTGTTTTGTTTGATTCTGATTCTTTTAATATGACAAGTTTTTCTGCCTTAAATGTTTTAGCACATCACTTACACTTTTTGATTGCTGACAAAAAGGGGGAGAACAAGAATGATATTTTAAATAATAACGGATTACTAAGACATAAATTCTCGAACATTCTAACTCTGATATACTTGAATATGTTTTCTGTTTTGCTTAAGTCTACAGGTACAAGAAAGCTCCATGATACTCTGAAGACTAAAGCTCTGATACTCTGACCCAAAGCAAAGCTCTGACAAGAAAAGCTCTGATACGCTGATCTGAAGCTCTGCTCTGATATGCTGATCTAAAGCTTCTGATAGTCAAAACTCTGAGAATCTGATGTTCAAAGAAAGGCAATAAAAAATCTGATCCTGAAGAACTCTTGGAATTAAAAAGGGAAGCAATAAACTCAGGGGGAGTATCTCTCAACTCTTATCCCTTATCTTTGATAACCTCTTACTCTGATACATCTTATCATTTAGTTACCTCTGATACTTTTTCACGTTATTTTCAATTAAAAATATCTAGTTTTTGTTATCATCAAAAAGGGGGAGATTGTTAGAACAAAGTTTGAATCTACTACCCTATGTTTAAGTTTTGATGATAACAAAATGAAAAGATATATTATTTATATGATTCATGTATGAACTATTTGCTACCTAAAAATATTACGTTCTGCTTTGCAGAAACTCTGATAGGTATCAGCAAGAGCACACTTAATCAGCATCAGAATATTGGTTCCTGACATCAGCATCAGAAGTTGCTATATCAGAATACCAGAATCAGAAGATTAACTCACGTGTATGCTGAAGCTTGATGAACAGAACTGCGCACAACACTCTGATAAAGAAAACAACAGTTCATCAGCAGTTAAGCAGAGTCAGAATGAGCCAAGCCAGAACATGCATTAAGTAAGCAACGATACTGTGCATTGAAAGCAAATTATTACCAACGGCCTCATTCCAGACAAGATCTGCTCAATAAGGAAAGTTTGTTATTAGCATTGAATCAAGAATATTGCTCCAACGTTCAACAATCTCAGTGCTATATAAACAAGAATATGAAGATTGAATTGGCTAATGCTCTCCAACATTTTACACGCCTAAAAGATAATCATAATCTTCCTTCTCTCAGTTTGCTAAACGCTACATATCTCCTTACTCAATCATTGTTTAGCAATCTAGTTTCATAAGCTTAAGTTGTGTATACATCACAGTTGTGATACAGTTTTGTAGAAAACATTCACACACCTAGATTTATCTTCTTTGTAAGAAAGTGTTTCCTTGACAAACCGGGTTGTGGTTTGCATCAAGAAGGCTTTAGCAGTTGTTAAAGCAGTTTGTAATATTCAGTTGAATATAGTGGATTAAGACCTCGTTGGAGAGAGGCGAAATCACCTTGACGGGTGGACTGGAGTAGTTTGAGATCAAACGAACCAGGATAAAAATATCTTGTTCATTGCAGTGATTTTCAGTTTTACAATTCAACCCCCCTTCTTGTGTTTTTCACTTCTTCACTTTGATCTTTTCAGACATGTCAGGCCTCATTCGGCGGACTTTTTGTTTGATTGGCGGACAGTCTTCTCTTGTAGGGAGACGGTGAACCACAATATCTGTATCCAGTCCCGACCTGTCTTCATAGGACCAGACAAAGATCTCGACATATTCATTCAACAACTGAAGTAAGCGCTCCTTGACACTTGGCTCCAGGTTGGCACCCACTTTTACCTCTTTCTTGTCTTTCTCTATTCCCAAATTGATGGTCTTTAGCAACTCTTCATGGGGAAGAATGACCCTTTCTCCTTGTTGCAAAAGTCTGGCTAACTCTCCAGGAACTTCATAGTCTTCATCACTTTCGTACTCGGCATGATTGACCAGATCCTTAGAGTCATTGAAGGCCAAGGCAGAATAGTCACCCATGGAATCCGGAGTGGATGGGTACCTGCATTTGTGAGTGTGGGTGTGTGTAAGGGATAGCCATCCTTAAGCAAAACAAAATGCAAAAGGAAAGAAAATGAACACAACAGTTTATAGATGAAAACGTCCAATGATTCATTAAAAATGGCATATGATAATGAAGAAATGAAGCCCTTACAAATGGAACTATATGCCCAGGGAAAGGCATAAGGCAAAAAGAGAGTGTACAAATTGTTTAATTATTACAGACCAAAATAGGAAATTGTTCAAAGATAAATTACTGATTGATGAAAGTGATGGGAACGAAGTCTTTCCCTTCCCAGTTGCTTAATCCTCCTTCAACGGTTGGAAAGATCCAATCTTCAAAGTTGTCTTCTTCATCATCATCTTCTAAGGCATTAACTCCATGGTGAGTGATTTTTACGGGTGGTCCTCTAGCCCGGGAGCGACGCACAGCTTTCTGGCCAGTAGCAGTGAAACCTAGTCCGAACTTGTCCGTCTTGTGAGAAAAATCAGGCAGTTGCCCCCATACTGTACTTCTTCCTTCTCTGATCACAGCCTACGCATCCTTGAGGGATGCCATCTGAGACACAGGCTTGGAAATGATAGGCACATCAGCCATTGTCTTTGCAACTGCGACTTCAGGAGAGACCTCTTTGAAGTGTTGGAAAGGCGTTTCTATGAATTCGCTATCTAACTCCACATAGCAGAAGGAGTTAAGGTGGCTTATCATGTACTCTTCCTCCCCATGAACCGTGATGATCTTACCCTGGACTGGGTACTTTAGCATTTGGTGTAGAGAAGAGGTAACTGCCCCAACATAGTGGATCCACGGCCTTCCCAACAAACATGAATATGAAGGACAGATGTCCATCACATAAAAAGTAGAGTTGAAGGTCTCTTTACCCACTTTGATTGGGATGTCCACCTCTCCGTGAACCATCCACTTGGAACCGTCGAAGCTCTAACAATGATGTTGCTAGGCTTTAATGTCAAACCTTCGCAGTCTAGCCTGTCCAACGCCTTTTCCGGTAGAACATTCAAAGATGAACCAGTATCAACCAGGACATGGGCCAGTGTAGTCCCTCTGCACTCAACCGAGACGTGCATCGCATCATTGTGTTTCCTTACTTTAGGGGTCAAATCAGCGTCAGAAAAACCAAGATCATTATCAGCTGTAAGGCTAGCCACGCACTCTTGAAACTGGTCTGTAGAAGTTTCTTGAGGCACGTGTGCCGTCTTTAAAAATTTGATCAAGGCCTTAGCATGAGCCTCAGAGCAGAGTAAGAAAGCCAACATGGATATTTTGGAAGGGGTTTTCCCTAGATGCTCCATGACATCGTAGTCGCTCTTCTTGATTATCTTTAAGATTTCTTCCATCTCTTTCTGGGTGGTCTTGGGGATAACCACAGTTTGAACCTTCATCCTGACAGGCGCTTCTAGTATCCCCTTACCCTTATCGGTAGTATCAATAGCGGGCCTAGCTTCGGGAGCATCCAATTCTTCAATTACCGAGTGTTGTACCCCAAATTTGCCCTCTCATTCTTCAAGGTCTCTCTCACAATGATTCTCAAAGTTCAAGCTTGAACAAATGCATTGGGATTTTCCAGTACCAAAGTTAAAAGGAAACTATCAAAAAGGGAGAAAATAGATAAAAACATTATTTTGACAAAATTGGAGAAATACAAGTGCTCTTCGATCAGCTTCCTTCGAGTGCCCTTTTGGCCTCTTTCGACACAAGCTTGACTTGCATCCTTTGATTGGGAACTTTGGTTCTTTCGATGTAGGTTTGGTTGCATCCTTTGATTGGGCGCTGGAATCCTTTTGGGCAAGTTCATTTCTTGTTTCATTGGGACTTTGAACTTCGTTTGAATGTTATATTCTCTTAGTACAAATATTTCACTTGGCCATATAGCCTCTCTCCTGCGTGTTAACCAAGATTTACAAGGCAGAATTCCTTACCATGCTAGCATGCACAAAGCCAAAATCACCTTTTAAAACAACTTGTTACAAGCTTCGATTGAGGCAAAGGCTTCCTTCGATTCCAAGGCAAAAAGTTCCCTTTGGATGTCCTTCGATCCAGGAGGAAAAAGGCTCTCTTTTGCCCTCTTTCGATCACACATCCTGCCCTTGCATGCCTCTTTCGTTTGGGGGAGTAACTTCTCCAACGTTGAAAGTTTCGATTGAGCTTTCCATCCCAAGAGCATTAATTTGGCCCATTCAAAGGATTGTCTAGGGGAATCATTCGAATGTCACTTCGATTGAAAAAAGAAGATGGTTTCTGAAAGTCTGGTCGAAAGGTGAGGTCAGGGAGTCAAAACAAAAGGATGAGAGGCCAAAGGCATTTGTTGACTAAGTCTCATGTGCTGCCAGGCAGGGGCCTGATTCACTGGCCATAAAACGCCAGGACTGCTGCACAGCAGTTCTGAAACACTGTCCAAATTCGTTGCACCGAAATGGCAATAAAATACTGCCCCTCAAAAGCTATAAATACAGCATACTCCTTCTGTTTGAATTTTTTGTTTTCCCTCTCAAAGCGTCAGCCAAGCCACATCTTTGTTTTTTGACTCCCAAACCTTTCCTCTATAAATAGAGGAATCATTGACAAAGAAAAAGGGCCAGATTTTTGACTAAGAGAAAAAATCACAAGAAATCCTCAAGCAAGAAAACTCTAGCGAAAATTCTCAAAAAAAAAAACTCTTAGACACTTCCCAACGTTTTATTCCTAACACTCTTAAGAAAAACTCAGACCCTTTCATACCTTGGTGGATCCTTCGATTCACTCTCCAACAGCCAGATAACCAGCCTTCGATTTATCCTTTAGACTTATATAATAAACTTCCATTCACTCACCACTATAAAACTCCCTCCCTCGATTCAGTGACTGTTCAAGCAAGGCGGTGATTGAACTAGCCTCAGGAAGACCCCTACGAACTTCTATTCACCACCAAGGAAGTCATTTACAGTTTCCTTTGATTTAAGCGCTTCAAGAGGTAAGTTCACTCTGAACTTAGAACCATTTCATTTTTTTATATTATGTGTGCATACCAATAAAAAACGTAGATATTTAATCTAGGGAGTTTGACCATGCTTCAATCTTCGATCCTGAATGCTTATATGTTGAAAGTTTTGACCCCTGGCTGTTTAGACTTTGGACTTTTGAGACCCTTTAATCTTGTACTAACCCATGGCCTGTAGCTTTGAAAGTTACACTCGAGTGTTGTGTTGTAAAAGATTAAAACAGGTTCTCTGTATTCTTCGATTGGCTAAGTATTCAAGCCTTTCGAATCTCAACCTAAGGGCCTAGCACTCCTGCAGTCGAAGGAAGCAGCAAGGAGCCTGAGGCAAAGAGTGCACTTCACGTTGACCCCATGCCTCAAACGAAATAAGTAGCCAGGAGGATGTCCACACTGACTGCCAGGTCTCAATCGAAAGAAGCAGGAGAAGGGTGAAATTGAAAGACACGACCTTACTGACTCCGGGCCCAAATCGAAGGAAGTTAGGAAGGGCAGAATCGAAGGATGTCTCTGCCCAGATCGAAAGGATCATTTTTATTCCTTTTATTTTTGCTTTGTCTTTACATTTCTTGCTCTTCAATAGGGTTGTAATAGCGTAGGATCTATTTTCTGCATTTTTATTACTTTCGCACAAATGATAGTAATTAGGATGTATGAAAAATTGAAAGCAACAAGTAGAAAACCCCTAATCAAAGATTAAATGCATGCAAATCAAACACACTATTCACACATGCACCCCTTAGGGTATCTCCACTTGTTGCCTCGGAAAATGCAATCATGTCCCTCGAGTATAAGACACTCTAACAATTGTCCCTTCGATAAACAAAGATCGTAGTCCCTCGATGACCCTCAATGTTGTCTTCGATAAAACGATCTCGTCCCTTATGAAATTGCTAGAGCGTCTCACAAGTTGCCTTCAATGATTGATACGACGTCCCGCGCCCGTCCCGTTCAAACATCCTAATGCAAGGTTGTTCACCAAATACAATGGTGAAACAACACTGTTAGAAGGGTTAAAAAACATGAGAAAGATCTTTGATTAAAATTAGGGTAGATGGCTCTTAGTTACTTGATCAAACTTGCAAAACATCCTTGCCATTTTTCAAACACACTCCACAACACAACTTCAAAAACAACTTTCAAAAACATTGAAATATCTTTTCCAAAACATTTTCAAAACCACACACACAAAGCACCATTTCAAACAATTAAAAGGCAAAAGGCAAGTGATCTAAGCAAGTAACTAAGAGCCCATGGATAACCATGGATAGAAAGGGTGCTAATACCTTCCTTTTCTACAATCTACTCCCCGAACCCAAGAAAACATCTCAAAGGTCTTTCCTGTGCTTTTTGGCCTTTCCTTAGGATAAAATAAAAAGTCGGTGGCGACTCTTGCTAAACCGAACATTTGCAAACACAAACGCAAAACCCAAGTCAGTTCTCCCACCGTATCACAGAACTGGCGACTCTGCTGGGGAATAGTTTATAAAAGTGGAGTTACCTTAGGGCTTAGATCACCTTTTGCATGATTAATTGTTTGCTTTGATTGATTTACATTTTTGGTTCTCTTGTTTGGGCTTGAAATCCTCCACCCGGATTTGGGAAACATTCATAGATAGCAATACGTTGTGGAAACTGTACGGGGTATACCGACACGGTTGAATCAATAGCTATATTAGTGCGACATATTTGTGAGTACCGGTAGCCTTTGAGTCAATCAAAGAGAATACGGGGCCGCTGAGTGATGTCACTAAGCACTAATGACCTAGAACCTTACTTGACCATCTTGGCCTTTTATTAGGGGTAGTGAGATGACCGACTTTGGTGCAGTCCGAAGTTGGTAGATACTCGATACTACACTCATTGAGGGTTGTTTTCTTGGAATGTTTTGGTCGCTAGTTAAGTGGCTAAACCAAAACAATGAACATAGAAAACAATCCAATGATATTGAGCTCCTTAGAACCCGATTACTATTTATAGGACATGTTATGAGCCAACTACACTCAAGAGGGTACTTACCTATGAAACCTCATGCAAGCCTGAAACTAGGGTTTTGTGTGACTTGCTTGTACATGTGTTTATGCATACATCATGAACATCATAAAGCATCATATGCATCCACTAACCATTTCAAGGGTTTGGATCTTCATCTTTGTTCTTGTTTTATAGGTCATGGAATCTCTTCACAGGAAAACAATTCAAGTCAACCTTGTGAGAATCCCTCCTCAACTCAAGGAGCTTACATCCAGAATTCCAGAAAATTCTCTCTTCAGTGAAAGACATGGTAGACTTCTCAACCTAGTCAACACCAGCATTGAAGAAGACATGGTGAAAGTGTTGTTCCAATTCTTTGACCCCCTTCACCACTGTTTCACATTCCCCGACTACCAATTGGTGCCTACTTTGGAGGAATTTTCTCAACTCCTGAGAATTCCTATTCTTAATCAACTACCCTACAATGGTACGGAAAAAGAACCAAAACCTGAAGATGTTGCTCAAGCACTGCACTTGCAACCATCTGACATCAAGGGGCATTGGGAAACCAGAAGTGGTGTCAAGGGCTTCTTGGTAAAGTTCTTGTTTGAGAAGGCACAAGAATGTTGGAATTCCTTGGATTTGCAAGCCTTTGAAGAGATTGTGGCACTCCTTATTTATGGGTTGGTCTTGTTCCCAAACCCTGACCAACTTATAGATGTGAATGCTGTCAAGATTTTCATGTCTAAGAATCCTATACCTACATTACTTGGGGACATCCTACACTCATTTTACACACGAACAATGAGGAAAAGAGGTGTTCTCATGTGCTGTACTCCTCTCCTAGCAAGGTGGTTTATTTCTCACCTTCCACAATCAATTTTGAAGAATGAGCAGGGTTCAAGGTGGTTACAACGATTGATGACCCTCACACATTCTGATGTACATTGGTGTTCTCGGTCCAGAGAAAATGTCATCATCATTGATCGTTGTGGTGAGTTTCCTAATGTCCCATTACTTGGCATTAGGGGAGGCATTACCTACAACCCCTGCCTAGCCTTGAGACAATTTGGATATGCTCGGAGGGATGGCCCTCATGACATGCTGATTCCTGACCTAGTTTTTGACTTCGACAATGATGCGCAAGGACTTCGACAAAGGTTCACCAGAGCTTGGAGGATGCCTAACAAGGTGGATAGTAAGACACTGGGGCACAAGAATTCCATCCCCCTTGAGCCTTACCTCAAGTGGGTACGAACCCGCTCCCAGAATCTTATGATGCCATACCCTCGTATTCTCCCCTTGATCAAAGAGCCTGTTAAGGAAGGAGAGGTTCCATACACCATCCTACATCCAGACATGCCAACATCATGGGAGGAAATGCAGAAGAGTTGGATCCAACTCAAAGAAGAACGGAATACTTTTGAAGCCAGTTTCTATGCCAGTGAGAAGAAGGTTTTGGAGCTTACCTGCCGACTTCATGAGGAGGAGACCCTCAACACTTACATCGCACCAAAAAGGATGCGCAACGTCTTTTTACCTTAAGAAGCTATGTAATATTTGGCCCATGGGGCGTTTATGTACTGACAAAATTTCTTCTTATTAATATGACGTGTGTTCTTTTGTCTGCAACAACTTTGAATTTCTAAATCCTTGAATGCATTACATGAATAAACATATTATTCATCATATGCATAAATAGGTTTTCACACCAGGTTTCCTTATCTTTCTGCTGTTTATTTCAGCAAGATAGATATTGAGCAGACGGTCAAAGATCTACAAGTGCAGAATTCGCAATTTCAACAACTCCTCATGACCTTGGCAAAGGGTCAGGAGGATCTTAAAGCACTGTTAGAGAAGAAAGAGCAGGAAAAAGGAAAAAAGAAAAAGAAGAGAATTGGGGTAGCTACACTGGGAAGAAGATTTGAGAATGAAGCTAGGAGAGTTCTGGAATTCCCCTCAACGTCTGACGAAGGGACCGACAAGGGAAAAGGAGCTGCAGTACCCTCTGAGTCTGAGGCTGAAGAGGAAGAGGTTGAAGAAGATGAAGACTATTCTGAACAACAATACCCACCAGCTGACGACAAATATAAGAACCTTGAGGACAGGTTGGCAGCTATGGAGTTGCAAAGGATTCCCGGGCTAGACTTTGAAGAGTTGGGATTGATTGCTGGGATTGTTATCCCTCCCAAGTTCAAGGTGCCAACCTTCGCCAAATACGACGGTCTGTCTTGTCCTAAGATGCACCTAAGGTCGTATGTCATAAAAATTCAACCTCATTCATCCTATAAAAATCTCTGGGTACACTTTTTCCAGGACAACTTGTCTGGTACTCAGTTAGACTAGTTTTATCAGCTAGAGAGGTCAGAAGTTCATAATTGGGAAGACCTGGCAGCCGCTTTCTATCGTCAGTATCAGTACAACGCTGACTTGGCGCCTACCCGTACTCAACTACAAAGTATGGGGATGGCCTCAAATGAGGGGTTTAAAGAGTACGCCCAGAAGTGGTGCGACCTAGCTGGAAGGGTGCAGCCACCGCTATCATATAAGGAACTAGTTGATATGTTCTGTGGGACCCTATCTGGCCCTTTCTTCAACCATCTTATCGGGAGCTCCTCTGCGGGATTTACCGAACTGATTCTGACTGGCGAAAGGGTGGAAGCCGGTATTAAGAGTGGAAAGATCCAAAAAGATGCCTCTGCATCCACAGCTGTTAAAAAACATTTCCCAGCCAAGAAAGAAGTATCTGCTATTTACTCTCAGAAGGGATTGGGAAGAACCGAGCGCCGACCGACTGTAGGGGCCGTGATGATTCAAAATTCGTCAAATGATCAGCCTCGTAACAATCAGTCGAGACCTAATCAGCAACGGGTAGAACGGCCACAACGGCAGTTCACCCGCATCAACATGACGCCCGCACAAGTTCTTCCCCATTTGTTGAAGCTGAATCTGACCAGTTTGAGAGAGGCACCAAAGAGTGTGAATACCACCTCTTCATCTTACAATCCAAATGCTAAGTGTGCTTATCATTCAGATAGCCTGGGGCACGACACCAACAATTGTTGGGCCCTCAAGAATAAGATTCAGGATTTAATAGACGCTAAGGAAGTGGAATTCGACGCCCCTGAAAAGCCGAATGTAATCTCTGCTCCAATGCCAAAGCATGGCCACAATGCCCATGCTGTTGAAGAGGATCTGTTTGTTGCTACCGTTGATGATTTGATAACTCCACTACTGATAATCAAGTTGAATTTGCTGAAGGCTGGGATTTTCCCAGGTTGTGAAGAAGATTGCTGCCTTTGTTCATCCTTACCAACCGAATGTCCATTGTTGAAGTTAGGCATCCAACGCCTAATGGATAACCAAGAAATCCTTTTTGAAAAGACTCCTGTTACACCGACTCCTATCAATGATGTTTCAATAATAACCATATCCGCCAATCTTTCCAAGGTCTCCAAAAGACCTGTTAAGATTACATCCGCTCCGAAGACTGCACCTTTGAAGATAACCATGCCCGGGCCCGTCCCGTACAAGTCCGACAAATCAATACCATGGAATTATGGTGGAGAAATCTACTACCACGGTATTAAACAAATTGAATCAACTGAAGAGAGTTCTGATGAAGAGACTTCCGACATTGGAAACATTGTTGGAACGAGCAAAATCACCCGCAGTGGAAGAATTTTCTCTCCAGAGATTGCCCCTCCAAAGGCAATCTTTGGACCCTCAGCCGCTCCAAAGATCACCCCTGCACTGGTAAACGTATCTGCAAGAACTCCAATTATTGAAGAAGTTGTAACTCCTGTGGTTGTCCCTTCTGCTGCTGCTAATGATAGGGGGAAAGGGATCCAAGAAGAGCCCGTCAGGACAAGGGCTCAGCCACTGGTCATCCCTGAAACCTCTCAAAAAGAAATGGAAGAGATTCTAAAAATAATCAAGAAAAGTGATTATGATGTTGTGGAACAACTGGGGCAAACCCCCTCAAAGATCTCTATGTTGGCCCTGCTGCTTTGTTCAGAGGCTCATGCCAAAGCTTTGATAAGATTTTTGAAGACATCCCATGTACCCCAAGAGACCTCGGCTGACCAATTTCAGGATTGTGTAGCCAGTCTTACTGCTGACAACGGCCTGGGTTTTTCCGATGCTGACCTGACTCCTAAGGGAAGGAAGCACAATAATGCATTACATGTTTCGGTTGAATGCCGAGGAACCACTCTCGCCCATGTCTTGGTCGATACTGGTTCTTCCCTAAATGTGCTGCCTAAGAAAGCTCTGGACCGGTTGGATTGTGAAGGCTTGGAGCTGAAACCAAGTAATATTATTGTTAGGGCCTTTGACGGGTCTAAAAGGATGGTGCATGGGGAGGTCGATATTCCCATCAAGGTAGGCACCGAAGTGTTCAACTCCACTTTCTACGTAATGGACATCCGCCCATCCTACTCTTGCTTGCTAGGAAGACCTTGGATCCATTATGCTGGGGCAGTCACTTCCTCTTTACATCAGATGCTGAAGTACCCTGTTAAGGGTAAAATCATAACTGTACACGGTGAGGAGGAGTACATGTTTAGTCAACTTAATTCCTTTCGGTATGTGAAGGTGGATGGCGAGTTCATCGAAACACCTTTTCAACATTTCGAGGAAGTTTCTCCCGAGGTGGCAGTAGCGAAGGCAGTGGTGGAGGTACCTATCATTCCCAAGCAGGTGGCCAGGATGGCATCTCTCAAAGACGCGAAGGCTGCGATTAAGCAAGGAAAGAGCGCAGTATAGGGACAGTTGCCCGACTTCCCCTATAAGACAGACAAGTTTGGGTTGGGGTTTACTGCTGCGGGACAAAAGGCTATGCGTCTCTCCAAAATTGAAAAAACACCCATCAAGATTTCTCATCATGGAATCAATGCTTTAAGAGATGATGATGAAGAGGGAAACTTTGAAGATTGGATCTTTCCAACCATTGAAGGAGGACTGAACAACTGGGAGGCGAAAGACTTCGTTCCCATTACTTTCATCAATCAGTAATTTATCTTTTGAACATTTCCTGTTTGGTCTGTAATAATTATTAAACAATTCGCACACTATTTTTCACCTCATGCCTTGCCCGGGGCATGTAGGTCCATTTGTAAGGGCTTGATTCTCTTCATAATCATATGCCATGTTTTAACGAATCATTTGACGTTTTTCATTTATAAACTGTTGTGTTCATTTTCTTTCCTTTTGCATTTTTGCTTGTTTAAGGATGGCTATCCCTTACACACACCCACACTCACAAATGCAGGTACCCATCCACTCCGGATTCCATGGGTGACTATTCTGTTTTATCCTTCGATAACTCTGAAGATTTGGTCAATCAGGCTGAGTGCGAAGTTGACGAAGATTGTGAAGTACCGGGAGAGTTAGCCAGACTTCTACAACAAGAAGAGAGGACCATCTTGCCTCATGAAGAGTTGCTAGAAACCATCAACTTAGGGACAGAGGAAGATAGGAAGGAAGTAAAAGTGAGTGCCAATCTGGAACAAAGTGTCAAGGAGCGCTTAGTACAGTTATTGAATGAAAACGTTGAAATCTTCGCCTGGTCTTATGAAGACATGCCAGGGTTAGACACAGATATCGTGGTTCACCGTCTCCCTACAAGAGAAGACTGTCCACCGATCAAACAAAAGGTCCGTCGAATGAGGCCTGACATGTCTGAGAAAATTAAGGTTGAAGTAATGAAGCAATTCAACGCCGGCTTTCTGGCTGTTACATCCTATCCACAATGGGTTGCTAACATCGTACCCGTACCTAAAAAAGACGGCAAAGTCAGAATGTGTGTGGACTATCGGGATTTAAACAGGGCCAGCCCTAAAGATGATTTTCTGCTACCACATATTGACATCTTGGTTGACAACACAGCTCAGCACAAGGTTTTTTCCTTCATGGATGGATTCTCGGGTTACAACCAGATTAAAATGGCCCTCGAGGACATGGAGTAAACTACCTTTGTTACACAATGGGGTACCTTCTGCTACAAAGTGATGCCGTTCGGACTGAAGAACGCAGGGGCAACCTATCAACGCGCCATGGTAGCTTTGTTTCATGATATGATACATCACGAGATTGAAGTTTACGTAGACGACATGATAGCTCAATCACAAACAGAAGAAGAACACCTTGAACATTTGCAAAAGTTGTTTGCCAGGTTGAAGGAATACAAACTCAAACTGAATCCAAGTAAGTGCACTTTTGGAGTTAGGTCTGGTAAACTTCTGGGATTTATTGTCAGCAACAAGGGTATTGAGGTTGATCCTGCTAAAGTGAAGGCTATACAAGAAATGCCTGCCCCCCGTACTGAAAAGGAGGTTAGAGGATTCTTGGGACGCTTGAACTATATTGCAAGGTTCATCTCTCACCTGACGTCTACCAGTGAGCCAATTTTCAAACTATTGAAGAAGGATCAGGTAGTTGAATGGAACGACGATTGTCAAGTTTCTTTTGATAAGATCAAGGAGTATTTGCTGGAACCTCCTATTCTGATGCCACCCGTCGAAGGAAGGCCGTTAATCATGTATCTGACTATTTTGGATAACTCAATGGGGTGCGTACTGGGCCAACATGACGAGTCTGGTCGAAAAGAGCATGCCATTTATTACCTTAGCAAAAAGTTTATCGACTGTGAGACTCGCTACTCACTGCTCGAGAAAACTTGCTGCGCTTTGGTATGGGCTGCTCCCCGGCTAAGGCAGTATATGTTGACTCATACCACTTTGCTGATTTCCAAAATGGATCCAATCAAGTATATCTTCGAGAAGCCTGCTTTATCTGGAAGAATCGCTAGATGGAAGATGATCCTGACTGAGTATGATATCCAGTATACTACCCAAAAGCTATAAAAGGGAGTGTACTAGCTGACCATCTAGCTCATCAAGCCGTCGAAGATTATCAGTCTATGAGATTCGACTTCCCAGACGAGGACATCATGACATTAGACAACGTCAAAGGTAACGGACCGTATGACGGACCTGAAAATGGATCCCGATGGACCCTGTACTTTGATGGTGCTTCAAACGCACTTGGCAACGGTATCGGCGCGGTAATCATTTCTCCGGAAGGTTGCCATATACCCTTCACTGCCTGACTTTGTTTCAGCTGTACCAACAACATGGCCGAATATGAAGCTTGCATCTTTGGTCTCAAAGCTTCTATAGACCTGGGGATCAAATCTTTGGTCGTATTTGGGGACTCGGCTTTGGTTATCAGTCAAATCAAAGGAGAGTGGGACACCAAACATCCTAATCTCATCCCATACAAAGAACATGTCCTGACATTGTTGCCTCATTTCGAGCAGGTTACTTTCGAGCATTTCCCGCGAGAAGAAAATCAGCTAGCAGATGCTCTGGCTACAATGTCTTCCATGTTTAAACTCAACTGGGATAACGAGGCTCCCCAAATCACCATCGAGCGAATGGATGAACCTGCGCATTGTCATGAGATTAATACCGAAGAAGTAGTGGAACAACCTTGGTTTCATGAAATCAAAAGGTATCTCCAGACTAGAGAATACCCCGAAGGAGCTTCCGTAAATGACAAGAAATTCTTAAGGAGATTTGCGGCCAAGTTCTTCCTAAGCAACGACATCCTTTATAAGCGCAGCCATGATTGTGTTTTACTTCGATGTATGGACAAAGCTGAAGCAGAGTTGATCATGACTGAGATACACACCGGCACATTTGGCACCCACTTGAGCGAACATACTATGGCTAAGAAGATTTTAAGGGCAGGCTATTACTGGTCTACCATGGAAGCTGATTGTCATCAACATTCCCGCACTTGCCACAAATGCCAAGTCTATGTCAACAAAGTACATATTCCTCCTGTTCCTCTCAACGTTCTGACAGCTCCTTGGCCGTTCACAATGTGGGGCATTGACATGATTGGAGAGATCAAGCCCACAACGTCCAATGGACATTGCTTCATCTTGGTCGCTATTGACTATTTCACCAAATGGGTCGAAGCAGCTTCCTTTGCCTCTGTTACGAAGAATGTGGTTGCCCGCTTCATCAAGCAGAACCTCATATGCCGGTATGGTGTCCCCGACAGAATCATCACAGACAACGGTACAAATCTGAACAATACTATGATTACCGCTCTATGCGAGCAGTTCAAGATTTATCATCATAATTCATCTCCCTATCGACCGAAGATGAACGGTGCTGTTGAAGCTGCAAACAAAAACATCAAGAAGATCATTAAGAAAATGACAGTTACCTACAAGGACTGGCATGAGATGTTACCGTCTGCTCTGCATGGATATCGTACCACGACACGTACTTCAACAGGGCAACCCCATTTTCTTTGGTGTATGGCATGGAAGCTGTCCTACCTATGGAAGTTCAGATTCCTTCTTTAAGGATTATGAAAGACGCTGGTTTGAGTGAAGACGATTAGATTTAGACCCGACTTGATCAACTCAATTTGATCGACGAGAAGCGACTCACTGCTGTTTGCCATGGTCAGAAATACCAAAAACGGATGATCAAGGCTTTTAATAAGAAAGTAAGACGTCAGGTATATCAAGTCGGAGATCTTGTAATCAAGCGGATCATCTTGCCGCAAAGTGATCCCAGGGGCAAATGGACTCCTACTTACGAAGGACCGTTTGTGATCAAGAGCATCTTTTCTGGTGGTGCAATGATTCTGACCACCATGGACGGTGATGATTTGCCACCCCCTGCGAATGTGGACATAGTCAAAAGATACTACGCATGAAACAACCCGATAAGTCGAAAATCTGAAAGGGCGACTTGGGAAAAAATGGGCATCCCGGTGAACCGAAAACCCGAAAGGGCGGTTCAGGCAAAAATTAGGGATAAAACAAAAAAAATCTGTACACCCGGCAAGTTGAAAACCCGAAAGGGCGACTTGGGCAAAAAAGGGTTTCCCGGTGGATCGAAAACCCGAAAGGGCGATTCAGGCAAAAGTTAGGGAATTAAAAGCGTATGACTGTGTCTCGTCGGATCACTTTAAAGAACAAACTCTTCATCAACAAGTTCCGAGCTTCTGATCAATCCAATCACCGACGGACGAAGCAGTGAATGAACGAGATATTCAGAGTTATGAAGGCTATAGCAGAATGGGAATCCCATGGAATTGTTACACATAGCCATCTTTCTTTTGTATAAAATTTTTCAATGTTTACGACAACATTCTCTTACTAGGATGTCTGTCTCCTTTGTACAAAGATACTCATAAAAAGTTAATACAAATACCCTTCCAAATGCAGAAATTTGCTTTGTCTTTCTTTTCTTTTTACACTTATGTTTTATTTGAAAAACGTCCAATGTTTTGTTAAATAGGCATATGCATTTGAACAATAATCATTTCTTACAAATAAAACAAAAATTAAGAAAAGATGACTGCTGATAGGTTGAAGGTATAGGTAGATATCTTGATGCCCTTTCAGAAGAAATCCCCAGCGGAATTAAACTCCAAGTTCCTCAACAGAGTTAAAGTTCGGAATATATTTCCCCAACAGAGTTAAGCTTCAGGATCCTCAGCAAAGCGAAAGCTTTGTAAAAGCTGAATTCCCCAGTTAGAGTGCATTCCATAACTTAATTCCCCTCAGAGTCAAGTTTCAAGATCCCCAGTGGAACTCAAAAAAATCTGAAAATCCTATCCCCAGCGAAACCGGAATAGTGAACATTCTCCCCACAGAGATACTTCCCATCAGATTGAAGATTCTCAGTCTCACTTCTCCAGCATAAGTCTCCCAGGTTTTAACTTCCCAGTAGAGATTTTCAAAGTTTTCCTTATCCTCCAAGCAGTCAGTAGTCAGCAAGGATTTCTCATCTTCAGTAATCAAAGATCCTTGAAATCCCCAACTTCGGTCATGGATTTATTTTCCCCGGCAGCAGTCAAGGATTCCGTTATCTCCAGCTACTAGGATTTATCTTCCTCAGCAAGGCGACTACTCAGCTTACATGAATAACCATTACATTCATATATCATAAACATTGATGAAATACAGTTCATTGCATCATACATATCATGCAACATAACTTTGTGTTCAGCTAACATTTTACCCTTTTTAGGATAAGATCAAAAGGCTATCATTAACAATTATTCAGATACAGTATGGATACACCCCAAACACGACGGTCATTCTATTACTCATTCAGAACTTCAAGTCAGTTACAGTACAGATACACCCCAGACACGACAGTCATTCTACTACTCATTCGGACTACAGCAATCAGATACAGACTAGATACGCTCCAGACACGGCGACCATTCTATCTCTCATTCAGATTCATTATTCAACCTCAAGGTCCAATGCATTCCAAACACGGATACCATTCTGACCCTTACATCAGCAGTTTGATTCTCTCAGTGCAGTCGCCACGGAAGTCATTCTGTCATTTATCCAGATCCCAGTTACAGTACAAATACACTCCAGACACGGAAGTTATTCTGCTACTCATACAGATCTCAACTTCAGATACAGTCCAGATACGCTCCAGACACGGTTGCCATTATGTCACTTATTCAGATCCCAGTTACAGTTTCAGATACACTCCAGACACGGAAGTCATTTTGTTACTCATGCAGATCTCAACTTCAGATACAGTCCAGATACACTCCAGACACGGTTGCCATTCTGTCACTCATTCAGAATTTATTCCCAGCACACAGTGGCTCCATACACAGATATTTCTCTGTTACCCAGATACAATACAGATACACTCCAGACACGGCAGTCATTCTGATATTCATTCTACATTCAAACACAGTCACAACTCAGATACGCCCCAGACGCGGAGGCCATTCTTTTGCTCATACAAACTCAGTCTCCAGATACAGTTCAAATGCATTCCAGACACGGATACCATTTTGATCCTCATTCTTCTGACCTACCACATTGCAATTCAACAAAGATTCTCGGATGGCATCTTTAAGCCCATCTCCAGCAAGATTCTACCATCTCCAAATGGCATCTGTAAGCCCATTCCCGACATCACAATGCTGATACTACACCATGCGAGTGCAAATTTTTTGGGCACTCTAGTGTTCAATTATCTTCCACCTTCAGATCATGAAAGGCTCGAAAGCCAATCTATATCCTCAGGTTTAAGAAAATTGAACAGGGGCAACTGTTGTACCCCAAAATTTGCCCTCTCATTCTTCAAGGTCTCTCTCACAATGATTCTCAAAGTTCAAGCTTGAACAAATGCATTGGGATTTTCCAGTACCAAAGTTAAAAGGAAACAATCAAAAAGGGAGAAAATAGATAAAAACATTATTTTGACAAAATTGGAGAAATACAAGTGCTCTTCGATCAGCTTCCTTCGAGTGGCCTTTTGGCCTCTTTCGACACAAGCTTGACTTGCATCCTTCGAATGGGAACTTTGGTTCCTTCGATGTAGGTTTGGTTGCATCCTTCGATTGGGCGCTGGACTCCTTTTGGGCAAGTTCATTTCTTGTTTAATTGGGACTTTGAACTTCGTTTGAATGTTATATTCTCTTAGTACAAATATTTCACTTGGCCATATAGCCTCTCTCCTGCGTGTTAACAAAGATTTATAAGGCAGAATTCCTTACCATGCTAGCATGCACAATGCCAAAATCACCTTTTAAAACAACTTGTTACAAGATTCGACTGAGGCAAAGGCTTCCTTCGATTCCAAGGCAAAAAGTTCCCTTTGGATGTCCTTCGATCCAGGAGGAAAAAGGCTCTCTTTTGCCCTCTTTCGATCACACATCCTGCCCTTGCACGCCTCTTTCGTTTGGGGGAGTAACTTCTCCAACGTTGCAAGTTTCGATTGAGCTTTCCATCCCAAGAGCATTAATTTGGCCCATTCGAAGGATTGTCTAGGGGAGTCATTCGAATGTCACTTCGATTGAAAAAAGAAGATGGTTTCTGAAAGTCTGGTCGAAAGGTGAGGTCAGGGAGTCAAAATAAAAGGATGAGAGGCCAAAGGCATTTGTTGACTAAGTCTCATGCGCTTCCAGGCAGGGGCCTGATTCACTGGCCATAAAACGCCAGGACTACTGCACAGCAATTCTGAAACACTGTCCAAATTCCTTGCACCGAAATGGCAATAAAATACTGCCCCTCGAAAGCTACAAATACAGCATACTCCTTCTGTTTGAATTTTTTGTTTTCCCTCTCAAAGCGTCAGCCAAGCCACATCTTTGTTTTTTTAACTCCCAAACCTTTCATTGACAAAGAAAAAGGGCCAGATTTTTGACTAAGATAAAAAATCACAAGAAATCCTCAAGCAAGAAAACTCTAGCGAAAATTCTCAAAAAAAAAAACTCTTAGACACTTCCCAACGTTTTATTCCTAACACTCTTAAGAAAAACTCAGACCCTTTCATACCTTGGTGGATCCTTCGATTCACTCTCCAACAGCCAGATAACCAGCCTTCGATTTATCCTTTAGACTTATATAATAACCTTCCATTCACTCACCACTATAAAACTCCCTCCCTCGATTCAGTGACTGTTCAAGCAAGGCGGTGATTGAACTAGCCTCAGGAAGACCCCTACGAACTTCTATTCATCACCAAGGAAGTCATTTACAATTTCCTTTGATTTAAGCGCTTTAAGAGGTAAGTTCACTCTGAACTTAGAACCATTTCATTTTTTTATATTATGTGTGCATACCAATAAAAAACGTAGATATTTAATCTAGGGAGTTTGACCATGCTTCAATCTTCGATCCTGAATGCTTATATGTTGAAAGTTTTGACCCCTGGCTGTTTAGACTTTGGACTTTTGAGACTCGTTAATCTTGTACTAACCCATGGCCTGTAGCTTTGAAAGTTACACTCGAGTGTTGCGTTGTAAAAGTTTAAAACAGGTTCTTTGTATTCTTCGATTGGCTAAGTATTCAAGCCTTTCGAATCTCAACCTAAGGGCCTAGCACTCCTGCAGTCAAAGGAAGCAGCAAGGAGCCTGAGGCAAAGAGTGCACTTCACGTTGACCCCAGGCCTCAAACGAAAGAAATAGCCAAGAGGATGTCCACACTGACTGCCAAGTCTCAATCGAAAGAAGCAGGAGAAGGGTGAAATCGAAAGACACGACCTTACTGACTCCGGGCCCAAATCGAAGGAAGTAAGGAAGGGCAGAATCGAAGGATGTCTCTGCCCATATCGAAAGGATCATTTTTATTCCTTTTATTTTTGTTTTGTCTTTACATTTCTTACTCTTCAATAGGGTTGTAATAGCGTAGGATCTATTTTCTGCATTTTTATTACTTTCGCACAAATGATAGTAATTAGGATGTATGAAAAATTGAAAACAACAAGTAGACAACCCCTAATCAAAGATTAAATGCATGCAAATCAAACACACTATTCACACATGCACCCCTTAGGGTATCTCCACTTGTTGCCTCGGAAAATGCAATCATGTCCCTCGAGTATAAGACACTCTAGCAATTGTCCCTTCGATAAACAAAGATCGTAGTCCCTCGATGACCCTCAATGTTGCCTTCGATAAAACGATCTCGTCCCTTACGAAATTGCTAGAGCATCTCACAAGTTTCCTTCAATGATTGCATACGACGTCCCGCGCCCGTCCCGTTCAAACATCCTAATGCAAGGTTGTTCACCAAATACAATGGTGAAACAACACTGTTAGAAGGGTTAAAAAACATGAGAAAGATCTTTGAGTAAAATTAGGGTAGATGGCTCTTAGTTACTTGATCAAACTTGCAAAACATCCTTGCCATTTTTCAAACACACTCCACAACACAACTTCAAAAACAACTTTCAAAAACATTGAAATATCTTTTCCAAAACATTTTCAAAACCACACACACAAAGCACCATTTCAAACAATTAAAAGGCAAAAGGCAAGTGATCTAAGCAAGTAACTAAGAGCCCATGGATAACCATGGATAGAAAGGGTGCTAATACCTTACTTTTCTATAATCTACTCCCCGAACCCAAGAAAACATCTCAAAGGTCTTTCCTGTGCTTTTTGGCCTTTCCTTAGGATAAAATAAAAAGTCGGTGGCGACTCTTGCTAAACCGAACATTTGCGAACACAAACGCAAAACCCAAGTCAGTTCTCCCACCGTATCACACCGGGCTTTGCACATATGGCTTAACAGGTACAAAAACTTTCGAGGGTCCGAAGACTGCCCGTGGAGGAGCAATCTCCGGAGAGAAGATCCTTCCGCTGCGAGTTATCTTGCTTGTTCCTGCAATATTCCCTATATCAGGGGTTTCATCATCAGAATTCTCTTGGACTGATTCGATTTGCTTGATACCATGGTAGAAGATTTCTCCTCCGTAATTCCATGGTATCGTCTTGTTAGATTTATACGGGACAGGCCCCGACATGGTAATTTTCAGTGGTACAAACTTAGGATCAGGCGTGATCTTAACAGGCCTTTTGCAGGTCTTGGGAAGATCGTCGGAGATGGTTATTATAGCAATGTCATTGGTTAGAGTATCAAAGGTAACAGGAGTAACATGAGTGATAGCATCAACATGAGTCTTTTGAAAGAGGATCTCTTGGATATCCATCAGGCGTTGGATGCCTGATTTCAACAGTGGGCAGTCAGTTTACAAGTTTGAACAAAAGTAACAGTCTTTTCCACATCCTGGGAATATCCCGGCTTTCATCAAATTCACTTTAATCACTGGTAACGGAGTCAAAAGGTCATCAACAGTGGTAACATGAAGATCTTCCACAATGGCATGGACATTATAACCATGTTTGGGCATTAGAGCGGATATCACGTTGGGTTTTTTAGGAGCATCAAACTCTACCTCTTTGGCGTCTATCAGGTCTTGGATCTTGTTTTTAAGAGCCCAACAGTTATTGGTATCATGCCCTACACTGTCCGAGTGGTATGCACATTTTGCATTGGAGTGATAATAAGGAGAAGAGGTATTGGGGTTTTTCGGTGCTTCTTTCAAGTTGGTAAGATTCGGCTTTAACAAATGAGGGAGGACTTGAGCTGGTGTCATGTTGATTTGGGTGAACTGCCGTTGCGGCCTTTCTACCCTTTGCTGGTTAGCTCTAGGTTGACTGCTTCGAGGTTGATCGACTGAGGAGTTTTAAATCATCACAACCCCCACCGTTGGTTGGCGCTCCGTTCTTCCTTGATTTTTCTGGGAATAAACAGCAGAAGCTTCTTTCTTGGTTGGGAAGGTCTTCTTAACAACAGTGGAAGCAGAAACATCCTTCTGAATTTTACCCCTTTTAATGCCAGCCTCGACCCTTTCACCGGTCAATATTAATTCAGTGAACCCCGCAGATGAACTCCCGATTAAATGATTAAAGAATGGTCCAGACAGGGTCCCCAGAAACATGTCAACCAGCTATCTATCCGACAACGGTGGCTGCACCCTTCCAGCCAAATCTCGCCACTTCTGGGCATACTCCTTTAATCCTTCATTAGAAGCCATACCCATACTCTGTAGTTGAGTACGAGTAGGCGCTAAATCTGCGTTGTATTGGTATTGTCGGTAGAAAGCAGCAGCTAAGTCTTCCCAGTTATGAACATCAGATCTCTCAAGTTGATAGAACCAGTCCAATTGCGTGCCTGACAAACTATCTTGAAAAAAGTGGACCCAAAGATCCTTATCAGAGGAGTGGGGTTGGATCTTTCTGACGTAGGATCTCAGATGCATCTTTGGATAGGACAAATCGTCATACTTAGCAAATGTAGGTACGTTGAACTTGGGAGGAATGATGATCCCAGCAACTAACCCTAGTTCTTTGAAATCTAAACCAGGTACCCTTTGCAACTCCATGGCTGCCAACTGATCCTTAAGATTTTTATACTTATCATCTGCCGGGGGATATTGCTGTTCGGAGTAATATTCATCCTCTTCCTCTTCTTCTTCTTCAACTTCAGATTCAGAAGGCATCGCAACTCCTTTTCCTTTACTAACCCCTTCATCAGACGTCGAAGGGAATTCGAGAACTTTCCTAGCCTGGCTTTCAAACCTTCTTCCCAAAGTGGCCACACCTGTCCTTTTCTTCTTTTTCTCTTTATCTTTCTCTTTTTTCAACAGTGCTTTAAGGTCCTTCTAACCCTTTGCTAAGGCCATGAGGAGTTGTTGAAATTGAGAATTCTGCACTTGCAGATCTTTAACCGTCTGCTCCAAATCCATCTTGCTGAAATAAACAGCAGAAAGATTAGGAAACCTGGTGTGAAGACCTGTTTATGCATATGATGAATGATATGTTATTCATGTAATGCATTCAAGGATTCATAAATTCAAATTTGTTGCAAACAAAAAGAACACACGTCATATTAAGAAGAAATTTGTTAGTACATAAATGCCCCATGGACAAAATATTACAAAATTCTTAATGTAAAAAGACAATGCGCATCCTTTTTGGTGCGATGTAAGTGTTGAGAGTCTCCTCTTCGTGAAGTCGGCGGGTGAGCTCAAAAACCTTCTTATCACTGGCGTAGAAGCTGGCTTCAAAAGTATTTCGTTCTTCTTTGAGTTGTATCCAACCCTTTTGTAATTCTTCCAATGATGTTGGCATGTCTGGATGTAGGAGGGTGTATGGAACCTCTCCTTCCATAACAGGCTCTTTGATCACGGGGAGAATGTGAGGGTATGGCATCATAAGATTCTGGGCGCGGGTTCGTACCCACTTTAGGTAAGGCTCAAGGGGGATGGAATTCTTGTGCCCAAGTGTCTTACTATCCACTTTGTTGGGCATCCTCCAAGCTCTGATAAACCTTTGTCGAAGTCCTTGAGCGTCGTTGTCAAAGTCAAAAACCAGGTCAGGAATCAACATGTCGTGAGGACCATCCCTTCGAGCATACCCAAATTTCCTTAGAGCTAAACAGGGGTTGTAGGTAATGCCTCCCCTAATGCCAAGTAGTGGGACATTAGGGAACTCCCCACCACGATCAATGATGATGACATTTTCTCTGGACCGAGAACACCAATGAACATCAGAATGTGTGAGGGTCATCAATCGTTGTGACCAACTTAAACCCTGCTCATTCTTCAAAACTGATTGGGGAAGGTAAGAAATAAACCACCTTGCTAGAAGAGGAGTACATCACATGAGAACACCTCCTTTCCTCATTGTTCGTGTGTAAAATGAGTGTAGGATGTCCCCAAGCAATGTAGGCACAGGATTCCGAGATATGAAAATCTTGACAGCATTCACATCTATAAGCTGGTCAGGGTTTGGGAACAGGACCAACCCATAGATGAGGAGTGCCACAATCTCTTCGAAAGCTTGTAAATCTAGAGAATTCCAGCAGTCTTGTGCCTTCTCAAACAAAAACTTTGCCAAGAAACCCTTGACACCACTTCTGGTTTCCCAATGACCTTTGATATCAGATGGTTGCAAGTGTAAAGCTTGAGCAACATCTTCAGGCTTTGGTTCTTTTTTCGTACCTTTGTAGGGTAGTTGATGAAGAATAAGAATCCTCAGGAGTTGAGAAAATTCCTCCAAAGTAGGTACTAGTTGGTAATCAGGGAATGTGAAACAGTGGTGTAGGGGGTCAAAGAACTGGAAGAGAACTTTCACCATGTCTTCTTTAATGTTGGAGTTGACCAAGCTGAGAAGTCTACCATATCTTTCACTAAAAGGATAATTCTCTGGAATCTTGGAAGTAAGCTCCTTGAGTTGAGGAGGGATTCTCACAAGGTTGACTTGAATCATTTTCCTACGAAGAGATTCCATGACCTACAAAACAAGAACAAAGATGAAGATCCAAACCCTTGAAATGGTTAGTGGATGCATATGATGCATCATGATGTTCATGATGTATGCATAAACATATGTACAAGCAAATCACACAAGATCCTAGTTTCAGGCTTGCATGAAGTTTCATAGGTAAGTACCCTCTTGAAGTTAGTTGGCTCAACCTGTCCTATAAATAGTAACCGGGTTCTAAGGAGCTCAATATCACTGGATTATTTTCTGTGTTCATTGTTTTGGTTTATCCACTTAACTGGCGACCAAAATATTCCAAGAAAACAACCCTCAATGAGTGTAGTATCGAGTATCTACCAACTTCGGACTGTACCAAAGCCGTTCATCTCACTACCCCTAAAAAAGGCCAAGATGGTCAAGTAAGGTTCTAAGAGTTCATTAGTGCTTCATGACATCACTTAACGGCCCCGTATTCTCTTTGATTGACTCAAAGGCTACCGGTACTCACAAATATGTCGCACTAATATATAGCTATTGCTTCAACCGTGTTGATATATCAAGCAAAGTTTCCATAACGTATTGCTATTTACCTATAAATGTTTCCCAAAATCCGGGTGGAGGATTCAAGACCCAAACAAGAGAACCAAATGTAAAGCAATCAAAGCAAACAAGATAAGCATGAAAAGGTGATCTAAACCCTAAGGTTACTCCACTTTTAGAATTTCCCCAGCAGAGTCGCCAGTTCTCTGATACGGTGGGAGAACTGACTTGAGGTTTTGCGTTTGTGTTTGCAAATGTTTCGGTTTAGCAAGAGTCGCCACCGACTTTTTATTTTATCCTAAGGAAAGGTCAAAAAGCACAGGAAAGACCTTTGAGATGTTTTCTTGGGTTCGGGGAGTAGATTATGAAAAGGAAAGGTGCAAGCACCCTTTTCATCCATGGTTATCCATGGACTCTTAGTTACTTGTTTAGATCACTTGCTTTTGCTTTTCAATTGTTTGAAATGGTGCTTTGTGTGTGGTTTTGAAAGATGTTTTGAAAAGAGGCCATCGTTGTGGCAACCTTTGTAATGATTCTTGTTTGAATGTATACAAAGATGTTTTTGTCTTTTGAAAAGATTTCAATGTTTGAAAGTTTGTTTTGGAAATGTTTTGAAATTGTGTGTTTGAAAACAGCAAGGATGTTTTTGCAAGCTTTTGATCAAGTAACTAAGAACTATCTACCCTATTTTACTCAAAGATCTTTCTTATGTTTTTAACCCTTTTGACAGTGTTGTTTCACCATTGTATTTGGTGAACAACCTTGTGTTAGGATGTTAAACGGGACAGGCGCGGGTCATCGTATAGACCATGATAGCAATTGTGTTGGATGTCTTTGGCAATTTTTTTTGAGGGACTTGATCATTTTTGTTTTAGGCAACCAAGATAGCGTCATCGAGGGACTATGATCCTTTGTTTTGTTTTTGTTTTGCCAAAGTACCCAACATGCATACCATGGCCCATTTTTGAAGACAACAAGTGGATTGTAACCCTAGGGGTGCAAGTGTGCATTGTGTTTGATTTTCATTCATTTTTGCCTTTGATTAGGTCAAACTATTTGTTGATTTTGGATTTTTTGCATACAAACCCTAATTCTCTAATCATGGCATAATTGAAAGCGTAAAGTGCGAGAATTTAAATTCTAAGCTATTACAACATGATTATGGGGATGGGGGTACAATTTTGATTAGGGGGTATTTGACAAGAAATATAAACCCTAATATATTACATCCAAATTGAATTCACAATGCATAAATATTTAAATGGACAATATTTAAACAAAATAAATAAATATCAAATAATATGTATTATGCAAAAAGGTTTTTAATATGTTTATGTATGTAAAAGTTTTTTTAGTGTAAAAAAGTATAAAGAAAGAAATAAATAAAAAAAGATTAATTTTATTTGTTTTAAGGGTAAACCCTAATTTCCTTAAGAAAATAAACATATTATATTATTTCTATACAAAAAATATATTAATATATGTAAAAATGAAATATACTTAAAAAAAGTATTTTTTAGTATAAATAATAATAAAAATAAAAATGTAATATTTTTGTATTTTTATTCTAAGTATTTAATAAAATAAAAGTATATATGTATATAGATATATATTAAATATGTATAATATAAAATAAAATATGTACAAAAATAAATTATATTTTTAATAATATTTTCAGTATGAATAAAAATAAAGAACAAAAAATAAAAATATAAATTACATATTATTTTCAAGTTTTCAAATAAATTATAAAATTATTCAAAATGTTTTTATGTTAGAAAAATCAAAATAAAATACCAAATAAATGTAAAAAATTATGAAAATATTTTTTGAGCATTTATTATATTTGGAAATAAGTAATCAAAATCAGAAAAGAAAACAAAAATACAAAAATGTAAAAATATAAGAAATTGGGCCAGGGGGTGCAAAAAGAAAAGAGGGGGGTGTCAAAAGTAGCCAGACCAAGCCCAGCCCAAGCTAACTTCATCTTCTTCCTCCAAACTGAAAAACGCGCGCGCGCCTGGTTCAAATGCTAGATCATGTATACATGATCTTTTGCAAAAACTCACAACATCAAACTTGTAGAGAATTTCAAGACGATTCTAACCATATAAATAACTAGTCCTAACTCTCAAAGACCAGAGAGAATTTCTCTGGCCCCAAAATCTGACCTAGTTTTTTCAGCATGTTCATGGATGAAATTCTCCTAGTACACTTAATATAAATGAAAACTGAGCATATATACAGATTCATGGCATTGAATACTATATTTTTTATTCACAAACCTAAGGCTAAACGTTCCTAAATAGAGAGATAGAAAGTGAAGAAAAAACCTGTTTCAGTTGGATTCGTGTAGGGAAATGCAGTGCTTCTCAACAAGTTTTGAGGTGTCTAGTAGCTTGCCTGAACTTCACTTGATCTTTTCCAATAGCTAGCTTGCCTTGAATGTCCCTGAATCAGCCTATAGAACTCAACCTGCACAAGCTTGAAATGAAAATGGTGAACACTGTAAATAGAGTTACAGTTGGAAATGGAGGTTTGGGATAGCTTGAGTGAGTTGAATGGAAGGTGTCTGAAGCAACTTAGGGCAAAACGCACGAGCCAAATGAGCTGGAGAACTCAAGTTGCAGCACCTGCCCTGTTTTGCCAAAGAAGTGTGATTTCTGGCTATGGGAGGTTTTGAGGCTCAAGTACTCGTGTTTCTTGCTCAAAGGGTTGTGTGAAAGTTGTTTGAAATGTTTGTGTAAGTTGATCTTGGCTGGTTTTTCAGTTGTAAGGATTTGGACAAGTTTCTTCTTCTTGAAGCAAGAAAGTGGAAGTTGTAATTACAGGCCTGTACAAGCCATCAAATATGCTGCATATAATCCTCTTGGTCCCTGCAATTTGTGGATTTGATTTGGCTTCTGAGATCTTGGCCCTATGCTCAAAGATTATGGTTTGACATAAAGCATACTTTTGCAAAAATGGGAATTTGCCTTTTTCTACTTAAGGCCTAATCTTGTGTACAATATCCAAATGGCCAAAACAAAAGCTTAGACTGATGGATTTGCATTAAATTAAGGAGTGTGAAGTGGTTTAGAGGCCTGAAAACTAGTACAAGGCATGCTGGTTTGAAAATGCAACTTGTATGAACATGAACTTGCCATGGATACAAAGTGAGTTTTTGCCAACTTCAAGCATTTGATTCTCCCTAACCACAAATGTGTTTGAGGAGTTCTTGGACAATTTGGAAATCTTGCAACATTCTTTATAATCCATATTTGAAATGCAACTTGAGACTACAAGTGGAACTATGTGAAAAATGGTCAAGAAGATAGGTCAAAATCCTGCCTAAACTAGGGCAAAATTTCTCTAAGTTAAAAGTTTTAGGGACCCTTGTTCCAAAAATCATAACTTGAGATCCAAGCTTCTTTTGAGAAAACTTTGTGAATAAAAGTTGTAGACTTTGTGGATTAATACAACTTTCATGTTGTAAGTTTTTTTTGAATCCATTTGCCTCATGGTGAAAATGTGGGACAAAGTTAGGAAAAATTAAGAAAATTTCATAACTTAGAAAAATTCTAAGTTATGAAAATTTTCAATTTCATACCCTAATTTGCAATTTTGGGTTTCTTGATGAACAAGTTTCATAATTTGACACATCTTGATGAAAAATGACCCTTGGCACTTGATTTTGACCAAAAAGTCAAAGTTTGACTTTTCAGTGTACAGTCAAATTTTAATCAGTTGACTGAAAAATTCATCTGTCAATCTCATGCATTTGAGATCTTTTGAACTTGTTGAATAAGTCAAGATGATGCCATTGAGTCCTTGAGTCCATGGTTGAACCTAATTTCCCATTGGTTAGGTCAAAAAGTCAGAAATTGCCTTTGTACAGTCAAAACCCTAAAAATGACCATTTTGCCCTTTTGGTGATCTGATCAAATTTCTTGTGGAATTATGGTCCCAACTTGACCAAATGGTTCATATGAGTTCATAATATTGATGTGGTTCAAAATTCATGAGGTTTGACTGTAAATTGGCCACAATTGACTTTTTCCCAATACAACTGATTTCTAGGTCAACTGTCCAATTGACTGGGCAAAAATTTGATTCAAGGCTTGGAACTTGGTATGGGCAAACTTATGGGTCCAACATGAAGTATGAAAGTCACTTTGAGCATTGAAGGTCCAAAAATCCCTGTGCAAACTCAAACCCTAATTTTAGGTCATCAGTGCAAGGAGATGTCTTGAGCAGAGCAAACCCCAACTTGATCTTGAGTTCCAAGAGCCTTGTGATGAGAAATGTTGATAAAATGAGAGGGAAAATTTTGGGGTACAACAAATGGATTCAAACTCGACTTGACCAGCTGAACTTGATTGATACGAAGAGGCTAACGGCTGTCTGCCATGGCCAGATGTACCAAAAGCGTATGATTAAAGCTTTTAACAAGAAGGCCAGACGTCAGGTATATCGGGTTGGTGACTTGGTAATCAAACGTATCATACTGCCACAAGATGATCCCATAGGCAAATGGACTCCTACACACGAAGGACCATTTGTGATAAAAAACATATTTTCTGGTGGGGCAATGATCTTAACCACTATGGACGGCGATGACCTTCTACACCCTGTAAACGCGGACATAGTTAAAAGATACTACGCATGAAAAAGACCCGCTAGGTTGACTGGCCTAGGAAAAAATTATGGATAAAACAAAAAAAATTTGTACACCCGACAAGCTGAAAACCTGAAAAGGCGGCTTGGGCAAAAAAGGGTATCCCGGTGGACCGAAAACCCGAAAGGACGGTCCAGGAAAAAGTTAGGGATTTAAAGCGTATGACTATGTCCCGTTGGATCACCTTACAGACAACCTTCAGTATCAACTGACAAACTCAAATGGTACTAATCAATCCAATCAGCTTCAGACAAAGCAAGAAATGGATGAGACGCCCAGAGGCATAAAGGCTATAGCAGATTGGGAACCCCATGGGATTATTTCACATAGCTGTCTTTATTTTGTATTATTTTTCATTCTTACGACGACATTCTCTTACTAGGATGTTCGTCTCTTTGTACAAAAATAATTATTCAAGTTAATACAAAGCTATTCCTTTAAAAGTGCAAAACTATCTATTTTTCTTTTACTTTCCTGTTTGTTTGCAAAAACATCCAGTGATTATTTTTGAACATATGCATTTGAACGTAATTACTGTTTACAAATGAGCGCATAAAAAAAGGGGAACAAAAAACAGAAAGAAAATTACTAATGGCTTTAAGAAACAAGATAATATTTATAGGCCATTCCATAAAATCCCCACAGGTACTTTCTCCAGTAGGAGCAGAAGCAAGGACATCCTGCTACAGGATCACTGTCGTATCTCCAGTATGCAGCCTAATGGTATCAGGTGCTCTCATATCCCTAACGGAGCGAAATTTCCAATTACCGCTCTAAAGATTCCCCAGTGAAAGTCGCCCAGCTTCTCAGGATTCCCCAGCAGGATTTCACAAAGTCCATAAGCAATGCACGACGTTTCCCTTCCCCAACAGATTTTATTTATCTAATAATGGAAACCCATCCATCAACACTTCAACTTCAACAAAATATGAAGACTTACACTCCTCATTCCTAGCAGCAGCCAAGGATTTATTTTCCCCAGACCGACAACACTGCAGCAGACATAACTAATATGTTCATACATTGCATTCATACACCAAAGCATCAACAACACAAATCGAAATCTCATTTATTTTGAGAAACATCATCACGCCATGTGTGATACGGTGGGAGAACTATCTTGTGGTTTCGTGTTTGTGTTTGCAAATGTTTCGGTTTAGCAAGAGTCGCCACCGACTTTTTATTTTATCCTAAGGAAAGGTCAAAAAGCACAGGAAAGACCTTTGAGATGTTTTCTTGGGTTCGGGGAGTAGATTATGAAAAGGGAAGGTGCAAGCACCCTTTTCATCCATGTTTATCCATGGTCTCTTAGTTACTTGTTTAGATCACTTGCTTTTGCTTTTCAATTGTTTGAAATGGTGCTTTGTGTGTGGTTTTGAAAGATGTTTTGAAAAGAGGCCATCGTTGTGGAAACCTTTGTAATGATTCTTGTTTGAATGTATACAAAGGTGCTTTTGTCTTTTGAAAAGTTTTCAATGTTTGAAAGTTGGATTGTGTTGTGAAGTGTGTTTGAAAATAGCAAGGATGTTTGGCAAGCTTTTGATCAAGTAACTAAGAGTCGTCTACCCTATTTTACTCAAAGATCTTTCTTATGTTTTTAACCCTTTTGACAGTGTTGTTTCACCATTGTATTTGGTGAACAACCTTGTGTTAGGATGTTAAACGGGATAGGCGCGGGTCATCGTATAGACCATGATAACAATTGTGTCAAGTATCTTTGGCAATTTTTCTTGAGGGACTTGATCATTTTTGTTTAGGCAACCAAGATAGCGTCGTCGAGGGACTATGATCTTTTGTTTTGTTTTTGTTTTGCCAAAGTTCTTAACATGCATACCATGACCCATTTTTGAAGGCAACAAGTGGATTGTAACCCTAGGGGTGCAAGTGTGTATTGTGTTTGTTTTTCATGCATTTTTGTCTTTGATTAGGTCAAACTATTTGTTGGTTTTGATTTTGCATATAAACCCTAATTCTCTAATCATGGCATAATTGAAAGCGTAAAAGTGCGAGAATTTAAATCCTAAGCTATTACAACATGATTATGGGGATGGGGGTACAATTTTGAATAGGGGGCATTTGACAAGAAATATAAATCCTAGATTACTATTACATCCAAATTGAATCTCAATGCAACAATATTAAAATGTACAATTATTTAAATAAACAAAATAAATAAATGTTAAATGAAATGTATTATGCAAAAAAGAAGTTTTTATTTTTGTTTATGTTTATGTATGTAAAGCACTTTTTAATGTGAAAAAGGTGTAAAGAATTAAAATAAAAAAAGTTGATTTTATTTAATTAAGGGGTAAACCCTAATTTTCCTTAAGAAAATAATATTATATGTTATTTATATACAAAAATATATTAATATGTACAAAAATGAAATATATTGAAGAAAAGGTATTTTTTAGCATAAAAAATAAAAAGGTAGTATTTTTATATTTTTGTTCTAATTATTTAATAAAATAAAAGTATATATATATATATATATATATAAGTATGTATGTATAAAATAAAATAAAATATTTACAAAAATAAAATATATTCAAGAAAATATTTTCAGTGTGAATAAAAATAAGAAATAAAAAATAAAAGTATTATTTACATTATTTTTAAATTTAAACAAATAATATAAAAGTATATAAAAATGTTTTAATGTTAGAAAAAATTAAAATAAATGCAAAATAAATGTAAAAAATTCTGAAAATATTTTTTAATCATTTTTTATGTTTGGAAATAAAATAATAAAGTCAGAAATGAAATAAAAATGCAAAAATAACAAAAATACAAGAAATTGGGCCAGGGGGTGTGAAACTGAAAATGGGGGGTGTTAGAAGCAAGCAGGCCAAGCCCAACCCACCACTTCATCTTCTTCCTCCAGCACATTTGAAAAACGCGCGCCTGTTGTACAAACTGCTAACTCCTGTATACGTGATCTTTTGCCAAAACTTAAAACATGAAACTTGTAGAGCATTAAACCACGATTCTAACCATATAAAAACTTGATCTAACTCTCAAAGACCAGAGAGAATTTCTCTGGCCCTAAATCTTGACCTAGTTTTTTCAAAAAGTTCAAACATCAAATACTCTTAGCTTAGTTAACATAAATGAATTTTATGCATATGTACAGCTCAAGGGCAATGAGAACTACATTTTTCATTCACAAACCTAAGCCTAATGATTCCTAAATAGGGAGATAGGAAGTTGCAAAATACCTATTTCAGTTGGACACGAGTATGGCAATGTAGAGCTTTTTAGTGAGGCCTGAGATGCCTGGTAGCTTGCCTGAGGTTCACTTGGTCTTTTCCAATAGCTAGTTTGCTTCGAATGTTCCTGAATCAGCCTCCAGAAGTCAACCTGCACAAGCTTGAAATGAAAATGGTGAACACTGTAAATGGAGTTACAATTGGCAATGTAGGTTTGGGATAGCTTGAGTGAGTTGAATGGAAGGTATTGGAACTGGTTGCAAGCAAAACGCACGAGTGGATATGAAAATGGAAGTGGTTCTGCAGGGCCTGCCATGTTTTGCAAGAAAATGTGATTTTTGTGTACAAGGGTGTTTGAGGGATGAATGGCTCGTGTTTCTGGCTCACAGGGATGTACAAAACTTGTTTGGAATGTTGGCAAGACTTGGTTATATCAGATGTGCAGGTTGTTGAGCTTTTACAAGGTTTCTTGTTTTTGAAGTAAAAGTGAGAATTGATAATGCAAAGGCTTGTACAATCTAGCTTAGGGTCTGCTAAGAGTTGGTACCAATTGATTGATATTAGTGAACTTTGTTTGCTGCAAAAGATTGGGTCCTTGGCTCAAGATAAGCAATTTGACATAAAGCATGCTTTATGTAAATGGAAGTGCTACCTTTATGCCCAAAATGGATTTATTCATTGTATAATGCTTCCTTGATCAGAAAATGCCTCTAACCAATGTGTTTGCATTCAATTTTTGAGTGTTGAAGGGTTTAGAGACCTGTAATTAAGTACAAAGCTAGTTTGGTCAGATTTTGCAACTTGTATGAACATGTATTGGCCATGGTTACAAAGTGAGTTTTTGCCAACTTCAAGCATTCGATTCTCCCTAATCACAAATGTGTTTAAGGAGTTCTTGGACAATTTGGAAAGCTTGCAACATGTACTATAATCCATCTTTGAAATGCAACTTGAGACTCCAAGTGGAACTATGTGAAAAATGGACAAGAAGATGGGTCAAAATCCTGCCTAAACTAGGGCAAAATTTCTCTAAGTTAAAAGTTTTAGGGACCCTTGTTCCAAAAACCATAACTTGAGATCCAAGCTTATTTTGAGAAAACTTTGTGAATCAAAGTTGTGGACTACTACAACTTTAATGTTGTAAGTTTTGTTTGAATCCATTTGCATCATGGTGAAAATGTGGGGAAAAGTTAGGAAAAATTAAGAAAATTTCATAACTTAGAAAAATTCTAAGTTATGAAAATTTTCAATTTCAAACCCTAATTTGCAATTTTGGGTTTCTTGATGAACAAGTTTCATAATTTGACACATCTTGATGAAAAATGACCCTTGGCACTTGATTTTGACCAAAAAGTCAAAGTTTGACTTTTTAGTGTATAGTCAAATTTTGATCAGTTGACTAAAAAATTCATCTGTTAATCCCATGCATTTGAGATCTTTTGAACTTGTTGAATAGGTAAAGATAATGTCATTGAGTCCTTGAGTCCATGTTTGAACTTGATTTGCCATTGGCAAGGTCAAACAATCAAAAATTGCCTTTGCACAGTCAAAACCCTAAAAATGATCATTTTGCCCTTTTGGTGATCTGATCAAATTTCTTGTGGAATTATGGTCCAAACTTGATCAAATGGTTCATATGAGTTCATAATGTTGATGTGGGTCAAAATTCATGAGGTTTGACTGTAGATTGGCCACAGTTGACTTTTTCCCCAATACACTTGATTTTTAGGTCAACTGTCCAATTGACTGTGCAAAAATGTGATTCAAGGCTTGAAACTTGGTATGGACAAACTTGTGAGTCCAACATGAATTATGAAAGTCAATTTGGGCATTTAAGGTCCAAAAATCCCTATGCAAACTCAAACCCTAGTTTAGGTCAACAATGCAAGGAGGTGCCTTGAGCAGAGCAAACCCTAGCTTGATCTTGAATTCCAAGAGCCTTGTGATGAGAAATGTTGATAAAATGAGAGGGAAAATTTTGGGGTACAACAGTTGCCCCTGTTCAATCTTCTTGAACCTGGAGAGTTAGATTGGCAAGTTTGCCTTTCGTGCCTCGAAGGTAAAAGAGGATTGGACACTAGAGTGCCCGTAAATTTGCACTCGTCCAAATATTATCGAGGGAATGAGCTTAAAGATGCCATTTAGAGATGGTAGAATCTTGCTGGAGACGGGCTTAAAGATTCCATCCAAGACTTGTTTGTTGAAAATCAGTAGAATGAACATCAGAATGGTATCCGTATTTGGAATATATCTGAGTTGTATCTGGAGATTGGGTTTGTATGAGCAAGGGAATGGCGTCTGTGTTTAGAGCATATCCAAGCTGTAACTGTATTTGATCTTTGAATGAATATCAGAATGACTACCGTGTCTGGAGTGTATCTGTATTCTGAATGGGTAACATAGAAATATCTGTGTATGGAGCATCTAGGTGCTGGGGATAAGTTCCGAATGAGTGACAGAATGGCAACCGTGTCCGGAGCGTATCTGGACTGTATCTGAAGTTGAGATCTGTATGATTAGCAGAATGACTTTCGTGTCGACTGCACTGGGGAGAATCAAACTTCTGGTGTAAGGGCCAAAATGGCATCCGTGTTTGGAGCGTATCTGAACCTGAAGTTGACAGTTGAATCTGAATGAGAGATAGAATGGCCATCGTGTCTGGAGCGTATCTAGTCTGCATCTGATTGCTGAAGTCTGAATGAGTAGTAGAATGACCGCCGTTTATGGGGTGTATCCATATTGTATCTTGATTTGAAATTCTGAATGAGTAATAGAATGACCGCCGTGTCTGGGGTGTATCTATACTGTATCTGAATAATTGTTAACGATAGCCTTTTAATCTTATCCTAAAAAGGGTAAAATGTTAGCTAAAACACAAAGTTATGTTGCATGATATGTATGATGCAATGAAATGTGTTTCATCAATGTTTATGATATATGAATGTAATGGATGTGCATGTAAGCTGAGTAACTGTCTTGCTGAGGAAAATAAATCCTGATGGCTGGAGATAATGAAATCCTTGACTGCTTCCGGGGCAAATAAACCCTTGACCGATGCTGGGGATTCCAAAAATCTTTGATCGTTGAAGATGAGAGATCCTTGCTGACTGCTTGGGGATTTAAAGATCTTTGATTGTTTGAGAAAGAGAAATCCTGGGACCACTGCTGGGGATTGAAAATCCTTAGTGATTTGTGGGGATTTAACAAGAGCTTTGACAACTTCTGCGGGGAATGACATTCCTGGGAAATAAGGAAAACTCTGAAGACCTCTACTGGGGAATTTAGAACCTGGGAGGCTTCCAATGGATAAACATAAACTAGAATCTTCGTTCTGTTGGAAAATAACTCTGTGGGGAGAGTGTTTACTCGGCTGGGGAAATCAAGAGCTTGGGTTGTATGCCAATCTACTGGGGAAGTTGGGGAAAGCTGAATAGTTCTTGCTGTGGATTGATAGTTGGAAATTTGACTTCACTGGGGAAGAAGATTTAGAATATTCTAGCTCCGCTGGGGATATGAATTTCAGGGTTTTTGGGCTCCACTGGGGATCGGGAGTTTGGAGACTTAACTCTGATGGGAACTTTGAAACTTAACTCCGTCGGGGAATAAAGTCTAGAAAGCACTGGCTCCGCTGGGGATCTTGAAATTTAATTCCGCTAGGGGTGTATACTCCAAGGTTTTAGCTTGGTTGAGAATCTGAATGACATACTGTAGGGGGATTTCTTCTGGGGTAGCACAAAGACATCTTCCTACACCTTTAATCTATCAGTAATTATCTTTTCTAAATTTCGTTTTATTTGTAAGCAGTGATTATATTCAAATGCATATGCTTATTTAACAACCCATTGGACGTTTTCAAATAAAACATAAGTGTAAAAAGAAAGGAAAGGCAAGCAAATTTTTGCGCTTTGAAGTATCTTTGTATTAACTTTTGTAAGTATCTTTGTACAAAGGAGACAAACATCCTAGTAAGAGAATTTTGTCGTAAAATTGAGAAAAATTTATACAAAAGAAAGATGGCTATGTGTAACAATTCCATGGGGTTCCCATTTTTCTATAGCCTTCATAACTCTGAGTATCTTGTCCATTCGTTGCTTCGTCCGCCGATGATTGGATTTATCAGAAGCCTGGAACTTGTTGGTGAAAATATTGTCCTTAAAGTGATCCGACGAGACATAGTCATACGCTTTAATTCCCTAATTTTTGCCTGGACCGCCCTTTCGAGTTTTCAGTCCACCGGGAAACCCTTTTTTGCCCAAGTCTCCCTTTTGGGTTTTCAACTTGCCGGGTGTACAGATTTTTTGTTTATCCCTAATTTTTGCCTGAACCTCCCTTTTGGGTTTTCAATTCACCGGGATGCCCATTTTTTCCCAAGTCGCCCTTTCGGGTTTTCAACTTGTCGGGTCGTTTTATGCGTAGTATCTTTTGACTATGTCTGCGTTCGCAGGGTGCGGCAAGTCGTCGCCGTCCATGGTGGTCAAAATCATTACCCCACCAGAAAAGATGTTCTTGATCATAAATGGTCCTTCGTAAGTAGGAGTCCACTTGCCCCTGGGATCACTTTATGGAAAGATGATCCGCTTGATTACAAGATCTCCGACTTGATATACCTGACGCTTGACTTTCTTGTTGAAAGCCTTGATCATCTATTTTTGATACGTGTGACCATGACAAACAGCAGTAAGTCATTTCTCGTCGATCAAATTAAGTTGATCAAGCCGAGTCTGAATCCAATCGTCTTCACTCAAACCGGCATCTTTCATGATCCTTAAGGAAGGAATCTGAACTTCCATAGGTAGAACAACCTCCATGCCATATACCAAAGAAAAGGGGGTTGCCCCTGTTGAAGTACGTGCCGTGGTACGATATCCATGCAGAGCAAACGGTAACAACTCATGCCAGTCCTTGTAGGTGTCTGTCATCTTTTGAATGATCTTCTTGATATTTTTGTTCGCGGCTTCAACAACACCGTTCATCTTCGGCCTATAGGGAGATGAATTGTGATGGTAAATCTTGAACTGCTCGCACAGAGCGGTGATCATAGTGTTGTTCAGATTTGTACCATTGTCCGTAATAATCCTGTCGGGGATACCATACATGCATATGAGGTTCTGCTTAATAAAGCGGGAAACCACATTCTTTGTAACAGAGGCGTAGGAAGCTGCTTCGACCCACTTAGTGAAGTAATCAATAGCCACCAGGATGAAGCGATGTCCGTTGGATGCTGTACGCTTGATCTCTCCAATCATGTCGATTCCCCACATTGCGAATGGCCAAGGAGCTGTTAGAACGTTGAGAGGAACAAGAGGAATATGTACCTTGTCAGCATAGACTTGGCACTTGTGACAAGTATGGGAATGTTGATGACAATCAGCTTCCATGGTAGACCAGTAGTAGCCTTCCCTTAGAATCTTCTTAGCCATCGTATGTCCGCTTAAGTGGGTGCCAAAGGTGTCACTATGTATTTCGGTCATGACCAACTCTGCTTCAACCTTGTCCACACAATGAAGTAGAACACAATCATGGCTGCGCTTATACAGGATACCATTGCTCAGGAAAAACTTGGCAGCAAATCTCCTTAAGAACTTTTTGTCATTGACTGAAGCTCCTTCAGGGTATTCTCGAGTCTGGAGATACCTTTTGATTTCATGAAACCAGGGTTGTTCCACTACTTCTTCGGTATTAATCTCATGACAGTGCACAAGTTCTTCCATTTGCTCGATGGTGATTTGGGGAGCCTCGTTATCCCAGTTGAGTTTAAACATGGAAGACATTGTAGCTAGAGAATCCGCTAGCTGATTTTCTTCTCGCGGAAAATGATCGAAGGTAATCTGCTCGAAATGAGGCAGTAATGTCAAGACATGTTCTTTGTATGGGATAAAATTAGGATATTTAGTATCCCATTCTCCTTTGACTTGACTGATAACCAAAGCCGAGTCCCCAAATACGACCAAAGATTTGATTCCGAATTCTATAGCAGCCTTGAGACCAAAGATACAAGCTTCATATTCAGCCATGTTGTTGGTACAGCTGAAGCAAAGTCGGGCAGTGAAGGGTGTATGGCAACCTTCCAGAGAAATGAGTACCACACTGATACCGTTGCCAAGTGCATTTGAAGCACCATCAAAGTACAGGTTCTATCGGGATCCTTGTTCAGGTCCATCATACGGTCTATTACCTTCAATGTTGTCCAATGTCATGATGTCCTCGTCAGGGAAGTCGAATCTCATAGATTGGTAATCTCCGACGGCTTGATGAGCTAGATGGTCAGCAAGTACACTCCTTTTTATAGCTTTTTGGGTAGTATACTGGATATCATACTCAGTCAGGATCATTTGCCATCTAGCGATTCTTCCAAATAAAGCAGGCTTCTCGAAGATATACTTGATTGGATCCATCTTAGAAATCAGCAAAGTGGTATGTGTCAACATATACTGTCTTAGCCGGCGAGCAGCCCATACCAAAGCGCAACAAGTTTTCTCGAGCAGTAAGTAGCGAGTCTCACAGTTGGTAAATTTTTTACTAAGGTAATAAATGACATGCTCTTTTCGGCCAGACTCGTCATGTTGGCCCAATACGCACCCCATTGAATTATCCAAAACAGTCAGATACATGATTAATAGCCTTCCTTCGACGGGTGGCATCAAAATAGGAGGTTCCAGTAAATATTCCTTGATCTTATCAAAAGCAACTTCACAATCATTGTTCCATTCAACTACCTGATCTTTCTTCAACAGTTTGAAGATTGGCTCATAGGTAGATGTTAGGTGAGAGATGAACCTCACAATATAGTTTAAGCGTCCCAAGAAACCTCTAACCTCCTTTTCGGTGCGGGGGGCAGGCATTTATTGTATAGCTTTTACTTTAGCTAGATCAACCTCAATGCCTTTTTTGCTGACAATAAATCCCAAAAGTTTACCAGACCTGACTCCAAAAGTGCACTTGCTAGGATTCAGCCTGAGCTTATACTCCTTCAATCTGACAAACAACTTTTGCAGATGGTCGAGGTGTTCTTATTCTGTCTGTGAATAGGCTATCATGTCGTCTACGTAGACTTCAATCTCATGATGTATCATGTCATGAAATAAAGCTACCATGGCGCGTTGATGGGTTGCCCCAGCATTCTTCAGTCCGAATGGCATTACTTTGTAGCAGAAGGTACCTGTGATACGGTGGGAGAACTGACTATGGTTTTGCGTTTGATTTCGCAAATGTTTCGGTTGAGCAAGAGTCGCCACCGAATTTTATTTTATCCTAAGGAAAGGTTAAAAAGCACAGCAAAAACCTTTGAGATGTTTTCTTGGGTTCGGGGAGTAGATTATAGAAAGGGAAGGTATTAGCACCCTTTCTATCCATGGTTATCCATGGGCTCTTAGTTACTTTCTTAGATCAACTTGCCTTATTTTTCAATTGTTTGAAATGGTGCTTGTGTGTGTGTGTGGGTTTGAAAATGTTTTGAAAAGAGGCCAATGTGGTGGCAACCTTTGTAATGATCCATGTTGGGATGTATACAAAGGTGTATGTCTTTTGAAAAGGTTTTCACTTGTTTTTTTGAAAGTTGTTTTGAAAGTGTTGTGAGATGTGGTTTTAGAAAAATAGGCAAGTGTTTTGGTTTTTGCAAGTTTGATTCAGGTAACTAAGAGGTTATCTACTCCTAAATTTCTCAAAGTTTATTGCGATGTTTTAACCCTTTTAACAAGTTTGTTCCACCATTGTACTTGGTGGACAATCTCATGTTAGGATGTGAAAGGGACGGGCGCGGGTCATCGTTTAGACCATAATTGCAATGGTGTCAAGTATCTTTGGGCAATTTTCTTTTAAGGGACTTGATCATTTGTTTAGGCAACTTTTGAAAGCGTCATCGAGGGACTATGATCATTTGATTTATGTTTGTTTTGTCCAAAGAGACCTAACATGCAATATGGCCCATTTATTGAAGGCAACAAGTGGAATACCCTAGGGGGTGCAAGTGTGATTTGTGTGTCCATTTTCATGCTTGTTTATCTTGAAATTAGGTCAAACTATTTTTTGTTGTTTTTTCGCATACAAACCCTAATTCTAACATGGTATAATTAGAAAGCAATAAAGTGCGAAAAATAAATTTACTAAGCTATTACAACACCATATATGGGAAGGGGGGTACAAATGTTCAAATGGGGATTTTGACAAGGAATTTAAACCTAAACTATTACATCAATATTGAATTATTTACAAGATAATTTAATTGCACAAATTAAATAAAATAAGAATAAATATGCAAGATGCAAAAATGGTTTTTGTATGCATGAAAAAAATTATTTTTATATGTCAAAATAAACAAAAATAAAAGTATTATTTTTTTGAGTTTTTTTCATATTTAGGGCAAAACACTAATTTCTTAAATAAAATGTATTCATTATTTAATATGTATAATATTTATTTTATTATATACAAAGATAAAATAAAACAAAATAAAATGAAGTATATTTGTCAAAAAAAGTATTTTAATATTAAATATTAACAAAAAGTAAAAGTGTGTATATTTTGTATTTTAACCTAAATATTCTAATAAATATATATATATATATATATATATATATATATATATATATATATATATATATATATATATATATATATATATATATATATATATATATATATATATATATATATATATATATATATATATATATATATATATATATATATTATTTTCTAAATATGTATTATATATACAAAATAATAATATTTAATTTTTATAAAAAAAAGTATTTTTTATATAAAATATTTTCAGAAGGTAAAATGAAATAAAAATGAAAATAAAAATGTTTTTGCATATTTTTTAGTATTCTTTAATAAAATGTATTTATTTATACATAAAAAACTAATCTAAACAAACAAATACCTAATAAATTCAAAAATGGTGTAAAAAATTATTTTTATATTTTTTATATTATGAGGAAAAATAAATAAGTCAAACCAAAAAAAGAAAAGTCAAAAAATCATTAAAATGAACAAAATGGGCTTAGGGGGTTCAGAAGTAAATGTATGGTGCAAATAAGACAAACATTCCAGGCCCAGCCCAGAACCAGTCATCTTCAACCTCAGAACAAACTTTGTTCAAGCAAACACGCGTTTCCTATCTCCCAATTCCTGGACTTTTAAGCAAAACTTTCAACATGAAAAGTGTAGAGCATGAGAAGACGAATCCAGGGATATAAAAAACTTGACTTAACTCTCTAAGATGAGGGAGAATTTCTTCTCCCCCAATTCCTGACCTAGTTTTTCATCAATGTTCAGACTCAAAATTCTCTAAGCATACATAATATAAATGAAATCTAATCATATGGGCATGTTCAGGGCTATGATTGTGACATGTTTCCTTCACAAACCTAAAGCTAACAATGCCTATACTGAGAGATAGAACTTCATGAACATACCTGTTCAGTTGGAATCGTGCCTTGCAATGGAGGAGCTTTCAGAGCAAGATGATGACTTGTACAGCTTCCTTGAAGTGTGAGGATGCTATTCCAAGTCCTACTTTATCCTGAAAGTTCTTGAATCGTGCTAGAGAACTTCAACTGCAAAACAAGAAAATGAAAATGGTGAAGTGGCCTGGGAGTGTTACAGGCCGTGTCTTATGTTTTGGTTAGCTTGCATTGATGGTAGGGAAGGTGTTTGATGAGCTTTTAGCAAGAAAGCATGAAAGGGATGAGAGTTAGAACTCAATCTGCAGAGGTTACTCTGTTTTGGCAGTTTGAAGGTGATTCTGGGAATGAGAGGGTGTTAGGGATGGTTGGCTCGTGTTTTAGCTTGTGTTTGATGATTTGGATATGTTTGATAACTTTGCTTAGGGTTGCTTGTGCTGAGATGAAAGTTGGTACATGTTATGATGTGTTTCTTGAACTTTAAGCAAGCAATGGCCACCTTGTGTTCTAGACAGGTAGAGGACCCCTAAACATGCTGCAAAGCCTCTCCTTGATCAATGTGATTAACTCATAAACTTGTGCCAATTAGATTTGATCTGTACCTCTTGGATTTGCATTATGACATAAAGCTTGCTTTTGCAAAAATGGTTATTTCACTTTTTCCATTTATGACCTAATCTTGCATACAATGCTTGGATACACAAAATAAAGCTTTGGCACAATGAGTATGCATTAAATTATTGAGTGTTGGATGGTTTAGAGACCTGTAATGTAGCATAAACCAAGCTGACTTGAAAATGCATAAGTTATGAACATGGAAATTGGCCAATTCAAAAGTGAGTTTTTGCCATATTGCAAAATTCGATTCTCTCAAGTTATGAGGTTGTTTGATGAGTTCTTTGACATTTTGGAAAGCTTGGAATGTGTACTACAATACATATTTGAAGTGCAAATTGAAATTCCAAGTGGAAGTGTATGAAAAATGGTCTTGAAGTTAGGTAAAAAACTTGCCTAAAATAGGTCAAATTTTCACTAAGTTAAGAATGGTTTGGCACCATTGTTCCAAAAATTGTAACTTGAGATACAAGCCTCTTTTGGGAAAACTTTGTGAATCAAAGTTGTAGATTATGCAATAGGCTACAACTTTCATGTTTTGACTTTTGCTTGAATCCAAATGAATCTTGGTGAGAAAGTGGGGCAAAGTTGGGAAAAAATTAGGGTTTTTCATAACTTAGAAGAATTCTAAGTTATGAAAAATTCTCATTTCAAACCCTAATTTGCAATTTTTGATTTCTTGGTGAACAAGTTTCATGATTTGGCATGTTTTGATGAAAAATGAATCTTGACCCTTGATTTTGACCAAAAAGTCAAAGTTTGACTTTTCAGTATACAGTCACAATTGATCAATTGACTGGGAAATTCAACTATCAATCTTGTGCATTTGGGATCTTTTGAACTTGTTGAGCATGTCAAGACAATTCCATGGGGTCCTTGAGTCCATATGTGAGCTTGGTTTGCCATTGGCTAGGTCAAACAGTCAAAAATTGCCTTTGTGCAATCAAAACCCTAAAAATGACCATTTTGCCCTTTTGGTGATCTGATCAAATTTCTTGTGGAATTGTGATCCAAAATTGATCAAAAGGTGCATGTGAGTTCATAATGTTGATGTGGGTCAATTTTCATGAGGTTTGACTTTCAATTGGCCACAGTTGACTTTTTCCCCAATACAGTTGATTTCTAGGTCAACTGTTCAATTGACTGGGCAAAATTTGGAATCAAGACTTGAAACTTGGTATGGATAAACTTGGGAGTCCAACATGAAGCATGAAAGTCATCTTAGGCATTTTAGGTCAAAATATCTTTGTGCAATCACAAACCCTAATTTGGGTCAACAGTGCAAGGAGAAGTCTTGAGCAGAGGAAACCCTAACTGGATCTTGATCTTCAAGGGTCTTGTGATGAGAAAATGTTGGGGAAATGGGAGGGCAAATTTTGGGGTACAACAGTTGCCCCTGTTCAATCTTCTTGAACCTGAAGAGTTAGATTGGCAAGTTTGCCTTTCGTGACTCGAGGGTAAAAGGAGATTGGACACTAGAGTGCCTGGAAATTTGCACTCGCATGTTGGAGTATAAGCAATGTGATGTCGGGAATGAGCTTACATATGCCATTTGGAGAGATGGTGGATAGGGAGATGGGCTTATAGATGCCATCTGGAGATGCGACAGAACCTTGTCGGGAATGGGCTTATAGATGCCATTTGGAAGTGTTGATCGCATAAGAGATTCCTTAGCGAGAACTTGTGTATTTGAGAAAGACAGATGTTTTCCTGGCTTGTTACAGGTGTTTGATCTTCAATCTCCTCATGCAGATATGCCCTGGCTAGATACAGGTGTTTGATCTTCAATCTCCTCATGCAGATATGCCCTGGCTAGATACAGGTGTCGAATCTACAATCGGTTGCTCACAGATGTGCCCTGGCTGGATACAGGAATCAAATCCGGAAATAGTCGTCAACAGATATGCCCTGGCTGGATATAGGAATCGAATCTTCGAACTCTTCAGACGTGCCCTGGCTAGATACAGGAATCGAGTCTGGAAATGTGGTCAACAGATATGCCCTGGCTGGATACAGGAGTCAAATCTGGAATTGTGATAGTTGATAGATATGCCCTGGCTGGATACAGGAATCGAATCTTTGAACTCTTCAGACGTGCCCTGGCTAGATACAGGAATCGAATCTGGAAATGATCACTCACAGATGTGCCCTGGCTAGATACAGGTATCGAATCTGGAATTGTGACAGTTGAAGGTAGTTGTCTTTGGGATTGTCTTTTTCCCTGAAAAGGCAAAAACATAAGTTGTATGCGATGTCATGATGTATGATATGCATGATGTCATGATGTTCAACATGAGATAGTGTTGTATGCACTTATCATGTATGTAAGCAAGATGTATGAAAATGTGAAATGTTTATGAATGTATTTTCGTCTTAGGAAAATAAATCCTTGACGACCGGCCGAGGAATTGCTCTGTGGAAGAGATACTTTGCTGAAGTTTTGATGAGAGGCCTGTTGAGGACTTCAATGATGGATTCCGCTGGGGATAATGATGATAAACTCCGCCGGGGATGCCAAAGATGAACTCCGCTGGGGAATACCAAAGATAAAGTCCGCTGGGGATACCAAAGATAAACTCCGCTGGGGATTGAAAGAACTTTGCCGAGGGCGATCTTCCATGGCAATTAGCTGAGGATAACCCAGTAATAAGCCCTTGTGAGGAATAACTTTGAATAAAGCTCGGGAGAGACGTCCGTATTTTGTAGGGGATAAGCTTCTGGAATTTACTGGAGATAAGCTTTAAGACTTGCTGAGGATACTTGCTGATGAATGCCTATACTCCGCTGGGGAATGTTGTGCCTTTTTAGGATTGACGGGGAACCAACTCTGCTTGGGGAAAGTAATGATGAATCTTGTCTTATTCTGTGGGGAGTTGAGAGAACTTGGTCACATTCTTCAGTTGAATCTACCTTGGTACCTTGGCGGACAAAGCAACCAGACTGCATCAGACAACCTCACATTGCCCCTGTCTCTGATGTCACCTGTAATTAATCTTTTGTTTCATATGCAAATATTTATGAATCAACAATTTAATGTCAAATGCATATATCAAAAATGAACATTGGACGTTCTCGCAAGACAAAACTGAAAAAGGAAAAACAATGGCAATTTTTATGGACAAGTGAATTTGTATTGACTTGAATTTTTGCCTGTGAATAGGCATTTTTGTACAAGAGGCTGACATCCTAATAAGAGAATGCCGCCGAATAACATAGAATTTACAATTTGAAAAGGAAGCAAAACAGCTATGTGAACAATCCCACTGGGTTCCAACTCTGCTATCGCCTTTATGTCTTCAAGCGTCTCATCACTTTGCTGCTTGGTTGAAGATGAAGCTGATTGATCGATGCCGAGATCTAAGCCAGATAGTTGATGCCGAATTCCGGATGCAAAGTGATCCAATGAGACATAGTGTTACGCTTTATCCCTAACTTTTGCCTGGACCGCCCTTTCGGGTTTTCAGTCCACCGGGATACCCATTTTTGCCCAAGCCGCCTTTTCAGGTTTTCGACTTGCCGGGTGTACAAATTTTTTTTCATTTCATCCCTTATTTTTGCCCGAACCGTTTTGGTTCGCCGGGAAGCCCTTATTTTTGTCTAGGCATGTCAACCTAGCGGGTCTTTTGTTCATGCGTAGTATCTTTTCACTATGTCTGCATTGGCGGGGGTGTGGAAGGTCGTCACCATCCATGGTGGTTAGGATCATGGCTCCTCCTGAGAACACATGTTTAACCACAAATGGCCCTTCGTATGTAGGGGTCCATTTGCCCCGGGGATCACTTTGAGGAAGGATGATGCGTTTGATTACCAGGTCCCCAACCTGATACTCTTGTGGTCTGACTTTCTTGTTAAATGCCCTGATCATCCGTTTTTGGTACGTCTGACCATGACAGATAGCAGTGAGTCTCTTTTCGTCAATCAGGTTTAATTGATCAAGTCGAGTCTGGATCCAGTCATCTTCACTCAAGTCTGCATCCTTCATTATCCGGAGAGAGGGTATCTGGACTTCAATTGGCAAGACTGCCTCCATGCCATAGACCAAGGAGAAAGGAGTTGCCCCGGTTGACGTCCTTGCTGAGGTACGGTACCCATGAAGAGCGAACGGTAACATCTCGTGCCAATCTTTATAGGTCACTGTCATCTTCTGTACAATTTTATTGATATTCTTATTAGCTGCCTCTACAGCCCCATTCATCTTCGGCCGGTAGGGAGAAGAGTTGTGGTGCTGTATCTTGAATTGTTCGCAGAGTTCAGTGATCATCTTGTTATTGAGATTGGTACCATTGTCCGTAATGATTCTTTCCGGGACGCCGTATCGACAGATCAGATTATGCCGGATGAAACGTGCCACGACGCTCTTGGTTACCGTTGCGTAGGAAGCTGCCTCAACCCACTTCGTGAAGTAATCGATCGCCACCAAGATGAAGCGATGCCCATTGGATATCGTCGATCGGATCTCCCCGATCATATCAATGCCCCACATTGCAAAAGGCCAAGGTGCCGTCAGGACGTTCAGAGGAACCGGAGGGATGTGCACCTTGTCAGCATAGATCTGGCATTTGTGACAAGTTCGAGAGTGTTGGTAACAATCGGCTTCCATTGTGGACTAGAAATATCCTGCCCTAAGGATTTTCTTTGCCATGGTGTGTCCACTGGAATGTGTTCCGAATGTACCTTCATGCAGTTCTATCATGATCTTCTCTGCTTCAGCCTTATCCACACAACGCAGTAGGGTTGAATCATGATTCCGTTTGTAGAGAATGCCGTTGCTGAGGAAGAATTTTGCAGCAAACCTCCTCATGAACTTCTTGTCATTGACAGATGCACCTTCAGGGTATTCCTGAGCTTCCAAGTATCTCTTCACCTCATGATACCAGGGTTTTTCAGTCACCTTTTCGGCCTCAAGATCGCAGCAGTATGCTGGCTCGTCCAACTTCCAGATAATGATCCGGGGAGCCTCATTGTCCCATTTAACTTTGAACATTGAAGACATCGTAGCTAGTGCGTCCGCTAGCTGATTCTCCTCTCTTGGGAAGTGCTCAAAAGTTATCTCTTCAAAGTGGGGAAGCAGGGTCAACACATACTCCTAGTAAGGAATAAGATTTGGGTGTTTCGTATCCCACTCGCCTTTGATCTGATTGATCATGAGAGCGGAATCTCCGAAGACACTCAGAAATTTGATCCTTAAGTCGATTGCAGCTTGTAGACCCATGATACATGCCTCATATTCTGCCATGTTGTTGGTGCAGTTGAAACACAATCAGGCAGTGAGTGGAGTATGAGTTCCTTTGGGAGATATGATTACAGCGCCGACGCCGTTACCCAAAGCATTGGAGGCTCCGTCAAAATGCATAGACCATCGAGATCCTTCCTCAGGTCCTTCATCCGGTCCAGGTACTTCACAGTCAGTTACCACCATGATATCTTCGTCCGGAAAATCAAAGTTCAATGATTGGTAATCGTCCACAGGTTGGTGTGCCAAATGATCTGCCAGTACACTTCCTTTAATTGCTTTCTGAGTTGTATACTGGATATCATATTCTGTCAAGATCATTTTCCATCTTGCTATTCTTCCAGACAGAGCAGGCTTTTCGAATATGTACTTGATGGGATCCATCTTTGAAATCAAAAGAGTAGTGTGAGTCAGCATATACTGTCTCAGCTGGCGAGCAGCCCATACCAGAGCGCAGCAAGTTTTCTCAAGCAGTGAATAACGAGACTCACAGTCGGTAAACTTTTTGCTCAGGTAATAAATAGCGTGCTCTTTTCGGCCAGACTCGTCATGCTGCCCCAGCACACACCCCATTGAATTGTCAAGTACTGTCAAGTATAGTATCAGAGGTCTTCCTTCCACTGGTGGCATAAGAATGGGTGGCTCTTGGAGATATTCCTTTATCTTTTCAAAGGCAGCCTGACATTCATCGTTCCAGCGTACTACTTGATCTTTCTTCAGTAATTTGAAGATTGGCTCACAAGTAGCAGTCAGATGTGAGATGAATCGGGCAATGTAATTCAGTCGTCCCAGGAAGCCTCTGACTTCTTTCTCTGTCTTTGGAGTCGGCATCTCTTGTATGGCTTTTACCTTGGCAGGGTCCACCTGAATACCTTTATCACTTACAATGAAACCTAGCAATTTTCCGGACCTTACCCCAAAGGTGCATTTGTTGGGATTCAACCTCAGCTTGTATAACTTTAGTCGATCAAATAGCTTCCTCAGATGATCAAGGTGTTCTTCCTCAGTTTGGGACCTTGCAATCATGTCATCAACATATACCTCAATCTCATGATGGATCATATCGTGAAATAAAGCAACCATGGCACGTTGATAGGTTGCCCCAGCATTTTTCAACCCGAACGGCATGACCTTGTAGCAGAAGGTGCCCCACTGAGTCACAAAGGTAGTCTTTTCCATATCTTCCGGAGCCATCTTGATCTGATTATACCCTGAAAAACCATCCATGAAGGAGAACACCTTGTGTTGAGCAGTATTGTCAACAAGAACGTCGATGTGAGGCAGAGGGAAATCATCTTTGGGGCTTGCCCTATTCAAATCCCTGTAGTCGACACACATCCTGACTTTACCGTCCTTCTTCGGCACTGGCACCACATTGGCAACCCACTGAGGGTAAGAAGTTACTGCTAGAAACCCGGCATCGAATTGCTTCATAACCTCAGCCTTGATCTTTTCGGACATCTCTGGGCGCATACGGCAGACCTTTTGCTTTACCGGAGGGCAGTCTTCCTTGGTTGGCAGGTGATGAACTACAATGTCGGCATCCAAACCAGGCATGTCTTCATAGGACCAAGCAAATATCTCCATGTAATCATGTAGCATCTGGATCAATCGTTGCTTCACGCTGAGCTCTAGATTGGCACCAATCTTGACCTCCTTCCTATCTGCCTCAGTACCCAGGTTAACTGTTTTCACCGGCTCTTCATGCGGCTGAATGGCTCTCTCTTCCTGGAGTAGCAGTCTTGCGAGTTCGCCAGGCACTTCGCAATCATCTTCACCTTCGTCTTCGGCCAAGTTGATCGGATTCTCGAAGTCATAACTGGTGATAGCAGAGCTGTTACCAGTGAGATCCAGAGTGGATTGAAACCTGTATAAGTGAGTGTGTGTAAATATAGCTGTTTTGCAATATATAACACAGAAAGAAAAAGAGCACAAGATTTGAAATGCAACAAACGTCCAATGTTTTGATTGATGATATATGGAAATGTCATACAAAAAGCCCTCACAAATGGAGCTACGATGCCCCGGGTAGGACACCGAGCCAATAAAAGTTTCAACATATTTGTTTGTTACAAATTGAAAATCAAAAGAATTAATTACTGCGTGACAAATGTGATAGGTGTAAAATCCTTTGCCGTCCAGTTGCTTGGTCCGTTGCTGGTGGTTGGATAGATCCAACTGTCAAACTCTGCTTCCTCTACATCCTCCTCGATAGCATTCACCCTTGGGTTGGAGATAAACACTGGAGCCTTTCTGATCTTGTCCTTGCGCACAGCCCTCTGAGCCTCTGCAGTGAAGCCCAGCCCAAACTTGTCATTCTTTTGAGTGAAGTCAGGAAGCTTTCTCGATTACAGCCCGGGCATCCTTCAAGGATGCCATCTTCAACGGAAAGTCTTCTTCAACCACTGTTTCAGCTGATGCCAACGTGGGAGGTACCTCCTCAAAATGCTGAAAGGGGGTTTCAATAAACTCCCCGTCCATCTCAATATACCGGAATGAATTCAAGTGACTAACCATGTATTCCTCCTCACCCTGCACAGTAACAATCTTCCCTTTGACAGGGTATTTGAGCTTTTGGTGTAGAGTGGATGTTACTGCCCCAGCTTTGTGAATCCAGGGTCGACCCAACAAGCAGGAATAAGATGGACGAATATCCATTACATAGAACGTTGAGTCGAAAACTTGGGAACCCACACGAATAGGAATGTCTACCTCACCGTGCACCATCCTCTTAGAACTGTCGAAGGCTCTAACAATGATGTTACTAGGTTTCAACTCCAGACCCTCACAATCCAAGCGATCCAATGCCTTCTTGGGCAAAACATTCAGGGAAGAACCGGTATCCACCAACACGTGCGCGAGGGTAGTGCCCCTGCACTCTATAGAGACGTGCAGGGCATCATTGTGATTTTTCCCTTTGGCGGTAAGGTCAGCATCTGAGAACCCCAAACCATTATCAACTGTCAAATTAGCTACACAGTCAGTGAATTGATCTGCAGAGGTCTCTTGCGGCACATGGGCCGTTTTCACAAATGAAATCAGGGCTTTTGCATGGGCCTCTGAGCATAGCAGCAATGATAGCATAGAGATTTTGGAGGGGGTATGCCCCAACTGTTCAACAACATTGAAGTCACTCTTTTTAATGATTTTAAGGATCTCCTCCATTTCTTGTTGGGAGGCCTCAACAGCAGTCTCTTTTGGTGCCTCCGTCCTGGCAGGAAAATCGGTAGCAACTTCTTTGCCCCGAGTATCAGAGGACTCGGCGGCAGTAGTAGACACAGGAACTTGAATTGGAACATGCACACTTGCGGGTGTGATGGTAAGAGGTTTTCGGATAACTGGCGGTGCAATGTGAGGCGAGAAGAGCCTGCCACTGCGGGTAATCTTGGCGGGACCAGTGATGTTATTGATACTGGTATTGGTGTTGAACTCCTGCTTCACCCCAAGCACATACACGTCGGCCCCATAATGCCATGGAACAGCTTTATCAGACTCATAGGGGAGAAGCCCTGGAACAGTAATAGTAATGGGTGCAACAGACATAATTTGGACTGGCCTCCTCGGGGGAGCTTTGGTAGGATTGTAAATTGTGACAACAGATATTTCTTCAGTGGAAACAAACGGAACAGCAACTTTCTTGAACAGAATTTCTTTGCTATCCATCAGGCTTTGGATGCCTGATTTCAGCAGCGGACAACCGGTAGGGATAACAGCACACAGGAGGCAAACCTTGCTACAACCCGGAAATAAACTGGCTAGTAGTAAGTTCCTCTTAACAGTCAAAAAAGGGGTAGCAACATCATTCACCGAAACAGCATACAAATCTTCCTCAATGGCATTTACTCTATGCTGGGGCATAGGAGCAGTTACAACATTTGGCCTCTCAGGCGCCTCAAACTGAATTTCCTTCGCGTCGATAAGATCTTGCACTTTGTTTCTCAAGGCCCAGCAATCATCAGTAGTATGCCCGGGGCTATCGGAATGATAAGCACAACGGGCATTTGGGTTATACTTAGGAGATGCAGTATTAATGACCTTAGGCGCTTCTTTGATGGTCACCAAGTTGGTTGATAACAGTTGTGGTAAAATTTGAGATAAGGTCATACTCAGCCGAGTATACTGCCTCTTGGGCCTTTCACCTCTTTGTTGATTGTACTGCTGAGGAGCAGCAACAGGTTTTGAAATGACTAAAGCATTGACGGCTTGGCGACTTTCTGGCTTGACTTGTCTTCTAGGACCATAGACGGCACTCGCTTCTTTCTTGAAAGGCCTCTTCTCAGTACTTGTGGAGGCAGCTTTTTGTATCTTTCCTGACCTGATGCCAGCTTCAATTCTCTCACCCGTCAGAATCAAATCCGTAAACCCAGCGGAGGAGTTACCAACCAAATGATTGAAAAATGGACCAGACAAAGTCCCTAGAAACATATCAACCAGCTCACGATCAGTCAATGGAGGCTGCACTCTGCCAGCCAAATCTCTCCATTTTTGTGCATATTCTTTGAACCCTTCGCCCGTTCCTAGAGACATACCCTGAAGTTGGGTACGCGTAGGAGCGAGATCAGAATTGTATTGATATTGTCTGTAGAATGCGGTTGCCAAATCCTCCCAGTGTCGGATGCTAGTTCCATCTAGTTGGTAGAACCATTCAAGCTGTGACCCCGAAAGGCTATCTTGGAAGAAGTGAATCCAAAGGTTCTTATCCGCCGTGTAAGGTTGGATCTTCCTTACGTACGACCTCAGATGCAGCTTTGGACAGGAAGCCCCGTCATATTTGGCAAAGGCAGGCGCCTTAAACTTGTGTGGAATTACTACCCCAGAAGATAACCCCAAATCCCCGAAATCCAGCCCCGACACATTCTGAATCTCCATGGCGCTCAAGCGGTCCTCCAATTGCTTGTATCTGTCAGTAGCAGGTGGGTATTGTTCGTCATTGTAGTCCGTCTCGTTGTCAGAGACTGCAGGGCTAGGAGCTCCTCCCCCTTGGGGACTGTTTTTCTCAGCAGAAGAAGTAGTTGGTTCAGCTTCATTATGGAGTGTGTTCCCAAACCTGCGTCCAGTGTTGAATAACACAGTCCTCTTTTTCTTCTTCTTCTTCAGGAGTAGGGTCTTCAACTCTTGCTGACCTTGGGCCAGGCTCGGGACCATCTCTTGAAACTGGGCACTTTGGGCCTGAAGGGCCTTGATTGCTTGCTCACTGGATGAGTCTGGATTCATGATGACTGTTCAAATAAACTGCGAAGAATATTAAGCAACCTGTGAAAAAGGGTACCTGCTATGCATATGGTGCAATGAGATGCGTATGTTTTATGTTTTCAAAGACAAACAAGATTCAACTTTGTAGACAAAAGGGAACGCACTTCATTAGATTAAAATTTTAATTGTTCAACAACTTGCCCTTAGGCATTACAGGAATGAAAAAGAAAAAAAAATACTGGAAAGGAAATAAAAGCTATAAAAGGAAATATCCAAAGCCCATCAGTGCTCCCATGGCCTCCTTTTCTCAGTGTTGATGTAGTTATTCAGAACCCGCTCTTCCTCCAATTACTTAGTCAGCCTCTGGATCTTCCGTTCCTGTTCGTTGAACTTTTCCCGATAAAAATCCCGTTCTTCCTTTAGCTGCGCCCAAGATCTTTTCATCGTGTCAAAATCAGTAGGTATCTGAGGAGGGAGGACACTTGGAGGAACCCCATCTTCATCAGGAGATTCAAGAATGATAAGTCTGACAGCTTCGTACGGCATACCTAACTTCTGAGCACAGACGCGGACCCATCTGCAATAGGGTTCCATTGGTAAAGAAGTTTTTGGTCCCAACTCATGTGGGTCAGCTTTGTGAATTATGTCCCAAGCTTTAATGAATCCATGGCGTAGTTTATCACTGTCTGCCTAAAACTCAAAATGGAAGTGAGGAATCAACATTTCATGAGGCCCAACTCTTCTGGCTCTTCCAAACTGACGGAGAGCTAAGCATGGATTATAAGAGATTCCTCCTTGGATACCAATCAACGGAACATTAGGGTACTCTCCGCAACGATCAATGACAGCTACCTCATCCAAACCTCTGAGAGTCCAAGTGATGTCATTATCAGTGAGAGTCATTAACCTCCGAGCCCAACCCTTTCCTTCTTCATTCTTCAGCACGAACTTAGGAAGGTGCGAAATAAACCACCTCACTAGCAAAAGAGCACAACACCACAGAGTTCCCCGTTTTTGAGCGGTACGAGCGTAGAGTTGTTGCAGGGTATCACCCAAAAGGGTGGGTACAGGATTCCAAGACATGAAGATCCTTATGGCATGGATACTGATAAAGTTGTCAGGATTTGGGAACAATACCAGACCATAGATCAAAAGAGCCAGAATGTCTTCGTACGCCTTGAAGTCCAAGTCATTCCAGAAATCATTAGCTTTGCCAACCAGAAATTTGACCAAAAAGCCCTTAACTCCACTTCTAGTTTCCCAGTTAGCCAATACCTCTTCTTTGGTCAAGGGAAGGATTGCAGAAATCTCTTCACGCCTAGGAGTCTTTTCCAAACCAGTGAAAGGAGTTTGCTCCAAGACAGGGATCCCAAGCAAATAAGAGAATTCTTCCAGGGTAGGAACCAGCTGGAAGTCTTGAAAGGTGAAACAATGATACAGGGGGTCATAAAACTGGGTCAGAACACTTATCAATTGTTGGTCCCACTTTGCAGTGATCAAGCCAAGGAGAGAACCATGCCTGTTGATGAAGGAAGAAGTGTTTGGAATCCTACCAACCAAATCCTTGAGCAAAGTTGGTGGTTGAACAAATTTGAGCCGGATAGTATTCCTACGCACGGGCATCATGATGTCCTACAAAACAGAGCAAAGATGAAACTTTTTTTTGTCTTTGAAATGGGTTAGTCCTTTATACAGGATGCATGCAATGGTATGATGGCATGATGCTATGATGAAGCACACCACAAGTATTCACATAGGCAAACATGATAAGGCACACAAATCACACAAGACAACCCTTAGGTTTCAGGCCAGCATGAAGTTTAGGTATTACCCTCTTTTGGTTTCGTTGGTTAAAACCTGTCCTATCAAAAGTAACCGGGTTCTAGAGGATCTCAAATCATTGACTACCCTCAATCGGTCATAACTCCAGCATCACAATATTTTCTTGCGGCCAGAACCATCGCGAGAGTTTAGCCTCAATGAGTGTAGCATACTGCTACTGTCCTAATGGCCAAGTTTGGTCAATTTAGGGTTCTAAGGTTGGTTGGTGTTTAATGACTCCTTAGAAGACCTATATTCTCCTCATTGCAACACAAGGGATATAGGTACAGACCAAGGTGCCACACCAACGTAGCCACTGCTTCACCCATGTCGGTCTACGCCGGACAGGTCCCTCACAGATTATGCTACCTAAAAAGGGTATTCCCCGGATCCGGGTTAGGATCTATGAAACTCCGATGCAAAACCCACAAATATAAAAGCAAACAAGGCAAACAATTGAAAACAAAGGTGATTTAAGCCCTAAGGTTACTCCACTTTTAAATTTTTCCCCAGCAGAGTCGCCAGTTCTGTGATACGGTGGGAGAACTGACTATGGTTTTGCGTTTGTTTTCGCAAATGTTTCGGTTGAGCAAGAGTCGCCACCGACTTTTATTTTATCCTAAGGAAAGGTTAAAAAGCACAGCAAAAACCTTTGAGATGTTTTCTTGGGTTCGGGGAGTAGATTATAGAAAGGGAAGGTATTAGCACCCTTTCTATCCATGGTTATCCATGGGATCTTAGTTACTTGCTTAGATCAACTTGCCTTATTTTTCAATTGTTTGAAATGGTGCTTGTGTGTGTGTGTGGGTTTGAAAATGTTTTGAAAAGAGACCAATGTGGTGGCAACCTTTGTAATGATCCATGTTGGGATGTATACAAAGGTGTATGTCTTTTGAAAAGGTTTTCACTTGTTTTTTTGAAAGTTGTTTTGAAAGTGTTGTGAGATGTGGTTTTAGAAAAATAGGCAAGTGTTTTGGTTTTTGCAAGTTTGATTCAGGTAACTAAGAGGTTATCTACTCTTAAATTTCTCAAAGTTTATTGCGATGTTTTAACCCTTTTAACAAGTTTGTTCCACCATTGTATTTGGTGGAAAATATCATGTTAGGATGTGAAAGGGACGGGCGCGGGTCATCGTTTAGACCATAATTGCAATGGTGTCAAGTATCTTTGGGCAATTTTCTTTTAAGGGACTTGATCATTTGTTTAGGCAACTTTTGAAAGCGTCATCGAGGGACTATGATCATTTGATTTATGTTTGTTTTGCCCAAAGAGACCTAACATGCAATATGGCCCATTTATTGAAGGCAACAAGTGGAATACCCAAGGGGGTGCAAGTGTGATTTGTGTGTCCATTTTCATGCTTGTTTATCTTGAAATTAGGTCAAACTATTTTTTGTTGTTTTTTCGCATACAAACCCTAATTCTAACATGGTATAATTAGAAAGCAATAAAGTGCGAAAAATAAATTTACTAAGCTATTACAACACCATATATGGGAAGCGGGGTACAAATGTTCAAATGGGGATTTTGACAAGGAATTTAAACCTAAACTATTACATCAATATTGAATTATTTACAAGATAATTTAATTGCACAAATTAAATAAAATAAGAATAAATATGCAAGATGCAAAAATGGTTTTTGTATGCATGAAAAAAAGTATTTTTATATGTCAAAATAAACAAAAATAAAAGTATTATTTTTTTTGAGTTTTTTCATGTTTAGGGCAAAACCCTAATTTCTTAAATAAAATGTATTAATTATTTAATATGTATAATATTTATTTTATTATATACAAAGATAAAATAAAATAAAATAAAATGAAGTATATTTGTCAAAAAATGTATTTTAATATTAAATATTAACAAAAAGTAAAAGTGTGTATATTTTGTATTTTAATCTAAATATTCTAATATATATATATATATATATATATATATATATATATATATATATATATATATATATATATATATATATATATATATATATATATATATATATATATATATATATATATATATATATATATATATATATATATATATATATATATATATATATATATATATATATATATATATATATATATATATATATATATATATATATATATATATATATATATATATATATATATATATATATATATGTATTATTTTCTAAATATGTATTATATATACAAAATAATAATATTTAATTTTTATAAAAAAAAAGTATTTTTTATATAAAATATTTTCAGAAGGTAAAATGAAATAAAAATGAAAATAAAAATGTTTTTGCATATTTTTTAGTATTCTTTAATAAAATGTATTTATTTATTTATTTATACATAAAAAATTAATCTAAACAAACAAATACCTAATAAATTCAAAAATGGTGTAAAAAATTATTTTTATATTTTTTATATTATGAGGAAAAATAAATAAGTCAAACCAAAAAAAGAAAAGTCAAAAAATCATTAAAATGAACAAAATGGGCTTAGGGGGTTCAGAAGTAAATGTATGGTGCAAATAAGACAAACATTCCAGGCCCAGCCCAGAACCAGTCATCTTCATCCTCAGAACAAACTTTGTTCAAGCAAACACGCGTTTCCTATCTCCCAATTCCTGGACTTTTAAGCAAAACTTTCAACATGAAAAGTGTAGAGCATGAGAAGACGAATCCAGGGATATAAAAAACTTGACTTAACTCTCTAAGATGAGGGAGAATTTCTTCTCCCCCAATTCCTGACCTAGTTTTTCATCAATGTTCAGACTCAAAATTCTCTAAGCATACATAATATAAATGAAATCTAATCATATGGGCATGTTCAGGGCTATGATTGTGACATGTTTCCTTCACAAACCTAAAGCTAACAATGCCTATACTGAGAGATAGAACTTCATGAACATACCTGTTCAGTTGGAATCGTTCCTTGCAATGGAGGAGCTTTCAGAGCAAGATGATGACTTGTACAGCTTCCTTGAAGTGTGAGGATGCTATTCCAAGTCCTACTTTATCCTGAAACTTCTTGAATCTTGCTAGAGAACTTCAACTGCAAAACAAGAAAATGAAAATGGTGAAGTGGCCTGGGAGTTTTACAGGTCGTGTCTTATGTTTTGGTTAGCTTGCATTGATGGTAGGGAAGGTGTTTGATGAGCTTTTAGCAAGAAAGCATGAAAGGGATGAGAGTTGGAACTTAATCTGCAGAGGTTACTCTGTTTTGGCAGTTTGAAGGTGATTCTGGGAATGAGAGGGTGTTAGGGATGGTTGGCTCGTGTTCTAGCTTGTGTTTGATGATTAGGATATGTTTGATAACTTTGCTTAGGCTTGCTTGTGCTGAGATGAAAGTTGGTACATGTTATGATGTGTTTCTTGAACTTTAAGCAAGCAATGGCCACCTTGTGTTCTAGACAGGTAGAGGACCCCTAAACATGCTGCAAAGCCTCTCCTTGATCAGTGTGATTAACTCATAAACTTGTGCCAATTAGATTTGATCTGTACCTCTTGGATTTGCATTATGACATAAAGCTTGCTTTTGCAAAAATGGCTATTTCACTTTTTCCATTTATGGCCTAATCTTGCATACAATGCTTGGATACACAAAATAAGGCTTTGGCACAATGAGTATGCATTAAATTATTGAGTGTTGGATGGTTTAGAGACCTGTAATGTAGCATAAACCAAGCTGACTTGAAAATGCATAAGTTATGAACATGGAAATTGGCCAATTCAAAAGTGAGTTTTTGCCATATTGCAAAATTCGATTCTCTCAAGTTATGAGGTTGTTTGATGAGTTCTTGGACATTTTGGAAATCTTGGAATGTGTACTACAATCCATCTTTGAAGTGAAAATTGAAATTCCAAGTGGAAGTGAATGAAAAATGGTCTTGAAGTTAGGTAAAAAACTTGCCTAAAATAGGTCAAATTTTCACTAAGTTAAGAATGGTTTGGCACCCTTGTTCCAAAAATTGTAACTTAAGATACAAGCCTCTTTTGGGAACACTTTGTGAATCAAAGTTGTAGATTATGCAATAGGCTACAACTTTCATGTTTTGACTTTTGCTTGAATCCAAATGAATCTTGGTGAGAAAGTGGGGCAAAGTTGGGAAAAAATTAGGGTTTTTCATAACTTAGAAGAATTCTAAGTTATGAAAAATTCTCATTTCAAACCCTAATTTTCAATTTTTGATTTCTTGGTGAACAAGTTTCATGATTTGGCATGTTTTGATGAAAAATGAATCTTGACCCTTGATTTTGACCAAAAAGTCAAAGTTTGACTTTTCAGTATACAGTCACAATTGATCAATTGACTGGGAAATTCAACTATCAATCTTGTGCATTTGGGATCTTTTGAACTTGTTGAGCATGTCAAGACAATTCCATGGGGTCCTTGAGTCCATATGTGAGCTTGGTTTGCCATTGGCTAGGTCAAACAGTCAAAAATTGCCTTTGTGCAATCAAAACCCTAAAAATAACCATTTTGCCCTTTTGGTGATCTGATCAAATTTCTTGTGGAATTGTGATCCAAACTTGATCAAAAGGTCCATGTGAGTTCATAATGTTGATGTGGGTCAATTTTCATGAGGTTTGACTGTCAATTGGCCACAATTGACTTTTTCCCCAATACAGTTGATTTCTAGGTCAACTGTCCAATTGACTGGGCAAAATTTGGAATCAAGACTTGAAACTTGGTATGGATAAACTTGGGAGTCCAACATGAAGCATGAAAGTCATCTTAGGCATTTTAGGTCAAAATATCTTTGTGCAATCACAAACCCTAATTTGGGTCAACAGTGCAATGAGAAGTCTTGAGCAGAGGAAACCCTAACTGGATCTTGATCTTCAAGGGTCTTGTGATGAGAAAATGTTGGGGAAATGGGAGGGCAAATTTTGGGGTACAACAGTACCCCACTGCGTAACAAAAGTAGTCTTCTCCATGTCTCCAGGGGCCATTTTGATCTGGTTGTATCTCGAGAATCCATCCATGAGGGAAAATACCTTGTGTTGAGCTGTGTTGTCAACCAAGATGTCGATGTGTGGCAGTGGAAAATTGTCTTTAGGGCTAGCCCTGTTCAAATCCCTGTAGTCTACACACATTCTGACTTTGCCGTCCTTTTTAGGCACGGGCGCGATGTTAGCAACCCATTGTGGATAGGAAGTAACAACCAGAAAGTCAGCGTTGAATTGCTTCATTGCTTCAGCTTTGATCTTCTCAGACATGTCAGGCCTCATTCGGCGGAATTTTTGCTTGATCGGTGGACAGTCTTCTCTTGTAGGGAGACAGTGAACCACGATATCTGTGTCTAATCCCAGCATGTCTTCATAGGACCAGGAAAATATTTCAACATATTCGTTCAACAACTGCACTAAGCGCTCTTTGACACTTGGTTCCAGGTTGGAACCCACCTTAACCTCTTTCTTGTCTTCCTCTGTTCCCAAATTGATGGTTTCTAGCAACTCTTCATGGGGCAGAATAGCCCTTTCTTCTTGTTGCAAAAGTCTGGCTAACTCTCCAGGCACTTCACAGTCTTCATCACCTTCGTACTCGACATGATTGATCAAATCTTCAGAGTCACCGAAGGCTAAAGCAGAATAGTCACCCATGGAATATGGAGTGGATGGGTACCTGCATTTTGTGAATGTGGGTGTGTGTAAGGGATAGCCATCCTTAAACAAAACAAAATGTAAAAGGAAAGAAAATGAACACAACAGTTTATAGATGAAAACGTCCAATGATTAATTTAAACATGGCATATGATAATGAACAAATCAAACCCTTACAAATGGACCTATATGCCCCGGGTAAGGCATAATGTGAAAATAGTGTACGAATTGTTTAATTATTATAGACCAAAATAGGAAATTGTTCAAAGATAAATTACTGGTTGATGAAAGTGATGGGAACGAAGTCTTTCGGTTCTCAGTTGCTTAATCCTCCTTCGACGGTTGGAAAGATCCAATCTTCAAAGTTGTCTTCTTCATCATCATCTTCTAAGGCATTAATTCCATGGTGAGTGATTTTAAAGGGTGGTCCTCCAGCCCGGGAGCGACGCACAACTTTCTGGCCAACAGCGGTAAAACCTAGTCCGAACTTGTTCGTCTTGTGAGAAAAATCAGGCAGTTGCCCCCACACCGTACTCCTTCCTCTTTGATTACTGCCTCTGCATCCTTGAGAGATGCCATCCTAGACACATGCTTGGAAACGATAGGCACATCAACCATTGTATTTACAACTGCGACTTCAGGAGAAACTTCCTCAAAATGTTGGAAAGGCGTTTCTATGAATTCGCCATCCAACTCCACATATCGGAAGGATTTGAGGTGACTTATCATGTACTCTTCCTCACTGTGAACCGTTATAATCTTACCCTAAACAGGATACTTTAGCATTTGGTGTAAAGAGGAGGTAACTGCCCCAGTATAGTGGATCCACGACCTTCCCAACAAACATGAATATGAAGGACGAATGTCCATCACATAAAAGGTAGAGTTGAAGGTCTCGGTGCCCACTTTGATAGGAATGTCCACTTCTCTATGAACCATCCTCTTAGAACCGTCGAAGGCTCTAACAACGATGTTACTGGGTTTGAGGGTCAATCCTTCGCAGTCCAATCTATCCAACGCCTTTTTCGGCAGCATATTCAAAGATGAATCGGTATCAACTAGGACATGGGCAAGTGTGGTTCCCCTGCATTCTACTGAGACATGCAGCGCGTCGTTGTGCTTCCTTCCCTTGGGGGTCAAATCAGCATCGGAAAAACCAAGACCATTATCAGCAGTAAGGTTGGTCACACACTCTTTAAACTGGTCAACCGAAGTTTCTTGAGGCACGTGTGCCATCTTTAAAAATTTGATCAAGGCCTTAGCATGGGCCTCATAGCAGAGTAGAAGAGCCAACATGGAGATTTTGGAAGGGGTCTACCCTAGCTGTTCCAGGACATCGTAATCGCTCCTCTTGATTATCTTTAAGATTTCTTCCATCTCTTTCTGGGTGATCTCGGGGATTACCACAGTCTGAGCCTTCATCCTGACAGGCGCTTCTAGTATCCCCTTACCTTTGGTAGTAGCATCAGAGGGTCTAACTTCAGGAGTATCCAATTCTTCAATTATCGGGCTTTGCACAGATGGCTTGACAGGCACATAAGCTTTCGAGGGTCCGAGGACTGCTCGTGGAGGAGCAATTCCGGAGAAAAGATCCTTCTGCTGCGAGTTATCTTGCTTGTTACCGCAATGTTCCCTATATCAGGGGTTTCATCATCAGAATTCTCTAGGACTGATTCAATCTGTTTGATACCATGATAGAATATTTCTCCTCCATAGTTCCATGGTATCGTCTTGTTAGATTTATATGGGACAGGCCCCGGCATGGTGATTTTCAACGGCATAAACTTAGGATCAGGCGTAATCTTGACAGGCCTTTTGCAAGACTTGGGAAGATTGTCGGAGATGGTTATTATTGCAATGTCATTGGTTGAAGTAACAAAGGTTGCATGAGTGAAGGTATCAACAGGAGTATTTTGAAAGAGTATCTCTTGGATATCCATCAGGCGTTGGATGCCTGATTTCAACAGTGGGCAGTCAGCTTGTATGTTTAAACAAAAGTAACAGTCTTTTCCACAGCCTGGGAATATCCCGGCTCTCATCAAATTCTCTTTAATCACTGGTAAGGGAGTCAAAAGGTCAGCAATATTGGTAACATGAAGGTCTTCCATAATGGCATGAACATTATGACCGTGCTTGGGCATTGGGGCAGAAATCACATTGGGTTTTTCAGGAGCATCAAACTATACCTCCTTGGCATCTATCAGGTCTTGGATCTTGTTTTTAAGCGCTCAACAGTTATTGGTATCATGCCCTACACTGTCAGAGTGGTACGCACATTTTGCATTGGAGTGGTAATATGGAGAAGAGGTATTGGGGTTCTTTGGTGCTTCTTTCAAATTGGTGAGATTCAGCTTTAACAAATGAGGGAGGACTTGTGCCGGTGTCATGTTGATTCGGGTGAACTGCCATTGTGGCCTTTCTACCCTTTGCTGACTAGATATTGGCTGATTGCTGCGAGGTTGATCATTTGAAGAGTTTTGGATCATCACAGCCCCCACCATTGGTTGGTGCTCGATTCTTCCTTGGTTTCTCTGGTTGTGAACAGCAGAAACTTCCTTCTTAGCCGAGAAGGTCTTCTTAATAGCAGTGGACGCAGAGGCATCTTTCTGAATCTTACCACTTTTAATGCCAGCCTCGACCCTTTCACCGGTCAGAATTAATTTGGTGAATCCTGGAGAGGAACTCCCGATTAAATGATTGAAGAAAGGGCCGGACAGGGTCCCTAAAAACATGTTAACCAACTCTCTATCCGATAATGGTGGTTGCACCCTTCCAGCCAGATCACGCCACTTCTGGGCATACTCTTTAAATCCCTCGTTAGAAACCATGCCCATACTCTGTAGTTGAGTACGGGTGGGCGCTAAATCAGCATTGTATTGGTATTGTCGATAGAAAGCAGCAGCTAAGTCTTCCCAGTTATGAACCTCCGACCTCTCGAGTTGATAGAACCAGTCCAATTGTGTGCATGACAATCTGTCTTGGAAAAAATGGACCCAAATATCCTTATCAGAAGAGTGGGGTTGGATCTTTCTGACGTAGGATCTCAGATGCATTTTTGGACAGGACAAACCGTCATACTTAGCAAATTTAGGAACTTTAAACTTGGGAGGAATGACGATCCCAGCGACCAACCCCAGTTCTTCGAAATCTAAACCGGGTACCCTTTGCAACTCCATGGCCGCCAACTGATCCTCAAGATTTTTAAACTTATCATCCGCCGGGGGATATTTCTGTTCGGAGTAATCTTCGTCTTCTTCCTCTTCCTCTTCTTCAACTTCAGATTCGGAAGGCATTGCAGCTCCTTTTCCTTTACCAGCCCCTTCATCAGACGTCGAGGGGAACTCAAGGGTCTTTCTAGCCTGGCTTTCAAACCTTCTTCCCATAATGACCACACCGGGCCTTTTCTTCTTTTTCTCTTTATCTTTCTCCAACAGTGCTTTAAGGTCCTCTTGACCCTTTGCTAAGGTCACGAGGATTTGCTGGAATTGTGAATTCTGTGCTTGGAGATCCTTAACCGTCTGCTCCAAATCCATCTTGCTGAAATAAATAACAGAAAGATAAGGAAACCTGGTGTGAAGACCTGTTTATGCATATGATGAATGATATGTTATTCATGTAATGCATTCAAGGATTCAGAAATTCAAATTTGTTGCAAACAAAAAGAACACACGTCATATTAAGAAGAAATTTGTTAGTACATAAATGCCCCATGGGCAAAATATTACAAAATTCTTAATGTAAAAAGACATTGCGCATCCTCTTTGGTGCGATGTAAGTGTTGAGAGTCTCCTCTTCATGAAGTCGGCGGGTAAGCTCCAAAACCTTCTTCTCACTGGCATAGAAGTTGGCTTCAAAAGTATTCTGTTCTTCTTTGAGTTGTATCCAACTCTTTTGCAATTCTTCCAATGATGTTGGCATGTCTGGATGTAGGAGGGTGTATGGAACCTCTCCTTCCATAACAGGCTCTTTGATCACGGGGAGAATGTGAGGGTATGGCATCATAAGATTCTGGGAGCGGGTTCGTACCCACTTGAGATAAGGCTCAAGGGGGATGGAATTCTTGTGCCCCAGTGTCTTACTATCCACTTTGTTGGGCATCCTCCAAACTCTGGTGAACCTTTGTCGAAGCCTTTGAGCGTCGTTATCGAAGTCAAAAACCAAGTCAGGGATCATCATGTTATGAGGGCCATCCCTCCGATCATATCCAAACTGTCTCAAAGCTAGACAAGGGTTGTAGGTAATGCCTCCCCTAATGCCAAGTAGTGGGACATTAGGGAATTCCCCACAATGATCAATGATGATGCCATTTTCTCTAGACCGAGAACACCAATGTACATCAGAATGTGTGAGGGTCATCAATCGTTGTGACCATCTTAAACCCTGCTCATTCTTCAAAACTGATTGGGGAAGGAGAGAAATAAACCACCTTGCTAGAAGAGGAGTACAACACATGAGAACACCTCTTTTCCTCATTGTTTGTGTGTAAAATGAGTGTAGGATGTCCCCAAGCAATGTAGGCACATGATTCTGAGACATGAAAATCTTGACAGCATTCACATCTATAAGTTGATCAGGGTTTAGGAACAAGACCAACCCATAGATGAGTAGTGCTAAAATCTCCTCAAAGGCTTGTAGATCTAGAGAATTCCAACATTCTTGTGCCTTCTCAAACAGAAACTTTGCCAAGAAACCCTTGACACCACTTCTGGTTTCCCAATGTCCTTTGATATCAGATGGTTGCAAGTGTAAGGCTTGAGCAACATCTTCAGGATTTGGTTCTTTTTCCATACCGTTGTAGGATAGTTGATGAAGAATAGGAATTCTCAGGAGTTGAGAAAATTCCTCCAAAGTAGGTACTAGTTGGTAATCAGGGAATGTGAAACAGTGGTGTAGGGGGTCAAAGAACTGTAAGAGAACTTTCACCATGTCTTCTTCAAGTTGGAGTTGATCAAGCTGAGAAGTCTACCATGTCTTTCACTAAAAGGATAATTCTCTGGAATCTTGGAAGTAAGCTCCTTGAGTTGAGGAGGGGTCCTCACAAGGTTGACTTGAATTGTTTTCCTGCGAAGAGATTCCATGACCTACAAAACAAGAACAATGATGAAGATCCAAACCCTTGAAATGGTTAGTGGATGCATACGATGCTTTATGATGTTCATGATGTATGCACAAGCACATGTACAAACAAGTCACACAAGATCCTAGTTTCAGGCTTGCATGAGGTTTCATAGGTAAGTACCCTCTTGAAGTTAGTTGGCTCAAACCTGTCCTATAAATAGTAACCGGGTTCTAAGGAGTTCAATATCACTGGATTATTTTCTGTGTTCATTGTTTTGGTTTAGCCACTTAACTGGCGACTAAAATATTCCAAGAAAATAACCCTTAATGAGTGTAGTATCGAGTATCTACCAACTTCAGACTGTACCAAAGCCGGTCATCTCACTACCCCTAAAAAGGCCAAGATGGTCAAGTAAGATTCTAAGAGTTCATTAGTGCTTCATGACATCACTCAGCGGCCCCGTATTCTCTTTGATTGACTCAAAGGCTACCGGTACTCACAAATATGTCGCACTAATATAGCTATTGCTTCAACCATGTCGATATACCCCGTATAGTTTCAACAATGTATTGCTATTTACCTATGAATGTTTCCCAAATCCGGGTAGAGGATTTCAAGACCAAACAAGAAAACCAAATGTAAAGCAATCAAAGCAATCAAGATAAGCATGCAAAGGGTGATCTAAGCCCTAAGGTTACTCCACTTTTAGAATCAATCCGCAGCAGAGTCGCCAGTTCTGTGATACGGTGGGAGAACTGACTTATGGTTTCACGTTTGTGTTCGCAAATGTTTCGGTTTAGCAAGAGTCGCCACCGACTTTTTATTTTATCCTAAGGAAAGGTCAAAAAGCACAGGAAAGACCTTTGAGATGTTTTCTTGGGTTCGGGGAGTAGATTATGAAAAGGGAAGGTGCAAGCACCCTTTTTATCCATGGTTATCCATGGGCTCTTAGTTACTTGTTTAGATCACTTGCTTTTGCTTTTCAATTGTTTGAAATGATGCCTTGTGTGTGGTTTTGAAAGATGTTTTGAAAAGAGGCCATCGTTGTGGAAACCTTTGTAATGATTCTTGTTTGAATGTATACAAAGGTGTTTTTGTCTTTTGAAAAGTTTTCAATGTTTGAAAGTTGGATTGTGTTCTGAAGTGTGTTTGAAAATAGCAAGGATGTTTGGCAAGCTTTTGATCAAGTAACTAAGAGTCGTCTACCCTATTTTACTTAAAGATCTTTCTTATGTTTTTAACCCTTTTGACAGTGTTGTTTCACCATTGTATTTGGTGAACAACCTTGTGTTAGGATGTTAAACGGGACAGGCGCGAGTCATCGTATAAACCATGATAGCAATTGTGTCAAGTATCTTTGGCAATTTTTCTTGAGGGACTTGATCATTTTTGTTTAGGCAACCAAGATAGCGTCGTCGAGGGACTATGATCTTTTGTTTTGTTTTTTGTTTTGCCAAAGTACTTAACATGCATACCATGGCCCATTTTTGAAGGCAACAAGTGGATTGTAACCCTAGGGGTGCAAGTGTGTATTGTGTTTGTTTTTCATGCATTTTTGTCTTTGTTTAGGTCAAACTATTTGTTGGTTTTGATTTTGCATACAAACCCTAATTCTCTAATCATGGCAAAATAGAAAGCGTAAAAGTGCGAGAATTTAAATCCTAAGCTATTACAACATGATTATGGGGATGGGGGTACAATTTTGAATAGGGGGTATTTGACAAGAAATATAAACCCTAGATTACTATTACATCCAAATTGGATCTCAATGCAACAATATTAAAATGTACAATTATTTAAATAAACAAAATAAATAAATGTTAAATGAAATGTATTATGCAAAAAAGAAGTTTTTATTTTTGTTTATGTTTATGTATGTAAAGCATTTTTTAATGTGAAAAAGGTGTAAAGAATTAAAATAAAAAAAGTTGATTTTATTTAATTAAGGGGTAAACCCTAATTTTCCTTAAGAAAATAATATTATATGTTATTTATATACAAAAATATATTAATATGTACAAAAATGAAATATATTGAAGAAAATGTATTTTTTAGCATAAAAAATAAAAAGGTAATATTTTTATATTTTTGTTCTAATTATTTAATAAAAATAAAATAAAAAATATATTAAGTATGTATAAAATAAAATAAAATATTTACAAAAATAAAATATATTCAAGAAAATATTTTCAGTGTGAATAAAAATAAGAAATAAAAAATAAAAGTATTATTTACATTATTTTTAAATTTAAACAAATAATATAAAAGTATATAAAAATGTTTTAATGTTAGAAAAAATTAAAATAAATGCCAAATAAATGTAAAAAATTATAAAAATATTTTTTAAGCATTTTTTATGTTTGGAAATAAAATAATAAAGTCAGAAATGAAATAAAAATGCAAAAATAACAAAAATACAAGAAATTGGGTCAGGGGGTGTGAAACTGAAAATGGGGGGTGGTAGAAGCAAGCAGGCCAAGCCCAGCCCACCACTTCATCTTCTTCCTCCAGCACATTTGAAAAACGCGCGCCTGTTGTACAAACTGCTAACTCCTGCATACGTGATATTTTGCCAAAACTCAAAACATGAAACTTGTAGAGCATTAAACCACGATTCTAACCATATAAAAAACTTGATCTAACTCTCAAAGACCAGAGAGAATTTCTCTGGCCCTAAATCTTGACCTAGTTTTTTCAGAAAGTTCAAACATCAAATACTCCTAGCTTAGTTAACATAAATGAATTCTATGCATATGTACAGCTCAAGGGCAATGAGAACTACATTTTTCATTCACAAACCTAAGCCTAATGATTCCTAAATAGGGAGATAGGAAGTTGCAAAATACGTGTTTTAGTTGGACACGAGTATGGCAATGTAGATCTTTTTAGTGAGGCCTGAGATGCCTGGTAGCTTGCCTGAAGTTCACTTAGTCTTTTCCAATAGCTAGTTTGCTTCGAATTATCCTGAATCAGCCTCCAGAAGTCAACCTGCACAAGCTTGAAATGAAAATGGTGAACATTGTAAATAGAGTTACAGTTGGCAATGGAGGTTTGGGATAGATTGAGTGAGTTGAATGGAAGGTGTTGGAGATGGTTGCAAGCAAAACGCATGAGTGGATGTGAAAATGGAAGTGGTTCTGCAGGGCCTGCCCTGTTTTGCAAGAAAATGTGATTTTTGTGTACAAGGGTGTTTGAGGGATGAACGGCTCGTGTTTCTGGCTCACAGGGATGTGCAAAACTTGTTTGGAATGTTGGCAAGACTTGGTTATATCAGATGCGCAGGTTGTTGACCTTTTGCAAGGTTTCTTGTTTTTGAAGTAAAAGTGAGAATTCACAATGCAAAGGCTTGTACAATCTATCTTAGGGTCTGCTAAGAGTTGGTACCAATTGCCTGATATTAGTGAACTTTGTTTGCTGCAAAAGATTGGGTCCTTGGCTCAAGATAAACAATTTTACATAAAGCATGCTTTATGTATATGGAAGTGCAACCTTTATGCCCAAAATGGATTTATTCATTGTATAATGCTTCCTTGATCAGAACAATGCCTCTAACCAATGTGTTTGCATTCAATTTTTGAGTGTTGAAGGGTTTAGAGACCTGTAATTAAGTACAAAGCTAGTTTGGTCATATTTTGCAACTTGTATGAACATGTATTGGCCATGGTTACAAAGTGAGTTTTTTCCAACTTCAAGCATTCGATTCTCCCTAACCACAAATGTGTTTGAGGAGTTCTTGGAAAATTTGGAAAGCTTGAAACATGTAATATAATCCATCTTTGAAATGAAACTTGAGACTCCAAGTGGAACTATGTGAAAAATGGCCAAGAAGATGGGTCAAAATCCTGCCTAAACTAGGGCAAAATTTCTCTAAGTTAAATGTTTTAGGGACCCTTGTTCCAAAAATCATAACTTGAGATCCAAGCTTCTTTTGAGAAAACTTTATGAATCAAAGTTGTAAACTTTGTTGAGGAATACAACTTTCATGTTGTAAGTTTTGTTTGAATCCATTTGCATCATGGTGAAAATGTGGGGCAAAGTTAGGAAAAATTAAGAAAATTTCATAATTTAGAAAAATTCTAAGCTATGAAAATTTTCAATTTCAAACCCTAATTTGCAATTTTGGGTTTCTTGATGAACAAGTTTCATAATTTGACACATCTTGATGAAAAATGACCCTTGGCACTTGATTTTGACCAAAAAGTCAGAGTTTGACTTTTCAGTGTACAGTCAAATTTTGATCAGTTGACTGAAAAATTCATCTGTTAATCCCATGCATTTGAGATCTTTTGAACTTGTTGAATAGGTAAAGATAATGTCATTGAGTCCTTGAGTCCATGGTTGAACTTGATTTGCCATTGGCTAGGTCAAACAATCAAAAATTGCCTTTGCACAGTCAAAACCCTAAAAATGATCATTTTGCCCTTTTGGTGATCTGATCAAATTTCTTGTGGAATTATGGTCCAAACTTGATCAAATGGTTCATATGAGTTCATAATGTTGATGTGGGTCAAAATTCATGAGGTTTGACTATAGATTGGCCACAGTTGACTTTTTCCCCAATACACCTGATTTTTAGGTCAACTGTCCAATTGACTGGGCAAAAATGTGATTCAAGGCTTGAAACTTGGTATGGACAAACTTGTGAGTCCAACATGAAGTATGAAAGTCAATTTGGGCATTGAAGGTCCAAAAATCCCTGTGCAAACTCAAACCCTAGTTTAGGTTAACAGTGCAAGGAGGTGCCTTGAGCAGAGCAACCCCTAGCTTGATCTTGAATTCCAAGAGCCTTGTGATGAGAAATGTTGATAAAATGAGAGGGAAAATTTTGGGGTACAACACCATGCATTTCATACATCATGATATTGCATATAACTAACTCTTTACCTTTTCAAGAAAGATCAATCAACATAAAATTATCATCAACAAATTTTCGACAAGACAAGATAACTATCTATGAACAAATCAATTGTAGATCAATTCCTGAAACAGGACTGGGTGATTATCTACATGACTAGTACTATATTCAAGACCTCTACTGGTTCAGTTTAAGTCTCTCAACGGTTTATCCCGATTCTTTCCCGTAGACATTTTCTCTAGTTCAGATAAATCACTCCAATATTTGTTATGATTCTTTCCAGTTAAAGAATATTCAAGACCTCTACTGGTTCAATTTAAATATCTCAACGGTTTATCCTGATCCTATTCCGTAAACATTTTCTCTAGTTCAGATAAATCGCTCCAAGATTTATTCTGATTCTTTCCAGTTAAAAAATATTCAAGACCCCTACTGGTTCAGTTTAAGTCTCTCAACGATTATCCTGATTCTTTCCCGTAGACATTTTCTATGGTTCAGATAAATCGTTCCAAGATTTATTACAATTATTTTGAGTTAAAGAATATTCCAGACCTCAGCTGGTTCAGTTTAATTCTCTCAATGGTTTATCCTGATTCTTCCCTAGTAGACACTTTCCCTAGTTCAGACAAATCACTCCAAATATTTATTCTGATTCTTTTCCGGACTTCTGCTGGTTCAGTTTAAATCTCTCAAGGATTTATCCTGATTCTTTCTAGTTAAAGATTATTCAGGACTTCTGCTGGTTCAGTTTAAATTGACCAAAGGTTTATTCGGATTCTTTTCCAGTTGAAGTAAAGCTTAGACTTAGTCTAATTTCTGTCAACAATCACCTTTGGATGGCATCTATAAGCCCATCTCCGACAACTCTCCATCATTTCTCCAAATGGCATCTTCAAGCCCATTCCTTACACATCAACCACAATATCATCAAGTGCAAATTTCTGGGCACTCTAGTGTTCAATCATCTTCCACTTTCAAGCTACGAACGGTAAACATGCCAATCTCACTTTTTCAAGTTTAAGAAGATTGAACAGGGGCATCTGTTGTACCCCAAAAATTGCCCTCCCATTTTTTATTCAAGATACTATCCTAGGGTTTCTCGAATACTCAATTTGGCTCAGAAGTTGATCAGACAGATTCTCTACCTAGGCAGTGAGTCAACAATTAGGGTTTTGGTATTTTTCAAGAAAAAAATGAGTTTTTAAAGTTTCAAATGGTCTTCATGGTTCTTCATGTATTCTCAAGGATGTTCGTGCCAAGTTTCAAACCTCCCATTGCAATTTTTCCCAGTCAATGGTTTAAATGATTGAAAATTAACTACATTGACCCAAAAGTCGACCTTCTCAAGATCAAGTTCAAACAATTGCAATTTCTTCATTATTCAGTATTTTGAGTGGTTCTTTTTGCGTATGACTCTCCTTGATGTCATCTCCAAATTCTCTTTACAAGTCAAGAGCCGATTATGTGCAAAAGATCATCAACAATTCAAATACTTTAGAGGACTATGATCCTCATGTTGAGATCATTCATGGGACAAGATGTTGAGTTCGGAGATTCATATTGAGTTCGGACAAGATTTTTCTTGTAATACAATTCACCATGTTAGAAATTGGTTTAGGATGATTTGATGATTCATTTGAATAATGTCTTTGATTTCAATTCAAGTTAGCAAAGCATTACGCGATATCAAAAGTTTCATCCAAATTTTCTATGGTTCATTCGCACAAATCATTTTGAATTCAAGGTTTCAAAAGCATTCATCATTTCTCAAGATTCATTCAAAGAGATTCTTTTGATTCAAATTTGTCAAAGTGAACCCATATTTCAAGGTTGGAATATTGTGCATCAAGAGGATTATTGGGGAGTTGAGATTGAAATATAGCATGAAAGTTTATCAAATGCATTGTGTAAGTAACAAGTTTTGATTCAAGTTCTTAAGGTCATGATTTTATTAATATTTGATTCAAGGTTAAAAAGATTCATTCATGTGATTCCTTGATATATAAAGTACAAATGAACAAAGGAATATATTTGTCAAGATACAAGTATCAAAGATACATTCATTCAAGTTTTACCCATGCTTCATTCATGAGAAGTTTCATTCAAGGGTTATATCACTCATCATGGTTTAAGATTACCCATTTCAAGATCATCCAACATATTCATGCTAAAGTCATCAAAATTTCATGCAAAGTCTTTAAAATTTATCAAAGATACATTCATGGCAAGTTTTATCCATCAAGTTCTATCAAGTATTCATCCAAATGTTAAGTAATTTACAAGAATCATTCACCACTTCAAGATATTACAAGAAAATTATACAAGTTTATGAAATCCATGTCCTAAACCTATGTTACATTCATAAAAAATCTTTCCATAAAATAACAAAACTTGTGGCCCATAAAACCAGTCCAAAATCAGTCCCCAAATCAGCCTGTTGTCCAAGGCCCTGCATCAGTCCAACCTTGTCCACATTGCTGCCCATAACACTCCAAAAACCTGCTACAAAACAGCAAAACCAGTCCAAAACCTTGTGCCACTTCTGCCCATATAACTTTCAAAAGCAGGCTGCATTAGCTGCTAAAAAACCAGTATAAAGCAGCCCAAAAACATGCTGCAAATATGTCCAAAACCTGTCCAATAAATTGCACTAAATTGGCAACACAAAAAACTGCAACAAAAAGCAATGAAACAGTATATAATTATTTTCAAATTTATCTCATTTTTCTCTCCCAATTCACCCCCTCATTCTGCTACAAAAACAGGGGGCAACAGTACAAAACAGAGGAAGAGCTTTTGGTGAAACAAGGAGGAAACCAGAAAAAAATACATTTCATATAGAAACATCCACAAAGAGGATTCATATATCTAACAGAGTTCCATATTTCACAAGGAATAGAAACGAATAGAAGAAAAGTTAAGGGAGATTGAGTTTACCTTTGGATCGTCACCTTTAAGGACGTTCGGAACAAGTGTTCTTTAAATTTCTTTGCAACTTTATAGTTTGAAATGTTGCGTCATTATAGCCTAATTGTTGAGCCCCTTTGTCTGTGTTTTCCTTTGAATTTGTGAATATTGTTTGGACATTTCTCTTGTTTTATTCTTGTAATCACCAACAAAAAAGATTAAGAGAGTTAATTAGAAGAAGAGTTTCACACAAAACACCTCTAAAATCTCTGTTAACACACAAAATTAGCTGTCAAATTTCTACTTATTTCAAAAACTTACATCAATCACAAATTTACTATAATATACTAAAACATATACCTTAATCTCTGCACCAATCTTGTTTCCCCCAGTGTCTGTCTATTTCACCACCACGCTCTCTCTAAAATCAACACTATCACAACAGTAACATTCACAATTTTGACCTCAGATTGCACAACCTCACTAAACTCCATCGAATTCAATGTTGCCGCCTTTGTTTAACCTATTGTTTCTTTCTCACATCGCGTTGTTCCTCTTCTTCACCTCACATCTGATTCAAATTTAATTCACGAAATCCATCTCGGTGTCACTCATCCTCGCCCTCGCTTCATGTTCGTTCACTCAGCATAAGGCTTCAACCGAATCCAGTGATAAAACCAGAAAAGGCGTACGAGCAATATTTCCGGAGGAGATAGCTCGGACAACATTGATGATGATTTTTCTGCTACTAGTGCCAATTTTCAGGATGTTTGGTGAGGATCTAGAATCGATGTTGCTGCTTTTATTGTTGATGTTGTTTCAATGAAGTTTGTTTCTTCAAGAGCTAAGTTTGATTTGGAAAAGTGGACCCACAAAGAGATGATGGTGTTGATACGTACTTGAGGGACAAAGATGGTGTTGGTACTGAGAGAAGGAAGGACGGTTTGAAGAAGAGAGGTGAAGATTTGCGTTTTCTTTTTTACAGTAACATAGAGAAAAACAGATTTTTTTAAACAATAATAATGGTATATTTAATTTGTTTTCTTTGCCTTCCCCATATACTAATAATAATAATTGAAATTTTTTGGTCTTCCTTTCCCAACACAACAGCATGCGGCGCACCCTTTCCTTAGGGTTTTGAGATTTTGTTTTCTCTCTTCAAATTTAAATCGGGTCAGCCCATTGGGCTGTTGGCCCAATCCTCCTATCTGTTTTCCCTTTTGTTTTAATTAAATCATAACAATAACGAATGAACAGAACATCTCAGTTGGTAAGGCATTGTTTACAACACGAAGAGAACCCGGGTTCAACCCCTATTGGGGCCTTTTTTTTATATTTGTTTTCTATTTTCTTCATTCTATTTTTGTTAAACAAAAAACATGATTGGACTTTACAATTCCCTTCTAGCCCATCCGGATTTTTATCTCACGCCCCCATTTTCAGTTTAACACCACCCTTCTACTTTGTTTTGTTAGTTTGACTTTATTTGTTTTACTAATTTAATAACTCGTGAAATTTTGTAGCTTAGTTTTAAATTTTAATTTAAGAAAAAATTGTGAATAATTTTATTAATATTTTATCGTTTAGTTAACTTTCTTTTAAATTCTTTAGCTTCCACATGATGAAATTAAAAAAAATATAGAATAGATCTTTATTTTCTTTTTAAAATTTTCACAAACAAAATACCAAGAATTTTATTTCCATACTTTGTAAATTAATTTTTACTTCATAGATTGTTGTAGTTTTAATTAATGGTTCGATTCGATTTGGTTGTATTGATTGCCTATTTGGACTTTTAATCGCATTGATCCATCCCTATTTATAAATTTGTACCCCCATTCCCGAAAGCTCTGTAGTAGCGTAGAATTTTAATTTCTGCAATTTACCTTTTTCCTTATACTGTATAGTAATTAGGCGTGTATGGCAAGACATAAATATAACCGCTAGACAACCCTAATCAAAGACAAAATTAACTTGAATCGAACACACTTTTCACACGCGCACCTCTAGGGTAACCTCGCTTGTTGCCTCGGAAAAACAGTCATGTCCCTCGAATATGGGACACTTTAGCAAAGAACCTTCGATAAAAAAGATCGTAGTACCTCGATGTCCCTCGATGTTGCCTTCGGTAAAACGATCTAGTCTCTTATGAAAATTGCTAAAGCGTCTCACAAGTTGCCTTCTATGACTGTACGATTGACCCGCGCCTGTCCTTCACATCCAACGCTGGGGCTTCTTACCAAAACAATGGTAAGATAGCAACATCTAAAGGAGGAGGAAAAGAACATTAGACCTTTTTAGTAGGTAGGATGCTCCTAGTTGCTTGCTTGCTCACAACAAAAACATTTTATACACCAACACTTTCATCTTGAAACATTTTCAAAAGACAAAGCTTTTTGTACGCGTTATTATAGAGATGAGAACCATTACAAAGACACTTTTCAAAATCACTTTCAAAAACACATTCCACAAACACCTATTTGAACTATTTTCAAAACAAAACTTTGTACGCGTTCTTATAGAAACGAGAACCATTACAAAGACGTTTTCAAAATACTTTGAAAACCCACACCACAAGCACATTTTCATACAAAAGCAAGTGATCTAGAAAGCAAATAAGAGCACGTAGATAACTACGGATGAAAAGGGTTCTAACACCTTCCCTTCTCATAACCTATCCCCGAACTCAATAAATAATCTCAAAGGTCTTTCCTATTCTTTTCACCCTTTCCTTTATTGGATAAAAGAAAAGCTGCAACAATTGCGATCAAATGCAAAATAACCAAGTCAGTTCTCCCACCATATTACACACATTCTAATTGGAATCAAATTTGAATGTTAGGAGTTCTCTCGATATTTCAAGTTTGAATTTTAAATAGGGATGGAAAAACGGGCCCGACCCATTTTGCCCGCACTTTAGTGCAGAGCGGACTTACAATTTAGGCCCTCACTCTTTAATGTGTCCTCCCCGTCCCATTTTATTTGCAGGCTTTCGCGGGCACGAGTATGTATTAACATAAAATTTTGCGTTTTTAGGCTTAAAAGGTGTAGTGCACGTGGGCATTCCCCACCCGCACTCACTTTTTTATGGGGAAAACCTAGGTTTTAGACCCTCATCCTCAATTATGACCGCCCGTCCTGTCCTGTTTTTTGTGGGCTTTTGCAGGTCAGACATGCCCATTTTCCATACCTAATTTTAAAGGATTACAAAGTTTCACAATACTACATCAACAATCCGAATTCTTTGATTAATTTTAAATCACACCTTTCATGATACAAAAGGTAATGTTGTAGATTAGAAATTTAATTAAGATTTTCATTAAGAGTGCAAGATGATTGGATGAGAATTTGAGCCAAGGTTTCCATTCAAAATTCACACTTTCATTCATGTGAATTCAAGAGAGGTTACAAGACATTCCCATTACAAAATCATCACTATTATACTATTGTCTTTACATGGAAACGTTGCACACAAAAAACACAAAGAAACCTAACTCTAATTTTCAAGACTTTCATGTCTTCAATATCTTTCATCACTCCTTCATGAACAATCTTCCACAAGAGTCCAAAATTTGTCCATAAGAACACAAAAAAACAGGTCATGTAAGCTTGCTGTCCAAAACCATGCCACATTCATACAAGCAACCAAATAAGCCAGTCCAAGCCAACGGCTGCTCTGCTCCTGTCCATAAAAAAACAGTCCCTATCCATTGCTTCCCACAACCTGCATCAAAACCAGACAAAAATATCCCTGCACCACATACATCCAAAAGTTACACAAATACGGTAAGACACAAAACTGCATGAAGAAAGCTAAGACAAAGCATCATATTTTGTTCAAACTTATCAGATTCCCCTCTTAAAATTTCAATGGGTTCCATCTATAAATAAACAGCATTCAAGGCAGAGAAGGGGGAGAACAAAACATCAGACAGAGAACAAACCTGTATAACAAAATCCTTTGTCCAAAACTGTCCAAACACTACAACTTTAGCTTGTCATACCCCAATTTTTCTCCACGGTCATTCATTCATCACATTTGCATTATTAGTCAGTCATTCATGAATTTAGATTGACCAAATGTCAATTTAAGTAAATATTTGCATCATTTTAGAGTTAAAAAAAATACCTGTTAACTCACTTCATACATTTTTATCTCTTTACGCGCTTCTCATATTACTTCAAGTTATTTGTATATCGATAATATTGATATTTCAATTTTACAGAAAGATTGTTAAAAGTGATTTGACGCTGTGCGAAAAATTAACAATTTTTTTTTCATATTTTCACATTTAATTGACTGTTTTATGAATCTACGTTGCGCGTAGATCATGTTAGTATGCTCATTTTATTTTTCCGTACAGTTTGCAATTTCTTTTTTAACTGTCATTCATTCTGATGTCTATTTTCTTATTTTATTTCGATTTATTTAATTCAGAAAAAATTAAAGCAAAAATATTTTTACGCGTATTGAAAGAAGACCATCATAACATGGCCTTGAGCTAAACCAACACCATTCTTCAATTCTTCTTCAATTTCCTATGCATTTTCGTTAAATCCCCATCAATACTCCCTCTGTGCATCCGAGCTTCCTCACCCAACCAACATTCCGGCTTCCATCTTCACATCTCACGACCAATACCCACCCTTCTTCTTTTCGTTCATCCGCGGATCACCACCCGTTTGTTCTCCCTCCGACCGAACCATCATCATCATACTCTCTTGGCTTCTTCCACCGGCCACGACCCTGACAAATCCAGTGACCACTTCAACACCTCACAACATAGTCCAACTTCAATTCCTCCAACCTTCAATCAATTGGTAAGCATCACATTTTCTTTCATTTAACTTAATTTCTAGTTTAATGATTACAATTTTAATGAAGAAATTGATATTATTGTTGTTTGAATTTGTTTGAGATTAATTGACATAGTTGATGAATAATTGCTAGCGTTGATAATGTTGCTAAATTTGGTATTGACACTAATAAATTAAGGTTGAAGATGATGAATAGTGATATGAGTGTTGAATTTGTTTGGTTCTAATTGTTGAAGATTGGTATTAGATCGTTGAAATTATGGAGTTAATTGTTGGTTTTTGTGATGGTTGATGATGAGAATAATTTAGATTATTGAATTTAATTCTTGTTTAATGTTGACGTTGTTGCTTAATTTGGTATTGATACGAGTGAATTAATGTTGAAATTGACATTGTTGTTGGTGTTGTGAGTTTATTGGTAGGAAATTAGTAATGACATAGTTGTGGGTTTAGTGATGAATTGATAATGACATCATTGTTGAAGCTAATTGTTGTTTGAATTATTGGAATTATTGAGATAATTGATGGAGAATTGGTGACGTGATTTTTGTGTGGTTTATAATGATGAATCATTGAGATATTTGTTGAAGTGTGCATTGGATTCATGATTTATTTGTGTCAAAATTGGATTGAAGTTTGATGTCTATGCCATGTTACTTGTTTAATTTAAGAAGTATTGATAACATGATGGTTTATTTGAGTTGAAGTTTAAAGCAAGAAAGTTGGTTGTGATTTTGTTCTATTTCCATGTGTTTTGAGTTTATTTGAAATAGAATTATTGAACCTAATTGCATATGTGTTGTTGCTGTCCGGATATTGTTGTGCATGATTAAGGTTTGGTTTGAACTTGTTTTTCTTATGTTTTGAGTTGAATTGAGTAGTAACTTGAGTAACACTAGTTTAACTTAATTTTAAGGACATTAGGATGCTGGTTTGTTTTGATTGAGAAATTCAACAATGGCATTGCTTTGTTGTTTCTACTTGTGCTAAACATGTATGCGATTGAATTTTCCGAACTTCGTTTCATATGCGTAGTTGCTGTCCGGTTTTGTTTCGCATGACAAAAGCTTGTTTCAATCTTGTTCTCTCATGTCTTGAGTATCTTTTGAGTGCCAATTTGAGTCCATAACATGTATTGTCCGTTTACATGATTGAAATGTTTATTTTGAAGATGTGAAAACCATTTTAGCCTGTTTTGACTCATGAATTCTAATTCTTACTCTTTTCTTGAAAATCACTCAATCTTTGTTTACTTGACACTTGTGATGATTTGAGCTTTGTTCTTTTATGAGTGGAAGTTTTGTCCCTTAATTATGAAGTGCTTGAAGTTTGTTTTGGGAAACTTTCATGACATTTATAGTTGTAATTCATCTCTTACCATTTACTTTGTTAATTCTCATAATTGAATAATGTGTAGTTTTGAACCATGTTCTCCACTTTGCTATTTATTCAAATATGTATGATTTTCTTTTGTTGAGAATTAGTTGCTTATCCATTAATTTAAAAACAAACTTCATTTGTTTCATTTAGCTCTGATACATGGTTCTGACCCACTTTGGCTCGAGTTTTTGTTTCATGAGACATCTGATTTATTTCTCTGTTATCCTGGTTTTATCTGTTTGATTGGAGTTTCATCTGATGCAGGGATTCTTATCCGATATGTCGTGATCATCCGATGCTTTGAGCTTTATCTGATACCTTGGGTTAATCTAATGCACTTTCCTCGCTTGTGATTTATTTTCACTTGATACATTCTTTGCTTGTGATTTATTTTCACCTAATGCTTTGTATACTCGGTTTATTATTTGCTTGCGGCTTTAATCCAAAGGATGAGAATTATGTGTCAACTTCATTATGTCAAGTGTTGGCTTCTTGTTTGGTCATACATTCTTTACCTTAGCTTTTACTTTATGCTTTAGGATAGTCTCTTCATCTCCTCCCATTCTTCAATTTTCAAAACCTTCTCATCTTTTTCAAAACCTTCTTGTTTTCAATAAACTTGACCACTTTCATAATAAACCTTGACCTTGTGTTGTACCCCAAAATTTTCCCTCTCTTTTCTTCAAGACATTTCTTATAAAAAGTTCTCAAATGCTCAAGGATGCTCAAGAGTTGATCAAATAAGCTCACCTCATAAGCACTAGGTCCATAACTAGGGTTTTTGTTTTCTCAAGGAAAATTGGACTTCTAATGCCTCAAGTGAGTTTCATGGTTCATCATAAGTCTCCAAGGATACTCATACCAAATTTCAAGTCTTGCATCACAAAATTGCTCAGATGATGGAAAATCAACTGTATTGGGAAAAAAGTCAATTATGGTCAATATACAGGAAAACTTCAGATTTTTGTCAACATCAACATTTTGAATTGATATTCACCATTTGACCAAGGGTTGGTCATAATTCCTCAAGGAAAGCACTCAAATCATCAAAGAGGCAAAATTGTCAAAATTAGGATTTTGACTGAGAATGACTGATCCATGACTTTTGACCTGGTACATGATCTAATGACTTGAAGCATGATCTTAAGGAATCAAACACAATATCTTAACCTAATTTCATGGCTCAAATCATTTATAATGATCAAGGGATTGATAGCTGAAATTTGGATCAATTGATGAAAAGTCAACAGTCACACAAAAAGTCAAACTTTGACTTTTTGGTCAACATTGAATTTCAAAGATAAAATATCATCAAGGCACTCAAAAATTTCAAACTTGATCATCAAGAATCAAGAAAAGTCAATAAAAAGTCAAGATTTCCAATACTTAGAAAAAATTCTAAGTGTTTTGACCTTGATAAATTCACTACTTCATGACCATTTTTCACTAAGATGCAAGATGATTCAAGGAAAACTTTCTACATGAAAGTTGTAGAGTATGATGAATTCTACAACTTTTTCCTTGAGGGTTAATGTCCAAAAAATGCTTGGATTAGGAGATATAGGCCAATGAAGTCATGACTTTTTTATCGAAACACTTAGAGAAATTTTCAACAAGTTTGGTCAGATTTTTATCCCAACTTCTTAGTCAATTTTCACCAAGTTCCAAGTTAATTTAGCCAAAGTGGTCAACATGAAAGTTGTAGACAATGTTTCAAAATTTTCAAAATGTCCAAGAACTTGAAAAGATCATTTTTGAGCTAGGAGATTTGAAGACTTGAAGTTGGCATGATAAACTTGAATTACAAGTCATTTTGGTGAAGAACACATAATCCAATCTTCATGCTATGCTGCATAATATTGCTCTGCATGCCTTCTAACTTGCAAATCACTCTATAATTTAATGTTTACACAATTGATTGAGCCATTATCCAAGTGTTTGAGCCATTGTCAAAGACAATTTTCCATTTTTGGCACAAAGTTACCATTTCCATTCTTGTAAAGCATACTTTATCATAAAATCCACTCTCCTTGAGCCTCTAACCTGTTCCCTCTTCACACACTCCATCCAAAAGCCAAAAGCAACATGTTTAAAGCTCTAATCGCTCTAGATTGCCTTGTACTTAACATTGGAACCATGTTCTTATGGTTTGCTTCATTTACAATCCAACCAAACCATAACCCTATAACTTGCGAACCTGATGTTCTCCTTCCCTCCAGCCTTTCCCTATAAATAAAAGATCCTTTTGCAATCCAGAACAGGAGTTCACAAGCCCTCTAACTCTCTCAAACTCCCTGAAATCTGAATTTGCACACAAATCCTCCATTGTTGCAACTTCTGACCTTAAACTTCAAACACCTAATCCACTCGTGCGTTTTCATTCTAAACCATTCACAAAGCTTCTATAACTCATATATAACCTATCCAAATCCCCGCTTCATCACTGTAACACCATCTTCATCATCCTTCATTTTCAAAAACAACACCCTGCAACTTGACTTCTCCAGAAGAATCCAGGCACTCTCAATCCAAAGTAGGCATTGCAATAGCTTCCTGTGAGTTCAGTGAAGCTATCCAGATTATCACAACATCTCCAGGAGTGCTCCAACTTCAAACACGATTCTCACTTTTGAGGTAAGTTTTCTAAATTTTGAACTCTCTGTACAAGCATCATTAATGTTTACTTTCTGAATAAAAAATATAAACATCATTGCCATGAAGCTAACAATGTGCTTACATTTCATTTATCATGCCTGAGTGATGAGAATTTTGGATTTGAAGTTTCAGAAAAATTAGGGTTCAACTTGGTACCAACAGAATTCATGTTCATCTTTGAGTGTTAGCTTAATTTATTTACATGGCTGAATTCGTGTTGAGATTTAGAACAAGTTTGGTGTTTACAGTTTTTGAAATGATTGAGAAATGAAGGAGTTAGCATTTTATAATTTTTTGTTGTTGTTGTTGTTGCTGGCTGCACGAAGAAGATGAAGTTGCATCTTCAAACATTCAGAGACAAGTTTATAATATATTTAATAGTTTGTGTTTAAACTACCGGATGTATCACCACCCCAGTGGTTAAAGCGCGCGCCTGTTTACCTTAGGGGCTTGGGTTTGAATCCCAGCGACACCCTTTTAATTTTCACATATTTGTTTTTTTGAGATCATGTGCAGACCATTCCAAAGCGCGTACCATGCGTCTCTTACCATCACCATCTGATTTCCCCACGGATAGATCCAACGTCCCAGATGAACAAACACATGATGCACTTTCAAAAAGCCAACCACACTGGAATCTCAATCAGGCGCATGGGCCTCCTTAACTTGGGCCTTTTTTTTTAAAACTTTTTTATACTCCCCCATTTTCTCATAACACATGCCCACTCTTTTATTTATTTTTATTTTTCAGTTTCAAACAAAAAAACTTATTCTGGCCAGGATATTTTCACTTCTTTCTCACCCCATTTTGCTTACACTACTGGCCCATTTCAATTTTCTTTATCTTATTTTAATTAATATTTTTTTATCAACAAAAAAATCATAAAAATGATGAAAAATTAGATTTAGGTTTTTTATCCATTAATTTAATTTTTGACAAAATAAAATAAAATTAATTCCTTTGATTTTAATTAATTAGAATTAGGGTTTGTATTATAAAATTTCTTTTCCAAATAAAAACACCAAAAACATTTTCTAATTTATTTAGATTTCTTTAGGTTTTACTTTAATTAATTTAATTTTGACAATAAGATTTTATTTAATCACATTTTATTTTCTTATAAATAATTAATTTGTAAAATTGAATTAGGTCTAATTTTTTACCTCATATTGCAAATATTTTCTAAACAAAGAAACAACAAATTATTTTCTCAAATACTTAGAATTTTTAGGGTTTCTTAAAACATCTTTCTATCTCCGCGCGTTTGTTTATTTTTCACATCATTATTTTCATAGTTGTGTAATTTCTTATGGATTGTAATAGTTTAACTAGGGTTTATTGCTTTCCTTCCACATTCACAAATTTCTACCTCCATTCCTGAAGCGTTGTAATAGCGTAGGACATTTAATTTCTGCAATTTACCACTTTCCTTATTACTGTTAGTTTAATAGGATTGTATGGCAAGATTTAAAACAAAATATTAGAAAACCATAAATCAAAAATAAATTAACTGAAATCAAAACACTTCGCACACATGCACCTCTAGGGTTACCCTCACTTGTTGCCTCAAATATAAACAATCATGTCCCTCGAACGTGGATTGTTTTAGCCAAGACCCTCGATTAAAAAAGATCGTAGTCCCTCGATGATCCTTCGATGTTGCCTTCGGTAAACGATCTTAGTCCCTTACGACAATTGCTAAAGCATCATACAAGTTGCCTTCTATGACTGTACGATGACCCACGCCTGTCCCTCACATCCAATGATATGGCTTCCTACTAACTAATGGTAGGATAACACTATTTAAAGGAGGAGGAAAATAACAAAGACTTATTGAGTAGGTTGATCGCTCGTAATCGCTTTCTCACAAACTAAAACAATTTTCACACTTCACACTTTCAAAACACTTTTCAAAATAAATATTTTGTGTACATTCTCAACGATACGAGAATCATTACAAAATTGTCTTACATTGGAATTTTCAAAACCTCTTTTCAAACACTCTCTTTCGACAAATATTTTCAAAACAAACATTTTGTATACATTCTCAACGATACGAGAATCACTACAAAAATTGCCGCACTTAGGCATTTTTCAAAATATTTGCAAACAAACACAAACACAAAGCATTTCAAGAAGTGATCATGCAATTAAGAACCCGTAGTAACTACGGATGAAAAGGGTGTTAACACCTTCCCTTTTCATAACCTACTCCCCGAACTCAAGAAAATTCTCAAAAGGTCGTTCCTGTTCTTTTCACCCTTTCCTTTATTGAATAAAAGAAAAGTCAGTGGTGACTCTTACTATCCGCAACATTTACGATAAAAAAAGAAAACCCAAAAGTCAGTTCTCCCACCGTTTACACCTCGTCAAGTGACTTTTTAAACTTCTTTTCTTAATAAATGCTAAACTACATAAGCATGTCAAAACACTTTCAAAAATACTAAAAAACATTCAACCTCATTCAAACCTTTTTGGGCCCTCGTGCACCTTACCCCTTTAAACCTTTTTCAAGATTAGACATGAGTCATTTATAGTCGAGATGTCATTCTCATATTCCCATGGTTGTAAAGATGTCAACATTTACACTTGAGTACTAGAGGCGTTTCAAAAACCTTCCTCATGTTGGTGCGTTTTCCCTCTTTCTTATACTTTGTGGAGGATTAGTCGATTTTTCTCCCTAAAAATGACGAATTGTCTCTTCATTTAAAATCAATCAACACACCAAGTTTTGTTCTTTTTTAAAAGAACTACGTGGTTCTGATTCTTTATTGCACTTGGTTGATAAGTAGGCACATAGCTCTCGAAGTCTTTCCGAATCAAAATAATAAAAACAACTTATTTTCTCATCTCTCCAGTCATTTTGCAAACAACCACTTTTAGCCAAATACACAGATTTTCAAAGAGGTACCTGCGGAGTACTGTAGATATTTAGAGTGCTAATACCTTTCCTTTGCATAACCAACCCCCATACCTTGATCTCTATTCTTTTTTGGGTTTTACTCACTCTTTTCCCATTTCCCTTTGGAAACAATAAAGTGCGGTGAAGAATTTCACTCTGTGAGTTAAGTCAATTAATGACTTAGTCTCAAATTTTTATCGCTACATCTCGCTACATGATTACAGTTTGGCGACTTCCCTGGGGATTCTTTCCTAAGTGGGTCAATCCTAGATTTTTTTTGTTTTGTTTTTCTTTCTGTGTTTATCTACGTGCTTTACTTGCTGTTTATTTATTGCATTCCACTATTCTGTATATATGCTGTGCTGGATTTTCTGGTTTTTCAGGTTGGGTGGGATGTTACTTTGAGGTAAAAGGCCCACTACCTAGACCAGTGTACATATATGATTAGAGTGGATACTCATGTCGAATCCTGTGGCACCTGACACGTAAGAGTTAGCATGAGATACCACACTCAGACAAGGTTCTCTTTGAGGTGCTATTATCCTGCATGCCTGATGCACAAGACATAATATTTTCACTGAGGACTCCCGACTCTGGTTTTCCACTAGGGATCCCTGTTCTGTACAATACTAGAACATACATGTGAGATGGGTGGGACTTTATAGGAAAACATTCCTTCATCCTATCTGGTTTTCTCAGATTCAAAAAGACAATGTCATACTTTTGAACCTGTGATCCTGTTGCAGTGCTTCACATTACATAACATTGCATATCATTTTCATCCTTTACATCATGCATACATCCATGTTGCCCATGATATCATTTCCAACAATTTCTTTCTTCAAGTTGTCTGTCTATCGTTAAATTGATTCCTCGACACTTTGGACTTGAAGCATGTTTGAGAAAACTATGAAAGAACTTCAACGAGACCAAGATATGTTAATTGATGAGGTCAACCAACTGAAGGGCTAGATGAGCCAGATCATGGAAATCCTGCAAGTCTTGTTGAAAAGAGAAGGTATCCCTTCACCCATCGCTACAATGCAAGTGGATACTCCTCTAGCATTTTTTGTTACTCTAGCTTAAGGGCAGCACCATTTAGTGATTACTCATGTACCGAAGCACGGGTTGTCCCTGAAGATCAAGTAAGTGTAGGAGCAAAGAGATACAAGCAAAATATTAGGGTATTAATGGTGAATAGTGAATATTCGATACCTGATCCTCACATGTATGAGGGTTTATATAATGCCTCTGGCACATGGCCATTGGTTCCTGTTTTTGGGCCTGGATACACGGATCCTCAAAAATAGGTAACTACCAGGACTTGGTCATACCGGGAAGGTGTGCCCGTAACTAGCTGTTAGATCCAAGGAAGAGGTGGGTTACGGGCAATGATATGGATGGTTCTTGGTCGTTCGCACGACTTGAGGTCGGGCAGACTAAGAGGTGCTCGTCAATCATCGTGGGTCAGTGCTGGTCCAGGAGGATAAAGGGTCGAAATAGCCCAACAAAAAGCAGGGTAGATTCGGGCCATGGGCGCATAGGCCGCACTAAAAGTAGGGCTGAGATTGGGCCCACTTTGGGTGTCGGGCCAGTCTAGAATAGTAGCCCCCCAAGTCGTTGCTTTTGGACATATGAGTGATGACTTTAATTCCTGCTCGTGGGACAGGGCGCGTCTTACGAGGAGCCTGAGCTTCGCCCATTACGCTTTTCTAGTGGGGATATGAAGAGTTGGTCACTCAGAGCTTTGAACTTGAAGAGGTAGCGTGTTTCGGGTAGCATGCTGACGAAGCGGTGCATTGATGGCCTAGGGGCTATGGTGTAATGATGACGACCCTAGGGTTTCCTAGGTGTGTGTCTTTCAGGTGCGGATGGTCCCAATTATAAATACAAGAGGACCAGGGTGTTATGTATTTTTCATTCCTCTCTCATACTGCCTGTAGTTGCTCGCCTGTTCGACCACCGTTGTTTCTTGAGATTCACTGCTCGCTGCTGCTATTTTCAGCCTTCCTTCTCCTTTAACTGGTAAGATTTTAATTTTTCGTTGTCATTTGACTTATGTAGTTCCGATTTTCATGATTTTCTTTATAGAAATGCATGCAGCTAGGGTTTAAGATCCTGCTTGTTAGGATGTTCTTGGGGAGTGTTGGTGGCAGACGGTGGTTCTATAGTTTAGAATCGTCGGAGCCACCATGGATCTCTATCGAACATTTCATGATGTGTTATAGACTATCCTTCTGGGATCTAGGTCGTTTTACTAGACTTTTCTCACTATTTCGTAGATGGTCCTTTAAGGCCTAGGGATCTTCCTCGAACTTATGTTTGTTTATGCGCCTTAGTGAGGGTTCTGGTCGAGGACATAATCCTTGTTTCCCAGCGCCCTTTCACTTGATTAGCGGTGTAAGGGTGGTTATGGCATTAATGTCGAACTCATCTCCATCCTCTGCTTTTCAAGTACTATGGCCGACAACGCCCAGGTTGACCTCTCGAGCGAGTCTTCTGGATCTTCACGAAGTTCTTCGGACAAGGCGAGTAGCTCGTCGAGCATTCTAGAGATTTATGGGGATGAGCTGGATCAACCCTAATAATAAGTGGGGGGAGGTGATGTGGAGATGGCCTCAGCTGATCAAGGTTGCTTGTTTCCCCCCGAGGATGATGAAGATTCGCGAGCTTGGGTCACGAATGATCCTTGGGATTGGCCCTCTTATTTCTTCGAGCATCGAGATGATGTTTTTACTGAGGTGTGGACCTACGAGGAAGGAAACTGGGGAGAGTGGTCGCTGTATATTCTCGGGAAAGAGAGTAGGATCTGCTTAAAATACGATAAAAGGAGGATTCTCATGTATGACATCGTGTTTCAGGATATGGGTCTTCGGCTCCCTTTCTCAGATTTTGAGGTGGCTGTATTCAGGAATCTTCGGCTGGCTCCTTCCCAATTGCACCCGAACAATATCGCGTTCATATGAGTGTTCGAGATTATTTGTGATTACCTGAAGATAGGGGCTACCATTCTCTTGTTCTTCTACTACTTTCACCTCCAGAGGAGCAAGATCGACGACAAGTGGGGATGGGTCGCTTTGAAGCAAGGCAACAGGAAGCTGTTCAAAGCTTACTTGGAGTCTGTATGTAACTTCAAGCATAAATATATAGTGGTGCAACCTTCATCGAGCAAGGCGATACTAAATGTTTTCAGGACCGTACCGACGTGTGACAAGGATGGTGTACCCTGTTTGAACGAGCTTGGAGACCCTGTGGTCAAACTGGTTTACAAGTTCCCGTTCCAGTGGACAAGGAAAAACTTCAACAATAAATTAGGTTCCTACGTTTGGAGGGAAGGGGAGCTCGGCTTTGAAGACCAGGAGAGCTTCTTCGTCCTGACCGCCTTCGTGGCCCGGATCCCTCGGGTCTAGCGAGTGGGTGGGGGAGTCAGGCTTGTGATCGATAATAACGGGGAGGCTGTATACGTTCCATGCCTTATAGTTGTCAAGGAGCTCCCCGAGAGCGAGGATCCCGTCAAATATTTGGGTATTTATGTTTTGAGCAGTTATATGCGATCATCGCTTTTTCGAGTCCTCGTTTGCTAACTATGCTCTTCTTTGTTTGTTTTGCAGATAGCATGAATCCTGCCCAAGAGCACATAGCCAGAACTCTTTCTGCTAGAGCGAAGAAGGCTTTTAGAGACGCTCAGACTAGCTCGGGGGTCACTCCTACTTCAGGGTCGGGCGATTCGTCCTTGAGCCAAGCTACGGTCCCTCTTTCTTCTGCTCCTGTGTCTTTGAAAGCGAAGAGGCCGCATGCTGAGGGAAGTGTCGATCTGACCGAGGATAAGGGGAAAGGGACGTACGACCTACCCCCTTGCTGGCTGGAGAAAGCTATCTTCAAGGGAGAAACTCTTCTCCTTCCTCGGACTGAATCCCTTCATCTCGAGGGTTTGGACCGCCCAGAGAAGAGGGCGATGCTGGTGCAGGATACCGGTGGTCTAATTAGGATTTTGGAGATGGTTGTTTCTTATACCGAGGGGAGTTCTTTGTAGGAGGCAGAGTTGAAGAACCTTTGGGTTAAGCTGACCGCGAGCGAGAAGGGGCGGATCAATGAGGAAAAGGCCCGGAGGCTATCCGAGGAGGAATCAAGGAGACTCTCTGAGGAATGCAGGATCCTGTTGCTCGAGAAGAAAGTTCTTGAGGAAAAGGTAATGACCCTGACTTCCGAGGTTACGCCCATCGAAGACGATCCGGAGGATACAAAATATTTAAAGACTCGGGCTGAGCTTGTTGCTTGTTTTCAACTGGCGATGGACGATGCCCAGGCTGCCGAAGGGAGTTTTGAGAATGCGGTGAAGCTGATGCACGTGCTGAACCCCAGGGTCGAACTCAACACCTCAGGTATGAGGGTTAACTATTACATTGCTTCTAGCAAGATTCTGGTCCCTGACTACCTCAAAGAGTTTGTCGCTCAGCTTGTCGGGGGTCCTGCCCAATTATCGCCCGTTGTTGAGGAAGAGACTGAAGGATGATTGCTAGTTATATTATTTTGTTTCGTCCTACGCGTCGTATTGTTGTAATTTTGTTTCACCGGCCCTTTTCCCATTTATGTAATTTCTGAACGAGCGGGGTCTTTGTGGCCACAAAATTATTCTTTTGGATGGGGCGCTAAGGGCATTCTTTGTTGTAATATCCGTATAATAGCGACCTTGATGGTCATTTCTCTTAATTATTCTAAATGTTTAATTAGTTTTCGTATGTTTACTGTTACGCTTCTCTGCTTAGGACATCTTCCATTTTGCTAAGAGCTTGTAGCAGGGATTTTCTCGTTTGGTTTGTATGTTCGCCAGTATGGGGAAACTGAGTAAACGGCCAGGGTGAGTACCGGGCGTGGGCCAGAAATTAGGTCTCATTTCGAGGGAACTGAGCTCGGTGGCGTGAACTTCCCATCTCAAGCCGGGCATTCTACCATCATGGTACGAAGACGATGGAGCTCGATCGAGTTATCCACGTCGAGCTAAGGATGCGCTCGTTATAAGAGCGGAGCTTCGCCCTTTTAGAACATTTTAGGTGATATGCTTACCTAGGCATGCACACATGGTTGGGCCTGGGTGAGTTTGTCTTGTTGACGGAACTTGCCGACTGTTCAGTGCTTTTAACTGTAATATTGTTTTATCTTTTCAGTATTCCATGATCGAACGAGTTGTTACCCTTGTAAGTTTTCTAAGTAATATGATGCCAGCGCCATTCCCTGTTAAACTGGAGGCACCGTTGATGAAGATCGTCCAGCGACATGATCCGTCGGGGTCTGTAGGCGAATTTATTTCAGCCACGAAGTTGGATAACGCTTGAGTCTTGAGGGAATTCCTACTCTCGTATTGGATATCAAATTCAGAGAGCTCTAAGGACCATTTCAGCATTCTGCCGGCCATGTATGGTCTTCCGAGCAGTTGCTTTATTGGCTGATATGTTCGGACGACTATGGTGTGGGCCAGGAAGTAGTGTCTGATCCTCCCCGCTGTGTTAACGAGGGATAGATCCACCTTTTAAATTTGTTGATATCTCGCCTACGGGCCCTTCAGGGCCTTGCTCGTGAAATAAATTGGTCTTTGTCCCTCCAGAGATTCTCTAATCAGCGCCGCGCTTATTGCCTCGGAGGCAACGAACAAATAGAGGTAGATGATCTCGTCTTTCTCGGGTCGAGAAAGGATGGGCGGCTGTGATAGCGCTTGTTTCAAGTGAGTGAGGGCTCGCTCGCACTCGGGCGTCCATTCGAAGGCACCTTCCTTGCGGAGTAGCTTGAAAAGGGGAAGCGCATGTTGGGCGGATTTTTCCACGAATCGAGAGAGAGAGAGAGAGAGAGGAGAGAGAGAGAGAGAGAGAGAGAGAGAGAGAGAGAGAGAGAGAGAGAGAGAGAAATGAGCATTCCGTTTAAGATTTGGATGGAATTTTTCGAGGTGGGCGTTGGAAATTCAGAAAATGGCCGATAATTGTCGGAGTTTTCTTCAATGCCTCGTTCTGTTAGGTAGAATCCGAGGAACTTGCCTTACCGTACGCCAAAGGTACATTTTTTCGGCTTGAATCGCACCAGGAACTTTTGGGCCTGCTCGAATACTTTCTTTAGGTGGAGGGCATGGTCGACCTCTTCCATGGATTTGACGATCATGTCGTCCATATAGACTTCGAGTATATCGCCTATCTCATTTCAGAAAACTTTGTTCATCATGTGCTAGTATGTAGCGCCCATGTGTTTTAGACTGAAGGGCATTACATTATAGTAATAGTCTCCCGACTCGGTCATAAAAAGCGGTATATTTTTGTTCGCTTTCACCAATGGGATCTGGTTATAATCATAATATGCGTCCATAAATGATAGCAATTTAAAACCGGCCGAGTTGTCGACCATTTTGTCAATATTGGGGAGGAGATAAGCATCTTTCGAGAAAGCCCGATTGGGATCAGTATAATCAATGCACATGCGCTATTTTCCATTAGATTTTTCACAAGAACTACATTTGAAAGCCAGGTTGTGTACTGAGCTTCAGAAATAAAATGTGCCTCTAGGATGTCTTTTACAACTAGTTCTGTAGCCTTCACTTTTTCAGAGGATTGTTTTCTCCTACGCTGGGAGACCGCCTTGAGGGTAGGATCTATAGTCAAGTGGTGGCATGCAATTTCTAGATCTAATCTGGGCATCTCGGCCGCACTCCAGGCGAATAGGTCAGCATTCTCCCTTAGGCAAGCCTTGAGTTTCCTTTTTGCCAAGTCGGGGAGGTCATCTCCAATCTTCACTCCTCTGGTGGGGTCGTTTCTGAGGGGAACGAGCTCATATTCTTTGTCCGGGATTGGCCGCACATGATTCGAGAGTTCTTTACAACCTGCAGATGGGGTCTAACCTTCGCCTTCAACCATTGGATCCTTTCTCTTATTTCTTTGCTCAGCACGATCTTCCTTGAAGAAACGGTTGTCGAGGTCGACGACGTCGACCCTCGGCAGTGGCTTAACTTCCTCGCAGTTGGAGGGTAGTGCGGCCCCGATGGTCGTTCGAGGTTGAACGTTAATGGAACTGAGGCCTCTGGATGAAACTTCAAAACACCTTCTTGCTGCTTGGATATCCCCATGGAGGGTGGCGACAAAACCTTTGGCGGTGTAGTACTTCATCTTGAAGTTCAAGGTGGAGGGGACCGCGATTAGTTTAGCGAGAGTGGGCCTTGCGAAGATGCACTAGTAGAGGGACGGGCAATCTACTACCAGAAATTGGGTCTTGATGGCTCTGGCTGTCACCCCTCTCCCGAAGGTGAAGATTAACTTGACATATCCCTAGGGTTTCATGTTGGCTCCATTGAAGCCCTGGAGGTTTGATCATACGTACAGGGTCATATGACTTTCATTCAGCTGCAAGGTGGTGAACAACTGGGTGTACATGATGTCCACCGAGCTGCCCTGATCGACCAGTATGTGTCGCACATTGAAATTCGCCATGCAAGCTCTCACGAGTAGCAGGATGGTTGAGTTCGAGGCTCTTCCCGACAGTTCCTCCCTATAGAAAGTGAGGGGATGAGAGCCTCCTCAGAATTTGTCCAGCGTGGCGTCTATGTTCAAATTAGCTTTGATGAGCTGGTCGAATCTTCTTTTTACTGACCCAACCATTTTCCCGTTGAATCCCCCGACGGAGATGACCATAGTGGAGGGGAACGATTCCCAAGGACTGTGAGAGGAGAAGTACAATGATGCGTTCTCCATATCTGGGCAGTAGAAATCTTCTGGCTGCGAGATGCTCATGGAGACCGATATGGTGTTGATGTCGGGGGACTCCTTCCCCTCTTTTATGTTTTTAGTCTCTGGTGCTTCTTCACGGGCATCCTCTTTCTTTTTGTATTGTTTGAGGTGCCCATCTCGAATCAGTATCTCAATTGTATCCTTGAGATGAATGCAATCCTCAGTGTTGTGCCCGTGGCTTTTGTGAAACATGCAATATTTGCTCTTGTCGGTTCCTGGTCTGGAAGATGTCTGTCGGGGGGAAGCGTACCCCAGATTGTTTAAATTCCAAATTGACGCACTCAGACAGAATACGCTCCCTTGAAGTAGTCAAAAGGGTGTAGTCATGGAAATGACCAGCTGGCCCCTTGTAGTCCTTGGAGTCCCAGAACCTGTCTTCCCATTTTTTTCTCCCCGACAGAATGTTGAGGGCTCGTTATTCCTCGAGTTCTTGGCACTCTCTCTGTGCCTCGATTCCCTGACACTGTTAGAGGCTTCCTTCTTCTTGTATTGGATGTACGCATGGGCCTTGAGGAGGATGGAGTCGAGCGTGGCCGGTGATTCGATGCCTAAAACTTTGGCAAAGTCGCTGCGCGCATGGAGCCCGCGCTCGAGGAGATATTTCTTCATGTTGTCGGTCATGGAGACCCGCACTGCTTCCTTATTGAAGCGCTCGATATATATGCTTACAGAGATTCTTCTCTGCCTTGGATGATTGCTTCGAGTGAAGCTTCCATCTTTGGATGTCGACGGGAGGCGGTGAAGTGCCTCGAAAATATCCTCCCAAGCTGCTTATAAGAGGTAATGGATTCGACCGAGAGACTTTTGTACCAAGATATTGCTCCTTTCCTGAGAGTGGTTGGGAATAATATGCACTTGATGGCCCCTCTGAATCCTCGATAGTCGAGGAGAGCATCAATGTTCTCTATATGCTCACCAGGGTCCATCGTTCCATCACAGGTTCCCAGCGAGGGTGAATTTTCCAGACCGACTGGGAGTTGGGCCTCTGTAATCTCCCGTAATAGCGGGCCACGGGTCTCGTCATTGTCATTTTCTATGGGAGATGGAGAAGGGGAGTGATAATTCCTCGTCGATCATCGCGGTATCGTCGGGGGAAGGACTCCTCTATTTGTGTCTTGGTTTGGGCGAAGGTAATTGAACGCGGTTGATTTGACGACCATCTTTTTTCTTCTTGGATGAAGGAGAGTCTAGATCTTTCATGGGAGGTGTGCGGTTGCGTTTCTTGAAGAAAGAAATGTCACGCTTCTCCTTTGTTGGTGGAAGGCCACGCCTAGGTGGAGATATGCTGGGGGAGTCTCGTCGTTGGGTTCTCCGAGAGGGAGACCCTGACCGCTTCTTCTCCGAGGCCCATATCCTTTGGTTCTGCTGCAGGATAAGGGCATTGGTCTGGTTGATGGCAGCGAGTAATGCTGCAATGGCCGGGTCAGTGTTGAGAGAGATGGGAACTAGTTGCAGCATCTCTGGCAGTTCCCCGATGGGATCCTTGGGATGTCCCGTCTCCAAGAATTGATTATCGCTGCACCAGGCATCAGTTGAGTCTGGAGACACAGTCTGGCCATCGCAAAAACCTAGGTTATCCTCGAGGTGAGGATGTTCCTGGCTTCCACCGGCTTTGTGCAACGGGGAAAGAATAGCCTTTTCGAGCAGGTGAAGATCATCATGATGGACCATGATTGGTGAAAGAAATCTTGAATAACTGCTTTGGTCTTTGAGTTCCGGGGAAAGAAAGATGGGGAGAGCAACTTCCCACAGACGGCGCTACTGATTTTACCAGTTGATCAGAACCTGCAAGGTGGCCGGATGATGATCTTCAGTCGGGATGTGATGTCGAGGAGGAAAAAAAGGGGTTGTATCTACAAGGTACTCTGACGATCAAGTAAGTGTGGGAGCGAAGAGATACAAGCAAAGTATTAGGGTGTTGTACCCCAAAATTTGCCCTCTCATATTTCTCAAAACATGGCAAGAAAAATCTCCAAGTGGCTCAAGCTTGCTCAAAAGTTGGACAGACAATCATCTCCTAAGGCAGTCTTCCCTAAATTAGGGTTTTGTGTTGCATCAAGATCCTTGAGTCCAAATGACCTCAAGTTCTCTCCATTGTCCTAATATGCTCTCAAGATCATCCATGTCAAATTTCAAGCCTTACAGAGGAAGTTTGCTCAGTCAAATGCTCAAAAGGTCCAAAAATCGATTGTGCTAGGGCAAAAGTTAACTGTGACCTATAAACAGTCAAACTTCAAGATTTCTTTCCAACATTCTCATTTTGAAGGCTATTTCATCATTTTATCAAGGGTTGAGCATGATTCATCAAGGATTGCTCAAAATTCATCAAGACTCAAAAGTTGCTAAATTAGGGTTTTGTAGGAAAAGTCAACTCAACTTTGACCAAGCATAACTTTCTCATACTTTATGATAAATGACCCATCCAAAGCTCATTTTTAAGAGGATACAATTTCCTACAATCCATCTTCATACCCCAAGATCATAAAATTCACTCACAAGAAGTTATAAATTTGGACATTATAGATCATTTTTGAAAGTCAACAAAAACACCTTTTTTTCCAAAGCTTATAACTTGAGCATGGAATATAAAAATGATATGAGACCAAAAGGGTTGTGTGATACGGTGGGAGAAATGACTTGAGGTTTTGCGTTTGTTTTCGCAAATGTTTCGGTTGAGCAAGAGTCGCCACCGACTTTTTATTTTATCCTAAGGAAAGGTTAAAAAGCACAGCAAAAACCTTTGAGATGTTTTCTTGGGTTCGGGGAGTATATTATAGAAAGGGAAGGTATTAGCACCCTTTCTATCCATGGTTATCCATGGGCTCTTAGTTACTTTCTTAGATCAACTTGCCTTAATTTTCAATTGTTTGAAATGGTGCTTTGTGTGTGGATTTTGAAAATGTTTTGAAAAGAGGCCAATGTGGTGGCAACCTTTGTAATGATCCATGTTGGGATGTATACAAAGGTGTATGTCTTTTGAAAAGGTTTTCAATGTTTTTGAAAGTTGTTTTGAAAGTGTAGTGATGTGTGGTTTGAAAAAATAGGCAAGTGTTTTGTTTTGCAAGGGGTAAGTAACCAAGAGCTATCTACCCTATATTTCTCAAAGATCTTTGCTATGTTTTAACCCTTTTAACAATTTTGTTCCACCATTGTATTTGGTGGACAATCTTGTGTTAGGATGTGAACGGGAAGGGAACGGGTCATCGTTTAGACCATGATTGCAATGGTGCCAAGTATCTTTGGGCAATTTTTCCTTTGAGGGACTTGATCATTTTTTAGGCAACTTTCGAAAGCGTCATCGAGGGACTATGATCATTTGAATTGTGTTGTTTTGCCCAAAGAGACCTAACATGCAATATGGCCCATTATTGAAGGCAACAAGTGGAATACCCTAGGGGTGCAAGTGTGATTAGTGTTGTCCATTTTCATGCTTGTTTATCTTGAATTTAGGTCAAACTATTTTGTTATTTTTGATTTGCATACAAAACCCTAATTCTAACATGGCATATTTAGAAAGCATTTAAAGTGCGAAATTTAAAAGTCCTAAGTTATTACACAATGATCATGGGAATGGGGGTACAAATGTTCAAATGGGGATGAAACTTTATAGGAGGATAGCACCCAATATTTACAACCAAATTGAATTGCGCAAATATAAATGTATAAATGTGTAAGAATGGAACAATGTATATGTGAAGGTATTCTTGTGTAAGTGTATATTTTTTATTCACAAATAAAATAAAATACTAAAAAATAAATAAAAGAAAAGTTAATTTTTTTGAATATTTTTATGTTTAGGGCAAAAACCCTAATTTTACAAATAAAAGTATTTATTGTATAATATATGCAATATTTATTAATTATATACAAAAAAATAAATAAAAGAGAAGTATATTTGTCAAAAAGGTATTTTTAATGTTAAATATTAATAAAAATAAAAATGTATATATTTTGTATTTTATCCTAAATATTCTAATAAATATATATGTATTTGCATTATTTACTAAATAGATTAAATATATACAAAAAATAAAATATTTAATATTTACAAGAAAAGTATATTTTCTATATAATATTTTCAGAAGATAAAATAAAATAAAAATTAGAAAATAAATATATTCTGTATTATTCCTAATATTCTAAACAAAAAGTATTATGTATTTATTTATGTACAAATGGTGATTTAAACCAATAAATGCTTAATAAATACAAAAATGGTTTGAAAAATATTTTTTATATTTTTAATATTATGAGAAAAAATAAACAAGTCAGAAACAACAAGAAAAAGTCAAAAAATGATCAAAATAAGCACAATGGGCCAAGGGGGTTCAAAAGTAAAAAGGTGGTGTAAATAAGAAAAATAAAACAAGCCCAGCCCAAAGGACCTTCTTCAACCTCTGGCCAGAAATTTGTCAAAAAACGCGCGCCTCCTACACTGATTCAAACATCTGGATTCCTGGACTTTTAGCACAAACTCATAACATGAAAAATGTTAAGCATCAAACCACGATTCTGGACATATAAAGAACTCATCTTAACTCTCAGAAATGAGAGAGAATTTCTTCTCCCCCAATTCCTGACCTAGTTTTTATTCAATGTTCAGACTTAAAATTCTCTAAGCACACATAACATAAATGAAAACTAATGATATGGGCATGTTCAGGGCTATGAATGTGATATAATTTCTTCACAAATCTAAACCTAACTATGCCTGGATAGAGAGATAAGAGTTCATGAACTTACCTGTTCAGTTGGAAACGTGTGCAACAATGGAGATGCTTACAAGGCAAGGTAATGATTTGTATAGCTTCCTTGATGTCCCAGGATGCTATTCCAACCTTTAGTTTGCTTCAAAACCAAGTGAGTCGTGTTATGGCACTTCAACTGCAAAACAGAAAATATGGAAATGGTGATGTTAGCTAGGGGTGTTACAGGTCGTGTTTAGGGCTTGGAACAATTTCAAGGGATGGTGTGGGATGTGTTTGAACAAGTCTTAGCAAGAATGCACAAGTGGAATGAACTATGGAAGTCCAACTGCAGCTTATGCCCTGTTTTTGCAGTTTTATGGTGGTTCTGTGTTGGAGAAGGTATTGGAAGTGGTTGGCTTGTGTTTCAGGTCAGGGTTGGTGTTTAGAAAGTGTTCAAAATCTTTGCTTAAGCTCTTGTTGACAGGAATGAGAGTTGGTGGCTGTTATGCAAGTTTTCTTCTCTCTTAAGCAACAAAGTGTCAAATTGTGTTCTAGACTTGTGCAGGCCCCCAATCTATGATTCATACATTAGTCTTGGTTAGAGTGATTTGTGTACAAAATACCAGCTCAAAAGATTGTGCCTATGCTTCTTGGATTTGCATTTGACATAAAGTTCAACTTTTCTAAAATGGATATAATGCTTTTTCTACTTATGGCTTAATTTTGCATACAATGCTTAAACACATAAAATAAGGTCTTGGCACAAAGGGTTTGCATTTAATTTATGAGTGCAAATGGGATATAGGACCTGTAATCAAGTTGTGCAAGCTGATTTCAAAATTGCCTAAGTGTATGAACATGAAAATTGGCCATAAATAAAGTGACTTTTTCCCAACTTGCCAAATTCGATTCTCTCTAACCATGAGGTTGTTTGATAAGTTCTTGGACATTTTGGAAAGCTTGGAATGTGTACTACAATCCATCTTTGTAATACAAATTGAAATTCCAAGTGGAAGTATGTGAAAAGTGGTCTTGAAGTTAGGCAAAAATCTTGCCTAAAATAGGTCAAAATTTCTCTAAGTTAAGAATGGTTTGGTACCCTTGTTCCAAAAATTGTAACTTGAGCTACAAGATTCTTTTGAGGAAACTTTGTGAATCAAAGTTGTAGATTTTGCAATGGACTACAACTTTCATGTTTTGACTTTTCCTTGAATCCAAATGCATCTTGATGAGAAAGTGGGACAAAGTTAGGAAAAAATTAGGGTTTTTCATAACTTAGATAAATTCTAAGTTATGAAAAATCTTCATTTCAAAACCCTAATTTGTGATTTTGGATTTCTTGATGAACAAGTTTCATGATTTGGCATGTTTTGATGAAAAATGAATCTTGACACTTGATTTTGACCAAAAAGTCAAAGTTTGACTTTTCAGTTCACAGTCAAAAATTGATCAATTGACTGGAAAATTCAATTGTCAATCTTGTGCATTTGGGATCTTTTGAACTTGTTGAGCATGTCAAGACAATTCCATTGGGTACTTGAGTCCATATGTGAGCTTGGTTTGCCATTGGCTAGGTCAAACAGTCAAAAATTGCCTTTGTGCAGTCAAAACCCTAAAAATGACCATTTTGCCCTTTTGGTGATCTGATCAAATTTCTTGTGGAATTGTGATCCAAACTTGATCAAATGGTCCATATGAGTTCATAATGTTGATGTGGGTCAATTTCCATGAGGTTTGACTGTCAATTGGCCACAGTTGACTTTTTCCCCAATACAGCTGATTTCTAGGTCAAATGTCCAATTGACTGGGCAAAGGTTGGAATCAAGGCTTGAAACTTGGTATGGATAAACTTGGGAGTCCAACATGAAGCATGAAAGTCTTCTTAGGCATTTTAGGTCAAAATATCTTTGTGCAAACACAAACCCTAATTTGGGCCAACAGTGCTAGGAGAAGTCTTGCAGAGGAAACCCTAACTGGATCTTGAGCTCCAAGGGCCTTGTGATGAGAAAAATGTTGAGAAAAATGGGAGGGAAAATTTTGGGGTACAACAGGTTGGTTAGAGGAAATCTTAAGCTTTCGAAAAAGTCCAAGAACACCTCCAAAAGTTCAAAATTGAAGAAGTTATGTATTGTTGAAGTTGGGCATTTTTGCAAAATTGCCAAAAGTCAACTATCCCCAAAACTTCAAATTTTGTCAAATGGGCCCATTCTTTTCCACTTGATTTGAGCTTTCCCCATTGCACACGTGTCCTAGCTTCAGCCTTGAGATCATATTTCTTTTTTATTATTTTATTTGATTTTTTATTGAATTATTTCATTTTAAATCAAATTAAATCAAATAAAATCCAAATATTGATTACTTGATATCTTTTTGGCTATTTCAGGACTGAATCATCATCATTAAGAGTATCAAATTCGTATCAAGCAATCCATGTGCAAAAAGATTGAGTTTTGACAATTTTGGAAGGTTTAGTAATGGTGAATCAAATCAAATTTCATGGCATTGATGTGGAAGGATTCAATCCATAATTCTTAACCTAATGCATTCCACAATACATAAGGAAGCTTAAGGCACGATTACAAGGGCGAAAGGATGCAGAAATAAGCAAAACAAAACTTGCAAAATTCACTAAAAAGTGTGAAACCAAAATCATACTTTGAGGCGTTTTCAGAAGCAGAGATTGATACCAATCGATTCCTGGGTGATCACATAACCCTCCTGGATCCAACGCACGCATTCTCAAGCCTTCAAGAGCTTTATAAGTATCACGTTTCTTGGCCCTGTATTCAAAATCATAGCTCTCTATTCTTGCATCATTCTGGCAAATCATTGATATATTTGTGATCCTCATGAGATTTCCAAACTTTTGGCAATACTTAATTTGATTTATATGGACTGTAACCTCATAACAGCATGGCTAGGGTTTCGTGTTAGATTTTAGGGATTTGTGTTTCAGGTGAAGTTGAATCTCGTGATAGGCATGGTTGCACTCAGGAGAGGGAGACGAACCTAACCATGCCTTTGGGGGTCGTTTTTATGGCTTGGAATTAATTTTTGGGTCGAGCTACGCATTTAGCTGCGGATCCAAATCCGCAGGAAATTTTACAGTGGCTGGAGGTAGGGGATGATGGCGTGTCGCCTCCCCAGTGGACAATTCGAAACACGCGCGCATTTTTTATTTTTTCTGGCATATAACGCGTTTTCTCTTATTATTATTATTATTGTTTAATATATTAACAACTAGAGCACAATGGCCTAATGGCGAAGCGACCAATCCAAGCATCCACAGGACCTGGGTTCGATCCCAAGTCCCCCATATTATTTGTTATATTTTTCTTCAGGTAATCCGGTGCAAATCAAGCATTGTAGCATACCATGCGCTTCCACATCTCCAGCAGCCAGATGGCCAAAGGCCAGATCTGGTGATCCAGATTGATAGTCCACCATGGAGCCAAGTCAACATGCACGTATGGAATCCAAAAGTCAACTAGGGCCAGCTCGTTTGGGCCTCAGAATTGCTTCTCCAACACTCATATTCAGGCCCAAACCCCCTATCTCTCTCTATTTTATATTTTTTTGTTTTAATTATTTATTGTTATTATTTTTATTATTAACTAACCAATCAATCTCTTTATAAAATTAAAACCATAAAAAAATGTTTTCTTCATAAAATCAAATTTTAATTTTTATTAATAAACATTAATTTAATTAATTTAGGCTTTAATTAGAAATAACTTTAATATATTTTTGTAAATAATTAAAACTAATTAGACTTAATTAGGTTTTTACCAACATTAATTAGTTTTTATTTTTATTTCTTTCTTTAAATAACAAAAAAACCCAAAAATATTTATTTTCATTAATTAATTAATTAATTAATTAATTAATTTAATAATTAATTTAGGATAGTTTATTTCTTAAAATTAAAAACAAAAAAAAAATCTTTTCTTTAATAACAAAGGGTCAAAACCCTAAACTTTGCGCTCGATTTAATTTCCCGCACGCGATCTATTTATTCAATATTGTACTTGTTCCCGGTTTGTAATAAATAATTAGGACCATTTAATTACTTTATCGCTTTATTTATTTTTTCCGCATTTAAAATTCAAAGGGTTGCTTTTGGCGATGTAAATACCCGACGCCTTGTAATTTAATTTCCGCAATTTATTTTCCGCAAAATATAACTGTTAGATGTTTGATAATAGGAATGCATGACAAGAATGAATGTTAACCTAAAATCAACATAGATCACCCATAACATGTACAAAGATAAAATTAACTGAAAAACGACACACTCACACATGCGCACTCTTAGGGTACACTCCACTTGGTTGCCTTTGTACGCGGTCATTAAGTATAGGTCACTTTAGAGGTCGCCCTCTTGTCCAAAGATCATAGTTGCCTCGAAACGGTTGCCTCGGATATTGTTGCCTCAAAACAAATGATCTAAGACATTAGGGTTACCACTAAGGCGTCCTACCATTGCTTTAGTGACCATATGCCCCTCATGCAAATTGACCCTTAAACTCCAATGACGGTGCTACCTACTCATCAATAGTGGGATAACATTATCTAAAGGAAATTAGCATAGAACGATTCCTTTTTCGAGTAGGTAGATGGTTCTTAAGTACTTGCTCTTTCAAAAACAAAAACTTTTCACACTTACACTTTTCGAACAAAGTTTTTCAAAACACTTCATACGATCGAAGTTTTCAAATAAAAACTTTTTTTCAAACCCACAAGCACAAAGAAAGCAATTTTGAAAACAATATGAGCAAGTACCTAAGAGCCCGTGGATAACCACGGATAGAAAGGGTGCTAACACCTTCCCTTTCTATAATCTACCCTCCGAACCCGAGAAATATCTCGAAAAAGGAATTTTTTCTGTGCTTTTTTCCTTTCCTTGTTGGATAAAATAAAAGTCGGTGGCGACTCTTGCTTACCGCGACATTTTGCAAATAAAAAACGCAAAGCGCAAACCAGCATTCTAAAAAAACAGTCAGTTCTTCCCACCGTATCACAGAACTGGCGACTCTGCTGGGGAAATAATAAGTGGGGTGTATCTTAGGATTAGTTCATATTGTTTTCAATTGTTTGATCTGTATGCTTTATCTTTGTGGGTTTGAATCAGAGTTACTATAGATCCTAACCCGGATTTGGGGATACCCTTTAGGTAAGTAGCAATAAACTGTGAGGGAACTGTACGGAGTAGACCGATACGGTTGAAGCAGTAGTTATGTTGGTGTGGCACTTTAGTATGTACCGATATCCCTTGTGGCGCAACGAGGAGAATATGGGTCTGCTAAGGGGTCATTAAGCACCAACTGACCTTAGAACCTTTAAATTGACCAACTTGGCCATAGAACAGTAGCAGTATGCTACACTCATTAAGACTAAACTCTCACGATGATTCCGACCGCAAGAAAAGGTTGCTATACTGGAATTATGACCGATCGAGGGTAGTCAGTGATATTGAGATCCTCTAGAACCCGGTTACTATTTTTAGGACAGGTTTGAACCAACTGAACTGAAAGAGGGTAGTACATAAGCTCCTTGCCAGCCTGAAATCTAAGGGCTCTCTGTGTGAATTGTGTGCCTTTACCATGTTTGCTATTTGTGGATACCTGTGGTGTGCTTTTTATCATGACATCATGACATCATAACATTGCATACATCTTGCATTGGACTAACCTATTTCAAAGACAGCAGAGATTCATCTTTGTTCTGTTTTGTAGGTCATGGCACCTGTGATCGGTGGAAATAAAACTGACTGTTTTTTAGCTGGTTTCGCGAAATGTCGCGGTAAGCAAGAGTCGCCATCGTCTTTTATGTTCTCCAACATGGAAAGGACAAAAGCACAACAAAATTCCTTCTTTGAGATTTCTCTCGGTTCGGGAGGTAGATTTATAGAAAGGGAAGATGTTAGCACCCTTTCTATCCGTGGTTATCCACGGGCTCTTAGGTACTTGCTCTTATGTTTTCAAAATTTGTTTGCTTTTCAAGTGTGTGTGGGTTTTGAAAAAGTTTCATTTGAAAGATTTCTAAGTAACTCTTGTATCAGTCCTCAAGAGTGTATGAAAAATTTGTTTGAAAACTTTTAGAAAGTGTGGGGTGCGAAAAGATGTTTTGTTTGTTTGAAAAGAGCAAGTACCCATGAGATCTACCTACTCTAAGGAATTAAGCTGTGTAAGAGTCCTTTAGGTAGTGTTATCCCACCATTGAGAGGTAGGTAGCACCATCGTTGGAGGTGTTCGGGTCAATTCGATTAAGGGACAGTGTGGTCACCGAAGCAATGGTAGGATACCTTAGGAGTAACCCTAATGTCCTAGATCCTTTTATCCGAGGCAACCGTTTCGAGGCAACTGGATCTTTAGACAAAGGGCGACCTCTAAAACACCCTATACTTGACGACCACGTTCGAGGCAACCAGTGAGGCGTACCATAGGGGTGGTATGTGCATGTGTATTGAATTCAGTTTTCAGTTAATTGTCTTTGTACATGTTATTTGTGAGCTACGGATTAATTTTATTTACATACATTCTTTCATGCATTTATCAGTTAGGGGTGCGGAAAGTAAATTGCAGAAATGTAAATTCTAACTATTACAAGGCGCGGGTCTATACATCGCCAAAGACAAAAACCCGTTTTGGTAAATAAGTACGAGAAATTAAATAAAGCGGTAAAAACCTATTTAACTATTACATATCTGGAGACAGTTACATAAATAATCGAAATAAGGCGCAAAAGAATTAAATCGGGAACGTCCTAAGGGTTTTGACCCTTTTAAGAAAAGAAATTGAATTTTTGTCATTTTTTTGTGATTAAATGAAATTAGAATTAATGACTAATTAATTAATTTATTAAAAGAAAAAATGTTTTTTTTTGTATTTTTATGTTTTTAATGAAATAAAATAAGAGGAATTAAAATTAAAAGTTAATAAAAACCTAATTCTAAATTTATTTTAGTTATTAAGAAAAAAGGTTAAAGTTGCCTAATTAAAACTAATTCAATTTATTAGTATTTATTTACAAAAAATAAAATGGAATTAATAATAATAATAATATTAGTTCTTTTTTTGATTTTTTTATAGAAAAAAAAATTAATTATGTTAATAGTTAATAAAAGGGAAAAAATAAAATAAAATAAAATAAGACAAACAAAATATAAAATGACAAAATAAAATTGCAAACCCAAGGGGGGTTATGGGCCAGAATGGGGTGTTTTGATTGGAATCTGAAGCCCATCAAGAAGCCAACTTTGTTTGACTTTGGAGATTTCCTGTGCCTGTGTTGACCTGAGAACATGATGCTCCTTCCCTTGTGGCCATTGGATTTGCACTTGGAGACACTTGGTGCTTTGGATTTGTGAGGCGCATGATAAGCCTTCTTTGAAGCCTGCACACAAGTATGTAAGAAAAAATAATATGGGATTTTGAGGGGACCTGGGAAAACTTACAGCGCGGTATGATGGACCTTAGGACATGGCAAGGGTTGCTTTAGCTTCAGAGTATGGCAAAGAAGAGAGTCACGTTCTCCTTTTGGCCTGAAAATACTTGCAATACTCCTTTTGATCTCACACTTTTTTTTGACACTTTTTGGATTTTGCTCTGGCCGTTTGTGCACACTCTTGGTTGTGAATGAGGCTTGCAAGGCTTGTATATATCGTAATGAGTGAGAATAAGTCACATTTAGGAGCCTTTAACCATTGCAATTAAGCTTTGGATTTTGTCTTAACCACCATTAAAGGCCTTTCAAAGCTTGTTCAAAATTTGAATTTTCATTCCTAAATGAGCTTAGCACGAAATTGGTAGGTTGTAAATGCTTCATGAAGGCTATTCAAACCATAAGATACCATTTAATTAATTTTTTAGATTTACTTGAATTATTATGGATTAAAATAAATTAAATCCATAAAAATTAAATAAAAATAGAAAAATAATTATTTGGTCTTGAAATTGATCATGGGACACGTGGGTGGCATGACAAGGCTGAATCAAGTGGAAAAAAGTGGACCATTTTGTCAAAAATTGAAGTTTCAAGGATAGTTGACTTTTGCCATTTCACAAAAATTTCCCAACTTCTCCAATGCATATCTTGCTCAATTTTGATCATATGATCATGTTCTTGGACATTTTGGAAAGGTCTTGAAGTCCTCTAACCAATTCCTTTAGTCCCATGTCATTTTGAGTTACCAATCTCAAGTTATGGTCTTTGACTTAAAATGCCTTTTTGTTGACTTTTGAAAATGACCTATAATGTTGAAATTGATAACTTTTTGTGAGAGCATTTCTTGGACTTGGAATGTGAAGATGAGTTGTTGGAAATGTCATCCCCTTCAAAATGAGCATTGGATGGGATTTTTATGATGAACCATGAAAAAGTTATGCCTTGGTCAAGTTACAGTTGACTTTTTCAGCTGTCCAAAAATGGAAACTTTTGCATCTTGATGATTTTTGAGCCATTCTTGTGGAATCATGATCAAGGCTTGATAAACTGATGATTGTGGCTTCAAAATAAGATGTTGACCAAAAATTTTGACTTTTGACTGCCAAATGACCATTTTGCCCCTGCAGTTGATTGTGAAGCAATTAGGGTTTTTGACTGTGCAACTTGACTTTGTGAGCCTTGAAACTTGACATGTAGATGCTTGACAATGTTTATAGGCATGTGGGACTTGATTGAGCCCTTGAAAACCTCAAATTCCTTGCAAGAACCAAAACCCTAATTTGACTAGCTTAGGAGGGTGTTTGAACTGTGCAAACCCTTGAGTAGACTTGAGCAAATTGAGATGATGCTTGTCAAAACTTTGAAGAATATGGGAGGGAAAATTTTGGGGTACAACAGTTGCCCCTGTTCAATCTTCTTAGACCTGAGGATGTAGATTGGCTTGCGTGCCTTTCGTGATCCGAAGGTGGAAGATGATTGAACACTAAAGTGCCTAGAAATTTGCACTCACATAGTAGAGTATCAGCAGTGTGATAGCGGGAATGGGCTTACAGATGCCATTTTGGAAAGATGGTGGATGGGAGGATGGGCTTATAGATGCCATCTGGAGACGTGACAGGACCTTGTCGGGAATGGGCTTATAGATGCCATTTGGAGACTGTTGATAGGTGGATGGGCTTATAGATGCCATCTGGAGGTGGTCTGTTGAAATGTAATTTTTGTAAGTTGAAAGAGGGAACCTGTGTAGGGTTGCCTGATGATGAGCTCGTGTAAAGCTGCATCTTGGAAAGAAGGACACCTGTGTAGGGTTGACTGATGATGAGCTCGTGTAAAACTGCATCTTTGGAGAAAGGAAACCTGTGTAGGGTTTACTGATAATGAGTCCGTATAAGACTGCATCTGAAATGGAGAAGGAACCTGTGTAGGGTTACTTTGATGACGAGTCCGTGTAAAACCGCATCTAGAGCTGAGAAGGAAACCTGTGTAGGGTTTACTGATGACGAGTCCGTGTAAAACTACGTCTGAAGTTTGAGAAGGGAACCTGTGTGGGGTTACTTTGATGATGAGCCCGTGTAAAACTGCATCCTGGAAGAAATAAAACCTGGGTAGGGTTTTTGATGACGAGTCCGTGTAAAACTGCATCTTTGGGAAGAGAGAACCTGTGTAGGGTTTCTTTGACGACGAGCCCGTGTAAAACTACGTCTGGAGAGAGAGAACCTGTGTAGGGTTTCTTCGGGATAAGTTCGTGTAAAACTTCCGGAGGAACCGGGGTAAGGTTACTTCGGGATAAGTCAGTGTAAGACTTCTGGATGAACCGGGGTAAGGTCATCTTGAGATAAGTCCGTGTAAGACTTCTGGAGGAACCGGGGTAAGGTTACTGCAGGATAAGTTCGTGTAAAACTTCTGGATGAACCGGGGTAAGGTCATCTTGAGATAAGTCCGTGTAAGACTTCTGGAGGAACCGGGGTACGCTTACTGTAGGATAAGTTCGTGTAAAACTTCTGGATGAACCGGGGTAAGGTCATCTTGAGATAAGTCCGTGTAAGACTTCTGGAGGAACCGGGGTAAGGTTACTTCGAGATAAGTCCGTGTAAGACTTCTGGATGAACCGGGGTAAGGTCATCTTGAGATAAGTCCGTGTAAGACTTCTGGAGGAACCGGGGCAAGGTTACTGCAGGATAAGTTCGTGTAAAACTTTTGGATGAACCGGGGTAAGGTCATCTTGAGATAAGTCCGTGTAAGACTTCTGGAGGAACCGGGGTAAGGTTACTGCAGGATAAGTTCGTGTAAAACTTCTGGATGAACCGGGGTAAGGTCATCTTGAGATAAGTCCGTGTAAGACTTCTGGAGGAACCGGGGTAAGGTTACTTCGGGATAAGTCCGTGTAAGACTTCTGGAGGAACCGGGGTAAGGTTACTGCAGGGTAAGTTCGTGTAAAACTTCTTGATGAACCGGGGTAAGGTTATCTTGAGATAAGTCCATGTAAGACTTTTGGAGGAACCGGGTTAAGGTTACTGCAGGGTAAGTTCGTGTAAAACTTCTTGATGAACCGGGGTAAGGTCATCTTGAGATAAGTCCGTGTAAGACTTCTGGAGGAACCGGGGTAAGGTTACTGCAGGGTAAGTTCGTGTAAAACTTCTTGATGGACCGGGGTAAGGTCATTTTGAGATAAGTCACTGTAAGACTTTTTCTGAAAGAAAAGGAACCGGTGTAGGGTTACTTTGATGATAAGTTCGTGTAAGACTTCTTCTGGAAGAAAAGGAACCGGTGTAGGGTTACTTTGATTATAAGTCCGTGTAAGACTTCTTCTGAAAGAAAAGGAACCAGTGTAGGGTTACTTTGATGATAAGTCCGTGTAAGACTTCTTCTGGAAGAAAAGGAACCGGTGTAGGGTTACTTTGATGATAAGTCCGTGTAAGACTTCTTCTGGAAGAAAAGGAACCAGTGTAGGGTTACTTTGATGATAAGTCCGTGTAAGACTTCTTCTGAAAGAAAAGGAACCGGTGTAGGGTTACTTTGATGATAAGTCCGTGTAAGACTTCTTCTGGAAGAAAAGGAACCGGTGTAGGGTTACTTTGATGATAAGTCCGTGTAAGACTTCTTCTGGAAGAAAAGGAACCGGTGTAGGGTTACTTTGATGATAAGTCCGTGTAAGACTTCTTCTGAAAGAAAAGGAACCGGTGTAGGGTTACTTTGATGATAAGTCTGTGTAAGACTTCTTCTGGAAGAAAAGGAACCGGTGTAGGGTTACTTTGATGATAAGTCCGTGTAAGACTTCTTCTGGAAGAAAAGGAACCAGTGTAGGGTTACTTTGATGATAAGTCCGTGTAAGACTTCTTCTGAAAGAAAAGGAACCGATGTAGGGTTACTTTGTGATGGGTCCGTGTAAGACTTCGTCTGAAAATTGAGAAGGAACCGGTGTGGGGTTGCCTGATGACGAGTTCGTGTAAAACTACATCTGAAGTTGAGAAGGAACCAGTGTGGGGTTGCTTCATGATGATCAAGTGGATGATTGTCCTGTCTGGTTTCAGATATTAACCCACGATCAGTCGTCCACAGAATTTTCCTGGCTTGTTACCAATGTTGATCTGGAACTGTAGAGGTAGATGGTAATCATCTTTTGATTGACCTTTTCCTGAAAAGGCAAAACGTTAGTTGTATGCAGTGTCATGATGCATGAACTGCATGATATTAAGATGTTCTCAAGAATAAATGAGATTTGTGTGTTATGATGCGTATATGCATGCGTCATGGTGTATGATAATGTGATGAATGTCTATGAATGTATCTTCGTCTAGGAAAATAAATCCTTGACGAACGCCGAGAAGTTGAATCCTGGGCTGAGGTTGAAGAGTAGAGTTCTTCATTTCCGCTGGGGATGATGGTTGCAAGAATAAACCGGTAGGAGAGGATGACTCTGTTGGGGAATAAACTTGATGAAGATATTACTCTGCGGGGAATTACTCTGTGGGAAGAGATACTTCGCTTAGGTTTTGATGATAACTCCGCTGGGGATTCCCGTTGATAAATTTTGTTGGGGAATTTGATGAATTCCGCTGGGGATAGGAAGAACTTCACCGAGGACGATCTTTCCGTGGTAATTAGCTGAGGATAACCCAGTTAAACCCTGGTGGGGAATAACCTTTGAATAGAGCCGGGGAGATGCGTTCGTACTCTGCAGGGGATAAGCTTCCAGAATCTACCGGGGAGATTGATTCAACTCTCCTAGGGAAACTTTTGAGACTGTACTGGGGAAGTGGCTCCACTGGGGTGTCTGTATTTCGCCGGGGAACAATCTTATATTAAGACTGCCGAGGATGCTTGCTTAGGAACATCTGTATACTCCGATGGGGAATATTGAGATTTTCTGGGGGTACCCAACTTCCTTAGGGTTGACAGTAGCCTAACTCTGCTTGGGGAGAGCGTTGCTGACTTGCTAGGGATATTGTGCCTCTTCGGGGTTGATGAGAGACCAACTCTGCTTGGGGAGAGCATTGCTGAAACCTGTTTTACTCTCGGGGAGTGGAGGCCTCTTGGTTATGTTCTTCAGCCGAACCTACCTTGGTACCTTGGTTGACAGAGTAACTAGATCGCTTGGACAACTCATTATTGCCCCTGTTTCTGACGTGAGAGAAGAAGATACCTTGTGAGGTGTTAGACAACTGCCGATTCGACAAATCTCCTTCTGGTAGGCAAGTGACGAGATGACGGGACATAGTCGTACGCTTTTGATCCCTAATTTTTGCCTGGACCGCCCTTTCGGGTTTTCAGTCCACCGGGATACCCATTTTTACCCAAGCCGCCTTTTCAGGTTTTCGACTTGCCGGATGTACAGATTTTTCATTTTTGTCCCTTATTTTTGCCCGAACCCTTTTGGTTCGCCGGGAAGCCCTTATTTTTGCCTAGGTGTGTCAACCTGGCGGGTCTTTGATTTTGCGTAGTATTTTTCGACTATGTCCGTGCTCTCAGAATGTAGGGAGTTGCCCCTGTCAGTAGCATTGTGTTGCCATACCACCAGAAGATCTTCGTTTGATCGTCCAATTCCCCAAGTGATCTAGATGGAGATTTGCCCCAGGCTATTTGGCATTTGAGAGATTCTCTGAATCTTGACTAGACTGCCCTAGATGATAGACAATGATCATGCCATGCCCCTTGATTGGAGGTGCTTTTGTTCATTAGACATTCTTCGTGCGAACTTCTATGCTGTTCAAACAAATAGTCACATGCAAGCAATGTTATATTAAAAATGCAAAGCTTATGTCTATCTTGAAATTTTTGAAATTGCATTTTCAGTAAAACAAGCAAATTTTGTAAAATGTGATGTCAACTCAGTATTTTACAGCAAGCCTTAAGGAGTCAGGATACCTTTCGTAACAGTATGCCTTCGAACTAACCCATGCTTCAGCTAGGACTTTTTAAGGGTTATAACGTGGCCTGGTTTACGGTTTAAGAAACAAAGGATAAAGGCTCAAATTATATTTGTACCCACCCGCTCTTCGTGATGTTCTTCAAACCTAAACTCAGCTGATCGTGCGTTAGACCTTGTTTGAGTCTTTGCTCGGATATTCCAGTGATGGTTCGGATGTTGACCGTTTATTTTGAATAGGCAGTCATTTCCTTTTGTGTTGAGGGCTTGTAGGACCTCTTTCCCTTTTTTTTTGATTTCATTATCCCTGTTTTTTTGCCTGAACTGTTTCTTTTGTGATTACACTCAGCGGGATGCCCTAGTTTTGTAAGTCTCCTTCATAGGTTTTGACTTATTGGGCTTTTATTTTGAGATAATGACTGCCTGTCCTTATGATTGTTCGGAACCATCACTGTCTTTTTGTTTTGTAAGGACTTCTTTGGTGCCATTCGTTGTGCACTTGGATCAACTGAGAGAACTACCCTGCCCCAGGTTATGATTAAGGGTTTTAATTTTTAAAAAGAAAAACTCCTACTTCTTTGGCTCAAAGGGGTTGACAAGGGATTATCTTCCTTATAACTCCAGTGTTTAGGATTTGAAACAATGCCTGTACCTCATCAGCGGGGTCTGTTCAAAAGCATACTGTAGATTGTGGTATCGTTTTCGTCATCCTCCCTCAAGAGGCTTAGAATTATTAATTGAGAGTTGACATCAAAAAATGAAAGCAGTTTGAATATAGCGAATGCGAATATATTGATTCAAAGCAGACATATGCGATGCATTGATAAAGTAATAACGTTTGCCATGACAATAATTGTTTGAACAATCAAAAGAAAATTACAACTTGAAAAATCTAATGGACAAAAAGTCTTCTCATCTCAGGACTTGTCACTTCAAATGGCGAATCCTGCAGGGATGGTAGAAGAACTCAGGCTGACCCTCTTGGGTGAAATCCACTGCTCCTTCATTAATCAGGTCCTGGACCTTGTTCTTCAGAGCCCAGCAGTCGGCAGTGTCATGTCCAGGACTGTCAGAATGGTAGGCACACCTTTCATCAGGATTGTACTTTAGGGAGGTTACGTTGAGATTCTTAGGAGGATCTTTTAAAGCAGTCAGCTTGACCTCCAACAAGCGCCTCAGTATCAGTGATGATGGTATACCAGTCTCGGAGAAATGTCTTCCAGACGTATTTCGCTTACGCCAATTACCCTGTTGACGCTGGTGAGGTTGATGCTGGGCTTGTGACCCCGAAGCAAACTGAGGAGCTTTTCCCTTGTCTTCTTGCCCCACAGGTGGTTGAATGATGGCTTGCTCTTCAACCTTAGATGTTTTCCCCAGTTGGTTATCCCGAAGTAGTTGGTTGACGAGAACCCTGAGCTCTCCTTGTCTTTGAGATAAGTCTTGGATAAGAGCCGTTTGCCCCAGCATCTGGGTTCTAATTACATCCACCTCAGCTTGCAGATGTTTCAGCCGTTCGTCCTTGTCGTCTTCGGGACTCTTCCTGACCAAATTCCCCATGAGGAGTGTTCTCAGCTCTTCCTGCCCCTTGGATAGATTTAGGAGGATCTCCCCGAACTGAGTCTCTTGAGCATGAAGATCCTGATTTTCTTGATGGGAAGCCATTGCTGAAATAAACAGCGAAGAAGGTAAGTGACCTGTAACCAGTGTACCTATAATGCAATGATATGTATGTATGCATGCAATGTTTTCAAGGATCTCGCGGGGTAAACAGAGAAACCTGTTAGAATTTGAATTTGGGTAGCTTGATTGAAGGAACTTCATGTTGCTGAGAGTCCTTCTTCAAGAGTCAAGGCTCACCATATCGAGTGGGTCATAGCCCCTGACAACCTCGGCTAGAGGAAAATAAATCCCCTTTGCCCTTTGCTAGACACTTTGATTCATCATGACCTGCATCACAAGCCCTTGAGATCCTTGAAATGGATTAGTTTTTATGCAAGATGCATGCAATGGTATGATGTTATGCTATGCATGGAGTGATGTAAGTAGGCCCTGTAATGAGTCCCAATTAAGGACTGTAAACAAAACCTGCAAGGAACCCGTGTTGTTAGATAACAAGTATGCAAGTAGTTCAAGTATGGAGGCACACAAGTCACACAAAAGAGCCCTTAGAGTTTAGGCCAGCATGAATTTTGGGTACTACCCTCTTTGAAGTTGGTGGGCTCAAACCTGTCCTATCAAAGTAACCGGGTTCTAAGGAGCTCAATATCATTGGGTTGTTTTCTGTGTTCATTGTTTTGATTTAGCCACTGAACTGGCGATCAAAATATCCCAAGAAAACAACCCTCAATGAGTGTAGTATCGAGTATCTACCAACTTCGGACTGCACCAAAGTCGGTCATCTCACTACCCCTAAAGAGGCCAGGATGGTCAAGTAAGGTTCCTAAGGTCAGTTGATGCTTCACGACACCACGCGGAGGCCCCGTACTCTCCTTGACTTGACTCAAGGGTTACCGGTACTCACCAAAGTGCCACATCAATGTAGCAAACTGCTTCAACCGTGTCGGTATACCCCGCACAGTTCCCTCACAGTTTGTTGCTACTTTCTAAGAAGGTATCCCCCAGATCCGGGTTAGGATCTATGAAACTCCCAAAACAGGCCCACAATATTAAAGCAAACAAATCAAGCAATTGAAAACATGATGATGAACTATTCCTAAGGTACACCCCACTTAAATTGTCCCCAGCAGAGTCGCCAGTTCTGTGATCGGTGGAAATAGAACTGACTGTTTTTTAGCTAGTTTCGTGAAATGTCGCGGTAAGCAAGAGTCGCCACCGTCTTTTATGTTCTCCAACATGGAAAGGACAAAAGCACAGCAAAATTCCTTCTTTGAGATTTCTCTCGGTTCGGGAGGTAGATTTATAGAAAGGGAAGGTGTTAGCACCCTTTCTATCCGTGGTTATCCACGGGCTCTTAGGTACTTGCTCTTATGTTTTCAAAATTTGTTTGCTTTTCAAGTGTGTGTGGGTTTTGAAAAAGTTTCGTTTGAAATATTTCTAAGTAACTCTTGTATCAGTCCTCAAGAGTGTATGAAAAATTTGTTTGAAAACTTTTAGAAAGTGTGGGGTGCGAAAAGATGTTTTGTTTGTTTGAAAAGAGCAAGTACCCATGAGATCTACCTACTCTAAGGAATTAAGCTGTGTAAGAGTCCTTTAGGTAGTGTTATCCCACCATTGAGAGGTAGGTAGCACCATCGTTGGAGGTGTTCGGGTCAATTCAATTAAGGGACAGTGTGGTCACCGAAGCAATGGTAGGATACCTTAGGAGTAACCCTAATGTCCTAGATCCTTTTATCCGAGGCAACCGTTTCGAGGCAACTGGATCTTTAGACAAAGGGCGACCTCTAAAACACCCTATACTTGACGACCACGTTCGAGGCAACCAGTGAGGCGTACCCTAGGGGTGGTATGTGCATGTGTATTGAATTCAGTTTTCAGTTAATTGTCTTTGTACATGTTATTTGTGAGCTACAGATTAATTTTATTTACATACATTCTTTCATGCATTTTTCAGTTAGGGGTGCGGAAAGTAAATTGCAGAAATGTAAATTCTAACTATTACAAGGCGCGGGTCTATACATCGCCAAAGACAAAAACCCGTTTTGGTAAATAAGTACGAGAAATTAAATAAAGCGGTAAAAACCTATTTAACTATTACATATCTGGAGACAGTTACATAAATAATCGAAATAAGGCGCGAAAGAATTAAATCGGGAACATCCTAAGGGTTTTGACCCTTTTAAGAAAAGAAATTGAATTTTTGTCATTTTTTTGTGATTAAATGAAATTAGAATTAATGACTAATTAATTAATTTATTAAAAGAAAAAATGTTTTTTTTTGTATTTTTATGTTTTTAATGAAATAAAATAAGAGGAATTAAAATTAAAAGTTAATAAAAACCTAATTCTAAATTTATTTTAGTTATTAAGAAAAAAGGTTAAAGTTGCCTAATTAAAACTAATTCAATTTATTAGTATTTATTTACAAAAAATAAAATGGAATTAATAATAATAATAATATTAGTTCTTTTTTTGATTTTTTTATAGAAAAAAAAATTAATTATGTTAATAGTTAATAAAAGGGAAAAAATAAAATAAAATAAAATAAGACAAACAAAATATAAAATGACAAAATAAAATTGCAAACCCAAGGGGGGTTATGGGCCAGAATGGGGTGTTTTGATTGGAATCTGAAGCCCATCAAGAAGCCAGCTTTGTTTGACTTTGGAGATTGCCTGCGCCTGTGTTGACCTCAGAACATGATGCTCCTTCCCTTGTGGCCATTGGATTTGCACTTGGAGACACTTGGCGCTTTGGATTTGTGAGGCGCATGATAAGCCTTCTTTGAAGCCTGCACACAAGTATGTAAGAAAAAATAATATGGGATTTTGAGGGGACCTGGGAAAACTTACAGCGCGGTATGATGGACCTTAGGACATGGCAAGGGTTGCTTTAGCTTCAGAGTATGGCAAAGAAGAGAGTCACGTTCTCCTTTTGGCCTGAAAATACTTGCAACAATCCTTTTGATCTCACACTTTTTTTTTACACTTTTTGGATTTTGCTCTGGCCGTTTGTGCAGACTCTTGGTTGTGAATGAGGCTTGCAAGGCTTGTATATATAGTAATGAGTGAGAATAAGTCACATTTAGGAGCCTTTAACCATTGCAATTAAGCTTTGGATTTTGTCTTAACCACCATTAAAGGCCTTTCAAAGCTTGTTCAAAATTTGAATTTTCATGCCTAAATGAGCTTAGAACTAAATTGGTAGGTTGCAAATGCTTCATGAAGGCTATTCAAACCATAAGATACCATTTAATTAATTTTTTAGATTTACTTGAATTATTATGGATTAAAATGAATTAAATCCATAAAAATTAAATAAAAATAGAAAAATAATTATTTGGTCTTGAAATTGATCATGGGACACGTGGGTGGCATGACAAGGCTGAATCAAGTGGAAAAAAGTGGGCCCTTTTGTCAAAAATTGAAGTTTCAAGGATAGTTGACTTTTGCCATTTCACAAAAATTTCCCAACTTCTCCAATGCATATCTTGCTCAATTTTGATCATATGAACATGTTCTTGGACACTTCGGAAAGGTCTTGAAGTCCTCTAACCAATGCCTTTGGTCCCATGTCATTTTGAGTTACCAATCTCAAGTTATGGTCTATGACTTAAAATGCCTTTTTGTTGACTTTTGAAAATGACCTATAATGTTGAAATTGATAACTTTTTGTGAGAGCATTTCTTGGACTTGGAATGTGAAGATGAGTTGTAGGAAATGTCATCCCCTTCAAAATGAGCATTGTATGGGATTTTTCTGATGAACCATGAAAAAGTTATGCCTTGGTCAAGTTACAGTAGACTTTTTCAACTGTCCAAAAATGGAAACTTTTGCATCTTGATGATTTTTGAGCCATTCTTGTGGAATCATGATCAAGGCTTGATCAAATGATGATTGTGGATTCAAAATAATATGTTGACCAAAAATTTTGACTTTTGACTGCCAAATGACCATTTTGCCCCTGTAGTTGATTGTGAAGCAATTAGGGTTTTTGACTGTGCAACTTGACTTTGTGAGCCTTGAAACTTGACATGTAGATGCTTGAAATTGTTTATAGGCATGTGGGACTTGATTGAGCCCTTGAAAACCTCAACTTCCTTGCAAGAACCAAAACCCTAATTTGACTGGCTTAGGAGGGTGTTTGAACTGTGCAAACCCTTGAGTAGACTTGAGCAAATTGAGATGATGCTTGTCAAAACTTTGAAGAATATGGGAGGGAAAATTTTGGGGTACAACAGCACCTATGCGTAGGAACACCATCCGGATCAACTTTGTCCAGATTCCCACCATGCTTAAAGAGTTGGTTGCAAAGATGTCAGATACTACCTCCTTCATCAGATGCCATGAGCATCTTCTTGGTTTGGTCACATTCAAATTGGACGAGTAGATGATGAGTGTCCTAGTCCAGTTCTTTGATCCACTGTACCATTGCTTTACTTTTCAGGACTACCAGTTAGTCCCTACCTTAGAGGAGTTCTCTGATCTTCTGGGTATCCCTATCCTGGAGCAGACCCCGTTCACAGGTTGGGAGAAGATCCTTAGGCCAGAAGAGATTGCTTCAGCCCTCCATCTGACAAAGGATGAAGTGATGTCTAATTGGGAGACTAGAAGCGGAGCAAAGGGATTTTTGGCTAAATTCTTGGTTGGTAAAGCTAATCAGTTCTGGGATAGTCTAGACTTCCAGGCATTTGAAGACATTCTGGCTCTTCTTATATATGGCTTGGTACTGTTTCCTAACTCTGACTCCTTTGTTGATGTGAATGCAGTAAAAATCTTCATCTCTGGTAATCCTGTACCCACTCTCTTGGGTGACATTCTTCATCAGCTTTATGCCCGTACTGCTCGAAAGCGGGGAACCTTGATGTGCTGTGCTCCATTATTTGCGAGGCGGTTTATTTCTCACTTCTCCAAATCAGTTCTGAAGAACAAAGAAGGCATGGGCTGGGCCTATAGGGTTATGTCTCTCTCTCATAATGACATCGTCTGGACTATCAAGGGTATGGACGAGGTGGCTATTATTGATCGTTGTGGGGAGTACCCCAATGTTCCACTGATAGGAACCAATGGAGGGATCACTTATAATCCGTGCTTGGCCTTACTTCAGTTTGGGCGTGCTAGGAGGGAAGGTCCTCATGAATTGTTGATGCCTAGTATCATCTTTGATTTTCAAGGGGATAATGACGAGCAACGCCGCAGATTCATAAGGGCTTGGGATAGAGTTCACAGATCTGATCCACACGAGCTGAGTCCAAAGACTTCTCTTCTGATGTAGCCATATCTCAGATGGGTTCGTATCCGTGCCCAAAAGCTAGGAATGCCGTATGAAGCCGTTTTGCCTATCATTGTTGAAGTTTCTAATGAAGAGGGGGTTCTTCCTACCATCCTCCATCCTCAGATGCCCACTGATATTGGGGAACTGAAAAGGTCTTGGATGCAGCTGAGAGAAGAGCGGGATACTTACCGAGAAAAGTATCACGAGCAAGAGCAGAAGATTCATAAGTTGACTAGGCAGCTGGAGAACGAGCGGATCCTCAATGACTATGTCCGCACCGACAAGAAGCGACCATGGGAGCACTGATTGCCCTTTGATTATTTCCAGTTTTATTTTACTTTTCAGTATTTCCTTTCTTGTAACGCCTTAAGGGCATTTGTTGAACAATTTGAATTTCAAATTTATCTAATAAAAGTGTGTTTCATGTTTGGTTTACGAATTTGAATATCTTGATGTCTTTGAAATCATATCATACACATTTCATTTCATGCACCTCATAACAGGTACCCTTACAGGTTTTCTCATCTTCTTCACTGTTTATTTCAGCATCATGTCTTCTGAACCATCAACTGAACAAGCAACCAAGGCTCTACAGGCTCAAAATGCCCAGTTCCAATAATTGTTCATGAATCTAGCTAAGGGTCAGCAAGATCTGAAGGCCCTTATCCTGAAAGAAAAGAAAAAGAAGAAGACGGTCCTGTTCAATATGGGTTGTAGATTCGGAAACAGCTTGAGAGATGAAGTTGATTTGACCACCTCATATGGAGGGAAATATAGTCAGGAAGAAAGGAGGGCTCCTAGCCCTGTGGTTTCAGACAACGAGACCGACTTCGACGAAGATCAGTATCCTCCGGCTGAGGATAGATACAAAAAACTGGAAGACCATTTGAATGCGATGGAAGTTCAGAAAGTGCCTGGTCTGGACTTTGGTGATCTGGGTCTATCATCTGGGGTGGTGGTTCCCCATAAATTCAAAGCACCAGCCTTTGCTAAATACGACGGGGTTTTTTGCCCGAAACTGCACCTCCGGTCGTATGTAAGGAAGATTCAGCCGTACACCACTGATAAGAACCTATGGATCCACTTCTTTCAAGATAGTCTCTCAGGGACTCATCTTGAATGGTTTTACCAGTTAGAAGGAGCCAGTATCCGCAGTTGGGAAGATTTGGCTGTTGCTTTCTACAAGCAGTACCAATACAATGCCGACCTCGCTCCTACGCGTACCCAACTCCAGGGTATGTCTATGGGAACGGGTGAAGGTTTCAAAGATTATGCTCAGAAGTGGAGGGACCTCGCTGGAAGAGTGCAACCACCCTTGGCTGATAGGGAGCTTGTGGATATGTTTCTGGGGACCTTGTCTGGTCCGTATTTCAACCATCTGATTGGATGTTCTTCGTCCGGGTTTACAGAGCTAATTATGACCGGGGAAAGGATTGAGGCAGGTATTAAGTCTGGTAAAATACAAAGGGTGCTTCATCAGGCACCGAGAAGAAGCCTTTTAAGAAAGAGGAAGTGTTGTTTATAGTTCGAAAAGCCAGAATAGACTGGAACGCCACCAAGCTGTTAATGCGATTGTTATTTCAAGACTTGCTGGTGCTCCTCAGCGCAACAATCAACCAAAGGCCAAGACCGCGAAGACAATTCACTCAGCTCAACATGACTTTATCCCAGATTCTGCCACAATTATTGAAAACCAATCTAGTGATTCTAAGGGAGGCCCCGCAGAATCCCAACACTACATCACCAAAGTACAACCCTAATGCCCACTGTGCTTTTCACTCTGATAGCCCGGGGCATGATACATATGATTGTTGGGTTTTGAAGAACAAAATACAGGACTTAATTGATGCGAAGGAGATTGAGTTCGAAGCACCTGAAAGACCTAATTTTGTGACTGCTCCTATGCCCAAGCATGGAGTGAATGCTATAGATGAAGACTCGTTTATGGTTTCTGTGAACGACATTGTTACCCCTTTGATGACTGTGAAGAAGAACCTTTTGCTAGCCAGTTTATTTCCGGGCTGTGACGAAGCTTGCCATATGTGTTATGTCCTACCTACCGGTTGCTATCTTTTGAAGTCAGGTGTCCAACGCCTGATGGATAATAAAGAAATTTTGTTTGAGAAGACTTTTGTTCCTTTGGTTCCTACCGAAGAAGTTGCTATCATCACCATTTTCGACAATTCTTCCAAGTCCTCCTCGAGAAAGCCTGTTAGAATTACGTCTGTTCCAAGAATCGCACCATTGATCATCACTATTCCAGGGTCTATCCCCTATACATCTGATAAAGCTGTCCCTTGGCATTACGGGGCTGATGTTTACTATCACGGAGTTAAACAAGATTTGGATGCTGATACTGACGTCAGCAATATCGTTGGACCTGCTAAAGTCACCCGCAGCGGAAGACTTTTCTCACCTGATATCTCTCCACCAACTGCCCAGAAACCTGTTGTTATTACACCTGCCGGTGTACCTGCTACTATTCCTGCTCAAGTTCCCATTCTTACCCCTGTCGCCGATTCATCTGACACTCGGGGCAAAAAGACCACCAGTGAGCCTGCCCAGACGGAGGCACCGAAGAAGATTACCGTTGAAGCCTCTAGAAAAGAGATGGAGGAGATTCTGAAGATTATCAAAAAGAGCGATTAGAATGTAGTCGAGAAGATGGGGCAAACCCCATCCAAAATCTCTATGTTGTCACTGTTTCTATGCTCAGAGGCCTATGCCAAGGCTCTGATTGGATTCCTGAAGACTGTACACGTACCGCAAGAAACGTCAGCTGATCAATTTAAAGATTGCGTAGCTAGTCTGACTGCTAATAATGAGTTGGGTTTCTCTGACACCGACTTGACTGTTAAAGGGAAGAATCACAATGACGCCCTGCATGTCCCCATTGAATGCAGGGGCACTACTCTCGCTCATGTATTGGTGGATACTGGTTCCTCATTGAACGTTTTGCCTAAGAAAGCTCTAGACCGGTTGGACTGTGAAGGGTTGGAGTTAAAACCAAGCAACATTGTCGTCAGGGCCTTTGATGGGTCTAAGAGGATGGTGCATGGAGAAGTGGATATTCCGATTAAGGTTGGTTCTCAGGTTTTCAACTCTACATTCTATGTGATGGACATTCGGCCATCTTATTCATGTTTTCTGGGTTGTCCATGGATCCACAAAGCTGGGGCAGTGACGTCTATGCTCCACCAGAAGCTGAAGTACTCGGTCAAAGAGAAAATTGTGACAGTACAAGGAGAGGAGAAGTACATGGTGAGCCACCTCAACTCTTTCCGATATGTAGAGATGGATGGGGAGTTCATCGAGACCCCGTTCCAACATTTTGAAGAGGTTTCCCAGACGCTGGCATCAACTGAGACTATTGTTGAAGATTCTCCCATGAAAATGGCTTCCTTCAAGGATGCCCGGGCTGTTGTCGAGAAAGGTGGGTGTGCAAATTGGGGCCAACTCCATGATTTTGCACAGAAGACTAACAAGTTTGGTTTGGGTTTCACTGCAGAAGCTCAAAGGGCTGTTCGGAATGCACGGATCGGAAGACCTCCTATGTTCATCAGCAATTCAGGAGTGAATGCCATTGAAGACGATGTTGAAGAGTCTGAGTTCGACAGTTGGATCTATCCTACGACCGAAGATGGACTAAGCAACTGGACGGTAAAGGACTTCATCCCAATTTATTTTGTTACCCAGTAATGAGACTTTTGTTTTGAATTTGTAACGAACAATGTTTTAAACTTTATGGCCCGGTGTCTTACCCGGGGCACTGTGGCTTCATTTGTGAGGGCTTTACGTGTGTCATCTACATATATCATTAATAAAAGTATTGGACGTTTTCTTGCATTTCAAATTTTTGCGCTCCTTGTATTTCTTTTATTATATATTGCAAAACAACTATTTTACACACACTCACATATACAGGTCTACATCCACTCTGGATCTCACTGGTAACGACTCTGCTACTGCCAGTTATGACTTCGAAAGTCCGATCAACTTAGCCGAAGACGAAGGTGAAGACGACTGCGAAGTGCCTGTTGAACTTGCTAGACTGGTACTTCAAGAAGAGAGGGTTATACAGCCACATGAAGAGCCAGTGGAAACAGTGAATCTGGGTACAGAGGTAAACAAGAAAGAAGTTAAGATCGGTGCAAATCTGGAAGCTAGTGTGAGGCAACGGTTGATTCAGATGCTGCGAGACTACATTGAGATCTTTGCCTGGTCTTATGAAGATATGCCTGGGTTGGATACCGATATTGTGGTTCACTGCCTGCCTACCAAGGAAGACTGTCCTCCAGTAAAACAGAAGGTTCGCCGAATGTGCCCAGAAATGTATGAGAAAATCAAAGCTGAAGTGATAAAACAGTTTGACGCCAGTTTTCTAGCAGTTACTTCCTACCCACAGTGGGTGGCCAACGTGGTTCCAGTTCCGAAGAAGGATGGTAATGTCCGAATGTGTGTTGACTATAGGGATCTGAACAGGGCAAGCCCCAAAGATGATTTCCCTCTGCCTCATATCGACGTCCTGGTTGACAACACCGCTCATCATAAGGTTTTATCCTTTATGGATGGTTTCTCCAGTTATAATCAGATTAAAATGGCCCCCGAAGACATGGAGAAGACAACCTTTGTCACTTAATGGGGTACCTTTTGCTACAAAGTCATGCCTTTTGGATTGAAAAATGCCGGGGCAACGTATCAGCGTGCCATGGTCGCTTTGTTCCATGACATGATCCATCACGAGATCGAGGTATACATCGACGACATGATTGCAAGATCCCAGACTGAAGAAGAACATCTCGACCACCTTCAGAAGCTGTTTGACAGGTTGAAATTGTACAAGCTGAGGTTAAACCCGAACAAGTGCACCTTCGGGGTGAGATCTGGTAAACTGCTGGGTTTCGTCGTAAGCGATAAAGGTATTCAAGTGGATCCTGCGAAGGTGAAGGCCATACAAGAAATGCCAGCTCCCAGAACAGAAAAAAAAGTCAGAGGCTTTCTGGGACGACTGAACTATATTTCCCGATTCATCTCACACCTGACTGCTACTTGTGAGCTAATCTTACTGAAGAAAGATCAATTGGTAAGATGGTGTTATCGGTGGAAATAGAACTGACTGTTTTTTTTAGCTGGTTACGCGAAATGTCGCGGTAAGCAAGAGTCGCCACCGTCTTTTATGTTCTCCAACATGGAAAGGACAAAAGCACAGCAAAATTCCTTATGAGAATGTTTCTCGGTTCCGGAGGTAGATTTATAGAAAGGGAAGGTGTTAGCACCCTTTCTATCTGTGGTTATCCACGGGCTCTTAGGTACTTGCTCTTATATTTTCAAAAGATGTTTTCTTTTCAAATGTGTGTGGGTTTTGAAAAAGTTTCGTTTGAAAGATTTCTAAGTAACTCTTGTATCTGTCCTCAAGAGTGTATGAAAAATTTGTTTGAAAACTTTTAGAAAGTGTGAGGTGTGAAAAGATGTTTTTGTTTTCTTTTGAAAAGAGCAAGTACAAATCTACCTACTCTAAGGAATTAGGCTGTGTAAGAGTCCTTTAGATAGTGCTATCCCACCATTGAGAGGTAGGTAGCACCGTTGTTGGAGGTGTTCGGGTCAATTCGATTATCGGGACAGTGTGGTCACCGAAGCAATGGTAGGACACCTTAGAAGTAACCCTAATGTCCTAGATCCTTTTTTATCCGAGGCAACCGTTTCGAGGCGACGGGATCTTTTGACAAAAGGGCGACCTCTAAGACACCCTATACTTGATGACCACGTTCGAGGCAACCAGTGAGGCGTACCCTAGGGGTGGTATGTGCATGTGTGTTGTTTTTCAGTTAATGTTTGTCTTTGCATGTTATTTGCGAGCTACGGATTGATTTTATTTACATACATTCTTTCATGCATTTAACAGTTAGGGGTGCGGAAAGTAAATTGCGGAAAGATAAATTCTACGCTATTACAAGGCGCGGGTCTATACATCACCAAAAATACAAAGACCCGTTTTGGTAAATAAGCACGAGAAATTAAATAAAGCGGTAAACCTAATTACTATTACATTCTTGGAAGCAATTACATAATAATCAAAATAAAATAAATGCGCGCGAAAGAATTAAATTAATCGGGAACGTCTTAAGGGTTTTGACCCTTTTAAGAAAAGAAATGAATTTTTTTGTCTTTTTTGTGATTAAATGAGATTAAAACTAATTGTTAAACTAATTAATTAATTTATTAAAAGAAAATATTTTTAGTTTTTATATTTTTTAATGAAATAAAATAAAAGGAAATAAAATTAAAAGTTAATTAAAAACCTAATTCTAAACTTATTTTAATTATTAAGAAAAAAAAAGTTAAAGTTGCCTAATTAATAATTAATTCAATTTATTAGTATTTAATTACAAAAATAAAATAAAATAAATAATAATAATAATAATAATAATGTTAGTTCTTTTTTGGATTTTTTTTATAAAAGTGTTAATTATGTTAATTGTTAATAAAAGGGAAAAAATAAAAATAAGACAAATAAAATATAAAATGGCAAAATGAAATTGCAAACCCAAGGGGGGGTATGGGCCAGATTGGAGTGTGTATTCAGAAATTCCAGCCCATTAAACTTCCAAGCCTGTTGACTTTCTGGAATCCAATGCTTGTTGGTTGACTGGGCGCATGGTGAGGACCACCTCCTGGCCTTCAGATCTATGAGAGATGCCACTTGGCGCTTGGGTCTGTGAGGTGTATGGTGAGTTGCTGTTTGAGGACCTGCACGTGATTACCTGGGAAAAAATTGAAACAAGGAAATTGGGGGACCTGGGAATCGAACCCAGGTCCCAAAGATCACCAAACACGTTGCCAACCACTGCACCACTCATGCACATTTGTTATAATAATAAGAAAAAAACATAATATAAAATAAGCGCACTATATGCTGAACCAAAAAGAAAAAGCGCGCTATATTTAAATCCACCAATCACATGGCAACACGCAGTCATCTTCTTCATATTTTCCTGCAAAATGAAAGTTAGATAGCGGGGGTTTTTAACCCCCACAATGCCAAACTGTGGAAAATAGCGATTAGCTATACAATGAACATAAAAAGGGCGCGAGGTATGTTTTGGATTCGTCTCATCATGCTGATTTCAACCATGGGTGTTTGGAGGTTTGATTTTACAGTATGGCAAAAGCCCCAAATTACAAGCTCTGAAACCCTAGGATTCGCTAATGGTAGTTTTCATTCTAGGGCATTATAATCAAATTAAATTACACAGAAAGCTTCGTATGGGTCCTGTGAGCACAATACAATCAATGAAAAATGTTAAAAACGCATGAAATGATGATTGTGATTTTGAAAAAGAGTGATGAACCGTATGACAGTATGGCGCGATTCTTTGAAGTTTTTGGCTCGTTCTTGGCTGCAAATGATTCCTGGGGGTGTAAGGAATGTGTTTTGATCAAGAAAAGGCCTTGAATTACACTGGAAGATTGATTTCAGTTTGTAACTTTTCTTTGGAATTTTGGAAATTGGTTTTGCTGTTTGAGAGAGTTCCAGGTCGTGTAAATGGTATGGAACAATTGCATATATGTATATGAATGTGAATCAGGCAATAATGTGAGCCTTTAACCCTTGTAATGAAGTTTTGATTTTCTCCATAACCACCATTGAACAACTTGCCATTTTTGCTCAAAATTTGAATTTCATGCTCATAATAGGCTTGGCACGAATTTGGTATGTGATTCATGATACATCAAGGTCATTCAAACCACAAGATATCCCTTAATTAATTTTTTTGATTTTTATTTGAATTTTAAAGATTTAAAATGAATTAAATCAAATAAAATTAAATAAAAATAGAAAAATTAATTTTTAATCTTGAAATAAATCATGGAACATGTGGGTGTCATGGCAAAGCTGAATCAAGTGGAAAAAGTGGGCCCTTTTTGTCAAAAATTGAAGTTTCAAGGATAGTTGACTTTGGCCATTTCACAAAAATTTTCCAACTTCTCCAATGCATATCTTGCTCAATTTTGATCATATGAACATGTTCTTGGACATTTTGGAAAGGTCTTGAAGTCCTCTAACCAATGCCTTTGGTCCCATGTAATTTTGATTTACCAATCTCAAGTTATGGTCTTTGACTTAAAGTGCCTTTTTGTTGACTTTTGAAAATGACCTATAATGTTGAAATTGATAACTTTTTGTGAGAGCATTTCTTGGACTTGGAACGTGAAGATGAATTGTAGGAAATGTCCTCCCCTTCAAAATGAGCATTGGATGGGATTTTTCTGATGAACCATGAAAACGTTATGCCTCGGTCAAGTTACAGTTGACTTTTAACCTGTCCAAAAATAGAAACTTTTGCACCTTGATGATTTTTGAGCCATGCTTGTGGAATCATGATCAAGACTTGATCAAATGATGATTGTGGCTTCAAAATAAGATGTTGACCAAAAAGTTTGACTTTTGACTGCCAAATGACCATTTTGCCCCTTGTAGTTGATTGTGAAGCAATTAGGGTTTTTGACTGTGCAACTTGACCTTGTGAGCCTTGAAACTTGACATGTAGGTGCTTGACAATGCATATGAGCATATGGGACTTGATTGAGCCCTTGAAAACCTCAACTTCCTTGCAAGAACCAAAACCCTAATTTGACTGGCTTAGGAGGGTGCTTGACTGTGTAGCCCTTGAGTAGACTTTGAACCCTTTGAGGTGATGCTTGTCAAAAACTTTTGAAGAATATGGGAGGGAAAATTTTGGGGTACAACAGTTGCCCCTGTTCAATCTTCTTAGACCTGAGGATGTAGATTGGCTTGTGTGCCTTTCGTGAGCCGAAGGTGGAAGATGATTGAACACTAAAGTGCCCATAAATTTGCACTCACATAGTGGAGTATCAGTAGTGTGATAGCGGGAATGGGCTTACAGATGCCATTTGGAGAGATGGTGGATAGGAGGATGGGCTTATAGATTCCATTTGGAAGTGTGATAGAACCTTGTCTGGAATGGGCTTATAGATGCCATTTGGAACTGTAATGGATAGCTGCGTTCGAATAAGAAATAGAATGGCCTCCGTGTTTGGAGCATATCTAGTCTGTGTTTGAATGAGTGACAGTATGTCATCCGAATCTGGATCGTACCTGGACTGTCTTTTGAATGAATCTGGACTAAACAATAGAATAGCATCCGGGCTGGAGCATCTCTAAGTTGTCTTTAGAAGCTTGAATCTGAATAAGCAATAGAATAGCGTCCGGGTCAGGAGCATCTCTAAGCTATATATCAAAGGAAATCTGAATAAGTATCAGAATGTCGCCATGTCTGGGTTGCATCTGAACCATCTCTAGAAGGGAATCTGGAATAAGCAATAGAAAAGCATCCGTGTCCGGAGCATTTCTAAGCTATCTCTAGAAGGGAACTCTGAATAAGCAAAAGAATAGCGTCTGGGTCTGGAGCATCTCTAGGCTATCTCTGGAGAGAAATCTGGAATAAACAATAGAATAGCATCCGGATCTGGAGCATCTCTAGGCCATCTCTGAAAGGAATCTCTGAATAAGCAAAAGAACAGCATCCATATCTGGAGCATTTCCTAGCTATATCTGAAAGGAAACTCTTGAATAAGCAAAAGAATAACGTCCATCTCTGGAGCATTTCTAAGCCATCTCTGAAGAGAAAATCTAAATAAGCAAAAGAACATCATCCATCTCTGGAGCATTTCTAAGCTATATCTGAAAAGAAACTCTTGAATAAGCAAAAGAATAACATCCATCTCTGGAGCATTTCTAAGCTATATCTGAAAAGAAACTCTTGAATAAGCAAAAGAATAACATCCATCTCTGGAGCATTTCTAAGCTATCTCTGAAGAGAAAATCTGAATAAGCAAAAGAACAACATCCATCTCTGGAGCATTTCCAAGCTATATCTGAAAAGAATCTCTTGAATAAGCAAAAGAATAACATCCATCTCTGGAGCATTTCTAAGCTATCTCTGAAGAGAAAATCTGAATAAGCAAAAGAACAACATCCATCTCTGGAGCATTTCTAAGCTATATCTGAAAAGAAACTCTTGAATAAGCAAAAGAATAACATCCATCTCTGGAGCATTTCCAAGCTATCTCTGAAATTTTGAATAAGCAAAAGAATAGCATCCATATCTGGAGCATTTCCAAGCTATCTCTGGAGATAAATCTGAATAAGCAAAAGAACAGCATCCATATCTGGAGCATTTCTCGGCTATCTCTTCAATCTTTTTAATGTAGATATGCCCTGGCTAGATACAGGTATCGTATCCGCAATCAATCGCTCACAGATATGCCCTGGCTAGATACAGGTATCGAATCTGGAATTGCGACAGTTGATAGTGATCGTCTTTGGATTGACCTTTTTCCTGAAAAGGCAAAACATCAGTTGTATGCAATGTCATGATGCATGAACTGCATGATTTTAAGATGTTCTCAAAAATAAATGAGATTTGTGTTGTATGATGCGTATGCATGCTATAATGTATGAAGATGTGATGTTTATGAATGTATTTTCGTCTAGGAAAGTAAATCCTTGACGAATGCTGGGAATTTGTTGAACCCTGGGCTGATGTTTGAAGAGTAGAGCTCTTCATTTCCACTGGGGATGATGGTTGCAAGAATAAACCGGTAGGAGAAGATGACTCCGTTGAGGATTAAACTTGCTGGAGAGATTACTCTGCGGGGAATTACTCTGTGGGAAGAGATACTTCGCTGAGATTTGACGATAACTCCGCTGGGGATACCGTTGATATGTTATGTTGGGGAATTGATGAACTTTGCTGGAGGGATAGGAAGAACTTCGCCGAGGACGGTCTTTCCGTGGCAATTAGCTGAGGATAACCCAGTTATAAGCTCTGGTGAAGAATAACCTTTGAATAAAGCCGGGGAGACGCGTTCGCGCTCTGCAGGGGATAAGCTTCCAGAATCTACTGGGGATAAGCTTCCTACTGGGGAGATTGATTCAACTCTCCTGGGGAGACTTTAGACTGTACTGGGGAATGGTTCCACTGGGGTGTCTGGTATCCCGCCGGGGAACAATCTTAGATCAAGACTGCCGGGGATGCTTGCTTAGGAATATCTGTATACTCCACTGGGGAATATTTGAGATTTTTTGGAGATATCCAACTTCCTTAAGGTTGACAGTAGACTGACTCTGCTTGGGGGGAGCGTCGCTGACTTGCTGGAGATACTGTGCCTTTTCAGGGCTGATGGGAGACCAACTCTGCTCGGGGAGAGTATTGCTGTTTGGTCTTACTCTGGGGGGAGTGAGGGTATCTTGGTTATGTTCTTCAGCCGAACCTACCTTGGTACCTTGGTGGACAGAGCAACTAAATCGTTTAGACAACTTATTATTGCCCCTGTTTATGTGGGAGAAGATACCTGTGGAGGTGCTCGATGACCGCCGATTGACAAATCTTCTTCTGGTAGGCAAGTGACGAGATGCCGGGACATAATCGTACGCTTTGATCTCTAACTTTTTGCCTGGACCGCCCTTTCGGGTTTTCAGTCCACTGGGATACCCATTTTTTCCCAAGCCGCCTTTTCAGGTTTTCGACTTGTCGGGTGTACAAATTTTTTCATTTTCATCCCTTATTTTGCCTGAACCCTTTTGGTTCGTCGGGAAGCCCTTATTTTTGCCTAGGTGCGTCAGCCTAGCGGGTCTTTGATTATGCACAGTATTTTTTCGACTATGTCCGTGCTCTTAGGACGTAGGGAGGTGCCCCTGTCAGTAGTGCTGCGTTACCCTACTACCATAAGATCTTCGTTTGATCGTCCAATGCCCCAAGTGATCCAGATGGAGATTTGCCCCAAGTTGGTTGGCCTTTTGAGAGATTCTCCAAATCTTGACTTAACTGCCCCAGATGATGGACAATGATCATGCCGTGCCCCTTGATTGGGGGTGCTTTTGTTCATTTAGACATTCGTCGTGCGAACTTCTATGTTGTTCAAACAAATAGTCATATGCAAGCAATGTTATATTAAAAATGCAAAGTTTATGTCTGTTTCGAGGTTTTTGAAAATGCATCTTTTTTTAGTAAAAACAAGTGAATTTTGTAAAACTGTGATGTCAACTCGTTATTTTACCGCAAGCCCTAAGGAGTCAGGATACCTTTGTAACGGTATGCTTTCGAACTAACCCATGCTTCAGCTAGGACTTTTAAAGGTTGTAGCGTGGCCTGGTTCACGGTTTAAGAAACAAAGGATAAAGGCTCAAATTTATTTGTACCCACCCGTTCTTCGTGATGTTCTTCAAACCTAAACTCAGCTGATCGTGCGTTAGACCTTATTTGAGTCTTTGTCCTGATATTTTGGTGATGGTTCAGATATTGACAGTTTGAATAGGCAGTCAGTTCTTTTTTGTTGAGGGTTTGTAGGACCTTTTTTTGATTTTGTTATCCCTGTTTTTTGCCTGAACTGTTTCTTTTGTGATTACAGTCAGCGGGATGCCCCAGTTTTGTAAGTCTCCTTCATAGGTTTTGACTTAATGGGCTTTTATTTTTGAGATATAATGACTGCCTGTCTTTTATGATTATACGGAACCATCATATCTTTTGTTTTGTAAGGACTCATTTGATGCCATTCGTTATGCACCTGGATCAACTGAGAGAACTACCCTGCCCCAGGTTATGATTAAAGGGTAAAAAATTTTTTGAAAAGAAAAACTCCTACTTCTTTGGCTCAAAGGGGTTGACGAGGGATTATCTTCCTTATAACTCCAGTGTTTAGGAATTGAAACAACGCCTGTACCTCATCAGCGGGGTTCGTTCAAAAGCATACTGTAAACGTTGTGGTATCGTTTTCGTCATCCTCCCTCAAGAGGCTTAGAATTATTAACCGAGCGTTGATCATCACAAAAAATATGAAAGCAATTTGAATATAGTGAAAATAATTGGATTAATTCAAAAATAGACATATGTAGTGCATTAATGAAATAAAAGAGTTTGCTATGACATTAATTGTTTGTATAAGCAAAGAAAAATACAACTCGAAAATTCAAATAAACAAAAGCCTTCAATGATTGGGCAAAGGAGCAGTGATTATGTTTGGAGTCTCTGGTGCTTCAAACTGAATCTCTTGGGTGTCAATCATGTCTTGGACCTTGTTCTTCAGAGCCCAACAGTTGTCGATAGTATGCCCCGGGCTATCAGAATGGTATGTGCACCTATCGTTGGGATGATAGTTAGGAGCCGAAGTGTTTGGATTCCGGAGAGGGGCCCTTAAGGTAATCAGCCCTGCCTTCAACATTTGCTGTAGCGCTTGATCCAGTGACATGTTGATCTTAGTGAACTGTCTCTTGGGTGCGACCTCCTTACGTTGCTGCCCCTGTCCTTGTTGAGCAGGCCTAGGATTAAAGATCTGGGTTGCCCCTACATGTTGATCATGGCAACCCTTTTTACTATGCACAACATTGGACTCCTTCTTCCCACTGTAAGGCTTTTTATGAGCATCAGCAGGTGCAATTTCTTGAATCTTCCCAGCCTTGATACCAGCTTCAATCCTCTCCCCGGTCAAGATCAAATCTGTGAACCCAGCAGAAGAATTCCCAATCAGATGGTTGAAGAAAGGACCAGACAGGGTCCCCAAGAACATGTCAACAAGCTCACGGTCAGTCAAAGGTGGCTGCACCCTTTCAGCTAGGTCTCTCCACCTTTGTGCATATTCCTTGAATCCTTCACCCGTCCCTAGTGACATACCCTGGAGTTGGGTACGTGTAGGAGCGAGGTCGACATTATACTGATACTGCTTATAAAAAGCAGTTGCCAAGTCCTCCCAGTTACGAATACTGGTTCCATCCAACTGATAGAACCATTCGAGCTGAGTCCCTGAAAGACTCTCCTGGAAGAAATGGATCCATAGATTCTTGTCTGCCGTGTAGGGCTAGATCTTCCTTGCGTATGAGCGGAGGTGCAGCTTAGGACAGGAAGCCCCGTCGTATTTTACAAAGGCAGGTGCCTTGAACTTGTGAGGGATTACCACCCCAGAAGATAAACCTAGGTCCCCAAAGTCCAACCCAGGCACACGTTGGATATCCATAGCATTTAACCGGTCCTCTAGCTGTTTGTATCGGTCCTCAGCAGGAGGGTACTGTTCATCATTGAAGTCTGTCTCGGTGTCAGAGACTACAAGACTAGGAACCCTTCCCTCTTGGTGACTGCCTTCCCCAACAGATGGAGTAGTCCGCTCAGCTTCATTCTGCAGTGTATTCCCAGATCTGCGTCTAGGGTTGAACAAAATAGTCCTCTTCTTCTTTTTCTTCAAAAGCAGAGTCTTCAATACCTGTTGTCCTTGGGCTAAGCTCATGACCAGCTCCTGGAACTGGGTGTTCTGGGCCTGGAGGGCCTTGATAGCTTGTTCACTGGATGATTCAGGATTCATGATGACTGCTGAAATAAACAGCGAAGAAGGTGAGTGACCTGTAAAAGTGTACCTGTGATGCAATGATATGTATGATATGCATGCAATGTTTTCAAGGATCTCGCGGGGTAAACAGAGAAACTTGTTAGAATTTGAATTCGGTAGCTTGATTGAAGGAACTTCATGTTGTTGAGAGTCCTTATTCAAGAGTCAAAGCTCACCATATCGAGTGAGTCATAGCCCCTGACTCAGGTCATCCTGCTTGGATTTCTGGACAACCTTGGCTAGAGGAAAATAAATCCCCTTTGCCCCTTGCTAGACATTTTGATTCATCATGACCTGCATCACAAGCCCTTGAGATCCTTGAAATGGATTAATCTTTATGCAGGATGCATGCAATGGTATGATGTTATGCTATGCATGGAGTGATGTAAGTAGGCCCTGTAATGAGTCCCAATTAAGGACTGTAAACAAACCCTGCAAGAAACTCATGTGTTAGATAACAAGCATGCAAGTAGTCAAGTTTGAAAGCACACAAGTCACACAAGACATCCCTTAGAGTTCAGGCTAGCATGAAGTTTAGGTACTACCCTCTTTCAGTTTCGTTGGTTAAGACATGTCCTATCAAAAGTAACCGGGTTCTAGAGGATCCCAATATCACTGACTACCATCAATCGGTCATAACTCCAGCGTCACAATCTTTTCTTGCAGCCAGAACCATCGCGAGAGTTTAGCCTCAATGGGTGTAGCATACTGCTACTGTTCTATGGCCAAGTTGGGTCACATTAGGGTTCTAAGGTCGGTTGGTGCTTAATGACTCCTCAGAAGACCCATATTCTCCTCGTTGCAACACAAGGGATATCGGTACAGACCAAGGTGCCACACCAACGTAGCCACTGCTTCACCCGTGTCGGTCTAAGCCGGACAGGTCCCTCACAGCTTATGCTACCTAAAAGGGTATCCCCAGATCCGGGTTAGGATCTATGAAACTTCGATGCAAAGCCCACAAATATAAAGCAATCAAAGCAAAGCAATTGAAAACATAAGTATGACCTAATCCTAAGGTACACCTCACTTTTATTATCCCCAACAGAGTCGCCAGTTCTGTGATCGGTGGAAATAGAACTGACTGTTTTTTTTAGCTGGTTTCGCGAAATGTCGCGGTAAGCAAGAGTCGCCACCGTCTTTTATATTCTCCAACATGGAAAGGACAAAAGCACAGCAAAATTTCTTATGAGAATGTTTCTCGGTTCGGGAGGTAGATTTATAGAAAGGGAAGGTGTTAGCACCCTTTCTATCCGTGGTTATCCACGGGCTCTTAGGTACTTGCTCTTATGTTTTCAAAAGATGTTTGCTTTTCAAATGTGTGTGGGTTTTGAAAAAGTTTCGTTTGAAAGATTTCTAAGTAACTCTTGTATCTGTCCTCAAGAGTGTATGAAAAATTTGTTTGAAAACTTTTAGAAAGTGTGAGGTGTGAAAAGATGTTTTTGTTTTGTTTTGAAAAGAGCAAGTACTTAAGAGAAATCTACCTACTCTAAGGAATTAGGCTGTGTAAGAGTCCTTTAGATAGTGCTATCCCACCATTGAGAGGTAGGTAGCACCGTCGTTGGAGGTATTCGGGTCAATTCGATTATCGGGACAGTGTGGTCACCGAAGCAATGGTATGACACCTTAGAAGTAACCCTAATGTCCTAGATCCTTTTTTATCCGAGGCAACCGTTTCGAGGAGACGAAATCTTTTGACAAAAGGGCGACCTCTAAGACACCCTATACTTGATGACCACGTTCGAGGCAACCAGTGAGGCGTACCCTAGGGGTGGTATGTGCATGTGTGTTGTTTTTCAGTTAATGTTTGTCTTTGCATGTTATTTGTGAGCTACGGATTGATTTTATTTACATACATTCTTTCATGCATTTAACAGTTAGGGGTGCGAAAAGTAAATTGCGGAAAGATAAATTCTACGCTATTACAAGGCGCGGGTCTATACATCGCCAAAAATACAAAGACCCGTTTTGGTAAATAAGTACGAGAAATTAAATAAAGCGGTAAACCTAATTACTATTACATTCTTGGAAGCAATTACATAATAATCAAAATAAAATAAATGCGCGCGAAAGAATTAAATTAATCGGGAACGTCTTAAGGGTTTTGACCCTTTTAAGAAAAGAAATGAATTTTTTTGTCTTTTTTGTGATTAAATGAGATTAAAACTAATTGTTAAACTAATTAATTAATTTATTAAAAGAAAATATTTTTTGTTTTTATATTTTTTAATGAAATAAAATAAAAGGAAATAAAATTAAAAGTTAATTAAAAACCTAATTCTAAACTTATTTTAATTATTAAGAAAAAAAAAGTTAAAGTTGCTTAATTAATAATTAATTCAATTTATTAGTATTTAATTACAAAAATAAAATGAAATTAATAATAATAATAATAATGTTAGTTCTTTTTTGGATTTTTTTTATAAAAGTGTTAATTATGTTAATTGTTAATAAAAGGGAAAAAATAAAAATAAGACAAATAAAATATAAAATGGTAAAATGAAATTGCAAACCCAAGGGGGGGTATGGGCCAGATTGGAGTGTGTATTCAGAAATTCCAGCCCATTAAACTTCCAAGCCTGTTGACTTTCTGGAATCCAATGCTTGTTGGTTGACTAGGCGCATGGTGAGGACCACCTCCTGGCCTTCAGATCTATGAGAGATGCCACTTGGCGCTTGGGTCTGTGAGGTGTATGGTGAGTTGCTGTTTGAGGACCTGCACATGATTACCTGGAAAAAAATTGAAACAAGGAAATTGGGGGACCTGGGAATCGAACCCAGGTCCCAAAGATCACCAAACACGTTGCCAACCACTGTACCACTCATGCACATTTGTTATAATAATAAGAAAAAACATAATATAAAATAAGCGCACTATATGCTGAACCAAAAAGAAAAAGCGCGCTATATTTAAATCCACCAATCACATGGCAACACACAGTCATCTTCTTCATATTTTCCTGCAAAATGAAAGTTAGATAGCGGGGGTTTTTAACCCCCACAATGCCAAACTGTGGAAAATAGCGATTAGCTATACAATGAACATAAAAAGGGCGCGAGGTATGTTTTGGATTCGTCTCATCATGCTGATTTCAACCATGGGTGTTTGGAGGTTTAATTTTACAGTATGGCAAAAGCCCCAAATTACAAGCTCTGAAACCCTAGGATTCGCTAATGGTAGTTTTCATTCCAGGGCATTATAATCAAATTAAATTACACAGAAAGCTTCGTATGGGTCCTGTGAGCACAATACAATCAATGAAAAATGTTTAAAACGCATGAAATGATGATTGTGATTTTGAAAAAGAGTGATGAACCGTATGACAGTATGGCGCGATTCTTTGAAGTTTTTGGCTCGTTCTTGGCTGCAAATGATTCCTGGGGGTGTAAGGAATGTGTTTTGATCAAGAAAAGGCCTTGAATTACACTGGAAGATTGATTTCAGTTTGTAACTTTTCTTTGGAATTTTGGAAATTGGTTTTGCTGTTTGAGAGAGTTCCAGGTCATGTAAATGGTATGGAACAATTGCATATATGTCTATGAATGTGAATCAGGCAATAATGTGAGCCTTTAACCCTTGTAATGAAGTTTTGATTTTCTCCATAACCACCATTGAACAACTTGCCATTTTTGCTCAAAATTTGAATTTCATGCTCATAATAGGCTTGGCACGAATTTGGTATGTGATTCATGATACATCAAGGTCATTCAAACCACAAGATATCCCTTAATTAATTTTTTTGATTTTTATTTGAATTTTAAAGATTTAAAATGAATTAAATCAAATAAAATTAAATAAAAATAGAAAAATTAATTTTTAATCTTGAAATAAATCATGGAACACGTGGGTGGCATGGCAAAGCTGAATCAAGTGGAAAAAGTGGGCCCTTTTTGTCAAAAATTGAAGTTTCAAGGATAGTTGACTTTGGCCATTTCACAAAAATTTCCCAACTTCTCCAATGCATATCTTGCTCAATTTTGATCATATTAACATGTTCTTGGACATTTTGGAAAGGTCTTGAAGTCCTCTAACCAATGCCTTTGGTCCCATGTAATTTTGATTTACCAATCTCAAGTTATGGTCTTTGACTTAAAGTGCCTTTTTGTTGACTTTTGAAAATGACCTATAATATTGAAATTGATAACTTTTTGTGAGAGCATTTCTTGGACTTGGAATGTGAAGATGAATTGTAGGAAATGTCCTCCCCTTCAAAATGAGAATTGGATGGGATTTTTCTGATGAACCATGAAAAAGTTATGCCTTGGTCAAGTTACAGTTGACTTTTCAGCTGTCCAAAAATAGAAACTTTTGCACCTTGATGATTTTTGAGCCATGCTTGTGGAATCATGATCAAGACTTGATCAAATGATGATTGTGGCTTCAAAATAAGATGTTGACCAAATTTTTTGACTTTTGACTGCCAAATGACCATTTTGCCCCTATAGTTGATTGTGAAGCAATTAGGGTTTTTGACTGTGCAACTTGACCTTGTGAGCCTTGAAACTTGACATGTAGGTGCTTGACAATGCATATGAGCATATGGGACTTGATTGAGCCCTTGAAAACCTCAACTTCCTTTCAAGAACCAAAACCCTAATTTTACTGGCTTAGGAGGGTGCTTGACTGTGTAGCCCTTGAGTAGACTTTGAACCCTTTGAGGTGATGCTTGTCAAAAACTTTTGAAGAATATGGGAGGGCAAATTTTGGGGTACAACAGATGGAATGATGAATGTCATGCCGCCTTCAAAAGGATCAAAGAGTATCTCCAAGAGCCACATATTCTAATGCCTCTAGTTGAAGGGAGACCTCTGATCTTATACTTGACAGTACTCGACAACTCAATGGGGTGTGTGTTGGGTCAGCATGACGAGTCTGGCCGAAAAGAGCATGCTATTTATTACCTTAGAAAAAAGTTTACCGACTGCGAGACCCGATACTCGTTGCTCGAGAAAACTTGCTGCCCTTTGGCATGGGCTGCTCGCCGGCTGAGATAGTATATGCTGACTCACACTACTCTATTGATATTAAAGATGGATCCAATCAAGTATATCTTCGAAAAGCCTACCTTGTCCGGAAGAATAGCAAGATGGCAGATGATCTTGACTGAGTATGACATCCAGTATACGACCCAGAAGGAAATCAAGGGAAGTGTGTTGGCAGACCATTTGGCACATCCGGCAGTGGATGATTACCAGTCTATGAACTTTGAATTTCCGGATGAGAACATCATGTTGGTAACTGATTATGAAACACCTGGACCGGATGAAGGACCTGAGGAAGGATCCTGATGGTCTATGTACTTTGATGGAGCTTCGAACGCTTTGGGCAATGGCATTGGCGCTGTGATCATATCTCCTAAAGGCTCTCATACTCCGTTCACCGTCCGACTATGTTTCAACTGCACCAACAATATGGCGGAGTATGAAGCGTGCATCATGGGTCTTCGAGCAGCTATTGACCTAAGGATTAAGTTTCTAAGTGTTTTCGAAGATTCCGCTCTCGTGATCAGTCAGATCAAAGGCGAGTGGGATACGAAACACCCAAATCTTATTCCTTACAAGGAGTATATATTGATGTTGCTTCCCCATTTCTAGGAGATAACCTTTGAACACTTCCCAAGAGAGGAGAATCAGTTGGCGGACACGCTAGCTACGATGTCTTCTATGTTCAAAGTCAATTGGGACAACGAAGCTCCCCAGATTATCATTAAAAGACTGGACGAACCTACACATTGCTGTGACATTGAGACTAAAGAGGTAGCAGATAAACCCTGGTTTCATGAGGTGAAGAGATACCTTGAGGCTCAGGAATACCCCGAGGGTGCATCTGTTAATGACAAGAAGTTTCTGAGGAGGTTCGTGGTGAAGTTCTTCATCAGCAATGGCATTCTTTACAAGCGTAACCATGATTCGACCTTACTGCATTGTGTGGATAAGAATGAAGCAAAAAGGATTATGGCAGAGTTACATGAAGGTACTTTCGGAACTCATTCCAGTGGACACACCATGGCAAAGAAGATCCTACGAGCAAGATATTATTGGTCCATAATGGAAGCCGACTGTTATCAACATTCTCAGACATGTCACAAGTGCCAAGTCTATGCTGATAAGGTGCACATACCTCCAGTACCTCTGAATGTCTTAACAGCTCCGTGGCCTTTTGCAATGTGGGGCATTGATATGATTTACGAGATCATACCTACAACATCCAAAGGGCATCATTTCATCCTGGTAGTGATTGATTACTTTACGAAGTGGGTGGAAGCAACTTCCTTTGTGTGATCGGTGGATCTGGAACTGACTGTTTAACGCTGGTTCGCGAAATGTCGCAGAAGCAAGAGTCGCCACCGTCTTTTATTTTCTCCAAATGGAAAGGACAAAAGCACAGAAAAATTCCTTAAAGAGATTGCTCTCGGTTCGGGAGGTAGATTATAGAAAGGGAAGGTGTTAGCACCCTTTCTATCCATGGTTATCCATGGGCTCTTAGATACTTGCTCATTGTGTTTTCAAAAATGGTTTGTTTGCTTTTCAACTGTGGGTTTTAAAAAGTTTCTTTGAAAGTTCCAGTTCGACTCTTGTATCGGTCCTCAAGAGTGTTTGAAAAAATTGCTTTCGAAAGCTTTTTGAAAGTGTCGGTGTGAAAAGAGTTTTGATTTTGTTTTGAAGTTAGAGCAAGTATCTACGAGAACCTACCTACCCTAAGGAATTCGTCTGCGTAAATGTCCTTTAAAGTAGTGCCATCCCACCATTGAGAGGTAGGTAGCACCACCGTTGGAGGTGTTCGGGTCAATTCGAGGTTCGGGACATGGTGATCACCAGAGCAATGGGAAGACACCTTAGAAGCTACCCTCATCCCAGGTTCCCGGATCATGAGGACTTACTAAGACATCCTCTACTCGACGATCACCTTTCGAAGGCAAGGCAACAGTGAGGCGTACCCTAGGGGTGGTGTGTGCGATTTGTGTGTCAGATTCAGATATTTGTCTTGTCATGTCATTGGTGTTCTACGCTTGTTTTTATTATGGCCATTCATTCTTGCATGCTTTGTTTAACAGTTGAAAGTTGCGAGGAAAAGTAAATCTAAAGCTATTACAAATGGCGCGGGTCCACATCGCCAAAATTAACCAGGACCCGATTTGACGGAAAATAAAAGAAATTAAAAGAATTAACAGTGCAAAAAGTAATTTACACGGCTTCGGGAGAGGTACATAATTATTTAAATGACATAAAATAAATATGCGAATAAATAAGAAAATTAAGAACGAAACGAGGGCGTTGGACCCTTTTGCAAAACATCAGAATTACATGAATTAATTATTTAAGAAAAGAAATTGTTTTTGTTTTTTTTTTGGTATTTTTATGTATTTTAAGATTTAATAGAAAAAGAATTAATTAAAATTAAAATAAAAGGCAAACCCTAATTCTAGTTATTTTTTAATTTATTAAGAAATATGTTGAATTTTGACCTAATTTAAACCTAAGTTATTTTCATGCAAATTTGATTATAAAAATAAATAAAATAAATAAATATTATTGTGAAAAAGAAAAATTAAAAAAAGGAATAAAACATTGATTAAACCTAATTCTATGTTTTTTATATTTTTATTGTGAAAAGAATTAAAATTGCAACCTATTTTAAAACTAGTTAATTACATGCCAATTTATTCATGAAAAGTATTAAAATAAAAATATTTATTATGTTTTTTCATCTTTTCTGATTTTTATGAGGTTTTTGTATTTTGTAAAAAATAATTGATTAAATTAAAACAATAAAGAAAATAAAATAACAATTAAAAAAAAATAAGATATAATGAAAATTGCAAACCAGGGGGGGGGGGTAGTCCCCAAATTAGGAGGTTTTGGCCTTAGCAATCCGGCCCATTTAGCAAGGCCTGGTAGACCTTTTTGAATCACGTGTGGTGCATTGACTAGGGCGTAGCGTGTTCTTTGAATCCATGCCTTTGATTTGACCTCCCAGGACGCGTGGCTGTGGGATTCTTGAAGGCATATGGTAGTCCTTAATGTTGTGCCTGCATAGGAAGATAATTGGAAAAATAATATGGACATAATGCAGACCTGGGGCTCGAACCCAGGTCATGGATGTTACAAGCGTGTGTATCTGCCACTGAGCCATCTCAATTACATTTAATATATAATAACATACAAATATAATAAATAAAGACATGATGTTAGTGGGTTGAAGCGCGCGCAAATTTGAAAGGACCTATCACCATTTGCCAACACATTATCTTCTTCGCGTGTTTTTTTATTTTTCTGAAACAAGAACATTAAGCCACGGTTTTGGAATTGTTCCTTTAGGCCCTTTTCAAGAAAATAGCGACTAGAGCTCAGGCATTCATAAATTGGGCGCGATGGGGGCTTTCTCTTCGTCTGAACGTGGTGATTCGAATGATGGTGGTCTGAAAGGCTAATTTTTCTTTAAATAAGAAACCCCAATTTTGAGGTCCTGCAAACCCTAGCAATTGGCAATGGTGAAATCGTACACAAGGCGTAAAAATGCAATCAAAGTATATGGTTAGTTTGCAAATGCTTTACTGATCACAAATATGTAAACAAAACAGCATGAATGAGCCTAGAATGTAAAACACGATAATGAAAATAAAGGGAGAAAGGCTAGCTTCTGTACAACGATTCAGGAGGTTATAGACTTGGAAACCTATGCAGGTACGTTGCTGGAGACTTAAGGAAGATGATGAGATCAAAATCTCAGCTTGAATCGCCCTCCAATGTGATTTTCAGTTTTGAGTTTCTTGAGAAAAATTCAAGTTTTTCAATGGCTCTTTAGCGCAGCTTTTTTGTCTCCCTTGTGATTAGGTTTATGATCAGGCATATGTAGTGAGTCCATTAGGTTAACAAAACTCAATCAAATCCCTTGTAATCATGGTTTTGAATATTTGATTTCTTAAGATCTTTTTAAATCTTTTTCCATGTGTTCTTTGTTCAAATCATATCCAAATGCTCCAATTCTTTCCATATTGACTTATGCACGAAATATTGAGTCTAAAACATGTATAAAAAGATTGGTTAGGGTGAGTTAAATATTTTTCATATATTTAAATGATTTAAATGAATTAATATAAATAAAAATTCAAATAAATAAATAAAAAATGAGAAAATACTTCCCTTTGGGCCAAGTGGTCGTGCATATGCTTATAATGATGAATCATGGAAGAAAAATGGGCCCATTAGCAATTTTAGGTCATTTGAATCAATGTTGACTTTTCAAAATATCCAAAAATTTCCCAACTTCCATAAGGCATAACTTGCTCAATTTTTAAGCTTTTCTCATGTTCTTGGACATTTTGGAAAGGTCTTTGAGTCCGCTAACCAATGCCTTTGGTCCCATGTCATTTTGATTTACCAATCTCAAGTTATGGCTTTTTACTTAAAGTCCCTTTTTGTTGACTTTTGAAAATGACCTATAATGTTGAAATTGATAACTTTTTGTGAGAGCATTTCTTGGACTTGAAGTATGAAGATGAGTTGTAGGAAATGTCTTTCTCTTCAAAATGAGCTTTGGATGGAATTTTTCTGATAATCCATGTGAAAGTTATGCCCTGGTCAATTTCAGTTGACTTTTTCAACTGTCCAAATAAGGAAACTTTTGCATCTTGATGATTTTCTGAGCCAAACTTTGAGAATCATGATCAAGCATTGATCAAATGATGTTTGTGGCTTCAAAATGATATGTTGACCAAAAATTTGAACTTTTGACTGTCAAATGACCATTTTGCCCCTACAGTTGACTGTAGTGCAATTTAGGGTTTTGACTGTGCAATTTTGTGCTGAATGTTTTGAAACTTGATATGAGGATGCTTAACCATGTTTGTAGGCATATGAGACTTGATTGGGCCTTTGATAACTTCCTTTTCTTGATCAGACTCAAAACCCTAATCTTGACTGTGTAGGAAACCTTTGCTCTGTGCAACCCTTGGGGAATTTTGTGACTTGGCTTGGCAATTTCTTGGAGAGTATGGGAGGGCAAATTTTGGGGTACAACACTTTGCTACAGTAACCAAGAACGTCGTGGCACGGTTCATTCGACACAATCTGATTTGTCGATACGGTGTACCAGAGAGGATCATTACGGACAATGGTACCAATCTCAACAATAAGATGATCATTGAGCTTTGCAAGCAATTCAAGATACAACATCATAACTCTTCTCCCTACACGCCGAAGATGAATGGGGCTGTTGAAGCGGAGAATAAGAACATTAAGAAGATTGTGCAGAAGATGACGGTGACATACAAAGATTGGCACGAGATGTTACCATTTGCTCTCCATGGGTACCGTACCTCAGCACGGATATCAACAGGGGCAACACCCTATTCATTGGTATATGACATGGAGGCATTCTTGCCCATTGAAGTTCAGATACCCTCTCTTTGGATCATGAAGGTTGCCGGTTTGGGCGAGGATGACTGGATTCAGACCCGGCTTGATCAGTTGAACCTAATCGATGAAAAGAGACTTACTGCTATCTGTCATGGTCAGACATATCAAAAACGGATGATCAAGGCGTTTAATAAGAAGGTTAGACGACAAGAGTATCAAGTTAGGGACCTGGTTATCAAGCGAATCATACTACCTCAAGGTGATCCCAGGGGCAAATGGACCCCTACTTATGAAGGGCCATTTGTGGTTAAGAACATTTTCTCAAGCGGAGCTATGATTCTAACCACCATGGATGGTGATGACCTTCCTCACCCCGTCAATGCAGACATAGTGAAAAAATACTACACATAATCAATGACCCGCTAGGTCGACTGGCCTAGGCAAAAATAAGGGCTTCCCGGCGAACCAAAAGGGTTCGGGCAAAAATAAGGGATGAAAATGAAAAAACTGTACACCCGGCAAGTCGAAAACCTGAAAAGGCGACTTGGGCAAAAAAGGGTATCCCGGTGGACTGAAAACCCGAAAGGGCAGTCCAGGAAAAAATTAGGGATCAAAGCGTAACACTATGTCTCATTGGATCATCTTGCATCCAGACTTCAGTATCAACTATCAAGCTCGAACAACACTAATCAATTTGATCTACCTTCAACCAGTAGCAAAGTGATGAGATGCTCGAGGACATAAAGGCAATAGCAGAGTTGGAACCCAGTGGGATTATTCACGTAGCTGTTTTGTTTAGTTTTTTACAAATTGTGTAAATTCTATTTGCTCGACGGTGTTCTCTTACTAGGACGTCAGCCTCTTGTACAAAAAACGCCTATTTTACAGGCCAAACTTCAAATCAATACAAATTCATTTTCAGACCAATTTCAAACTGTTTTTCCTTTTTCTATTTTGTTTTGCAAAAAACGTCCAATGTTCATTTTGATATATGCACTTGACATTAATTGCTGCTCATAAATGTTTGCATACGAAACAAAAAGATGATTACTGGTAATATCAGAAACAGGGGCAAACGAGAATTGTCCAAACTGTACAGTTTCTCTATCCACCAGGTACAAGGTAAATTCAGTTGAAGAATATAGCTAAGGTACTTTCACTCCCCGCAGAGTAAGACATTAATGATAGCTCTCCCCAGCCGAGACTTGCAACTATAAAGGAATCAGTAACATTCTCCCCAAGCAGAGTTTATCTACCCTCAACACTGAAAATGGCTTAATATCCCCAACAGTCTTAATATTCCCCAACGAAGTATAAGAATATTCCCCGGCAGAATACAAGATATCCCCAGTGGATTTAAAATTTTCCCAGTGCAGTCTGAAAAAGCTTCCCCAGTGGAGGTGAATAATCATCCCCAGTAGACCCTGGAAGTTCGTCCCTGGAGGAGTATAAAATAATATACCCAGCCGAGTCCAAAGTAAGATTGTCCCCAGCAAAGCTCAAAGGATTATCCCCATTAGAGTCTAACAGGTTATCCCCAGTGAAGTCGCAACTGAAAGATCATCCCCAGCGGAGTTCTTTCCTTTCACAAACAGGAATTCAATCCCCAACAAGATTCAGTATCACCAGCAACGGTAATTCGTCCCCAATGAAATTTATCAGTGGAATCCTCAGCAGAGCATCTCTTCCCCACAGAGTAATATCCTCATCAGTTTTATACCCCAACGGAATTATACTTTCCTGCAGGTTTATTCTCGCAATCACCTTCGTTCGCCATCCCCAGCGGAAACGAAGAATTCAACTCTATTTTCCAACAGCTATCCGAGATTTACTTTCCCCAGATAAAACATTACATTTCCATACATCATGATACATGCATATACGCATCATACAACGCAATCTCATTTATTTTGAGAACATCATTGCTTGATATATATCATGCATTGCATACAACTGACCTTTACCTTTCAGGAAAGATGCAGTTAAGTTCCCTCAATCGAAGACCTGACCGATTCTTAAATCTCAACTGAATTATCCTCGGTCGAATTTCAGATAAGGTTCTCAATCTCGACAATTTTCCTCCGTCATAGTGTGAGCGAGTTCTACAATCTCAACGGTATACTACGTTGAAGACCAGACAGTTCCTAGATCTTGATGAAGATGTTTTCCTCTGTCATAGTGTGGACGAGTTCTACAATCTCAACGGTATACTATGTTGAAGACCAGACAGTTCCTAGATCTTGATGTTTTCCTCCGTCATAGTGTGGACGAGTTCTAAAATCTCAACGGTATACTACGTTGAAGACCAGACAGTTCCTAGATCTTGATGAAGATGTTTCCCTCCGTCATAGTATGGACAAGTTCTACAATCTCAACGGTATACTACATTGAATACCAGACAGTTCCTAGATCTTGATGAATATGTTTCCCCCAGTATAGTTACAGACAAGTCCTTAAAACTCAGCAAAAATGTTCTCTCAGCTGAGATACAGGCAAGTTCCTAAAATCTCAATAAAAGCTAGACTTCCCCAGCGGGATCTTCTACAAACAACAGGTATGCAAGTTCTCGCTAAGGAATCTATTATGCAATCGACGCTCCTGCAGATGGAATCTATAAGCCCATCCTCCTACCAAAAATCTCCAAATGGCATCTGTAAGTCCATTCCCGACATCACAAGGCTGATACCACTTCATGCGAGTGCAAATTTATGGGCACTCTAGTGTTCAATCATCTTCCACCTTTGGATCACGAAAGGCACGAAAGCCAATCTACATCCTCAGGTTTAAGAAGATTGAACAGGGGAAGCTGTTGTACCCCAAAATTTTCCCTCTCATATTTCTCAAAACATGGCAAGAAAAATCTCCAAGTGGCTCAAGCTTGCTCAAAAGTTGGACAGACAATCATCTCCTAAGGCAGTCTTCCCCAAATTAGGGTTTTGTGTTGCATCAAGATCCTTGAGTCCAAATGACCTCAAGTGATCTCCATTGTTCTAATATTCTCTCAAGATTATCCATGTCAAATTTCAAGCCTTGCAGAGGAAGTTTGCTCAGTCAAATGCTCAAAAGGTCCAAAAATCGACTGTGCTAGGGCAAAAGTCAACTGTGACCTATAAACAGTCAAACTTCAATATTTTTTGCCAACATTCTCATTTTGAAGGTTATTTAATCATTTGATCAAGGGTTGAGCATGATTCATCAAGGATTGCTCAAAATTCATTAAGACTCAAAAGTTGCTAAATTAGGGTTTTGTAGGAAAAGTCAACTCAACTTTGACCAAGGATAACTTTCTAATACTTTATGAGAAATGACCCATCTAAATCTCATTTTGAAGAGGATGCAATTTCCTACAATCTATCTTCATACCCCAAGATCATAAAATTCACTCACAAGAAGTTATAAATTTGGACATTATAGGTCATTTTTGAAAGTCAACAAAAACACCTTTTTTTCCAAAGCTTATAACTTGATAATGGAATATCAAAATGAGATTATACTAAAAGGGTTGGTTAGAGGACATCTCAAGCTTTCTAAAAAGTCCAAGAACACCTCCAAAAAATTTAAAATTGAAGAAGTTATGCATTGTTGAAGTTGGGCATTTTTTGCAAAATTACCAAAAGTCAACTATCCCCAAAAATTCAAATTTTGTCAAATGGGCCCATTCTTTTCCACTTGATTTGAGCTTTCCCCATTGCACACGTGTCCTAGCTTCAGCCTTGAGATCATATTTCTTTTTTATTATTTGATTTGATTTTTTATTGAATTATTTCATTTTAAATCAAATTAAATCAAATAAAATCCAAATATTGATTACTTGATATCTTTTTGGCTATTTCAGGACTGAATCATCATCATTAAGAGTATCAAATTCGTATCAAGCAATCCATGTGCAAAAAGATTGAGTTTTGACAATTTTGGAAGGTTTAGTAATGATGAATCAAATCAAATTTAATGGCATTGATGTGGAAGGATTCAATCCATAATTCTTAACCTAATGCATTCCACAATACATAAGGAAGCTTAAGGCACGATTACAAGGGCGAAAGGCTGCAGAAATAAGCAAAACAAAACTTGCAAAATTCACTAAAAAGTGTGAAACCAAAATCATACTTTGAGGCGTTTTCAGAAGCAGAGATTGATACCAATCGATTCCTAGGTGATCACATAACCCTCCTGGATCCAACGCACGCATTCTCAAGCCTTCAAGAGCTCTGTAAGTATCACGTTTCTTGGCCCTGTATTCGAAATCATAGCTCTCTATTCTTGCATCATTCTGGCAAATCATTGATATATTTGTGATCCTCATGAGATTTCCAAACTTTTGGCAATACTTAATTTGATTTATATGAACTGTAACCTCATAATAGCATGGCTAGGGTTTCATGTTAGATTTTAGGGATTTGTGTTTCAGGTGAAATTGAATCTCGTGATATGCATGGTTTCACTCAGGAGAGGGAGACGAACCTAACCATGCCTTTGGGGGTCGTTTTTATGGCCTGGAATTAATTTTTGGGTCGAGCTACGCATTTAGCTGCGGATCCAAATCCGCAGGAAATTTTACAGTGGCTGGAGGTAGGGGATGATAGCGTGTCGCCTCCCTAGTGGACAATTCGAAACACGCGCGTATTTTTTATTTTTTCTAGCATATAACGCGTTTTCTCTTATTATTATTATTGCTTAACATATTAACAACTAAAGCACAATGGCCTAGTGGCGAAGCGAGCAATCCAAGCATCCACAGGACATGGGTTCGATCCCAGGTCCCCCATATTCTTTGTTATATTTTTCTTCAGGTAATCCGGTGCAAATCAAGCATTGTAGCATACCATGCGCTTCCACATCTCTAGCAGCCAGATGGCCAAAGGCCAGATCTGGTGATCCAGATTGAGAGTCCACCATGGAGCCAAGTCAACATGCACGTATGGAATCCAAAAGTCAACCAGGGCCAGCTCGTTTGGGCCTCAGAATTGCTTCTCCAACACTCATATTCAGGCCCAAACCCCCCTATCTCTCTCTATTTTATATTTTTTTGTTTTAATTATTTATTGCTATTATTTTTATTATTAACTAACCAATCAATCTCTTTATAAAATTAAAACCATAAAAAATGTTTTCTTCATAAAATCAAATTTTAATTTTTATTAATAAACATTAATTTAATTAATTTAGGCTTTAATTAGAAATAACTTTAATATATTTTTGTAAATAATTAAAACTAATTAGACTTAATTAGGTTTTTACCAACATTAATTAATTTTTATTTTTATTTCTTTCTTTAAATAACAAAAAAACCCAAAAATATTTATTTTCATTAATTAATTAATTAATTTATTAATTTAATAATTAATTTAGGATAGTTTATTTCTTAAAATTAAAAACAAAAAAAAAATCTTTTCTTTAATAACAAAGGGTCAAAATCCTAAACTTTGCGCTCGATTTAATTTCCCGCACGCGATCTATTTATTCAATATTGTACTTGTTCCCGGTTTATAATAGATAATTAGGACCATTTAATTACTTTATCGCTTTATTTATTTTTTCCGCATTTAAAATTCAAAGGGTTGCTTTTGGCGATGTAAATACCCGACGCCTTGTAATTTAATTTCCGCAATTTATTTTCCGCAAAATATAAATGTTAGATGTTTGATAATAGGAATGCATGACAAGAATGAATGTTGACCTAAAATCAACATAGATCACCCATAACATGTAAAAAGATAAAATTAACTGAAAAACGACACACTCGCACATGCGCACTCTTAGGGTACACCCCACTTGGTTGCCTTTGTACGCGGTCATTAAGTATAGGTCACTTTAGAGGTCGCCCTCTTGTCCAAAGATCATAGTTGCCTCGAAACGGTTTCCTCGGATATTGTTGCCTCAAAATAAATGATCTAAGACATTAGGGTTACCGCTAAGGCGTCCTACCATTGCTTTAGTGACCGTATGCCCCTCATTCAAATTGACCCTTAAACTCCAACGACGGTGCTACCTACTCATCAATAGTGGGATAACATTGTCTAAAGGAAATTAGCATAGAACGATTCCTTTTTCGAGTAGGTAGATGGTTCTTAAGTACTTTCTCTTTCAAAAACAAAAACTTTTCACACTTACACTTTTCGAACAAAGTTTTTCAAAAACCTTCATACGATCGAAGTTTTCAAATAAAAACTTTTTTTCAAACCCACAAGCACAAAGAAAGCAATTTTGAAAACAATATGAGCAAGTACCTAAGAGCCGTGGATAACCACGGATAGAAATGGTGCTAACACCTTCCCTTTCTATAATCTATCCCCCGAACCCGAGAAATATCTCGAAAAAGGAATTTTTTCCTGTGCTTTTTTCCTTTCCTTGTTGGATAAAATAAAAGTCGGTGGTAACTCTTGCTTACCGCGACATTTTGCGAACAAAAAACGCAAAATGCAAACCAGCATTCCAAAAAAACAGTCAGTTCTTCCCACCGTATCACATAGGGTATTCGTGGTGAATAGTAAATATTCGGTACCTGGCCCACACATGTGTGAGGGTTTATATAATCCCCCCGACGCATGGCAATTGGTTCCTATTTTTAGGCCTGGATACGCGGGTCCGCAAAAATAGGCAACTGCCAGGACTTGGTCAATACCGGGCAGGTGTGCCCGTAACTAGCCGTTAGATTTGAGGAGGAGGTAGGTTACAGACAGCGGTTTGGTCGATTCTTGATCATCCGCATGACTCGAGATCAGAAAGATTAAGAGGTGTTCGTCAATCATCGTGGGTCAGTGCCGGTCCAGGAGGATAAAGGGTCGACATAGCCCGACAGAAAGCAGGGAGATTCGGACCATGGGCGCATAGGCCCTACCGAAAGAAGGGGTGAGACTGGGCCCACTCTGAATGTCAGGCCAGTCCAAAACAGATTTTGTTAAAGTTTACTATTTTAATCATGAGCAATAGTGTTTTCTATAATTATCTCACAATTTTTTTTTAAAATCTATCGAGTCACTATTACATTACTAATATATTAATTAAATGTGTTTTAAGAAAATAATTTTTTATCTATAATAGTGACTATAAATTTTTTTTCAACATTACTTATTAAAATGTGCTATATAATTGAGATTTTGATGTTTAAATTTATAAATTATAAATTGAATAAAATAAATTATAAATAAACTAATCCACATCAGTATTCGTGTGAACGCACGGGTAACACATAAGTACGGTGTGAAAGCACGGATAATCATATTAAAATGTGTGTGAATGCACCGATTATTATATTTTTTGTAAAATTAAAAAAAATTTAAAATCATGTATGATTCGAAATACAAGAAAAATATGTTATTTTTTAATTATTTATGTATGTAATATTTTTATTTTGAAATTCTTTTTAATTTAAAATATAATATTTTATAAGATAAGTTTATTATTTATTATTGATATGCAATTGAATTCATTTAATTATATTAATTAAATCATATTGATTGTTTCTACAAGATTAATTGATCCATTAAAATTTAATTAAATTTAATTAATGAAAATAAACTATATGCTATTGATATATTTTTTTTTAAAAATTGAAATATTATTTCTCATATAAATTATGATTTATGATTATAAGTATCTTAAAATTCATATAAATTATGATTTATGGTTTATTCCAAAATGATAAAATATTTTTTTAAAAAAAATATTTTAAAATGAGTAATGATTAACTTGAAATTAAGTATAAAAAGTGAACAATTAAAAAGGATAAAATTTTCTATCACTTTTAAACAAATTTATTAAAAAATATTAGTAAAATTAAGATTTGTTTAAAATTTCAAGTAAGTATTATTATAGTTTAAAATTTTTTTTGATATTAATAATATTATAAAAAAATTTGTTATTAAAAAATATTTAAATTTTTTGATAAATGAGATTATACGATGTGTAATCTGAATCTAACATAGGTATCCTACTGATAAATCCTTAAAATTGTAACCTTACTCTATGATTAAGGAAGCACTTGAGTGATAGGTTATTGTGATAACTGTTTTAAACTTGACATGTTAAATTCTTATTGGATAATTTAAAACAGCCCATATGATTAATAGGGAGTAGTAGTTTGTCGTAGTAGAAAGAACCTCTTTTTTAGAAAGAGGTCTAAAATTTAATTATTTTTAGCATTATTAAAAGGTAACAAATGATTTAAAATGGAAGCATAAGTAGTATATTAAAACGAAGCCCTAGTTTATTTAATATCAAACCCTAGTTTCATTCAAACTTCAACAACAACAGCAATCTCCCTCTTTTCTCTGTGTTTCTTGCCGTCACTGCCGTCTCCCTCTTTTCTCTGTGTTTCTTGCCGTCACTGCCGACTGAAAGATGATGAACCATGATGGTGATGCTGCTGCTATGGATGTCTCATCACTACCATCTTCATCAGCTTCATCACCCCTTGCACCTTTACCATTTGAATACACACCTCCAACCCATCCTTTTAACCCACAAACATTCTTTCTTTCAGACATCATGCACCCTGGTGTTCCTCCTCCTACTGCTGCAACACTTTCATATCAAGAACAAGATATGGTGATTGAATCATCATGGCTTACACTTTCACTCCCATCACTTCCATCACTACCTCAGCCTTTATCACCTTCAATTTCTCCTCCTAATGCTACCACTAGTAGCAATAGCGAGGGGCTGGAAAGTCCTCAAACTATTCAACCACCATTCCCATGGGCTACTTTAAAGCCCGCCACCGTTCACACTCTCGATCACTTGTTGTATCGTTTGAATATAAACACTATTTCAGGTACTCTTCAATGCAAATCCTGTAATTTTCAACAGACTGACTTTCGTTTTGATTTGCTTAAAAACTTTGAGAAGGTGGCAAATTTCATCATGGTGGAAAAACACAAAATGTTTAATCGTGCACCCGAAGCCTGGATGAAACCGGTGTTGCCAAACTGCGAGAATTGTGGAAGAGAAAGCACAATGCAGCCATTTATTGGGAAGGAAAAAGAGATTAATTGGCTGTTTTTGCTTTTGGGTGAGATGATAGGGTGTTGCAATCTTGAGCATTTGAAGTATTTTTGCAAACATGCTGATATGCATAAAACAGGTGCCAAAGATAGATTGCTGTATCAAACATATTTGGGTTTATGCAAACAACTCCAACCAGAAGGACCCTTTGATCTATAGACTGCATATTCAATTATTTTAGTTTGATATATATTGTTTTTGGTTTGACCTTGATCGGTGTCTATGTCGACACTTGGTAGTCACAGTTTCTTTTTTTCTTTATTATTTTATGTTTTTGGTATTTCATCTCTTTGTTGAAGTTTTTGTTCCAACCAACCTTCTTGTATATATTCTGCTTGATTTGGTACTAACTGAACCCTAGCTAGCTCCATTGCTATTGTACTTTGGAAGCAGATACTGCCTAATAGAGTGGAAGTACCTTCATCTTTTGAAACAATAATTATGTATTTATAAGTTATATAATTTTGTTTGAGTGGTACCAATTTATGACCTTTATTGTATTATTGTATTATGTTACACGTTCTGGATTCGCGTTTGGTAACCGCTATAATCAGCTTTACACTAGAAGACTAACCTTCATCAAAAGTGTATCCTCATTTCTCTAAATTCAATTTGGAAATTCAACAGAAAAAAATTTCAAACTTTTTGGAAATTCAATTTAGCTAAATTTTTTTTGGTAGAAACTCAAAACAATAATTATTGAAACAAAATCTGTTATAGGGTCTATTTTACTAGCATAAACTAGAGTTACAGTGACTACTGCAGTACAATGGTATTTTACAGAGGTATATATAATCTTTTGGATTTCTAGTATGTCATATAAGAAAGTTGGAAATGTCTTATAACATTCATTTAATTATTAACGGGACAGATATTTACTTTGACAGAAAGAGGATGGACATAAATTTACTTTGAGAGAATGAGAATGAACTATTGGTGCAAGACTTGTGTCGAGTAAATCCATAATTATTTTTCTGAAAAATTCTTCTGCCATTAAAAATGTGTCTTTTGTTTTGTTCCTAAATTTTTACTCATTATTCGGAATGCATGTGAAAGCCTTCATAAAGTAGAAAGACATGTATGACCTTTATGGATAATTACTGTTACTGTTATGACTTTCTTACATAAAAATTCTAATTTGCATTCCGACTGAAATTGTTGAATAAACATTAAATGTGTTAGTAATAAGTTTTACATTAAATATGGTAGTAGGAAGGACAAAAGTTTAGTAAGTTATGATAGTTATTAGTAGCAGTTATGTTTTAGTTTATGTTTTAGAATTGTAAAAGTTATTTGGGTCTATAAAAGACCAAGTGTGTAATTTATTTGATAAGAGTAATACAAGAGCAATATAAAGAAGTTTTATACAGAAGTCTGATTCATTTTATAACAATTTGGCATCAGAGCTCATGGCAAATATGATGAATCAAATGCCGTTGCCACGGCTAACGAAATCTAATTATGAAAACTGGAGTATCCAAATGAAAGCTCTTCTTGGATCTCTAGACGCGTGGGAAGTGACCAATGATGGGTTTGAAGAACCAACAGAAGTTGGGGGATATACGGCAGCTCAAACGAAGGCGTTGAAAGTGACGCGATCGAAGGATAAAACGGCATTATACATGTTGTTCAGGGCTGTAGATGAATCAGGCTTCGAAAAAATTGCTGGTTCGACTACGTCGAAACAAGCGCGGGACACGTTAGAAAAAGTGTTCAAAGGAGCAGATCGAGTGAAGCAAGTTCGACTCCGAACTCTTCGTGGCGAATTGGAGAGGATACAGATGAAGGATACAGAAATTGTATCTGACTACATCACACGTGTGCAAAAGGTGGTGAATCAACTCACCAGAAATGGAGAGACAGTACCTGATGCACGAGTTGTTGAAAAGATCTTGAGATCTTTAACAGACAAGTTTGAAAATATTGTATGTGCAATAGAAGAGTCGAAGGATCTTTCGACGCTCTCAATCGAAGAGCTCACTGGTTCTCTCGAAGCACATGAACAACGAAAGATGAAAAAGAAAGAAGAAGCAGACGAAGAGGCAAACCAAACCAAGGAATCGAACAAAGACGAAAAGGTACTCTTTTCTCACAACTTTCGAGGAAGAGGACGTGGACGTGGAAGTCGTGACAGTGGTCGAAGTGGTAGAGGTAGCAACTTCGAAAGAGGACATTCGAGCCAACAAAATTGGCGTGGCAGAGGACGTGGTCAAAGAGGTGGTCGTTCGAATTATTCCAACTTCGAATGCTACAAGTGTGGGAAGTATGGTCATTATGCGAAGGATTGTAACTCCTAAAAATGTTACAACTGTGACAAAGTGGGACATCTTGCAAAAGACTGTCGAATCGAAAAGAAGATTGAAGAAACAACCAACCTAGCCTTGGAAGCTGAATCGAATGAAGGCTTTCTCTTGATGGCTCAAAACGAAATCAACACCAATGACAGTGTTTGGTATCTTGACTCAGGAGCAAGTAATCACATGTGTGGTTACAAACACCTGTTTCAAGATATGAAGAGAATTGAAGATGGTAATGTGTCTTTTGGAGATGCATCGAAAGTGAAGGTCGAAGGAAAGGGCACAATCAGTTACTTGTAAAAGGATGGCTTGATTGGATCAATCGAAGATGTTTACTATGTACCAGATCTCAAGACCAACATATTAAGTCTGGGACAACTTATAAAAAAAGGTGCTTCGATACTGATGAAAGATCGAACACTGCATTTGAAAGACAAAGCAGGATATCTGATTGCCGCTGTCAAAATGGAAAGAAATTGAATGTACAAACTGAACCTGAGGAATATTCGAGAGAAATGTCTGCAAATCGAAGTGCAAGACAAAGCGTCACTATGGCACATGCGCTTTGGTCATCTACATCATGCTGGTTTGAGAAGGTTGGCAAAAAGGAACATGGTGCATGGACTACAAGACATGGATTTCGAAGGAAAATTTTGTGAAGAATGTGTGCTCAGCAAATGATAACGAGAAAACATATCGTATAATTACCATACTTTTTACCGATTTTATATTTCATTAAGTCGTCTAACCCCCGATTATTCTGAGATTATTTGTCTTTTTACAGGTATAACATTTGTCGACTCAAACCGATGGAAAAGGACAACATGAAGAAGGCTAGACAATAAACAAAGAGAAAAAGAATAAAAAAAATACAAAGTTTGGATTTTTGGAACAGTGACGGTCGTCACACCCATGTGACGGGCGTAACGCCCCCCAACTTGGAGAAACGTTCGTCACACATCACTGACGAGCGTAATGCGCTACTTCAGCGTGTTACGACCGTCACCCACCTGTGACGACCGTCACGCGCGTGAAGGTGGACGTTATACATGGATAGAGACGTGGGAATTGAAGGGCAGACTCGTTCTCCTCTCTTCCTGCTGAGTCTCCTATTTTCCTGCCACCCACTATTAGTGCTCCCTATATTATCTCCATTGAAGACTTCCTCAAGATTTCTTAACTGCTGTTTTTCCTATGCTATATATATATGTGCCAGTGCAAAGTACCAGGGGTCGAAGAATTTTCCTCAGAACAAATATTATTATTCTTTTGCAATTTTTTTCCATTTGCTTGTTTTGGAATATTGTTTTCACGTTCCTGTAATTTTCATTCCAAGTTTTAGTTTTTAGTTTTAAGTGTTAATTCTTCCTTCAAGAATTAACAAGAATTATTTACTGCAATCAAGCTCAAGGATTATTGTAATACTTCAAGATTACCATAGCAACTTTGATTCCAGGTTTTTATTGAAATTAATATTTATTCAGTTTTTATATTATGCCAATTGTTGTTATGAATTATATTCTGAATTGTATTGCTTCCAAGTTAATTATGTCCGGCTAAATTATTAATACCGGTATGTGACCCGTAAGAACTAAAGGAATTCAGTGATACCTTGGCCAAAAATATTTATAAAACAATTTCTGGTTTCCAATTTCCAAGATTAATTTAACTAACCTTGTCACGAGAGTGAGAGGTTAATTAACACGATTTTGCCACGAGAGTGGGAAATTAATTAAGGCAAGAACCTGCATGCGAGAGCTGGGGTTCAACCCAGATAGTGGTAACGAAACGTTGATTTTTAAATACACGAGAGTGTTTTAATAAATTAATTAAACTCAAATTGTTTTCAAAAAGTGTTATTAAATTTTAAGTGCATCCACTAGGTTTAGTAGCATGACTTATTTCATAAACACGAGAGTGTATGTCTCAGGTTTTTAAACAATTAGCTTTTATCGAAATACTTTTTAGGCCAAGCGATTCACCGAATTCCCTAAGTCCGATTATCACATACCGGTATAACTAGTACTATTATTTTTAATTAAACTATCCCTCCCCCCCCCCCCCCAAAAAAAAATCGAATATTCATCGCTTAGTTAGACAACCTGTAGCATTAGATCGTATGCGATTGATCCTCAGTCTCTGTGGGTTCGATAATCTTTTAAAACTAGAACGACTGAACTGTATACTTGCAGTTAGTATCCCGACAGACTCATAAAGTCCCGATCAAGTTTTTGGCGCTGTTGCCGGGGACTGGTAGTCAATTAATTACGATTCTTCTGTTGCGCGTTTAGACTAAGCAACAGATACCCTTTTTCGATTTGTATGCCAAGGACTCGCTCACAAGGCGAACCACTTGACAAATCGACGGGCGAACCTGAACGCATTCTTTCCGTAAGACGTGCAGTCAGGGATTACTGTTTGAATCACGCTATTCCTTTACCCAAACCAGAAATCAAGATTGATTCTAAAACTGATTCTAATTCTTCCTCTGAAACCGAAACCAATCCATAATTAGACATGTCCGAAGAACAAAGGACCCGTCCACTGAAAGAGTACGCAGCTCCATCACAACAAGAACCCCATAACAGCATTGCTGCTCCAGCAATAAACCGAAACGATTTCGAGTTGAAACCGTCCTTGATACCAGCTTCAATTCTTTCCCCAGTCAGAATGAGGTCGGTAAACCCTGTAGATGAATTACCAATGAGATGATTGAAGAACGGCCCGGATAGGGTCCCCAAGAACATATCAACGAGTTCCCGGTCAGTCAAAGGTGGTTGTACCCTCCCAGCAAGGTCTCTCCATCTCTGCGCATATTCTTTGAAACCTTCTCCCGATCCTAATGACATACCCTGGAGTTGGGTACGTGTAGGAGCGAGGTCGGCATTATACTGATACTGCTTGTAAAAAGCAGTAGCCAACTCCTCCCAGTTACGAATCTTGGTTCCATCCAGCTGATAGAACCATTCGAGATGAGTCCCTGAAAGACTCTCCTGGAAGAAATGGATCCACAAGTTCTTGTCCACAGTGTATGGTTGAATCTTCCGCACATAAGACCTGAGATGTAGCCTGGGACAGGATGCCCCATCATACTTAGCAAAAGAAGGGGCCTTGAATTTGTGTGGGATCACCACACCAGAAGATAAACCCAGGTCTCCGAAATCCAACCCAGGCACTTGTTGAATTTCCATGGCATTCAGACGATCCTCTAGTTGTTTGTACCGGTCCTCAGCTGGAGGGTACTGCTCATCATTGAACTCCGTCTCGCTGTCGGAGACCACTGGACTAGGCACCTCTCTCTCATGGGGACTGTCTTTCCCAATAGAGGAAGTAGCTTGGTCAGCATCATTTTGTGATACATTTCCAGACTTGCGCCTAGGGTTAAACAACACAGTTCTCTTCTTCTTCTTCTTCTTCAGGAGCAGAGTCTTCAATTCCTGTTGTCCTTGTGCTAAGCTCATGACCAGCTCCTGGAACTGGGCGTTATGGGCCTGGAGAGCCTTGATAGCTTGTGCATTGGATGACTCAGGATTCATGATGACTGCTGAAATAAACAGCGACGAAGGTAAGCAACCTGTAGAGAAAGGGTACCTGTAATGCAATGATATGTATGATATGCATGCAATGTTTTCAAGGACCTCGCGGGGTAAACAAGGAAATTGTTAGCATTTGAATTTGTAGCTTGACTGAAGGAACTCCATGTTGCTGAGAATCCTTCTTCAAGGGTCAAGGCTCACCATATCAAGTGGGTCATAGCCCCTGACTCAGACCATTAACCTGGCTAGAGGAAAATAAATCCCCTTTGCCCCTTGCTGGACAGTTGGTTCATCCTGACCTGCATCACAGACCCTTGAGATCCTTGAAATGGGTTAGGATGTATGCAATGGTATGATTGTTATGCTATGCATGGGATAACGTAGGTAACCCTGTTATGAGTCCCAATTAAGGACTGCAAACCAAAACCTGCAAGAAATTTGGTAAACTCTGTTATGAGTCCTAATTAAGGACTATAAACAAAACCTGCAAGTAGTTCCTGTGTCAGATAACAAGCATGCAAAAAGTCAAGTACGAAGGCACACAAGTCACACAAGAGGAGCCCTTAAAGTTCAGGCCAGCATGGGGTCTAGGTATTACCCTCTTGAAGTTGGTGGGCTCAACCTGTCCTATTAGAAGTAACCGGGTTCTAAGGGTCCCAATATCACTGGATTGCTTTCATTGTTCATCGTTTCGATTTAGCCACTGAACTGGCGACCGAAATATTCCAAGAAAGCAACCCTCAATTGAGTGTAGTATCGAGTATCAACCAACCTCGGACTGCACCAAAGTCAGTTATCTCACTACCCTAAAGAGGCCAAGATAGTTAAATTAAGGTTCCTAAGGTCAGTTGATGCTTCACGACACCACGCGGAGGCCCCGTACTCTCCTTGACTGAACTCAAGGGTTACCGGTACACACCAAAGTGCCACATCAACATAGTACACTGTTTCAACCATGTCGGTATACCCCGCACAGTTCCCTCACAGCCTTGTTGCTACTTTCTAAGAAGGTATCCCCAGATCCGGGTTAGGATCTATAGAACTCCCGAGACAGTACCCACAATAATAAAGCAAGCAATTCAGACAATTGAAAACACAAGTGATCTTAGTCCTAAGGTACACCTCACTTTAAAGATTCCCCAGCAGAGTCGCCAGTTCTGTGATCGGTGGATCTGGAACTGATTGTTTAACGTTGGTTCGCGAAATGTCGCGGTAAGCAAGAGTCACCACCGTCTTTTATTTTCTCCAAATGGAAAGAACAAAAGCACAGAAAAATTCCTTATAGAGATTTCTCTCGGTTCGGGAGGTAGATTATAGAAAGGGAAGGTGTTAGCACCCTTTCTATCCATGGTTATCCATGGGCTCTTAGGTACTTGCTCATTGTGTTTTCAAAAATGGTTTGTTTGCTTTTCAACTGTGGGTTTTAAAAAGTTTCTTTGAAAATTCCAGTTCGACTCTTGTATCAGTCCTCAAGAGTGTTTGAAAAGTTGCTTTCGAAAGCTTTTTGAAAGTGTTGGTGTGAAAAGTATTTTTGATTTGTTTTGAAATTAGAGCAAGTATCTAGAGTCGTCTACCTACCCTAAGGAATTCGTCTGTGTAGATGTCCTTAAAGTAGTGCCATCCCATCATTGAGAGGTAGGTAGCACCACCGTTGGAGGTGTTCGGGTCAATTCGAAGGTTCGGGACATGGTGATCACCAGAGCAATAGGAAGATACCTTAGAAGCTACCCTCATGCCAGGTTCCCGGATCATGAGGACTTACTAAAACATCCTCTACTCGACGATCACCTTTCGAGGGGCAAGGCAACAGTGAGGCGTACCCTAGGGGTGGTGTGTGATTTGTGTATCATGTTCATTTGCATTTATCTTGTTCATGTCGCGGGTGATCTACGCGTTGCTTTTATTTTAACATTCATTCTTGCATGCAAATTTATTAACAGTTAAAAAAGATGCGGAAATTAAAGTTCCTACACTATTACAAAGGTGCGGGTCCACATCGCCAAATTAAATCTAGGACCCGATTTGAAATAAAATAAAGAATGCGGAAAAGATAAATGTCTAATTTACACGACTTTGGGAGAATTACATTAATATTTAAAAGAAGGAATAAGAATAAAATGCGCGAAGAGAATAAAAATCGGGAATGCGAGGGCGTTGGATTAAATGAAATTATTTAAAAGTATTTTTTAGTTTTTTGTATTTATGAATTTTTATGAGAATTAAATGGAATTTAAAACCTAATTCTAGCTATTTTTAATTTATTAAAAAAAACATGTTAAAGTTAAACCTAGAATTAACCTAATTAATTAATACAATTTTATTTACAAAAATAAATAATTAATTATTAATGATGAAAAGAAAAAAAAGAAAAGATAAAAGTAATTAAACCCTAATTCTACAAATTTTAAGTTTATTAAGAAAATGTTAAAGTTAATCCTAGAATTTAAAAACTAAATTAATTAACAAGATTTTATTTACAAAAATATTAAATCAAATATATTTTATTTTTTTGTCTTTTCTGATTTTTACTATTTATATTTTTTTTTATGTTATGAAAATATTGATTTAAAGAATTAAATTAAAACTAATTAAAAAAATATAAAAAGAATGAAAAAAAAAACAAACCAATGGGGGGTTCTGTCCCCAAACTGGAGGTTAAGTTGTAGCAATCAGGCCCAATAGACCCTTGGCCTTGTTGACTTTTCATGCTAGCATGTGGCTTCGTTGACCAACGCACATGGTACTCTTCAAACATTGGCCTTTGGATTAGGATTATGGGACAAGTGGCGTGCCTAGATTGTGAGCGTATGGTGGACGCTTGGAGAGAGCACTGCATGCAAATATAGTCAGAAAAATAATATGGAGAGAGGGGGGACCTGGGAATCGAACCCAGGTCCCAGAGTTTACCAATGCAACGCCTGACCAATGGAGCTGTTAACGCACTTTGTATATTATATGGACCATAATTATTATAAGAAAAGACAAACATTAGTGGTCTGAGTCAGCAAAACGCGCGCCACTCTTTGAATAGGCCAACCATATCATGCCACCTGATCTTCTTCCTCGTCCATGCGTTTTGACCTGAAAAAGAACATCAAATAGCGGGGGTTTTGAACCCCCACAATCTGAAGTGCTAAAAAATAGCGAATAGAAATTGGCTGCATATAAAAAAAGCGCGAGGGATGTTTTAGATTCAGTGGAACGTCACGAGTTCAATGGTATAATTCTTATGGTTCAATTTTTCCATATGGACGAAGCCCTCTTTGAAGGTCGTTGCAACCCTAAAATGCTCCCATGGTGATTTCGCGTATAGGCAAACAAAACTCAATTAAACAATATGGTTATCTTCAGAATGAATCAATTAGTATAAATCAACCAAGAAAATGCAATGAGAATGCTTAAAAATTGAAACACGAATATGCATAAAACGTGAAAAACTTTGAGTTCTATATACCAATTCTGGGTGCTATACGCGTGGAAAAATATCCAGTCAGGTTCAGTAATGCCTTAGGAAGCTTTTTGGATTAATATTTTCCTTTGAATCGTCCTCTAAGGCAGTTTTCAGTTTTTGATTTTTTTGATAAAAATGCAAGATTTTTCTTGATGTTTGGGCGCATCTCTCAGGTCTTTGTGCATTAGGTTTGCATCAGTATATGTATAGGAACTGATTAGGGTTGAAATTTGGATCCAAAACCCTTTGCATTGATGTATATGATATTTGATTTTCATGGCATATCTTCCAAATCTTTTCATGTGCTTTTGGTGCCAATTATGATCAAATCACCTTGATTCTTTCCATATTAGATAGGGCACGAAATCTTGAAGGTATTCCATGCATAAAAAGATTTGAAAAGCTTGTTTTAGTATTTTTCACATATTTTATTTTATTAAATGAATTAATAGAAATTAAAAATTCAAATAAATAAATAAAAATAATGAATAAATCCCCTTTGGGCCAAATGGTCGTGCATGTGCTTTGGATGATGAATCTTGGAAGAAAATGTGGCCCATTAGCAATTTTAAGGCATTTGAAGCGAAGTTGACTTTTCAAAATACCCAAAAATTTCCCAACTTCCACAAGGCATATCTTGCTCAATTTTTAAGCTTTGATCATGTTATTAGACATTTTGGAAAGGTCTTGAAGTCCTCTAACCAATGCCTTTGGTCCCATGTCATTTTGATTTACCAATCTCAAGTTATGGCCTTTGACTTAAAGTCCCTTTTTGTTGACTTTTGAAAATGACCTATAATGTTGAAATTGATAACTTTTTGTGAGAGCATTTCTTGGACTTGAAGTGTGAAGAGGAGTTGTAGGAAATGTCTTTATCTTCAAAATGAGCTTTGGATGGAATTTTTCTGATAAACCATGTGGAAGTTATGTCTTGGTCAAGTTACAGTTGACTTTTTCAACTGTCCAAATATGGAAACTTTTGCATCTTGAGACTTTTTGAGCCATGCTTTGAGAATCATGATCAAGAATTGATCAAATGATGTTTGTGGCTTCAAAATTAGATGTTGACCAAAAATTTGAACTTTTGACTGTCAAATGACCATTTTGCCCCTACAGTTGACTGTTGGGTAATTAGGGTTTTTGACTGTGCAATTTTGTGCTGTAAGTCTTGAAACTTGACATGAGGATACTTGACAATGTTTATAAGCATGTGGGACTTGATTGGACCCTTGGAAACTTCATTTTCTTTGTCAGAACCAAAACCCTAGCTTTTGACTGTTAGGAGGCCCTTGAACTGTGCAACCCTTGGGGAATTTTGAAGCATGCTTTTGGCAAATCTTGAAGAATATGGGAGGGCAAATTTTGGGGTACAACAATATGTTTATATGATGATTTATATCATGAATCGGTATATCCGACTTTTGATTTTGTGATGTGCATTATAATGCAAAGTGATGAAAAATACGAATATGTGATACTTCAATTTATGTTTGGATGAAATTTTGAAACTCTGATTTTATTATTAATTACGAGGGGTAGAATTAGGGTGTTACATTAGTGGTATCAGAGCAGGTCGGTCTGTCTGGCCAAGTTGTTGAGTTTGTTGTTGTCTAACAATCAAGTATTGTTGTTTGCTGATTCTAATCCTTGTTTTGTTGTGATCATAAGTTGTTATGGCTGGAAGGAACACTGGTAGGAATGATGAGGCTCTTGTTGCTGCTATGCAGGCAATGGCTCAGGCTTTCCAAAACCCTCCGAATGCTGACGAGAATGCTGGGTCTCGTAGTTTGGCAACCTTCCAAAGAGAGAATCCTCTTACTTTCCAAGGAAAGTATGATCCCAAAGGTGTTATGGCGTGGCTGAAGGAGGTTGAAAGAATCTTCCGTGTGATGGATTGCACTCCTGTGCAAAGGATCCGTTATGGTACTCATAAACTAAGTGCTGAAGCAGATGACTGGTGGGTTGAAACCCGTCAGAGGCTTGAGATTGCTGGTGAGGAAGTGACATGGGAAGTTTTCCGAAGGGAATTCATGAGGAAGTATTACATGGAATATGTTCGGGGAAAGAAGGAGATAAAGTTCCTTGAATTAAAGCAAGGAAGCGTGTTTATCACTGATTATGCTGCAAGGTTCACTATGTTGGCCAAGTTTTATCCGCATTATGATGGGCCGAATGACGAGTTCTCTAAATGCATCAAGTTTGAAAATGGTTTGCGTCATGAGATTAAGAAAGTTGTTGGTTATCAGAAAATCCGTGTCTTTTCGGATTTGATTGATAGTTGTAGGATCTTTGAGGAGGACAGTAATGCTCATTATAAGATTATGTCTGATAAGAGAAACAAAGGTCAGCAAAGCCGTGGAAAACCGTATGATGCTCCAGATGGTAAAGGGAAATAGAAAGCGTTTCAAGGGCGAAGAATTAGTGGGGGAGATGCTCCTGCTAGTATTATTTGTTACAAGTATTGGAAACCAGGCCACAAAAGTAATGTTTGTCGAAGCGATGTTAGAGCTAAGGAGAATGAGGTGAGATGTCTCCGATGTGGAGAGGTGGGCCATATGACTCGTGATTATAGACATAAGGATGTGGTCTGTTTTAATTATGGCGAGGGAGGTCACATTAGTTCTCAATGTAAGAAGCCTAAGAGGACTCAAGGAGAAGGAAATGTGTTTGCTTTGTCGGGTGATCCGACGGCAAACGAGGATGGTCTTGTTCGAGGTACTAGTTTCATTAATAGCTTTCCTCTTATTACTATTATTGATACTTGTGCTACTCACTGTTTTATTGCTGTTGATTGTGTAAAGAGATTGGGTCTCACTTTGTCGTCTCTGGATAGAGATATGGTGGTAGAAGTTCCGGCTAAGGGAATTGTTACTACTTCTTTTGTATGTGCAAGCTGCCCTTTATCAATCTTTGATAGAGACTTTATGGTGGATCTTGTTTGTTTACCGCTTGTCGGGTTGGACGTGGTTTTAGGTATGGCTGGTTAAAAGCTAATTATGTCCATATCAATTTCTATGACAACACTGTGAGGTTTTCTTCCTTAGTAGAAGAAGAACAATCTATGTTAGTGTCGACGAAGCAGTTGAATGAGTTCATGAAGGGTGAGGCATTGGTTTTCTTGTTGATGGCGACTCTTTCTGTGGAGAGTCAAGCTGTGATATCAAACTTTTTGGTGGTGTGCGATTTTCCCGAAGTATTCCCTGATGAGATTCCTAGTGCACCTCCAGAAAGAGAAGTTGAATTTTCTGTGGATCTTGTCCCTGGTACCAGACCTATCTCTATGGCACCATACAGGATATCCGCATCCGAGTTAGCAGAATTGAAGAGCCAATTAGAAGATTTTCTCGAGAAGAAGTTTGTTAGACTTAGTGTGTCACCGTGGGGAGCTCCTGTGTTATTGGTGAAGAAGAAATACGTGAGCATGCGACTTTGTGTTGATTATCGTCAGTTGAATAAAGTGACTATCAAGAATAGGTATCCACTTCCTAGAATTGATGATTTGATGGACCGTTTGGTTGGCGCTCGCATGTTTAGTAAGATTGATTTGAGATCGGGTTACCATCAAATAAGGGTGAAAGAAGAAGATGTTCAGAAAACTGCTTTCAGGACGAGGTATGGACATTACGAATATTTGGTGATACCTTTCGGTGTCACTAATGCACCTGGAGTATTCATGGAGTACATGAATCATATTTTCCATCCTTACTTGGATCGTTTCGTGGTGGTTTTCATTGATGATATTCTGGTTTATTCTAAATCGGAAGAAGAGCACGCAAAACATTTGCGCATCGTGATGGAAGTTCTGAAAGAAAAGAAGCTTTATGCTAAGTTGTCAAAGTGCGAGTTCTGGTTAAGTGAAGTGGGCTTTTTGGGGCATGTCATTTCTGGTGATGGCATTGCAGTTGATCCTTCTAAAGTTGATGCTGTGTTGAGATGGGAAACTCCTAAGTCTGTTACTGAGATTAGAAGTTTCTTAGGATTGACTGGTTACTATAGAAGGTACATTGAAGGTTTTTCTAAGTTGGCGCTTCCTTTGACAAAGTTGACTTGTAAAGGAGATGCATTTGTGTGGGATGTCAAGTGTGAAGAAAGTTTTGTTGAATTGAAGAAAAGGTTGACAACGGCTCCGATCTTGATTCTACCTAATCCTGAAGAATCGTTTGTTGTTTATTGTGATGCTTCTAAGATGGGTTTAGGTGGTGTGCTTATGCAAAATGGAAAAGTGATTGCTTATGCTTCTAGGCAATTGAAGATTCATGAGAAGAATTATCCTACGCATGATTTGGAGCTTGCAATGGTTGTTTTTGTGCTTAAGATTTGGAGGCATTATCTTTGTGGTTCTAGATTTGAAGTATTTAGTGACCATAAAAGTTTGAAGTACTTGTTCGATCAGAAATAGCTTAATATGAGACAAAGACGGTGGCTTGAATTGCTGAAAGATTATGATTTTGGATTGAATTACCATCCTGGTAAAACTAATGTGGTGGCCGATGCTTTAAGTCGAAAGACTTTGCATATGTCACTGTTGATGGTGAAAGAGTTGGAATTGATTGAGCAATTTAGAGATATGAGTCTTGTAGTAGAAGTGACGCCGAAGAGTGTTATCTTGGGAATGTTAAAGATCAATAATGATTTCCTTGATAGTGTTAGAGAAGCTCAGAAACTTGATGTGAAACTTGTTGATTTGTTGGTTGGTATTGGACAAACTGAAAATGAAGATTTCAAGTTGGATGCTCAGGGTGTATTGAGGTTCCGAGATAGGATTTGTATTCCCAATGATGTGGATTTGAAGAGAATGATCTTGGAAGAAAGTCATAGAAGCAATTTGAGTATTCATCCCAGAGCGACCAAAATGTATCAAGATTTAAAGAAACTATTTTATGGTCGGGCATGAAGAGAGAGGTGGATCAGTTTGTTTATGCTTGTTTGACTTGTCAGAAGTCTAAAGTGGAGCATCAGAAACCTGCAGGGTTGATGCAACCGTTAGAGATTCTGGAGTGGAAATGGGATAGCATTTCTATGGATTTCGTAACGGGGTTACCGAATACACCAAGAGGACACGATGCGATTTGGGTGATTGTTGATAGGCTTTCGAAGTCGACTCACTTTATTCCTATTAACATCACTTATCCCGTATCGAAGTTGGTGGAAATTTATACGCATGTGATTGTGAGATTACATGGTATTCCTTTGTGTATTGTTTCAGATAGAGATCCGAGGTTTACTTCTGAATTTTAAAAGAGCTTGCAAGAGGCTTTGGGTTCAAAGTTGAGGTTGAATTCGGCTTATCATCCTCAGACTGATGGGTAGACGGAAAGGACGATTCAATCATTGGAAGACTTGTTACGTGCTTGTATTCTTGAACATGGTAGTTCATGGGATACATAGCTTCCTTTGATTGAGTTTACTTATAACAATAGTTTTCATGCTAGTATTGGAATGGCACTGTTCGAGGCTTTGTATGGTCGGAGGTGTAGAACTCCTTTGTGTTGGCATGAGTCGGGTGAAAGTGTGGTGCTTGGACCAGAATTGGTTAGAGAGACTACTGAGACGGTGAAGATGATTAGCGAAAAGATGAGAATTTCTCAAAGTCGACAAAAGAGTTATCATGATAAAAGGAGAAAAGACTTGGAATTTCAAGATGGTGATCATGTATTTTTGCGAGTTACTCCTACAACCGGCGTTGGGAGAACATTGAAGTCGAAGAAGCTAACTCCTCGCTTTATTGGTCCTTACCAAATTACTAGTAAAGTGGGAAAAGTGGCTTATAAAGTGGCGTTACCGCTAAATCTTTCGAACTTGCATGATCTGTTTCATGTGTCGCAACTTCAGAAGTATGTTCCAGATCCTTCACATGTGATTGAGATGGATGATATTCAAGTGCGAGACAATCTTACGGTGGAGATGATGCCATTAAGGATCGAAGATCGTGAGATAAAGTCTCTTCGTGGCAAAGAGATCTCCTTGGTTAAAGTTGTTTGGATAGGAGCAGCTGGTGAAAGTGCGACGTGGGAGTTAGAAAGCAAGACGCGGGATTCCTATCCCGAGCTTTTCGAGTCAGGTAATTTCGAGGATGGAACTTTTTTTAAGTGGGGGAGAGTTGTAACGCCCCGTTTTATTTAATATTATATTAATATTTTCGAGTTACCATTTGACGTTTATTTTTGCGACGAGAATATTTAAATTAACCGGTATATCTGTTCATATATTCGGCGATGTTTTATTCGGACCGATAATTATTTTATTCGGTCCGATATTTGTTTTGAGGGACCGGTAATTATTTTATCCGGTCCGGTATTTGTTTTGAGGGACCGGTAATTATTTTATTCGGTCCGGTATTTATTTTGAGGGACCGGTAATTATTTTGTTCGGTCCGGTTTTTATTCCGTTCGGTTCGGTAAAATATTATTCGGACCGATATTTAATTATTTGGAGTTATTTTAATTATTTGAGTTAATAATATTATTTAGTATTATTTGGTAGTATATTTCAAGAAGGGTATTCTAGTAACTTTGCCTTGCTAGTCTTGTACCAAAACCAAACCAAACACTTGTTTTATGTTAAAAAACACACTTAGAGAGAGTTTGAGAGAAGAGAGTCTTGGAGAAGAGAAGAGCAAGAACAAAGCCAAAGCTAGGGTTGGAACATCAAGAATCAATTCAAGCATTTAAGGTAAGGGGTTTGATTTTCCAATGCTTATAGTTACACTACGCCAAAAAAGACCTACGAAAGCGCTTTTTTTGGCCTTTAAAAGTGCTTAAAAGCGCTTTCTAAGGTGGCGCTGCTATAGGTTTTAGCAGCGCTTTTTGTTTAATGAAAAGTGTTTTCGTAGGTCTACTTATGACAGTGCTTTTTCTAAAAAGCGCTCTCTTAAGTACCCTTATGGCAGCGCTTTTTCTAAAAAGCGCTCTCTTAAGTAGGCTTTTGGCAGCGCTTTTTCTAAAAAGCGCTCTCTTAAGTAGGCTTTTGGCAGTGCTTTTTTATGAAGAAGCGCTTTCATTGGTGGCGCTTTTTTCTGGAAAAGAGCTTTCATAGGTTGTCTTTTAGCAGCGCTTTTTCTTGGAAAAGCGCTGTCATATGTTTACCTTAGACAGCGCTTTATGTGAAAAAGCGCTGTCATAGGTCTACCTATGAAAGCGTTTATCTTCAAAAAGTGCTTTCATAGGGTGTTTTTTTTTTAGAGGTATAATTTATATAATTCATATACCTGCATTGTTTGCAGCATATTATTTATATAAACCAGTTGCCATAACATGTAATTCATAAACAGCGGTAATGCATTGTAATCCAAAATATATATACACCATTTTTGTACCTCAAATTATATATAAACCATTGTTATCAGCATTGTAACTCAAAATCAGTCTTACAAAATCAACCCTAACAATAACTAAGTGGTGTGATTAAATATGATGTTTGCGACGGTTTATTTATAATAAATACTTGATGATATGCGATGCGATGATATGTTTATCTTGATGTGGCGACGTGGGTTTTATACCAATTTTGATGTGCGACGATGATATTTTGTTGTGTCGTGTTTGTGATGTCGTGTTGTCGAGTCACATATATTGCATTAGCGACGAGAGCTTTTATGCCAAGCGACGAGGGCTTTTATGCCAAAGCGACGATGGACTTTTATGCCGAATGTCCCTAATTATGGACAAAGCGACGGGTACCACATGCATAACATAGTCGTGTCTCATGGAGTCGGTTATGTTTATTTTTGAGTCTTTTGGCGTTGAGTTTTATTTGATGGCTTATAATAAATTTTAATCAACTAAATAAATATATACAAATTTGAAAAATGAGAGCGAGAGACGTATAATGTGAATTTAAGCAGAAACTGTATGATAGCACGAGTTTTTTACTATTGCAAATTTCATAATGGTTTCTAATGCACCAGTTTTCTAAATGTCTTTTTTAAAGACTTTTCATTGCTATTTTCATAATATATTATTTCAAATTATTCTATTTTTTTCCATATATATAATTAATGTTTTTTACTAATTCTAAATTATGACACTTAAATTATATTTTTCATAACTCCATAATTTTCTTCTATTACTTGTTTCTTATTCAATACTTATATTATATAATTTAACAATAAAGACTTAATATTCTCTTAGTCAAGTATATTAATCTAAGAGTTTTTTTTATTTCTTATTTTATTTCTCAATTTAATAGCAGTAGATTGTTCATTGTAATGAAAGACTTTGCAAGCATAGATCTACGGGTATATGTGAACGTATATATAGATATCAGTTGTAAATCGTTTATTTTAATATTCATCTTTTAAATATTTCTTTCGCTACTGTTTTACAATAATTCAGTATATAATTCATTTTTGATTAAATTGTAGAATATTTTTAACAAAATCTGATTAACATTAAAGACTTAATACTCTTTTTGGTCAAATATATTAATCTAAAAATAATTTTTATTTTTAAATTTAAAATTCGATATATATTATTATCTTATATTTATAACTATGTGAATGTTAATTAATTAAAAAAATAAATTTAAATTTGATAAATAAGATTACACGACTTATAATGTAAATCTAAACTGTAACCTTACTCTATGATCAAGGAAGCACTTGAGTGATAGGTTATTTGATTACACGACTTATAATGTAAATCTAAACTGTAACCTTACTCTATGATTAAGGAAGCACTTGAGTGATAGGTTATTGTGATAACTGTTTTAAACTTGACATGTTAAATTCTTATTGGATAATTTAAAACAGCCCATATGATTAATAGGGAGTAGTAGTTTGTCGTAGTAGAAAGAACCTCTTTTTTAGAAAGAGGTCTAAAATTTAATTATTTTTAGCATTATTAAAAGGTAACAAATGATTTAAAATGGAAGCATAAGTATAATTAATACACATGCACCATTTTTCATTATATTTTTTCACAAGAACTACATTTGAGAGTCAGGTTGTGTACTGGGATTCAGAAATAAAATGTGTCTCTAGGATGTCTTTTACAACTAGTTCTACAACCTCTGCTTTTTTGGAGGACTGTTTTCTCCTACGCTAGGCGACCACATTGAGGGCAGGATCTATAATCAAGTGGTGACATGCAATTTCTGGATCTAATTCGGGCATCTCGGCCACACTCTAGGCGAATAGGTCATCATTATCTCTTAGGTAAGCCTTGAGTTGCCTTTTCTCCAAGTCTGGGAGGTCTGCTCTAATCTTCACTCCTCTGGTGGGGGTCGTTTCTGAGGGGAACGAGATCAAATTCTCCGTCCGAGATTGGCCGCACATAATTAGAGAGTTCTTTACAACCTGCAGATGGAGACTAACCTTCTCCTTCGACCATTGGCTCCTTTCCCTTGTTTCTTTGCTCGGCACGATCTTCCTTGGATAAGCGACGGTCGAGGTCGACGATGTCGACCCTCGGTAGTGGCTTAACTTCCTCGAAGCTGGAGGGTAGTGTGGCCCTGATAGTCGTTCGAGGTTGAACGTTGATGGAACTAAGGCCTCTGGCTGAAGCTTCAGAACACCTTCTTGCTGCTTGGATATCCCCGTGGAGGATGGCGACCAAACCTTCGGCAGTGTAGTACTTCATCTTGAGATTCACTATGGAGGGGACCGCGATTAGTTTGGCGAGAGTGAGCCTTGCGAAGATGCACTGGTAGAGGGAAGGGCAATCTACTACCAGAAATTGGGTCTTGATGGCTCTGGCCATCACCCCTCTCCCGAAGGTGACGATTAACTCGACATATCCCCAAGTTTTCGTGCTGGCTCCATTGAAGCCCTGGAGGTTTGATCCTACGTACGGGGTCATATGACTTTCATTCAGCTGTAAGGTGGTGAACAACTGGGTGTACATGATGTCCACCGACCTGCCCTGATCGACCAGTATGTGTCACACATTGAAATTCACCATGCGAGCTCTCATGAGTAACAGGATGGTTGAGTTCGAGGCTCTGCCCGACAATTCCTCCCTTTAGAAAGTGAGGCTATGAGAGCCTCCTCAGAATTTATCCAGCGTGGCGTCCATGTCCGAATTAGCTTCGATGAGCTGGTCGAATCTTCTTTTTACTGAACCAACCATTTTCCTGTTGAATCCCCCTCCAGAGATGATCATAGCAGAGGGGAACAATTCCCAAGGACTGTGAGAGGAGAAGTATAATGGTACGTTCTCCATATTTGGGTAGTAGAAATCTTCTGGCCGCGAGATGCTCATGGCGACCAATATGGTTTTAATGTCGGGGGACTCCTTCCCCTCTTTGATGTTTTTAGTTTCTGGTGCTTCTTCACAGGAATCTTCCTTCTTCTTGTATTGTTTGAGGTGCCCATCTAGAATCAGTATCTCGATTGCATCCTTGAGATGAATGCAATCCTCAGTGTTGTGCCCATGGATTTTGTGAAACATGCAATATTTGCTCTTGTCGATTCCTGGTTTGGAAGGTGTCTGTCGGAGGAAACGTGCCCTGGCTTGTTTGAATTAAGAATTGGCGCACTCAGACAGAATACTCTCCCTTGAAGTAGTCAAAAGGGTGTATTCGTGGAAATGACTAGCTGACCCCTTGTAGTCCTTGGAGTCCCAGAACCTGTCTTCCCATTTCTTTTCTCCCCAACAGAATATCGAGGGCTCGTCGTTCCTCGAGGTCTTGTCACTCTCTCTGTTCCTCGATTCCCTGACACTGTTGGAGGCTTCCTTCTTCTCGTATTAGATGTACGCACGGGCCTTGAGGAGGAGGGAGTCGAGCGTGGCTAGTGATTCGATGCCTATAACTTTGGCAAAGTCGCTGCACGGACGGAGTCCGCGCTCGAGGAGATATTTCTTCATGTTGTCGATCGTGGAGACCTGCACCGCTTCCTTGTTGAAGCGCTATATATATGCTCGCAGAGATTCGTCTCTGCCTTGGATGATCGCTTCGAGTGAAGCTTTCGTCTTTAGATGTCGACGGGAGGCGGTGAAGTGCCTCGAAAATATCCTCCCAAACTGCTTATAAGAGGTAATGGATTCGTCCGGGAGACTTTTATACTAAGACATTGCTCCTTTCCTGAGAGTGGTTGAGAATAATCTGCACTTGATGGCCCCTCTGACTCCTCGATAGTCGAGAAGAGTGTCAATATTCTCTATATGTTCACCAGGGTACATCGTTCCATCGTAGGTTCCCAGCGGGGGTGACTTCTCCAGACCGACTGGGAGTTAGGCCTATGTAATCTCCCTTGATAGCGGGTCGTGGATCTCGTCATCTTCATTTTCTATGGGAGATGGAGAAGGGGAGTGATAATTCCTTCCTCGTCGATCATCGCGGTCTCGTCGGGGGGAGGACTCCTCCGTTTGTGTCTTGGTTCGAGCGAAGGTAATCGAACGCGGTCGATTTGATGACCACCCTTTTTCTTCTTGGATGAAGGAGAGTCTATATCTTTCATAGGAGGTGTACGGTTGCGTTTCTTGAAGAAAGAAACGTCGCACTTCTCCTTTCTTGGTGGAAGGCCATGCCTAGGTGGACATATGTTGGGGGAGTCTCGTCGTTGGATTCTTCGAGAGGGAGACCCTGGCCGCTTCTACTCCAAGGCCCCTATCCTTTGGTTCTGCTGCAGGGTAAGGGCATTGGTCTGGTTGATGGCAGCGAGCAATGCTGCAATGGCCGAGTCAGCGTTGAGAGGGATGGGAACTAGTTGCAGCATCTTTGGCATTTCCTTGATGGGATCCTTGGGATGTCCCTTATCAAAGAATTGATTGTCGCTGCGCCGGGTATCAGTTGAGTCTGGAGATGCAGTCTGGCCGTCGCGGAAACCTAGGTTATCCTCGAGGTGAGGATGTTCATGGCTTCCGCCGACTTTGTGAGCCAGGGAAAGAATAGTCTTTTTGAGCAGGTGAAGATCATCATGATCGACCATGATTGGTGAAAGGAATCTTGAATAACTGCTTTGGTCTTTGAGTTCCGGGGAAAGAAAGATGGGGAGAGCAACTTCCCACAGACGGCGCCACTGATTTTACCAGTTGATCAGAACCTGCAAGGTGGCCGGATGATGATCTTCAGTCGGGATGTGACGTCGAGGAGGAAAAAAGGGAGTTGTATCTGCAAGGCACTCCAGCGATCAAGTAAGTGTGGGAGCGAAGAGATACAAGCAAAGTATTAGGGTATTCGTGGTGAATAATGAATATTCGGTACCTGGCCCTCACATGTGTGAGGGTTTATATAATTCCCCCGACGCATGGCCATTGGTTCCTATTTTTGGATCTGGATACGCGGGTCCGCAAAAATAGATAACTGTCAGGACTTGATCAATACCGGGCAGGTGTGCCCGTAACTAGCCGTTAGATTCGAGGAGGAGGTAGGTTAAAGACAACGATCTGGTCGATTCCTGATCGTCTGTACGACTTGAGATCAGAAAGATTAAGAGGTGTTCGTCAATCATCGTGGGTCAGTGCCGGTCTAGAAGGATAAAGGGTCGACATAGCCCGACGGAAAGCAAGGAGATACGGGCCATGGGCGCACAGGCCGTACCGAAAGAAAGGGTGAGACTGGGCCCACTCTGAATATTGTGCCAGTCCAAAACAAATTTTGTTAAAGTTTACTATTTTAATCATGAGCAATAGTATTTTCTATAATTTTCTCATAATTTTTAAAAAACATTTTATCGAGTCACTATTATATTATTAATATATTAATTAAATGTGTTTTCAGAAAATAATTTTTTATCTATAATAGTGACTATAAAAAATATTTCAACATTACTTATTAGAATGTGCTATATAATTAAGATTTTGATGTTTAAATTTATAAATAATAAATTGAATAAAATAAATTATAAATAAACTAATCCGTACCAGTATCCGTGTGAACGCACGGATAACACATAAGTATCGTGTGACTGCACGAATAATCATATTAAAATCTGTGTGAATGCACCGGTTATTATATTTTTTGTAAAATTAAAAAAAAATTAAAATAATGTATGAATCCAAATGCAAGAAAAATATGTTATTTTTTAATTATTTATGTATATAATATTTTTATTTTGAAATTCTTTTTAATTTAAGATACAATATTTTATAAGATAAGTTTATTATTTATTATTGATATGCAATTGAATTCATTTAATTATATTAATTAAATCATATTGATTGTTTCTACAAGATTAATTGATCCATTAAAATATAATTAAATTTAGTTAATGAAAATAAACTATATGCTATTGATATATTTTTTAGAAAATTGAAATATTATTCCTCATATAAATTACAATTTTATGATTAATTGATAAACTAATTGTGATTTATGATTATAAGTATCTTAAAATTCATATAAATTATGATTTATTCCAAAATGATAAAATATTTTTTTAAATAAATATTTTAAAATGAGTAATGATTAACTTAAAATTAAGTATATAAAGTGAACAATTAAAATCGATAAAATTTTCTATCCCTTTTAAAAAAATTTATTAAAAAATGTTAGTAAAATTAAGATTTGTTTAAAATTTCAAGTATTATTATAGTTTAAAAAACATTTTGTTATTAAAAAATATTAAAAATCAGGAATTTTTATAAATATTATAAAAAATCATGTATTCTAAAGAAATATTAATAAAAATCACATAATTTTTATTAGTATTTCTTAAAATACTTTATTTTTAGTATTTATTAATAAAATACTTTTGAAAAAAAACTATTATACGGATGGTAACTTTATCAAAGAGTTAATTAATTAATTAATTTAATTAGATTATTTTCAAAAGATTAATTGATTCATTAAAATTCAATTAAATTTAAATAATGAAAGTAAATTATATAATATTGAAATAATTTTAAATAGAATTCAAAAAGTATTTTAAAAAAAACTATATGATTTTAAGTACTATTGATATTTTTTGAAATTATTTAGATTTTTATGAAAAGATTAATAAAACAAAATAAAATCAATTGAGATTTTGTAATTTTTTTAAACTTATAAAATAACTAAAACTTATCAGAATCTTTTCAAATTAATTTTATAATGGTAATCATGATAAAAAAATATTAAATGGTATAATAAGTGGTAATCATAAAAAATTAATGATAAAAAGTAAAAATTTAATGATACAATTATTTTTATAAACGGAATAAGTTACGCTTGTTTTTATAAACGGGAATAATTTACAAATATTTTTATATAGGAGAAAAATTGAAGTATTAAAATAATTGTTTTTAACATGAATAAATTAAAATTTGCTTTATAAATTATCACACATGTTAAAGACACTTGTAAATGAGAAAAAATCTACATATTAATATAAATATTTTTATATACGGAAATAATTTACAATATATATTTTTTTAAACGGGAATAAATATATACAAATTTGACCAATGAGAGTGAGAGACGTATAATGTGAATTTAAGCAGAAACGGTACGATAGCACGAGTTTCTTACTATTGCAAATTTCATATTGGTTTCTAATGCACCGATTTTCTAAATGTCTTTTTTAAAGACTTTTCATTGCTATTTTCATAATATATTATTTCAAATTATTCTATTTTTTTCCATATATATAATTAATGTTTTTTACTAATTCTAAATTATGACACTTAAATTATATTTTTTCTAACTCCATAATTTTCTTCTGTTACTTGTTTCTTATTCGATACTTATATTATATAATTTAACAATAAAGACTTAATATTCTCTTAGTCAAGTATATTAATCTAAGAGTTCTTTTTATTTCTCATTTTATTTCTCAATTTAATAGCAGTAGATTGTTCATTCTAATGAAAGACTTTGCAAGTATAGATCTACGGATATATGTGAACGTATATATAGATACAAGTTGTAAACCGTTTATTTTAATATCCATCTTTTAAATATTTCTTTTGTTACTGTTTTACAATAATTTAGTATATAATTCATTTTTGATTAAATTGTAGAATATTTTTAACAAAATTTGATTAACATTAAAGACTTAATACTCTTTTGGTCAAATATATTAATCTAAAAATAATTTTTATTTTTAAATTTAAAATTCAATATATATTATTATCTTATATTTATAACTATGTGAATGTTAATTAACTAAAAAATAAATTTAAATTTGATAAATAAGATTACACGAGTTATAATGTAAATCTAAAATGTAACCTTACTCTATGATTAAGGAAGCACTTGAGTGATAGGTTATTGTGATAACTGTTTTAAACTTGACATGTTAAATTCTTATTGGATAATTTAAAACAGCCCATATGATTAATAGGGAGTAGTAGTTTGTAGTAGTAGAAAGAGCCTCTTTTTTAGAAAGAGGTCTAAAATTTAATTATTTTTAGCATTATTAAAAGGTAACAAATGATTTAAAATGGAAGCATAAGTATTATATTAAAACGAAGCCCTAATTTATTTAATATCAAACCCTAGTTTCATTCAAACTTCAACAACAACAACAATCTCCCTCTTTTCTCTGTGTTTCTTGCCGTCACTGCCCGAAAGATGATGAACCATGATGCTGATGCTGATGCTGCTGTTATGGATGTCTCATCACTACCATCTTCATCACCTTCATCACCCCTTGCACCTTTACCATTTGAATACACACCTCCAACCCATCCTTTTAACCCACAAACATTCTTTCTTTCAGACATCATGCACCCTGGTGTTCCTCCTCCTACTGCTGCAACACTTTCATATCAAGAACAAGATATGGTGATTGAATCATCATGGCTTACACTTTCACTCCCATCACTTCCATCACTACCTCAGCCTTTATCACCTTCAATTTCTCCTCCTAATGCTACCACTAGTAGCAATAGCGAGGGGCTGGAAAGTCCTCAAACTATTCAACCACCATTCCCATGGGCTACTTTAAAGCCCGCCACCGTTCACACTCTCGATCACTTGTTGTATCGTTTGAATATAAACACTATTTCAGGTACTCTTCAATGCAAATCCTGTAGTTTTCAACAGACTGACTTTCGTTTTGATTTGCTTGAAAACTTTGAGAAGGTGGCAAATTTCATCAAGGTGGGAAAAGAAAACATGCGTAATCGTGCACCCGATGTCTGGATGAAACCGGTGTTGCCAAACTGCGAGAATTGTGGAAGAAAAAGCACAATGCAGCCATTTATTGGGAAGGAAAAAGAGATTAATTGGCTGTTTTTGCTTTTGGGTGAGATGATAGGGTGTTGCAATCTTGAGCATTTGAAGTATTTTTGCAAACATGCTGATATGCATAAAACAGGTGCCAAAGATAGATTGCTGTATCAAACATATTTGGGTTTATGCAAACAACTCCAACCAGAAGGACCCTTTGATCTATAGACTGCATATTCAATTATTTTAGTTTGATATATATTGTTTTTGGTTTGACCTTCATCAGTGTCTATGTCGACACTTGGTAGTCACAGTTTCTTTTTTTCTTTATTATTTTATGTTTTTGGTATTTCGTCTCTTTGTTGAAGTTTTTGTTCCAACCAACCTTCTTGTATATATTCTGCTTGATTTGGTACTAACTGAACCCTAGCTAGCTCCATTGCTATTGTACTTTGGAAGCAGATACTGCCTAATAGAGTGGAAGTACCTTCATCTTTTGAAACAATAATTATGTATTTATAAGTTATATAATTTTGTTTGAGTGGTACCAATTTATGACCTTTATTGTATTATTGTATTATGTTACACGTTCTGGATTCGCGTTTGGTAACCGCTATAATCAGCTTTACACTAGAAGACTAACCTTCATCAAAAGTGTATCCTCATTTCTCTAAATTCAATTTGGAAATTCAACAGAAAAAAATTTCAAACTTTTTGGAAATTCAATTTAGCTAAATTTTTTTTGGTAGAAACTCAAAACAATAATTATTGAAACAAAATCTGTTATAGGGTCTATTTTACTAGCATAAACTAGAGTTACAGTGACTACTGCAGTACAATGGTATTTTACAGAGGTATATATAATCTTTTGGATTTCTAGTATGTCATATAAGAAAGTTGGAAATGTCTTATAACATTCATTTAATTATTAACGGGACAGATATTTACTTTGACAGAAAGAGGATGGACATAAATTTACTTTGAGAGAATGAGAATGAACTATTGGTGCAAGACTTGTGTCGAGTAAATCCATAATTATTTTTCTGAAAAATTCTTCTGCCATTAAAAATGTGTCTTTTGTTTTGTTCCTAAATTTTTACTCATATTATTCGGAATGCATGTGAAAGCCTTCATATTACTGTTACTGTTATGACTTTCTTACATAAAAATTCTAATTTGCATTCGGACTGAAATTATATGCCTTTTCAAGTCTTGAAGGAATTCATAAATGAGGTTAATGTTGAGAGTTACGTGTTTTAGAATTGGTCTTTCTAGTTGCTAATAAAGTTCCTAAATATTAGGAGTTGAAGTTTGTTTTAAGTTTGAATTAGTTTTTGCTGTAACCCAGTCCTTCCTAATTATAAGGAGGAGTTATCTTTTTCTCTTTGCACGTTCTGTTATTTGTAAGGCTATTTAAAGCCATGTTTGATTCTGCTATCAATAACAAAATATCTTTTGCATATTCTGTTCAATACTTATCAATTGGCATCAGAGCTTTATCAAAAAGTTTTGATTGAGAGAGAAACACGTGAGAAGAGTGTGAGAGAAACACGTGAGAAGAGTGTAAAGAGAGATGGCAGAAAGTACCAACAATGGTAGCTTTGTGCAACCAGCCATCCCAAAATTTGATGGCTTCTATGAACACTGGGCAAAATTAATGGAGAATTTTCTTCGTTCAAAGGAATACTGGAACCTAGTAGAAGATGGAATAACTGAGATTCCAGCCGGAAGAGAGCCATCAGAAGCAGAAAACAAGGTTATCGCAGAACAACAATTGAAAGACAAGAAGGTGAAAAATTACCTTTATCAAGCCATAGATCGAGAAATTATGGAAACAATTCTGAATGATGATACTTCCAAACAAATTTGGGATTCAATGAAGCAGAAGTTTAAGGGGTCATCAAGAGTTAAGAGAGCACAACTCCAAACCCTACGAACTGAATTCGAAATTCTGAAGATGAAAGAAGGGGAAACTGTCAATGCCTATTTTGGAAGAACACTATCAATTGCCAAGAGGATGAAAGCATGCGGTGAGAGTCTCAAAGAAGCTGATATCACATCAAAAATTCTTCGATCCTTAGTTACAAAATTCAACTACGTGGTATGTTCGATTGAAGAATCAAATAATGTTGATATCTTAACTGTGGATGAACTCCAAAGTAGCCTTTTAATTCATGAACAAAGGATGAAATCATCTGTAGAAGAAGATCAAGCATTGAAAGTTACATATGATGAGCGAGTTGGACGAGGCAGAGGCACGTTTAGGGGTCGAGGAAGAGGCAGGGGCAGACAATTCTTTGACAAATCTGCTGTTGAATGCTATAAATGTCACAATTTGGGACATTTTCTTTATGAATGTCGTAGTTCAGAGAAGCGGGCTCACTATGCCGAGATCAATGATGAAGATGAAATGTTGTTAATGGCGCAGGCTGATCTCAACGAAGGCAAAAGGGAAGGGATCTGATTTCTTGATTCCGGATGTTCAAACCACATGTCAGGAAACAAAGAGTGGTTCACACAACTTGATGAAACATTTAAGCATTCTGTAAAACTTGGAAATGATTCCAAGCTAATGGTGATGGGGAAAGGAAGAATCAAGCTAGAAGTTGGAGGTCAAACTCGTACTGTAAGTGATGTTTTCTATGTACCTGAATTGCGTAATAACCTGCTCAGTATAGGTCAGTTACAAGAGCGAGGCATCACCATTACTATCAAACATGGAGTTTGCAAATTGTATCATCCTATTCATGGTTTTATAATGGAAAGCATAATGACAGCAAATAAAATGTTTGTTGTTATTGCAAACATTTTAAAATCACCTTCCTGCTTCAACACACAAATTGAAGATCCAAGTGAAATTTGGCACAGAAGATATGGGCACTTGAGCTATAAAAATCTAGCTTTGCTTCACAATAAAGGGATGGTTCGAGGGCTACCAGACATCAAAATTCCAACAAAAAGGTGTACAAAATGCATGTTAGGAAAACAACAAAGAGAAGCTATGCCAAAGAAGAGCAATTGGAGAGCCACAAAGAAGTTGCAACTCATACACTCCGACATATGCGGCCCTATTTCGCCTGCTTCGTACAGTAAAAAGAGGTACATATTAACATTCATAGATGATTATAGTCGGAAATTGTGGGTTTATTTTCTAAATGAGAAAAGTGAAGCTTTTGTGACTTTCAAAAATTTCAAAATAATGGTAGAGAAAGAGTGTGGTTTATCAATGTGCAGCCTGAGAACAGATAGAGGAGGAGAATTCAACTCTAAGGAATTCTCAGAATTTTGCAAAAGACAAGGCATTAGAAGACAGCTCACTACAGCATATACGCCTCAGCAAAATGGAGTTGCGGAGCGCAAAAACCATACTATCCTCAATATGGTGAGATGTTTGCTTGAAGAGAAAAACATGCCCAAAATGCTTTGGCCAGATGCTGTGAAGTGGACGTGTCATGTTCTCAATCGGAGTCCAACTGCTTCTTTGAAGAACAAAACTCCAGAAGAATGTTGGAGTGATCTAAAACCGAATGTTGAATATTTCAAAGTGTTTGGGTGTGTTGGAAATGTGCATATACCAGATGCAAAGAGATTAAAATTAGATGCAAAAAGCCAAAAGCAGGTTTTTATTGGCTATAGTGAAGAGTCCAAAGGTTACAAAATGATCAATCCTTTTACAAAAAAAATCACTATCAGTAGAGATGTGATTTTTGAAGAAAATGAAGGATGGGATTGGGAGAGTACAAAAGAAGAGACAAGGGATATACTTGATTGGGGTGAAGCTTATGATGAAAACTTCAATCAAGATGAAGAAAGTGAAGAAGAAGAAGAAGAAGCAAATTTAGATGAAGGTGGTACAATAGATGAGAATGTCACCTCTGGTGATGCAACAACCTCTTCAAGTTCAGACACAGCAGATGAAAATACTACTTATGGTATTGATGCAACAACCCCACTTGTAAGAGAACGAAAGGCTCCGGCATATCTAGATGATTACACAAGTGGAGAAGGACTCTCCGAAGATGAGGTACAAAATTTTGCTTTACATATATCCGCTGATCCTTTGTTTTATGAACAAGCAGTGAAATCAAAAAAATGGAGGGAAGCAATGGACCTTGAAATTAAGGCAATAGAAAAGAATTGTACCTGGAAGCTCGTAAAGGCTCCCGTGGGAGCAAAAGTAATAGGAGTAAAATGGGTGTATCGAACTAAATTGAACGAAAATGGAGAGATTGACAAGTGTAAGGCGCGGCTGGTGGCCAAAGGGTATGCTCAAGAAAAAGGGATTGATTACGACGAAGTATTTGCACCTGTAGCAAGATGGGACACTATTCGAATGGTGGTCGCATTGGCAGCAAGAAATGGCTGGAAGTTGTATCAATTTGATATTAAAAGTGCCTTCCTGCACGGGGAACTCACCGAAGAGGTTTATGTTGCTCAACCACAAGGTTTTGAGGTGAAAGGAGAGGAGAACAAGGTGTACAAACTAAACAAATCTCTTTACGGCTTGAAACAAGCCCCAAGAGCATGGTTTAGTAAGATTGAAGGCTATTTCATCAAAGAAGGGTTCGAAAGAATTGCGATGATCACACTTTATTTGTAAAGAAACGTGAACACAACAAAATTCTGATTGTAAGTCTCTATGTTGATGATCTTATTTTTACAAGTAACGATTTATTCATGATGCAAGATTTTAAAAGCTCAATGCATACCGAGTTTGAGATGATTGATCCTGGAGAGATGAAATACTTTTTGGGGGTGGAAGTGCATCAAGGTGTCAATGGCATCTACATCAGCCAAAAAGGATATGCTAGTGAAATACTTGAGAAGTTCGGGTTGAGCAACTGTAATGGAGTAAGAAATCCTATAGTTCCTGGAAATAAGCTGTCAAAAGAGGAGAACGGAGTAAAAGCAAATGAAACTTTGTTCAAGAAGATTGTGGGAAGCTTAATGTACATGACAGTAACAAGGCCAGATATAATGTACAGTGTTTACCTCATAAGTAGATTCATGTCTAATCCAATGGAGACGCACATGCTAGCAGCTAAGCGAATACTGAGATACATTCAAGCTACTGTTGACTTCGGTATTTTTTATAAAAGAGAATGCAGAAACGAATTAATGGCATACACGGATAGTGACTATGCCGGTGATTTGGACGATAGAAAGAGCACCTCAGGCTATGTATTTAAGCTAAGTGGTGGAGTTGTGGCTTGGGCGTCTAAAAAGCAACCTATAGTAACTTTATCATCAACCGAAGCCGAGTATGTTGCTGCTGCTTCTTGTGCTTGTCAAAGCATTTGGATGCAACGAATTTTGAAGAAGATTGAAGGTACTCAAACTGATTCTATTAAAATCCGTTGCGACAATTCTTCCACCATCAAGCTTGCAAAAAATCCATTTTTTCATGGGAGAACTAAACACATTGATGTGAGATTTCATTTTCTAAGAAATCTTACAAGTGATGGATCAATTGATATTGAATACTGTGGCACAAACGAGCAAGTAGCGGATATCATGACTAAACCATTGAAGCTGGATCAATTTGAGAAGCTCTTGGTGTTAGAAGTAGTTTGGGCATAAACTAATATGCCGCACGCATGTTTAGTTTATGGGAGGGATTTGTTGAGAGTTACGTGTTTTAGAATTGGTCTTTCTAGTTGCTAATAAAGTTCCTAAATATTAGGAGTAGAAGTTTGTTTTAAGTTTGAATTAGTTTTTGCTGTAACCCAGTCCTTCCTAATTATAAGGAGGAGTTATCTTTTTCTCTTTGCACGTTCTGTTATTTGTAAGGCTATTTAAAGCCATGTTTGATTCTGCTATCAATAACAAAATATCTTTTGCATATTCTGTTCAATACTTATCAGTTAATACACTTGCATCTTTGCGGGCATACTTCTATTGGATTGTCAAATTATAGATCAAAAACTCTGGGACGAAAATCCTCATGATTATGTTAGGAAAGACTATGGTAAATGATGCCTTCTTATTGGAGGTTTTTCATACTTGAATTGCAAATATCTTCTGCACTTTGCTTTCAAACTGTAATATTATGAATTTTCAAAGGAAGCCAGTGTTATCTGGTCTTAGCCAGGTAATTATAAATGCAATGTTTGTTACCAATAATTTTATAAACTTCATATGAAAAACAAGTCCGTCCCATTAGGATTTTTGAATATGTCATTAATTTTGTTTAAATTTTGTGTTTTTAAATGTTCTATAATAAAATTAACTATTTTTTCTCATTTGAGTTTGGATATAGTTACAGCCATATAACATGCTTCATGGAGATGTATCAGCATTGATAGCAAAAGCACTAGCCAGTATTGGAGCACATATTGGTTGTGGTTATAAAAAGGTTGTAGGAGGTGTGAGATGCACACAACTTTCCAGAAGGTTGTAGCAGGCGATTTTCTAAAGATGCACGCAAAATTGTAATTGGTCGTATATAATACATATCATGATTCAAGATATATATCATACATAGACTTTGTAGTTTTAATAACATGATATTTTAACATGGCATCTTATGCTTACTTGATTCAAGGTTTAAAATTGGTGTAGACATTGTGTGATGCTCGCAACTACATCGAGCCCAACTTCATTTTGATTGGTAAACACAAAGAGAAATGCCAACGGCAGTTTGATTGGTAAACATAAAGAAAAGTGAAATGATATGAGCAACATAGTGGCTTCAACTATCACATTAATCCGGAATAGACTCTATAGTACGTAATAATCATTTTGATATCATCCTTCTCTTTACATCATTCATTTAAGGGGTATTTAAAGAAACACAAAATTGATGTTATATATAAATTTAGAGTTTTTATCAAATTAAAATTGTGTAATGATTTGATCTTACCGATTGATCATAACCTACAAGGTGGCCAGATGATGATCTTCAGTCGGGCTGTGATGTCGAGGAGGAAAAAAAGGGTTGTACCTACAAGGCACTCCGACGATCAAGTAAGTGTGAGAGCAAAGAGATACAAGCAAAGTATTAGGGTATTCATGGTGAATAGTGAATATTCGATACCTGGAACTCACATGTGTGAGGGTCTATAGTTCCCCTAGCGCATGGCTATTGGTTCCTTTTTTTGGGTCTGGATACGCAGGTCTGCAAAAATAGGTAACTGCCTGGACTTGGTCATACCAGCCAGGTGTTATCGTAACTAGCTGTTAGATTCGAGGAGGAGGTAGGTTACGGACAACGATCTGGTCGATTCCTGGTCGTCCGTATGACTTGTGATCGGGAAGACTAAGAGGTGCTCATCAATCACCATGGGTCAGTGCCGGTCCAGGAGGGTAAAGGGTCAACATAGCCCGACAGAAAATGGGGGAGATTCGGGCCATGGGTGTTCTGTATTTTTCATTCGTCTCTCACACTGCCCGTAGTTGCTCGTCTGTTCGACCACTGTTGTTTCTTGAGATTCACTGCTCGCTGCTGCTATTTTCAGCCTTTATTCTCCTTTAACTGGTAAGATTTTAATTTTTCGTTGTAATTTGGCTTATGTAGTTCAGATTTTCATGATTTCTTTGTAGAAATGCATGCGGCTAGGGTTTTGGATCCTGTCTGTTAGGAAGTTCTCGGGGGAGTGTTGGTGGCAGACGGTGGTTCTGTAGTTTATCATCTTTGGAGCCACCGTGGATCCCTCTCAAACATTTCATGATGTGTTGTAGACGATCCTTTTGGGATCTAGGTCTTTTTCTGGACTTTTCTCGCTGTTCTATAGATGGTCCTTTAAGGCCTAAGGCTCTTCCTTGAACTTCTGCTTGTTTATGCACCTTAGTGAGGGTTCTGGTCGAGGACATGATCCTCGTTTCCCAACGCCTTTTCAATTGATTAGCATTGGAAGGGTGGTTCTGGAATTGATGTCAAACTCATCTTCATCCTCTGATTTTCAGGTACTATGGTTGACAACACTCAGGTTGACCTCTCGAGCGACTCTTCTGGATCTTCACGAAGTTCTTCGGACGAGGCGAGTAGCTCGTCGAGCATTTTGGAGATTTTTGGGGATAAGCTGGATCAGCCTAAACAGAAAGTGGGGAGAGGTGATGTGGAGATGGCTTATGCAGATTAAGGTTGCTTGTTTCCCCCCGGGGATGATAAGGATATGCGAGCTTAGGTCACGAATGATCCTTGGGACTGGCTCTCTTCATTCTTTGAGCATCGGGATGATGTTTTTACTGAGGTGTACACCCATGAGGAAGGAAACCAGTGAGAGTGTTCGTTGTATATTCCCCGGGAAGAGAGTAGGATCTGCTTGAAATACGAAAGAAGGAGGATTCCCATGTATGACATCGTGTTTTGGGAAATGGGTCTTCGACTCCCTTTCTCAGATTTTGAGGTGGCCGTATTCAGAGATCTTCGGCTGGCTCCTTCCCAGTTGCACCCAAATGACATCACATTCATGCGAGTGTTTGAGATTGTTTGTAATTACCTGAAGATAGGGGCTACCATTCCTTTTTTCTTCTACTACTTTCACCTCCAGAGGAGCAAGATCGACGGTAAGTGGGGATGAGTCACTTTGAAGAAAGGCAACGGGAAGTTGTTCAAAGCTTACCTGGAGTATGTCCGTCACTTCAAGGATAAATATATACTGGTGCAGCCTTCCTCGAGCAAGGCGATGTTGAATGTTTTCAGGATCGTACCGGCGTGTAACGAGGATGGTGTCCCCCATTTGAATGATCTTGGAGACCATGTGGTCAAACTGGTTTACAAGTTCCCGTTCCACTAGACGAGGAAGCACTTCGATAATAAATCGGGTTCCTACATTTGGAGGGAAGGGGAGCTCGGCATTGAGGACCAGGAGAGCTTCGTCGTCCTGACTGCCTTCGTGGCCCGGATCCCCCGGGTCCAGCGAGTGGGCTGGGGAGGCAAGCCTGTGATCGATAAGAATGAGGAGGCTATATACGAGCCAAGACTTATATATGTCAAGGAGCTCCTCGAGAGCGAGGATCCCGTCAAATATTTGGGTATTTATGTTTTGAGCAGTTATGTGCGGTCGTTGCTTTTTTGAGTCCTCGTTTTCTAACTATACTCTTTTTTATTTGTTTTGCAGATAGCATGAATCCCGCCCAAGAGTGCAATAGCCAGGACTCTTGCTGCTAGAGCGAAGAAGGATTTGAGAGACGCTCAGACTAGCTCAGGGGTCGCTCATACTTCAGGGTCGGTCGATTCATCCTCGGGCCAAGCTATGGTCACTCTTTCTCCATCTCTTGTGTCTATGAAAGAGAAGAGACCGCGTGCCGAGGGAAGTGTCGATCTGATTGAGGAGAAGGGGAAAGGGACGTACGACCCACCCCTTTGCTGGCTGGAGAAATCTTTCTTCGAGGGCGCATCTCTCTGGCATCCTCGGGTTGAATCCCTTCATCTCAAGGGTTTGGACTGCCCAAAGAAGAGGGCGATGCTGGCGCAGGATGCCAGTGGTCTAATGAGGATTTTGGAGATGTTTGTTGCTTATATCGAGGGGAGTTTTCACAGGAGGCAGAGTTGAAGAACCTTCAGGCTAAGATGACCGTGAGCGAGAAGGGGCAGGATGCTGTTGCTCGAGAAGAAAGTTCTTGAAGAAAAGGTAGCAGCCCTGACTTCTGAGGATACTCCCACCGAAGACGAGCCAGAGGATACAAAATATTTAAAGACTTAGGATGAGCTTGTTGCTCATTTTTAACTGGTGGTAGACAATTCCCATACTGCCTATGAGGGGAGTTTTGAGAATACAGTGAAGCAGATGCATATGCTGAACCCCGGGGTCGAACTCAACACCTCAGGTATGGGGATTAACTATTACGTGGTTGCTGGCAAGATTCTGGTCCCTGACTACCTCAAAGAGTTTGTCCCTCAGCCTGCTAGGGGTCCTGCCAAGTCATCGCCCGTCGTCGAGGAAGAGACTGAAGGATGATTGTTAGTTGTTTTATTTTGTTCTGGCCTGCGCAACAAATTTTTGTAATTTTGTTTTGCCGCGCCTTTGCCCATTTATGTAATTTCTGAACGAGCGTGGTCTTTGTGGGCATAAAATTATTCTTTTAGATGGGGCGTTATGGGCCTTCTTTGTTGTAGTATCTTTACAATAGCGACCCTGATAGTCATTTCTCTTAATTGTTCTAGATGTTTAATTAGTGTTCCCATGTTTACTGTTACGCTTGTCTTCTTGGGACATCTTCTATTTTTCTAAGAGCTTGTATCGAAGATTTGTTCATTTGGTTTGTATGTTCACCAGTGTGGGGAAACTGGGAAAACGGTCAAGGTGAGTACGACTCATTTTGAGGGACCTGAGCTTGGCGGCGGGAAATTCCCGTTGCGTGCCGGGCATTCTACCATCGTGGTACGAAGACAATGAAGCTTGATCGAGTTATCCACGCCGGGCTGAGGATGCACTTGTTATAAGAGCGGAGCTTCGCCCCTTTAGAATATTTTGGGTGCTATGCTTGTACCTATGCATGCACGAGTGGTCGGGCCTGGGTGAGTTTGTCTTGTCGACGGAACTCACCAATTATTCAGTGCTTTTAACTGTAATATTGTTTTATCTTTTCAGCGTTCCATGACCGAACTATTTGTTCCCCTTGTAAGTTTTCCAAGTAATAGGATGCCATCGCCGCTCCCTGTTGAACTGGAGGCGCCGTCGCCGAAGATCGTCCAGCGGCTGATCCGTCGGGGTCTGCGAGCGAAGTCATCTCAGCCACGAAGTCAGCCAAGGACTGAGCCTTGAGGGATTTCCTGCTCTCGTATTGGATATCAAATTTGGAGAGCTCTAAGGACCATTTCAGCATTATGCCTACCTTGTCTAGTCTTTTGAGCAACTGATTTATTGGATGATCTGTCCAGACGACTATCGTATGGGCCAGGAAGTTGTGTCTGAGCCTCCTTTCCGCGTTAACGAGGGCTAGAGCCACCTTTTCGATTTGTTGATATCTCGCCTCCGGGCCCTGCAGGGCCTTTCTCGTGAAATAAATTGGTCTTTGTGCCTCTAGAGTTTCTCTAATCAGTGTCACGCTTATTGCCTCAGAGGCGATGACCAGATAGAGGTAGAGGATCTCATCTTTCTCGGGTCGAGAAAGGACAAAAGAATATGATAGCACTTGTTTCAAGTGAGTGAGGTCTCGCTCGCACTCGGGCGTCCATTCGAAGGCACCTTCCTTGCGGAGGAGCTTGAAAAGGGGAAGCGCGTGCTGGGTGAATTTTGCCACGAATCGAGATAGAGAAGTGAGCATGCCATTTAATATTTGGATGGACTTTTTCTAGGTGGGCATTAGAAATTTAGAAAATGCCCGAAATTTGTCGGGGTTTGCTTTAATGCCACGTTTCGTTAGGTAGAATCCGAGGAACTTGCCTGCCTGTACGCCGAAGGTACATTTTTCCGGGTTGAATCGCATCCGACACTTTTTGGCCTTCTCGAACACTTTCGTTAAGTGGAGGGCATGGTTGAACTCTTCCGTAGATTTAACGATCATTTCGTCCATATATACTTCGAGCACGTCGCCTATCTCGTTGCGAAAAACTTTATTCATCATGCACTAGTATGTAGCGCCCGCATTTTTTAGACCAAAGGGCATTACATTGTAGTAATAATTGTCTGAATCGGTCATAAAAGCGGTATTCTTTTTGTCCGCTTTCACCATTGGGATCTAGTTATAACCATAATATTCATCCATAAATGATAGCAATATAAAACCGGCCGAGTTGTTGACCAATTTGTCAATATTGGGGAGGGGATAAGCATCTTTCGGGAAAGTCCGGTTGGGATCAGTATAATCAATGCACATGTGCCATTTTATATTATATTTTTTCACAAGAACTACATTTGAAAGCCAGGTTGTGTACTGAGCTTCAGAAATAAAATGTGCCTCTAGGAGGTCTTTTACAACTAGTTCTGCAGCCTTCACTTTTTCGGAGGACTGTTTTATCATACGCTGGGAGACCGCCTTGAGGGTAGGATCTATAGTCAAGTGGTGGCATGCGATTTCTGGATCTAATATGGGCATCTCGGCCTCACTCCAGGCGAATAGGTCAGCATTCTCCCTTAGGTAAGCCTTGAGTTTCCTTTTCGCCAAGTCGGGGAGGTCATCTCCTATCTTCACTACTCTGGTGGGGTCGTTTCTGTGGAGAACAAGCTCGAAGTCTCTGTCCAGGATTGGCCGCGCATGAATCGAGAGTTCTTCGCAACCTGTAGATGGGGTTGAACCTTCACCTTCGACCATGTGCTCCTTTCCCTTCTTTCTTTGCTCGGAACGATCTTCCTTGGAGAAGCAACTTTCGAGGTTGATGGCGTCGACCCTCGGTAGTGGCTTAACTTCCTCAGAGCTGGATGGTAGTGCGGCTCTGGTGGTCGTTCAAGGTTGAACGTTGATGGAACTGAGGCCTATGGCTGAAGCTTCAAAATATCTTCTTGCTGCTTGGATATCACAGTAGAGGGTGACGACCAAACCTTCTGTGGTGTAGTACTTCATCTTAAGGTGCACGGTGGAGGGGACCATAATTAGTTCAGAGAGAGTGGGCCTTCCGAAGATGCACTTGTAGAGGGATGGGAAATTCACTACCAGAAATTGGGTCTTGATGGCTCTGGCTGTCACCCCTCTCCCGAAGGTGACGATTAACTCGACATATCCCCAGGGTTTCGTGCTAGCTCCATTGAAGCCCTGGAGGTGTGATCCTACGTACGGGGTCAGATGGCTTTCATTCAGCTGCAACATGGTGAACAACTAGGTGTACATGATGTCCACTAAGCTGCCCTAATCGACCAGTATGCGTCGCACGTCGAAATTTTCCATGCGAGCTCTCACGAGTAGTGGGATGGTTGAGTTTGGGGCTCCTCCCGACAGTTCCTCCCTATAGAAAGCGAGGGGATGAGAGCCTCCTCGAAATTTGTCCAGCGTGGCGTCCATGTCCGAATTAGCTTCGATGAGCTGGTCGAATCTTCTTTTTACCGACCCAACTGTGTGCATGTTGAATCCCCTGCCAGAGATGACCATAGTGGTGGGGAACGATTCCCAAAGACTGTGAGAGGAGAAGTACAACGGGACGTTCTCCATATCTGGGAAGTATAAATCTTCCTGTCGCGAGATGATCATGGCGACCGGTATGGTGTTGATGTCGGGGGACTGCTTCCCCTCTTTGATGTTTTTAGTTTTTGGTGCTTCTTCTAGAGCGTCCTCCTTCTTCTTGTATTGTTTGAGGTACCCATCTCGAATCAGTATCTTGATTGCATCCTTGAGATGAATGCAATCCTCAGTGTTGTGCTCGTGGCTTTTGTGGAACCTACAATATTTTCTCTTGTCGGTTCCTGGTTTGGAAGGTGTCTGTCGGGGGAAGCGTACCACGGCTTGTTTGAATTCTAAATTGGCGCATTCAGACAGAATACGCTCCCTTGGAGTAGTCAGAGGGTTGTAGTCATGGAAACGACCAGCTGGCCCCTTGTAGTCCTTGGAGTCTCGGGACCTGTCTTCCCGTTTCTTTTCTCCCTGACGGGATGTCGAGGGCTCGTCGTTCCTCGAGGTCTTGGAACTCTCTCTGTGCCTCGACTCCCTGGCGTTATTGGTGGTTTCCTTCTCCTCGTATTGGATGTATGCCTCGTCCTTGAGGAGGAGGGAGTCGAGTGCGGCCAGTGATTCGATGTCTACAGCTTTGGAAAAGTAACTGCGGGGACAGAGCCCGCGCTCGAGGAGATATTTCTTCATGTTATCGGTCGTGGAAACCTGCACTGCTTCCTTGTTGAAGCAGTCAATATATGCCCGTAGAGATTTGTCTCTGCCTTGGATGATCTTTTTGAGCGAAGCTTCTGACTTTGAATGTCGACGGGAGGCGGTGAAGTGCCTCGAAAATATCCTCCCAAGCTGCTTCCAAGAGGTGATGAATTCTTCCAGAAGACTTTTGTACCGAGACATTGCTCCTTTCCTGAGAGTGGTTGGGAACAATCAGGACTTGGTGACCCCTCTGACTCCTTGATAGTGGAGGATAGCGTCAATGTTCTCTATATGCTCGTCGGGATTCGTCTTTCCATCATAGCTTCCCACGGGGGTGGCTTCTCCAGGCTGACTGGGAGTTAGGCCTTTGTAATCTCCCTTGATAGCGGGCTACGGGGCTCGTCATCGTCACTTTCTATTGGAGACAAAGAAGGGGAGTGATAATTCCTTCCCCGTCGATCGTCACAGTCTCGTCGGGGGGAAGGACTCCTCCATTTTTGTCTTGGTTCAGGAGAAGGTAATCGAAAACGATCGATTTGACAATCGCCCTTCTTCTTCTTGATGAAGGAGAGACTTGATCTTTCGTGGGAGGTGTGCGGTTGTGTTTCTTGAAGAAAGAAATGTCGCGCTTATCCTTTCTTGGTGGAAGGCCACGCCTAGGTGGAGATATGGTGGAGGAGTCTCGTCATTGGGTTCTCCGAGGGGGAGACCTTGACCGCTTCTTCTCCTAGGGCCCCTATTCTTTGGTTCTTCTGCAGGATAAGGGCGTTGGTCTGGTTAATGGTAGAGAGCAATGCTGTAATGGTCGGGTCGGCATTGAGAGGGATATGATCTGGTTGCAGCATCTCTGGAAGTTCCTCAGTGGGATCCTTGGGATGTACCTTTTTTAAGAATTGATTGTCGCCATGTCGGGCGTCGGTTGAGTCTGGAGACGCAGTCTGGCCGTTGCGGAAACCTAGGTTGTCCTCGAGGTGAGGATGTTTCTGGCTTCTGTCGACTTTGTGTGCCGGGGAAAGAATAGTCTTTCTGAGCGGGTGGAGATCATCATGATCGGCCATGATTGGTGAAAGGAATCTTGAATAACTGCTTTGATCTTTGAGTTCCGGGGAAAGAAAGATGGGGAGAACAACTTCCCACAAACGACACCACCGATCTTACCGCTTGATCAGAACCTGCAAGGTGGCCGAATGATGATCTTCAGTCGGGTTGTGATGTCGATGAGGAAAAAGGGGGTTGTACCTGCAAGACACTCTGACGATCAAGTAAGTGTGGGAGCAAAGAGATACAAACAAAGTATTAGGGTATTAGTGGCGAATAATGAATATTCGATACCTGGCCCTCACATGTGTGAGGGTTTATATAATTCCCCTGGCGCATGACCATTGGTTCCTATTTTTGAGCCTGAATACGCAGGTCCGCAAAATTAAGTAACTGTCAGGACTTGGTCATACCGGGCAGGTGTGCCCTTAACTAGCTATTAGATCTGAGGAGGAGGTAGGTTACTGGCAGCGATCTGGTGGTTCCTGGTCATCCGTACGAGGTCGGACAGACGAAGAGGTTCTCGTAAATGAACTTGGATCAGTGTCGGTCCAAGAGGGTAAAGTGTCGACATAGCCCGACGAACAGCAGGGGAGATTCGAGCCATGAGCGCATAGGCCGTACCAAAAAAAGGGGTGAGACTGGGCCTACTGCAAGGCACTCCGATGCTGAAGTAAGTAGAAGCACGAGCAGACAATAATTAAGTGTATGGGTAGAATGATGAATACCTGACCCTCTGGAAACAGAGGGTATTTATAGCCCCCAGCGCTGGGCCAAGGTTCCTTCATTGGGTCGGGCAAGTTTGGCCCAATGGATGAACTGCCAGGTTCTACGTGCGTAGTGGGGACCCACACGTGGTCCCCTTCCTGGATGTTCTACGTGAAGTGCGGGCGGACAGAGACGCGGTCTTTTCGGGGTCTCGTTGGGAGTGCAGTGGACTGAGTCTGCCCTAGTTGGGGCGCTCGAGGTGATGTCGAGCTGGGCAGCAGGACGTCGAGCTGGACAGTTGGAGGTCGAGCAAGTGACCTCAGGGAGCACGTCGGGCACGACTGTGACCCTTTGGTCGGCATGGTCCCCAACAAGTCTATTTGGATTGGGCCTTAGCAATGGTTTTGGGCCTGTCGGGCCCAGTCCAGAACAGGAGCCCCCCAAGTCGTGGTTCCTTTGTTAGGAGCCATGGCTTGAATCTCAGGTCGTTTCTGCTTCGGGGTCTTGCGCCCGGGATAGGGGTGCAGGCCCTCGAGGGCCTCTCCGTGCCGTGCTCGGAGGCATCTTCCGCGGTGGGTGCCCGGAGGATCCTCACTGGCGTGTGTCTGTCGAGCACACGAGGTATCTTTCGGGAACTGTGCCGCCACACTATGGTGATAGGGTCATCATTGTGTTGGGAGCAGCGCGTCGGGGAGAGAGACTCCGTGGTTGCCCGAGGTGACGTTTGGTATTCCATGTCATCACTATAAATAGGAACCTTGGGCCCCATAACACGTTTCTACTCTTTGTGCTCCCACTGCTGCTGTTCTTCCAGATTTTTCATAGGTGCGATCTTCTGTTACAGATTCTTTTACTCCGTAGCCGAATCCTACTTTTTGATTCAAGTAAGTGGTTTATCTTCTTCATTTTCCTGTTGTAATGCATGATTTTCAGCGTTTGTAGACGTTTTAGGGACTGTGCGCGTGGGACTAGCCCGGTAAACTCATACTTAGCTCGACATATTCATGCTTAGGACCGGCAAACGCATGCTCGTGGCCGGTAGATTCATAGTTTTAGGTAATAATCAGCAGCACTGCCCGGGGTCTTCATGATCCAGGGCGTCTGATTCATGATCGCGCCCGGTATGTTCATGGTCCTGGCCGTAGGTCTCATGATGTTGCTCGCCATGTTCATACCTTGGGTCGACATGTTGGAGAGTGGCTGCGTAGTCGGTTTGGAGAAGAACACATCGAGTTTTCTAGATGTCGGGGAGGCGACTAGTGTAAACTGACTTTTGTGGTCGTGCATGGGACGACGTGGTTTGTCGAGCGTATGGCTTCGTGCCCAATTGACTGGTTTCCCGTGCTCTGCAGGTAACCATGGCGGACGAGCCGTGCTCCTCTGGGCGCCACGAACATGAAGAACAAAGTGCCGATGAGTCGGTCAGCTTGATTGATACTGTCGACGACCCTTTGCTGGATTGGGTGGGCGCCGAGCCCCGAGGGATCGCGTCGATATATAGCCGGCGTGACCGAAATCCGTATGCTGTCCTCGAAGCGGGCCAGGGCCAGCCCGACTTCCAAAAGAATTTCGTTGTCATGCGTCCGACCTCCCGTGCACGGATCTGCTCGGTGTACCCAGAGTATAGCTTCCTGATGTACGAGATCGCGTTTAAAGATCTTGGGCTGCAGCTGCCCTTTAGTGACTTTCAGATCGGGGTCTTCACTCATCTGGAGCTGGCCCCGTCTCAGCTACATCTGAACTCACTCGCCTTTATCCGGGCGTTTGAGATGACGTGTCTCTTTCTGAGGATCGGGGCGACCATACCGCTCTTCTTCAGGATTTTTCATCTGCAACGCCAGTCCCGGGGAGGGAAACACAGCTGGGTCTCCTTAAAACAGTCGAGGAGACTCTTCAAAATGTATATGGACTCCGTAAGGGGTTTTAAAGACAAGTGGTACGTTGTGCGGCCAGTTACCACCTCTGCTTTGGGATCCCTGTACGAGGATGAGGCGCCCATAAGTGATGATGACGGGGAGGCGGTTTTGGGCGACGATGGGTATCCCGTGATGGCCCGTACGGCCAAGTTCCCTGTGCACTGGATGTTCAGGCACTACGAGCACGGGACTGGATACTACCATACTGCCGCCGGGGACATGTGCTCGGAAGACGAGGAAGCGTACGCCACACTTTGTCGGTTCGTCGACAACTTCCACCCTGCCCGGTGGGCCACGAGGGAAGGGGGCGATGTCTTGGATGCAGAGGGTTATCCGACATTTGAGTCCCGGCCGATTGATACTAAGGCACTTGTGGAGTGTCAGACGTTCAGGCAGGCTGCTCGTCTGCTAGGTCGCTTATTGCTTGAATTTCTTTGCTCGCCGTTTATTTATGAACTTGCTCGATACTAACTCGTCTTTTATTTTGTGCAGGTTCGATGGCCGGTCGAAGGGAAAGACTTTTGAAGTTGTCTTGCGACCAGAAGCGAGGCAGGAGGGTCGTGAAGGCTCCCCAGGCGACGAGGATGGGCCCGTCACACAGTCCGAGCGCTCCTCAGGTAGTTAGGGTGGATTCGTCGCCCAGCTCGGGGGCCGCGTCGGACGGGATCCCAGAGGTTGAAGAGGTCGATCCTAATGCCGTCCTGATACGAAGGAAGAGGACCCGGGTGGAAAGCGGTCCGGCTGTCACCGAGGACGCCAGTGCTGTCAGGTCTTTCGGGTTTCCCCCTTGTTTCAAAGAGGAGGGTTTCTTCGAGAGATTCCCTCTATCAGTGGTTGCCGACGAGGCTGAGACTATCAAAAGGATGAGCAAGGAGGATCGGAAGAGGCATCTGGCCGCCAGCATGGACGGGCTGGTGAAAATGGCCGAGATGGCCCTGGTGTTATCCGAGGAAGGGGGGGATCCCGTCCGTATTGAAGAACTCGAGCAGGAGAAAGCGGCTCTCACCTCGAGCTCGCGGAAGTTGAAGACTGCCCTGGAACGCTCCGAGGAGATGTTCCGCGAACAGACATCGATGTTGGATGCTGAGAGGGAGATGTTGGTCCTGGAGAAAGAAAGGTCGGGGAAGCTGGCCGAGGAGGGGGAGCATCTCCGCGCGGACAGGGATCGTCTGGAGACCGAAGTCGGGCGCTTGGCCCAACAGATCGAGGAAATGAACGTTGCCACGCTACCTGCCGAGGACGAGCCGGAAGACATAGCGGCTTTGAAGAGTCGATCGGAGCTGGTCGCCCATATCCGGCTACTCGAGGCAGATTGCGTCGGTGCTCTAGAGGAGGGGTTCGACTCCGCAGTCGGTCAGCTTTCCTTGTTAAACCCTGGTCTGGTCACTGAGGGTACAGGCCACACACATCAGATCGTGGATGGCGTGATCGTGCCCCCGCCCGACTCTCCAGGCGTCGACAATGATGGTTCTGGGGAAACCTGATTGTAGGATAGCGGGCCTGCGTGCCTTTGACATTTGTATTTTTTGGGCCTGCGTGCCCGTCGGTTGCACGTTATGAACATCGCCGGCCTTCTTGGTCGGTTTATAATTGTTTGCTTTGTCGCCTTCGGGCATTTTTATTTGAATGAATGCTGTTTTACATTTGAATGTTTTTCCCGTGCTTGAAATCTTATATATTTGCATAAAATTTTAGCCTAAGTGGTTGTGATTTAGCGAGCGAGTCTGCCCGTAAGTGGCTGTGATTTAGCGAGCGAGTCTGCCCGTAAGTGGCTGTGATTTAGCGAGCGAGTCTGCCCGTCTTCCGTTTGTGTATGTGCCCGGCCCTCTTTCGCTGGCCAGAGTCACCTAAGTGTTGCGCTCGAGGGGAGATACTTCCCTTTGACCCTTTTAGATGGCTCGTCACTCTTGACGACTTGTCGGGCATGTGGAGCGAAGTTTCTCAGTCGGGCGTGAAGCCCGGTAGGGACTATTCGCCCTTGGCGTGAACTACCCATCGCGAGCTGGGTGTTCTGCCTTACGGGTACAACGACGGTGGTGCTCGGTGTAGCTGTCCACGTCGGGCACTATCGTTTATACTCGTTCGCCGAGCGATGTTGTGCGATTTTAGCCGTATGTCGGGCTTGTACCTCAGCCTTTATACGAAGTCGGATGTTTTTCCTCGTTGACCGAGCGCGGGTGCCGCAGGTCGAGGGTCCCAGGTGTTAGTAGTTTTTAACTGTAGTACTGCTTTAGCTTAGCAGCGTTCCAGGGTCGTGGTAATGGCTCTCCGTCTAATTGCTCGAGGTAGTACGCCCCGGTACCAGTGGTGCCGTGGACGCGATAAGGTCCTTCCCAGTTCGCGGCCAGCTTCCCTTCGCGGGAATCCTTCTGGTTTCTACATAATACCAGGCTGCCGATTTCGAACTCGCGCTTGATGACCTTGTCGTTGTGGCGTAGAGCCACTCGTTGTTTTAGGGTAGCTTCGCGCAGGGCTGCAATAGATCGGATTTCCTCGACTAGGACGAGTTCGTCCCTTAGTGCCTCGTCGTTCATTTCTTCGTCGAGGGGGTTCTCTGTTCGTCGGGATGGTTCCATGATTTCGACCGGGATGACAGCCTCGGTGCCATATGTCAGTCGAAATGGTGTCTCGCCCGTCGTTGAGTGTGGTGTGGTGCGGTATGCCCATAAGACGCTGTGGAGCTCCTCAACCCATCCCCTCTTGGCTTTGCCGAGTCGACGTTTGAGTCCTCGGAGGATGACTCTGTTCGCGGCTTCGGCTTGCCCGTTGGTCTGAGGGTGCTCGACCGACGTGAAATGTTGTTTTGTCCCAAGTTTGGTGACGAAGTCCTGGAACCCGTGGTCGGTGAACTGGGTACCGTTGTCGGTCACCAGGGCCCGTGGAATTCCGAATCTGGCGAGGATGTTTCTTTTGTAGAAACGGAGGATATTGTGCGAGGTGATTTTTGCGAGGGCCTCGGCCTCGATCCATTTTGTGAAGTAATCCACGACGACGATGAGAAATTTGTTCTGGTAGGTTCCTTGCACGAAGGGCCCGAGGATGTCCATACCCCACCAGGCGAACGGCCACGGGGACGACAATATGCTCAGCTCGTGCGGCGGGGCGAGGTGCATGTCCCCGTGTTTCTGGCACTTGTCATATTTTTTGACGTGTTCCTTGGCATCCTGCTGCATCGTCGGCCAGTAATATCATGCTCGAAGGGCTTTCCTTTCTAAGGATTTACCGCCCATGTGCTGGGCGTTGATCCCTTCGTGTATCTCCCGCAGTACTTCGGGGATGGTGGACCCGTCGATGCATTTCAGGAGGGGAATGGAGAATCCTCTTCGGTACAGTTTCTACTCGAGCACCACGTAGGAACATGCTCGTCGCTTGGTAACGGCAGCTTCAGCCTGGTTCGACGGGAGTTCTCCTTTTGCCAGGAAATTATAAACCGGGGTCATCCAGGACGTAGCATCCCCGATGGCATGGATCTCGACTGTAGTCGAGGGTCGTTCAATACTTGGACGTGCTAGAGATTCCTGGATGACGGATTTGTTCCCGCCCTTCTTTCGTGTGCTTGCAAGTTTGGACAATATGTCCGCCCTCATGTTTTGCTCGCGGGGAACATGTGAAATTTCGGCTCGTACGAACTTTGTCATGTGTTTTTTGACTAAGTTCAAATACTCGATGAGGCTGTCGTTTTTGGCCTGGTAGCTCCCCTGTACTTGAGAGGCGATGAGCTGGGAGTCGGTGTAGATCTGTACCTCACGGGCTCCCAGGTCCTCGGCCAGTCTCAGTCCTGCGAGCAGGGCTTCGTATTCTGCCTGGTTGTTTGACGTTGGGAAGGAGAGAGCTAAGGAGTGCTCGATTACTACGCCTTCATCATTTTCCAGGAGGATTCCTGCGCCGCTTCCGGACGAGCTGGATGCTCCATCGACGAAGATGGTCCACTTGTGTTCTTTCCCTGGGGGAGGGTCGTGAGTGGTCATTTCTGCGACAAAGTCGGCCAAGGCCTGTGCTTTCAGGGCTTTCCTGCTTTCGTACTAAATGTCGAATTCGGAGAGCTCCAAGGACCACTTCAGCATCCTGCCCGCCATATCTGGCCGACCCAGGAGTTGCCTCACCGGCTGATCGGTTTGCACGATGATGGTGTGGGCTAGAAAGTAGTGTCTGAGCCTCCTCGCAGCGTTGACGAGGGCCAGAGCAACCTTTTCTATCTGCTGGTATCTGCTTTCGGGTCCCTGTAAGGCTTTGCTCGTGAAGTAGACGGGTTTCTGCCCGTCGGGGGTCTCGCGGACAAGAGCTGCGCTGATGGCTTCGTTTGAAACGGCCAAGTATAAGTACAGCGGTTCCCTGTCGTCGGGTCGAGATAGCACGGGTGGCTGAGACAGGCTTTGCTTTAGATGGCGAAGTGCCTGCTCGCATTCCTCATTCCATTCGAAGGCTGCTTCCTTTCGAAGGAGTTTGAAGAAGGGAAGGGCGTGCTGAGCAGACTTCACGACGAAGCGGGACAGCGACGTGAGCATGTCGTTCATGATTTGTATCGACTTCTTCGACGTCGGTGTTGGGAGGTCGGAGAATGCCCGGCATTTGTCGGGGTTGGCTTCGATTCCCCGTTCTGTTAGATAGAATCCAAAGAATTTTCCTGCCTTAACCCCGAACGTGCATTTCTCGGGGTTGAACCTCATTTTGCACTGTCTTGCTTGGGCGAAGACTGTCTTGAGATGAGCTGCGTGATCGGTGTCTGCTCGGGATTTGACGATCATGTCGTCCATATATACCTCGAGCATGTCGCCGATCTGTTTGCTGAAAACTCTGTTCATCATGCGTTGGTAAGTTGCTCCGGCATTTTTCAGTCCGAAGGGCATTACGTTGTAGTAATAGTTGCCCGAGCTGGTCATGAATGCCGTGCAGTGTTTGTCGCCCAGGGCCATTGGGATTTGGTTGTATCCCAAATAGGCGTCCATGAACGACAAAGTTTTGTAGCCGGCCGAGTTGTCGACCAGCATATCTATGTTAGGCAAGGGGAAAGCATCTTTCGGGCAAGCCCGGTTGAGATCAGTATAATCAACGCACATTCTCCATTTTCCATTATTCTTTTTTACAAGTACAACATTTGACAGCCAGGTGGAATACCGGGCTTCAGAAATAAAATTTGCCTCTAGGAGGTCTTTTACAGCTTTTTCAGCAGCCTCCGTTTTTTCTGGAGACTGCCTACGCCTACGTTGTACTACGGCCTTGGCGGCTGGATCAATGGCGAGGTGGTGACAGGCGACCTCAGGGTCGAGTCCGGGCATCTCCGCAGCGCTCCAGGCGAAGAGATCAGCATTCTCGCGCAGACAGGCCTTGATTTGCTTCCTGGCCAACTCGGGGAGGTCTTTGCCAATCTTCACTCCCTTGGTCGGGTCTGTGCCGAGGGGAACGAGTTCAAAATCCCCGTCCGGAATTGGTCGGAGTGGGATTTGCTCGCTGTTGGATGGCTCGTCCTGATCGAAACGGGTGTCGAGGGCTATGGAGTCGACCTTTGGTGGAGCCTTCTGGACTTCTTCCTCGGGGGATGCTTTCCTGTCGGGCTCCTGTTTTGTCCTTTTAGCGGGTCTGGTCCCTATGTCGACGGTATCCCGTCCCTTAGAAGCGGCGTTGAAGCACCTACAGGCAGCGGCTAAGTCTCCTTGGATGGTGGCTACCCGTGCCCTTCTGGTGTAGAACTTCATCTTCAGATGGACGGTCGAGGGCACCGCTGTTAGCTCTGCCAGTGTCGGTCTCCCCAAGATGCAATTGTATAGAGACGGGCAGTCAATGACGAGGAACCGGACCTTAACCTGTCTCGTAGCCGTTCCTTCGCTGAACGTTACCAGGAGCTCGACATAACCCCAAGGTTTGGAAGTCGAGCCGTTGAAGCCTTGTAGATCCGACCCCGCATACGGAGAGAGATGTGAGTCGTCCAGCTGTAAGGTTCGGAACAGCTGGCTGTACATCACATCGACGGAACTCCCCTCGTCGACCAGGATGCGATGCACGTCAAAATTGGCCATTCTTGCCCTTATCAGCAAGGGGATGACCGCGTTCGGGGCTCCACCGGGGAGTTCTTCTAGATAGAAGGTGATGGGCTCTGACCTGCCCTTCACCCTTTCGAACATTACCGTTTGCGGGGGAGCCGCGTCGACCAGCTCGTCCAACTTCCTCTTAGCTGAATTGATGGTGAGGTCGTTGAACCTGCCCCCGTTGATGACCATGGCGGAGGGAAAGTATTCCCACCTGCTGTGCGTTGTCAGTGGCTCCTGCAGGTGCTCAGGAATGTCGAAATCCTCGAGCCTGGTTACCGAGAAGGCGGTCTGGATAGGCACCGACTCGTCTGATGGTCGGGCGTCTTCTTCTGGCTCCTTGGCCTCATGGGAGTCACGACGAGGAGCGTCGTTTCGCCTGTACTGCGCGAGCCTCCCTCCCTTGATGAGGGTTTCAATGGCGTCCTTGAGGTGGACGCAGTCCTCTGTCAAATGACCATGACTCCTATGGTATTGACAGTATTTGTTTTTATCCGCCCCTGGCTTGGCGGGAGCAGGTCGGGGACGCTTGACGCCGCCGTCCTTGAAATCTGTACTGGCACACTCCGCCAAAATACGCTCGCGGGAAGCTGTGAGCGGAGTGTACTCGGTGAAACGGCCCGAGGGGCCCCTTTGTTCCCGGACTTCCCGGGGTCGATCTTCTTTCCTTTTCTCCCCGGTACGTCGGGGAGGAGCCTCTTGCCGTGAACTGCTGCTGTTGTTGGGGCCCCGAGCCCTGGAGTCTCGGGCCCTGTTGGCAACTTCTCTCTCCTCGTAGTCCATATATGCTCGGGCCTTATCGAGGAGGGCATCAAATGTCGGAGGTGGCTCAATACCCACAGCCTTTCTGAATTCTGTGCCGGGGAGGAGACCCCTCTCCAGCAAGTATCTTTTCATATGGTCCGCGCAGGGGACCTGTGTCGCTTCTCGGTTTAAGCGGTTGATGAACTCCCTCAAGGTCTCATCTTGTCTTTGGATGATGGCCTCGAGGGCCGCCTCGGTCTTCGGATGGCGCCGAGAAGCTGTGAAGGAACTGATGAACTGGTTCTTCAGGTTCCGCCACGACGTGATTGAGCCCGGGGAGAGCCCTTTGTACCAGTCCATGGCCGCCTTCCTGAGAGTCGTGGGGAAAAGACGGCACTTGATGGGTCCCCCGACATTATGGTAATGGAGCATGGCCTCGAACCCGTCAATGTGGTCGACCGGGTCCGCAACTCCGTCATACTCCTTCAGATGTGGGGGCTTCTCCATGCCCGGGGGAATGGGTGCATCCATGATGGCCTGCGACAGGGGACCGCGGGGGTCGTCCTCGTCGCTCCTCTCTGGAGACAGAGATGGGGACCTGTAGTATTGTCTGGCACGGTGGTCGTGCTGAGTTTCCCTCGAGCGTGATGCTCGGTGGTTGAATGTCACACGCCCGTCCCCGGCGTGCCTCTTGTCGTGCCTTGCCGGGTCGCGACTGGGTTCTCCGGCAGGGATGGCGGGCTGTCTCTCCAAATAGGGGCGCCTTTGCTTTGGCCGGGGAAAGGGGCTTCTGGAGTTCTCCCTGTAGTGTCTCCGCGGGGGAGAAGGGTGTCGAACTTCTGTGACTCGAGGAGGTGGAGAATGTGGCCTCCGATGCCTCCTCGGGGGTCTTCGGTCATCTTCAAGCGCCTTTAATCTCTCTCCTTGGGCGAAGATGAGATAGTTCGTTTGGTTAATTGCTGCGAACAACGCTTGTGTGGTGGCATCCGCCCAGGGGGGGACGGGGACTTCCTGAAATCGGACGGCTCTGTAGTGGCCGAGGGCCGCCGGGTCGTCCTCGAGTGGTGGTGGGATCGGGGAGGATGATGAGGTGGCTCCGTCCCTGTGCGAGGAAGTTTTAAGGACGGTGGTTGCAGGAGCGGTGTTGTGGCCGGGATTGACGACGTTGTCGAGATGCCCGTTTTTGTCCGCCGTGCCGTTATTGGTGTCAGTGACACGGACGTTCTGCTCGTCGCGAGCTGGATCAGCCATGACAGGTAGTTGAATTGATCTTTGGTCTTTTGAGTTGTTTGTTAGACGGGGAAGCTAGTTTCCCACAGACGGCGCCACTGATCTGACCTGATCAGAAATGGACCGTCACGGCTGGCTCCGAGCTGAAAGCTTTTGAACGAGGTGGGATGGGGGGGGTACCTGCAAGGCACTCCGATGCTGAAGTAAGTAGAAGCACGAGCAGGCAATAATTAAGTGTATGGGTAGAATGATGAATACCTGACCCTCTGGAAACAAAGGGTATTTATAGCCCCCAGCGCTGGGCCAAGGTTCCTTCATTGGGCCGGGCAGGTTTGGCCCAATGGAGGAACTGCCAGGTTCTACGTGCGTAGTGGGGACCCGCACGTGGTCCCCTCCCTGGATGTTCTGCGTGAAGTGCGGGCGGACAGAGACGCAGTCTTTTCGGGGTCTCGTTGGGAGTGCAGTGGACTGAGTCTGCCCTAGTTGGGGCGCTCGAGGTGATGTCGAGCTGGGCAGCAGCACGTCGGGCACGACTGCGACCCTTTGGTCGGCGTGGTCCCCAGCAAGTCTATTTGGATTGGGCCTTAGCAATGGTTTTGGGCCTGTCGGGCCCAGTCCAGAACAGTTTTTAAAATTTTTTGTCGAGTCACTATTATATTATTAATATATTAATTAAATGTGTTTTAAGAAAATAATGTTTTATTTATAATAGTGACTATAAAAAATATTTCAACATTACTTATTAGAATGTGTTATATAATTAAGATTTTGATGTTTAAATTTACAAATAATAAATTGAATAAAATAAGTTATAAATAAATCAATCCATATCAGTATCCGTGTGAATGCACGTGTAACACATAAGTACCGTATGAACGCATTGGTAATTATACTAAAAATCTGTGTGAATGCACCGGTTATTATATTTTTTGTAAAATAAAATAAAAAAATAAATAATGTATGATTCGAAACACAAGAAAAATATGTTATTTTTTAATTATTTATGTGTGTAATATTTTAATTTTGAAATTCTTTCTAATTTAAGATACAATATTTTATAAGATAGTTTTATTATTTATTATTGATATGCAATTGATTTCATTAAATCATATTGATTGTTTCTAAAAGATTAATTGATCCATTAAAATTTAATTAATGAAAATAAACTATATGCTATTGATATATTTTTAAAAAAATTGAAATATTATTCCTCATATAAATTATGATTTATGATTAATTGATAAAATAATTGTGATTTATGATTATAAGTATCTTAAAATTCATATAAATTATGATTTATGATTTATTTCAAAATGATAAAATATTTTTTTAAATAAATATTTCAAAATGAGTAATGACTAACTTGAAATTAAATGTATAAAGTGAACAATTAAAATCGATAAAATTTTCTATCACTTTTAAACAAATTTATTAAAAAATATTAGTAAAATTAAGATTTGTTTAAAATTTCAAGTAAGTATTATTATGATTTAAAAAACATTTTTTTATTAAAAAATATTAAAAATTAGGAATTTTTATAAATATTATTAAAAATCATGTATTCTAAAGAAATATTAATAAAAATCACATAATTTTTATTAATATTTCTTAAAATACTTTACTTTTAGTATTTATTAATAAAATTCTTTTGAAAATAAACCATTATACGCATGGTAATTTTACCAAAGAGTTAGTTGATTAATTAATTTAATTAAATTTTTTTCAAAAGATTAATTAATCCATTAAAATTTAATTTAATTTAATTAATGAAAATAAATTATATAACATTGATATAATTTTAAATAGAATTCAAAAAATATTTTAAGAAAAAACTATATGATTTTGAATACTATTGATATTTTTTTATATGATTTAGATTTTTATAAAAATATTAATAAAACAAAATAAAATCCATTGAGATTTTGTAATTTTTTTAAATTTATAAAATAACTAAAACGTATCATAATCTTTTTAAATTAATTTTATAATGGTAATCATGATAAAAAAAGTTAAATGGTAGTCCTGGAAATTTAATGATAAAGTGGTAATCATACAATTAATGATAAAAGATAAAAATTTAATGATACAATTATTTTTATAAACTGAATAAGTTACGATTGTTTTTATAAATGAGAATAAGTTACGATTGTTTTTATAAATGAGAATAAGTTACGATTGTTTTTATAAATGAGAATAAGTTACAAATATTTTTATATAGGAGAAAAACTGAAGTATTAAAACAATTATTTTTAACATGAAAATTTAAAATTTGCTTTATAAATTGTCACACAGGTTAAAGACACTTATAAACGGGAAAAAATCTACATATTGATATAAACATTTTTGTATACCAAAATAATTTACAATAATTTTTTTTTTAAATGGGAATAAGTTACAAATATTTTTATAAACGGAAAAAAAATCAACTTATTATTCAATTATTATTATAAATCGGAACAAATTACAATTTTTTTTTATAAATAGACACACGAGTTCAAGGCGCTTAATATATTTGTAACTATATAAATTTTAATCAAATAAATAATTTATATACAAATTTGGCAAATGAAAGTGAGAGACGTATAATGTGAATTTAGACAGAAACGATAACACGAGTTTTTTACTATTGCAAATTTTACATTGGTTTCTAATGCACCAATTTTTTAAATGTCTTTTTTTTAAAACTTTTCATTGTTATTTTCATAATATACTATTTCAAATTATTCTATTTTTCCCTTATATATAATTAATGGTTTTTACTAATTCTAAATTATGACACTTAATTATATTTTTCCTAACTACATAATTTTCTTCTATTACTTGTTTTTTATTCAACACTTATATTATATAATTTAATAATAAAGACTTAATATTCTTAGTCAAGTATATTAATTTAAAAGTTCTTTTTATTTTTCATTTTATTTTTCAATTTAATAGCGGTAGATTATTCACTGTAATGAAAAACTTTGCAAGCATATAGATCTATGAATAGATGAGAATGTATATATAAATATCAGCGGTAAACCGTTCATTTTAATATTTATCTTTTAAATATTTCTTTTGTTACTGTTTTACAATAATTCAGTATATAATTCATTTTTGATTAAATTGTAGAATATTTTTAACAAAATCTAATTAACATTAAAGATTTAATACTCTTTTGATCAAATATATTAATCTAAAAATTATTTTTATTTTTAAATTTAAAATTTAATATATATTATTATCTTATATTTATAATTATGTAAATGTTAATCAACTAAAAAATGAATTTAAATTTCATAAATAAAATTACACGACTTATAATGTAAATCTAAACTGTAACCTCACCCTATGATTAAGGAAGCACTTGAGTGATAGGTTATTGTGATAACTATTTTAAACTTGACGCGTAAAATTCTTATTGGGTAATTTAAAACAGCCCATATGATTAATAGGGAGCAGTAGTTAGTAGTAGCAGAAAGAACCTCTTTTTTAGAAAGAGGTCTAAAATTTAATTATTTTTAGCATTATTAAAAGGTAACAAATGATTTAAAATGGAAGCATAAGTAGTATATTAAAACGAAGCCCTAGTTTATTTAATATCAAACCCTAGTTTCATTCAAACTTCAACAACAACAGCAATCTCCCTCTTTTCTCTGTGTTTCTTGCCGTCACTGCCGTCTCCCTCTTTTCTCTGTGTTTCTTGCCGTCACTGCCGACTGAAAGATGATGAACCATGATGGTGATACTGCTGCTATGGATGTCTCATCACTACCATCTTCATCAGCTTCATCACCCCTTGCACCTTTACCATTTGAATACACACCTCCAACCCATCCTTTTAACCCACAAACATTCTTTCTTTCAGACATCATGCGCCCTGGTGTTCCTCCTCCTACTGCTGCAACACTTTCATATCAAGAACAAGATATGGTGATTGAATCATCATGGCTTACACTTTCACTCCCATCACTTCCACCACTACCTCAGCCTTTATCACCTTCAATTTCTCCTCCTAATGCTACCACTAGTAGCAATAGCGAGGGGCTGGAAAGTCCTCAAACTATTCAACCACCATTCCCATGGGCTACTTTAAAGCCCGCCACCGTTCACACTCTCGATCACTTGTTGTATCATTTGAATATAAACACTATTTCAGGTACTCTTCAATGCAAATCCTGTCATTTTCAACAGACTGACTTTCGTTTTGATTTGCTTAAAAACTTTGAGAAGGTGGCAAATTTCATCATGGTGGAAAAACACAAAATGTGTAATCGTGCACCAGAAGCCTGGATGAAACCGGTGTTGCCAAACTGCGAGAATTGTGGAAGAGAAAGCACAATGCAGCCATTTATTGGGAAGGAAAAAGAGATTAATTGGCTGTTTTTGCTTTTGGGTGAGATGATAGGGTGTTGCAATCTTGAGCATTTGAAGTATTTTTGCAAACATGCTGATATGCATAAAACAGGTGCCAAAGATAGATTGCTGTATCAAACATATTTGGGTTTATGCAAACAACTCCAACCAGAAGGACCCTTTGATCTATAGACTGCATATTCAATTATTTTAGTTTGATATATATTGTTTTTGGTTTGACCTTGATCACTGTCTATGTAGACACTTGGTAGTCACAGTTTCTTTTTTTCTTTATTATTTTATTTTTTAGGCGTGTCGTTAAACATTTTCTTATCTCGTGTTCAATTTTTTTCAAGTGTCCGGTTATATATTTTGATTAGCATGGTATTTTAAAATGTAGACTTTTTGTTTTTTTTTGAGTGAATATTTGTTATTATGATGAGCCTGATTTTAAAAAGGGTATGCCACTCAAATATGACAATGGCAAAATGGATTTGGTAGATGCTGATAGTCATATGACAGTGGCAAAATGGATTTGATAGATACGGATAGTGATTAGTTAACTCCAGAATAAATTGAATTGCGGTTGATTTACATTGCAACGACCTTAATTAATATCACAATATCTATATCGATTGAAATTACAAAAACTTTTACGCGACAGCGACACTACCGTTACTTTTTTTCTAAAACCCCAATGATGAATACCTATTTGATTTAACATTTGGTTTGATCATAAGACTTTACCGTTTGAAACTAAGAGATGATACCGTAAAGTCTCGTTGAATACGTTACATATACAGGAAAGGCATAATCATCTTTCTAATACCATCGGTACACATTACTGCAAAAGAGATGATATATATCCTTTTCATTATTATATTTTAAAAAGCAAATACAGTCTATTTATCTCTACTAAATCTAGTGCATCAAATTATTTTGAGTAACTTTAACTCTTATCTTATGACACTTTAACTCTTTTCTGTAACACATCATTTATTTTCTTACGTGACATCTCTCAAAATCCATCTTCATTTTTCAATGTTAAAATATATGATTACTCTTTATAAAAGATCATGAATTCGAATCCTCACAATACAAAAATATAATAATCTAATATTTTTTTATTAACTTTTATTTTTTTCAAAAATTGTCATACTAATTTACTCACAATAAACTTATTATTATTATTTTAATACAATATTGTTAGGAGAAGAAAAATGAATAAGAATGATAACAAGACTACTATTGTATATCAAAATAGAGGAGATAAAATTGGATACAATATTGATAGTATAGTATAACATATTTATACTAAATATTGAAAATGCCAAAAGGCCCTATTAAAGATAAACATTGGGAATTGTAGACATTAACTAAATTATCTTTCTAATACCACCCCTTAATTTAAATATTCTATCAGAAGCTAACAACACCAAATTCATCTCTCAAGCGAAGAAATTGATCTGTCTTAACTGCCTTCGTCAGAAGATCTGCTAACTGTTTCTGAGTGCTGCAGTGCAGAACTTCTAACACTCCTTTCTGCACTTGACTTCTGAGAAAATGATATTTCGTCTCAATGTGTTTGCTTCTTCCATGTAGCACTGGATTCTTGGCAAGATCAATTGCAGACTTATTATCAATCATCAGCTTCAGAGGTTCCTCAACTTCAATCTTCAGATCATGCAAGAGATTCAGATCATGCAAGATCATGCAAGAGATTCAGAAGCCAATCTTCAGACTAATTTTCTTTATTATTTTATGTTTTTGGTATTTCGTCTCTTTGTTGAAGTTTTTGTTCCAACCAACCTTCTTGTATTTATTCTTCTTGATTTGGTACTAACTGAACCCTAGCTAGCTCCATTGCTATTGTACTTTGGGCATATTTTCCTTTATATTTGTTCTATATATTCATATTATTTGCTATAAAAGAAAGACTGTTTTGAAACTTTACTGTTTGGACTTCGAAACTAAATTCATTAGGTTGATATGGTTTTCTAGCTAGGTAGAATTCAAACCCGTGTCACGTAATGCTATAACCAACTAGACTCAGTCGCTGTCAGTTAAATTCACGACTCATCAGTTTATTAAATAAAAAGACAAGTGTGATAGAAAAAACATTTAAAATAGTAGAAACTTGTAACAAATTATATTATAATGGAGTGTTTTAATGAAATACAGTACAAATATAACAAAGGCATATTCATCTATTGAATACAATTACAGCAAAGTCCTCCCCACACCCTTAATATTGAAAGGTTTACCTTTTGTCTTTTTCATGCATGGCTTTTGTGTGTAGTTTTCATCTTTCTCTTGATGAACTCTGCATTTTATTTTCCTTTGTTGATATATCAGTTGGCTTCATCTTCCTTCTTTGAGCATTAATCTGGTTTTTTATGCATATCATTTTATGGCCTTTGAAGCAATTGGATAAATCATCGAAATAAATAATGAAGTCGCCATCAAACGTGTTTTATCCCACCGAATAAAAAGGTGAACATCGAGTAAACCTGAAGGGTGAAATCACGGTCTTGCGACAATAGAGATCGGGTAAGGGAGTCTGTTACGCGAGAGAAAAGTATTATCACCCACACACCCGTAGTACTCTACGATATCCACTCTTGTTGTTCTAATCATAGAGTGTGTTCAAATCTAATGCTTACGCTCTAAGAGAAAAATGCAAAAAGGGAATGCATGCAAAAGAAAACACGGGGAAAAGAAGGAAATATTTACAAAGTTTCGCTCAGCTTAGCCCCGTGACCAGATGCCCATGTATCCTTTTTAGAGAATCAGAGCGCCGTAGTTCGACTCACATGTTTCGGTTTGTTGTATGTTTTTTATTGAACAACGTTAAGTTTCACATTCTACCCACAACTCGACCTTTGGAGACTCACGCATCTGGAGTAGAAAGAAACTAACATGCTCTACCTAACCAGGTATTTTAAAAAGAAAAGTGTCTGAAGGTGGACAATGCTATGTTCACAACTTTCAGCAAGTAGACATGATGTCACCCGACATTTGGGGAATTATGCGTCATATTTCCTGAATTGCAATTAACACATCATTTTGAGAGTTTCGATGAAAGGTCCGAAGGAGAAAAGAGTTTGGATTGGTTTGGTTGATTTTATCTTGGAAAATATTTTTATGTAGTTTTAAAGTGTTTGGAAGTTTGAAAAGAAAAAAAGAAAGTTTTTGTTTTACTGCATATGCAAAAGAGAAAGAAGATGCTAAGGGTAACTAACTAGTTTCTAACCCTAATGTTAACATGCGATGTTGATCCTAAGATTGAGGATGAAAGGAAAATCCTAACTATATTAGCATACCAAAACATAAGGGTGAGAATAACTATCCTGTAGGGAACATGCAAAGATCAAAGTCGTTATCTTAATTCTAATTGAGTGACATCATCGATCGTCAACAAGGGAAAACGATAAAATCCTAAGGAGAACATGTAAAGATCGAAGTCATTTTCTCAATTCTAATTGAGTGACATCATCGATCGATAACAAAAGGAAACGACAAAATCCTATGGGGAATATGCAAAGATCGAAGTCGTTTTCTCAATTCTAATTGAGTGGCATCATCAATCGTCAATAGATGAAGGCAAACATAAACACAAACACAAATAGAAAATAAGTGCGGAATGCCTGCTACAGGTGTTTAAACAGCGACTTTGAGTGCACACTCTTTATTTCCTACTTTTTATGATATCTAGAAAGTGGTAAAAGAGTGCAGAAATAAAATAGATAATAAGTATACCAAACGAATATCAATCCGTAAATACTAAGCAATAACAACAGAAACCCGAGAACTTCGTGAGCAACTGGAATCAATCAACAAAGAAGTCAGAATATGCGTCGAAACATCAATAAGTAAGATCATAATGTGTGTCAGACACATCCTATTATCAATCAGTGAACCTGCATAAGATAACCATCAGAGAAAGCAATAACAGTATACAAGATGTATAATGCAGAATGTGTATCGATACACATCCGCATACCAAACGGAGTACCTGCACCAGATATCAATTCAAGCAAGTAAACAAAACAGAACATGTATCAAACACATCTGAGTAACAAACAAACAACCTGCACGAGATATCAATCCAGACAAGTGATACAGAAAAGCAATATAACACACAATGTGTGTCGGACACATCCGTATAACAAAATAGCATACTTGTATAAGATACAATTTATGCAAAATACCGCCTGCAAGATAATACGGAATATGTCGGATATATTTGTATAACAAAATAGTGTACCTGCATAAAATACAATGTATGCAAGTAATATGAAACATCAAATTACACTGGTGTTGCAACTAGGTTTAAAATCAGAGTCGCCACTACTAGTTTTTATCCTAAGGAAGGGAATCTAATAGGAAACCCTAATTTGTAAACATATATTCTAAGTTTCGGACTTCTTTAGACGAAAGGAAGGTGTTAGGCACCTTTCATCTACCTTATTCGTAAGAATACTAGGTTTAGGTTTAGGTTTAGGTAAAAAGGGTTTTAATTTTTAATGGGGTAAAGGGTTTGTTTTTAATAGAGGAAAAATGTTTTAGTTTTTTATTAGGGGAAAAGGGGTTTTATTTTAATAGGGAGACTCACCACGATTTTAGTTGTATGTCTACGTATCCTCTTATGAAGAATCATAGTCCCAATTTGTAGTTCATAGTTGGTTGGTGTTTTTTATGGATTATGTGATATTTTGATTCCCCTCGTACTTAGCCTGGGTGTGTGAGCGGAGATTTTGGACCAAATGCGCAGTTAATCAAAATATGCTTCGTAACCCTTTTTGAAAATTAATTGTTAAATTAATTTATTTATGAAAAATAATTTGGCATTGGTTAAATGTTTTTTATATACTAATTATAAAAATTCTTATTTAAATGCAGGGTAAAAGATATTTTAATGCAATAGGTAAAATATATTTGAAAGAGTTAAAAAATGATATTTGATTCGATAATACTTAATATAATACTAAAATTATAAAAATAGGAAATATATAATATAAAAATTATAAAATAAAAATAAAAATAAAATAAAATGCAAGGGGGTGTTAATTAGGTTGATGTGGTAAAATAGGAGGTGCAAAGAGTTATGCTGGGCTAGGCCCAAACTTATTTTCTGAAGGGGGAGGTGTATCATTTACTACATTTCAGTAAAGCAAGGAAAGGGTGGTGCTATAGAAACTGGGCTCGGCCCATTATGCATTTGAAAAGGGTCTGGTCGGATTGTGTGTGACAAGGGTGCATGGGTGTTACAGTGGGACTTGGCCTATCGGTCGTCCACTGATGATCTAATGGACGAAACTGTGAGTGCAACTTATTTACCGTGGGCGCGCACATATTGAATCCAAAATGAATACAAATATTTTGTTTAACATTTTTATAGACCATTTTCGTTTTACAGTCATCCCTCTGTCTCTCTCCTTTGCTAAACCCTCCATTCCTTTCTATAAACCCTAACGTTCAACTACCGCAACAGAGACCCCCAACCTTAACCTCCCCCTAAAACCCTGATCGTCCCCTAAACATTAACAACAACAATTAGTAAATCTAGATCTAAGTTCCATCGTACCTCCAATCGTTGTTTATCCGATACTTTGCGGTTTTTGTTTCTTGATCTCTGATTCACTTTATATTTGTAGGTCCGTAGAGGTGGTAGCGAGAGGTTGAAACGGCGGCGGCGCAAGGAGACCGTCAATGGAGGTTAGGGTTTCAAATGTTGAAACCCTAACCACTTTCTTCTCTTTTTCAACAGATCCGACAACCGTTCTACCTTGGATTACAAAGCTCCCTCCCTCTGTATTCAAGTCCCATATTTCGAAATTTCTTCTGCAATTTATCTCTTTCTGTCTTCTCTGTCCTCAAGGTCTTCGCCCCTCTTTCCGTTAATTTTGCTCTAGTATTTATAGGGCTTGCTGTTACAATTCGAGTTTAGCTTAGACTTAGGAATTTAGAACAAAATTAGGGATTTGAGATTGTTGTACCCCAAAATTTGCCCTCCCATATTCTTCAAGATTTATCAGGAATCATCTTCAAAGGGTTCAAGATTTCTCAAGGGTTGCACAGTCCAAATGCCTCCTAAGCCAGTCAAAATTAGGGTTTTGGTTCCTTCAAGGAATTTGAGGTTTTCAATGGCTCAATCAAGTCATATGGGTCTATATACATTGTCAAGCATCTACATGCCAAGTTTCAAGATTCACAATGCCAGTTTGCACAGTCAAAAGCCCTATTTGCTCTACAGTCAACTGTAGGGGCAAAATGGTCATTTCACAGTCAAAAGTCAGAATTTTTGGTCAACATCTTATTTTGAGCTCACAATCAGCATTTGATCAAGTCTTGATCATGATTCCTCAAGCATGGCTCAAAAATCATCAAGATGCAAAAAGTTACTATTTTTGGACAGTAGAAAAGTCAATTGTATCTTGACCAAGGAATAACTTTTTTATGGTTCATCAGAAAAATCCCATCCAATGCTCATTTTGAAGGGGATGACATTTCCTACAATCCATCTTCACATTCCAAGTCCAAGAAATGCTCTCACAAAAAGTTATCAATTTCTACATTATAGGTCAATTTCAAAAGTCAACAAAAATGCACTTTAAGTCAAAAGACCATAACTTGAGATTGGTAAATCCAAATAACATGGGACCAAAGGCATTGGTTAGAGGACTTCAAGACCTTTCCAAAATGTCAAAGAACATGTTCATATGATCAAAATTGAGCAAGATATGCATTGGAGAAGTTGGGAAATTTTTGTGAATTTGCAAAAGTCAACTTTGCTCAAAACACCTTGTTTTTGCTAATGGGCCTCAAATTGCTTCTTGAAACTTTATCCAAGGCCTATGAATGACCCATTAAGATTATTTGAATTTATTTTCTTATTTTTTATTAATTAATTGGATTTTTAATTGATTTTAATTCATTTAATTAATTTAAAATGTAGGAAATACAAAGATTTGAATTTTCAATCTTTTGGTGAAGCAAACAAGCTCAAGATATGCTGAGAATTTCGTGTGCCAATCAAAGGGACAAGAATCTCCAAGTTTGGCAAGTTTTTCCAATCAAAAAGATTGAAAAATATTTGATTTTCAATCAAATATACAAACATCAATTCCATGGATTTCTTGGCCAAGATTTAACCTAATTCCATTCTACTATAAGTACACAACCTAACCCTTATGCCATGGACGAGAATTTGCTGCAAGAAAGCCATAATCACATTCAAAAAAATCCAAGAAAAAGTGAAAACTGATTTCCACATTCTAACGTGATTCAAAGCTTTTTATTGTTTCTAATACATTGCAGGAACTCTCAGAGACATATTGCAATCAAAACCATACGCCAAAGCTCAAGAAATCATCATTCACAGACCCACGATTTGCTTGACTTTCTCAGAACCGAAACTCATATTTTATGCATAATTAACATGTTCTAATCATTGTTTTGCATTGCTTGAACCTATATAAAGCTAATGGTATTGGTTAATTGGATTATAGTGTACAAAATCGTGAGTTGCCATTGGAGAATTTTAGGGTTCTTGAGTTCTTGAATTAGGGCTTTCCAAATCCAGTAAAATTGGGACCTCTAAGACCCATGGTTGAAACCGTTGCATCCAGACGAACCCACTGAGACCATCGCGCCATATTTATATTTAGCATAGAGTTATTCGCTATTATTGGTCATCTTGTTTTATGGGGGTTAAAAACCCCCGCTATCTGTTTGTCTTTTACAGGGAAAAAGGAAGACGATGATGAGTTGTAAGCGTGTGAATGGACGATTCAAAAAACGCGCGTTTTCTTTATTGTTCAGCATGTTGCTTATTTTCCATGTATTACTTTTACTAATCATTATACTAACAAATGCGTTCAGTTGGCTCAGTGGATGGTGCGTTGGCTGTGTATCATTGGGACCTGGGTTCGATTCCCAGGTCCCCCAAAATTCCTATATTATTTTTCATAACTGGATCACACGCAGGCTTCAGGCTATGTTCCACCATGTGCCTCCAACCAACAACGCGCCAAGTGGCCTTATACATCAATCCAATGGCCAGGAGATGAAGAACACCATATTCCCTAGTCAAAGCATGCGTGGACAATTCCCCAAAGTCAAACAGGCTGAATAGCTTAATGGGCCAGAATTGCTTTCTAACCTCCTAATGGGCCAGCATACCCCCCTGGTTTATTATTTTTCTTTTTATTTTCTTTTCCTTTTAATTTCTTTTATTAACTATAATAATTATTATTATTTAACTCACAAATTATTATTTTCATAATAAATTCAGAAACCTAAAATTTTATTATTATTATTATTTATTAATTTCAATTATTATTTTGTAAATAAATTCTAACAAATTAATTTAGTTTAATTAGGTTTAATTTTGACTTTTTCATAATAAATAAAATGAATTAGACTTAGGGTTTTTACTAACTTTTGACTTTATTTTTTTATTTTATTTTCATTAAAACCTAAAAACTAAAAAATACTTTTTTCTTGTAATTATTTAATTAATTAGTAAATTAGGTTTAATATTAATTAATTGCAAAAAGGACAAAAATTCCATTCTTTTCTCAAAAAGGGTCAAAACCCTAAGACTTTTCCCGATTCAATTTCTATTCGCACATTATTAATTTTTGATCATATTTATGTATCTGCTCCGAGAATGTAATAGATAATTAGGACTTTTATCGCTTTCTTTTATTTTCTCGCAATTTACTTTTCCAAAGGGTTATGTTTTTGGCGATGTAAATACCCAACGCCTTGTAATAGCGTAGGTTTACTTTCCGCAATTTACTTTCCGCAAACTAATAACTGTTAACTATGCATGCCAAGACTTGCCTGAAATTTAAATCAACTCGTAGCTCACCATAACTTGTGCAAAGACAATTAACATGAAACTTGACACACTCGTACATGCCACTCCTAGGGTACGCCTCACTTGGTTGCCTCGACGTGGTCATTGAGTATAGGGTGTTTTAGAGGTCGCCCTCCTGTCTAAAGATCCAAGTTGCCTCGAAACGGTTGCCTCAGATAAAAAGGATCTAGGACATTAGGGTTACCGCTAAGGTGTCCTACTATTGTTTTGGTGACCACACATGTCCCGATAATCGAATTGACCCGAATAACTCCAACGACGGTGCTACCTACTTCTCAATAGTGGGATAGTACTGTCTAAAGGACATTTACACAGCTTAATTCCTTAGAGTAGGTAGATTTCTCATGGGTACTTGCTCTTTCAAAACAAAAAAAACAACTTTTCGCACCTACACTTTCAAAAAGTTTTCAAACAAACACTTTAAACACTCTTGAGGACTGATACAAGAGTCAAAACGAAGTTTTCAAACAAACTTTTTCAAAACCCACAAACACAAGAAAAGCAAACAATTTTTGAAAACATAGTGAGCAAGTACCTAAGAGCCCGTGGATAACCACGGATAGAAAGGGTGCTAACACCTTCCCTTTCTATAATCTACCTCCCGAACCGAGAAACATCTCGAAAAGGAATTTTGCTGTGCTTTTGTCCTTTCCTTGTTGGAGAACATAAAAGACGGTGGAGACTCTTGCTTACCGCGACATTTCGCGAACCAGCATTTCAAAATAGTCAGTTCTATTTCCACCGATCATAGAACTGGCGACTCTGCTGGGGAATTAATAAGTGAGGTGTACCTTAGGATTAGATCATTTTTATGTTTTCAATTGAATGCTTTGTTTGCTTTAATATTATGGGCTTGCATCGGAGTTTCATAGATCCTAACCCGGATCTGGGGAATACCCTTTAGGTAGCAAAAAACTGTGAGGGACCTGTTCAGCGTAGACCGACACGGGTGAAGCAGTAGCTACGTTGGTGTGACACCTTGGTCTGTACCGATATCCCTTGTGTTGGAACGAGGAGAATATGGGTCTTCTGAGGAGTCGTTAAGCACCAACCGACCTTAGAACCCTAAATTGACCCAACTTGGCCATAGAACAGTAGCAGTATGCTACACTCATTGAGGCTAAACTCTCGCGATGGTTCTGGCCGCAAGAAAAGATTGCGAAGCTGGAGTTATGACCGATTGAGGGTAGCCAGTGATATTGAGATCCTCTAGAACCCGATTACTATTTTCTAGGACAGGTCTTAACCAACTGAAACTGAAATAGGGTAGTACCTAAACTTCATGCCGGCCTGAAATCTAAGGGCTGTCTTGTGTGACTTGTGTGCCTTCAAACTTGAACTACTTGCACATTCTTGTTATCTGGCAGCATGAGTTCCTTGCAGGTTTTGTTTACAGTCCTTATCTAATAATTTGGACTCATTGTAGGGTTTACTTACATCACTTCATGCATAGCATACACATCATAACATCATACCATAGCATTTCCTTAACCATTTCAAGGATCTCAAGGGTTTGTGATGCAGGTCATGATGAACCAACTATCTAGCAAGGGGCAAAGGGGGTTTATTTTCCTCTAGCCAAGGTTGTTTAGAGATCAAAACATGATAGCTTGAGTCAGGGGCTATGACCCACTCGATATGGTGAGCCTTGACTCTTGAAGAAGGACTCTCAACAGCATGAAGTTCCTTCAATCAAGCCGCAAAATTCAAAGTCTAACAGTTTCTTGTTTACCCCGCGAGATCCTTGAAAACATTGCATACATATCATACATATCATTGCATTACAGGTACCCTTTTACAGGTCACTTATCTTCTTCACTGTTTATTTCAGCAATCATCATGTCTTCTGAACCTTCTACTGAACAAGCTATCAAGGCCCTCCAGGCCCAGAATGCCCAGTTCCAAGAGTTGGTCATGAGCTTAGCCCAGGGTCAACAGGAGTTGAAGACTCTGATTCTGAAGAAGAAGAAGAAGAGGACTGTTTTGTTCAACAGTAGACGCAGATCTGGGAATGGACTACCGAATGAGGCTGAGCTGACTACCTCATTTGTGGGAAAAGACAGTCCCCGAGAGAGAAGGGTTCCTAGTCCCGTGGTCTCCGACAATGAGACAGATTATAATGATGAACAGTACCCTCCTGTTGAGGATAGGTACAAACAGCTGGAGGATCGCTTAAGTGCTATGGAGATTCAACATGTGCCCGAGTTGGACTTTGGAGACCTAGGCTTATCCTCTGGGGTGGTGATTCCCCATAAGTTCAAAGCACCTGCTTTTGCAAAGTACGACGGAGCTTCATGTCCTAAGCTACATCTCAGGTCGTATGTAAGGAAGATCCAACCTTATACAGCTGAAAAGAATTTATGGATCCATTTCTTCCAGGATAGTCTCTCAGGGACTCAACTCGAATGGTTCTATCAGCTGGATGGAGCCAATATCCGTAACTGGGAGGATTTGGCTACTACATTTTATAAGCAGTATCAATATAATTCTGACCTCGCTCCTACGCGTACCCAACTCCAGGGTATGCCACTTGGGACGGGTGAAGGATTTAAAGAATATGCTCAAAAATGGAGAGATCTTGCTGGAAGGGTGCAGCCACCCTTAACTGACCGTGAACTTGTGGATATGTTCCTGGGGACCCTGTCTGGTCCGTTCTTCAACCATCTGATTGGAAATTCTTCTGCTGGGTTTACAGACCTTATCTTGACTGGGGAAAGAATTGAAGCTGGCATCAAAAGCGGGAAGATTCAAGAAGCTACACCTTCTGATACTCATAAAAAGCCTTACCATGGAAAAAAAGAGTCCAATGCTGTGCATGGTAAAAAGAGTCGTCATGATCAACATGTAGGGGCAACCCAGATCTCCAATCCTATGCCTACTCAAAAAGGACAGGGGCAGCAACGTAAGGAGGTTGCACCTAAAAGAAAATTCACCAAGATCAACATGTCACTGGCTCAAGCACTACAGCAAATGTTGAAGGCAGGGCTGATTACATTAAGGGCTCCTCTCCGGAATCCAAACACTTCCGCTCCTAACTATCATCCCAATGAAAGGTGTGCATACCACTCTGACAGCCCGGGACATGACACAAACAACTGCTGGGCCCTGAAGAATAAGGTTCAAGACATGATTGATGCCAAAGAAATCCAGTTTGAAGCACCAGAGACTCCAAACATAATCACTGCTCCTTTGCAAATCATTGAAGGATTTTTGTTTTATTGGAATTTTCAAGTTGTATTTTTCTTTGCTTATACAAACAATTATTGTCATGCAAACCTTTTTCTTTCATTAATGCATCGCATATGTCTGTTCTAAATCAATATATTCGTATTCACTATATTCAAACTGCTTTCATTTTTTGTGATGTTCAACTCTTGATTAATAATTCTAAGCCTTTTGAGGGAGGATGACGAAAACGATACCACGATCTTTACAGTATGCTTTTGAACAGACCCCGCTGATGAGGTACATGCATTGTTTCAAATCCTAAACAGTGGAGTAATAAGGAAGATAATCCCTCGTCAACCCCTTTGAGCCAAAGAAGTCGGAGTTTTTCTTTTCGTAAAAAATTAAAACCCTTAATTATAACCTGGGGCAGGGTAGTTTTCTCAGTTGATCCAGGTGCACAACGAATGGCATCAAAGGAGTCCTTCCAAAACAAAAGACAATGATGGTTCCGTATAATCATAACGACAGGAAGTCATTATCTCTCAGAAATAAAAGCCCATTAAGTCAAAACCTATGAAGGAGACTTGCAAAACTGGGGCATCCCGCTGACTGTAAATACAAAAAGAAACAGTTCAGGCAAAAAACAGGGATAATAAAATCAAAAGGAAAAGAGGTCCTAGAAACCCTCAACAAAAAGAAATGACTGCCTGGTCAAAATAAACTATCAGTATCCGAACTGTGATACGGTGGGAGAACTGACTAGTGTTTTGCGTTCGTATTCGCACTTGTGCGGTTGAGCAAGAGTCGCCACCGACTTTTTATTTTATCCTAAAGGAAAGGTTAAAAAAGCACAGCAAAAACCTTTTGAGATATTTCGTGGGTTCAGGGGGTAGATTATGAAAAGGGAAGGTATTAGCACCCTTTTCATCCATGGTTATCCATGGGCTCTTAGTTACTTGGTTTTTAGATCACTTGCCTTGTTTTTCGATTGCTTGAAAATGGTGTGTGTGTGGGTACTTTTGAAAATGTTTTGGAAGAAGATGCCTTGTCTTAGGCGACTAATGTATTTGACTCGTGATTGAGTGTTTTACAAAAGTGTGGATCTTTTCGAAAAGATGTTTCAAATGTTTTTGAGAGTTTGTTTGAAAGTGTTGTGGATTGTGGTTTTTGAAAAGAAGGCAAGTGTTTTTGCAAATTGATCTCAAGTAACTAAGAGTTTTGTCTACCCTATTATACTCAAAGGTTTTTGTTATGTTTTAACCCCTTTTAACAATTTTGTTCTACCATTGAAATTGGTAGACAATCTTGCGTTTAGGAAATTTATTCGGGACGGGCGCGGGTCATCGTATGGACCATGAATGCAATGATGCCAAGTGTCTTTGGCAATTTGCTTTGAAGGGACTATGATCATTCCGTTTAGGCAACACTTTGAGGGACTTATGATCATTTTGAATTCGTTTTGCCAAAGAAACTCGACGTGCAAGCATGACCCATTTTGGAAGGCAACATGTGGGATTACCCTAGAGGGTGCAAGTGTGATTGTGTATTGATTACATGTATTTGTCTTGTATTAGGTTATCTAACGTTTGATTTTATGTACATACAAACCCTAGGTCTAACCATGGTATAATTAGAAAACTGTAAATTGCGGAAATGTAAAATCTACGCTATTACAAAATAGTGTCCGGGAGTGGGGGGTATAAATGTACAAAGGGGGATGAGACTTATAGTATCCAATAAGTTACAACCAATTCGAATTCCCAATCAAACGTAAATATCGAATATACAGATATAAGATAAACAAATGTGTATAGGGCAATGTGAATGGATTTGCATTGTGTAAGTGTATATGTATATGAGTATGTGTAATTATTTACAAGTGAAATGTGAATTTGAAGCGTATTAGGGTATTTGACCTAAATATGTGTTTTAGTGAATCTTGGGTTTGTATATTTTTAATATGTACAAAAGAAAAATGTTTTAATTAAATTGTATGTTCAAGTTTTAATTAGATTATGTATAAAATGTATCATGGTTTATTATATACAAAAAGTGTGTCAATTAAGTGTTTTTTTAAGAATTTTAATATTAGAAAAAATGTATTTCTATTATTATGTACAAATGTATTTTAATGTGTATTAAAAAAATGTTTTCAAGTTAATTATATGATAAAAAAAGTATTTTATTATTTTTATGTACAAATGTATTTTAATGTGTATTAAAAAAATGTTTTCAAATTAATTGAATTAAGTATATATAAAAAAAGAGTTTTAATTATATTGTAAATTTTAGAGAATGTAAAAAAAATGTATTTTGTATTAAAAAATTATTATCATATTTTGTATTTTCAATTATGTTTGTATAAGAAAAAAATGTTAATAAAGGATTAATAAAAAGAATGGGCTTGGTGAGCAGAATGGGGCGAGGCCCATGTTGAACTTGAGACAAATTTTAGGGTTAGGCGTTTTGTCGTTCAGTTGGGAACAAAGCTTTAGGGTTTGTAGCGCGCCGTTTTGCTCGTCTTCGCCTATCTTCTCCGATTGTCTTGAACGCTGAAATGCCGTCCTCCGCCCAGAGCCACCGTGCCATCTCCTAAGTCTCTCTTCCCTCTATGAGCTCAGTGGATTTGTGATTCAAGGTTCGTTTCAGTTTTTATGTTCTTTTTCACGGATTGCATGCATTATTTCCATTTGAATCTAAAACTTGATCTTTGACTATTATGAGGTGAAGGAGAAAAAGAGAGGGAAAAGTTTGCTACCTTCGTTCCTTAGAGATGGAGGAGAGACGGGGAAGTGGCGCTCAGGAGGCCGGGACGGCGTGAGGAACGTGACGAATCTTTGAGCTTTCCTGGTATCTTTTATCTCTTCCACTGCGTGTTGCCTCAATTTGTTGCTTTGAATTGCTGAGCTTGTACTTATGTATGCTTTCTGAGATGCTTCCCTGAGTTTGAAATGTGATGCTTTGATGTTTGTTGCCCCTTGAACGAACTTTCTCTCTTCTTCTCTTGTTGCCCTGTGTTACCTTAAACTGGATGCCTTTGGAATGTTTTAATGCCCAGTGATGTATGTTTGCTGAGGGCCTAGTGTTGAGTTGCCCTGAACTTTGTTCTCTTCTTCTGACTTTCTTCTGATTTTGCCCCTTGAACGATTTGCCTATGATGAAGAAATTCTGAGGCTTAGAAGTTGGTTTTTAGTGCTTGGATATGCTTGAGGGGTTATGTTGGTTATGCTAGTTCATGTTTTTGATTGGTACATGGCTTGAGTTCTGATTTGACAGTAGGCAGATTGTACTTGACCTGGGATTTGTGTGCTTTTGTATTTGTTCTGCTGGCTTTTTGAGGTGTTTGACAAGATGTTGGGTTCTTGAGACAGGTATGAGGTTATGGCCTTTTGTCTCTAGTTTTTTTTGGCTTGGTTATTTGACAGTATGGTGGTCTTGGCCAGTTATGCTTGGTTGGTAAATGGTTGTATATTTTTATTTTGACAGTATGTAGTGGTGGTGTAATAGGCAGGTTTCAGGTCTTGGATGATTTTGTTATATTGGTGCTAGCAGGTTGGCTTAATGCAGGTTGTGAGTTTTGTTTCAAAAGGCTAATGCATATGCAGGTTTCAGTTTGCAGTAGGTTATCATCTGGAGGTTCTGGCTTCTTTTTCTTCTGTTGTATGTTCTGTATGTTTTTTTTCTTGGCTTTATGACAGGTTCAACAGGTTTAAAGGTTGAGGAACTGGTTTATGGCCTATCTCAGGTTTAAGTCTTTGGTCTCTTGGTTTAAGGTCGAATGCTTCAGGTTTTATGTATTGTTCCTCTAGACCAAGGCTTATGCTTGCAGTAGTTTATCTGTTTTGTATATTTTTTAGTTTTGCTTGACAGTTTGTATATCTGCTTTTTCCTGCTGCCTGCAAAAAGCCTCAAAACCTGCATCTTTCCCTCTTCTTTCTCTCTCTATAGTACACTTAGAAGAATTTTTTAATATGATTTTTCCTGTACTATTTTCCTGAAAGTGGCCCTGATGGGAAATGATGAAAAAAGAACTTGCTTGCATAACACATTACTTCTGCATATTCATCTTTCTTTGATAGCTTTGGATTTGACTTTGTATTTTTCTTTGATATCTTTGAGTAGATTTTGGCATTTTGACAGTAGGTTGCACTTTTGGCTTTTGATAGAAAGTGGTAACTTGGATTTTTTTAGTTTGGTTTGAATTTGAAGTTTGAGATTGAGTTTGTGCAGTTAGGTACTTTATGCATTTTGACATTTTTGCATTCATGAATAAAATTCTTCCCTCTTTGTGAACCGGGAGAAATCCCGTGATTTGCAGAGAGGGTCAACTGATCCCAATCAGTGGCCCTTAATGATGATTGCAAATTTTATCTGTCTTTTTTAATTCAACTGCTTTCTGACTTTTCTTTTTTCTTTTTGCAGATGAATAATGGAGCACCGGAACGGAGTGAAGAATGAAGAAATTAGAAAATGTTTAGAAAAAATAGGATAGTTTTTATTTTCAATTTAATTATTTTTAAACCATTATTATTTTAAATACTTCGTAATAAATACTTGTATCAAATAATAATTGTAACAAACATTAAATATGAAATAAAAATTCTATTGATTCAATTAAACCTTTTCAATTCCTTTTCTTTAATTGTTTACTTGTTATTTATAATTCCTTAAATTAAATAAAATGAAAGTTTAAATTTCAAATATTTAATTCTTAGAACCATAAATAATCAACTAAACCTTGTTGATCAAAATAAATGAATTCGACGTCTCCATCATTCAAAGCAACGCACAGTCGAACACAAAAACTGATCAGACGCAATCCTCTTTTTCACTGATTCTTTGCCAAGCACTGTAATTCCAAACTGCATGTTCTTTGACTTGGTGAATTCAAACCAACTGCCTCCTCTTACTGATTAAGTCAAAACAATGCGAATCCAACCCGAATCTTGAAATAAACTGCAACGTGCTGTGGAATTTTAATCTTTCTGAGAATGTGCCCATAAAACCCTTAATTCTTGATTAAATGCCAAATAACGCTCGCCTGCTCGAAATTGAACCAAAAATCATCCAAAACCCTAAGCCAACTGTGAAACAATCCAGAGTCCTGAAAATCAGTAAAAACCCTAATTTCGCTTGACTGACAAGAAAAGTCGGTTTGTCCGATTCTTGAGTCAGTTTGAAAAATCAGGAAAGGCTTGAAGCTGAGATTTCTTGGGGAAAAATGCGAGGGCAAATTTTGGGGTACAACAGTTGCCCCTGTTCAATCTTCTTTGACCTGAAGAGTTAGATTGGCAAGTTTGCCTTTCGCGACTTGAAGGTAAAAGGAGATTGGACACTACAGTGCCCAGAAAATTTGCACTCGGCGATGTGATGGTAGATGTGAATGGGCTTAAAGATGCCATTTGGTGATGGGCTTAAGGATGCCATCTGGTGCGAGAGAATTTTGTCGGGGGATGGGCTTAGAGATTCCATCTGAGAATGGGCTTACAGATGCCATTCGGCGACTGCTGGTAGGAGGATGGACTTATAGATGCCATCTGGAAATGTTGAACTGTATGTCAATGGTGAGTGGACAAGTATCAGAAGGGCCTCCATGTTTTGGGACATCTCTGAATCGGGATCTGAACAAGCAACAGATTGACGTCCATGTCTGGAGAATCCGTAAACTATTTTCAGGAGTTGGGATTGAATAAGAAATAGAGCAGCATCCGTTGTTGGGACGTGTCCGTAAACTATTTTCAAAAATTGTGAAGAGTCTGAACAAGTTGGTAGATTGACATCCGTTGTTGGGAAGAATCCGTAAACTATTTCAGAAGTTAAGCAGAGTCTGAACAAGTCGGTAGATTGACATCCGTTGTAGGGAAGAATCCGTAAACTGTTTCAGAAGTTGAGAAGAGTCTGAACAAGTCGGTAGATTGGCATCCGTTGTAGGGAAGAATCCGTAAACTATTTTCAGAAGTCTTGAAGAGTCTGAACAAGTCGGTAGATTGGCATCCGTTGTAGGGAAGAATCCGTAAACTATTTTCAGAAGTATTGAAGTTGAAGAGGAACCGGTGTAGGGTTTCTTGATGATGCGTCTGAATGAATCTGGAATAAGTATCAGAATGTCGCCGTGTCCGGGTCACATCTGAACTATTTCTGGATGAATCTTGGGAGTTGATCTGTGTCTGTCGATTGATCTTACCTGAAAAGGCAAAGGGTTAGTTGTATGCAATGTTATGATGCATGATGCAACGTACGTGACATCAATGTTTATGACATGAATGCGATGAATGCGCATGTAAGCTGATGAGATAATCTTGCCGAGGATACATGAATCCGAGATGGCTGAAGATAAAAGCATCTTGACTGCTGTCGGGGAGATAATTCCTTGGCTGCTGCTGGGAAAGAGAATTCCTGATGACCTCTACTGGGGAGTTCCAAACTAGTAGACTCATGCTGGGGAGGCCAGATTGAGAATCTTCGGCTTAATGGGAAGTAACTCTGGTGATCTCACTGGGGCACTCAAGATTTGCCCTCCCAAAACTCTGTGGGGAGAAGGTTCAATGGTCTGGCTCCGCTGGGGATGGTAATTGAAGTTTTAGCCTTGCTGGGGAATTTTGATGAACTCCGCTGGGGATAGGGAGAATTTTGGCGACCGCGATCTTCCGTGGTGGTTAGCTTGAGAAGAATCTGAACAAGCGATAGGTTAACATCCGTTTACTTGGAGAACCCGTGAACTGTTTTCAGAAATCTTGAAGTTGAATTAGCAATAGAGCCGCATCCGTTGTTGGGAAGCGTCCGTAAACTGTTTTCAACGGTTGAGAAGAGTCTGAACAAGTTGGTAGATTGACATCCGTTGTTGGGAAGAATCCGTAAACTGTTTTGAGAAGTCTTGAAGAAGAATCTGAACAAGTGATAGGTTAACATCCGTTGTTGGGAAGAATCCGTAAACTTGTTTCAGAAGTCTTGAAGAGGAACCGGTGTAGGGCTTCCTGATGATGAGCTTGTGTAAAACTGCATCGAGTTTTGAACACTTTTGACATTCGAATGCCCCAAGTGGTGATGTAGATAAATTCCTGGCTTATTACAGGTGTTGGTCTACCATCGGTCGTTCACAGATGTTTCCTGGATTGTTACAGGTGTTGATCTGGAATTCTTCAGACATGCCCTGGCTGGATACAGGAATCGAATCTGGAAAGGTGATAGTTGATAGATATGCCCTGGCTGGATACAGGAATCGAATCTTCAAACTCTTCAGACGTGCCCTGGCTAGATACAGGAATCGAGTCTGGAAATGTGGTCAACAGATATGCCCTGGCTGGATACATGAGTCGAATCTGGAAATGTGGTCAACAGATATGCCCTGGCTGGATACATGAGTCGAATCTGGAAATAGTCGTCAACAGATATGCCCTGGCTGGATACAGGAATCGAATCCTCGAACTCTTCAGACGTGCCCTGGCTAGATACAGGAATCGAGTCTGGAAATGGTTGACAGATATGCCCTGGCTGGATGCAGGAATCGAGTCTGGAAATGTGGTCAACAGATATGCCCTGGCTGGATACAGGAGTCGAATCTGGAAATGTGATAGTTGACAGATATGCCCTGGCTGGATACAGGAATCGAATCTTCAACTCTTCAGACGTGCCCTGGCTAGATACAGGAATCGAGTCTAGAAATGTGATAGTTGACAGATATGCCCTGGCTTGATACAGGAATCGAATCTTCAACTCTTCAGACGTGCCCTGGCTAGATACAGGATTCGAGTCTAGAAATGGTTGACAGATATGCCCTGGCTGGATACAGGAATCGAATCTGGAATAGTCGTCAACAGATATGCCCTGGCTGGATGCAGGAATCGAATCCTCGAACTCTTCAGACGTGCCCTGGCTAGATACAGGAATCGAGTCTGGAAATGGTTGACAGATATGCCCTGGCTGGATACAGGAATCGAATCTGTAAATGTTGTAATTGATTTGTTGAACACTTTTGACATTCGAATGCCCCAAGTGGTGATGAAGGAATCTTGAATCAGATTACTCTGCATATTGAGAGATTTCTTGAAATCTTGACTGGACTCCCCCAGGTTAACTGAACTTTGAAAGATCTGTCGGACCTTGACTGGACTGCCCCAGGTTAATTGAACTTTGAAAGATCTGTTGGACCTTGACTGGACTGCCCCAGGTTAATTGAACTGTGACATGTCATGCCCCTTGTTGATAGGAGATTTGATGGAAGTGTTATCCTCTTGAAGTGATTTTGACTTACTGAGAGAGTTTTCGTTCCTCCGAACATTCGCTGTATGAATTTCTTCGCTGTCAAACAAAAAGGTCAAATGCAGACAGTGATATTCAAGCAATGCAAAGTTTATGTTTGTCTCGAAGTCTTGAAAAATGCATTTTTAGCAGAAAACTTTTTATAAGACAAATCAACACAAGATTTAGAGTAAGCCTTACAGGAGTCAGGATACCTTTTGTAACAGTACGCTTTCGAACTAACCCATGCTTCAATTAGGACTTTTAAAGGGTTGTAACGTGGCCTGGTTCACGGTTTAAGAAACAAAGGATAAAGGCTCAAAGTATATTTGTACCCACCCGCTCTTCGTGATGTTCTTCAACCTAAGCTCGGTTAATTGTGCGTCACACCCTGTTTTGAGTTTCGAACGACTTTCGGGTGATGGTTCACCAGTTTGAATTTGGGGAGACAGTCATCATCTCTTTTTTCTTTTTCAACATTTTTCATGTTGTTGAGGATTTTGTAATGACCTCACTATTTTGATTTTGATTTGTTATCCCTAACTTTTGCCTGACTGTTACCGTTTTCCGGGATTACTGTCAGCGGGATGCCCCAGCTTTCTTAAGCCTCCTTTATAGGTTTTGGCTTGGCGGGCTTTTGTCTTTTGAGAGATTGACTGTCTATGTGATAGGGAACCACCCTTGTCTTTCGATTCCAAAGGAATGCTTTCTTTCTTGACGTCGTTCGTTGTGTTACGAACTGAGAGTTTGCGACTTCAATGCGCATTTTCTTTTGAATTAACTGAGATACTACCCTGCCCCAGGTTTATATCAAAGGTTTCGATTGTTTAGAACAGAGAACTCCTACTTCTTTGGCTCGAAGGGGTTGACTAGGGATTAACTTCCTTATAACTCCAGTGTTTGGGAATTGAAAGAAATGCCTGTACATCATCAGCAAGGTCTGTTCAAAAGCATACTGTATAAGATCACGGTATTGTTTCGTCATCCTCCCTCTAAAGGCTTACAGCTTTTTATCAGGAGTCAAATATCATAAAGAAAAGCATAAGAGTAGTGAAACGAATGGATGAATTCAAGACAAACATATGCAATGAATTAATGAAAACAGAGTTTAACATCAACAGATAATTGTTTGACAGCAAAAGAAATTACAACTTTGAAAGTTCAAAAAGAAGCAAAGGTCTTTCAGCTTGAGCTTCGTGACTTCAGATGGAGAACCCTTTAACGGAAGATTTTCATCTCGCCGTCTGGCATGAATTCCAGCACCCCAATGTCGATCAGATCTTGAATCTTGTTCTTCAAGGCCCAACAGTCGTTGGTGCCGTGTCCCGGGCTGTAGGAGTGGTAAACATAGAATGCGTCGGGATTATAGTGAGGAGAGGAGATATTGAGCTTCTGAGGAGGGTCCTTTACAGTAAGTAAGTTGACTCCAACAGGCGCTTCATGATGAAAAATGATGGTATTTCAGTCTCCGTAAACTGTCTTCCCGACTTTTCTTGCTTACGCCGATTGCCCCGCTGACGCTGGCGAGGTTGTTGATGGGTTTGTGACCCTGAAGCTAGCAAAGGAGCTTTCCCCTTGTCTTCTTGAATGGATGGAGGCCGAGCGGTGACTTGCTCTTCAACCTCAGGTGTTTTCCCCAATTGGTTGTTTGGAAGCAGTTGGCGGACAAGAACTCTGAGTTCCTCTTGTCTTTGAGATACGTCTTGGATGAGAGCCATCTGGCCCACCAACTGTCCCATCATTTGAGTCCTCAGTGTTGTCAGATCAAACTGCAGCTCCGCAATCTGAGCACTCCTGGCATTGTTGGAATTCCCCAAGCCCTTGGTGAGGAGAGCTTTCATCTCTTCTTGCCCCAGAGACAAGTTCAGGAACATCTCCTGCAGCTGAGCAGTCTGGTCTTGGATGTCTTTGACAGACCTTTCTAGAGCCATCTCTTGCTGAAATAAACAGCAGGAGAGTAAGGAAACCTGAAAAAGGAAAGATTGTCAAAATGAAATGCATGATATGTGGATGCATGCTTTCAAGGATCTCTTGGGGTAAACACAAGAAAATGTTAGAGGTTGAACTCTGCTCTTGGATTGGAGATCTCTGCACCGGTGGACGTCCTTCCACGAGAATCAAGCTCACCATGTCGAGTGGGTCATAGCCACTGATTCAAGTTGTTGTTCTTGATCTTTGTTCAGAGAGCTTTGTATCGGTGGATGTCCTTCCACGAGAATCAAGCTCACCATGTTGAGTGGGTCATAGCCACTGATTCAAGTTGTTGTACTTGAACTTTGACAGGATTGGTTAGAGGAGAAACCCCTTGCCCCTGGATAGATGTATGGTTCAACGTAACCCTGCATCAAAAGAACCCTCGAGATCCTTGAAACGGTTATTGAAAATGCTATGGCATGATGTCATGATGTTATGTACATGCATGCACAAGCAAGTGAGTGTATATACAGGCAAACAATATTCACACAAAGCAAAACAAGTCCTTAGGTTTAGGCTTGCATGAGGTTCAGGTACTACCCTCTTTCAGTTTGTTGGTTAAAACCTGTCTTATCAAAAGTAACCGGGTTCTAGAGAATCTCATATCATTGGCTACCCTTAATCGGTCATAACTCCAGCATCGCAACCTTTTCTCGCGGCCGGAACCATCTCGAGAGTTTAGCCTCAATGAGTGTAGCATACTGCTACTGTTCTAATGGCCAAGTTGGTCAATTAAGGTTCTAAGGTCGGTTGGTGCTTAACGACTCCTTGGAAGACCCATATTCTCCCCGTTTCAACACGAGGGATATCGGTACAGACCAAAGCGCCACACCAACGTAGCCACTGCTTCACGCATGTCGGTATACCCCAGACATGTCCCTCGCAGATTATGCTACCTAAAAAGGTTTCCCCCAGATCCGGGTTAGGATCTATGAGACTCCGATACAAAGCCCACAAATGTAAAGCAAACAAAGCAATCAATTGAAAGTAAAGGTGATCTAAACTCTAAGGTAACCCCACTTTGAAATTCTATCCCCAACAGAGTCGCCAGTTCTGTGATACGGTGGGAGAACTGACTAGTGTTTTGCGTTCGTATTCGCACTTGTGCGGTTGAGCAAGAGTCGCCACCAACTTTTTATTTTATCCTAAAGGAAAGGTTAAAAAAGCACAGCAAAAACCTTTTGAGATATTTCGTGGGTTCGGGGGGTAGATTATGAAAAGGGAAGGTATTAGCACCCTTTTCATCCATGGTTATCCATGGGCTCTTAGTTACTTGGTTTTTAGATCACTTGCCTTGTTTTTTGATTGCTTGAAAATGGTGTGTGTGTGGGTACTTTTGAAAATGTTTTGGAAGAAGATGCCTTGTCTTAGGCGACTAATGTATTTGACTCGTGATTGAGTGTTTTACAAAAGTGTGGATCTTTTCGAAAAGATGTTTCAAATGTTTTTGAGAGTTTGTTTGAAAGTGTTGTGGATTGTGGTTTTTGAAAAGAAGGCAAGTGTTTTTGCAAATTGATCTCAAGTAACTAAGAGTTTTGTCTACCCTATTGTACTCAAAGGTTTTTGTTATGTTTTAACCCCTTTTAACAATTTTGTTCTACCATTGAAATTGGTAGACAATCTTGCGTTTAGGAAATTTATTCGGGACGGGCGCGGGTCATCGTATGGACCATGAATGCAATGATGCCAAGTGTCTTTGGCAATTTGCTTTGAAGGGACTATGATCATTCCGTTTAGGCAACACTTTGAGGGACTTATGATCATTTTGAATTCGTTTTACCAAAGAAACTCGACGTGCAAGCATGGCCCATTTTGGAAGGCAACATGTGGGATTACCCTAGAGGGTGCAAGTGTGATTGTGTATTGATTACATGTATTTGTCTTGTATTAGGTTATCTAGCGTTTGATTTTATGTACATACAAACCCTAGGTCTAACCATGGTATAATTAGAAAACTGTAAATTGCGGAAATGTAAAATCTACGCTATTACAAAATAGTGTCCGGGAGTGGGGGGTATAAATGTACAAAGGGGGATGAGACTTATAGTATCCAATAAGTTACAACCAAATCGAATTCGCAATCAAACGTAAATATCGAATATACAGATATAAGATAAACAAATGTGTATAGGGCAATGTGAATGGATTTGCATTGTGTAAGTGTATATGTATATGAGTATGTGTAATTATTTACAAGTGAAATGTGAATTTGAAGCGTATTAGGGTATTTGACCTAAATATGTGTTTTAGTGAATCTTGGGTTTGTATATTTTTAATATGTACAAAAGAAAAATATTTTAATTAAATTGTATGTTCAAGTTTTAATTAGATTATGTATAAAATGTATCATGGTTTATTATATACAAAAAGTGTGTTAATTAATTGTTTTTTTTTAAGAATTTTAATATTAGAAAAAATGTATTTCTATTATTATGTACAAATGTATTTTAATGTGTATTAAAAAAATGTTTTCAAGTTAATTATATGATAAAAAAAGTATTTTATTATTTTTATGTACAAATGTATTTTAATGTGTATTAAAAAAATGTTTTCAAATTAATTGAATTAAGTATATATAAAAAAAGAGTTTTAATTATATTGTAAATTTTAGAGAATGTAAAAAAAATGTATTTTGTATTAAAAAATTATTATCATATTTTGTATTTTCAATTATGTTTGTATAAGAAAATAATGTTAATAAAGGATTAATAAAAAGAATGGGCTTGGTGAGCAGAATGGGGCGAGGCCCATGTTGAACTTGAGACAAATTTTAGGGTTAGGCGTTTTGTCGTTCAGTTGGGAACAAAGCTTTAGGGTTTGTAGCGCGCCGTTTTGCTCGTCTTCGCCTATCTTCTCCGATTGTCTTGAACGCTGAAATGCCGTCCTCCGCCCAGAGCCACCGTGCCATCTCCTAAGTCTCTCTTCCCTCTATGAGCTCAGTGGATTTGTGATTCAAGGTTCGTTTCAGTTTTTATGTTCTTTTTCACGGATTGCATGCGTTATTTCCATTTGAATCTAAAACTTGATCTTTGACTATTATGAGGTGAAGGAGAAAAAGAGAGGGAAAAGTTTGCTACCTTCGTTCCTTAGAGATGGAGGAGAGACGGGGAAGTGGCGCTCAGGAGGCCGGGACGGCGTGAGGAACGTGACGAATCTTTGAGCTTTCCTGGTATCTTTTATCTCTTCCACTGCGTGTTGCCTCAATTTGTTGCTTTGAATTGCTGAGCTTGTACTTATGTATGCTTTCTGAGATGCTTCCCTGAGTTTGAAATGTGATGCTTTGATGTTTGTTGCCCCTTGAACGAACTTTCTCTCTTCTTCTCTTGTTGCCCTGTGTTACCTTAAACTGGATGCCTTTGGAATGTTTTAATGCCCAGTGATGTATGTTTGCTGAGGGCCTAGTGTTGAGTTGCCCTGAACTTTGTTCTCTTCTTCTGACTTTCTTCTGATTTTGCCCCTTGAACGATTTGCCTATGATGAAGAAATTCTGAGGCTTAGAAGTTGGTTTTTAGTGCTTGGATATGCTTGAGGGGTTATGTTGGTTATGCTAGTTCATGTTTTTGATTGGTACATGGCTTGAGTTCTGATTTGACAGTAGGCAGATTGTACTTGACCTGGGATTTGTGTGCTTTTGTATTTGTTCTGCTGGCTTTTTGAGGTGTTTGACAAGATGTTGGGTTCTTGAGACAGGTATGAGGTTATGGCCTTTTGTCTCTAGTTTTTTTTGGCTTGGTTATTTGACAGTATGGTGGTCTTGGCCAGTTATGCTTGGTTGGTAAATGGTTGTATATTTTTATTTTGACAGTATGTAGTGGTGGTGTAATAGGCAGGTTTCAGGTCTTGGATGATTTTGTTATATTGGTGCTAGCAGGTTGGCTTAATGCAGGTTGTGAGTTTTGTTTCAAAAGGCTAATGCATATGCAGGTTTCAGTTTGCAGTAGGTTATCATCTGGAGGTTCTGGCTTCTTTTTCTTCTGTTGTATGTTCTGTATGTTTTTTTTCTTGGCTTTATGACAGGTTCAACAGGTTTAAAGGTTGAGGAACTGGTTTATGGCCTATCTCAGGTTTAAGTCTTTGGTCTCTTGGTTTAAGGTCGAATGCTTCAGGTTTTATGTATTGTTCCTCTAGACCAAGGCTTATGCTTGCAGTAGTTTATCTGTTTTGTATATTTTTTAGTTTTGCTTGACAGTTTGTATATCTGCTTTTTCCTGCTGCCTGCAAAAAGCCTCAAAACCTGCATCTTTCCCTCTTCTTTCTCTCTCTATAGTACACTTAGAAGAATTTTTTAATATGATTTTTCCTGTACTATTTTCCTGAAAGTGGCCCTGATGGGAAATGATGAAAAAAGAACTTGCTTGCATAACACATTACTTCTGCATATTCATCTTTCTTTGATAGCTTTGGATTTGACTTTGTATTTTTCTTTGATATCTTTGAGTAGATTTTGGCATTTTGACAGTAGGTTGCACTTTTGGCTTTTGATAGAAAGTGGTAACTTGGATTTTTTTAGTTTGGTTTGAATTTGAAGTTTGAGATTGAGTTTGTGCAGTTAGGTACTTTATGCATTTTGACATTTTTGCATTCATGAATAAAATTCTTCCCTCTTTGTGAACCGGGAGAAATCCCGTGATTTGCAGAGAGGGTCAACTGATCCCAATCAGTGGCCCTTAATGATGATTGCAAATTTTATCTGTCTTTTTTAATTCAACTGCTTTCTGACTTTTCTTTTTTCTTTTTGCAGATGAATAATGGAGCACCGGAACGGAGTGAAGAATGAAGAAATTAGAAAATGTTTAGAAAAAATAGGATAGTTTTTATTTTCAATTTAATTATTTTTAAACCATTATTATTTTAAATACTTCGTAATAAATACTTGTATCAAATAATAATTGTAACAAACATTAAATATGAAATAAAAATTCTATTGATTCAATTAAACCTTTTCAATTCCTTTTCTTTAATTGTTTACTTGTTATTTATAATTCCTTAAATTAAATAAAATGAAAGTTTAAATTTCAAATATTTAATTCTTAGAACCATAAATAATCAACTAAACCTTGTTGATCAAAATAAATGAATTCGACGTCTCCATCATTCAAAGCAACGCACAGTCGAACACAAAAACTGATCAGACGCAATCCTCTTTTTCACTGATTCTTTGCCAAGCACTGTAATTCCAAACTGCATGTTCTTTGACTTGGTGAATTCAAACCAACTGCCTCCTCTTACTGATTAAGTCAAAACAATGCGAATCCAACCCGAATCTTGAAATAAACTGCAACGTGCTGTGGAATTTTAATCTTTCTGAGAATGTGCCCATAAAACCCTTAATTCTTGATTAAATGCCAAATAACGCTCGCCTGGTCGAAATTGAACCAAAAATCATCCAAAACCCTAAGCCAACTGTGAAACAATCCAGAGTCCTGAAAATCAGTAAAAACCCTAATTTCGCTTGACTGACAAGAAAAGTCGGTTTGTCCGATTCTTGAGTCAGTTTGAAAAATCAGGAAAGGCTTGAAGCTGAGATTTCTTGGGGAAAAATGCGAGGGAAAATTTTGGGGTACAACAGTTGCCCCTGTTCAATCTTCTTTGACCTGAAGAGTTAGATTGGCAAGTTTGCCTTTCGCGACTTGAAGGTAAAAGGAGATTGGACACTACAGTGCCCAGAAAATTTGCACTCGGCGATGTGATGGTAGATGTGAATGGGCTTAAAGATGCCATTTGGTGATGGGCTTAAGGATGCCATCTGGTGCGAGAGAATTTTGTCGGGGGATGGGCTTAGAGATGCCATCTGAGAATGGGCTTACAGATGCCATTCGACGACTGCTGGTAGGAGGATGGGCTTATAGATGCCATCTGGAAATGTTGAACTGTATGTCAATGGTGAGTGGACAAGTATCAGAAGGGCCTCCATGTTTTGGGACATCTCTGAATCGGGATCTGAACAAGCAACAGATTGACGTCCATGTCTGGAGAATCCGTAAACTATTTTCAGGAGTTGGGATTGAATAAGAAATAGAGCAGCATCCGTTGTTGGGACGTGTCCGTAAACTATTTTCAAAAATTGTGAAGAGTCTGAACAAGTTGGTAGATTGACATCCGTTGTTGGGAAGAATCCGTAAACTATTTCAGAAGTTAAGCAGAGTCTGAACAAGTCGGTAGATTGACATCCGTTGTAGGGAAGAATCCGTAAACTGTTTCAGAAGTTGAGAAGAGTCTGAACAAGTCGGTAGATTGGCATCCGTTGTAGGGAAGAATCCGTAAACTATTTTCAGAAGTCTTGAAGAGTCTGAACAAGTCGGTAGATTGGCATCCGTTGTAGGGAAGAATCCGTAAACTATTTTCAGAAGTATTGAAGTTGAAGAGGAACCGGTGTAGGGTTTCTTGATGATGCGTCTGAATGAATCTGGAATAAGTATCAGAATGTCGCCGTGTCCGGGTCACATCTGAACTATTTCTGGATGAATCTTGGGAGTTGATCTGTGTCTGTCGATTGATCTTACCTGAAAAGGCAAAGGGTTAGTTGTATGCAATGTTATGATGCATGATGCAACGTACGTGACATCAATGTTTATGACATGAATGCGATGAATGCGCATGTAAGCTGATGAGATAATCTTGCCGAGGATACATGAATCCGAGATGGCTGAAGATAAAAGCATCTTGACTGCTGTCGGGGAGATAATTCCTTGGCTGCTGCTGGGAAAGAGAATTCCTGATGACCTCTACTAGGGAGTTCCAAACTAGTAGACTCATGCTGGGGAGGCCAGATTGAGAATCTTCGGCTTAATGGGAAGTAACTCTGGTGATCTCACTGGGGCACTCAAGATTTGCCCTCCCAAAACTCTGTGGGGAGAAGGTTCAATGGTCTGGCTCCGCTGGGGATGGTAATTGAAGTTTTAGCCTTGCTGGGGAATTTTGATGAACTCCGCTGGGGATAGGGAGAATTTTGGCGACCGCGATCTTCCGTGGTGGTTAGCTTGAGAAGAATCTGAACAAGCGATAGGTTAACATCCGTTTACTTGGAGAACCCGTGAACTGTTTTCAGAAATCTTGAAGTTGAATTAGCAATAGAGCCGCATCCGTTGTTGGGAAGCGTCCGTAAACTGTTTTCAACGGTTGAGAAGAGTCTGAACAAGTTGGTAGATTGACATCCGTTGTTGGGAAGAATCCGTAAACTGTTTTGAGAAGTCTTGAAGAAGAATCTGAACAAGTGATAGGTTAACATCCGTTGTTGGGAAGAATCCGTAAACTTGTTTCAGAAGTCTTGAAGAGGAACCGGTGTAGGGCTTCCTGATGATGAGCTTGTGTAAAACTGCATCGAGTTTTGAACACTTTTGACATTCGAATGCCCCAAGTGGTGATGTAGATAAATTCCTGGCTTATTACAGGTGTTGGTCTACCATCGGTCGTTTACAGATGTTTCCTGGATTGTTACAGGTGTTGATCTGGAATTCTTCAGACATGCCCTGGCTGGATACAGGAATCGAATCTGGAAAGGTGATAGTTGATAGATATGCCCTGGCTGGATACAGGAATCAAATCTTCAAACTCTTCAGACGTGCCCTGGCTAGATACAGGAATCGAGTATGGAAATGTGGTCAACAGATATGCCCTGGCTGGATACAGGAGTCGAATCTGGAAATGTGGTCAACAGATATGCCCTGGCTGGATACATGAGTCGAATCTGGAAATAGTCGTCAACAGATATGCCCTGGCTGGATACAGGAATCGAATCCTCGAACTCTTCAGACGTGCCCTGGCTAGATACAGGAATCGAGTCTGGAAATGGTTGACAGATATGCCCTGGCTGGATGCAGGAATCGAGTCTGGAAATGTGGTCAACAGATATGCCCTGGCTGGATACAGGAGTCGAATCTGGAAATGTGATAGTTGACAGATATGCCCTGGCTGGATATAGGAATCGAATCTTCAACTCTTCAGACGTGCCCTGGCTAGATACAGGAATCAAGTCTAGAAATGTGATAGTTGACAGATATGCCCTGGCTTGATACAGGAATCGAATCTTCAACTCTTCAGACGTGCCCTGGCTAGATACAGGATTCGAGTCTGGAAATGGTTGACAGATATGCCCTGGCTGGATACAGGAATCGAATCTGGAATAGTCGTCAACAGATATGCCCTGGCTGGATGCAGGAATCGAATCCTCGAACTCTTCAGACGTGCCCTGGCTAGATACAGGAATCGAGTCTGGAAATGGTTGACAGATATGCCCTGGCTGGATACAGGAATCAAATCTGGAAATGTTGTAATTGATTTGTTGAACACTTTTGACATTCGAATGCCCCAAGTGGTGATGAAGGAATCTTGAATCAGATTACTCTGCATATTGAGAGATTTCTTGAAATCTTGACTGGACTCCCCCAGGTTAACTGAACTTTGAAAGATCTGTCGGACCTTGACTGGACTGCCCCAGGTTAATTGAACTTTGAAAGATCTGTTGGACCTTGACTGGACTGCCCCAGGTTAATTGAACTGTGACATGTCATGCCCCTTGTTGATAGGAGATTTGATGGAAGTGTTATCCTCTTGAAGTGATTTTGACTTACTGAGAGAGTTTTCGTTCCTCCGAACATTCGCTGTATGAATTTCTTCGCTGTCAAACAAAAAGGTCAAATGCAGACAGTGATATTCAAGCAATGCAAAGTTTATGTTTGTCTCGAAGTCTTGAAAAATGCATTTTTAGCAGAAAACGTTTTATAAGACAAATCAACACAAGATTTAGAGTAAGCCTTACAGGAGTCAGGATACCTTTTGTAACAGTACGCTTTCGAACTAACCCATGCTTCAATTAGGACTTTTAAAGGGTTGTAACGTGGCCTGGTTCACGGTTTAAGAAACAAAGGATAAAGGCTCAAAGTATATTTGTACCCACCCGCTCTTCGTGATGTTCTTCAACCTAAGCTCGGTTAATTGTGCGTCACACCCTGTTTTGAGTTTAGAACGACTTTCGGGTGATGGTTCACCAGTTTGAATTTGGGGAGACAGTCATCATCTCTTTTTTCTTTTTCAACATTTTTCATGTTGTTGAGGATTTTGTAATGACCTCACTATTTTGATTTTGATTTGTTATCCCTAACTTTTGCCTGACTGTTACCGTTTTCCGGGATTACTGTCAGCGGGATGCCCCAGCTTTCTTAAGCCTCCTTTATAGGTTTTGGCTTGGCGGGCTTTTGTCTTTTGAGAGATTGACTGTCTATGTGATAGGGAACCACCCTTGTCTTTCGATTCCAAAGGAATGCTTTCTTTCTTGACGTCGTTCGTTGTGTTACGAACTGAGAGTTTGCGACTTCAATGCGCATTTTCTTTTGAATTAACTGAGATACTACCCTGCCCCAGGTTTATATCAAAGGTTTCGATTGTTTAGAACAGAGAACTCCTACTTCTTTGGCTCGAAGGGGTTGACTAGGGATTAACTTCCTTATAACTCCAGTGTTTGGGAATTGAAAGAAATGCCTGTACATCATCAGCAAGGTCTGTTCAAAAGCATACTGTATAAGATCACGGTATTGTTTCGTCATCCTCCCTCTAAAGGCTTACAGCTTTTTATCAGGAGTCAAATATCATAAAGAAAAGCATAAGAGTAGTGAAACGAATGGATGAATTCAAGACAAACATATGCAATGAATTAATGAAAACAGAGTTTAACATCAACAGATAATTGTTTGACAGCAAAAGAAATTACAACTTTGAAAGTTCAAAAAGAAGCAAAGGTCTTTCAGCTTGAGCTTCGTGACTTCAGATGGAGAACCCTTTAACGGAAGATTTTCATCTCGCCGTCTGGCATGAATTCCAGCACCCCAATGTCGATCAGATCTTGAATCTTGTTCTTCAAGGCCCAACAGTCGTTGGTGCCGTGTCCCGGGCTGTAGGAGTGGTAAACATAGAATGCGTCGGGATTATAGTGAGGAGAGGAGATATTGAGCTTCTGAGGAGGGTCCTTTACAGTAAGTAAGTTGACTCCAACAGGCGCTTCATGATGAAAAATGATGGTATTTCAGTCTCCGTAAACTGTCTTCCCGACTTTTCTTGCTTACGCCGATTGCCCCGCTGACGCTGGCGAGGTTGTTGATGGGTTTGTGACCCTGAAGCTAGCAAAGGAGCTTTCCCCTTGTCTTCTTGAATGGATGGAGGCCGAGCGGTGACTTGCTCTTCAACCTCAGGTGTTTGCCCCAGTTAGTTGTTTGGAAGCAGTTGGCGGACAAGAACTCTGAGTTCCTCTTGTCTTTGAGATACGTCTTGGATGAGAGCCATCTGGCCCACCAACTGTCCCATCATTTGAGTCCTCAGTGTTGTCAGATCAAACTGCAGCTCCGCAATCTGAGCACTCCTGGCATTGTTGGAATTCCCCAAGCCCTTGGTGAGGAGAGCTTTCATCTCTTCTTGCCCCAGAGACAAGTTCAGGAACATCTCCTGCAGCTGAGCAGTCTGGTCTTGGATGTCTTTGACAGACCTTTCTAGAGCCATCTCTTGCTGAAATAAACAGCAGGAGAGTAAGGAAACCTGAAAAAGGAAAGATTGTCAAAATGAAATGCATGATATGTGGATGCATGCTTTCAAGGATCTCTTGGGGTAAACACAAGAAAATGTTAGAGGTTGAACTCTGCTCTTGGATTGGAGATCTCTGCACCGGTGGACGTCCTTCCACGAGAATCAAGCTCACCATGTCGAGTGGGTCATAGCCACTGATTCAAGTTGTTGTTCTTGATCTTTGTTCAGAGAGCTTTGTATCGGTGGATGTCCTTCCACGAGAATCAAGCTCACCATGTTGAGTGGGTCATAGCCACTGATTCAAGTTGTTGTACTTGAACTTTGACAGGATTGGTTAGAGGAGAAACCCCTTGCCCCTGGATAGATGTCTGGTTCAACGTAACCCTGCATCAAAAGAACCCTCGAGATCCTTGAAACGGTTATTGAAAATGCTATGGCATAATGTCATGATGTTATGTACATGCATGCACAAGCAAGTGAGTGTATATACAGGCAAACAATATTCACACAAAGCAAAACAAGTCCTTAGGTTTAGGCTTGCATGAGGTTCAGGTACTACCCTCTTTCAGTTTGTTGGTTAAAACCTGTCTTATCAAAAGTAACCGGGTTCTAGAGAATCTCATATCATTGGCTACCCTTAATCGGTCATAACTCCAGCATCGCAACCTTTTCTCGCGGCCGGAACCATCTCGAGAGTTTAGCCTCAATGAGTGTAGCATACTGCTACTGTTCTAATGGCCAAGTTGGTCAATTAAGGTTCTAAGGTCGGTTGGTGCTTAACGACTCCTTGGAAGACCCATATTCTCCCCGTTTCAACACGAGGGATATCGGTACAGACCAAAGCGCCACACCAACGTAGCCACTGCTTCACCCATGTCGGTATACCCCGGACAGGTCCCTCGCAGATTATGCTACCTAAAAAGGTTTCCCCCAGATCCGGGTTAGGATCTATGAGACTCCGATACAAAGCCCACAAATGTAAAGCAAACAAAGCAATCAATTGAAAGTAAAGGTGATCTAAACTCTAAGGTAACCCCACTTTGAAATTCTATCCCCAGCAGAGTCGCCAGTTCTGTGATACGGTGGGAGAACTGACTAGTGTTTTGCGTTCGTATTCGCACTTGTGCGGTTGAGCAAGAGTCGCCACCAACTTTTTATTTTATCCTAAAGGAAAGGTTAAAAAAGCACAACAAAAACCTTTTGAGATATTTCGTGGGTTCGGGGGGTAGATTATGAAAAGGGAAGGTATTAGCACCCTTTTCATCCATGGTTATCCATGGGCTCTTAGTTACTTGGTTTTTAGATCACTTGCCTTGTTTTTTGATTGCTTGAAAATGGTGTGTGTGTGGGTACTTTTGAAAATGTTTTGGAAGAAGATGCCTTGTCTTAGGCGACTAATGTATTTGACTCGTGATTGAGTGTTTTACAAAAGTGTGGATCTTTTCGAAAAGATGTTTCAAATGTTTTTGAGAGTTTGTTTGAAAGTGTTGTGGATTGTGGTTTTTGAAAAGAAGGCAAGTGTTTTTGCAAATTGATCTCAAGTAACTAAGAGTTTTGTCTACCCTATTGTACTCAAAGGTTTTTGTTATGTTTTAACCCCTTTTAACAATTTTGTTCTACCATTGAAATTGGTAGACAATCTTGCGTTTAGGAAATTTATTCGGGACGGGCGCGGGTCATCGTATGGACCATGAATGCAATGATGCCAAGTGTCTTTGGCAATTTGCTTTGAAGGGACTATGATCATTCCGTTTAGGCAACACTTTGAGGGACTTATGATCATTTTGAATTCGTTTTACCAAAGAAACTCGACGTGCAAGCATGGCCCATTTTGGAAGGCAACATGTGGGATTACCCTAGAGGGTGCAAGTGTGATTGTGTATTGATTACATGTATTTGTCTTGTATTAGGTTATCTAGCGTTTGATTTTATGTACATACAAACCCTAGGTCTAACCATGGTATAATTAGAAAACTGTAAATTGCGGAAATGTAAAATCTACGCTATTACAAAATAGTGTCCGGGAGTGGGGGGTATAAATGTACAAAGGGGGATGAGACTTATAGTATCCAATAAGTTACAACCAAATCGAATTCGCAATCAAACGTAAATATCGAATATACAGATATAAGATAAACAAATGTGTATAGGGCAATGTGAATGGATTTGCATTGTGTAAGTGTATATGTATATGAGTATGTGTAATTATTTACAAGTGAAATGTGAATTTGAAGCGTATTAGGGTATTTGACCTAAATATGTGTTTTAGTGAATCTTGGGTTTGTATATTTTTAATATGTACAAAAGAAAAATATTTTAATTAAATTGTATGTTCAAGTTTTAATTAGATTATGTATAAAATGTATCATGGTTTATTATATACAAAAAGTGTGTTAATTAAGTGTTTTTTTTTAAGAATTTTAATATTAGAAAAAATGTATTTCTATTATTATGTACAAATGTATTTTAATGTGTATTAAAAAAATGTTTTCAAGTTAATTATATGATAAAAAAAGTATTTTATTATTTTTATGTACAAATGTATTTTAATGTGTATTAAAAAAATGTTTTCAAATTAATTGAATTAAGTATATATAAAAAAAGAGTTTTAATTATATTGTAAATTTTAGAGAATGTAAAAAAAATGTATTTTGTATTAAAAAATTATTATCATATTTTGTATTTTCAATTATGTTTGTATAAGAAAATAATGTTAATAAAGGATTAATAAAAAGAATGGGCTTGGTGAGCAGAATGGGGCGAGGCCCATGTTGAACTTGAGACAAATTTTAGGGTTAGGCGTTTTGTCGTTCAGTTGGGAACAAAGCTTTAGGGTTTGTAGCGCGCCGTTTTTCTCGTCTTCGCCTATCTTCTCCGATTGTCTTGAACGCTGAAATGCCGTCCTCCGCCCAGAGCCACCGTGCCATCTCCTAAGTCTCTCTTCCCTCTATGAGCTCAGTGGATTTGTGATTCAAGGTTCGTTTCAGTTTTTATGTTCTTTTTCACGGATTGCATGCGTTATTTCCATTTGAATCTAAAACTTGATCTTTGACTATTATGAGGTGAAGGAGAAAAAGAGAGGGAAAAGTTTGCTACCTTCGTTCCTTAGAGATGGAGGAGAGACGGGGAAGTGGCGCTCAGGAGGCCGGGACGGCGTGAGGAACGTGACGAATCTTTGAGCTTTCCTGGTATCTTTTATCTCTTCCACTGCGTGTTGCCTCAATTTGTTGCTTTGAATTGCTGAGCTTGTACTTATGTATGCTTTCTGAGATGCTTCCCTGAGTTTGAAATGTGATGCTTTGATGTTTGTTGCCCCTTGAACGAACTTTCTCTCTTCTTCTCTTGTTGCCCTGTGTTACCTTGGACTGGATGCCTTTGGAATGTTTTAATGCCCAGTGATGTATGTTTGCTGAGGGCCTAGTGTTGAGTTGCCCTGAACTTTGTTCTCTTCTTCTGACTTTCTTCTGATTTTGCCCCTTGAACGATTTGCCTATGATGAAGAAATTCTGAGGCTTAGAAGTTGGTTTTTAGTGCTTGGATATGCTTGAGGGGTTATGTTGGTTATGCTAGTTCATGTTTTTGATTGGTACATGGCTTGAGTTCTGATTTGACAGTAGGCAGATTGTACTTGACCTGGGATTTGTGTGCTTTTGTATTTGTTCTGCTGGCTTTTTGAGGTGTTTGACAAGATGTTGGGTTCTTGAGACAGGTATGAGGTTATGGCCTTTTGTCTCTAGTTTTTTTTGGCTTGGTTATTTGACAGTATGGTGGTCTTGGCCAGTTATGCTTGGTTGGTAAATGGTTGTATATTTTTATTTTGACAGTATGTAGTGGTGGTGTAATAGGCAGGTTTCAGGTCTTGGATGATTTTGTTATATTGGTGCTAGCAGGTTGGCTTAATGCAGGTTGTGAGTTTTGTTTCAAAAGGCTAATGCATATGCAGGTTTCAGTTTGCAGTAGGTTATCATCTGGAGGTTCTGGCTTCTTTTTCTTCTGTTGTATGTTCTGTATGTTTTTTTTCTTGGCTTTGTGACAGGTTCAGCAGGTTTAAAGGTTGAGGAACTGGTTTATGGCCTATCTCAGGTTTAAGTCTTTGGTCTCTTGGTTTAAGGTCGAATGCTTCAGGTTTTATGTATTGTTCCTCTAGACCAAGGCTTATGCTTGCAGTAGTTTATCTGTTTTGTATATTTTTTAGTTTTGCTTGACAGTTTGTATATCTGCTTTTTCCTGCTGCCTGCAAAAAGCCTCAAAACCTGCATCTTTCCCTCTTCTTTCTCTCTCTATAGTACACTTAGAAGAATTTTTTAATATGATTTTTCCTGTACTATTTTCCTGAAAGTGGCCCTGATGGGAAATGATGAAAAAAGAACTTGCTTGCATAACACATTACTTCTGCATATTCATCTTTCTTTGACAGCTTTGGATTTGACTTTGTATTTTTCTTTGATATCTTTGAGTAGATTTTGGCATTTTGACAGTAGGTTGCACTTTTGGCTTTTGATAGAAAGTGGTAACTTGGATTTTTTTAGTTTGGTTTGAATTTGAAGTTTGAGATTGAGTTTGTGCAGTTAGGTACTTTATGGATTTTGACATTTTTGCATTCATGAATAAAATTCTTCCCTCTTTGTGAACCGGGAGAAATCCCGTGATTTGCAGAGAGGGTCAACTGATCCCAATCAGTGGCCCTTAATGATGATTGCAAATTTTATCTGTCTTTTTTAATTCAACTGCTTTCTGACTTTTCTTTTTTCTTTTTGCAGATGAATAATGGAGCACCGGAACGGAGTGAAGAATGAAGAAATTAGAAAATGTTTAGAAAAAATAGGATAGTTTTTATTTTCAATTTAATTATTTGTAAACCATTATTATTTTAAATACTTCGTAATAAATACTTGTATCAAATAATAATTGTAACAAACATTAAATATGAAACAAAAATTCTATTGATTCAATTAAACCTTTTCAATTCCTTTTCTTTAATTGTTTACTTGTTATTTATAATTCCTTAAATTAAATAAAATGAAAGTTTAAATTTCAAATATTTAATTCTTAGAACCATAAATAATCAACTAAACCTTGTTAATCAAAATAAATGAATTCGACGTCTCCATCATTCAAAGCAACGCACAGTCGAACACAAAAACTGATCAGACGCAATCCTCTTTTTCACTGATTCTTTGCCAAGCCCTGTAATTCCAAACTGCATGTTCTTTGACTTGGTGAATTCAAACCAACTGCCTCCTCTTACTGATTAAGTCAAAACAATGCGAATCCAACCCGAATCTTGAAATAAACTGCAACGTGCTGTGGAATTTTAATCTTTCTGAGAATGTGCCCATAAAACCCTTAATTCTTGATTAAATGCCAAATAACGCTCGCCTGATCGAAATTGAACCAAAAATCATCCAAAACCCTAAGCCAACTGTGAAACAATCCAGAGTCCTGAAAATCAGTAAAAACCCTAATTTCGCTTGACTGACAAGAAAAGTCGGTTTGTCCGATTCTTGAGTCAGTTTGAAAAATCAGGAAAGGCTTGAAGCTGAGATTTCTTGGGGAAAAATGCGAGGGAAAATTTTGGGGTACAACACGAACCATCACCGGAATATCAGAACAAAGACTCAAACAAGGTCTTACGCACGATTAGCTGAGTTTAGGATCGAAGAACATCACGAAGAGCGGGTGGGTACAAATAAAATTTGAGCCTTTATCCTTTGTTTTCTTAAACCGTGAACCAGACCACGTTATAACCCTTAAAAGTCCTAGCTGAAGCATGGGTTAGTTCGAAAGCGTACTGTTACAAAAGGTATCCTGACTCCTGTAAGGCTTGCGGTAAAATCCTGAGTTGACATCACGTTTTACAAAATTTGCTTGTTTTACTGAAAAATGCATTTTCAAAAAACTTCAAGACAGACATAAGCTTTGCATTCTTAAAATAACATTGTTTGCATATGACTATTTGTTCGAACAGCAGAGAAATTCGCACGATGAATATCTTGTGAACAAGAATCTTCTCAACAAAAGGATCACCTCAAGTGGAAAAACACTTCCAACCAAGGGGCACGACATGAGCATTGTCTATCATCTGGGGAAGTTAAGTCAAGATTCAAGGAATCTCTCAAAATGCCAAACAGCCAGGGGAAAATCTCCATCTGAGTCACTTGGGGCATTGAACAGGAATTCCAGCAACGAATCTTGCATGATCGAACGAAGATCTTCTGGTAGTATGGCAACACAACACTATTGACAGTGACAATTCCCTGCATTCTGAGAGCGTGGACATAGTCGAAAAATACTGCGCATAATCAAAGACCCGCTAGGTTGACACACCTAGGCAAAAATAAGGGCTTCCCGGCGAACCAAAAGGGTTCAGACAAAAATAAGGGGTGAAAATGAAAAAATCTGTACACCCGGCAAGTCGAAAACCTGAAAAGGCGGCTTGGGCAAAAGTGGGTATCCCGGTGGATTGAAAACCCGAAAGGGAGGTCCAGGCAAAAATTAGGGATCAAAGCGTACGACTATGTCCCATAATCTCGTCACTTGCCTACCAGAAGAAGATTTGTCAATCGGCCGTTGTCAAGCACCTCCACAGGTACCTTCTTCCACCGAAGCTGGGGCAATAAGAATTGTCCAAGCTGCTCTGTCCCCCAGGTACAAGGTAAGTTCAACTGAAGAATATGACCAAGATACCTTCACTCCCCGCAGAGTAAGACAAGGTTCGGCAATACTCTCCCCAGGCAGAGTTGGTCTCCCATCAGCCCCGAAAAGGCACAGTATCCCCAGCAAGTCAGCAATACTCTCTCCCCAAGCAGAGTTAGGCTACTGTCAGCCCTAAGGAAGTTGGATATCCCCAGAAGATCTCAATATTCCCTAGCAGAGTATACAGATATTCCTCGGCAAGCATCCCCGGCAGTCTTAACATTCGTCAACGAAATATAAGATTGTTCCCCGGCGGAATACAGACACCCCAGTGGAGCCACTTCCTCACAAGTTTCCCCAGGAGAGTTGAATCATTTCCCCAGTAGATTCAGGAAGCTTATCCCCTACAGAGTACAATCTCTCCTTAGCCATGTTCAAAGGTTATTCCCCACAAGAGTCTAACTGGGTTATCCTCAGCAGGTTGAAACTGAAAGATCATCCCCAGCGAAGTTCTTTCTATCCCCAGCGGAATTCATCATCAAAATCCCCAACAGAGCTTATCAACGGAATCCCCAGCGGATTTATCGTTAAAATCTCAGCGAAGCATCTCTTCCCACAGAGTAATTCCCCGCAGAGTAATCTTCATCAAATTTATTCCCCAACGGAGTCATCTTCTCCTACCGGTTTATTATTGCAATCATCATCCCCAGCGGAAACGAAGAATTTTACTCTTTAACATCAGCCCAGGATTCAACGAACTTCCCGACATTCATCAAGGATTTATTTTCCCAGACGAAAATACATTCATAAACATATCACATCTCATACCTCCTATTCATATACATGATAAAGTGCATACGACACAATCTCATTTATTCCTGAGAACATCATGACATCATGCATTTCATACATCATGACATTGCATACAACTAATGTTTTGCCTTTTCAGGAAAAGGTCAATCAAAAGATATTACCATCAACTTTTGAAGTTTCAGATTCGATACCTGTATCTAGCCAGGGCATATCTATGAGCGATTGATTGTAGATCTATACCTGTATCTAGCCAGGAAAGTTATCTACATTAAAGAGATTGAAGAAATAGCTTACAGATGCTCCAGACCCGGATGTTATTCTTTTGCTTATTCACGGTGTCTTCTCAGAGATAGCTTAGAGATGCTCCAGATCCGGATGCTATTCTATTGCTTATTCAGAGTTTCCTTTCAGAGATGGCCTAGAGATGCTCCAGATTCGGATGCTATTCTATTGCTTATTCAGAGTTTTCTTTCAGAGATGGCCTAGAGATGCTCCAGATCCGGATGCTATTCTATTGCTTATTCAGATTTCCTTCTAGAGATAGTTCAGATGCGGCCCAGATTTGGCGACATTCCGATACTTATTCCAGATTTCCTTCTAGAGATAGTTCAGATGTGACCCAGACATGGCGACATTCTGATACTTATTCCAGATTCCTTCTAGAGACGGTTCGGATGTGACCCATACATGGCGACATTCCGATACTTATTCAGATTTCCTTTCAGAGACAGCTTAGAGATGCTCTAGACCCGGATGTTATTCTATTGCGTATTCAGATTTCTCTTCAGAGATAGCTTAGAGATGCTGCAGATCCGGATGCTATTCTATTGCTTATTCAGATTCAAACTTCTAAAGACAACTTAGAGATGCTCCAGACCCGGATGCTATTCTATTGTTTAGTCCAGATTCATTCAAAAGACAGTCCAGATACGATCCAGATTCGGATGACATTCTGTCACTCATTCAGATGCAGTTTGGATATACCCCAGACATGGCGGTCATTCTACTACTCGTTCAGACATCAGCAATTAGGTACAGACTAGATATGCTCCAGACCCGAAAGCCATCCTATGTCTCATTCAGATTCAACTATCAACTTCAAGTCCAGATACGATCCAGATTCGGATGTCATTCTGTCACAATCTCAAATAAATACCAAATACGATCCAGGTTCGGATATCATTCTGTCACTCTCTCAAAAACTCGTCAACGAAGACAAAACCATCTACCAACAATCTCCATATGGCATCTTTAAGCCTATCTCCACAACTATCCATTACATTTCCAGATGGCATCTATAAGCCCATTCCCGACAAGATTCTGTCACATCTCCAGATGGCATCTATAAGCCCATCCTCCTATCCACCATCTCTCCAAATGGCATCTGTAAGCCCATTCCCAACATCATATTGCTGATACTACACTATGCGAGTGCAAATTTCTGGGCACTTTAGTGTTCAATCATCTTCCACCTTCGGATCACGAAAGGCACGCAAGCCAATCTACATCCTCAAGTTTAAGAAGATTGAACAGGGGAAACTGTTGTACCCCAAAATTTGCCCTCCCATATTCTTCAATATTTATCAAGAATCATCTTCAAAGGGTTCAAGATTTCTCAAGGGTTGCACAGTCCAAATGCCTCCTAAGCCAGTCAAAATTAGGGTTTTGGTTCCTTCAAGGAATTTAAGGTTTTCAATGGCTCAATCAAGTCATATGGGCCTATATACATTGTCAAGCATCTACATGCCAAGTTTCAAGATTCACAATGCCAGTTTGCACAGTCAAAAGCCCTATTTGCTCTACAGTCAACTGTAGGGGCAAAATGGTCATTTCATAGTCAAAAGTCAGAATTTTTGGTCAACATATTATTTTGAGCTCACAATCATCATTTGATCAAGTCTTGATCATGATTCCTCAAGCATGGCTCAAAAATCATCAAGATGCAAAAAGTTACTATTTTTGGATAGTAGAAAATTCAACTGTATCTTGACCAAGGCATAACTTTTTCATGGTTCATCAGAAAAATCCCATCCAATGCTCATTTTGAAGGGGATGACATTTCCTACAATCCATATTCACATTCCAAGTCCAAGAAATGCTCTCACAAAAAGTTATCAATTTCTACATTATAGGTCAATTTCAAAAGTCAACAAAAATGAACTTTAAGTCAAAGACCATAACTTGAGATTGGTAAATACAAATAACATGGGACCAAAGGCATTGGTTAGAGGACTTCAAGACCTTTCCAAAATGTCCAAGAACATGTTCATATGATCAAAATTGAGCAAGATATGCATTGGAGAAGTTGGGAAATTTTTGTGAATTTGCAAAAGTCAACTTTGCTCAAAACACCTTGTTTTTGCTAATGGGCATCAAACTGCTTCTTGAAAATTTATCCAAGGCCTATGCATGACCCATTAAGATTATTTGAATTTATTTTCTTATTTTTTATTAATTAATTGGATTTTTAATTGATTTTAATTCATTTAATTAATTTAAAATGTAGGAAATACAAAGATTTGAATTTTCAATCTTTTGGTGAAGCAAACAAGCTCAAGATATGCTGAGAATTTCGTGTGCCAATCAAAGGGACAAGAATCTCCAAGTTTGGCAAGTTTGTCCAATCAAAAAGATTAAAAAATATTTGATTTTCAATCAAATATACAAACATCAATTCCATGGATTTCTTGGCCAAGATTTAACCTAATTCCATTCCACTATAAGTACACAACCTAACCCTTATGCCATGGACGAGAATTTGCTGCAAGAAAGCCATAATGACATTAAAAAAAATCCAAGAAAAAGTGAAAACTGATTTCCACATTCTAACGTGATTCAAAGCTTTTTATTGTTTCTAATACATTGCAGGAACTCTCAGAGACATATTGCAATCAAAACCATACGCCAAAGCTCAAGAAATCATCATTCACAGACCCACAGTTTGCTTGACTTTCTCAGAATCGAAACTCATATTTTATGCATAATTAACATGTTCTAATCATTGTTTTGCATTGCTTGAACCTATATAAAGCTAATGGTATTGGTTAATTGGATTATAGTGTACAGAATCGTGAGTTGCCATTGGAGAATTTTAGGGTTCTTGAGTTCTTGAATTAGGGCTTTCCAAATCCAGTAAAATTGGGAACTCTAAGACCCATGGTTGAAACCGTTGCATCCAGACGAACACACTGAGACCATCGCTCCATATTTATATTTAGCATAGAGCTATTCGCTATTATTGGTCATCTTGTTTTGTGGGGGTTAAAAACCCCCGCTATCTGTTTGTCTTTCACAGGGAAAAAGGAAGACGATGATGAGTTGTAAGCGTGTGAATGGACGATTCAAAAAACGCGCGTTTTCTTTATTGTTCAGCATGTTGCTTATTTTCCATGTATTACTTTTACTAATCATTATACTAACAAATGCGTTCAGTTGGCTCAGTGGATGGTGCGTTGGCTGTGTATCATTGGGACCTGGGTTCGATTCCCAGGTCCCCCAAAATTCCTATATTATTTTTCATAACTGGATCACACGCAGGCTTCAGGCTATGTTCCACCACGTGCCTCCAACCAACAACGCGCCAAGTGGCCTTATGCATCAATCCAATGGCCAGGAGATGAAGAACACCATATTCCCTAGTCAAAGCATGCATGGACAATTCCCCAAAGTCAAACAGGCTGAATAGCTTAATGGGCCAGAAATGCTTTCTAACCTCCTCATGGGCCAGCATACCCCCCTGGTTTATTATTTTTCTTTTTATTTTCTTTTCCTTTTAATTTCTTTTATTAACTATAATAATTATTATTATTTAACTCACAAATTATTATTTTCATAATAAATTCAGAAACCTAAAATTTTATTATTATTATTATTTATTAATTTCAATTATTATTTTGTAAATAAATTCTAACAAATTAATTTAGTTTAATTAGGTTTAATTTTGACTTTTTCATAATAAATAAAATGAATTAGACTTAGGGTTTTTACTAACTTTTGACTTTATTTTTTTATTTTATTTTCATTAAAACCTAAAAACTAAAAAATACTTTTTTCTTGTAATTATTTAATTAATTAGTAAATTAGGTTTAATATTAATTAATTGCAAAAAGGACCAAAATTCCATTCTTTTCTCAAAAAGGGTCAAAACCCTAAGACTTTTCCCGATTCAATTTCTATTCGCGCATTATTAATTTTTGATCATATTTATGTATCTGCTCCGAGAATGTAATAGATAATTAGGACTTTTATCGCTTTCTTTTATTTTCTCGCAATTTACTTTTCTAAATGGTTATGTTTTTGGCGATGTAAATACCCGACGCCTTGTAATAGCGTAGGTTTACTTTCTGCAATTTACTTTCCGCAAACTAATAATTGTTAACTATGCATGCCAAGACTTGCCTGAAATTAAAATCAACTCGTAGCTCACCATAACTTGTGCAAAGACAATTAACATGAAACCTGACACACTCGCACATGCCACTCCTAGGGTACGCCTCACTTGGTTGCCTCGACGTGGTCATTGAGTATAGGGTGTTTTAGAGGTCGCCCTCCTGTCTAAAGATCCAAGTTGCCTCGAAACGGTTGCCTCGGATAAAAAGGATCTAGGACATTAGGGTTACCGCTAAGGTGTCCTACTATTGCTTTGGTGACCACACATGTCCCGATAATCGAATTGACCCGAATAACTCCAACGACGGTGCTACCTACTTCTCAATAGTGGGATAGTACTGTCTAAAGGACATTTACACAGCTTAATTCCTTAGAGTAGGTAGATTTCTCATGGGTACTTGCTCTTTCAAAACAAAAAAACAACTTTTCACACCTACACTTTCAAAAAGTTTTCAAAGAAACACTTTAAACACTCTTGAGGACTGATACAAGAGTCAAAACGAAGTTTTCAAACAAACTTTTTCAAAACCCACAAACACAAGAAAAGCAAACAATTTTTGAAAACATAGTGAGCAAGTACCTAAGAGCCCGTGGGTAACCACAGATAGAAAGGGTGCTAACACCTTCCCTTTCTATAATCTACCTCCCGAACCGAGAAACATCTCGAAAAGGAATTTTGCTGTGCTTTTGTCCTTTCCTTGTTGGAGAACATAAAAGACGGTGGCGACTCTTGCTTACCGCGACATTTCGCGAACCAGCATTTCAAAACAGTTAGTTCTATTTCCACTGATCACAGAGATTATTGTAATTGATTCTCACTGTGATATTTAGATTTGGTTTTATGTAATTGATTCAAATTGTTGGATCTGTAATGTATTTTCTTCAATTTGATTTGGTATATTACTCTGGGATTTGATTTGAAGATTATAGATTGGATTTGTAATATTCTGCCTTGTTATTGATTCCGTTTTGTTTTAGAATGTAACGTATTTTGGGCTTGGATGAGATCAGATGAAGATTTAATTTAGTTTTGTTTTTGATTTCTACAGTATATGGTATTTGAAAAACAAGCGCATATTTTTGATAAGATTGATACAGTGCTTGCTATTGCGTTTTTGGGCGTTGCGCTGCTACTGAATTGGTCTTTATACTTCTTTATTTGAATTGGGCCTTTTACTTCTTTAGGTCCAACAACATATTTTTTATTTCACCACAAATAATTTTTGAACTGGGCCTAATTGGCCTTTGCATATCACACCAAACAGACTTTTTTTCCAAAGCAAAACACTTCATTAAATCTACTACCAGCTTGTAAAATTAATTAATTAATAAATAGGAAATATATATATATATATATATATATATATATATATATATATATATATATATATATATATATATATATATATATATATATATATATATATATATATATATATATATATATATATATATATATATATATATATATATATATATATATATATATATATATATATATATATATATATACATAATGAGGGTAATATACTGATAATAAAAGCCAGATAGTTTTTTCTTTCAAAATGCCAAATGGGCCAGTTTTTTCAGCTTTTAATGGGCCTGATTCATTAAACCTCAAAAATATGTTGTGCACACCCCTCTTTGATATTTGCCAACAAGAAATGGAAATTGGCCAATTCAAAATATAATGGGCTTTTAATATTGCAATTTCAACCTCTCTTTTTACTAATAACAACTTAAACCTAAAAGGGCTTTAAGAATTTTAATAATTTTTGAAATAATTTTCCATATTCGAATCTCATGGGCCAATGGTCAACATGCTTCGTAAATGGGCCTAAGGATACATGTGTCTTTCTGATTTAGAAAACCCCACTCTCCTGAATTAAAATACACCCTTCTTGTTGATTTAAATTCTTCTTAAAAAGTGGGCCAACAGACATTGTTGGACCATCTTTAATTAAAAATTTCTCTTCTATTTTTAACCTTGAAAATATAATCGTCGAGGTAGGGAAAATTTAGGGTACAACAACTGAATGTGTATCAGACACATCCGTATAATAATAGAGTACCTGCACAAAATATAATTCATGCAAGTAATATGAAACATCAATATTACACGGAATGTGTGTCAGACACATCCATATAATAACAGAGTACCTGCACAAAATATAACTTATGCAAGTAACAAACAAAATCAAAGAAAAGAGAATACACTATGCGTATCAAACGCAAGTGTGCACCACAAATTAGTAACACAAGCACGTTTTTCAATCACATAATCAAACAGTAATTACATGATGGAAAACTATCTTAAAGTACCTTGCACATGTGAACAAAAGTGTTAGAAGTAACAAGGAAGCGCTATCAGAAGCAAACATCACTATCACAATTCAAAACAAGGCTAAATCATGAGAGAATGAGAACCAAATGCACATTAAAAGTGCAAGAATGAAATCCGGGAAGCCACACGGTTAAAACATGAATCGATCCAAAAAATGCAACGGAAGCGAGCTAACTCAATCACAATTATTCACAAACGAATATTAAAACATAAACATGCATTAAGTGAAAACAAAAACTCAAAGTTCGAACTATTTATTGCTAAAAAGCGCCGAAAATTAGGCGTAGAAGTCACCGTCACGGAATTGAACGAAAACCACATGGTTGCTCCCAAACGTGCCAACAGACTCAAAAAACTATATGGCTCGAATTAAATACAAGTGGAAGTGCTAATTTCATGCACAGGGAAGCAACTTTTATTTTTGTGCAATTTAACTGAAATTTGATTCAGACATGAGAAAAAGGCAATCAAATATGCTCAACGGATCAAGTATTAATAATTAAAGTTCATGCACAAGTAGTAAGCAAGAGAGCGTAAGAGTTGCTTTGAAACCGGGCAAAAATCAAAAATTACGTGTTGATGTAATTATCACCAAATTGGAGTTTTATGTGTGGAAAATAATTGAATTATCCAACAATTAGTGTCAACCAACATCAACTCATAATGTGTCACTAAATTCTAATCAAACAAGAATGTGCACTTCAGCATTATTCAACAAAAATATGCACCAAAACTCAACCAAAATCAAGTTTCATATTTCCAAAATTATGCTAAAACCAATGATGAACACCACCTCCAAGTTTCTCAATAACTAACCATTCTTTAATTCCAAGAAACAACACTTATGTATTAATTCCGAAAAGGCTCTAGCCTATTCCACACTTTTCCATCATCACAAAATCAAGTGCAAACTCTAAAATTCAATTCTCAATTCAAATCATCTCTTAGGAATTTTAACAAACACCTAAATTACATTAATTATGCATCTCAAGAATTGAACAATTCTACATCTAGTGAATCCTCCATTATGCCAAAACAATTCATGGACATAATTAAACTAAGGATATCTATCCTATTCCAGACCTAATTGTCATCAATTATCAAATTAACAATAATTAAAATTCAAATCTCAACAAGTATCACAACTTAGGCATTTTAACAAACACCTAATCTACACTAAAATTATCACATCAACTTCACAATTTCAAGCCAAGATTTACATCAGTTATTCAATTCAAGATAACATAACAACACTTAATCTCAAGATTCAATTATATTTATCTCAACCTTTCAACATTATAATTTAACTTCAATTTACATCATGAATCAAATAAACAAAGTATGATGAGCTTACCAAAGATGTCGAAGAGGAAGTTGATACAAGGACCGGAAAAATGCACATGATCGAAAGGAGTATGCTCCAGTAATTCACGATGAAGAGAGGGAGCGGAGGCCGTCCAAATCGCGGCGGAGGGAGAGATATGCTGGAGAACTAGCAGTGGCAATGGGAGGTGGAGGGAGGTATCTAGCGGCGGTCTTCGGCCGGAGGGAAATCTGGTCGTGAGTGAGAGAGAGGAGAAGAGATCAAGTTTCTTTGATTTTTAGATTTTTGTGTTATGGTGTTTTTGAAGTTTTGGATGAAGATGATGAAAAAAACTGAGAGAATTGCTTTTTGATCTTGATAGAAAAGAGAGAGAGTTTTTGGTGTTTGTGGGAGTGAGTGTATTATGAGAGAAAAATATCAGATTTGAAAATATATAGTGTGGGAGAATTGGGCCTTGGATGTGAAATTGGACTGGGCCTCATTTTGACAGTGTCAACAAATGTGAGTATAAAATGCCACATCATTAATAGTGTGAAATTTCGACTCGAGCTCAACATGAAAAAGGAAGATAATAAAATTTGTGACGCATTGTCGAACGAACGGCCTCAATCGGATAAACAAAGAGAAAGTTATGAAGTTTTAAAGGTGAACTGACACTCTCTAAGACAAAATTCTTTTTCAGTTAAGTATTTTTTACCGTCTCACTTGCAAAGTGGAGCATAAACGGAAGCCTTCAGAGTATCGTTTGAACTCGAGGTCTGAAGAAAAGTTGAAGCTAATAAAATTTGTGAAATTATGCCAATAGAACCGTCGTGATGTGATAAAAATCAAAGGAGTTACAATTTTTAAAATATCGAGAAACGGTGTAATAGAAATTCGGTTCAGCATAATTATTTCTCCGGTAATCCATAATTCCGGGGGCTTTCCTCAAAGAATCAACTCTTGGCCCGAACATACGAAATGAATATGGAATCAAGACGAAATTCATGGCGAAAGAAAGGCTAAAAAACATTGAACCGTATGAAAGCTATGAATTTTTGAATGTGCGAAAAACAACGGTTCAACACACATTTTCACTGTATTTTCCACAGTACATCTTCAACGGATTCGCACATTCAGAGATCCTCTTCAAAGAATTAGCTCTCGGCCTGAACACGGAAATCAAAGAAGGTATCAAGGTGGATTTTATGGTGAAAGATTCAACCAGAGATGTTGAGCCAGTCAAAATATAAGAATTTTCGAACATCCAAAACACAACGGACCAGCAAAACCAATCTCTGGTTATTAAAATATTCGGAGGTCTTCCTCACAAAATTCGCTTTCGGTCTGAACAGATGAAGTGTAGAAAATACCCAGACGAACCCGATGTTCAAAGAACCATTCAAAAATCCTTTTCTGACCAGAAGTTACGAATTTCTGAAGTCCATCGTAGAATACTGATTTTCTGCTTGACCTTATTCCGCATCGACCGAAACACTTGATTTCTTGTGCCGTTCAAGGCGTGTTGAAATACATGATATCTTGTCATGAAGATAATTTGTATGTTCACTAATAAGTAGCATGGAGAATGCTCTGAGCACGTCTACTGACGAAATAAACGTCATCAGTAACCTGGTGAGTCTTGAAAGAAATACCTTAATCCCATAACCATAGAACCAATGATATGTATGCATATGATGATGAAATATAAGTCAAATAAATAGGAAATGAAGAGGGTAAATTTTGGGGTATAATAACTACTGTAACGCCCGTAATTTAATTAATTATTTAATTAAACTATTATTTTTTGATTATTTGTGAAGTTGCAAGATGTTGAGAATTATTGGTATAAATTGTTGGATTATTATTAATTAATTAATTAGTTGATTAATAATAACTATATTGTTGGAATTAAGGGAATATATATATATATATATATATATATATATATATATATATATATATATATATATATATATATATATATATATATATATATATATATATATATATATATATATATAATATTAGACTTATGCTATTGGTTGCAAGTAGTAAAGTGGGGGTGTAGGTTTGGCCCATTAAGAACTGATATATAAGGAGAAGCTAACACAAGGATTTATTTTAGTTGGAGAATAAGGATTTTGTACGCTGATAGGTAGAGCTACGCGGACGAGGAGCGAGCTTCCCAGTGTCGAGCAAGAGCAAATCAAGGATTACAGCCGAAGCTTTGGTTGAGCAACCTTCAATCCAGGTAAGGGTGGGGTTATAACTTATAATGAGACTTATGATGTGTATTATGTGGGAATTGGCCGTTTATAAACATGATGTGCATTGACGTTTCTGAATTGCTATTGAAGTTTCCCGTTTTATTCATGTTTTGGTCGTTGGGAAGAATACTGTATGATTGGTTAATGGAGATTTTACAGGGAGTTGCCCGATTGTGTGTTGTAGATGTATGGTGTATCTGTGTGACTTCCCAATTAATCGGTGGATAGGTGTGGATAGTTGATTTCTGGTCGTTAGAACGTTAGGTTATTCCGAGCGATTGGCATGAAAAGTTAATAATTGTTGAAGTGGTCGTTTTAGGGAGGTTCAGTGTGACTGTCTTGTATGTTGATGAATTTGTCGATAGTAATATAGTTGCCTATTGCTGTGTTATTCCGAGGGGTTGACCGAATGTTAGGAATTATAGTAGTGTGGTAGTTAAGACGTTGTGTTGTATATGTGATGTTGGCCAAACTAGTGGTTGAGGAGGATGCTGATGGTGTTAAGTACCAAGTGGCATATTAGGCTGCGAGGCGTGTCAAGGAGGGTATGTTCTGCATTGTTGAGAAGTATTAGGTTGCAGGACATGTCGGGGAGCATAAGTTGGTCGTTACCCTGTTTTCCCTGTGCGTGTCGAAGAGTGTGATTTAGTTACACTATTGTCCTAGTTGTTGTGTATGTCGAGGGGCACATAGTTCCCTATCCCTTTTGCCAGTACATGCTGTGTTTTGGTAGTTACCAGTGATGAGTGAAATTATTGTCAAGTTGTTGTTTGATGATGTTACTGACTGAATCATTGATTAATGTTGATTTATGTTGAGTTGTTGTGATGTTATGATTGTTGTTGTGGAATCTTGTTGATAATGCGAAGTTGAAGGGAATTTAGATGATGATGAATTACCTCTATTTATTGGTAATAATGGTGATGTGGGCTTAGGCCTTTGCGATGAATGATGATTGTTATGAGTATGTGATAGTGCATTCATATACATTTGCATACTCTGTGATGGCCTGAATTGGAAAACTGCGAAGGAGGCTTATGCCTTGTTGATGCCTCTATTAATTGTAAAGTTTTTAAGATGGGAGTTCTACTCCAATGGTACCACATACATTCGCATAGTATTGAGTCGCATTCCAAGTAGTATAATTGAGTTGTTGTGTTGATGAATTAATTGTTGTATTTTGTTGATATGCTGTTGTGATAGTTGTTGTGATGTGGTGATTTTTGTATGAACTGATTCTAATATAACATTTATCATACGTTCTATTATAATATTCGATATCTCACCCCTTTTGTTTGAATGTTACTCTGATGTTGGTAAAGTGCAGGTAATCCAAAGTGAAGGCGGTTTACCTTCAGTAGCTCGAGTCGGTGTCATTACTCTGATACGTAATACTCCGGGGGATGAACGCTTGATGTTTAGTTGTTGATTATTTCAATTGTTGAACTTTAAGATGATTGTGGTTAATTACTTGTTATTAAGAAGTTGCTTAATGTTGGATAAAGTTGTTATTATGATTCCGTTACGTAGTTGTTCAAGTTGTTGATTTAAAAGATTACTTTATTTCGTTTTTGGTTCATTCAAAGTTTTAAAGTGTTATGTATCCATCTTAAATGCAATGGTTTTTAAGTTGAATTTGTGGCACCCTGATTCAGTTGCATATGTTTTATAACTCTGCTTTACATTTATAATTTTCGGGTAGAATAAGGGTGTTACAAAGTTGGTATCAAAGCAAAGTTGGTCTGTCCGACCAAGTTATCGAGTCGTAGTTTTGTTTAACAATCGAGTATTGTTACCTTGAGTTCTAACCGTTGTTTATGATGTAGTGATAAGTTGAGATGGCTGGAAGGAATGACGTTGCACTTGTTGCTGCTTTAGAAGTAATGGCGCATGCGATGGAGAATCAGCCGAATGTTGACTGGAATACTAGATCTCGTAGTTTGGAGACTTTCCAGAGGGAGAATCCGTCTACGTTCAAGGGAAAGTATGATCCTGACGGAGCGTTGGATTAGTTGAAGGAGATTGATAGAATATTCTGTGTGATGGAATGCACTCCAGCGCAGAAGGTTCAGTATGGTACTCATATGCTAGTAGTCGAGGCTGATGACTAGTGGCTCGAGACTTGTCAGAGGTTGGAAGCTGCAGGTGAAAATGTCACTTGGGCTGTGTTCCGTAGGAAATTTCTAAGGAAGTATTTTCCTGAAGACGTTCGTGGTAAGAAGGAAATCGAGTTTCTTGAGCTGAAGCAAGGGAGTATGTCAGTTGTTGAGTATGCTACAAAGTTTGCCGATTTGGCTAAGTTTTATCCGCACTATAGCGAGGCGGATGATGAGTTTTTGAAGTGTATCAAGTTTGAGAATGGGTTATGCCCAGAAATCAAGAAGGCAGTTGGATACCAGAAGATTCGTGTCTTCGCTGATTTGGTTGATGGTTGCAGAATTTATGAAGAGGATAGTAATGCTCATTACAAGATTATCAGTGAGAAGAAGGGTAAGCACCAATAGAATCTTGGTAAGCCTTATGATGCCCCAACTGGTAAAGGTAAACAGAAAGCTGCTCAGGGTCATAAGACTAGTGGGGGAGATGCTTCTGCTGGTGTGGTTTGTTTCAAATGTGGAAAACCTGGGCATAAGATTAATGTGTGTACTGCTGAGGTGAAGAGGTGTTTTCGTTGTGGTAAGAATGAACATGTTGTATCCGAGTGCAAGCATAAGGAGGTGATTTGTTTCAATTGTGGCGAAGAGGGACACATTGGTAGTCAGTGTCAGAAACTGAAGAAGGCGGAAGCCAGTGGTAAAGTGTTCGCTTTGGTTAGGGATCAAACAACTACTGAGGACAGACTCATCAGAGGTACATGTTTCATTAATAATACTCCTTTAATTACTATTATTGATACTGGTGCTACTCATTGCTTTATTGATGCTCATTGTGTTGAAAGATTGGGTCTTATGTTGTCTTATTTGAATGGTGAGATGGTTGTCGATACTCCAGCCAAGGGGTCGGTGACTACTTCTTTTGTGTGTTTAAGGTATCCTTTATCGATTTTCGACAGAGACTTTTCTATTGATTTTGTTTGTTTGCCTTTAAGAGGGTTGGATGTAATTCTGGTTATGAATTGGTTAGAGCATAACTATGTTCATATTAACTATTATAATAAGACTATGAGGTTTTCTACTCCGGAAGAAGAGGAAGATAGTTTGTTGTCTGCTAGACAGTTGCGGAAGCTGATGGAAGAAGAAGCTTAATTTTTTTCGTTGATGGAGTCTCTATCTGTCGAGACTCAAGATATAATTGAGGAATTGCAAGTGGTGCATGAATTTCCTGAAGTTTTCCCTGATGAAATTCCTGATGTACTACCAGAGAGAGAAGTTGAATTTGCTATTGATCTTGTACCTGGTACCAGACCTGTGTCTATGGCACCATACAGGATGTCTGCATATTAATTGTAAGAATTAAAGAAGAAATTGGAATAGTTACTTGAGAAGAAGTTTGTAAGACCAAGTGTATCACCGTGGGGAGCTCCAGTGTTGTTAGTAAAGAAGAAAGATGGAAGCATGAGGCTTTGTGTTGATTATAGACAATTGAATAAAGTTACAATTAAGAACAAGTATCCGCTTCCAAGAATATATGATTTAATGGATCAATTGGTGGATGCTCGTGTATTTAGTAAGATTGATTTGAGGTCGGGTTACCATCAGATTAAGGTGAAGGATGAAGATATCCAGAAGACGACTTTCAGGATGCGTTATGGACATTATGAGTATTCGGTGATGCCTTTGGGTGTTACTAATGCGCCGAGAGTATTCATGGAGTATATGAACCATATAATTAATACTTATTTGGATCGATTTATGGTGGTGTTCATTGATGACATTTTGATTTACTCTAAGTCAGAAGAAGAGCATGCATAACACTTAAGAGTAGTATTGCAAGTTTTGAAAGAGAAGAAGTTGTATCTGAAGCTGTCTAAGTGTGAATTCTGGTTAAAGGAGGTTATTTTTCTTGGTCATGTGATCTCAGGTAGTGGCATTGCTATAGATCCATCGAAGGTTGATGCTGTGTTGCAATGGGATACTCCGAAGTCAGCTACTCAGATTAGAAGCTTTTTGGGATTAGCTGGTTACTATAGCAGGTTTATCGAAGGTTTTCCAAGTTGGCACTTCCGTTGACTAAGAGTACTTGTAAAGGTTGAGATTTTGTGTGGAATGTTCAGTGCGAAGAGAGTTTTTCAGAGTTGAAGAAGAGATTGACGTCGGCTCCGATGTTGACGTTGCCTAATCCAGGAGAATATTTCATTGTATATTGTGATGCTTCTAAGATGGGTTTAGGAGGTGTGCTTATGCAGAATGATAAGGTAGTTGCTTATGCGTCAAGGAAGTTGAGGACTCATGAGAAGAACTACCCTACGCATGATTTAGAGCTTGTTGCAGTTGTTTTTGTGTTGAAAATTTGGAGGCATTATCTTTATGGTTCTAGATTTGAAGTGTTTAGTGACCATAAGAGCTTAAAGTATTTATTTGATTAGAAGGAATTGAATATGAGACAACAAATATGGTTGGAGTTGTTAAAGGATTATGATTTAGGTTTGAATTATAATCGAGGAAAAGAAAATGTGGTAGCTGATGCGTTGAGTCAAAAGACTCTGCATATGTCAGGAATGATGGTTAAAGAGTTGGAATTAATTGAATAGTTCAGAGATATGAGCTTAGTTTGCGAAGTGACACCACAAAGTGTTATGTTGGGTATGTTGAAGATTAATAATGAATTTCTAGATAGTATCAGAGAAGCTCAGAAGTTGGATGTGAAACTGGTAGATTCGATGGTTGGAATTGATCAGTATGAGAATAGTGATTTTAAGTTAGATGTGCAAGGTGTGTTGAGATTTTGTAATCGGATTTGTATTCCTGATGATACAAAGATGTAGAAAGTGATTCTTGAGGAGAGCCATAGAAGCAAGTTGAGTATTCATCCAGAAGCTACAAAAATGTATCAGGATTTGAAGAATTTGTGTTGGTGGCCTGGAATGAAGAGTGATGTGGCTCGGTTTGTGTATGCATGTTTGACTTGTCAGAAGTCGAAAGTTTAACATCAGAAGCTTGTAGGGTTAATGTAACCGTTAGAAGTTCCGAAATGGAAATGGGATAGCATTTCGATGGACTTTGTGACGGGGTTACCTAATACTTTAAGAGGACATGATTCTATTTGGGTGATTGTTGATAGGCTTACAAACTAGGTTCATTTTATTCCTATTAACATAAGTTTTCTAGTGTCGAAGTTGGCTGAGATTTACACAAGTGTAATTGTGAAGCTACATGGTGTTCCTTTGTGCATTGTTTAGGATAGAGATCCGAGGTTTACTTATGATTTTTGGAAGAGCTTTCAAGAAGCATTGGGTTCTAAGTTGAGGTTGAGCTTGGCGTATAATCCTCAAACGAATGGTCAGACAGAAAGGACTATTCAATCGTTGGAAGATTTGTTGAGAGCATGTGTTCTTAAGCAGGGGGGTTAGTGGGATACTTATATTCCATTGATAGAGTTTACTTAGAATAAAAGTTACCATTCTAGTATTGGGATGGCACCTTTTGAGGCCTTGTATGGTCGGAGATGTAGAACACCTTTATGTTGGCATGAATCTGGAGAAAGTGTAGTACTCGAACCCGAACTTGTTCGTGAGACTATTGAGAAGGTGAAGTTGATTCGAGAAAAGATGAAAGCTTCCCAAAGTAGACAGAAGAGTTATCATGACAAGCGAAGGAAGGACTTAGAATTCCAAGCAGGTGACCATGTGTTTTTTAGAGTTACACCTGTAACTGGTGTTGGGCGAGCATTGAAGTCTAAGAAGCTCACTTTTCATTTTATTGGTCCATATCAGATTTCGGAAAGAGTTAGAAGTGTTGCTTATAGAGTGGCTTTACCACCTAATCTGTCAAATTTACATGATGTGTTTCATGTGTCACAACTTCAGAGGTATATTTCAAATCCATCTCATGTGATTCATATGGATGATGTGCAAGTACGGGATAATCTTACTGTTGAGACGATGCCTGTACGAATTGCGGATCCTGAAATGAAGATTCTGAGAGGCAGAGAGATTGCTTTGATGAAAGTAGTCTGGTTAGGAGATGCTGGAGAAAGCATGACTTGGGAGTTGGAAAGCAAGATGCGGGACTCCTATCCTAAGTTGTTTGATTAAGATAAATTTTCGAGGACGAAAATATTCTAAGTGGGGGAGAGTTGTAACACCCGTAATTTAATTAATTATTTAATTAAATTATTATTTTTGGATTATTTGTGAAGTTGCAAGATGTTGAGAATTATTGGTATACGTTGTTGGATTATTATTAATTAATTAATTAGTTGATTAATAATAATTATATTGTTGGAATTAAGGGAATATTGATAACACACAAATGTATTGCATATTTAGCTTGATTTAATTAAATTATTTTCCATTTTATTCTAAATTAAATTGCTTTGTAGTTGATATTTGGCTATTTTGCAGGCATCAAATTAATTATGAGAAAAAGAAGAAAAAGAAGAAAAGGGGTACAAAAAAAAAAGAAGAGCCAAAGGATAAGCCCAAGCCCAAAAGCGTGGCCCACTTGAAGCAGCAAGTCTGTGACGACCGGCAGGGGATGCGTGACGACCGGCAGTGCATATGACCAAGTAGTGACGAACGTCACTAGGACCTTGACGAACGGCGGCACACTTTCTCCTACTATTTTGCCCACATTTCAAGCTTGCAACGTAAATGTCTCACTTGTTATATGCATGTTCCAACCTACGCAGAGATCTAAAAGCCCTACAAACTCTCCTATAAATTCTCGCATGCAGTTATTAAAGACCAATATAAATAGTAGACTTCACACATTCAACGAGGCTTTCTGTTTTTGGCCTTTCTTGCATTATTTTCCAGAATTATTGTTCTTCCTTAATTTTAAGCAGTACTATTTTCCCAACTTATTTAAGCAATAAAGTTCTGCACTGGAAATCTATTGCCCCATAGTTTATTTCGAGACCTTCAGAATTTTTGTTTAAGTTTATTATTTTATTTCTTTGCAATTGTTTCTCTTTCGGATCAAAGCAAAACCTACCAACCTGTGGAGGAGTGCGTCTCGTTAGAGCAGAATGAATTGTTACCATTTTTCAGTCGTATTTTATTTCCAGGTTTTCATTTTAATAAATTATTATTTGCCTTTAATTCAATAATCATGTTTACTTTGTTGTCTGGCTTTTATTATTCTGTGATTAAGTTTTGTAATATGCTAGGCTAGATTTCTATACTGGTATGTAAGGTCATGAAACTGAGGGAATTTGGTAATACTATTGGTTATTTATTTGTTGAACTATTTTCTGGACTAGATTACTTTGTTTTTAATGATGAACCGTTTTGTCACGAGAGTAAAAGACGGATAGAAGTTAGGTTCAATAAAGCGAGAGCTTGAGGATCTTTAACTGGACAATAGTAATTAGGCACTGGCTTTAAAAACAGCGAGAGCGCTTTAAGGCAAATTAGAGTTCATTTGTTTTCAAAAGAATGTTTCTAACTCCGACGGGATAGCGAGAGCATACGTTAGGACTAACTGCATAAAATGAATCAACAACCACGACAGTGTGAGCCGAGGGTTTTTAAACATATAAATTTCTACTGAGAATTGTTGGAAACTGAGAGTTACCAAATATGTTACTAATTCCCAAAGTCCGATCATTACATACTAGTTGTTTCCCCCTCTGATCATTTAATTAGATTTAAACTTACTTTTAGTTCCCCTAATCTAAACCAAATATTTTTAGCCTTGGATTTACACCATAACACTAGATAACGGTATGTTTGACTTTTGGTCCTTTGGGTTCGATAATCTTTAAGACTACGTGATAAGACTGTGCACTTGCAGTCCAGATTATTTAGACTACCATATCCATCGATCAAATTTTTTGCGCTGTTGCTGGGGACCAATTTAGTCAATATCGTAATTCTGCTGTTACACCGTATATACTAAGGCAACATTTTTCCTTTCCTTGAACGACTGTATTCCAAATACTCGTTTACAAGGAGGGGAATTAATACAACGAATCAACGAAATCGAACGTATTATTAACATAAGACGTCGAATCCTCGATCTTCCCGAAGTAGCTCCAATTCCAATTCCCATTCCTAAAGAACCAACTCCGAAACTAGACATGGATTAACTAGGTAATCGACCTCTTAAGGAGTACGCTACTCCTTCTCGAGCTGAACCGCACTCGAGTATTTCTCCTCCTGCCATCGAGGAGAATAACTTCAAGCTTAAACCTTCATTTTTGCAAGCCGTGCAACAAAATTAATGCTCTGGAGGCCCTACGGATGATCCAAATCTCCATTTATCCGTGTTCGTACAATATGCTGACACAGTAAAAGTTAATGGTGTTAATCCCGAAGCAATTCGATTACGTCTTTTTCCATTTTCTTTAAGAGATAGAGCCAGAGTGTGGCTCCAATCCTTACCTTCAAACTCCATAACTACATGGGACAAATTGAAGAAAGTCTTCTTAGCAAGATATTTTCCACCTAGCAAAACTGCAATGCTGAGAGGCCAAATCAACAGATTTGCTCAAAAAGACGACGAATCACTTTTTGAAGCTTGGGAGAGATACAAGGACATGCTGAGACTTTACCCACATCATGGACTTTAACCGTGGCTAATCATCCACACCTTCTATGATGGTCTCCTATATAACACCAAACTAACTCTAGACGCTGCCGCTGGTGGTGCACTAATGGACAAACCCTATAATGAAGCTTATCAACTAATTGAAAACATGGGGAAAAACCATTATCAACGGGGAGGAGAACGAGCCTCCACACGAGGATTGCACGAAGTCAGTGGCATAGACCACGTAAATGCTAAAGTGACGCCCTGACTCAAAATATTGAGAGTTTAGAAGTAACCCCCGCAACCACCGTGGCTGCCGTAGCTCGAAACTATGACTTATGTGGAATACCTGGACATATCATTTCCGAATTCCAATTTCTAGCTGGAATACCTCCTGACCAGATGAGCTGCGCTTAAGAAAACTTGTATTCTAACACCTATAACCCAGGTTGGAAGAATCGTCCTAATTTTTCCTATAAGAATAACAATGCGGTATACGCCCCTCAAGCACCTCCTGGTTTCCAAAAGGCACCCCAAGCTGCACCTCAAGCTGCACCTCAAGCTGCACCTCAAGCTGCACCTCAAGCACCCCGTAAGTCCAACCTTGAGATAATGATGGAAAACTTTGTTGCTGCTCAAACACAATAAAATAAGGAATTTATAAACCAAAACGTACACACCTATAAACTAGTAAAACAATTAGCAACCAAAGTAGATGCCTTGGCTACACATAACAAAATGCTAGAAACCCAGATTTCTCAAGTAGCCCAACAACAAGCAACAATTATCACTCCAGCTGGGGTGTTTCCCGGTCAACCATAACTTAACCAGAAAGGTCATGCTAATGCCATTACATTAAGAAGTGGGACTGAATTAGACGGCCCAGTAGATTCGAGAATCTCAACTAAGTCGATGTCTCAACAAAATGAAAATGAAACTGAAAAGGCAAAAAGCAATCACGGACTGAATAAAACTATTGAGTCAGAAATCATAGTGTTGTACCCCAAAATTTTCCCTCCCATATTTCTCAATACATGTCAAGAATCATCTCCAAGTTGTTCAAGATGGCTCAAGAATTGGACAGTCAAATCACCTCCTAAGGCAGTCAATTCAAAATTAGGGTTTTGTGTTGCATCAATGTCCTTACATCCAAATGAACTAAAGTGCTTCCCATTGTCCTAATATGTTCTTAAGTTCATCCATGTAAAATTTCAAGCCTTGCAGAGAAAGTTTGGTCAGTCAATTGCTCAAGAGGTCCAAAAATCGACTGTGCTAGGGCAAAAGTCATCTATGACCCAAATACAGTCAAACCACAAGTTTTTTCCAACATTCTCATTTTGAAGGATAATTCATCATTTGATCAAGGGTTGATCATGATTCATCAAGGATTGCTCAAGATTCATCAAGATTCAAAAGTTGCTAAATTAGGGTTTTGTAGGAAAAGTCAACTCAACTTTGACCAAGCATAACTTTCTCATACTTTATGAGAAATGACCCATCCAAAGCTCATTTTGAAGAGGATCCAATTTCCTACAATCCATATTCACACTCCAAGATCAAGAAATGCTCTCATAAAACGTTACAAATTTGGACATTATAGGTCATTTTTGAAAGTCAACAAAAACACCTTTTTTTCCAAAGCTTATAACTTGAGCATGGAATATCAAAATGAGATGAGACCAAAAGTGTTGATTAGAGGACATATAAAGGTTTCAAAAAAGTCCAAGAACACCTCCAAAAGTTCAAAATTGAAGAAGTTATGCATTGTTGAAGTTGGGCAATTTTCCAAAATTGCCAAAAGTCAACTATCCTCAAAACTCCAATTTTTGACAAAAGGGCCCACTTTTTTCCATTTGATTTGGTCTTATCACACCACACACGTGTCCCATCTTTAATTTCATGACCAATCATTTATTTTTCTATTTTATTTAATTTTTATTGATTTAATTCATTTTAAATAAATATTAATTAAAATAAAGTCTAAAAATGGATGGAATAATATCTTTTTGATCATTGCAGCTTTCAATTATCATGATTCATCAAATGAAATTCGTATCAAGCCTTTTTGTGCACAAAAAATCAGATTTGGCATATTTATGGAAACTTGATAATGGTGATTAAATCATATCTTCCATCTTCAATGCATATGGATTCAAGGCCCAAAGATTAACCTAATTCATTCCCTTATGTACACACAAGCCATAGAGATCAAGAACACGCCCTAAGGACTGCAAAAACGGCAAACTCAGAATTGAAAAAAACCTTGAAAAAGTGGGAGATCAAAATCAATATTAGAGCTCGATTCAAAGCAAAAGCTTGACACTAATCTCTTGCTGGCAATCCCCTGAAGCGATACCAATCAAAACCAAGCCTTTTCATCGCTTGAAACTCACTGTAAGTGTCCACGAACCAAGCTCTGAACATGAAATCCAAGTCTCTGATTCTTGCATCCTTTCATTAAAAAACCTTTGCATATTTGTGTTTGTCGTTTGATTTAGAACATTTTGGCAATATTCAATTTTATTTTCAGAGCCTGTATCATGATACCCGAAGCTAGGGTTCTTGTTCTTGTTTTTTAGGCATTTTTGATGCAGGATAAATTGAGACTAATGATGGGTATAGAGATGATCAAAGGAGAGAGACGAATGCAGTGATGGTCCCCATTGGCATTTATATGGCATGTAGCTCATGATGGGATGATGCCATGGATTTAGTTGCGGAATGAAATCTGCAGGGAAAAAAATACAGTCTTCGTTGAAGAAGACGAAGACGTGTCCTAGCTTCATTGGACAATTCAAACAAATCGCGCGTTTTTTATATTTATTTTTAGCATAATTAATTGACTTGTCCATATAATATTTGTTGTATATTCTATTAACAATTACGCAGCATGGTTGAGTTGGCAAGAGAGGCATGTCATTGAGCATTGGGACCTGGGTTCGAATCCCAGTTCCCCCAAAACTTTGTTGAATTTTTTCTCCAGCAATTCACATGCAGCACTCCAAGCGTGGCACACCATGCATCATTGCCTGATCTCCTGCCAGATGGCCCTCAGGCCAAATCCAAGGATCCAGATTGAAGGTTCACCATGAACCCTGGTCAACAGGCGCCTATGGAATCACAAAGGTCAACCAAGGCCAACGTTATTGGGCCTGGAGATTTGCTATTTCACACTCCATTTGGGCCTGGACCCCCTGAGTATTTCTTTTACTTTTTATTTCTTTTTTCTCTATTTATTTATTTATTTTGTTAATTATTATTATTATTATTATTAAAAACTAACCAATTATTTTCTTAATAAAATCAAAAAACACAAAAATATTATTACTATTAATTTCACTATTTTATTTTGTAAATAAATAATTAATTAATTTAGTGTTAATTAGGTTAATTTTAACATTTTTGCAACAAAATAAAATTAATGTAGAATTAGAGTTTTTAATAACTTTTAAACTTTTTTTAATTTTATTTCCTTAATTATAAAAAACCAAAAATATTTTCATTTAATTAATTAATTCAATTATTAACTTAGACTTAATTTTTTAATTCAAAAAATAACAAAAATATGCTTTCTTTAATAAAAAAGGGTAAAAACCCTAAAAATGTTCCGATTTAATTTTCTCGCACGCGTATTATTTTTATCCAATAATGTAATTGCTTCGGGAATGTAATATTTTTTAAATTAGGATTTTATTTATTTATCGCTTTTATTTACTTTCCGCAATTTAATTTTAAAGGGTTTGTTTTTGGCGATGTAAATACCCGACGCCTTGTAATAGCTTAGATTTAATTTCCCGCAATTTAATTTCCGCACAATATTAACTGTTAGATGTTTGATAATTAAGTAATGCATGACAAGATCAATCTTTAACTTAAAATGAACATAGCTCACCATAACATGTACGAAGATAATTAACCGAAATAACACACTCGCACATGCGCACTCTTAGGGTACACCTCACTTGGTTGCCTCGAACGTGGTCATTGAGTATAGGAAGTTTTAGAGGTCGCCCTCTTGTCCAAAGATCATAGTTGCCTCGAAACGGTTGCCTCGGAAAAATGATCTAAGACATTAGGGTTACCACTAAGGCGTCCTAACGTTGCTTTAGTGACCACACGTCCCTTAATCGAATTGACCCGAAAACTCCGACGATGACGCTACCTACTCCTTAATAGTGGGATAGCATTGTCTAAAGGACATTAGCACAGTTTAATTCCCTTTTCGAGTAGGTAGATAGTTCTTAAGTACTTGCTCCTTTTAAAACAAAACAAAAACTTTTTGCACTTACACTCCTTTCAAAACAAAAACTTCTTTCAAACCCACAAACACAAAGAAAAGAAAATTTTGAAAACACAATGAGCAAGTACCTAAGAGCCCGGGGATAACCACAGATAGAAAGGGTGCTAACACCTTCCCTTTCTATAATCTACCTCCCGAACCCGAGAAACATCTGGAAAAGGAATTTTTTGTGCTTTTGTCCTTTCCTTGTTGGATAAAATAAAATACAGTCGCGACTCTTGCTTACTGCGACATTTTGCAAAAACAAACGCAAAACGCGAACCAGCATTCCAAAAACAGTCAGTTCTCTTCCCACCGATCACAGAACTGGCGACTCTGCTGGGGAATATTTATAAGTGAGGTGTACCTTAGGATTAGATCATTGTGTTTTCAATTGTATGCTTTGTATGATTTAAATTTGTGGGTTTGTATCGGAGTTCTATAGATCCTAACCTGGATCTGGGGATACCCTTTAGGTAAGTAGCAATAAACTGTGAGGGACCTGTCCGGCGTAGACCGACACGGTTGAAGCAGTAGCTACGTTGGTGTGGCACTTTAGTCTGTACTGATATCCCTTGTGTTGGAACGAGGAGAATATGGGTCTTCTAAGGGGTCATTAAGAACCAACTGACCTTAGAACCTTAAATTGACCAATTTGGCCATAGAACAGTAGCAGTATGCTACACTCATTGAGACTACACTCTCGCGATGATTCCGGCCGCAAGAAAAGGTTGCTAAACTGGAATTATGACCGATTGAGGGTAGTCAGTGATATTGAGATCCTCTAGAACTCGGTTACTATTTTTAGGACAGGTTTAAACCAACTGAACTGAAAGAGGGTAGTACCTAAGCTTCATGCCAGCCTGAAATCTAAGGGCTCTCAGTGTGACTTGTATGCCTTTAACATGTTTTCTTTTGTGGATACTTGTGGTGTGCCTTTATCATGACATCATGACATCATAAAATTGCATACATCTTGCATAAGGACTAACCTATTTCAAAGACAAGAGGGTTTCATCTTTGCTCTGTTATGTAGGTCACCATGATGCCTATGCGTAAGAATACTATCCGAATCAACTTTGTCCAAGTACCTACCCTGCTTAAAGATTTGGTTGTCAGGATGCCAGACATTACTTCCTTCATCAGGAGACATGGTTCTCTTCTCAGTTTGGTCACCTCCAAATTGGTTGAACATATGATGAGCATCCTAGTCCAGTTTTATAATACGCTATACCATTGCTTCACTTTTCAATACTATCAGCTGGTTCCTACCCTAGAAGAGTTCTCTGAGCTGCTCGGTATCTCTGTTCTGGAGCAGACCCCGTTTACTGGTTGGGAAAAGACTCTTAGGCCTGAAGAAATTGCTGCAGCCCTTCACTTGACCAAAGAAGAGGTAATGGCTAACTGGGAGACTAGAAGTGGAGCTAAGGGTTTTCTGACGAAGTTCTTGGTTGGCAAGGCTAATTACTTCTGGGATAGCCTAGACTTTAAGGCGTTCGAGGATACTCTGGCTCTCTTAACTTATGGCTTGGTATTGTTTCTGAATCCTGACACTTTTGTTGATATTAATGCTATAAAGATCTTCATCTCTCAGAACCCTGTACCCACTCTCTTGGGTGACATGCTCTATCAGCTCTATGCTCGTACTTCCCGAAAGCGGGGAACCTTGATGTGTTGTGCTCCTTTATTGTCGAGGTGGTTTATTTCGCACCTCCCTAAGTCAGTGCCGAAGAACAAAGAAGGAATGGGCTGGGCTTATAGGGTGATGTCTCTTTCTCATAACGACATTATCTGGACTCTCAAAGGAATGGATGAGGTGACTATCATTGATCGCTGTGGAGAGTATCATAATGTTCCATTGCTGGGAACCCATGGAGGAATTTCTTACAACCCATGCTTAGCTCTCTGTCAATTTGGAAGAGCCAGAAGAGAAGGGCCTCATGAGATGTTGATGCCTCATATCATCTTTGATTTCCAGGGAGATAGCAACGAGCTACGTCGTAGATTCATAAGGGCTTGGGACAGAGTTCACCAATTTGATCCACATGAGCTGGGCCCAAAGACTTGTCTGCCAATGGAGCCATATCTTAGATGGGTCCGCATCCGTGCCCAGAAGCTAGGTATGCCATATGAAGCTGTCCAGCCTATCACTCTTGAAGTTGCTAATGAAGAAGGAGTTCTTCCAACCATTCTCCATCCTTATATGCCCACTGACATTGGGGCACTGAAGAGATCTTGGATGCAATTGAGGGAGGAACGAGATTCTTACCGAGAGAAGTTTAATGAACAAGAGCAGAAGATCCAGAAGCTGAATAGGCAACTGGAGAACGAGCGGATCCTGAATGATTATGTCCGCACTGAGAAGAAGAGACCATGGGAGCATTGATGGACCTTTGATGATTTCCTTTCCAGTTTTTGTTTACTTTTCAGTATTTCCATTCTTGTAACGCCTTAAGGGCAATTTGTTGAACAATTTAAATTTTGAAGATTAAATCTAATAAAGTGTGTTTCCTTTCTTGTTTACAAATTTGAATCCCGATTGTCTTTGAAATCATAAATCATACGCATTTCATCCCATGCACTTCATAAACAGGTACCCTTTTTTACAGGTCTCTTATCTTCTTCGCTGTTTATTTCAGCAATCATCATGTCTACTGAACCTTTAACTGAGCAAGCTATCAAGGCCCTCCAGGCCCAGAATGCCCAGTTTCAAGAGTTGTTCATGAATCTAGCTAAGGGTCAGCAGGACCTGAAGACCTTGATTCTGAAAAAGAAGAAGAGGACCATCCTGTTCAACACTGGACGCAGGTTTGGAAACGGGCTACAAAATGAAGTTGATCTGACCACCTCATCTGGAGGGAAAGATAGTCCACAAGAAAGGAGGGCTCCTAGCCCTATGGTCTCCGACAACGAGACGGACTACGATGAAGAAAAGTATCCTCCTGCTGAGGATAAGTACAAACAACTGGAAGACCTTTTGAGCGCTATGGAAATTCAGAAGGTACCCAGTCTGGTCTTCGGAGATCTAGGTCTATCATTTGGGGTGGTGATTCCCCATAAGTTCAAGGCACCTGCCTTTGCCAAGTATGACGAAGTTTCCTGTCCGAAGCTGCACCTCTGGTCATACGTGAGGAAGATCCAGCCTTACACTGCTGATAAGAACTTGTGGATCCATTTATTTTAAGACAGTCTCTCAGGGACTCAGCTTGAGTGGTTCTATCAGTTAGATGGAGCCAGTATCCGTAGCTGGGAAGATTTGGCTACTACATTCTACAGGCAGTATCAGTACAACTCCGACCTCGCTCCTACGCGTACCCAACTCCAGGGTATGTCAATAGGAATGGGTGAAGGATTTAAAGAGTATGCTCAGAAGTGGAGAGACCTTACCGGAAGGGTGCAGCAACCTTTGGCTGATCGTGAACTTGTTGATATGTTTCTGGGGACCCTGTCTGGTCCATTTTTCAACCACTTGATTGGAAGCTCTTCTGCTGGGTTTACAGATCTTATTTTAACTGGTGAGAGGATTGAGGCTGGCATTAAGGCCGGGAAGATACAGAAGGGTGCCTCCTTGAGCACCGAGAAGAAGCTGTTTAAGAAAGAGTCCAGTGCTGTCTACAGTGCAAGAAGACAGAGTAGACCTGAACACCGCCAAGATGTCAATGCCGTTGTTATTTCAAAACCTACCGGTGCTCCTCAGTACAACAATCAACAAAAGGACGAGAGACCTAAGAGGAAATTCACTCGTCTCAGCATGACCTTATCTCAGATTCTGCCACAATTGCTGGAGACTAATCTGGTGACTCAAAGGGAACCCCCAAAGAATTCAAATACAACATCACCAAGGTATAACCCTAACACCCGCTGCGCTTATCACTTCGATAGCTCAGGGCATAATACAAATGATTGTTAGGCTCTGAAGAACAAGGTCCAAGTTTTGAATGATGCGAAAGAGATCGAGTTCATAGCACTAGAGAAGCCTAAACAAGAGGCAGGGGTAAATGCTATCAGGGATGATGATGATGAAGAGTTTGATATCGACAGTTGGATCTACCCTACGACCAACGGTGGATTAAGCAACTGGACATCGAAGGATTATATGCCCGTTTCAGTTATCACCCAGTAATGAAACTTTTTGTTTTGAATTTGTAATAGACAATGTTTTGAAACTTTATGGCCCGGTGTCTTACCCGGGGCACTGTGGCTTCATTTGTGAGGGCTTTTGTGTGTCATTTTCATATATCATTAATAAAAGCATTGAACGTTCATGCATTTCAAATCTTGCGCTCCTTGTCTTTCTTTATTATATATTGCAAAACAGCTATTTTACACACACTCGCATATACAGGTCCACATCCACTCTGGATCTCACTGGTAGCGACTCTGCTACTGCCAGTTATGACTTTGAAAATTCGATCAACTTAGCCAAAGACGAAGGTGAAGATGATTGCGAAGTGCCTGGTGAACTTGCAAGACTGCTACTCCAGGAAGAGAGGGCCATTCAGCCACATGAAGAGCCAGCGAAAATAGTGAATCTGGGTACTGAGACAGACAAGAAGGAAGTCAAGGTTGGTGCAAACCTGGAGCTTAGTGTGAAACAATAGTTGATTCAGATGCTGCGTGACTACGTTGAGATCTTTTCCTGGTCTTACAAAGATATGCCTAGGTTGGATACTGACATTGTAGTTCATCGCCTGCCTACGAAGGAAGAATGTCCTCCAGTAAAACAAAAGGTCCGCCGAATGCGCCCAGAGATGTCTGAGAAAATCAAGGCTGAAGTTATGAAACAGTTCAACGCCGGTTTTCTAGCAGTTACTTCTTACCCCCAGTGGGTTGCCAATGTGGTTCCTGTACCGAAGAAAGATGGTAAAGTCCGAATGTGTGTTGAGTACAGGGATTTGAACAGGGCGAGCCCCAAGGATGACTTACCTATACCTCATATTGACGTTCTAGTTGACAATACTGCTTAGCACAAGGTCTTCTCCTTTATGGACGGTTTCTCCGGTTATAATCAGATTAAAATGGCTCCCGAAGACATGGAGAAGACCACCTTTGTTACTCAATGGGGTACCTTTTGCTACAAGGTCATGCCTTTTGGACTGAAGAATGCTGGGGCAACATATCAGCGTGCCATGGTTGCTTTGTTTCATGACATGATCCATCATGAGATTGAAGTATACGTCGATGATATGATTGCAAGGTCCCAGACTAAGGAGGAGCACCTTGACCATCTATAGAAACTGTTTGACAAGTTAAAGTTGTACAAGTTGAGGTTGAACCCGAACAAGTGCACCTTCGAGGTGAGATCTGGTAAGCTAATGGGTTTCGTCGTGAGCGACAAAGGTATTCAAGTGGACCCTGCCAAAGTGAAAGCCATACAAGAGATGCCAGCTCCCAGAACAGAGAAAGAAGTCAGAGGCTTTCGGGGATGACTGAACTACATTGCCCGATTCATCTCACACCTGACTGCTACTTGTGAGCCAATCTTTAAGCTACTGAAGAAATATCAAGTGGTACGTTGGAATGATGAATGTCAGGCCGCTTTCGAAAGAATCAAAGAGTATCTCCAGGAGCCACCCATCCTGATGCCACCAGTTGAAGTGAGACCTCTGATCTTATACTTGAAAGTACTTGACAATTCAATGGGGTGTGTGCTGGGGCAGCATGACGAGTATGGCCGAAAAGAGCATGCTATTTATTACCTTAGCAAAAAGTTTACCGACTGTGAGACCCGATACTCACTGCTTGAGAAAACTTGCTGCGCTTTGGCATGGGCTGCTCGCTTGCTGAGACAGTATATGCTGACTCATACTACTCTATTGATTTCAAAGATAGATCCAATCAAGTATATTTTCGAAAAGCCTGCCTTGTCCGAAAGAATAGCAAGATGGAAGATGATCTTGACTGAGTATGACATCCAGTACACAACTCAAAAAGCAATCAAGGGAAGTGTATTGGCAGACCATTTGGCACATCAGGCAGTGGATGATTACCAGTCTATGAACTTTGAATTCCTGGACGATAATATCTTGTTGATAACTGATTGTGAGACACCTGGACCGGATGAAGGACCGGAGGAAGGATACCGATGGTCTATGTACTTCGATGGAGCTTCGAACGCTTTGGGTAATGGCATTGGTGCTGTGATCATATCTTCTAAAGGCTCTCATACTTCGTTTACCGCCCGTCTATGTTTCAACTGCACCAACAATATGGCGGAGTATGAAGCATGCATTATGGGTCTTCGAGCTGCAATTGACCTAAGGATTAAGTTTCTGAGTGTCTTCGGAGATTCCGCTCTCGTGATCAGTCAGATCAAAGGCGAGTGGGATACGAAACACCCTAATCTTATCACTTACAAGGAGTATGTGTTGACGTTGCTTCCCAATTTCGAGAAGATAACCTTTGAACACTTCCCTAGAGAGGAGAATCAGTTGGCGGACGCGCTAGCTACGGTGTCTTCTATGTTTAAAGTCAATTGGGACAACGAGGCTCCCCGGATCATTATTGAAAGATTGGACGAACTTGCACATTGCTGTGATCTTAAGACTGAAGAGGTAACAGAAAAGCCCTGGTATCACGAAGTAAAAAGGTACCTTGAGGCTCAAGAATACCCCGAGGGTGCATCAGTTAATAACAAGAAGTTTCTAAGGAGGTTCACGGTGAAGTTCTTCATCAGTAATGGTATTCTTTACAAGCGTAACCATGATTCGACCTTATTGTGTTGTGTGGATAAGATTGAAGCGGAAAGGATCATGGCAGAGCTGCATGAAGGTACTTTCGGAACTCATTCCAGTGGACATACCATGGCAAAGAAAATCCTTCGGGAAGGATATTATTGGTCCACAATGGAAGCTGACTGTTATCAGCATTCTCGGACATGTCACAAGTGCCAGGTCTATGCTGATAAGGTGCACATACCTCCAGTTCCTCTGAACGTCTTGACAGCGCCTTGGCCTTTTGCAATGTGGGGCATTGATATGATCGGTGAAATCAGACCCACGGCATCCAACGGGCATCGTTTCATCCTGGTAGTAATTGATTACTTTACGAAGTGGGTTGAAGCGGCTTCCTTTGCTACCATAACCAAGAACGTCGTGGCACGGTTCATTCAACATAATCTGATATGTCGATACGGTGTACCAGAGAGGATCATTACGGACAACAATACCAATCTTAACAATAAGATGATCACTAAGCTCTGCGAGCAATTCAAAATACAGCATCATAACTCTTCTCCCTACCAGCCGAAGATGAATGGGGCTGTCGAAGCAGCAAATAATAACATTAAGAAGATTGTGCAGAAGATGACAGTGACGTACAAAGACTGGCACGAGATGTTACTATTTGCTCTTCATGGGTACTGCACCTCAACACGAACGTCAATGGGGGCAACACCCTATTCCTTGGTATATGGCATGGAGGCAGTCTTGCCTATAGAAGTTCAGATACCCTCTCTCAGGATCATGAAGGATGCAGGTTTAAGCGAAGATGACTGGATTCAAACCCGGCTTGATCAGCTGAACCTAATTGACGAAAAGAGACTTACTGCTATTTATCATGGTCAGATGTACCAAAAACGGATGATCAAGGCATTTAACAAGAAAGTTAGACGACAAGAGTATCAAGTTGGGGATTTGGTAATCAAGCGCATTATTCTACCTCAAGGTGATCCCAGGGGCAAATGGACCCCTACTTACGAAGGGCCATTTGTGGTTAAGAACATCTTCTCAGGAGGAGCTATGATTCTAACCACCATGGATGGTGACGACCTTCCTCACCCCGTCAATGCGGACATAGTGAAAAGATACTACGCATAATCAAAGACCCGCTAGGTTGACTGGCCTAGGCAAAAATAAGGGCTTCCCGGCGAACCAAAAGGGTTCGGGCAAAAATAAGGGATGAAAATGAAAAAAATCCGTACACCCGGCAAGTCGAAAACCTGAAAAGGCGGCTTGGGCAAAAAAGGGTATCCCGGTGGACTGAAAACCCGAAAGGGTGGTCCGGGCAAAAATTAGGGATTCAAGCGTAACACTATGTATCATTGGATCACCTTGCATCCAGACTTCGGCATCGACTATCAAGCTCGGACGGCACTAATCAATCAGATTCATCTTCAACCAAGTAGCAAAGTGATGAGATGCTTGAAGATATAAAGGAAATAACAGAGTTGGAACCCAGTGGGATTATTCACATAGCTGTTTTGTTTCCTTTTTCACAAATTGTATAAGTTCTATTTGTTCGGCGGTGTTCTCCTACTAGGACGTCAGCCTCTTGTACAAAAACGCCTATTTTCAGGCCAAACTTCAAAATCAATACAAATTCATTTTCAGACAAATTTCAAACTGTTTTTCCTTTACCTGTTTTGTTTTGCAAAGAACGTCCAAAGGTTCATTTTTGATATATGCATTTGACATTAATTGCTGATCATAAATACTTACATGTGAAAGAAAAGATAAATTACGGGTAATATCAGAAACAGGGGCATAAGAAATGTCCAAACTGTGTAGTTTCTTTGTCCACCCGGTACCAAGGTAGGTTCAACTAAAGAAGATGGCTGCGATACCTTCACTCCCTGCAGAGCAATACAGTAATGGTAACTCTCCCAGCTGAGCCTTGCAACTATGAACGAATCAACAATACTTTCCCCCAAGCAGAGTTAGCCTACCATCAACCCTAAAAAGGTTGGGTATCCCAGAAGGTCTTAATCTTCCCCAGCGGAGTATAAAGACATTCCCCAGCAAGTATAAGAGCACCCCCGACAGTCTTAATATTCCTCAACGGAGTATAAGAATGTTCCCCGGTGGAATACAAGATACCCCCAGTGGAGCCATTTCCCCAACGCAGTCTGAAAAAGCTTTCCCAACGGAGTTGAACCATCTTACCCAGTAGATTCTGGAAGCTTATCCCCTGAAGAGCGCAAATAAATTTCCCCAGCCAAATTCAGAGGGTTATCCCCACAGGAGTCTAACTGGGTTATCCTCAGCAAGTTGCAACTGAAAGATCATCCCCAACGAAATTCTTTCTTTCCCCAAACAGGAGTTCAATCCTCAACAGATTCTGTATCACCAGCAATAGTAATCCATCCCCAGCGGAGTTCATCATTAAAATCCCCAACATAGCTTATCAACAGAATCCCCAGCGGAGTTTATCGGTAAAATCTTCAGCAGAACATCTCTTCCCCACAGAGTAATTCCCCTCAGAATAATCTCTTCATCAGTTTATCCCCCAACGGAGTTCTTTTCTCCTGCAGGTTTATCCTCACAATCATCTTCGTTCATCATCCCCAGTGGAAACGAAGAACTCAACTCTATTCTACAGCAGCTCCGGGATTTATTTTCCACAGCTAAAACATTACATGTCCATACATCATGCTACATGCATATACGCATCATACTATACAATCTCATTTATTTTGAGAACATCATTGCCTGACACATATCATGCATTACATACAGTTAACCTTTACCTTTCAGGAAAGATATAATCAAAATTCAAGTTATGAAGCCCGGGTACGACCAGATAGTATCTTGATTTCTACGGCATATTGTGAAGCCCGGATTGCGACCGGATGACAATATCAGACTACCGCGAAGCCTGGATTACGACCAGATAGTGATATCTCTCAAAAGCAAGCTATGAAGCCCAGAGAACGACCGGATAATAGTTTATTCCCCAGTAAGCTATGAAGCCCGGATTACAACCGGATAACAGCTCAACAAGTTATTGTGAAGTCTGGATTACGACCAGAAAGCAATACAAGACCATGAAGCCTGGACTACAACCAGATAATGATAGAAGATGTTGTGAAGAATGGGTTACAACCAGATAGCAACCAAGAGTACTACGGAGCCTGAATTTCGACCAGATAGTTGTATGATACATCGTGAAGCCTGGAGTACGACCAAATAGAGTTAAGGGATACTATGAAGTTTGGATTACGACTGAATAACAGTTTACCCAACCAGTTACTATGAAGCCCGGATTCGACCGGATATTAGTAAAACCAACCGTCAAAGGGAAGACCGGATGCGACTGGATAACCACTTGATTTGTTCAGAAGCCTGGATCACGACCAGATAGCAACCAAGAGTACTACGAAGCCTGGATTTCGACCAGATAGTGGTATGACACATTGTGAAGCCTGGATTACGACCAGATAACGGTACAAAACACTGTGAAGCTTGGATTCCAACCAAATAGCAGTTTACATGGACAGTTACTAAGAAGCTCGGAGTCGGCTGAATATTAGTGTGCCCTAAATTCAAGTTGAAGCCCGGAGGCGACCGAATAACCACTTGATTTGTTCTGAAGCCTGGATTTTGACCAGATAAGAAGTGAGGTATTGCAAAGCCTGGATTACGACCGAATAGCAAGTTTAATCTCATCTCCCCAGTAAGTCACTGAAAAGTATGGATTACGACCAGATAGCAGTCGGTCTTATCACTATGAAGCCTGGGTTACGACCAGATAGTAGTTCACTCTCATCTCTTCAACAATGATGATTCCCCAGTAGAATAACAGACGACTGAAGCTCCTAAATTTCTATTTCTCCTAAGACAGAGAACAACATTCCCCCGTGGAATCTCCCTCAACAACAGGAATACAAGCCCTCGCTAAGGAATATCTTACGCGATCGACACTCCTTCGGATGGCATCTTTAATCCCATCTCCCATTATCAATCTCCAAATGGCATCTGTAAGCCCATTCCCGACATCACAAGACAAATACTACTTCATGCGAGTGCAAATTTCTGGGCACTCTAGTGTTCAATAATCTTCTACCTTCGGATCACGAAAGGCCCAAACGCCAATCTATATCCTCAGGTTTAAGAAGATTGAACAGGGGCAACTGTTGTACCCTAAAATTTGCCCTCCCATATTTCTCAAGACATGTCAAGAATCATCTCCAAGTTGTTCAAGATGGCTCAAGAATTGGACAGTCAAATCACCTCTTAAGGCAGTCAATTCAAAATTAGGGTTTTGTGTTGCATCAAGGTCATTACATCCAAATGACCTCAAGTGCTTCCCATTGTCATAATATGTTCTTAAGCTCATCCATGTCAAATTTCAAGCCTTGCAGAGAAAGTTTGGTCAGTCAATTGCTCAAGAGGTCCAAAAATCGACTGTGCTAGGGAAAAAGTCAACTATGATCCAAATACAGTCAAACCTCGAAATTTTTTGCCAACATTCTCATTTTGAAGGATAATTCATCATTTGATCAAGGATTGCTCAAGATTCATCAAGATTCAAAAGTTGCTAAATTAGGGTTTTGCAGGAAAAGTCAACTCAACTTTGAGCAAGCATAATTTTCTCATACTTTATGAGAAATGACCCATCCAAAGCTCATTTTTAAGAGGATGCAGTTTCCTACAATCCATCTTCACACCCCAATATCAAGAAATGTTCTCACAAAAAGTTACAAATTTGGACATTATAGGTCATTTTTGAAAGTCAACAAAAACACCTTTTTTGCCAAAGCTTATAACTTGAGCATGGAATATCAAAATGAGATGAGACCAAAAGGGTTAATTAGATGACATCTCAAGGTTTCTAAAAAGTCCACGAACACCTACAAAAGTTCAAAATTGAAGAAGTTGTGCATTGTTGAAGTTGGGCATTTTTCCAAAATTGCCAAAAGTCAACTATCCTCAAAACTCCCATTTTTGACAAAAGGGCCCACTTTTTTCCACTTGATTTAGTCTTATCACACCACACACGTGTCCCATCTTTAATTTCATGATCAATCATTTATTTTTCTATTTTATTTAATTTTTATTGATTTAATTCATTTTAAATCAATATTAATTCAAATAAAATCTAAAAATGGATGGAATAATATCTTTTTGATCATTGCAGCTTTCAATTATCATGATTCATCAAATAAAATTCGTATCAAGCCTTTTTGTGCACAAAAAATCAGATTTGGCATATTTACGGAAACTTAATAATGGTGATCAAATCATATCTTCCATCTTCAATGCATATGGATTCAAGGCCCAAAGATTAACCTAATTCATTCCCTTATGTACACACAAGCCATAGAGATCAAGAACAAGCCCTAAGGACTGCAAAAACGGCAAACTTAGAATTGAAAAAAACCTTGAAAAAGTGGGAAATCAAAATCAATATTAGAGCTCGATTCAAAGCAAAAGCTTGACACTAATCTCTTACTGGCAATCCCCTGAAGCGATACCAATCAAAACTAAGCCTTCTCATCGTCTGAAACTCGCTGTAAGTGTCCACGAACCAAGCTCTGAACATGAAATCCAAGTCTCTGATTCTTGCATCCTTTCATTAAAATCTTTGCATATTTGTGTTTGTCGTTTGATTTAGAACATTTTGGCAATATTCAATTTTATTTTCAGAGCCTGTATCATGATACCCGAAGCTAGGGTTCTTGTTCTTGTTTTTTAGGCATTTTTGATGCAGGATAAATTGAGACTAATGATGGGTATATAGATGATCAGGGGAGAGAGACGAATGCAGTGATGGTCCCCATTGGCATTTATATGGCCTGTAGCTCATGATAGGATGATGCCATGGATTTAGTTGCGGAATGAAATTCGCAGGAAAAAAAATACAGTCTTCGTTGAAGAAGACGAAGACGTGTCCTAGCTTCATTGGACAATTCAAACAAATCGCGCGTTTTTTATTTTATTTTTAGCATAATTAATTGACTTGTCCATATAATATTTGTTGTATATTCTATTAACAATTACGCAACATGGTTGAGTTGGCAAGGGAAGCGTCTCATTGAGCATTGGGACTTGGGTTCGAATCCCAGGTACCCCAAAACTTTGTTGAATTTTTTCTCCAGGTATTCACATGCAGCACTCCAAGCGTGGCACACCATGCATCATTGCCTGATCTCCTGCCAGATGGCCCTCAGGCCAAATCCAAGGATCCAGATTGAAGGTTCACCATGAACCCTGGTCAACAGGCGCCTATGGAATCACAAAGGTCAACCAAGGCCAACGTTATTGGGCCTGGAGATTTTCTATTTCACACTCCATTTGGGCCTGAACCCCCTGAGTATTTCTTTTACTTTTTATTTCTTTTTTCTCTATTTATTTATTTATTTTATTAATTATTATTATTATTATTATTAAAAACTAACCAATTATTTTCTTAATAAAATCAGAAAACACAAAAATATTATTACTATTAATTTCACTATTTTATTTTGTAAATAAATAATTAATTAATTTAGTGTTAATTAGGTTAATTTTAACATTTTTGCAACAAAATAAAATTAATGTAGAATTAGAGTTTTTAATAACTTTTAAACTTTTTTTAATTTTATTTCCTTAATTATAAAAAACCAAAAATATTTTCATTTAATTAATTAATTCAATTATTAACTTAGACTTAATTTTTTAATTCCAAAAATAACAAAAATATGCTTTCTTTAATAAAAAAGGGTCAAAACCCTAAAAATGTTCCGATTTAATTTTCTCGCACGCGTATTATTTTTATCCAATAATGTAATTGCTTCGGGAATGTAATAGTTTTTAAATTAGGATTTTATTTATTTATCGCTTTTATTTACTTTCCGCAATTTAATTTTAAAGGGTTTATTTTTGGCGATGTAAATACCCGACGCCTTGTAATAGCTTAGATTTAATTTCCCGCAATTTAATTTCCGCACAATATTAACTGTTAGATGTTTGATAATTAGGCAATGCATGACAAGATCAATATTTAACTTAAAATCAACATAGCTCACCATAACATGTACGAAGATAATTAACCGAAATAACACACTCGCACATGCGCACTCTTAGGGTACACCTCACTTGATTGCCTCGAACGTGGTCATTGAGTATAGGAAGTTTTAGAGATCGCCCTCTTGTCCAAAGATCATAGTTGCCTCGAAACGGTTGCCTCGAAAAAATGATCTAAGATGTTAGGGCTACCACTAAGGTGTCCTAACGTTGCTTTAGTGACCACACGTCCCTTAATCGAATTGACCCAAAAACTCCGACGACGATGCTACCTACTCCTTAATAGTGGGATAGCATTGTCTAAAGGACATTAGCACAATTTAATTCCCTTTTCGAGTAGGTAGATGGTTCTTAAGTACTTGCTCCTTTTAAAACAAAACAAAAACTTTTTGCACTTACACTCCTTTCAAAACAAAAACTTCTTTCAAACCCACAAACACAAAGAAAAGCAAATTTTGAAAACACAATGAGCAAGTACCTAAGAGCCCATGGATAACCACAGATAGAAAGGGTGCTAACACCTTCCCTTTCTATAATCTACCTCCCGAACCCGAGAAACATCTTGAAAAGGAATTTTTCTGTGCTTTTGTCCTTTCCTTGTTGGATAAAATAAAAGACGGTGGCGACTCTTTCTTACCGCGACATTTTGCGAAAACAAACGCAAAACGTGAACCAGCATTCCAAAAACAGTCAGTTCTCTTCCCACCGTATCACACATAGCCAGAGACGAAGCGGAAAAGGCAAAACCATACGTACCTCCACCACCATATAAGCCACCTATCCCATTTCCTCAGAGATTAGCTAAATCTAAAACCGAAGGAAAATTCAAGAAATTTGTAGAACTTCTGAAACAATTAAACATAACAATACCATTTACAGAAGTAACACAAATGCCATCTTATGCCAAATTTCTTAAAGAAATATTATCTAATAAAAAGAAACTCGAGGATAATGAGACAATGATGCTTACTGCGGAATTTAGCGCTATTATCCAGAATGATATGCCGCCTAAGCTGAAAGACCCTGGTACTTTCTCCATACCCTGTGTGATAGGGAAGTTCGTAATAGACAAAGCACTCTGCGATTTAGGAGCTTGTGTGAGCTTGATGCCCCTTTCAATCTGTGAAAAGCTGCAACTAGGAGAACTGGGACCAACTAGGATGTCCCTACAATTAGCTGATTGATTTGTGAAATACCCAGTGGGTATGCTAGAAAACATTCCCGTTAGAATAGGTCAATTATATATTCCCACATATTTCCTTATAATGGACATTCAAGAAGACTCAAACATTCCCATCATAATAGGAAGAACTTTCTTAGCCACCGCTGGCGCCATCGTTGATGTGAAACGAGGGAAATTGACATTTGAAGTCAGAGAAGAGAAAATTGAATTCATTCTTTCTCAATTCCTTAAAGCCCATGCAATACGTGACACTTGCTGTTTTATTGACATCATCGATAAATGTGTGAAGGAAATAAAGTCAGAACCAACAAAGGATACTGGAATTCTAAGAATTCCAATACCGCCTATTTTTGAAGACGAGAACTGGCGTGGGGAACGCCAGGACGACCACCTAAGTGAATACCTAGCACTGACTCCCGATCCCATACCAAACCCCAAGAAACCTGCTGTAGAACTTAAAACATTACCAAATGATCTAAGGTACGAATTCCTAGACGAAGAATGTAAACGACCCGTCATAGTCAATGTTGACTTAGGACAAACCGAAACCGAAAAGTTACTTAATGTCTTGAGAAAATATCCAACTTCTCTAGGCTATAACATCTCGGATCTGAAAGGAATAAGTCCTTCAATCTGTATGCATCACATTATGCTCGAGGAAGATTGTAAAACCTCTAGAGAGCATCAAAGACAAATCAATCCCATTCTAAGCGATGTAGTTAAGAAGGAAATTCAAAAGTTGTTGGAAGTCGGAATCATATATCCTATATCTGACAGTAAGTGGGTTAGTCCTATACATGTCATACCTAAGAAAGGAGGAGTCAGCATAGTAACCAACGAAAAAGGCGAATCTGTAGCCCAACACACTCAAACTAGATGGAGAATGTGCATCGACTATAGGAAGCTAAACAAAGCCACTCGCAAGGATCATTTTCCTCTACCTTTCATAGATCAAATGCTCGACCGTTTGGCTAGACATTCCCATTTCTGTTACTTAGATGTTTATTCTGGATTTTTCCAAATTCCTATCCACCCCGATGACCAAGAAAAACCACATTTACATGCCCTTATGGTACATTTGCTTATAGACGAATGCCTTTCGATCTTTGAAATGCACCCGCAACCTTCCAGAGATGCATGATGGCGATCTTTGTTGATTTCCTGGATGGAATAATGGAAGTCTTTATGGATGATTTCTATGTCTGTGGAGAAAGTTTTGAAGGATGCTTAGTAAACCTTGAAATGGTACTCAAACGATGCCTGAGCGTCAATCTTGTACTCAATTGGGAAAAATGCCATTTCATGGTCCGACAAGGGATTGTACTTGGACACATTGTGTCCGAAAGAGGAATCGAGGTGGATAAGGAAAAAATAGAAGTGATAAAAAACCTTTAACCTCCTAAAACTGTTCGAGAAATAAGAAGTTTTCTAGGACACGCCAGTTTTTACCGACGTTTCATCAAAGATTTCTCTAAAACAACCAAGCCATTAACTCAATTGCTGATGAAAGACGCTGAATTGATCTTTGATGACAAATGTTCTAAAGCATTTCAAACGCTTAAAGAAGCAATAATCTCTGCGCCAATTATGCAGTCTCCAGATTGGAGCGAACTGTTCGAGATAATGTGCGATGCAAGTGATTATGTTGTAGGTGCCGTTCTAGGACAGCGAAATGATAAAAATCTCCATGTAATATAATATGCGAGTAAAACCCTGGACGAAGCCCAAATGAATTATGCTACAACATAAAATGAACTTTTAGCAGTTGTGTTTGCATTAGACAAATTCCGTTCATACTTGGTGGGAGCTAAAATTATCATCTACACCGATCATGCCGCTATTAGATACCTCATAACTAAGAAAGATGCCAAACTTAGACTATTTAGATGGATCCTATTATTACAAGAGTTTGATTTGGAAATCAAAGACAAAAAAGGAACTGAAAACGTCATAGCAGATCATCTTTCTAGACTTGAAAATTTGAAGACCGAACAAAAACTAATTAACGACGATTCCCCATATGAGAGACTTATAGCTCAGTTGGAAAATAATGAGGTTGAACATTATCAAGCCAACTATCCTTTAGAAATAGAGGGCTCAAGTCTTGAAACCAACAATTTGGTAAAAATGGCATTAGCTCACTCTGCTGCACCATGGTATGCCGATTTCGTAAATTACCTAGCCGTTGGTGTCCTTCCACCTGAGCTAACATACCAACAAAAGAAGAAATTCTTCCACGACCTTAAACACTACTACTGGGATGAACCCCTCCTCTTTAAAAGAGGTTCTGATGGTATTTTTCGTCGTTGCATGTCCGAGGAAGAAATCGAAAGCATTATAGACCACTACCACACTGCACCTTATGGAGGGCATTCAAGTACATCAAAAAACTGTGTGAAAATCCTACAATCTAGTTTCTTTTGGCCTAATCTATGGAAAGATGTGCACGTCGCTGTTTTAAATTGTGACCGTTGCCAACGCACTTGCAACATATCCAGACCCGATGAAATGCCTCAGAAAGGTATTCTAGAAGTCGAAATCTTTGATGTTTGAGGAATTGACTTCATGGGACCCTTCCCATCTTCCTTCAGTAACAAATACATACTCGTAGCTGTCGATTACGTATCCAAATGGATCGAAGCTATAGCCTCTCCAACAAATGACACAAAAGTAGTAATCAAGCTTTTCAAGAACATAATCTTTCCTAGATTCGGTGTGCCGAGACTCGTCATCAGTGACAGAGGCTCCCACTTCATCTCCAAAATCTTCGAAAAACTCTTAGTGAAATATGAAGTTAAACACCGTGTATCAACACCATACCACCCACAAACGAGTGGTCAACTAGAGGTTTCAAACAGAGAAATTAAGCAAATACTTGAGAAAACTGTCGCCACATCTAGGAAAGATTGGTCCTCTAAGTTACACGAAGCGTTCTGGGCATATAGGACAACTTTTAAAACACCCATAGGGACCACACCTTTCAAGTTAGTCTATGGAAAATCATGTCATCTTCGGGTGGAACTCGAGCATAAAAATTATTGGGCTATTAAAACCATAAATTTAAATTACTCTGCCGCCGGAGGAAACAGAATCCTGGATATCAACGAATTAGAAGAGCTTCGATTAGACGCTTACGAGAATGCCAAGATCTACAAAGAAAGAACAAAAAAATGGCACGATACACGCATTTCTAGGAGATAATTCAACGAGGGAGATGTAGTACTCCTATTTAACTCCCGACTTAAACTTTTTCCCAGAAAACTACGCTCTAGGTGGTTTGGCCCTTTCGAAGTCACTAAGGTTTTCCCAAGTGGCGCCGTAGAAATTAAGAGTAAGTCTAGTGATCCATTTATTGTAAATGGGCAAAAGCATTACCATTGTATAAAAAAAACGACTACTCAGCTACCCTATAGCTCCTACAACCACCGACTGAATCAAACGACTAATTCATAATTGAAAATGTGTCGAGCTTGCGACATTAAACAAAGCGCTTTATGGGAGACAACCCACGGTTTTATCTTTATATTTTTCCTTAACTTTTAATTGTTACTTAAAGTTTTATTTATTCTCCTTATTTCTCTTATTCTCATCTTTCTTTTCTTATCATCATTTTCTTATTATAATTTTTCTTCTTCTTATTTTTACTCTAAAGGCATTTGACCAATGCTAATTGGATGTATATATAATGTACTTACTTTTCAGGCTAATTTACTTTTTAGCTAGTGACTAACTCTTGAAATAAAAAGAGTAGATTATATGAGTATTACTTTCATGGGAAAAGATCAAATGAGGAGGTTTGAGAACTTGGTCGATAGGGAGATGACCCCCACCATCTATGCTGATGACTGTGCTATGTCCGCCTTAGGCATTAGAGAACGTGTATTATACTTGCTGAACCAGATAGGTTGGGATACCTCCCCTATTCGGAGGAGGTTTAGTTCATATCATAGGCTTACCCTAGAGTTCCTAAGTTCTTTGAATCATGTGCCTAACCGTGGCCTGATCCGTTTTAGACTATTTATCATTGATTTTCGTTATAACAATAATGAGTTTGCTAACCTTTTAGGTTTCCCTAGTGGCTCTGATGTCTTTACTGTCGCCCAGGAGGATATCCTCTCCAACCATGAGCTTAATTACTTATGGGGTAGCATAACTGGTAACAACAGTCCTGAGCCTGAAGATATGCATTCTTAAAGTATCCATAACCCTGCTATAAGATAATTCCACAAAATCCTGGCCCACATCCTGTTCGAAAAAGAGAAAAAAACATTTCTTTGGTGTCCCGTGATGAGCTTTTCATTTTGTTTTGTGCTTCACAAAACCTTCCTTTCAATGCGGCTACCTTTATGTTATCCAATTTTGTTCATATTATAGAGACTGCTCAAACACCTATCCTTATAGGAGGCCCGGTTGCAATGATTGCAAATGCTATCGGAATGAGACAACCACTTCTAGGATTAAACCCCTATGGAGGAATTCGACCCATGAACATCCGTTTCTGTTTCAACACTCACCTTATAGGAAACCTTGGACCAATTCAGTTTGACTTTCTCATTAACCATAACACTGTCCACCAATTTGTTTTACCTAATCCTATAACGAGTGTTCACAACAGAGATAACTGGCTTTTTGACCTGGATCACCCACCTGCCCCACCCTCACCCGAAACACCTCAACCTTATGAGATCCCTGATGATTTTGACCCTCATACTCCTCCTCATTATTATGATCTTCCTTCCCCTGATCGTCGTGAACTTACCCCTGATGCTTCTCCCGTGTCTACTATCATTTCTATTCCAGCTAATGCTGGACCTCCGCCTCCTGATTTTACTATCGCTATTGCTAATTTAGAGACACATATTAAAGGTTTATGCGGAGAGTTCACAACTTTGCGTTCGGACTTTCACGATTTTAAGGATATTATAACAGAACATTTTGATCATCTATATCAGCACATCTATTCTGTTACTGCACCTCTTGAAGGCTCACACCGTGGCTAGATAGCTCCTACTATTTTTATTTTTCCGATCCTTCTTCTTAGAGAAATGAGGACACTGTCTGTTTTACGTATGGGGGGGGGGGATATTATTGTTTTACATTACCGTTTTGTTTTCTTGTTTTTAGATATTTTGTTATTTCGTTTTTTTTTGCTTTTGTACCCTTTCACATTCAGTTCTTTACCCAGTAATATTATTTTATTCCTTATTATTCTTATTTTTAATGTTTTTGGTTATTTAACATTATTGAGTTTTTATTATCTTTATTTTATTATGCCTCTTATCAGTATATTGAATAAATATTTCCTATCATTTCTTAATCTAAGCTGACCATTAGAGATATCTACTGTTGTTATCATATATATGTATACCAAGCTTTAAAGTACAATTATTCATTATATATATGTATATGTATCAGTAGCATTAGACATTATTGCACTGCCGATTTATTTGATCCAATGAAATTTCATGCATAGCCTTGCTGCCAACCGTTCATTGCCGACCGTGAAACTGGTTGTCTGCCAGCCTTGTGCATGTGACGTTCGTCAGCCTTATCTAACGTTCGTCAGCCTTGTCTCCCACGCCTAAATGACCTCGCGGCCACATACTTTGACTGCAAAACCACACTGTTTCACCTTTTCTTTTTCTATAACTTCCATCTTCTACCATTTAAACCCCATAATTCCCATCACTCCATTATCTACCACCATTACCACTCATTCATTTCTTATAACTCCTATAACCTTCCACTTTCAAAACCGTAAATACCATTCATTACCCACTCATAATTTCCACCTATTTAAACCACTTCCTCTATCATTCTAATATCACTACCATTCACCACCTTCTTTGCACTACACAAACATCTTTCCTTTTCCTCTTTGTCAAACATACCATGGTCGCTCGTAGAAATCAACCCAATCGAGGAGAACCCGATATGACTCATCTCGTGTTCCAACAAGGCGAAGCTGGCAAACTCCAAGAAAAAATACCGGAAGTTTTATCAGCGAGGATTGACACCCACACGATATGTCAACAATGACTGTTTATGCAATTTAGGGATGTATTACAATATGCAAGGTTTGCTAAACAAAGCAGGCCCGAGATTTGTAAGCAAGATGGGCTTACCCACCTACGAGGCTCTAACTTATGAGTTCTTAAGCTCTTACTTCTATATCACTCCCACTGACGCTGATGCAAATCTCTTTGGAGCCGCCACATTTCGTATGTTCAACCAGGAATACACGCTGAACCAGGATGCTTTGAGCGACATGTTTCGTTTCCCTCGTGGAGACAATGTGCAATCCCGAATTCCCCATGAATTGGATTGGAATATAACGTCATATGAATAATGGGAAAGAATATCTGGTGAGAAAAATGTCACCCCATAAGAGTGCTACTCCACTCACATTCATCGCACCTTGGCCAACACTATTTTTGGAAGGACTAACAACAAGGTCAACACCAATGAGTTGTATGCTCTCCATTGCGCCTTCGCTCTAAACCTCCGTTAGAACCCAAGTACCTTCCTTATTGATCATATTCAAAATCTTGTAACAAGAGATGGGACTGTGCCTTTCTGTATTGGAGGTATCGTCACTGCGATAGCAGTTCACTTGAACCTGGGAAGGAGAATCCTGAATGTACCTTCACTGCCAGCAATATTCTTGGACGTTAACAACTGTCGAGCTGGTCGCCTTATTAAGGTAAGAGAAGCATGAGGATATTATCTAATGGTGAGGAATAATGAAGTTCGTAGTGTCATTTTTCCAAATCCAAATACTACGAACTTAAGCATTGCAAATAACTGGTTATACGACCTCAACGCCCCCGAGCCTGGTGTGAATGCACAAGGAAACCAAGACGAAGCCGATGATGCTGTGGTTGATGAAATGGAACAAGAATTATAACATCAAGCACCTCAACCTGACATTCAACCTCCCGAAGCCCAAGATCCACTAAATGCCAATCTACCTGCCACACTCGATGCCATCTATGCCGCAATACTGCAGCAGAACCAATTGTCTAACCAGTGTTACCAGAGCATCGAGACGCACCAAGAGGAAATGATGCATCTCGTCCAACAGATGCAAAGAGATCAACATGATTACGCTCACTAGCAAGACCAAAGTATGCTAGAATTCACTACATGGATGACAGAAGACATGCAGGCTTTGACACTCCGTGTTGAAGGTTTGCATGAAGTTGTTTCTCGTGTGGAGGGTCAAAGATATGAAGCAGAATCTTCCAGAAGGGGTGAGCAAGTGCATAGAATATCTAGACTAAGGATGCGTGGTAGATTCCATTTCCAAGGCAAGGAAGAATGAATATTTAGTTTTTCACTCTCCTTTTTCAATACATTGAGGACATTGTATGATTTAAGTATGGGGGAGGAAGTATTTCCACTTTTCTAGTAAATTTTTATTATCTAGTAAATTTTTATTATCATCTCCCTTCTTGTTATTTCTCTTCAATAAAAATCTTTGTTTCTAGTCATTTATGCAACATTTGTGTTGTTTTTCTGATTCCCTCACTTTATTGAGCCCCAACAAAAAAAAATCAATTTAATACATAACTTGACTCACTCGACGAGTGTGTAGGTTGCCAAATTTTTTTTAAAAAAAAACTTGTTAGAATTTCGTAAGATTTGACGAAATCACTACCGCCTTGACACTCTACAACCCCAGAGTATAATAGACTAGTTAAAGTACCTATTATTTCGAAACCCAAAGCTTTAGTTTTGAAGTAACCCGGAGTAGTTTATCTAGCAGTTAGCACCATCTTAAAGACAAACTACGCAGAAAGTCGATGAATATAAGTGGATGATCTCGGTAATTTATTTAGAAAATGTTACAGCAAATACACCTATTAAATAGGGTGATCCTCACCAGATCGTTTAATCCAACGAATGTAAACCCTACAAAGTAACATAAAATCCATTGTAGATGGTTCAGAGGCGTCTGGTACTGAACTTGGTAGGGAAGACTACGGTTTGATCCCCCGAATCATGCAAATGGGTAAAAAGAAGGTTTCCACATTATTGTGCCAAAAACCACTGTGCTAAAAAGGTCATAACCACTAATCGGCTATTCTTCTATGTACGTGTTAGGATAAAGGGATTAATGTGATTGCGCTCGAGTGAAAATGGGTGAAACGAGACGACTACTTAGGGTGATCTATAATAGCATCTGCAACTGGTTTATGTAAGACGAGATTGTCTAGTGTCGTTACCATAGTGCTGAAGTATAGATTAAGCGTTTAATTCTCTAACAAAAACACCATGCAACCGCGTACAAGTTGATTTGCGTCATACGTTTGCACCTGACCAATGTTTAGACAAACATCATACTGAGCACTTGCTTCAGGACAAGCAAAGATTCAAGTATGGTGGAGTTTGATAACACACAAATGTATTGCATATTTAGCTTGATTTAATTAAATTATTTTCCATTTTATTCTAAATTAAATTGCTTTGTAGTTGGTATTTGGCAATTTTGCAGGCATCAAATTAATTATGAGAAAAAGAAGAAAAAGAAGAAAAGGGGTACAAAAAAAAAGAAGAGCCAGAGGATAAGCCCAAGCCCAAAAGCATGGCCCACTTGAAGTAGCAAGTCCGTGACGACTGGCAGGGCATGCGTGACAACGGGAAGTGCATATGACCAAGTAGTGACGAACGTCACTTGGACCTTGATGAATGGCAGCATGCTTTCTCCTACTATGTTGCCCATGTTTCAAGCTTGCAACGAAAATGTCTCACTTGCTATATTCATGTTCCAAGATACGCAGAGATCCAACAACCCTACAAACTCTCCTACACATTCTCACATGCAGTTATTCAAGACCAATATAAATAGTAGACTTCACACATTCAACGAGGCTCTTCGTTTTTGGCCTCTCTTGCACTATTTTCCAAAATTATTGTTCTTCCTTAATTTTAAGCAGTACTATTTTCCCAACCCATTTAAGCAATAAAGTTCTGCACTGGAAATCTATTGCCCCGTAGTTTATTTCGAGACCTTCAGAATTTTTGTTGAAGTTTATTATTTTATTTCTATGCAATTGTTTCTCTTTCGGATCAAAGAAAAACCTACCAACCTGTGGAGGAGTGCCTCTCGTTAGAGTCGAACGAATTGTTACCGTTTTCCAGTCGTATTTATTTTCAGGTTTTCATTTTAATAAATTATTATTTTCCTTTAATTCAATAATCATGTTTACTTTGTTGTCTGGCTTTTATTATTCTGTGATTAAGTTTTGTAATATGCTAGGCTAGATTTCTATACCGGTATGTAAGGTCATGAAACTGAGGGAATTTGGTAATACTATTGGTTATTTATTTGTTGTACTATTTTCTAGACTAGATTACTTTATTTTTAATGATGAACCATTTTGTTACGAGAGTAAAAGACGAATAGAAGTTAGGTTCAATAAAGAGAGAGCTTGAGGATCTTTAACTGGACAGTAGTAATTAGGCATTGGCTTTAAAAACAGCGAGAGCGCTTCAAGAGGAATTAAAGTTTATTTGTTTTCAAAAGAATGTTTCTAACTCCGACGGGATAACGAGAGCATATGTTAGGACTTAACTGCATAACCTGAATCAACAACCATGACAGTGTGATACGAGGGTTTTTAAAATAATAAATTTCTACTGAGAATTGTTGGAAACTACGAGTTACCAAATATGTTACTAATTCCCGAAGTCCGATCATTACATACTGGTTATTTCCCCATCTGATCATTTAATTAGATTTAAACTTACTTTTAGTTCCCCTAATCTAAACCAAATATTTTTAGCCTTGGATTTACACCGTAACACTAGATAACGGTATGTTTGACTTTTGGTCCTTTGGGTTCGATAATCTTTAAGACTATGCGATAAGACTGTTTACTTGCAGTCCAAATTATTTAGACTACCATATCCATCGATCATATATATATATATATATATATATATATATATATATAATGTTGGACTTATGATATTGATTGCAAGTAGTAAAATGGGGGCGTAGGTTAGGCCCATTAAGAACTGATATATAAGGAGAATCTAACACAATGATTTATTTTAGTTGGAGAATAAGGATTCTGTATGCTGACTGGTAGAGCTGCGCGGACGAGAAGCAAGCTTCCCGGTGTCGAGCAAGAGAAAATCAAGGATTACGGCCGAAGCTTTGGTTGAGAGACCTTTAATCCAGGTAAGGGTGGGGTTCTGACCTTATAATAGGACTTATGATGCGTATTATGTGGGAATTGGTCGTTTATAAACATGATGTGTGTTGATGTTTTTGAATTTCTATCGAAGTTGCCCGTTTTATTCATGTTGTGGTAGTTGGGAAGAATACTGTATGACTGGTCAATGGAGATGTTAGAGGGAGTTGCCCGATTGTGTGTTGTAGATGTATGGTGTATCTGTGTGACTGCCCGGTTAATCGATGGATATGTTAGGATAGTTGATTTCTGGTTGTTAAGATGTTAGGTTATTCTGAGTGATTGGAAGGAAAAGTAGATAATTGTTGAAGTGGTCATTTTAGGGAGGTTTGGTGTGACTGTCTTGTATGTTGATGAATTTGTCGATAGTAATATAGTTACCCGTTAATGCGTTATTCTGAACGATTGGCCGGATGTTAGGAATTATAGTTGTGTGGTAGTTAAGACGTTGTGTTGTGTATGTAATGTTGGCCAAACTAGTGGTTGAGGAGGATGCTAATGGTGTTAAGTACCAAGCGACATATTAGGTTGCGAGGCGTGTCAAGGAGGGTATATGCTGCATTGTCGAGCAGTATTAGGTTGCAGGACATGTCGAGGAGCATAAGTTGGTCGTTACCCTGTTTTCCCTGTGCGTGTCGCGGAGTGTGATTTAGTTTCCATGTTGTCCTAGTTCTTGTGCATGTTGAGGGGCACGTAGTTCCCTATCCCTTTTTCCCGTACTTGTTGTGTTTTGGTCGTTACCAGTGATGTGTGGAATTATTTTCAAATTGTTGTTTGATGATGTTACTGACTGAATCATTGATTTATGTTGATTTATGTTGAGTTGTTGTGATGTTATGATTGCTGTTGTTGAATCTTGTTGATAATGCGAAGTTGCAGGGAATTTGGATGATGATGAATTACCTCTATTTATTGGTAATAATGGTGATGTGGGCTTAGGCCTTTGCGATGAATGATGATTGTTGTGAGTCTGTGATAGTGCATTCATATACATTTGCATACTCTGTGATGACGTGGATTGGCAAACTGCGAAGGAGGCTTATGCCTTGTTGATGCCTCTATTAATTGGCAAGTTTTTAAGATGGGAGTTCTGCTCCATTGGTACCACATGCATTCGTATAGTATTGAGTCACATTCCAAGTAGTATGATTAAGTTCTTGTGTTGATGAATTAATTGTTGTATTTTGTTGATATCCTGTTGTGATGGTTGTTATGAAGTGGTGATTTTTGTATGAACTGATTCTAATATAACATTTATCATACGGTCTATTATAATGTTCGATATCTCACCTTTTCTGTTTGAATGTTACCCTGATGTTGGTAACGTGCAGGTAATCCAGAGTGAAGGCGGTTTACCTTCAGTAGTTCGAGTCAGTGTCATTGCTCTGATACATAACACTCGGGGGGATGAACGCTTGATGTTTAGTTGTTGATTATTTCAATTGTTGAACTTTAAGATGATTGTGGTTAAGTACTTGTTATTCAGAAGTTGATTAATGTTCGATAAAGATGTTATTATGATTCCGCTATGTAGTTGTTCAAGTTATTGATTTAAAAGATTAATTTATTTTGCTGTTGGTTCATCTAAAGTTTTAAAGTGTTATGTATCCATGTTGAATGCAATGGTTTTTAAGTTGAATTTGTGGCATCCTGATTTAGTTGCATATGTTTTATAACTCTGATTTACATTTATAATTGTCGTGTAGAATTAGGGTGTTACAGCTTCCCCTATTCAATCTTCTTAAAACTAAAGTGAGATTGACGCCAGCCTTTCGAGCGATAAGGTGAAAGGGGATTGAATACAAAAATGAACTCAAAAATTTGCGCTCAGAATTGAGACAAGGTGTATCAACACTGGGTACTATTTTTTAGTAGTTTCACAGTATAGAACTAGAGAAACAAACTTAAATAGAGGAGGATAGTGAATGCTAAACTCAACCTAAGACGATTAGTGTCTACTAGACGCGGGAGACGAGATCAATAACCACATAACTCGATCTAAAAAGACTAGTATATACTACACTTGAAAAGAATACCAGTATCAACTGATCTCAATTAAACTGGAATAGTTCCTTTCTGAACCAAAACCATTAGAATGTTATACAAATGCTGGGGGATCGAGAGAAGGTAACGAATGTCTACTCGGCCTTAAGAGTACTACAGAGAATGTGGCAGGAAATAATTAGATCACAAACAAAGCAGAAAGTATCAACTAAGCTTAAAAGGGAACTAGTGTCTACTAGACCTAATATTACTCAACAGGATACCAATATCTATTGGATCCAAGACAAGGAGAACACCTGATAGCCTCAAACCCAGAGGAATCAATATCAACTGAACCTAACCAAGGAATTAGAGAGACAAAAGAGATAAGTACCTACTTGACTCGGGAGAAACTAGTGACCAACTAGACTCTAAAGAATACTAGAACACTGCATTCAATATCTGGTGATAAGTATCGGACTTGACCTCGGTAGGAACTGGTGTCTACCAACCCTACAATGTTGTGCCAAGACAAAACTGGTCAGCAACAAGGAAAACGAGTGACTACTCGACAGGAGAAAACTAGTATCTACTAGTCTCCGCAGAATACCAAAACATTGCATTATGATAAAAGGTAACAAGTACCAGACTTAACATTAAGGAGGACTGATGACTACCAGACCGAAAATGTTATGCCAGGAAAGAACTGGATCGTAACAAGACAAAGAGTGAATACTGGATGAAAGAGAAATATGAATGATACGAGATAGGGAAGATAAGAAACAAACTTAAACACCTGCCATATGAGGACTAAAGACATCTAAACCTAGGAAATAAATGTCATAGAAAAGATGGACTTGAATGGTACGCCAATAACTATTGGACACGAACAACGAGGACCTACACGGGGGCAGGAAAATCCCTTATGCGAGAGGCAAGAAGAGGACCAACTTACATGAAGTAAGGGGAGATTTTGGTATTTGCAAGAAAAAACACTACATTATCCCTCAGGCCAAAGGCGGGGTGTTGTTATTCAATAGTGGCAATTATATGAACTATCTAACACCAAGTAAGGATTTTCAAACAATTGAAAAGAAAGAAAGGTTGTACACCAACTCTTTCTCACACTATAACTTCTAAGAAAATGCGGGTAATAACCGAGAAGAAAGGACAATCACAAAGACTTTAAACAACGTGGAGACGTGTCAGGGATATCTTGAGATATTTGCATGGCTTAAGAAATCATCGGGTATATCAGGAAACTGAGCGAAACCACTGGGGAAAAGGTGATGAAATTGGCTTATAATTCAATGCATGTTTGAATTTTTCTTTTATGGAGTAATGTTCCAACATAAATGGAGACACTACATATTTGGGTGATGGAATGCTAATGATGCATGTTTAAATGTTTCACTAGAGAGCAATGGATTTGAATAACCAGTAACCACGCAGTCTGCATTCTAATAAAACTTGCAAACGTAAATTACCAACTTCCACTAGGGAGAAATAATCACAATGTAGACTTCGAACGAGGATACCACTGGGGATTAAACACTGCTGGGGTACCAATAACCTCTTGGATTTGTAGAAATCAACTCGTCAACCATCTTCATTAGGGAGAAGTAGAAAATTCAGAATAAAAGTGTATCCATGAACTTCTATCAATCAAAGAACAAGATTCCACTAGGGAAGAAGAAATAGTATCACAAAGAAAACCCTACTGGGGAAAAAGAACTTCCAATCCTGACTTGACTAGCGAAGGAGGAGAATTCATCTACTCTGTGAATAAAAACTAACTAATAAATTCATCCTTGTAAACATTCACAGGGGATTTACAAATCTCTGTCATGCTTCACAAAACCATTCACTGAGGAAAAGAAAAATTCATTGAGGAATAAATCTTTATTAGAGAAAAGACTTCTTGACCAAAGAGTACTCTTGAAATTTGAATTCTGCAGGGGACTTAATGCAAACAAATTTATCACTGGGAATAAGCGAATTCTCAGAGGAAGACTTAACAATGTAGATTGTGCTGGAGACACAAAACTCATAAGGTATCCACCAATATCATTGGGGAGAAGAAAATTCCAGAAATCTGGACAGGTACAAACTTCATGTGAAATAAGGGATTTATGCACAATTCACTGGTGACACAATTGTCTCCTCATGGGGATGAAAACGAGGAAACTTCATGGGGATATAAGAATTCTTTCAAGAACTTATCGAAAAATGTTGGTCACACCGGAGAGATAAGCTGCTGTACCAGACCCATCAACATGCATTTCACTTGGGGATAGGGGAAATTAGATAAGAAGACTGCATTGAGGAGATGAGAAATCCTGAGCAAGAGATCTCAATAGGAAAATTAAGGGGATCTGGGAGGTCTTGAACAAGAAATCTGAACTGTAGATCCGACGATATGCGTCACTGGGGATAGCGTCTTACTTCCAACACCCTTAACAGATGAGCCTCTGTTGGGAGAAAATATAGACCACACTGGGAAAACACAATTCTATTTTGGAAACAACACTGTCCTATGGAGAACTTCACATTGCAAACAACCTCAAAAGTTCAATTTTTCTTGCAGGAGAAAAGAAGATGCAAGGAACCGCTGGAAAAGGATCCTTGAAAAGTTGAAACGTTGTGGTGGGTAACAAAATGAGTAACCAATGAATACGGGCTACAAGCTCTGAACGAAGTTGCAATAATAAATCACAAACTCTGCTGGAGAAGATTGGGGAGCAACAATAACTTTGGTGCTGATAGGGAAATGACATGAGCTAGGGAACTGTAATCATCTTGAAAGGTATTGCCCAATATTGGCATTTTACTCATAAGCGAGTGAATGACAATTCATGCAGAATAAATCACCAAACGTGCCCTAGGTATAGGTTAAGAAGGACATCGTCTTGATAAAGTCCTGGTAAAAACATGGTATCATACAGTCTTAAGATAAACTACTTCAGTATACTCAAGCTTTGCATAATTCTCTAACTCATGGAGAGATTTATGGAATCTCGACGTAATTGCTTCAGATTGATTGATCTTGAAGAGATTCAAATTGAGAGGGTTTCCTGATATAAGTTCCATCATAGATAAGCTGCCCCAGTATCATATTCTTTGGAGCATTGCCTCTTAGTAAACGACATTGGAAATGACTTCAACGGTACTTGGGTAACAGACCCTAATTACTCAGCGCTTTGAGATCTTATTTGAATCTTGACATAACTGCCACAGACTAGTGAAACTTTTAGAGATCGAATCACGACTTGATTGCCCCATATTGCATAATTTAAAAAGGAATCTTTAGGCACCATGCCTCTTAATGTTATCACTTCTCGTGAAACAATCGACTTTTGATTCAACGAAGTGATCGAGTCTCTCTTCTTTAACAAGATTAAGCCCTTCACTGATGTTTATTGTGTAAACTTTTTTGATGTTGTTGTACCCCAAAATTTTCCCTTTCTTTTCTCAAGATATTTCTCACAAGATCTTCAATACCTCAAGCATGTACAAGTGTTGACTAGGTCAAGTCGTCTCCTAAAAATTGGTACCTCAAATTAGGGTTTTAGTTTTCTCAAAGACAATTGAACTTCTAATACCTCAAATGACTTTCATAGATCATTATAATCCTTCAAGAATGCTCATGTCAATTTTTAAGTCTTGAATCACAATTTTGCTCAGTCAATTGATTAAATGATTGAAAATCAGTTGTATTGGGTAAAAAGTCAAATATGGTCAACCTACAGTCAAACTTCAATATTTTTGACAAATATAAACATTTTGAAGTTATATGTATCAATTGATCAAGTTTGGACCATAATTCCCCAAGAAAAATGTCTAAATCATCAAAAGGGAAAAATGTTCAAAATTAGGGTTTTGATTGTATCTGACTGATCAAGGGTTTTTTACGTTATACATGATCTAAATGTATTGAAGCACAATCTCAAGGATTCAAAAACAACATTTTTATCAAATTTCATTGCTCAAAACATTTCTCAAGATCAATTGATTGATAGTTGAAATTCAGTCAACTGATGAAAAGTCAACTGATACACCAAAATTCAAACTTTAACCTTTTGATCAAAATTGAGTTTCAAAAATCACATTTCATCAAGACATTCAAAAATATTAAACTTGATCATCAAGGAATCAAGAAAGTTAAAATTCATCTTAAAAAGTCAAACTTTTCAAGACTTAGAATTTTTCTAAGTGTTTTTAAGTCTTATTTTTTCATGACTTCATGCCAACTTTTCAACAAGATGCAAAATGATTCAAATAAAACTTCCAACATAAAAGTTGTATATCTTGATGAGATCTAAGACTTTTATTTACTTATCAAGTCCTAGAAATATTTTTATTTTGAGTTACGAATCCATAAAGTCATGCATTTTTTCTTAAACACTTAGTGAAATTTTGACCTAGCTTAGGCAAAATTTTGACCTAACTTCTTGGTCAATTTTCACCAAGCTCCAAGAGGATTTTGTCAAAATGTCCAACATGAAGGTTGTATAGGATGTTCCAAGCTTTTCAAAATGTTCAAGAAATCATTGATATCATTCTTGAGCTAGGAGAATCTAAGAGATGAAGTTAGGGTTTCAAACTTGAATTACAAGACATTTTTCATGAAGAACACTTGACCAAATCCATAGCTATGTTGTACAATCTTGCTTTGCAGGCCTCTTGAATTGAAAATATATCCATAATCATATGTTTACACAATTAATTAAGCCATTATCCAAGCATTTGAGCCTTTATCCAAGTGATCATGACATTAATGGAAGAAAGTTCACATTACCATTTGTGATACGGTGGGAGAAATGAATTGAGATGTTTTGCATTTGATCGCAAATGTTGCGGTTAGAAAGAGTCGCCACCGACTTTTATTTTATCCAAAAGGAAAGGCTGAAAAGAACAGGAAAGACCTTTGAGATTATTTCTTGAGTTCGGGGGGTAGATTATGAAAAGGGAAGGTGTTAGCACACTTTTTATCCATAGTTATCTATGGGCTCTTAGTTGCTTTCTAGATCACTTGCTTTTGTTTGAAAATGTGCTTTGTGGTAATTTTGAAAGTATTTTGAAAAGGAGCCTTCATTTAGGCAAACTTTGTAATAGTTCTCGTTCGTAAGAACATATACAAAGTGTTGGACTTTTTGAAAATATTTCATGTTTTGAAAGTTTGTTTTTGAAAGTGTTTGGTGTTTATTTTGAAAATGAGTAAGGATGTTTGATTTGAAAGTGAGCAAGGATGTTTAGTTTGAAAGTGAACAAGCAACTAGGAACAATCTACCTACTTAAAAGTCTTTGTTCATTTCTTCCTTCCTTTGATATTGCTATCTTACCATTGATTGATAAGAAGCCTTATCTTTGGATGTAAAAGGGACGGGCGTGGGTCATCGTATAGTCATGATAGAAATGTTGTGAGATATCTTAGCATTTATCTTTGAGGGACTAAGATCATTTGAAAGGCAACATTTGAAGCATCATCGAGGGACTATGATCTTGTATTTTTTATTTGTTTTTTTGCTAAGATATCCCACATGCATAACATGACCATTTTTTGAAAAGGAAACAATTGGAATTACCCTAAGGGTGCAAGTGTGCAAGTGTATTTGATTTACATGCATTGTTTATCTTGAATTAGGGTTTACTAATTGTTGATTTTAATCTTGCCATACAAACCCTAATTACTAACATTTATATGAAAGTGATAAATTACGGAAAGTTAAATTACTACGCTATTACATCATTAGGGGATGGGGTATACAAATTTACAAATGGGGATTTACAAGAAAATTAAACCTAATTATCTATTACAACCATATTGAATAATGTACAAGAATTGAAAAGAATCTAATGTGCAAAGATGATAAATGGAAAAGAAATGATTTTTGTTTGGTTTTAATGAAAGGGTTTAGTTTTAACCTAATTATCTAAAATAAAAATACTAATTAAGATAAATAAAATTAAACATAAATTAATTAAGAAAATAAATTAAGTTTGAAGCATTTTTTTGGGTTTTTTTTGAAAGGGTTTAAACTTAATGAAAATAATATGAAAATTAATTAATTAAAAGAAACTTAAGTTCTAAGTTGATTTTAAATAAAAAAAAGAAAGAAAAAAGTTAAACCTAAATCTAATTATTAATTTATTAAGAAAAAGAAATTAATTTGTTAAGAAAATGTTTTTTGGGTCTTTTTATCTTTAAAAGAAATAAAATTAAAAGTATTTTAAATTTGTAAATAAACAAAATAAAATATTTTTGGATTTGTGATTAATAAAAATAAAAATAATATTATCAATAATGATAAAAATTATAAAGAAAAATAAAATGAAATAAAATAAGAAAAAGAAAATAAATTAAAATGAAATGATAAAAAAAAGTTTGGGCCAGGTGTGTAAAAGCAGGCAGGGGGTTAGGAGTTAGCAAAAATGACAAGGCCCACTATTGGAGGCCCATGCACTACTCAAAGTCTTTCTTGTTCATTTTCTTTTCCTTTGACATTGTTATCTTACCATTGATTTGGTAAGTAACCCTATCTTTGGATGTAAACGGGACGGGCATGGGTCATCGTATAACCATGATTAGCAATATTTGCAAGGTATCTTAGCATTCTTTTTAGGGACTAAGATCATGTGAAAGGAAACTTAGATAGCATCATCGAGGGACTATGATCTTATATTTGATTTGTTTTTGCTAAGATACCTCACATGCGTAATATGACCATTTTGTAAAGGCAACCAAGTGGATTTAACCTAGGGGGTGCTTGTGTGCAAGTGTATTGTTTTCATGCTTGATTTTGTCTTGAATTAGGATTTTCTAAGTATTGGTTTTAGTATTTCCATACAAACCCTAATTACTAACATGTTATATATAAAGCGATGGGTTGCGGAATTAAAAGTTACTACGCTATTACAACACTTATGGGAGGGGGGTGTACAAATTGTAAATGGGGATTGCAAGAATTTAAAACCTAATTAATCTATTACAACCAAATTGAATTTATACAAGAATTGAAATAATGTACAAAAATGAAGAAATGTACAAAAATGAAAATGTAAAGAAAATGGATCTTTGTTTGGTTTTCATGAGAAAATGGAATTTGTTTTAACCTAACTAATTAAAGAAAATAATTAATTAAACTTAAATTTATTAAGAAAATATTTTAAATAAAACCCTAATTCTATTAATTGATTAAAAAGAAATCAAGTTATCAAGAAAAATATTTTTGGTATTTTTGTCTTGAAAATAATATGTGGTGTTATAAAATATTTTTTTGCCTTTTTTACATTGAAATAAATATATTTTAATTGGTGTCAAAGATAATAAATAATAACCTAGTTTTAAATTAAATTTACAAGCCTAATTAGTAAAAATAAATAAAGTATAGTTAAATAAAATATTTTTTATGAGAAAAATAAAATAAACTAAGTCAAAATATAAATCTATTATTTTTGTATCTTTTATGATTTTTTAATATTAAGAAAAATATTTAAGAAAATAAAATGAAATAAAAAAAGAAAATAAAATAAGATGGGCCAAGGGGTGTAAACAGCCTGCAAGGGGGGTAGGAAGCAAAAGCAAAAACACCAAGGCCCAAAGAGGCCCAGCGCCCTGCCAAAAAACAAAGTCAGAAGCAAGAAAAATGTGAAAAAACAAAACGGTACCACAGGGGCTCGAACCCAAGTCCCAAAGGTTACAGGCGCGCGCTTCTATCACTGGGGTGGCTATACGTTCGTTAACATAAGCAAATCAATAAATATATGATACAAATCGTGCCCTGATTACTTCATCTTCAACCTCCAGCCAGACCAACTGTAACTTGTTCATTTCTCATCAAAAATGAAAACTGTAAACATGAAACTTGTAGCAAATTTCCTGACGGTTTCAGAAATGTAAAGGATTAAAACTATAGATCAAAGATAAGCATGAATTTTATTGGACCTAAACTGAATCCTAAAAATCTCAGAAATTTCAGTCTCAAAATTCTCTATGCTCAAGCAAAATTAATGGAAACTATGGACATGGTTAGCTTTAGGGCAATGATATCTACATGTTTTGTTCACAAATAAATCATTGATGATGCATGTATGAAGAGTTCCAAAGTTAGAAAATTTACCTTTCAAGAGGGTATCGGGTTTGAAGTTTGAGAAACTTTCAGGGAGTTCCAATGGTTGGGTTAACTTCCTCAAGTTCCTAGGAAGCTAATGGAATGCTTAGCTTGTGCTGAAAGGGCATGAGGAGTTCTGGAGAAGTCCAAGTGCAAAGCTCTATTTTTGAAAATGGAGGATGGTGTTAAGGGCGTTACAGTTCTGTAACAGGGTGGGGGATCAATTCTAAATGATGTTTAGAATCTTTAGAAACAAAAAGGCTTGAAAACGCATGAGGGAGTTATGAGTTTTAAGTTTTTGGTCAGTTTATGTGAAAATGGAAGTAGGAAATATGTTTCTGAGTTCTAGGTCTTTTCAGGGCTTGAGCATTCGTGTGTTTGCTTGCAAATAGTTTGTATATGTATAAGCAAAAGGATCGGAGTGCATTCGCAAGTTAGAGGTACAAGTTTTTAGCTTTTGGCAAGGTTACTTGATTTTGAAGAAAAGTGGGAAACAAGTTTCAAGAGGAGGTACAAGCATGGGCTGGGTGATTGTAAGTGTCTAAACCATTTCTCATGAGTTATAGGACTTGTATGATCATAAGAGAACAAGTGCAAGACTCAAAGTTTTGTGTGAAAAAGCACTTTATCAAAATGGCAATGTAACCTTTCTTCCAAAAATGGATATAAAGCATGTCCATGCATTGAATGCTTGAAATGAGACCTCTAACAGTTGTGCAATCCATTAATTATGGAGTTCCTAACAAGTTTGAGGCCTGCAAAGTAGAGGTTATGCAACATACTTTAAATTTTGAAATTGGTTCATCACAAAATGCCTTGTAAATCAAGTGATAAAACCCTAACTTCATCTCTTCGATTCTCCCTACTCAAGAATGATATCAAGGAGTTCTTGGACATTTTGGAAATCTTGTAATGTGCTATACAACCCATCTTTGAATTTATTTTGAAGATTCCCATTGAAACTATATGAAAAAGTGCCATGAAGTTGGGTTAAAATCCTGACCAAATTAGGGCAAAAATTTCACTAAGTGTTTTGTTTCATGACCACATGTTCTTAAAATTATAACTTGAGATCCAAGCACTTTTTGAAGGAGTTGTGTAAATGAAAGTTGTAGATTTCATGGAGATCTAGAACTTTCATGTTGGAAGTTTCTCTGGAATCATCTTGCATCATGGTGAAAAATTTGTTCAAAGTTATGAAAAAACATGAAATTTCCAACACTTAGAAAAATTTCTAAGTTTAGAAATTTTGACTTTTCAAAATGAAATCTTGACTTTTTGATTTCTTGATGAATAAGTTTCATATTTTGACATGTTTTGATGAATTGTGATCTTTGACATTTGATTTTGACCAAAAAGTCAAAGTTTGACTTTTTAGTATATAGTTGACTGAAAATTCATCTGTCAATCCTTTGAACTTGAGCAATGTTTTGAGCCATGTTATTAGGTCAAAATGATGCAATTGGACTCTTGAGATCATTCCTTAAACCAATTGATCATTTTCTAGTTCAAAAATCAGAAATTTCCCTTTCCCAATCAAAGCCCTACTTTTGACCATTTTGCCCTTTTGGAGATTTGATCAAATTTCTTGAGGAGTTGTGGTCCAAACTTGATCAAATGATACATATGAGTATAAAATGTTTATGTGGATAAAAAATTATGAAGTTTGACTGTAAATTGGCCATAGTTGACTTTTTCCCCAATATAGTTGATTTTTAGCTCAACTGCTTAAGTGACTGAGCAAAAGTGTGATCCAAGGCTTGAAACCTTACATGAGTAATCTTGGGAGTCCATAATGATCCATGAAAGTAATATGGGGAACTGGAAGTTCAAAAATCCTTGTGCAAACTCAAACCCTAATTTTGGTCATCAAAGCTTAAGGAGGTGTCTTGAGCTGATCAAACCCTAATGCAGTCTTGAGCCAAAGGAGATCTTGTGAGAAATTCTTGATAAATGAGAGGGAAAATTTTGGGGTACAACAGCTGCCCCTGTTCAATATCTTTAAGCCTGAAGAGTTATATTGGAGAGTTTGGACATTCGTGACTCGAAGGTGGAAGATGATTGGACACTAGAGTGCCCAGAAATTTGCACTCGGTGAGGTGATGGTAGAGGGAATGGGCTTAAAGATGCCATTTGGAGAGATGATAGAAAGTTGTTGGATATGGGCTTGTAGATGCCATCCAGAGATGATTGTTGAACAATATGTGAGAGCTGAAATCGAATGAGTATCAAAATGGCGTCCGCGTTTGGAGCGTATCTGAACTGTATCTAAAAGATGAATCTGAATGAGTATCAGAATGACATTCGTGTATGGAGCGTATATAAACTGTATCTAAAGATTGAATTTGAATGAGTATCAGAATAGCGTCCGCGTCTAGAGCATATCTGAACTGTATCTGAGAGTTGAATGAGCTTCAGGATGACATCCGTGTCTGGAGCGTATCTGAACTATATTTTAGAAGCTAGATATGAATGAGTATCAGAATGGCATCCGTGTCTTCAGCGTATCTGAATTGTATCAAAAGTTAAGTATGAATGAGTATTAGGATGGCATCTGTGTCGGGAGAGAATCTGAACTGTATCTGAGAGTTGAATGAGCTTCAGGATGGCATCCGTGTTTGGAGCGTATATGAACTGTATCTGAGAAGCTGGATCTGAATGAGTATCAGAATGGCATCAGTGTCTGGAGCGTATCTGAACTGTATCTAAAGATTGAATCTGAAGGAGTATCAGAATGGCGTCCGCGTATGGAGCGTATCTTAACTATATTTGAGAGTTGAATGAGCTTCAAGATGGCATCCGTGTCTATAGTGTATCTGAACTGTATCTGAGAAGCTGGATTTGAATGAGTATCAAAATGGCATCCGTGTATGGAGCGTATATGAACTGTATCAAAAGTTGAGTCTGAATGAGTATCAGGATAGCATCCGTGTCGGGACCGTATCTGAACTGTATCCGAGAATTGAATCTGAATGAGTATCAGAATGGCGTCCGTGTCTGGAGCGTATCTGAACTGTATTTGAAAACTTTGAACATTGTTAAATGATAGTCGTGGATTAATCTTATCCTGAAAAGGGTAAAATGTTAGCTAATGTGCAATGTCATGTTGTATGAAATACATAGTGTAATGTATTCGTGTTATCAATGTTTATGATATATGGATGCGATGTATGCGTATGTGAGCTAATCTGCTACACTGCTGTTGGATTGAGGAAAATAAATCCCCGACTACTGCTGAGGATATGGAGTGTAAGTCTTCATGTTGTGAAGTTGAAGTGTTGATGGATTTCCTTTTAGAGAAATAAACTCTGTTGTAAAGGGAATGTCGTGTACTGTTTGTAAAATCCTGTTGGGGAATCCTGAGAAAATTGATGACTTCTACTGGGGATTATTAACTAGAAGTTTTATTCCATTGGGGATTAAATTGCACACTGTGGGTGATTTCATGGAAAAATCTTAGAGAGATTTCCCTACCTCAAGGCTATCAACGATTGTCTTTTATTTTGTTTATTTGTAAACAGTAGTTATGTTCAAATGCATATGTTCAAAAATAAATCACTGGACGTTTTTGCAAACAAAATACAAGAGTAAAGAAAAACAGATAGTTTTGCACTTTCAAAGGGATATCTTTGTATTGACTTTGAGTAAGTATTTTTGTACAATAAGACAAACATTCTAGTAAGAGAATGCCGTCGTAAAAAAATGAAATTTGATACAAAGAAAAGATAGCTATGTGCAATAATCCCATGGGGTTCCCATTTTGCTATAGCCTTCGTGTCTCTGAGCATCTTGTCTATTTGTTGCCTTGTACGAAGCTGATTGAATTGATCATAACCGTCAAGTTTGTAGGTTATCCGTAAAGTGATCCAACGGACATAGTCATATGCTTTAATTCCCTAACTTTTGCTTGGACCGCCCTTTCGGGTTTTCAGTCCACCGGGATACCCTTTTTTGTCCAAGTCGCCCTTTCTGGTTTTCAACTTGCCGGGTGTACAGATTTTTTTATTTTATCCCTAGTTTTTGCCTGAACCTTTTTGGTTCGCCGGGTTGCCCTTGTTTTGCCTAGCTGTGTCAACCTAGCGGGTTTTTTATGCATAATATCTTTTGACTATGTCTGCGTTCAAAGGGTGTGAAGCTCGTCACCATCCATGGTGGTCAAGATCATTGCTCCACTAGAGAATATGCTTTTGATTACAAATGGTCCTTCGTGTGTAGGAGTCCATTTGCCCCTGGGATCACCTTGCGGAAATATGATGCGTTTGATCACCAGATCCCCAACTTGATACACTTGGCGTCTGACCTTTTTGTTGAAAGCCTTTATCATCAGTTTTTGAAACATTTCACCATGACAGACAGCAGCAAGCCTTTTCTCATCAATCAAGTTCAGTTGATCAAATTGAGTATGGATCCAATCTTCTTCATTTAGCCTTGCATCCTTCATGATTCTCAGCGAGGGGATCTGTACCTCAATAGGCAAGACAACCTCCATGCTGTAAACTAGAGAGTAGGGTGTTTCCCCAATTGATGTGCGAGTTGTGGTACGATACCCATGAAGAGCGAATGGTATCATCTCATGCCAGTATTTGTATGTGACTATCATTTTCTATATGATCTTTTTGATATTCTTATTTGCGGCTTCGACAACACCATTCATCTTCGGTCGGTAAGGGGAATAATTGTGATGCTGGATCTTGAACTGCTCGCCCAGGGCGGTGATTATAGTGTTGTTTAGATTTGTACCATTGTCAGTGATGATTCTCTCTAGGATACCGTACCGACAGATGAGATTTTGCTTGATGAACTGGGCGATAACATTCTTGGTGACGGAAGTGAAAGAGGCTGCCTCAACCCACTTTGTAAAGTAGTCAATGGCCACTAATATAAAGTGGTGTCCATTGGAGGCTATTGGTTTGATTTCCCCAATCATATCGACGCCCCACATAGCAAAGGGCCAAGGAGTCATCAAGACATTCAGAGGAACCGGAGGTACATGCACCTTGTCAGCATAAATCTGGCACTTGTGGTAGGTTCGAGAGTGTTGATAGCAGTCTGCTTCCATGGTAGACCAGTAATAGCCTGCCCGTAGGATTTTCTTTGCCATCGTATGCCCACTGGAATGGGTGCCAAAAGTGCCTTAATTTAGATCAACCATGATTTTTTCCGCCTCAACCTTGTCCATGCAATAGAGCAAAACAAAGTCATGGTTGCGTTTGTAGAGAATGCCATTACTAAGGAAGAACTTAGCAGAGAATCTCCTTAAGAAATTATTATCATTGACTGAAGCTCCTTCTGGATATTCTTGAGTCTCGAGATACCTCTTGACTTCGTGAAACCAAGGCTTGTCCACTACTTCTTCAGTATTAATCTCGTGACAATGAGCTGGTTCATCCATTCATTCAATGGTGATCTAGGGAGCCTCGTTATCACATTTAATTTTAAACATGGACGACATTGTGGATAGTGTGTCTGCTAGCTGATTTTCTTCTCGCGGGAAATGCTCGAAGGTAATCTTCTCGAAATGTGGGAGCAATGTCAAAACATGTTCTTTGTAGGGGATAAGGTTAGGGTGTTTGGTGTCCCATTCCCCTTTGATCTGGCTGATGACCAAAGCTGAATCTTCGAATACATTCAAGGATTTGATCCCCAAATCTATGGCAGCTTTGAGACAAAAAATGCACGCTTTGTATTCTGCCCTCTTGTTTTTACAATTGAAGCAGAGTCTTGCAGTAAAGGGGGTATGACACCCTTCAGGAGATATGAGCACATCACCAATACCATTGCCGAGTGCGTTGGATGCCCCATCAAAAACCAGGGTCCATCGGGATCCTTGTTCAGGTCCGTCATATGGTCTGAATTCTTCACAGTTGTTTACCATCATGATGTCTTCATCTGGGAATTTGAACTTCATGGACTGGTAGTCTTCCACAGCCTGGTGAGCAAGGTGATCAGCTAGTACACTGGCCTTTAATGCTTTTTGGGTAGTATACTGTATGTCATATTCTATCAGGATCATCTGCCATCTTGCTATTCTACCAGAGAGGGCAGGTTTCTCAAAGATGTATTTTATTGGATCCATTTTAGATATCAACAAGGTAGTATGGGTCAGCATATACTGTCTTAGCCGGCGAGCAGCCCATGCCAGAGCATAGAAAGTTTTCTTCAGTAGTGAATATCTTGTTTCACAGTCGGTAAACTTTTTGCTCAAGTAATAAATAACATGCTATTTTCGGCCAGACTCGTCATGCTGCCCCAACACACACCCCATTGAGTTTTCCAAAATAGTTAGATACATGATCAATGGTCTTCCCTCGACTGGTGGCATCAAAACATGAGGCTCTTGCAGGTACTCTTTGATCTTGTCAAAAGCAGCTTAGTACTCATCATTCCACTTGACTACTTGATTTGTCTTTAGTAATTTGAAGACCGGTTCACAAGTAGCTGTCAAATGAGAAATGGATCTGGCAATGTAGTTTAAACGTCCCAAGAATCCTCTGACTTCCTTCTCAGTACGAGGAGCAGGAATTTCTTGTATAGCTTTCACTTTGGCAGGGTCCACCTTAATACCTTTATTGCTGACGACAAAGCCTAGGAGTTTACCAGACCTTACCCTAAATGTGCACTTATTTGGGTTCAACCTCTGCTTGTACTTCTTTAGCCTCTCAATCAGTTTTTGTAAATGATCAAGATGCTCTTCTTCTGTTTGAGATCTAGCTATCATGTCTTCCACATAGACTTCTATTTCGTGATGTATCATGTCGTGAAATAAAGATACCATGGTACACTGATAGGTTACCCCATCATTCTTCAGTCCGAATGGCATAACCTTGTAGCAGAATGTGCCCCACTATGTGACAAAGGTTGTTTTCTCCATGTCCTCGGGCTCCATTTTAATTTGGTTGTATCCTGAGAAACCGTCCATGAAGGAAAACACTTTATGTTGTGCCGTATTGTCAACTAGAACATCAATGTGAGGTAGTGGGAAATCATCCTTAGGGCTTGCCCTATTTAAATCTCTGTAGTCCACGCATATTCGTACCTTTCCGTCCTTGTTAGGCACGGGAACAACATTGGCAACCCATTGCGGATAGGAGGTGACGGCCAAAAATCCAGTGTTGAATTGTTTCATGACTTCTGCTTTGATCTTCTCTGACGTGTCTGGTCGCATTCGACGAACCTTTTGTTTTACCGGTGGACAGTCTTCTTTTGTAGGTAGACGGTGTACTACGATATCTGCATCAAGTCCTGACATGTCTTCATACGACCAAACAAAGACCTCAACATAATCGTGCAGCAACTGAATCATACGTTCCTTGACACTACGTTCCAGATTGGCACCCACCTTGACTTCTCTTTTGTTTTCTTCGGTACCTAGGATGATTGTGTCCACTGGTTCCTCATGGGGCTAAATGGTCCTCTCTTCTTGTTGTAGTAACCTGGCGAGTTCCCCTGGTACTTTGAAATCTTCCACACCTTCGTCTTCGGCTTGGTAGATTAGATTTTTAGAGTCACAGAAAGCCATAGCAGAACCGTTACCCATGGGATCCCGAATGGATGTAGACCTGTATTGTGAGTGTGAGTGCGTGTAAGAGTATAGCTATCTTTGAAATGAATAAAAATGTAAAAAGAAAAACAACGAGCACAAAGTTTGTATGAAAAAACTTCCTTGATTCATTGATGTCATATGGAAATGAGATAATAATCCTTACAAATGGACCATCGTGCCTCGGGTAAGGTGTAACCCCCCTTCTAATTACCCCAAATAAAAGGCAAGAATTAAAATCAGAGAAAATAAATTTGCACGGAAGGGATGTCACAACACACATCACATTCCAAAATTTTAAAGAAAAACAGACAGGGTACGTTTGTAAATTTAAGCATATCAACACGAAACAAACATACATAAATATTTAACTTCTTTCTCTCGTGCAAACGCAACGGAGTTTCAATATTTAACTTCATCTCCATTCATGGAGGAATCAAAACATAATTCAAGGCATCAAGCCATGATAATTGACATAAAGCATATGTTATCAAGTCTCACATACACAAAATAATATACACAAAGTAAGGATTATATACATCATGATCCGAATACAAAATAGACGAGTTCGACACAAAATATACCCCCCCCCCCAGGTGTTACTACCAGAGCATCGACTCGACTCTAATCAAAATAAAACAGATTGCAATCCAATGCATCGGCTAACTAGCGCCTCGCGCTACCATCCTCGGTACCTGAACAATGCCATCAAAAACATTTTCAAACAGAAGGGTAAGAATTCCAATAATCATATAACATGTAATTAAGGTAAAGCAATGGCAATAAATAAAGCAATACATCATGATCATATTCATTTTATCACATATAGTATCCGTACTCAAGGAAGTCATTTCCAACACATTAACCATATAAACCAATTATCCGAATACTCACATCATTGGCACATAACCATTATTCAAACAACAACAATATTGGCACATAACCAAACACATCAACACACATACACAATATACACAATTATGCATGTGACTCACAACACGACTCAACATATGCGAATGCGGTACCGACTTGTGGACCCAAAGTTCCACCGCTTATTTTTCCACATAGGATCAAAGCCACTACGTCTATTTCCACTATAGGATCAACGTCTATTTTTGTGAACCCATGTTTCACCGCCTATGTTCCCTTTCCGGGTCAAAGCCACTACGTCTATTTCCATTCAAGGATCAACGTCTATAAAATACGAACCCACTATTTCACCGTCTCTATTTCAAGACCAACCATGCTATGCAATGTACAACCAACAATTCGTATGCAATTAAGACCACTTCCGACCTGAACATACACATACCACATATTCCAACACAATGAAATACCAACAATTGTACATACATTGCAAATATAATTCACAAATCAAGTAACATACAGTTTAAACAATGTTACTTCCATGATTTATTCAAATGAAACACAACTCCATAAACCAGAAGCATTCAACTTAATTCGACTTCACCTACAAAATTCACATTTTTCAACAAAAATGCCACCCAACAGATCAACCAAAATTACTATCATAAACCGCATAATAATTCGGACTATTTGAGTTAAAATCAGTTAATTAATTATCGGCCAAAAATTCTATTATTTCTATTTTATAAATCCTACAAAATTATTTATTAAAGATATTAAATCATTATTATTAAATAACTATATTTATAAACCGGGACGTAGTAACTACAATATGCAAATTGAATGCCATTAAATATTACTATATTTCAATGTTGCTCTACAGAATTGCAAGGCAAGCACCTCTAATGCTACTTCAGTTATTTTATTACACAACAATGCCTTTTTGTACTACCTTAACCATTTACGCTACAGTAGCCAAACATGTTTTACCATAGGCCACTTCATTTTTATGCTACAGTAAATAAACTGACCACTTCCAATGCTACTTCAATTTTCTTACGCTACTGTACAAGCATAACTTCTTGAAATCACTAATTTTAGTACTACATCAGCAAGACATATGCCTTTCATTGTTACCATATGCAAGCCAAGTGCCATTTCTATTGTTATTTCAATTCATGATAAAGTATGTAACTCAAGTGCCTCCTAATACTATGGCACTTCTATGCGCTACTGTAACATAAAGACATCCTAAGTACTACTTCCTAATTTTCACTACAGTATTATAAAACAAGCTTTTTGAATACTACATTATCTATTCATTACCGTATATAAAAATTTGGAACTTTTGCAAAAACAAAATACTAAGGCACTTATATATGCATTATCTAATTATATTGGGTTCTAAATCATCTCTCAATTTCATCAATCTACCAAATTTTTTTCATCATAACATAGTAGTGAAACTAATACCCTAAACCCCTAATTTATTCCAAAATCAAAACTATAAAATCACACACTAAATAATTGGTGGAAGTCAAACCCTTACCTCTAGTGTTGATTTTCTTGGAACAAGATGATGATTTTGTAGAACAAACCCTAGCCTTCTCCTTCTCTTCTCTTCTTCTTCTCTCTTTTCTTTCTTCTTTCTCTTCTTACCAACTACTCTTACTAACTCTACTTTTCTATTTTATAAAACTATCCTTCTACTACTAACTTTCCTCCCTCTATCTTTCTAAAATTATAATTTGGCCCCAACAATTATTTAATTCAAATTATAATATATAACTCTACTAAAACAATATTACACTAAATAATATATATTCTATATAAACCTAATCATGCCAATTAATCAAACAAAGTCAAATATTACTACACACCAAATTAATATTATTCAAAATAATATTTCAACATAATAAATATTTTTATTTCATATTACCCAATTAATGTTTCAATCGATCTCAATTGAATATATTTCTCAAAATAGATATAATTTAATAGTTTTGGAAAATAATTAATGAAATAACATTTAAATATAAACGGCGTGTTACAACTCTCCCCCACTTAAAAGATTTTCGGCCTCGAAAATTACCTCTAAACGAACAATTCGGGATAGGAATCCCGCATCCGACTTTCAAGCTCCCACGTCACATTACCATTCGTCGAACCACCCCATGCAACTTTAACCAAAGTAATCTCTCTTCCTCTTAGTTGTTTCACCTTTCTACTTCAATCTTCACCGGTAAAACCTCAACCGTCAAATTGTGTCTTACTTCCAAATCATCCGCTTGAATAACATGAGACGGATCCGCAATATACTTTCGTAATTGCGAAACGTGAAACACATCATGCAAATTTGAAAGTGATGGCGGCAATGCAATCCGATAAGCCATACTTCCAATCTGCTCTGAAATCTGATAAGGACCAATAAACCGAGGTGTTAACTTCCGCGATTTAAGCGCCCTTCTAACACCCGTAGTTGGATTCACCTTCAAAAACACATGTTCATCCTTCTTGAACTCAAGAGGTTTCCTCCTCTTGTCATAGTAACTCTTTTGGCGATTCTGAGACACTTTCATCTTCTCTCTTATCAATTTGATCTTATCCGTAGCCTCTGGAACTAATTCCGGACCAACTATAGCACTTTCTCCCGTCTCGTACCAACACAAAGGTGTCCTACACCGTCTTCCATACAATGCCTCAAAAGGAGCCATGCCAATGCTAGAATGAAAACTATTATTATAAGTAAACTCAATCAAAGGCAAATGACTCTCCCATGAACCTCCTTGATCCAAAACACAAGCACGCAACAAATCCTCAAGTGACTGAATTGTTCTCTCCGTTTGACCATCCGTCTGAGGATGATAAGCGGAACTCAATCTCAGCTTAGTACCCAAGGCTCTTTGTAAACCTTCCCAAAATCTTGAAGTGAAACGAGGATCTCTATCTGAAACAATACATGTAGGAATACCATATAAACAAACAATCCGTTCCACATATAACTTAGCAAGCTTCTCCATAGTGTAATCCATCCTAATCGGAATAAAGTGTGCAGATTTAGTCAATCTATCCACTATGACCCAAATAGCCTCATGGTTACTCGGAGTCCTCGGCAAACCAGAAACAAAATCCATCGAGATACTATCCCACTTCCACTCGGGAATAGACAACGGTTGCAACAAACCCGAAGGCTTCTGATGTTCAATCTTATACTTTTAGTAAACCAAACAAGCATACACAAACTCAGCAATTTCTTTCTTCATACAAGGCCACCAAAACAGCTTCTTTAAATCTTGATACATCTTCTTAGCACCAGGGTGAATACTTAACCCACTTCTATGACCTTCCTCAAGAATCCTCTTTTTCACATCCCCCACATCGGGAACGCAAACTCTATCATGACATCTCAAAATTCCATTCTCATCAATTCTGAACTCTCCACCTTGACCTTGATTCACCAAAGTAAACTTGTCAACCAAAACCAAATCTGACTTTTGCCCATCTCTAATCTCTTCCAAGACACCACTAGTAAGCTTCATCATACCAAGCTTCACGCCAAAATAAGTCTCTTCACACACCAAACTCAAATCTCGAAATTGCTCCAACAATTCCCATTCTTTAACCATCAACATAGACATGTGTAAAGACTTTCTGCTCAAAGCATCTGCAACCACGTTTGCCTTACCAGGATGGTAATTCAAACTGAAGTCATAATCTTTAAGAAACTCTAGCCACCTTCTTTGCCTCATATTCAACTCTTTTTGATCTAACAGATATTTCAAACTCTTATGATCGCTAAAGACGTCGAATCTCGACCCAAACAAATAATGCCTCCAAATCTTTAACACAAAAACCACCGCTGCCAACTCCAAGTCATGAGTTGGATAATTCCTCTCATGCACCTTGAGTTGCCTCGAAGCATACGCCACAACCTGCCCATTTTGCATTAACACACCTCCTAAACCCATCAAAGAAGCATCGCAATAGACCGTAAACGGTTCAGATGGTTTAGGCAAAATCAAAACTGGCGCAGTTGTCAACCTTCTCTTCAACTCTTGGAAACTATCTTCACACTGCGTAGTCCACACGAACGCTTGACTCTTCCTAGTTGTGATCAGTGGAAATAGAACTGACTATTTAAAGATGGTTCGCGAAATGTCGCGGAAGCAAGAGTCGCCACCGTTTTTTATTTTCTCCAACATGGACAGGACAAAAGCACAGCAAAATTCCTTATGAGATAGTTTCTCGGTTCAGGAGGTAGATTTATAGAAAGGGAAGGTGTTAGCACCCTTTCTATCCATGGTTATCCATGGGCTCTTAGGTACTTGCTCTTATGTTTTCAAAATGTTTGTTTGCTTTTCAAATGTGAGTGGGTTTTGAAAAAGTTTCATTGAAAACTTCAATTCGACTCTTGTATCAGTCCTCAAGAGTGTTGTGAAGCGTTTGTTTTGAAATCTTTTAGAAAGTGTCGGTGTGAAAAGTTGTTTTGTTTGTTTTTTTTTTTGAAGAGAGCAAGTACCTATGAGTTGTCTACCTACCCTAAGGAATTAGTCTGTGTAAATATCCTTAAGGTAGTGCTATCCCATCCATTGAGAGATAGGTAGCACCACCGTTGGAGGTGTTCGGGTCAATTCGGGTTTAGGGACAGTGTGGTCACCAAAGCAATGGTAGGACACCTTAGAAGCTGCCCTTATGTCCTCGATCCATTTTTAATCCGAGGCAACCGTTTCGAGGCAACTAGATCATGGACATAAGGACTTACTAAAACGTCCTATACTTGACGACCACGTTTCGAAGGTAAGACAACGAGTGAGGCGTACCCTAGAAGTGGTGTGTGTATTTGTGTGTTGTTTTCAGTTTAACAGTTATCTTTGATCATGGCATTGTGAGCTACGCTTGTTTTTAATTACCATACATTCTTTCATGCAATTTAGAATTTAAGAGTGCGGAAAGTAAAAGACGGAAAGATAAAAGCTACGCTATTACAAGGCGCGGGTCTATACATCACCAAAATACAAAGACCCGTTTTTGATAAAAGATGCGGAAAGTAAATAAATGCGGTAAACCTAATTACTATTACATCCGGAAAGCAGTTACATAATAATTGATAAGAAAATAATGCGCGAAAAAAATTAAAATTAGGACGTCCGAGGGTTTTGACCCTTTGCTTGAAATTAAATTAAATTAAAGCCTAATAATTATTTAAAGAAAGAAAAGAAAGTGTTTTTTTTTATGTTTTTTGTATTTATTAAAAATAAAGAAAAAGAATTAAAAGGAAACCCTAAATCTAGATTATTTTAATTATTAATGAAAATATTAAAGTTAACCTAATTTACTAGTTAATTAATTTATTTATATGTTTATTTACAAAATTAATGATAATTAATAATAATGATAAATAATGATGATTAATAATTTATTTAAGAAAAAGATGAAAATGTCAAAACCTAATTCTACATATTTTTTATTTATTAAGAAAAAGTGTTAAAATTAAAACCTAGATTAACTAAGTTAATTGTTAGAGTTTATTTACAAAAATTAATTAGTGAAGAAATTAAATATATTTGTGTTTTTTGATTTTTCTGTTTTTATTATAGAAAATTATTTTATGGTGAAAAAAACAATTAAAACAATTAAAAAAGAATTAGAAAAGAAAAGAAAATAAAATTAAAAAGGATGCAAACCAAGGGGGGTTTCAGGCCCAAGGGGAGGTTTTTTGAAGTATTCTGGCCCATTAGACAAAAAACCTTGTTTGACTTTCTGGCATCACGTGCGTGTTCATTGACTCCTGAGTACCGTGGTCTGCATTCTTTGGCCATTGGATTGGGTTTTATGGCCATTTGTGTTCTGGCTGTTGGCCATTTGTGTTCTGGCCTCAACGTTCCTTAATCTTCTCAGGATGTCTATCTCGCTATGTATTGGTGTCATGCATAAGTTGTTCTACTTTGGCCATTTGGCTTTTGGCTTTTGGCCATTTGTGTTTTGGCCTCAACGTTCCTTAATGAATCTGTATGGCATCCTGTTGGAAAATTAGTGACATGAATGCTTTTATACCTTTTGGATCATGGAGATCAAGCCAGCCTTACCCTTACTGAAGAAGTAGTGAGGTGTTGGTTTGTAACTGTGATGGTTTGTTTGTAGTGAGAGAGGGATTTGTAATAAGGATTTCAAGGTTTTAGGGTTCTTCAAAGAATTTGATATTCTAACAGTGTTGTGGCAAGGTTTTTTCTCTCTTTTTCTCCTCCTCTTTTCTCCTCCCTGGTTTGTGTGAAAAGAAGGTGATTATATAATGGAAATTAGGGTAAAGAAAATGGGCTTTGAATGTGCAATTGGGCCTCCAATGTTCACTTGAGTTCTTCACTTTCCAGGCTAAATCGCAGGGACTTAAGTGCAATTTTTGAAGTTGAAATGTGAAGACAAAATGTAGCCGACATCGAGAACTAACTCCTGTCCGAAAATCGGCTCAATCGGATAAACGGTGAATTAGTTATGAATTTTTGAAGTTTCAGCTCAGACAAACTTATTTTGGGCTCCAGTGTCGACTCTGACACGTTCTTCAATAAAAAACTGGTAGTGATCGGTGCATAATTTGGTCTCTACTTTTGAAACAAAGTTGTAGATCTATGAGTCAGTGACCTTGTGTAAAAATATGAGTCCAATCCGATAAAAATTGACCGAGTTATGAATTTTCGAAGTTTCGGCCCAGATGAAATAATATTCAGCATTCAGGTTTTTCAGCGTGTCATGCACTCTGAGCAAAAAACGAAGGTCTTTTGAATACCGTTTGAACTCAATACCTTCTGTGAAAATGTAGTCACCTCAATTTGTGAAATTTTGGCGCCGGAACCAGCTCGATACGATGAAAATCGACCAAGTTATGATTTTCTGAACATGACGCAAATAAACTTCTGTCACAAATTTTCTATGCAAAAATACTTGATAAATCCACATTTTTGAAGACCTTCTGATCGAAATTGGCTTCCAACCGTGAGAGATGAAAACGTAGATAATGTCAAGACGGAATTTTGGCCACCGGAACGGGTTCAAAACGAGTCACGATCTTCAAGTTATGAATTTTTTAGCGCGTAAAAACTGCACTTTCAGCACACTTTTTCACCATATTTCTTCAAGAAAACTCGCACATTCGGATACCTTCTTTAAAGAATTGACTCTTGAGCCGAACCTGAATTTGAGAATACGTTATCAGATATATCTTGGCGAAAGAATACCTGAATATGACGCGCCGGGTTGGACTTGTGAATTTTTCTTGAAATATTTTGAGAAATATGGGAGGGCAAATTTTGGGGTACAACAGTTGCCCCTGTTCAATCTTCTTAAACCTGAGGATGTAGATTGGCTTGCGTGCCTTTCGTGATCCGAAGGTGGAAGATGATTGAACACTAAAGTGCCCAGAAATTTGAACTCGCATGGTGTAGTATCAGCAATGTGATGTAGGGGGAATGGGCTTATAGATGCCATTTGGAAGTGATGGATGGGGGGATGGGCTTATAGATGCCATCTGGAGTTGTGACGGAGCTTTGTCGGGAATGGGCTTATGGATGCCATTTGGAGACTGTTGGTATGTGGATGGGCTTATAGATGCCATCGAGAGGTTGTCGATCGCGTAAGATATTCCTTAGCGAGAACTTGCGTACCTGAGAAAGAAAGATAATTACCTGGCCTGTTACAGGGGTTGATCTTCAAACTCTTCAGACGTGCCCTCAACGGGACGATGAGAGAACCTTGAACGATTTCTACCTCAACAGGACGATGAGAGAACCTTGGACGATTACTACCTCAACGGGACGATGAAAGAACCTTGGGCGATTACTACCTCAACGGGACGATGAGAGAACCTCTGGGCGATTTCTACCTCAACGGGACGATGAGAGAACCTTGGGCGATTACTACCTCAACGGGACGATGAGAGAACCTTGGGCGATTAATACCTCAACGGGACGATGAGAGAACCTTGGGCGATTACTACCTCAACGGGACGATGAGAGAACCTTGGGCGATTACTACCTCAACGGGACGATGAGAGAACCTTGGACGATTACTACCTCAACGGAATGATGAGAGAATCTTACGCGACTTCAACCTCAGCAGAATGATGAGAGAATCTTAGGCGACTTCAACCTCAGCAGAATGATGAGAGAATCTTAGGCGACTTCAACCTCAGCAGAATGATGAGAGAATCTTAGGCGACTTCAACCTCAGCAGAATGATGAGAGAATCTTAGGCGACTTCAACCTCAGCAGAATGATGAGAGAATCTTAGGCGACTTCAACCTCAGCAGAATGGTGAGAGAATCTTAGGCGACTTCAACCTCAGCAGAATGATGAGAGAATCTTTGGCGACTTCAACCTCAGCAGAATGATGAGAGAATCTTAGGCGACTTCAACCTCAAAAGGTAAAGACTTTTATTTGTTGATCGTTCTTTCCTGAAAAAGTAACGAGTTAGTTGTATGCAATGTCATAATGTATGACATGCATGATGTCATGATACTCTCAAAAATAAATGAGACTGGGGTGATATGATGCGTGTATGCATGTATCATAATGTATGACAATGTGATGTTTATGAATGTATTTTCGTCTAGGAAAATAAATCCTTGACGAATGCCGGGAGCTGAATCCTGGGCTGATGTTGAAGAGAGTTCTTCGTTTTCGCTGGGGATGATGGTTGCAAGAATACCGGTAGGAGAAGATGACTCTGTTGAGGAATAAACTTGGCGAATAGAATACTCCACGGGGAATGCTCTGTGGGAAGAGATGCACTTTGCTGAGATGCTGAATGAGAACTCCATTGGGGATACCATTGTTGAGTTATGTTGGAAAGTTTGATGAACTTCACTGGGGATAGGAAGACTTCGTCGGGGACGATCTTTCCGTTGTAAATAGCTGAGGATAACCCAGTTATAAGCTCTGGCGAGGAATAACCTTCTGAATAAAGACGGGGAGATGCTCTGCAAAGGATAAGCTTCCAGAATCTACTGGGGATAAGCTTCCTACTGGGGAGATGGATTCAACTCTTCTGGGGAGGCTTTGGACTGTACTGGGGAGTGGCTCCGCTGGATGTCTAGATCTCGCCGGGGAACAATATTAGATCAAGGCTGCCGGGGATACTTGTTGAGGAATATCTATACTCCGCTGGGGAATATTGAGATCTTCTGGGGATGCCCAACTTCTTTGGGGCTGACAGAAGGTTAACTCTGCTTGGGGAGAATATCGCTGACTTGCTAGGGATGTTGTGCCTTTTTAGGGCTAGCTCTGCTCAGGGAGGAGTATTGTTGAACTTTGTCTCGCTCTGTGGGGAATTAGGGTATCTTGGTTACATTCTTCAGTCGAACTTACCTTGGTACCTTGGTGGACAGAGCAACTAGATCGTCTGGACAACTCATTATTGCCCCCGTTTCTGCGAGAGAAGAAGGCCGGTGAGGGTGCTTGATAACTTCCGATTGACAAATCTTCTTCTGGTATGCAAGTGACGAGATGACGGGACACAGTCGTACGCTTTGAAACCTAATTTTTGCCTGGACCGCCCTTTCGGGGTTTCAGTCCACCGGGATACCCATTTTTGCTCAAGCCGCCTTTTCAGGTTTTCGACTTGCCGGGTGTACAAATTTTTCTTTTTCATCCCTTATTTTTGCCCGAACCGTTTTGGTTCGCCGGGAAGCCCTTATTTTTGCCTAGGTATGTCAACCTAGCGGGTCTTTAATTATGCGTAGTATTTTTTCGACTATGTCCACGTTTTCAGAGTGTAGGGAGGTGTCACTGTCGGTAGTGTTGCCATGTTACCATAAGATCTTCGTTCGATCATGCAGGATTCGTAGCTGGAATTCGTGTCCAATGCCCCAAGTGACTCAGGCGGAGATTTGCCCCTGGCTGTTTGGCATCTTGAGAGATTCCTTGAATCTTGACTTAACTGCCGCAGATGATGGGTGATGATCTTGCCGTGCCCCTTGGTTGGAAATGTTTCTTTCACTTGAGGTGACTCTTTTGTTGAGAAGACCTTTGTTCATCGGATATTCGTCGTGCAAAATTCTCCGCTGTTCAAACAAGTGGTCATATGCAAACAATATTATTTTAAGAATGCAAAAGCTTATGTCTGTCTTGAAGTTTTGAAAATGCATTTTTTCATAAAAACAAGTGAATTTTTTGTAAACTGTGATGTCAACTTGTCATTTTACCGCAAGCCTTAAGGAGTCAGGATACCTTTCGTAACAGTATGCTTTCGAACTAACCCATGCTTCAGCTAGGACTTTTGAGGGTTGTAGCGTGGCCTGGTTCACGGTTTAAGAAACAAGGGATAAAGGCTCAAATTTCATTTGTACCCACCCGCTCTTCGTGATGTTCTTCAAACCTAAGCTCAGCTAATCGTGCGTTAGATCTTGTTTGAGTCTTTGCTTTGATATACCAATGATGGTTCGGATATTGACAATTTATTTTGAATAGGAAGTCATTCCTTTTTGTTGTTGAGGGTTTGTAGGACCTCTTTCCTTTTTTGATTTTATTATCCCTGTTTTTTGCCTGAACTGTTTCTTTTGTGATTACAGTCAGCGGGATGCCCCAGTTTTTGTAAGTCTCCTTCATAGGTTTTGACTTTTTCGGCTTTTATTTTGAGAGATAATGACTGCCTGTCTTTAATTATTCGGAACCATCACTGTCTTTTGTTTTGGAAGGATTCCTTGGACGTCATTCGTTGTGCACCGGGATCAACTGAGAGAACTACCCTGCCCCAGGTTATGATTAAGGGTTTTAATTTTTGAAAAGAAAAACTCCAACTTCTTTGGCTCAAAGGGGTTAACAAGGGATTATCTTCCTTATTACTCCACTGTTTAGGATTCGAAACAATGCTTGTACCTCATCAGCGGGGTCTGTTCAAAAGCATACTGTAAAGATCGTGGTATCGTTTTCGTCATCCTCCCTCAAGAGGCTTAGAATTAATAATCAGGAGTTGAGCATCACAAAAATGAAAGCAGTTTGAATATAGTGAATACGAATATATTGATTCAAAACAGACATGTGTGATGCATTAATGAAATAACAACGTTTGACATGAATAAATGTTTAAATAGTCAAAGAAAAATACAACTTGAACATTCGAATGAACAAAAGTTTTCTAGTTTGAATTAGTCACTTCAAGTGGTGAGTCTTGCAGGGATAGTAAAAGAACTCAGCCTGACCATCTTGGGTGAATTCCACAGCTCCTTCATCAATCAGGTCCTGGATCTTGTTCTTCAAGGTCCAACAATCATCTGTAGCATGCCCCGGGCTGTCAGAATGATAAGCACAGCGGGCGTTGGGGTTATACCTTGAAGGTGTCCTGTTGGGATTCTTAGGAGGGTCCCTTAGAGTTACCAAATTCAACCTCAACAGTTGTTGTAAATCTTGAGGCAGCGACACGTTAAGCTTGGTGAATTGCCTTTTGGGCTTGTCTGGTTGAAGCTGGTGAGGTTGATGCTGAATTTGTGACACTGAAGCCATTTGAGGAGCTTTTCCCTTGTATTCTTGTCTCAAAGGTGGTTGAATGACGGCTTGATCTTCAACCCTAGTCGTTTTCCCCAGTTGGTTATCCCGAAGCAGTTGGTTGACGAGAACCCTGAGCTCTTCTTGTCTTTGGGATAAGTCTTGAATGATAGTCACCTGCCCCAGCATCTGGGCTCTCATTGCATCCACCTCAGCTTGCAGATGTTTCAGCCGTTTGTCCTTATCATCCTCAGCACTGTTCCTGACCAAAGTCCCCATGAGGAGTGTTCTCAGCTCTTCCTGCCCCTTGGATAGATTCAGGAGGATCTCCCCGAACCGAGTCTTTTGAGCATGAAGGTCCTGGTTGTCTTGTTGGGAAGCCATTGCTGAAATAAATAGCGCAGATGGTAAGTGGCCTGTCAAAAGGGTACCTGTTATCCAATGATATGTATGTATATATATGCAATGTTTTCAAGGATCTCGCGGGGTAAACAAGAAAATTGTTAGAATTTGAATTTTGTAGCTTGATTGAAGGAACTTCACGTTGTTGAGAGTCCTTCTTCAAGAGTCCAGGCTCACCATATCGAGTGGGTCATAGCCCCTGACTCAAGTTATCATGTTTTGATCTCCAAACAACCTTGGCTAGAGGAACCTTCTTCAAGTGTCAAAGCTCACCATATCAAGTGGGTCATAGCCCCTGACTCCCTTGGCTAGAGGAAAATAAATCCCCTTTTCCCCTTGCTAGATAACTGGCTCATCATGACCTGCATCACAAGCCCTTGAGATCCTTGAAATGGATTAGTCCTTATGAAGGATGTATACAATGGTATGATGGTATGATGTTATGCTATGCGTGGAGTAATGTAGGTAAACCCTGTAATGAGCCCCAATTAAGGACTGTAAACAAACCCTGCAAGAAACTCATGGGTCAGATAACAAGCATGCAAGTAGTCAAGTTTTAAAGCACACAAGTCACACAGAGATCCCTTAGAGTTTAGGCCAGCATGGAGTTCAGGTATTACCCTCTTTCAGTTTGTTGGTTAAGACCTGTCCTATCAGAAGTAACCGGGTTCTAGAGGATCCCAATATCACTGACTACCCTCAATCGGTCATAACTCCAGCATCGCAATCTTTTCTTGCAGCCAGAACCATCGCGAGAGTTTAGCCTCAATGGGTGTAGCATACTGCTACTGTTCTATTGGCAAAGTTGGGTCATTTAAGGTTCTAAGGTCGGTTGGTGCTTAATGACTCCTCAGAAGACCCATATTCTCCTCGTTGCGACACAAGGGATATCGGTACAGACCAAGGTGCCACACCAACATAGCCACTGCTTCACCCGTGTCGGTCTACGCCGGACAGGTCCCTCACAGCTTATGCTACCTAAACAGGGTATCCCCAGATCCGGGTTAGGATCTATAGAACTCCCAAAACAAGCCCACAATATTAAAGCATACAAAACAAAGCAATTGAAAACATAAGTGTTCTTAGTCCTAAGGTACACCTCACTTTAAAATGTCCCCAGCAGAGTCGCCAGTTCTGTGATCAGTGGAAATAGAACTGACTATTTAAAGCTGGTTCGCGAAATGTCGCGGAAGCAAGAGTCGCCACCGTTTTTTATTTTCTCCAACATGGACAGGACAAAAGCACAGCAAAATTCCTTATGAGATAGTTTCTCGGTTCGGGAGGTAGATTTATAGAAAGGGAAGGTGTTAGCACCCTTTCTATCTATGGTTATCCATGGGCTCTTAGGTACTTGCTCTTATGTTTTCAAAATGTTTGTTTGCTTTTCAAATGTGAGTGGGTTTTGAAAAAGTTTCATTGAAAACTTCAATTCGACTCTTGTATCAGTCCTCAAGAGTGTTGTGAAGCGTTTGTTTTGAAATCTTTTAGAAAGTGTCGGTGTGAAAAGTTGTTTTGTTTGTTTTTTTTAAGAGAGAAAGTACCTATGAGTTGTCTACCTACCCTAAGGAATTAGTCTGTGTAAATGTCCTTAAGGTAGTGCCATCCCATCCATTGAGAGATAGGTAGCACCACCGTTGGAGGTGTTCGGGTCAATTCGGGTTTAGGGACAGTGTGGTCACCAAAGCAATGGTAGGACACCTTAGAAGCTACCCTTATGTCCTCGATCCTTTTTTAATCCGAGGCAACCGTTTCAAGGCAACTAGATCATGGACATAAGGACTTACTAAAACGTCCTATACTTGACGACCACGTTTCGAAGGTAAGGCAACGAGTGAGGCGTACCCTAGAAGTGGTGTGTGTATTTGTGTGTTGTTTTTAGTTTAACAGTTATCTTTGATCATGGCATTGTGAGCTACGCTTGTTTTTAATTACCATACATTCTTTCATGCAATTTAGAATTTAAGATGCGGAAAGTAAAAGACGGAAAGATAAAAGCTACGCTATTACAAGGCGCGGGTCTATACATCACCAAAATACAAAGACTTGTTTTTGATAAAAGATGCGGAAAGTAAATAAATGCGGTAAACCTAATTACTATTACATCCGGAAAGCAGTTACATAATAATTGATAAGAAAATAATGCGCGAAAAGAATTAAAATTAGGACGTCCGAGGGTTTTGACCCTTTGCTTGAAATTAAATTAAATTAAAGCCTAATAATTATTTAAAGAAAGAAAAGAAAGTGTTTTTTTATGTTTTTTGTATTTATGAAAAATAAAGAAAAAGAATTAAAAGGAAACCCTAAATCTAGATTATTTTAATTATTAATGAAAATATTAAAGTTAACCTAATTTACTAGTTAATTAATTTATTTACATGTTTATTTACAAAATTAATGATAATTAATAATAATGATAAATAATGATGATTAATAATTTATTTAAGAAAAAGATGAAAATGTCAAAACCTAATTCTACATATTTTTTATTTATTAAGAAAAAGTGTTAAAATTAAAACCTAGATTAACTAAGTTAATTGTTAGAGTTTATTTACAAAAATTAATTAGTGAAGAAATTAAATATATTTGTATTTTTTGATTTTTCTGTTTTTATTATAGAAAATTATTTTATGGTGAAAAAAACAATTAAAACAATTAAAAAAGAATTAGAAAAGAAAAGAAAATAAAATTAAAAAGGATGCAAACCAAGGGGAGTTTCAGGCCCAAGGGGAGGTTTTTTGAAGTATTCTGGCCCATTAGACAAAAAACCTTGTTTGACTTTCTGGCATCACGTGCGTGTTCATTGACTCCTGAGTACCGTGGTCTGCATTCTTTGGCCATTGGATTGAGTTTCATGGTCATTTGTGTTCTGGCTGTTGGCCATTTGTGTTCTGGCTGTTGGCCATTTGTGTTCTGGCCTCAACGTTCCTTAATCTTCTCAGGATGTCTGTCTCGCTATGTATTGGTGTCATGCATAAGTTGTTCTACTTTGGCCATTTGGCTTTTGGCTTTTGGCCATTTGTGTTTTGGCCTCAACGTTCCTTAATGAACCTGTATGGGATCCTGTTGGAAAATTAGTGACATGGATGCTTTTATACCTTTTGGATCATGGAGATCAAGCCAGCCTTACCCTTACTGAAGAAGTAGTGAGGTGTTGGTTTGTAACTGTGATGGCTTGTTTGTAGTGAGAGAGGGATTTGTAATAAGGATTTCAAGGTTTTAGGGTTCTTCAAAGAATTTGATATTCTAACAGTGTTGTGGCAAGGTTTTTTCTCTCTTTTTCTCCTCCTCTTTTCTCCTCCCTGGTTTGTGTGAAAAGAAGGTGATTATATAATGGAAATTAGGGTAAAGAAAATGGGCTTTGAATGTGCAATTGAGCCTCCAATGTTCACTTGAGTTCTTCACTTTCCAGGCTAAATCACAGGGACTTAAGTGCAATTTTTGAAGTTGAAATGTGAAGACGAAATGTAGCCGACATCGAGAACTAACTCCTGTACGAAAATCGGCTCAATCGGATAAACGGTGAATTAGTTATGAATTTTTGAAGTTTCAGCTCAGACAAACTTATTTTGGGCTCCAGTGTCGACTCTGACACGTTCTTCAATAAAAAACTGGTAGTGATCGGTGCATAATTTGGTCTCGACTTTTGAAGCAAAGTTGTAGATCTATGAGTCAGTGACCTTGTGTAAAAATATGAGTCCAATCCGATAAAAATTGACCGAGTTATGAATTTTCGAAGTTTCGGCCCAGATGAAATAATATTCAGCATTCAGGTTTTTCAGCGTGTCATGCACTCTGAGCAAAAAACGAAGGTCTTTTGAATACCGTTTGAACTCAATACCTTCTGTGAAAATGTAGTCACCTCAATTTGTGAAATTTTGGCGCCGGAACCAGCTCGATACGATGAAAATCGACCAAGTTATGATTTTCTGAACATGACGCAAATAAACTTCTGTCACAAATTTTCTATGCAAAAATACTTGATAAATCCACATTTTTGAAGACCTTCTGATCGAAATTGGCTTCCAGCCGTGAGAGATGAAAACGTAGATAATGTCAAGACGGAATTTTGGCCACCGGAACGGGTTCAAAACGAGTCACGATCTTCAAGTTATGAATTTTTTAGCACGTAAAAACTGCACTTTCAGCACACTTTTTCACCATATTTCTTCAAGAAAACTCGCACATTCGGATACCTTCTTTAAAGAATTGACTCTTGAGCCGAACCTGAATTTGAGAATACGTTATCAGAGATATCTTGGCGAAAGAATACCTGAATATGACGCGCCGGGTTGGACTTGTGAATTTTTCTTGAAATATTTTGAGAAATATGAGAGGGCAAATTTTGGGGTACAACACTAGTCAATTGTGTCAACGGTTAAGCTAGCTTGGAAAAGCCTTCAATGAACTTACGGTAATAACCCGCTAAACCAAGAAAGCTTCGAATCTCAAAAACTGACTTTGGAGATTCCAATTCTGACACGGCTTCTATCTTCGAAGGATCCATAGCAATACCTCCACGAGATATCACGTGACCAAGGAAACTCACTTGTTCTAACCAGAATTCGCACTTCGAAAGTTTAGAAAACAAATGATTTTCCTTCAGAATTGACAAAATAATTCCCAAGTGTTCGGCATGCTCTGCTTCACTCTTGGAATAAATCAAAATGTCATCGATGAACACCACCACAAACTTATCCAGAAACTCATGAAAGATTCTGTTCATATACTCCATGAACACACCAGGTGCATTCGTAACACCAAAAGGCATCACCGAATACTCATAGTGTCCATAACGAGTTCTGAATGCAGTTTTCTGAATATCACCCGCTTTCACGCGAATCTGATGATAGCCTGACCTCAAGTCAATCTTGCTAAACACACACGCACCCACCAGCTGATCCATTAAATCATCAATCCTTGGCAAAGGATACTTGTTCTTAATGGTTACTTTGTTTAGCTGCCTATAGTCCACACAAAGTCTCATTGTTCCTTCTTTCTTCTTCACAAGTAAAACTGGAGCACCCCACGGACTCACACTAGGACGAATAAACCTTTTGTCAAGCAACTCTTCCAGCTGACTCTTTAGTTCCACTAGTTCCGACGGTGACATCCTATAAGGAGCCATCGAAACAGGACTAGTACCAGGAATTAAGTCGATGGAAAACTCTACCTCGCGCTCAGGAGGTAAATCCGTAATCTCTTCAGGAAACACTTCAGGAAATTCGCATACCACAGGATAATCCTTTCTTACTCTACCATCTTCCAAAACCATACTCGCCATAAGCATAAATAACCCATCTCCATTCTTCACACTCTTCTCAACTTACTGTGTAGACAAGAAAACCACACCATCTTTCTCGGACTCGAGAAAAAGAACAGCCTTAGCAAAACAGTTGATATAGACATGGTTGGCTTTCAACCAGTCCATACCTAGAATCACATCTATCTGATGCAAAGGAAGACACACGAGATCAACTTCGAAATCTCTTCCGCACATGCGCAAAGGACACTTCAAACAAACAACTGAAGTAGAAACTGAACCCATCGCAGGTGTATCTACCTCCATACTTCGATCCAAAGTAGACAAGACAAGGCCCAATCTCTTGGCACAATCTAAAGCAACAAACGAATGCGTCGCACCCGTATCAATAATAGCAACCAAAGACACATTATAGATAAAGCATGTACCTCTGATTAGACGTTCCTCAGCAGAAGTCTCTGCTCCAGATAAAGCGAATACTTTTCCAACTTCTTTCTTTGGCTTTGGACATTTGGTACTTATGTGGCCTCGCTCACCACAATTAAAGCAAGTTACACTCACACCAACTCTACAATCCACCGCTTTGTGACCCACCCTGTCACACTTGAAACACTTAACTATCCCCTGGCGACATTCCATAGCACGATGTCCCTCTTTACCACATTTAAAACATTTGATTGGAGTAGTCACTCCACCACTCGGACTCTTTCCACTACTTATTGGTCTCTTTCCTCTTCCATCATAAGGCTTAGGACGCATCTGTCCCTTACCTCTTTTCTCACTCAAGCTCTTGTAATAAGCAGTGCTATCCCGACTGTCTTCATCGTAGATACGACTCTTATTAACCAACTCAGAGAATCTTGTAATCTGCTGATACCCAATCGCCTTCTTTATGTCCGGCCTCAAACCATTAACAAACTTAAGGCACTTCGACCTCTCAGCATTAACAGTGTTGTAGTGAGGACAGTATTTGATCAAATCTTGAAATTTAGCCGCATAGTCAGCTACCGAACCACTACCTTGTTTCAATTCCAGGAATTCAACTTCCTTTTTACCACGAACATCCTCCGGAAAATGATTCTCCAAGAATGCATCTCGGAAAATTTCCCAAGTCACCACAACCTGCTCCTCCTCATACCTCTGACTAGCGTTAATCCACCAGTCTTCGGCCTCTTTAATCAGCATGTGTGTTCCTAATTGCACTTTCTGAGCATCGGTGCAATTTATCACACGAGATTTTCTCAATTGCTTTTAACCATTCTTGAGCTTCCGCCGGAGCATGCTCTCCCTTGAAAGTAGGCGGGTTGTTCTTTTGGAACTTCCCAAGAGCACGGAAAGCATCTTCAGTACCATCATGTGGCGCTTGAGTCGTTTGCGGCATCTGATTTATTGACCCCGCAAGCAACCTCAATTCCTCAGCTAAAGCATCATCATTCCTTCTATCAGCCATCTCCTGAACAACACAAAGTATTGATCGCGTTAGCCACACAATCAAATACAAGGGATTAACAAAAATAAGACCTGACAACTGACTGACTATGCTCTGATACCACTATTGTAACACCCCTTCTAATTACCCCAAATAAAAGGCAAGAATTAAAATCAGAGAAAATAAATTTGCACGGAAGGGATGTCACAACACACATCACATTCCAAAATTTTAAAGAAAAATAGACAGGGTACGTTTGTAAATTTAAGCATATCAACACGAAACAAACATACATAAATATTTAACTTCTTTCTCTCGTGCAAACGCAACGGAGTTTCAATATTTAACTTCATCTCCATTCATGGAGGAATCAAAACATAATTCAAGGCATCAAGCCATGATAATTCACATAAAGCATATGTTATCAAGTCTCACATACACAAAATAATATACACAAAGTAAGGATTATATACATCATGATCCGAATACAAAATAGACGAGTTTGACACGAAATATACCCCCCCAAGTGTTACTACCAGAGCATCGACTCGACTCTAATCAAAATAAAACAGATTGCAATCCAATGCATCCACTAACTAGCGCCTCGCGCTACCATCCTCGGTACCTGAACAATGCCATCAAAAGCATTTTCAAACAGAAGGGTAAGAATTCCAATAATCATATAACATGTAATTAAGGTAAAGCAATGGAAATAAATAAAGCAATACATCATGATCATATTCATTTTATCACATATAGTATTCGTACTCAAGGAAGTCATTTCCAACACATTAACCATATAAACCAATTATCCGAATACTCACATCATTGGCACATAACCATTATTCAAACAACAACAATATTGGCACATAACCAAACACATCAACACACATACACAATATACACAATTATGCATGTGACTCACAAGACGACTCAACATATGCGAATGCGGTACCGACTTGTGGACCCAAAGTTCCACCGCTTATTTTTCCACATAGGATCAAAGCCACTACGTCTATTTCCACTATAGGATCAACGTCTATTTTTGTGAACCCATGTTTCACCGCCTATGTTCCCTTTCCGGGTCAAAGCCACTACGTCTATTTCCATTCAAGGATCAACGTCTATAAAATACGAACCCACTGTTTCACCGTCTCTATTTCAAGACCAACCATGCCATGCAATATACAACCAACAACTCGTATGCAATTAAGACCACTTCCGACCTTAACATACACATACCACATATTCCAACACAATGAAATACCAACAATTGTACATGCATTGCAAATATAATTCACAAATCAAGTAACATACAGTTTAAACAATGTTACTTCCATGATTTATTCAAATCAAACACAATTCCATAAACCAGAAGCATTCAACTTAATTCGACTTCACCTACAAAATTCACATTTTTCAACAAAAATGCCACCCAACAGATCAACCAAAATTACTATCATAAACCGCATAATAATTCGGACTATTTGAGTTAAAATCAGTTAATTAATTATCGGCCAAAAATTCTATTATTTCTATTTTATAAATCCTACAAAATTATTTATTAAAGATATTAAATCATTATTATTAAATAACTATATTTATAAACCGGGACGTAGTAACTACAATATGCAAAACGAATGCCATTAAATATTACTATATTTCAATGTTGCTCTACAGAATTGCAAGGCAAGCACCTCTAATGCTACTTCAGTTATTTTATTACACAACAATGCCTTTTTGTACTACCTTAACCATTTACGCTACAGTAGCCAAACATGTTTTACCATAGGCCACTTCATTTTTATGCTACAGTAAATAAACTGACCACTTCCAATGCTACTTCAATTTTCTTACGCTACTGTACAAGCATAACTTCTTGAAATCACTAATTTTAGTACTACATCAGCAAGACATATGCCTTTCATTGTTACCATATGCAAGCCAAGTGCCATTTCTATTGTTATTTCAATTCATGATAAAGTATGTAACTCAAGTGCCTCCTAATACTATGGCACTTCTATGCGCTACTGTAACATAAAGACATCCTAAGTACTACTTCCTAATTTTCACTACAGTATTATAAAACAAGCTTTTTGAATACTACATTATCTATTCATTACCGTATATAAAAATTTGGAACTTTTGCAAAAACAAAATACTAAGGCACTTATATATGCATTATCTAATTATATTGGGTTCTAAATCATCTCTCAATTTCATCAATCTACCAAATTTTTTTCATCATAACATAGTAGTGAAACTAATACCCTAAACCCCTAATTTATTCCAAAATCAAAACTATAAAATCACACACTAAATAATTGGTGGAAGTCAAACCCTTACCTCTAGTGTTGATTTTCTTGGAACAAGATGATGATTTTGTAGAACAAACCCTAGCCTTCTCCTTTTCTTCTCTTCTTCTTCTCTCTTTTCTTTCTTCTTTCTCTTCTTACCAATTACTCTTACTAACTCTACTTTTCTATTTTATAAAACTATCCTTCTACTACTAACTTTCCTCCCTATATCTTTCTAAAATTATAATTTGGCCCCAACAATTATTTAATTCAAATTATAATATATAACTCTACTAAAACAATATTACACTAAATAATATATATTCTATATAAACCTAATCATGTCAATTAATCAAACAAAGTCAAATATTACTACACACCAAATTAATATTATTCAAAATAATATTTCAACATAATAAATATTTTTATTTCATATTACCCAATTAATGTTTCAATCGATCTCAATTGAATATATTTCTCAAAATAGATATAATTTAATAGTTTTGGAAAATAATTAATGAAATAACATTTAAATATAAACGGCGTGTTACATAAGGCACAAGGTTTTAAGAGTCTGAATTGTTTTAATATTATAGATCTAAAAAAATGTAAGACAAATTATTGTGAGATAAAAGTGATCGGGATGAAATCTATAGCTTCTCAATTGCTGAGCCTTCCATTGACAGTTGGGAAAATCCAATCCTCTAGGTCATAAGCATCTTCATCATCCTCTACTGCATTGACTTCGCGATTGCTGATCTTCTAGGCCAGTCCTCCGGCACGAGCGCAACATATAGCTTTCTGGGCACCTGAAGTGAAACCCATACCAAATTTGTCAGATTTGTATGTGATATCTGGGAGTTGTCCCCAAATAGTGCACCCACCTTCTTATATCATTGCCTTGGCATCCTTTAAAGATGACATCCTGAGTGGAGGCCTTGTAATATTGGGGACTTAAGACACAACCTTGGTCACTGCAACATCTTGCGGGACTTCTTCAAAGTGCTGGAATGGAGTTTCAATAAATTCACCATCTAGTTCCACATATCTGAAGGAATTTAGATGGCAGATCTTATACTCTTCTTCTCCATGAACGGTGATGATTTTCCCTTGAATTGGATATTTCAGCATTTGGTGCAACGTGGAGGTAACGGCACCAGCATTGTGGATCCACGGTCGGCCTAACAAGCAGGAATATGAAGGGAGGATATCCATTACATAAAAAGTTGAATAAAATGTTTGGGTTCCAAACTTTATGGGGATGTCCACTTCCCCATGTACCATCCTTTTTGAGTCGTCAAAAGCTGTTACTACTATGTTGCTTGGTTTCAATGTCAATCCCTCACAGTCCAGCCTATCAAGAGCTTTTTTAGGCAATACATTCAGAGACAAACCTGTGTCAACCAACACGTGAGCCAGAGTTGTGCCCCTGCATTCCACTGAGACATGTCATGCCTCATTATGCTTCCTTCCTCTTGACGTTAAATCAGCATCTGAAAAACCTAAGCCATTATCTGCAGTCAAGCTGCTACACAGTCTTGAAACTGATCGGCAGACGTTTCTTGGGGTACATGGGCAGTTTTGAGGAATTTTACCAATGCTTTTGCATGTGCCTCAGAACATAGAAATAAAGCCAACATGGAAATTTTTGATGGAGTTTTCCCTAATTGCCCGACTAAATTGTAGTCGCTTCTTTTTATGATCTTGAAAATTTCCCCCATTTCTTTCTGGGAGGTGTCAGGAATAGCTATTGATTGTGTCATCATCCTGACATACTAAACCAAAACACCTTTTCCTCGAGTCTCGGTTAACTCGGCAGCAGGAATGTCAGTAGGGGTGATAACAGGGATTGTAATAGTTTTGTCAACAAGAGTATTAGCAGAGACGATTGTAGGATTGGGAATAACCTTTGGAGGAGCAACAATAACATGAATGATTATGGGTCCAGAAACAGCTTTTGGAGGAGCTATCTCTGGAGAGAAAACCCTTCCACTTCGAGTGATCTTACTAGTCCCTGCAATATTACTGACATCAGAGTCAACTTTCTCAGGACTTAAATCTTCAACAGCTGGCCAATCTTGCTTGATACCGTGGTAGTAGACATCCCCTCCATAATTCCATGGTACAGTTTTGCCTGACGAATACGGGCTTGGTCTAAGCATTGTAATTATCAAAGGAGTTACTTTAGGAACTGATGTAATTCTAGAGGATCTTTTGGTGGAGACCCTTGAAGAATTGTCGGAAATGGTTATGATGGAAACATCATTATAAGAAACAGTTGGGACATAAGTATTTTCGAACAAAATTTCCTTGTTATCTATTAAGCACTGAATGCCTGCTTTCAACAAAGGACAACTGGTTGGTGAGGACAAACATAAATGACAACTTTCATCACAGCCCAAGAAAACACCAACGTTCAACAAGTTCTTTTTGATAGTCAAGAGTGGGGTCATAAGTTCATCAACTAAAGTAAAAAACATATCTTCCTCAACGGAGTTGGTATTATGGCCGTGTTTGGGCATAGGGGAAGTAATGACATTAGGCTTTTCTGGAGCGTCGAATTCAATCTCTTTGGCTTCAAGAAGATCTTGTACTTTGTTCTTTAGAGCCCAACAATTGTTAGTGTCATGGCCGAGACTTTCAGAATGGTATGCACAACGGGCATTAGGATGATAGTGAGGAGATGTTGTGTTAGGATTTTTTGGAGCTTCTTTCAAAGTCACTAGGTTGGACCTTAACAAATGTGGTAATACTTGAGATAGGGTCATGTTAATTTGGGTGAACTGTTTGACTGGTCTTTTCTTTCTTGGTTGGTTGTTTCTTTGCTGATCAGGTGCAGGTTTAGGAATCATGACAGCCCCCACCATTGGACGTAGTTCAGCCATATCTTGATTTCTCTAAGGATATACAATAACCACTTCTTTCTTTTCGATGAATGGCTTCCTTACAGCAGCAGAGGATGCATCTTTTTGAATCTTTCCACTCTTTATCCCGGCTTCTACCCTTTCTCCAGTCAATATCAATTCAGTAAAACTTGTCGATGAACTCCCAATTAAGTGATTGAAAAAAGGTCCGGACAAGGTGCCCAAAAACATGTCAACTAATTCTCTTTCAGATAGAGGAGTCTGGACTCTCCCTGCTAAGTCCCTCCATTTTTGCGCATAGTCCTTGAAGCCTTCACTTGAAACCATGGACATACTCTGTAGTTGAGTACGGGTAGGCGCAAGATCAACGTTGTATTGGTATTGTTTGTAAAAGGCGGCAACAAGATCTTCCCGGTTATGAACATTTGCTCTTTCTAACTGATAAAACCAATCAAGTTGAGTTCCAGAAAGACTGTCTTGAAAGAAGTGCACCCATAAATCCTTATCAGCGGTATGAGACTGGATTTTCCTCACATAGGATCGGAGATGAATTTTGGGACACGAAACTCCTCCATATTTGGTGAACACAGGTGCTTTGAATTTTGGAGGAATGACAATCCCCGATACTAATCCCAACTCCTCAAAGTCCAATCCAGGAACTTTTTGGATTTCCATTACACTTAACCGTTCTTCTAGATGCTTATACTTATCATCGACTGGATGGTATTGTTCTTCAGAATAGTCTTCTTCTTCCTCTTCCTCTTCTGACTCTGATTGGACAACTGTTTCTTTTCCCTTCCCATCTTGATTGTCTTTATCACTGGATGTCGTTGCAAAGTCTAAGGCCCTTCTTGTTTGCCCTTGGAATCTTCTTCACATATTTAGAACTCCGGTTATTTTCTTTGTCTTCTTTTTCTCTTCCACCAGCAAAGTATTCAACTCTTCTTGTCCTTTGGATAGAGTTAGGAGCATCTGTTGAAACTGAGCATTTTGAGCTTGGAGGTCCTTCACTTTTTTCTCGAGATCCATCTTACTCAAATAACCAGTAGAAAGATGAGGAGACTTGTTGCAAGAAACCTCCTTATGTTATGATGAATGGTAAATTCACATGCAATGATTTCACGGATTTTAAAGATTCAAATTCGTTTTAGACAAAAAGGAAACACACGTTATATTAATAAATTAAAGCTTGAGTACATCAATGCATTTTTTGGGTAAAACAAATACAAAAACTCTAAGATAGAAAGGTTGTACGCATGCTCTTTGGTGCGATGTAGGCATTTAAGTTCCTCTCCTCATGAAGTTGCTTAGTGAGTTCCAAAACCTTCTTCTCACTTACGTAGAATTGGGCTTCGAAAGTGTCTCGCTCCCCCTTGAGTTGTATCCAATCTCTTTGTAAATCTTCAAGAGAGATGGGCATGTCAGGATGTAGGATAGTGTATGGAACATCTCCTTCCATAACAGGCTCAATGATTACCGGGAGAATGGAGGGATAAGGCATCATAAGACTCTGAGCATGAGTTCATACTCATTTTAGGTAAGGCTCAAGAGGGATGGAATTCTTATGCCCCAATGTCTTGCTATCTACCTTGTTCAGCATCCTCCAAGCTCGGATAAATCTCTGGCGAAGACCTTGATTGTCATTCTCGTAGTCAAATACCAAACCTTGAATCAACATCTCATGTGGACCATCCCTTCGGGCGTAACCAAACTATCTTAAGGCTAAGCCAGGGTTGTAGGTGATACCTCCTCTAATTCCAAGTAGGGGGACATTAGGAAACTTTCCACAATGGTCGATGATGATAACATTCTCTATAAATCTGGAGCACCAATGGATGTCTGAATGTTTGAGTGTCATCAACCTTTGTGACCACCTTGAACCTTGCCTGTTCTTTAATACAGATCGGGGAAGATGCGAAATAAACCATCTTTCCAATAGAGGAGTGCAACACATAAGGACACCTCTTTCCCTCATAGTGCGAATGTGAAAAGAATGTAGGATGTCTCCTAGCAATGTAGGCATTGGGTTGCGGGATATGAAGATTTTGACGGTGTTTACATCTATGAGTTGGTCAGGATTTGGAAACAAAACCATCCCATAGATGAGAAGAGCCACAATTTCCTCAAAGGCTTGCAAATCCAAGGAGTTCCAACCATTTTGGACTTTCTCAAACAAGAACTTTGCTAGGAAAGCTTTGACACCACTCCTTGTTTCCCAATGAGTTGTGACATCAGCTGACTGCAAGTGTAGAGCTTGATCAATCTCTTTTGGCTTTGGGTCTCTTTCTGTACCGTTGAAAGGTAGTTGATTGAGAATGGGAATCCTCAAGAGTTTGGAGAATTCTTCCAAAGTTGGCACAAGCTGATAATCGGGGAATGTGAAGCAATGGTGTAAAGGATCAAAGAACTGAAAGAGCACCTTCATCACGTCTTCATCAGTGTTGGAAGTGACCAAGTTGAGTAGGCGACCATGTCTCTCAGTGAATGGAGAAGTTTCAAGAATCCTTAAAGCTAGCTCCTTAAGTTGTGGAGGGATCCTTACAAGATTGACTTAAATGGTTTTCCTGCGAATAGAATCCATGTCCTACAAAACAGATCAAAGATAAATCACAAGATCCTTGAAATGGTTAGTGAATGAGTATGATGTTATGATGTTCATGATGTCATGTACAAGTATATATACACAAACAAAGCAAACGAGTCGTTAGGTTTAGGCTTGCATGGAGTCTGATAGGTAAGTACCCTCTTGAAGTTTAGTTGGCTCAAAACCTATCCTAGCAGTAGTAACCGGGTTCTAAGGAGCTCAATATCACTGGTTTGTTTCCTTGGTCATTGTTTCAGTAGAAGCCTCTTTAATGGTGACTGAAATATCCCAAAAAACCAAACCTCAATGAGTGTAGTATCGAGTATCTACCAACTTCGGACTGCACCAAAGTTGGTCATTTCACTACATCCTAAAGGCCAAGTTGGTCAAGTAAAGGTTCTAAAAGTTCATTAGTGCTTCATGACATCACTCAGCGGCCCCGTATTCTCCTTGATTAAATCAAGGGCTACCGGTACCCACAAATATGTCACACTAACATAGCTATTTCTTAGACCATGTCGGTATACCCCACACAGTTTCCACAATGTATTGCTACTTACCTATAAGGTATCCCAAATCCGGGTAGAGGATTCAAACCCAAACAAAGAACCATAATGTAAAGCATACAAGTCAAACAATGAAAGCAAGTAAATGTGATCTAACCCTAAGGTAACCCCACTTTTAGAATTTTCCCCAGCAAAGTCGCCAGTTCTGTGATACGGTGGGAGAACTGACTTGAGGATTTTGATTTTTATCGCAAATGTTGTGGTTAGCAAGAGTCGCCACCGACTTTTATTTTATCCAAAAGGAAAGGTGAAAAAGAATAGGAAAGACCTTTGAGATTATTTCTTGAGTTCGGGGGGTAGATTATGAAAAGGGAAGGTATTAGCACCCTTTTCATCCATGGTTTTCCATTGGCTCTTAGTTACTTTCTAGATCACTTGCTTTATGTTTGAAATTGTGCTTTGTGTGATTTTTGAAAGTATTTTGTAAAGAGGCCATTGTTTAGGCAATCTTTGTAATGATTCTCGTTCGTAAGAATGTATACAAAGATCCTTGATCTTTTGAAAATGTTTTCAAGTTTGTAAGATGTTTGAAGGTGTAGGTGTTTGTTTTGAAAATAGCAAGGATGTTTGTTTAGAAATGGAGCAAGTAATTATGAGCATTCTACCTACTCAAAAGTATTTCTTGTTCATTTTCTTTTCCTTTGACATTGTTATCTCACCATTGATTTGGTAAGTAACCCTATCTTTGGATGTAAACGGGACGGGCGTGGGTCATCGTATAACCATGATTATCAATGTTTGCAAGGTATCTTAGCATTCTTTTTAGGGACTAAGATCATGTGAAAGGCAACTTAGATAGCGTCATCGAGGGACTATGATCTTATATTTTCTGTTTTTGCTAAGATACCTCACATGCGTAATATGACCATTTTGTAAAGGCAACCAAGTGGATTTACCCTAGGGGGTGCTTGTGTGCAAGTGTATTGTTTTCATGCTTGATTTTGTCTTGAATTAGGATTTTCTAAGTATTGGTTTTAGTCTTTCCATACAAACCCTAATTACTAACATGTTATATATAAAGTGATAAATTGCGGAATTAAAAGTTACTACGCTATTACAACACTTATGGGAGGGGTGTACAAATTGTAAATGGGGATTGCAAGAACTTAAAACCTAATTAATCTATTACAACCAAATTGAATTTATACAAGAATTGAAATAATGTACAAAAATGAATAAATGTACAAAAATGCAAATGTAAAGAAAATGGATCTTTGTTTGGTTTTCATGGGAAAAGGGAATTTGTTTTAACCTAACTAATTAAAGAAAATAATTAATTAAACTTAAATTTATTAAGAAAATATTTTAAATAAAACCCTAATTCTATTAATTGATTAAAAAGAAATCAAGTTTTCAAGAAAAATATTTTTGGTATTTTTGTCTTGAAAATAATATGTGGTGTTATAAAATATTTTTCGCCTTTTTTACATTGAAATAAATATATTTTAATTGGTGTCAAAGAAAATAAATAATAACCTAGTTTTAAATTAAATTTACAAGATTAATTAGTAAAAATAAATAAAGTATAGTTAAATAAATAAAAAATTGTGAGAAAAATAAAATAAACTAAGTTAAAATATAAATCTATTATTTTTTGTAATTTTTATGATTTTTTAATATTAAGAAAAATATTTAAGAAAATAAAATGAAATAAAAAAAGAAAAGAAAAGAAAATGGGCCAAGGGGTGTAGATAGACTCCAAGGGGGGTTAGGAAGAAAAAACAAAAACACCAAGGCCAAAAGAGGCCCAGCGCCCTGCCAAAAGACAAAGTCAGAAGCAAGAAAAATGTGAAAAAACAAAACGGTACCACTAGGGCTCGAACCCAGGTCCCAAAGGTTACAAGCGCGCGCTTCTACCACTGGGGTGGCTATACGTCCGTTAACATAAGCAAATTAATAAATATATGATACAAAACGCGCCCTGATTACTTCATCTTCAACCTCCAGCCATATCAACTGTAACTTGTTCATTTCTCATCAAAAATGAAAATTGTAAACATGAAACTTGTAGCAAATTTCCTCACGGTTTCAGAAATGTAAAGCATTAAAATTATAGATCAAATATAAGTATGAATTTTATTGGCCCTAAACTGAATCCTAAAAATCTCAGAAATTTCAGTCTCAAAATTCTCTAAGCTCAAGCAAAATTAATAGAAACTATGGACATGGTTAGCTTTAGGGCAATGATAACTACATGTTTTGTTCACAAATAAATCATTGATGATGCCTGTATGAAGAGTTCCAAAGTTAGAAAACTTACCTTGCAAGAGGGTATCGAGTTTGAAGTTTGAGAAGCTTTCAGGGAGCTCCAATGGTTGGGTTAGCTTCCTCAAGTTCCCAGGAAGCTTATGGAATGCATAGCTTGAGCTGAAATGGCCCGAGGAGTTCTGGAGAAGTCCAAGTGCAAAGCTCTGTTTTTGAAAATGGAGGATGGTGTTAAGGGTGTTACAGTTCTGTAACATGGTGGGGGATCAGTTCGAAATGATGTTTAGAAGCTTTAGAAACAAAAAAGGCTTGAAAACGCATGAGGGAGTTATCAGTTTCAAGTTTTTGGTCAGTTTATGTGAAAATGGAAGTATGAAATGTGTTTCTGAGTTCTAGGTCTTTTCGGGGTTTGATCACTTGTGTGTTTGCTTGCAAATAGTTTGTATATGTATAAACAAAAGGATTGGAGTGCATTGGCAAGTCAGAGGTACAAGTTTTTAGCTTTTGGCAAGGTTACTTGATTTTGAAGAAAAGTGGGAAAAAAGTTTCAAAAGGAGGTACAAGCATGGGCTGGGTGATTGTAAGTGTCTAAACCATTTATCATGAGTTATAGGACTTGTTTGATCAGAAGAGAACAAGTGCGAGGCTCAAGAACAAGTTTTGTGTGAAAAAGCACTTTATCAAAATGGCAATGTAACCTTTCTTCCAAAAATGGATATAAAGCATGTCCATGCATTGAATGCTTGAAATGAGACCTTTAACAGCTGTGCAAGCCATTAATTATGGAGTTCCTAACAAGTTTGAGGCCTGCAAAGTAGAGGTTATGCAACATACTTTGAATTTTGAAATTGGTTCATCACAAAATGCCTTGTAAATCAAGTGATAAAACCCTAACTTCATCTCTTTGATTCTCCCTACTCAAGAATGATCTCAAGGAGTTCTTTGATATTTTGGAAAGCTTGTAATGTGCTCTACAACCCATATTTGAATTGATTTTGAAGATTCCACTTGGAACTATATGAAAAAGTGCCATGAAGTTGGGTCAAAATCCTGACCAAATTAGGGCAAAAATTTCACTAAGTGTTTTGTTTCATGACCACATGTTCTTAAAATTATAACTTGAGATCCAAGCACTTTTGGAAGGAGATGTGTAAATCAAAGTTGTAGATTTCGTGGAAATATACAACTTTCATGTTGGAAGTTTCTCTTGAATCATCTTGCATCATGATTAAAAATTTGTTCAAAGTTGTGAAAAAACATGAAATTTCCAACACTTAGAAAAATTTCTATGTTTAGAAATTTTGACTTTTCAAAGTGAAATCTTGACTTTTTGATTTCTTGATGAATAAGTTTCATATTTCGACTTGTTTTTATGAATTGTGATCTTTGACATTTGATTTTGACTAAAAAGTCAAAGTTTGACTTTTAAGTATACAATTGACTTTTGATTAGTTGACTGAAAATTCATCTGTCAATCCTTTGAACTTGAACAATGTTTTGAGCCATGTTATTAGGTCAAAATGGTTCAATTGGAATCTTTAGATCATGCCTTAAACCAATTTATCATTTGCTAGGTCAAAAATTAGAAATTGCCCTTTCCTAGTCAAAACCCTAATTTTGACCATTTTGCCCTTTTGGAGATTTGATCAAATTTCTTGAGGAGTTATGGTCCAAACTTGATCAAATGATACATATGAGTCTAAAATGTTATTGTGGATAAAAAATTATGAAGTTTTACTGTAAACTGGCCATAGTTGACTTTTTCCCCAATACTGTTGATTTTTAGGTCAACTGCTCAATTGACTGAGCAAAAGTGTGATCAAAGGCTTGAAACTGGACATGAGTAATCTTTGGAGTCCATAATGATCCATGAAAGTCATATGGGGAATTGGAAGTTCAAAAATCCTTGTGCAAACTCAAACCCTAATTTTGGTCATCAGTGCTTAAGGAGGTGTCTTGAGCTGATCAAACCCTAATGCAGTCTTGAGCCAAAGGAGATATTGTGAGAAAATTCTTTATAAATGAGAGGACAAATTTTGGGGTAAAACAGCTGCCCATGTTCAATCTTCTTAAGCCTGAAGAGTTAGATTGACGATTTTGGCTATTCGTGACTCGAAGGTGGAAGATGATTTGTCATTAGAGTGCCCAAAAATTTGCACTCGGTGAGGTGGTGATAGAGGGAATGGGATTAAAGATTCCATTTGGAGAGATGATAGAAAGTTGTTGGATATGGGCTTGTAGATGCCATCCATAGATGATTGCTGAATAATATCTGAGAGCTGAAATCGATTGAGTATCAGAATGGCGTCCGTGTTTGGAGCGTATCTGAACTGTATCTGAAAGCTGAATCTGAATGAGTATTAGAATGGCATCCATGTCTGGAGCGTATATGAACTGTATCTTAAGATTGAATCTGAATGAGTATCAGAACGGAGTCCGCGTCTGGAGCGTATTTGAACTGTATTTGAGAGTTGAATGAGCTTCAGGATGGCATCTGTTTCTAGAGCGTATCTGAACTGTATATGAGAAATTGGGTCTGAATGAGTATCATAATGGCATCCGTGTCTGGAGCGTATCTGAACTGTATCAAAAGTTGAGTCTGAATGAGTATCATGATGGCATCCGTGTCGGGAGCGTATCTGAACTGTATCTGAGAGTTGAATGAGCTTCAAGATGGCATCCGTATCTGGAGCGTATCTGAAATTTATTTGAGAAGCTGGATCTGAATGAGTATCAGAATGGCATCCGTGTCTGGAGCGTATCTGAATTGTATCTAAAGATTGAATCTGAATGAGTATCAGAATGGCGTCCGTGTTTGGAGCGTAACTGAACTGTATCTGAGAGTTGAATGAGCTTCAGGATGGCATCCATGTTTAGAGAGTATATGAACTGTATCTGAGAAGCTGGATCTGAATGAGTATCAGAATGACATCCATGTCTGTAGCGTATCTGAACTGTATCAAAAGTTGAGTCTGAATGAGTATCAGGATGGCATCTGTGTCGGGAGCGTATCTGAACTATATCCGAGAGTTGAATCTGAATGAGTATCAGAATGGCATCCGTGTTTGGAGCATATCTGAATTGTATCTGAAAACTTTGAACATTATTAAATGATAGTTGTGGATTAATCTTATCCTGAAAATGGTAAAATGTTAGCTAATATGCAATGTCATGTTGTATGAAATGCATAGTGTAATGTATTTGTGTTATCAATGTTTATGATATATAGATGTGATGTATGCGTATGTGTGCTAATCTGCTGCACTGCTATTGGATTGAGGAAAAGAAATCCCCGACTACTGTTGAGGATATAGAGTGTAAGTCTTCATGTTGTGAAGTTGAAGTGTTGATGGATTTCCTTTTAGAGAAATAAACTCTGTTGTAAAGGGAATGTCGTGTACTGTTTGTAAAATCCTGTTGGGGAATCTTGAGAAAATTGATGACTTCTTTGATTTCCTTTGATTTTAGACTTAGGTTCCCGTATCTAATTCGTCGCGCGCGCAATATTTTATTTTTAATTCCAATTATTGTATTCACTTTGAGTTTGTAATAGATTTTAATTAGGGTTTATTTTTCTATTTTCATTTACTATTTTCCCCCAGTTTTTGGTTATGTAACCCCTCCCCAAAGCCTTGTAATAGCGTAGATTTACTTTTCCGCTTTTAATTTTCTGCAACTATAAACTGTCTAGATGTATGGATAATTGGCTTGCATGCAAAAGATAAATCAAATTAATATAGTAGAAAACCCTAATTGTGCAAAGATAAATAAACTGAAAAATAAACACTCGCACATGCTCACTCTTAGGGTTTTCCCCACTTCGGTTGCCTTCGATAAACGATCATGAAGTATAGGGAGTCTTAGTGGTTTTCCTCTAGTCCTAAAAGATCATAAATGACCACTCGAATGTTGCCTCGGAAAGATCTTTAGGACTCTAGGGTAATTACTAAGGTTTCCTAACCATTGCTTTAGTGATCTTAATTGTCCCTTTCGTCCCTTACAATTGTCTCTTGAACTCGAACGATGGAGCTACCTACTCCTTAATAGTAGGATAGCACTGTCTAAAGAAAATAAGGAAATGAATAGACTTTTTCGAGTAGGTAGAAACTTTTAGGTACTTGCTCAAAACAACATTTTTTACACTTACACTTTCAAACAAGCTTTTCAAACTAAAGTTTTCACAAACATTTTATCACACCCTTGAGGACTGTTACAAGGGTTACCATAAAGTGAAACGCCGCACTAAGGCAAAATTTCAAAACTTTTTCAAAAACACAAACACACGAAAGCAATTTCAAAAATGAGAAAATACCTAATAGCGCATGGAAAACCATGGATAGAAAGGGTGCTAACACCTTCCCTTTCTATAATCTACCCCCCGTACTCAGAAATATCTCGAAAAAGGTTTTTTCTGTTCTTTTTCCTTTTCATTTGTTGGATAAAATAAAAGTCAGTGGCGACTCTTACTTACCGCACATTTGCGAACAAAAAATGCAAACCAATAGTATTAACAGTCGGTTCTGCCACCGTATCACAGAACTTGCGACTCTGCTAGGGAATAGTTAATAAAGTGGGGGTATACATTAGGATCTAGGTCATTTTTAAAATTGCTTTCTTGTTTGTTTTGTCTTCTTTATCCTTAAAGGTTTTTGTTTGGGTATTGTTGAAGATCCTACACCCGGATCTAGGGGACACTTTTTAGCTAAACAACAATAGATCTTGGAGACTGTACGGTGTAGACCAATATGGTTTAAGTGATGGCTGTGTTGGTGTGACACTTTTGTTGGTACAGGTATCCTTCGCGTGGAAACAAGGAGAATACGGGGCCTCCGCGTGGTGTCGTGTAGCACTAACGGACCTTAGAACCTTAGTTGAACAAATTTGGCCATTAGAAAGTAGTGAGATAGTCGGCCAAGGTATAAAGTTGAGTATTGGTTGATACTCGATGCTACACTCATTGAGATCAGACTTTCGGGATATTTCGGCCGCAAGAAAAGATTGTCGGAGCTGAAATAATGTTCGATAAAGGATGATCAGTGATATTGAGAATCCTTAGAACCCGATTACTTTTGTAAGATAGGTTTGAAACCAACTAAACTTCAAAAGGGTACTTACCTTTAACCTCATGCAAGCCTTTGAACCTAAGGTCTATTGTGTGCTTTGCTTCTGTATGATTTTCTCTGTTTGAACATAACATCATAACATAACATCCATTCTTATTATACTAACCATTTGAAGGATCGAGGGAATTTATCTTTGTTCTGTTTTGCAGATCATGGCTTCCGCTCATAGAAACACTATCTGAATCAGCTTTGTGAGAATAACTCTCCAACTCAAGGAGCTAGTATCAAGGGTTCCAGAAACTTCTTCGTTCACCAAGAGACATAGTCGACTTCTCAACCTGTTTACTTCGAGCTTTGATGAAACGATGATGGGTGTACTCTTTCAGTTCTTTGATCCCAAGCACCACTGCTTCACCTTTCCAGACTATCAGTTGGTGCCTACCATGGAAGAGTTCTCTCATTTATTGGATCTACCTATTCTTGACCAGATGCCTTTCACAGGTTTAGAAGAGGTTCCCAAGCCAGAGATCATTGCCTCATCTTTGCGTCTGAAACGGGCCGACATGGTATCCAATTGGGAAACAAGATGCGGATCAAGGGCTTTCTAGCCAACTTCCTAATAGAGAAGGCCCAACTGTTTTGGGATGATCTAGACTTTCAGGCATTTGAGGAGGTTTTAGCTCTTCTAATTTATGGTTTAGTACTGTTCCCTAATCCAGACTTGCTCATAGATGTGAATGCTATCAAGATCTTCCTCTCTTGCAACCCGATGCCTACTTTGCTCAGAGATATCTTGCATGCCCTCCACACTCGTACTATGAAGAAAAAAGGGGTTCTTATGTGGTGCATGCCATTACTATCGAGGTGGTTTATTTCTCACCTCCCTAAGTCAGTGTTGAAGAATGAAGAAGGTTTGGGTTGGTCGCAAAGGATAATGTCACTTTCTCACGCGGATATTCTCTGGTATTCCCGATCTATGGGAGATATTTCTATTATTGACCGCTGCGGGGAGTTCCCTAATGTACCACTACTTGGCATTAGGGGAGGCATAACTTACAATCCTTGTTTGGCTCTGCGACAATTTGGTTATGCTCAAAGGGATGGTCCTCATGAGATGCTTATCCAGGGCATTGTGTTTAACTATGAGGATGATGTTCAAGGGTATCGCCAGAGGTTCATACGAGCTTGGGGCATGGTAAACAGATCTGACGCCAAGACTTTGGGGCTGAAGAATTCTATTCCTATGGAACCTTATCTCCAATAGGTACGAGCTCGTGCTTAGAAACTTATGATGCCCTACGTAGCCGTCTTACCAGTGATTTTGGAGCCCATTACTGAAGGGGATATTCCCTACACGGTTCTTCATCCTGATATGCCCACCGATCTTGAAGAACTACAGAGGTTCTGGATTCAGTTGAAGAAGGAGTGTGATACTTATAGGGACCAGTTCTATGCCCAGGAGAAGAAAGTTTTAGAGCTCACAAAGCAACTTCACAAGGAAAGAAGCCTTAACGTCTATCCCAGCACAAGAAGCATCCATGGGAAACCTGATTTCTTTTATTTTTTTTAGAATTTTCAATTGTAACGCCTAAAAGGCAATTGTATTTTTAATTCTACTAATAAAATCTTTGTTTCATTTTGGTTCGCAAATTTAAATTTCCCAAAGTCCTTGAAATCATTGCATACACATGCCATACATATCAATGCATAAGCATGTATCATAACAGGTTTCTCATCTTCTTCGTTGTTTATTTCAGTAATAATGTCTTCTGAACAAAGCATCAAGGATCTCCAGGCATAAAATGCCCAATTTCAGCAAATGTTCGTAGCTTTGGCTAAAGGGAAGGAAGATCTGAAGGCCCTTATTCTGAAAGAGAAGAAGAAGAAGAAGAAAAAGAAGATCACTGGTGTTCTGAATCTGGGCAGAAGATTCAAGGGACCGTTAAAGTAACTGGTTGATCTGACCTCCTCTTCCAAAGAAGGGGAAAATCAAGGGGGAGAGACAGGGGAGGAGGACCCTAGCCCTGAGGTTTTTGATAATGACACAGATTACAATGATGAACAGTATCCTCTTGTTGAGGATAAATATAAACAGTTAGAGGATCGTATGAGCGCAATGGAGATCCAAAGAATACCAAGGCTGAACTTTGAAGAGTTAGGTTTGGTATCTGGGGTAGTCATCCCACAGAAGTTCAAGGCTCTGGTATTTGGAAGTATGATGGGGTGTCTTGTCCCAAGCTTCATCTCTGTTCCTATGTGAGGAAGATTCAACCTCACACTGCTGATAGGAACTTGTGGGTCGATTTCTTTCAGGATAGTCTGTCCGAGACTCAGCTTGAGTGGTTATATCAGCTGTGGGGAACCAATGTCCACAACTAGGAAGAGCAGGATGCTGCTTTTTACAAGCAGTATCAATATAACGCTGACCTTGCCCCTACTTGTACTCAACTCCAGAGCATGTCCATGGGTGCAAGCGATGGTTTCAAGGACTATGCGCAGAAATGGAGAGATCTGGCAGGGAGAGTCCAACCCCCTTTGTCTGATAGGGAGTTGGTTGACATGTTTCTTGGCACTTTTTTGGGTCCATTCTTCAATCACTTGATTGGTAGCTCCTCAGCTGGTTTCACCGAGCTGATATTTACTGGAGAAAGGGTAGAAGCTGGGATCCAGAGTGGCAAGATCCAGAAAGATACCTCGTCAAGTACAGTGAAGAATCCATTCACTGGTAAGAAGGAGGTCAATTCCATTTATAGCCCAAGAAGTCAGAGCAGAGCTGAGCATGTCCCAACGGTAGGGGCTGTGATGATACCTAGGCTTGTGGCTACTCAACAAAGAAACAATTAGCAAGGGGTAGAAAGATTGTAAAGGAAGTTCACCTGGATTAATATGACGTTGACTGAGGTTTTACCCCATTTGTTAAGATCTAACTTGGCAACCTTAAAGGAGGCTCCCAAGAATCCTAACACCTCATCTCCTTGTTATAATCCAAATGCTCGGTGTGCTTACCATTCTGAGATTCCAGGCCACAATACAAATGACTGTTGGGCTCTGAGAAATAAGATACAAGATCTGATCGAAGCCAAGGAGATTGAGTTTGATGCTCCGGAGAATCCTAATGGCATAACTGCTTCCATGCCCAAGCACAACCGTGGTGTTAATGTCGTTGATACTGATCTATTTGTTACCTCTGTTGATGAAGTTTCCACTCCTCTCATGGCTGTCAAGAAGAATTTGTTGCTAGCCGGTTTATTTTCAGGATGTGGTGAAGGTTTCCACATGTGTTCATCTCAGCCCTCTGGTTGTTATTTGCTGAAAACAGGTGTTCAACGCCTGATGGATAACAAAGAGATTTTGTTTGAAAAGACTCTGATTCCGACCGTCCTACATGAAGATTTTGCTATTATAACCATTTCCGCCAATCCTTCCAAGGTCTCCTCTAAAAGACCTATTAGGATTACACCTGCTCCAAGAATTGCTCCATTGATAATCACTTTTCCTGGCCCTGTACCGTACTCCTCGGACAAAGTTGTTCCTTGGAATTATGGTGCTGACGTTTACTACCATTGCGTCAAACAGGATTTGAAGGCTAAAGAGGTTGATCCCGATGTCAGTACCATTGTCGGGACCAGCAAAGTTACTCGAAGCGAAAGAGTTTTCTCTCCCGAGATATCCCTAAAGACTGTTGCTAAGCCTGTTGTTATTCCATCTATTGTTCCTGCTAGTACTTCTACTACTACTCCTATCCTTACTCTAATTGTTACCCCTATCGATGAGTCATCTGGGACTCGGGGCAAAGAAGCTATAGGTGATCCTGCCCGGACGGAGGCACCTAGAAAAGTTGTTTTGGAATCCTCTAAACAAGAAATGGAGGAAATTTTAAAAATAATCAAGAAAAGCGACTATAATGTGGTCGAGCAGCCGGGGCAGACCCCTTCGAAGATATCAATGTTGTCTCTGCTACTGTGTTTCGAGGCCCATGCAAAGGCTTTGATTGCATTTCTTAAGACTGCGCATGTGCCGCAAGAAACCTCTGTTGACCAATTCAAGGACTGTGTGGCCATTTTGACTGCTAACAATGGGTTGGGTTTTTCAGATGCCGATTGGACACAAAAGGGGAGAAAGCATAATGATGCTCTACATGTCTCGATAAAATGCAGGGGAACTACTATGGCTCATGTGCTAGTGCACACTGGATCGTCACTGAATGTTCTGCCCAAGAAGGCTCTTGATCGGCTAGATTGTGAAGGTTTGACCTTAAAGCCCAGTAACATTATGGTGAGGGCTTTCGACGGTTCAAAGAGAATGGTGCATGGGGAGGTGGACATCCCTGTCAAAGTGGGTTCCCAGACCTTTGGATCCACCTTCTACGTGATGGATATCAGGCCATCATACTCTTGTTTGTTGGGTCGTCCTTGGATCCACGAAGCCGGGGCCGTTACTTCTACGCTGCACCAAATACTGAAGTATCCAGTGAAGGGGAAGATTGTCACTGTGCATGGTGAAGAGGAGTATATGGTAAGCCACCTGAACTCTTTCAGGTATGTGGAGATGGACGGGGAATTCATAGAGACCCCTTTTCAAAACTTTGAAGAGGTTCCCCAAATCATGGCATCAACCGAGACTATCACCAGCACCAAACCTCCTTTGAAGATGGCTTCTCTCAAGGATGCCAGAGCGGTAGTTGAAGAAGGAGCTCAAAGGGTTGTTCGACGTGCTCGTGCTGGAGGACCTCCCCTACGCATCAACAATCGTGGGGTTAACGCTATAGAAGACAATGATGAGGATTCTAATATTGACAGCTGGATCTACCCTACTACCAACGGTGGACCTAGTAACTGGACGACCAAAGATTTTGTGCCGATTTATTTTGTTCAGCAGTAATTGTCTTACTTGTTTTTCGGTTTCATAATAAACAATTTAAACTATATGGCCTTGTGTCTTACCTGAGGCACAATGGTTTATTTGTGAGGGTTATTATATGTCATTTTCATATGCCATCAATAAAACATTGAACGTTTCTTGCATACAAATTATGCGCTCTCTGTTTTTTCTTTTCTGCTTTTTTTCACTTTATCAAAATAGCTATGCTCTTACACACACTCACATATAAAACTACAGGTCTATATCCACTATGGATCCCATCGATAACAGTTCTTCTATTTCCAGTTATAACTTTGAAAATCCGATCAACCAAGCCGAGGACGAAGGTGAGTAAAAATGAGAGGTGCCTGGAGAACTTGCTAGACTGTTACAGCAGAAGGATAGGGTTATACAACCTCATGAAGAGCCAGTTGAGATGATAAACTTGGGCACATAGGTAGATAGAAAAGAAATCAAGATTGGCATAAATCTGGAGATTAATGTCAAACAACGGTTGATACAGATGTTGCACGATTATATTGAGATCTTCGCCTCGTCATATGAAGACATGCCTGGTTTAGACACTGATATTGTGGTACATCGTCTGCCGACTAAAGAAGATTGTCCTTCGGTTAAGCAAAAGGTCCGCCGTATGCACCCTGAAATGTCAGAAAAGATTAAAGCAGAGGTTATGAAACAGTTCAACATTGGGTTCCTAGCTGTCACCTCCTATCCGCAGTGGGTTGGTAACGTCATTCCGTTACCTAAGAAGGACGGTAAGGTACAGATGTGTATGGACTACAGAGACCTGAACAGGGCAAGCTCCAAGGGTGACTTCCTGCTTCCCCACATCGATGTTCTAGTTGACAACACCTCACAACACAAGATCTTTTCCTTCATGGATGGATTTTCTGGGTACAATCAGATCAAGATGGCTCCCAAAGACATGGAGAAGACAACCTTCGTCACACAGTGGGGCACCTTCTATTACAAGGTGATGCCGTTTGGATTAAAGAATGCTGGGTCAAATTATCAGTGAGCCATGGTAGCTTTGTTCCATGATATAATCCACCATGAGATAGAGGTTTATGTTGATGACATGATAACTAGGTCTCAAACCGAGGAAGAACACCTTGATCATCTACAAAAGCTGTTTGACAGGTTGAAGACATACAAGCTGAGGTTGAATCCGAACAATTGCACCTTCAGGGTAAGGTCTGGTAAGCTTATGGGGTTTATCGTCAGTGACAAAGGTATTCAGGTAGACCCTGCAAAGATAAAGGCCATACAAGAGATGCCGGCTCCTCGTACTGAGAAGGAGGTCGTAGGTTTCTTGGGGACGCCTAAATTATATTTTCAGGTTCATTTCACACCTGACTGCTACTTGTGAGCCAATCTTCAAGCTCCTGAAGAAAGATCAAGTGGTAAAGTGGAATGACGAATGCCAAACCGCTATCAAAAGAATCAAGGAATACCTTCAAGAACCACCAATTCTGATGCTTCCGGTTGAAGGAAGACCTTTGATATTGTACTTAATGGTGCTAGACAATTCAGTGGGGTGTGTGCTAGAGAAGCATGACGAGTCTGGTCGAAAAGAGCATGCAATATACTACCTTAGCAAAAAGTTTACCGACTGTGAGACAAGATACTCACTGCTCGAGAAAACTTGCTGCACTTTGGCATAGGTTGCTCGCCGACTAAGACAGTATATGTTGACCCACACTACTTTGTTGATATCTAAGATGGATCTAATTAAGTACATCTTCGAGAAACCCGCTCTCTCCGGAAGAATAGCAAGATGACAGATGATCTTAACCGAATACGATATACAATATACAACCCATAAAGCAATCAAGGGAAGTATATTAGCTGATCATTTGGCCCATCGGGCCGTGTATGACTACTAGTCCATGAATTTTGAGTTCCCGGACGAGAATATTATGCTAGTGACTGACTATGAAGAACCTGAACCAGATTAAGGACCTGAAGAAGGATCTCGATGGACCATGGTTTTTGATGGAGCCTCGAATTCACTCGGTAATGGAATTGGTGCAGTAATTATATCTCCCGAGGGCTGTCATACTCCTTTCACTACCCGACTATGCTTCAACTGTACCAACAACATGGAAGAGTATGAAGCTTGTGTCGTGGGTCTCAAAGCTGCTATTGACCTGAGGATCAAGTTCTTAAATGTTTTCGGGGATTCAGCCTTGGAGATAAGTCAGATCAAAGAAGAGTGGGATACGAAGCATCTGAATCTCATCTCGTACAAAGAACATGTGTTCACATTGCTTCCACACTTTGAGGAGGTAACCTTTAAACATCTCCCACGAGAGGAGAATCAGTTAGCGGATGCGCTAGCTACCATGTCTTCTATGTTCAAGGTCAGGTGGGACAACGAAGCTCCCCGAATCACCATTGAGAGGTTGGATGAACCAACACACTTCTGTGAGATTGATACTGAAGAGGTAGCAGACAAACCTTGGTTTCACGAAGTAAAAAGGTATCTCGAGGCTCAAGAGTATCTCGAGGGGGCATCTGTCAATGAAAAAAAGTTTCTGAGAAGGTTCACCGTGAAATTCTTCCTCAGTAACGGAATCCTCTACAAGCGCAACCATGACTCTACTTTACTTCGGTGTGTAGACAAGAGCGAAGCAGAGAGGATTATGGAAGATCTACATGAAGGTACCTTTAGAACCCATTCAAGTGGACATACCATGGCTAAGAAGATCCTACGGGCAGGATACTTTTGGTCCACTATGGAAGCAGATTGTTATCAGCACTCCCGAACTTGTCATAAATGCCAGATCTACGCTGATAAGGTGCATGTGCCTCCGGTTCCTTTGAATGTCTTGACGGCTCCTTGGCCCTTTACAACGTGGGGCATCGACATGATCGGAGATATTAGACCTACTGTTTCCAATGGGCATCGCTTTATCCTGGTGGCCATTGATTACTTCACGAAGTGGGTTGAAGTGGCTTCCTTTGCTAATGTGACCAAGAATGTGGTGGCACGGTTTATCAAGCATAACCTGGTTTGTCTTTACAGTGTCCCCGAAAGAATTATCACGGACAATGGTACGAATCTCAATAACACGATGATCACCAAACTCTGTAAACAGTTCAAGATCCAGCATCATAACTCTTCTCCCTACCGGCCGAAGATGAATGGCGCTGTTGAAGCTGCTAATAATAACATTAAGAAGCTCATACAGAAGATGACGGTGACATATAAAGACTGACATGAGATGTTACCATTTTCTCTTCATGGGTACCGCACCTCAGCACGGACGTCAACATGGGTAACACCCTACTCTGTGGTATATGGCATGGAGGCAGTCCTACCTATTGAGGTCTGTTGTACCCCAAAATTTTCCATCCCATATTCCTCAAGACATGTCAAGAATCATCTCCAAGTTGTTCAAGATGGCTCAAGAGTTGGACAGTCAAATCACCTCCTAAGGCAGTCAATTCAAAATTAGGGTTTTGTGTTGCATCAAGGTCCTCACATACAAATGGTCTAAAATGCTCCCCAATGTCCTAATATGTTCTCAAGTTCATCCATGTCAAATTTCAAGCCTTGCAGAGGAAGTTTGGTCAGTCAATTGCTCAAGAGGTCCAAAAATCGACTGTGCTAGGGCAAAAGTCAACTGTGACCCAAATGCAGTCAAACCTCAATATATTTTGTCACCATTCTCATTTTGAAGGATAATTCATCATTTGATCAAGGGTTTATCATGATTCATCAAGGATTTCTCAAAATTCATCATGATTCAAAAGTTGCTAAATTAGGGTTTTGTAGGAAAAGTCAACTCAACTTTGACCAAGCATAACTTTCTCATACTTTATGAGAAATGACCCATCAAAAGCTCATTTTGAGTAAGATGAAATTTCCTACGATCCATCTTCACACCCCAAGATCAAGAAATGCTCTCACAAAAAGTTACAAATTTGGACATTATAGGTCATTTTTGAAAGTCAACAAAAACACCTTTTTTGCCAAAGCTTATAACTTGAGAATGGAATATCAAAATGAGATGATACAAAAAGGTTGGTTAGAGGACATCTCAAGGTTTATAAAAAGTCCAAGAACACTTCCAAAAGTTCAAAAGTGAAGAAGTTATGCATTGTTGAAGTTGGGCATTTTTCCAAAATTGCCAAAGGTCAACTATCCTCAAAACTCTAATTTTTGACAAAAGGGCCCACTTTTTTCCACTTGATTTGGTCTTGTCGCACCACACACGTGTCCCATCTTCAATTTCATGACCAATTATTTATTTTTCTATTTTTTTTAATTTTTATTGATTTAATTCATTTTAAATCAATATTAATTCAAATAAAATCCAAAAATTAATGGAATGAGATTTTTTTGATCATTACAACTTGCAAATATCAGGATACACTCAATCAAATTCGTATCAAGCATTGTTGTGCACAAAATATTTGATTTGAGGCATTTTTGGAAACTTGTTAATGGAAGATCATATCAAATCATGATTCATCAATTCCTATGGATTCAAGCCCAAGTTTTAACCTAAATGCATTCCAATATACATGTACAAGCGAGGCATACAAATAACACAACCTGAAATTGCAAGAAATGGCCAGACAAGAATTGAAAAAAGCTTGCAAAAGTGTGAGATCAAAAACCTGGTTAAAGCACGATTCAACCCAAGATCTCAACGCTACTCCCTTGTCTGACATCCAGTGGAGCTAAAGCAATCAAAACCAGGCCTTGAGACCACTTGAAACACGCTGTAAGTCATCCTGAACATAGCCATGTGCACGAATTCATAACCTTGGATTCTTGCGTTTTCTTGCCAAAATATTGATATATTTGTGATCCTTGCATAATTTCCAAGCATTCTGCATTGTTTGATTTCATTTTTGTGGCTTATAACCCTGTATCCAAAGCTAGGGTTCGTGTTCTTGCTTTTTAGGTATTTTTTATACAGGCAAAATCAAGACTAACCATGGACACAGTTGTGTTTAGGGAAGAGAGACGAACACATTGATGTTCTCCATTTGCATTTATATGGCCTGTAACTCATGTTAGGATGGCCCCTGCGAATTTTGCTACAGACTGAAATCCGCAGGAAATAAACCAGGTTGTTCGAGGAAGAAGACGACCACGTGTCCTCTCCCAATTGGCTGATTCAAAGATTACGCGCTTTTATTTTTTTTATTCAGGCATAATTAATTGTTGTACATATAATATTTATTGTTTATCTTATTAACAAAAAGGACCAATAACTCAGCTGGCAATGTGTTAGTGCATGATCCATTGGGACCTGGGTTCAAATCCCAGGTCCCCCAAAACTTTGTTGCATTTTATTTTTAGGCAATTCCATGCAGCGCTCAAAGCAAGGCTCACCATATGCCCTTGTCTAGATACTTGCCATGTGGCTTCAGATCAGATCCATTGGTCAACACTGCAAGCTCACCATACACTCTAGTCCATAGGCGCGCATGAGACCCTGAAAGTCAAACAAGGCTTGGACATATTGGGCCTTAGAAATGCTATTTTTCACACTCAAATTGGGCCCAGCACCCCCCCTTTTGGTTATTTCTTTTCTTTTAATATTTTATTTACTTACTTGTTTTATTTTTATTCTTAATTAATTACTAACCAAATAAGTAATATTTTTCTTAATAAAATCAGAAAACATAAAAATATCATTTTTATTAATTTCATTATTTTTGTAAATAAATAATTTAATTGACTTAGTTTTAATTATGTATAATTTTAACATTTTTGTAATAAATTAAAATTAATTAGAATATTAGGTTTTAACAATTTTGACCATTTTATTTTTATTTCCTTAAATATAAAAAATCCAAAAATATCTTTTTTTAATTAATTAATAATTAGTTTAGGTTTAATTTAATTTAATCCAAAAATAACAAAAATCTTTTCTTTAAATAAAAAGGGGTCAAAACCCCTAAAATGCGCCGATCTTGATTTTCTTGCACGCGATTTATTTGATTCCAATTTTGTAATTGTTTCCCGGTATGTAATAATTAATTAGGACTTTATTTATTTATCGTTTTTTTTTTACTTTCCGCAATTTAAATTAAAGGGTTTTTTTTGGCGATGTAAATACCCGACGCCTTGTAATAGCTTAGATTTAATTTCCCACAATTTAATTTCCGCACAATATACAATGTTAGATGTTTGATAATAGGGAATGCATGACAAGATCCAATGTATGAACTTAAAATCAACATAGCTCACCCATAACATGTACAGATAAAATTAACCGAAATAACACACTTGCACATGCCACTCTTAGGGTACACCTCACTTGGTTGTCTCGAACGTGGTCATTGAGTATAGGAAGTTTTAGAGGTCGCCCTCTTGTACAAAGATCATAGTTGCCTCGAAACGGTTGCCTCATAAAAATTATCTAGGATATTAGGGTTACCGCTAAGGCGTCCTAACATTACTTTAGTGACCACACGTCCCTTAATCGAATTGACCCGAAAATTCCAACGACGATGATACCTACTCCTCAATAGTGGGATAACATTGTCTAAAGGACATTAGCACAGTTTAATTCCTTTTTCGAGTAGGTAGATGGTTCTTAAGTACTTGCTCATTTTAAAACAAAACAAAACTTTTCGCCCTTATACTCTCTTCAAAACAAAAACTCTTTTCAAACCCACAAACACAAAGAAAAGCGAACTTTTGAAAACACAATGAGCAAGTACCTAAGAGCCCGTGGATAACCACAGATAGAAAGGGTGCTAACACCTCCCCTTTCTATAATCTACCTCCCGAACCCGAGAAATATATAAAAAATGATTCTTTCTGTGCTTTTGTCCTTTCCTTGTTGGATAAAATAAAAGACGGTGGCGACTCTTGCTTACTGCGACATTTTGCGAAAACAAACGCAAACGCGAACCAGCATTCCAAAAGAATCAGTTCTCATTCCCACCGATCACAGAACTGGTGACTCTGCTGGGGAATTATTATAAGTGAGGTGTACCTTAGGATTAGGTCATTGTGTTTTCAATTGTATGCTTTGTATGCTTTAATTTTGTGGGCTTGTATCGGAGTTTTATAGATCCTAACCCGGATCAGGGGGCACCCTTTAGGTAAGTAGCAATAAACTGTGAGGGATCTGTACGGCGTAGACCGATATGGATGAAGCAGTAGCTACGTTGGTGTGGCACTTTGGTCTGTATCGATATCCCTTGTGTTGGAACGAGGAGAATATGGGTCTTCTAAGGGATCATTAAGCACCAACTGACCTTAGAACCTTAAATTGACCAACTTGGCCATAGAATAGTAGCAGTATGCTACACTCATTGAGACTAAACTCTCGTGATGATTCCGGCCATAAGAAAAGGTTGCTAAACTGGAATTATGACCGATTGAGGGTAGTCAGTGATATTGAGATCCTCTAGAACCCGGTTACTATTTTTAGGACAGGTTTAAACCAACTGAACTGAAAGAGGGTAGTACCTAAGCTCCATGCCAGCCTGAAATCTAAGGGCTCTCAGTGTGACTTGTGTGCCTTTACCATGTTTGCTATTTGTGGATACTTGTGGTGTGCTTACTATCATGACATCATGACATCATAACATTGCATACATCTTGCATAAGGACTAACCTATTTCAAAGACATGATGGTTTCATCTTTGCTCTATTTTGTAGGTCATCATGATGCCCATGCGTAAGAATACTATCCGGATCAAATTTGTCCAAGTCCCTAACTTGCTTAAAGAGTTGGTTGCCAAGATGCCTGACACTACTTCCTTCATCAGGAGGCATGGTTCTCTTCTTAGTTTGGTCACCTCCAAATTGGACGAACATATGATGAGTGTCCTGGACCAATTCTATGATCCGCTGTACCATTGTTTTACTTTCCAGGACTTCCAGCTGGTTCCTACCCTAGAAGAATTCTCTGAGCTGCTCGGTATCTCTGTTCTGGAGCAGACTCCGTTTACTGGTTGGGAAAAGACTCTTAGGCCTGCAGAAATTGCTGCAGCCCTTCATTTGACTAAAGAGGAGGTGATGGCTAATTGGGAGACTAGGAGCGGAGCTAAAGGTTTTCTGACTAAGTTCTTGGTTGGCAAGGCTAACTACTTCTAGGATAGCCTAGACTTTAAAGCTTTCGAGGATATTATGGCTCTTTTGATTTATGGCTTGGTACTGTTTCCGAATCCTGACACTTTTGTTGATGTGAATTCCATAAAGATCTTCATCTCTCAGAACCCTGTACCCACTCTCTTGGGTGATATCCTTCATCAGCTCTATGCTCGTACTGCCCGAAAGCGGGGAACCCTGATGTGCTGTGCTCCTTTATTGTCGAGGTGGTTTATTTCGCACCTCCCCAAGTCAGTGCTAAAGAACAAAGAAGGAATGGGTTGGGCTTATAGGGTGATGTCTCTTTCTCATAATGACATTATCTGGACTCTCAAAGGTATGGATGAGGTGACTATCATTGATCGTTGTGGAGAGTATCCCAATGTTCCCCTGCTAGGAACCCATGGAGGAATTTCTTATAACCCATGCTTAGCTCTCCATCAATTTAGAAGAGCCAGAAGAGAAGGACCTCACGAGATGTTGATGCCTCATATCATCTTTGATTTTCAGGGAGATAGCGACGAGCAACGTCGTAGATTCATAAGGGCTTGGGACAGAGTTCACCAATCTGATCCACATGAGTTGGGTCCAAAGACTTCTCTGCCAATGGAGCCATATCTTAGATGGGTCCGCATCCGTGCCCAGAAGCTAGGTATGCCATATAAAGCTGTCCGACCTGTCACTCTTGAAGTTGCCAATGAAGAAGGGGTTCTTCCAACCATTCTCCAGCCTTACATGCCCACTGACATTGGGGCACTGAAGAGATCTTAGATGCAACTGCGGGAAGAACGGGATTCTTATCAGGAGATGTTCAACGAGCAGGAACAGAAGATCTAGAGGTTGACTAGGCAGTTAGAGAACGAGCAGATTCTCAATGACTATGACCGTACTGATAAGAAGAGACCATGGGAGCATTGATGGACCTTTGATGATTTCCTTTCCAGTTTTTTGTTTACTTTTCAGTATTTCCATTCTTGTAACGCCTTAAGGGAAATTTGTTGAACAATTTAAATTTTGAAGTTTAAAGCTAATAAAGTGTGTTTCCTTTCTTGTTTACAAATTTGAATCCCGATTGTCTTTGAAATCATAAATCATACGCATTTCATCCCATGCACTTCATAAACAGGTACCCTTTACAGGTCTCTTATCTTCTTCGTTGTTTATTTCAGCAATCATCATGTCTACTGAACCTTCAACTGAGCAAGCCATCAAGGCCCTCCAGGCCCAGAATGCCCAATTTCAAGAGTTGTTCATGAATCTAGCTAAGGGTCAGCAGGACCTGAAGACCTTGATTCTGAAAGAGAAGAATAAGAAGAAGAAGAGGACAGTCCTGTTCAACACAGGACACAGGTTTGGGAACAGGTTACAGAATGAAGTTGATCTGACCACCTCATTTTGAGGGAAAGATAGTTCACAAGAAAGGAGGGCTCCTAGCCCTGTGGTCTCCGACAATGAGATGGACTACGATGAAGAACAGTATCCTCCTGTTGAGGATAAGTACAAACAACTGGAAGACCGTTTGAACGCTATGGAAATTCAAAAGGTGCCCGGCCTGGACTTCGGAGATCTAGGTCTATCATTTGGGGTGGTGATTCCCCATAAATTCAAGGCACCAGCCTTTGCCAAGTATGACAGAGTTTCCTGTCCGAAGCTGCACCTCTGGTCATATGTGAGGAAGATCCAGCCTTACACTGCTGATAAGAACTTATGGATCCATTTCTTTCAAGATAGTCTCTCAGGGACTCAGCTTGAGTGGTTCTATCAGTTAGACGGAGCCAGTATCCACAGTTGGGAAGATTTGGCTACTGCATTCTACAGGAAGTATCAGTACAACTCCGACCTCGCTCCTATGCGTACCCAACTCTAGGGTATGTCAATGGGAAAATGTGAAGGATTCAAAGATTATGCTCAAAAGTGGAGAGACCTTGCTGGAAGGGTGCAACCACCTTTGGCTGATCGTGAGCTTGTTGACATGTTCCTGGGGACCCTGTCTGGTCCATTCTTTAACCATTTAATTGGAAGCTCTTCATCTGGGTTTACAGATCTTATTTTGACTGGTGAGAGAATTGAAGCTGGTATTAAGGATGGGAAAATACAGAAGGGTTCCTCATCATGCACCGAGAAGAAGCCGTTTAAGAAAGAGTCCAGTGCTGTCTACAGTGCAAGAAGACAGAATAGACCTGAACACCGCCAAGCTGTCAATGAGGTTGTTATTTCAAAACATGCTGGTGCTCCTCAGTACAACAATCAACAAAAGGACGAGAGACCTAAGAGGCAATTCACTCGTCTCAGCATGACCTTATCTCAGATTCTGCCACAGTTACTGAAGACTAATCTGTTGACTCTAAGGGAAGCCCCAAAGAATTCAAATACAATGTCACCAAGGTATAACCCTAACGCCCGCTGCGCTTATCACTCCGATAGCCCGGGGCATAATACAGATGATTGTTGGGCTTTGAAGAACAAGATACAAGACTTAATTGATGCAAAGGAGATTGAGTTCGAGGCGCCCAAGAGGCCTAATGTTGTGACTGCTCCCATGCCCAAACATGGAGTAAATGCTGTAGAGGAAGACTTGTTTGTAGTTTCTGTGGATGACATTGTTACCCTTCTGATGACTGTCAAGAAGAACCTGTTGCTAGCCAGTTTATTTCCGGGCTGTGACGAAGTTTGCCATATGTGTTCTGTTTTACCTACCGGTTTCCCATTCCTGAAGTCAGGTATCCAAAACTTGATGGATAGTAAAGAGATCATGTTTAAGAAGACTGTTGTTCCTTCCATTCCTACTGAAGAAGTCGCCATCATTACCATTTTCGACAATTCTTCCAAGGCTCCCTCGAGGAAGCCTGTTAGAATTACATTTGTTCCGAAAATTTCACCTGTGATCATCACTGTCCAGGGGCCCATCCCCTACACCTCTGATAAAGTTGTCCCTTGGCACTATGGGGATGATGTTTATTTTCATGGAGTTAAGCAAGAGTTGGATGCTGATACTGGCATCAGCAACATTACCGGACCTGCTAAAGTTACCCGCGACAGACTTTTCTCACCTGATATTGCTCCACCAACAGCCCGAAGACCTATTGTTATTACACCTGCAAGTGTACCTACTGCCATTCCTGATCAAGTCCTTATTCTTACCCCTGTCTCCGAGTCATTTGACGCTCGGGGCAAAGGGATCACCACTGATGTGCCTGCCCAGACGGAGGCACCGAAGACAATTACTGTTGAAGCTTCCAAACAGGAGATGGAAGAGATTCTGAAGATTATTAAGAAGAGTGGTTACAACGTAGTTGAGCAACTGGGGCAAACCCCATCCAAGATTTCTATGTTGTCACTGTTGTTGTGTTCAAAGGCCCATGCCAAGGCTCTGATTACCTTCTTAAAGACTGCCCACGTGCCACAAGAGACGTCAGCTGATCAGTTTACAATTTGCATGGCCAATTTAACTGCTGATAATGGATTGTGTTTCTCAGACGCTGACTTGACCGCTAAGGGGAAGAATCATAACGATGCCCTGCATGTCTCCATTGAATACAGGGGCACTACTATTGCACATGTATTGGTTGATACTGGTTCCTCATTGAACGTATTTCCTAAAAAGGGTCTAGACCGGTTGGATTGCAAAGGGTTGGAGCTAAAACCAAGTAACATCGTTGTCAGGGCCTTTGATGGGTCTAAAAGGATGGGGCACGGAGAAGTTGATATTCCAATTAAAGTTGGTTCTCAGGTCTTCAATTCTACGTTCTATGTGATGGACATTCGGCCATCCTACTCTTGTTTGATGGGTCATCCATGGATCCATAAAGCTGGGGCCGTAACCTCAACGCTCCATCAGAAGTTGAAGTACCCGGTCAAAGGGAAGATTGTGACAATACAAGGGGATGAAGAGTATATGGTCAACCACCTCAACTTGTTCAGATACGTAGAGATGGATGAGGAGTTCATTGAGACCCCATTTCAGCACTTTGAAGAGGTTCCCCAAACACTGGCATCAACTGAGACTGTAGTTGAAGATTATCCTATGAAGATGGCTTCCTTAAAAGATGCTCAGGCTGTTATTAAGAAGGGTGAGTGTGAAAATTGGGGGAGACTCCCTGATTTTACACAGAAGACTAACAAGTTTGGTTTGGGTTTCACTGCAGAAGCTCAAAGGGCTGTTCGAAGTGCAAGGATCGGAAGACCTCCCGTGTTCATCAGCAACTCGGGAGTAAATGCCATTGAAGATGACGTGGAAGAGTCTGAATTAGACAGTTGGATCTATCCTACGACCGATGGTAGACCAAGCAACTGGACAGCAAGCGACTTCATCCCTATTACTTTTGTTACCCAGTAATGAAACCTTTTGTTTTGAATTTGTAATAGACAATGTTTCAAACTTTATGGCCCGATGTCTTACCCGGGGCATCGTGGCTTCATTTGTGAGGGCTTTTGTGTGCCATTTTCATATATCATTAATAAAAAACATTGGACGTTCTTGCATTTCAAATTTTGTGCTCCTTGTTTTTCTTTATTATATATTGCAAAACAGTTATTTTACACACACACTCACATATACAGGTCCACATCCACTCTGGATCTCACTAGTAACGACTCTGCTATTGCCAGTTATGACTTTGAAAATCCGTTCAACTTAGCCGAAGACGAAGGTGAAGATGATTGCGAAGTTCCTGGTGAACTTGCGAGACTGTTACTCCAGGAAGAGAGGGTCATTCAGCCGCATGAAGAGCCAGTGGAAACAATGAATCTGGGTACTGAGACAGACAAGAAGGAAGTCAAGGTTGGTGCCAATCTGGAGCCTAGTATGAAACAACGGTTAATTCAGATGCTGCGTGACTATGTTGAAATCTTTTCCTGGTCTTACGAAGATATGCCTGGTTTAGATACCGACATTGTGGTTCATCGCCTGCCTACCAAGGAAGACTGTCCTCCCGTAAAACAAAAGGTTCGCCGAATGCGCCCAGAAATGTCTGAGAAAATCAAGGCTGAAGTTATGAAACAATTTGACACCGGTTTTCTAGCAGTAACTTCTTACCCTCAGTGGGTCGCCAATGTGGTTCCTGTGCCAAAGAAGGATGGGAAGGTCCGAATGTGTGTTGACTACAGGGATCTGAACAGGGCGAGCCCCAAGGATGATTTCCCTCTACCTCATATCGATGTTTTGGTTGACAATACTGCTCAGCACAAGGTCTTCTCCTTTATGGATGGATTCTCCGGTTATAATCAGATCAAAATGGATCCTGAAGACATGGAGAAGACCACCTTTGTTACTCATTAGGGTACCTTTTGCTACAAGGTCATACCTTTTAGGTTGAAAAACGTTGGGGCAAAATATCAGCGTGCCATGGTTGCTTTGTTTCATGACATGATCCATCATGAGATTAAAGTATACGTCGACGATATGATTGTAAGGTCCCAGACTGAGGAAGAACACCTTGACCATCTGCAGAAGCTTTTTGACAGGTTGAAGTTGTACAAGATGAGGTTGAACCCGAACAAGTGCACCTTCGGGGTGAGGTCTGGTAAACTACTGGGTTTCATCGTGAGCGACAAAGGTATTCAAGTGGACCATGCCAAGGTGAAAGCCATACAAGAGATGCCAGCTCCCAGAATAGAGAAAGAAGTCAGAGGCTTTCTGGGACGACTGAATTACATTGCCTGTTTCATCTCGCACCTAACTGCTACTTGTGAGCCAATATTCAAGCTACTGAAGAAAGATCAAGTAGTGCGTTGGAACGATGAATGCCAGACCGCCTTCGAAAGAATCAAAGGGTATCTCCAGGAGCCACCCATCCTGATGCCACCAGATGAAGGGAGACCTCTGATCTTATACTTGACTATGCTAGATAACTCGATGGGGTGTGTGCTGGGTCAGCATGACGAGTCTGGCCAAAAAGAGCATGATATTTATTACCTTAGCAAAAAGTTTACCGACTGTGAGACCCGATACTCACTGCTCGAGAAAACTTGCTGTGCTTTGGCATGAGATGCTCGCCGGCTGAGACAATATATGTTGACTCACACCATTTTGTTGATATCAAAGAAGGATCCAATCAAGTATATCTTCGAGAAGCCTGCCTTGTCTGGAAGAATAACAAGATGGCAGATGATCTTGACTGAGTATGACATCTAATATACGACCTAAAAGGCTATCAAGGGAAGTGTGTTGGCAGACCATTTGGCACATCAGGCAGTGGATGATTACCAGTCTATGAACTTTGAATTCCCAGATGAGAATATCATGTTGGTAACTGATTGTGAGACACCTGGACCGGATGAAGGACCTGAGGAAGGATCCCGATGGTATATGTACTTTGATGGAGCTTCAAACGCTTTGGGTAATGGAATTAGCGCCGTGATCATATCTCCTAAAGGCTCTCATACTCCGTTTACCGCCCGACTATGTTTCAACTGCACCAACAACATGGCGGAGTATGAAGCATGCATTATGGGTCTTCGAGCAGCAATTGACCTAAGGATTAAATTTCTGAGTGTCTTCGGAGATTCTGCTCTCGTGATCAGTCATATCAAAGGAGAGTGGGATATAAAACACCCAAATCTTATTCCTTACATGGAGTATGTATTGATGTTGCTTCCCCATTTCGAGGAGATAACCTTTGAACACTTCCCTAGAGAGGAGAATCAGTTAGCGGGCGCGCTGGCTACGATGTCTTCTATGTTCAAAGTCAATTGGGACAACGAGGCTCCCCGGATCATTATTGAAAGATTGGATGAACCTGCACATTATTGTGATCTTGAAACTGAGGAGGTAACAGAAAAGCCCTGGTATCATGAAGTGAAGAGGTATCTTGAAGCTCAGGAGTACCCCGAGGGTGCATCTATTAATGATAATAAGTTTCTGAGGAGGTTTGCGGCAAAGTTCTTCCTCAGTAATGACATCCTTTACAAGTGAAACCATGATTCAACCTCACTGCGTTGTGTGGATAAGATTGAAGCAGAAAGGATCATGGCCGAGCTGCATGAAGGTACGTTCAGAACTCATTCCAGTGGACACACCATGGCAAGGAAAATCCTTCGGGAAGGATATTATTGGTCCACAATGGAAGCCGACTATTATCAGCATTCTCGGACATGTCACAAGTGCTAGGTCTATGCTGATAAGGTGCAGATACCTCCAGTTCCTCTGAATGTTTTGACAGCGCCTTGGCCTTTTGCAATGTGGGGCATTGATATGATCAGCGAGATCAGACCTACGGTATCCAATGGGCATCGTTTCATCCTGGTAGCTATTGATTACTTTACGAAGTGGGTTGAAGCAGCTTCTTTTGCTACTGTAGCCAAGAACGTCGTGGCACGGTTCATTCGGCACAATTTGATCTGTCGGTACGGTGTACCAGAGAGGATCATTACGGGCAACGGTACCAATCTCAACAACAAGATGATCACTGAGCTCTGCGAGCAATTCAAGATACAACATCATAACTCCTCTCCCTACCGGCCAAAGATGAATGGGGTTGTCGAAGCGGCAAATAAGAACATTAAGAAAATTGTGCAGAAGATGACAGTGACATACAAAGATTGGCACAAGATGTTACCATTTTATCTTCACGGATACCATACCTCAACACGGACGTCAACAAGGGCAACACCCTATTCCTTGGTTTACGGCATGGAGGCAGTCTTACCTATTGAAGTTCAGATACCCTCTCTCCGAATCATGAAGGATGCAGGTTTAAGCGAAGATGACTGGATTCAGACCCGGCTTGATCAACTGAACCTAATCGACGAAAAAAGACTTAATGTTATTTGTCATGGTCAGACATACCAAAAACGAATGATCAAGGCATTTAACAAGAAAGTTAGACGACAAGAGTATCAAGTTGGGGACCTGGTAATGAAGCGCATTATCTTACCTCAAGGTGATCCCAGGGGCAAATGGACCCCTACTTACGAAGGGCCATTTGTGGTTAAGAACATTTTCTCAGGAGGAGCTATGATTCTAACCACCATGGATAGTGACGACCTTCCTCACCCCGTCAATGCAGACATAGTGAAAAGATACTACGCATAATCAAAGACCCGCTAGGTCGACTGGCCTAGGCAAAAATAAGGGCTTCCCAGCGAACCAAAAGGGTTCGAGCAAAAATAAGGGATGAAAATAAAAAAATCTGTGCACCCGGCAAGTCGAAAACCTGAAAAGGTGGCTTGGGCAAAAATGGGTATCCCAGTGGACTGAAAACCCAAAAGGGCGGTCCAGGAAAAAGTTAGGGATCAAAGCGTAACACTATGTCTCATTGGATCCCCTCGCATCCAGACTTCGGTATCGACCATCAAGCTCGTACGTCATTAATCAATCAGATTCATCTTCAACTAAGCAGCAAAGTGATGAGATACTTGAAGATATAAAGGCAATAACAGAGTTGGAACCCAGTGGGATTATTCACATAACTGTTTTGTTTCCTTTTCACAACTTGTATAAATTCTATTTGTTCGGCGGTGTTCTCTTACTAGGACGTCAGCCTCTTGTATAAAAAACGCCTATTTACAGGCCAAACTTCAAAATCAATACAAATTCATTTTCAGACAAATATCTTTTTTCCTTTATCTGTTTTGTTTTGCAAAGAACGTCCAAAGTTCCTTTTTTTTATATATGCATTTGACATTAATTGTTGATCATAAATATTTACATGCGAAACGAAAGATGAGTTACTGGTAATAATAGAAACAGGGGCAATAAGAATTGCCCGAACTGTACAAGTTGCTCTGTCCACCAGGTACCAAGGTACATCCAGCTGAAGAATATGGCTAAGATACCTTCATTCCCCGTAGGGTAAGACAACAATGATAACTCTCTCAGCTGAGACATGCAACTACGGACGAATCAACAATACTCTCCCCAAGCAGAGTTCATCCACCATCAGCGCTAAAAAGGTTTGGTATCCCCAGAAGGTCTTAATATTCCTCAGCGGAGTTTATCATTAAAATCATCCCCAGCGGAGTTTATCATTAAAATCATTCCCAGCAGAGTTTATCATTGAAATCCCCAGCAGAGCTTATCAACAGAATCCCCAGCGGAGTTTATCGTTAAAATATTCAGCAGAACATCTCTTCCCCACAGAGTTTTTCCCCTCAGAATAATCTCTTCATCAGTTTATTCCCCAACAGAGTTCTTTTCTCCTGCAGGTTTATTCTCACAATCATCTTCGTCCACCGTCCCTGGCGGAAGCGAAGCATTCAAATTTATTCTCCAGCAGCTCCGGGATTTATTTTCCCCAGCTAAAACATTACATGTCCATACATCATGATACATGCATATACGCATCATACTATACAATCTCATTTATATTAAGAACATCATTGTTTGATCCATATCATGCATTGCATAAAACTGACCTTTACCTTTCAGGAAAGATACAATCAAAATTCAAGTTATGAAGCCCGGGTACGACCGGATAGTATCTTGATTTCTACACCATATTGTGAAGCCCGAATTATGACCGGATAATAATATCATACTACCGCGAAGCCTAGATTACGACCAGATAGTGATATCTCTCAAAAGTAAGTTATGAAGCCCTGAGAACGACCAGATAATAGTTTATTCCCCAGTGAGCCATGAAGCCCGGATTACGACCGGATAGCAACTCAGTAAGCACCATGAAGCCTGGATTCGACCAGATAGTGGTATATCATAAACACAAGCCGTGAAGCCCGGATCACGACCGGATAACAGTTCAGCAAGTTATTGTGAAACCTGGATTACGACCAGAAAGCAATACAAGACCATGAAGCCTGGATTACGACCAGATAATGGTAGAAGATGTTGTGAAGACTGGATTACGACCAGATAGCAACCAAGAGTACTACGAAGCTTGGATTTCAATCAGATAGTGGTATGATACATCGTGAAGCCTGGATTACGACCAGATAGCATTAAGAGACATTGTTGAACTCGGGTTATGACCGAATAACAGTTTACCCAGCCAGTTACTATGAAGCTCGTATTTAATCAGATATTAGTAAAACCAACCGTCAAAGGGAAGACCGGATAACCACTTGATTTATTCTGAAGACTGGATTTCGACCAGATAAGAAATGAGGTACTGTGAAGAGTGGATTCAACCAGATAGCAGTACGTGACACCATGAAGCCTAGATTCGACCAGATAATGGTATAACACATCGTGAAGCCTGGATCACGACCAGATAGCGGTATAAGACACTATGAAGCTTGGATTCCGACCAAATAGCAGTTTACATGGACAGTTACTAAGAAGCCCAGAGTCGGCCGGATAATAGTGTGCCTTAAATTCAAGTTAAAGCCCGGATGCGACCGAATAACCACTTGATTTGTCCTGAAGCCTGGATTTCGACCAGATAAGAAGTGAGAAATTGCAAAGCCTGGATTACAACCGGATAGCAAGTTTAATCTCATCTCCCCAGTAAGTCACTGTAAAGTCTGGATTGCGACCAGATAGCAGTCGGTCTTATCACTATGAAGAATGGGTTACGACCAGATAGTAGTTCACTCTCACCTATTCAACAGAGACGATTCCCCAGTAGAATAACGGACGACTGAAGCTCCTAAAGTTCTATTTCTCCTAAGATAAAGAACAGCATTCCCTAGCGGAATCTCCCCAAACAACAGGTATACAAGCTCTCACTAAGGAATCTCTTACGCAATCGACACTACTTCGGATGGAATCTTTAAGCCCATATCCCATCATCAATCTCCAAATGGCATCTGTAAGCCCATTCCCGACATCACAAGACAAATACTACTTCATGCGAGTGCAAATTTCTGGGCACTCTAGTGTTCAATCATCTTCCACCTTCGGATCACGAAAGGCCCGAACGCCAATCTATATCCTCAGGTTTAAGAAGATTGAAAAGGGGCAACTTTTTTACCCCAAAATTTTCCCTCCCATATTCCTCAAGACATGTCAAGAATCATCTCCAAGTTGTTCAAGATGGCTCAAGAGTTGGACAGTCAAATCACCTCCTAAGGTAGTCAATTCAAAATTAGGGTTTTGTGTTGCATTAAGGTACTCACATCCAAATGGTCTCAAATGCTCCCCAATGTCCAAATATGTTCTCAAGTTCATCCATGTCAAATTTCAAGCCTTGCAGAGGAAGTTTGGTCAGTCAATTGCTCAAGAGGTCCAAAAATCGACTATGCTAGGGCAAAATTCAACTGTGACCCAAATGCAGTCAAACCTCAAGATTTTTTGTCAAAATTCTCATTTTGAAGGATAATTCATCATTTTATCAAGGGTTGATCATGATTCATCAAGGATTGTTCAAAATTCATCAAGATTCAAAAGTTGCTAAATTAGGGTTTTGTAGGAAAAGTCAACTCAACTTTGACCAAGCATAACTTTCTCATACTTTATGAGAAATGACCCATCCAAAGCTCATTTTGAAGAAGATGAAATTTCATATAATCCATCTTCACACCCCAAGATCAAGAAATGCTCTCACAAAAAGTTACAAATTTGGACATTATAGGTCATTTTTGAAAGTTAACAAAAACACCTTTTTTGCCAAAGCTTATAACTTGAGAATGGAATATCAAAATGAGATGAGACAAAAAGGTTGGTTAGAGGACATCTCAAGGTTTCTAAAAAGTCCAAGAAAACTTCTAAAAGTTCAAAAGTTAAGAAGTTATGCATTGTTGAAGTAGGGCATTTTTCCAAAATTGCCAAAGGTCAACTATCCTCAAAACTCCAATTTTTGACAAAAGGGCCCACTTTTTTCCACTTGATTTGGTCTTGTCACACCACACACGTGTCCCATCTTCAATTTCATGACCAATTATTTATTTTTCTATTTTTTTTTTAATTTTTATTGATTTAATTCATTTTAAATCAATATTAATTCAAATAAAATCAAAAAATTAATGGAATGAGATTTTTTTTATCATTACAGCTTGCAAATATCAGGATACACTCAATCAAATTCGTGTCAAGCATTGTTGTGCACACAATATTTGATTTGAGGCATTTTTGGAAACTTGTTAATGGAAGATCATATGAAATCATGATTCATCAATTCCTATGGATTCAAGCCCAAGTTTTAACCTAAATGCATTCCAATATACATGTACAAGCGAGGCATATAAAGAACACGACCAGAAACTGCAAGAAATGGCCATACAAGAATTGAAAAAAGCTTGCAAAAGTGTGAGATCAAAACCCTGGTTAGAGCACGATTCAACCTAAGATCTCAATGCTACTCCCTTGCCTGACATCCAGTGGAGCTAAAGCAATCAAAACCAGGCCTTGAGACCACTTGAAACGCGTTGTAAGTCATCCTGAACATAGCCATGTGCACGAATTCGTAACCTTGGATTCTTGCATTTTCTTGCCAAATTATTGATATATTTGTGATCCTTGCATAAATTACAAGCATTCTGCATTGTTTGATTTCATTTTTGTGGCTTATAACCCTGTATCCAAAGCTAGGGTTCGTGTTCTTGCTTTTTAGGTATTTTTTATACAGGCAAAATCAAGACCAACCATGGACATGGTTGTGTTTAGGGAAGAGAGACGAACACATTGATGTTCTCCATTTGCATTTATATGGCCTGTAACTCATGTTAGGATGGCCCCTGCGAATTTTGCTACGGACTCAAATCCGCAGGAAATAAACCAGGTTGTTCAAGGAAGAAGACGACCACGCGTCCTCTCCCAATTGGATGATTCAAAGATTACGCGCTTTTATTTTTTTTATTCAGGCATAATTGATTGTTGTGCATATAATATTTATTGTTTATCTTATTAACAAAAAGGACCAATAGCTTAGCTGGCAAGGCGTTAGTGTATGATCCATTGGGACCTGGGTTCGAATCCCAGGTCCCCCAAAACTTTGTTGCATTTTATTTTTAGGCAATTCCATGCAGCGCTCAAAGCAAGGCTCACCATATGCCCTTGTCCAGATACTTGCCAAGTTGCTTCAGATCAGATCCATTGGTCAACACTGCAAGCTCACCATACACTCTAGTCCACAGGCGCGCATGAGACCCTGAAAGTCAAACAAGGCTTGGACATATTGGGCCTCAGAAATGCTATTTTCACACTCAAATTGGGCCCAACACCCCCCCTTTTGGTTATTTCTTTTCTTTTAATATTTTATTTATTTACTTGTTTTATTTTTATTCTTAATTAATTACTAACCAAATAATTAATATTTTTCTTAATAAAATCAGAAAACATAAAAATATTATTTTTATTAATTTCATTATTTTTGTAAATAAATAATTTAATTGACTTAGTTTTAATTAGGTATAATTTTAACATTTTTGCAATAAATTAAAATTAATTAGAATATTAGGTTTTAACAATTTTGACCATTTTATTTTTATTTCCTTAAATATAAAAAATCCAAAAATATCTTTTTTTAATTAATTAATAATTAGTTTAGGTTTAATTTAATTTAATCCAAAAATAACAAAAATCTTTTCTTTAAATAAAAAGGGGTCAAAACCCTAAAAATGCGCCGATCTTGATTTTCTTGCACGCGATTCATTTGATTCCAATTTTGTAATTGTTTCCCGGTATGTAATAATTAATTAGGACTTTATTTATTTATCATTTTATTTTTACTTTCCGCAATTTAAATTAAAGGGTTTGTTTTTGGCGATGTAAATACCCGACGCCTTGTAATAGCTTAGATTTAATTTCCCGCAATTTAATTTCCGCACAATATACAATGTTAGATTTTTGATAATAGGGAATGCATGACAAGATCCAATGTATGAACTTAAAATCAACATAGCTCACCCATAACATATACAGATAAAATTAACCGAAATAACACACTTACACATGCCACTCTTAGGGTACACCTCACTTGGTTGCCTCGAACGTGGTCATTGAGTATAGGAAGTATTAGAGGTCGCCCTCTTGTCCAAAGATCATAGTTGCCTCGAAACGATTGCCTCGAAAAAATGATCTAGGATATTAGGGTTACCGCTAAGGCGTCCTAACATTGCTTTAGTGACCACACGTCCCTTAATCGAATTGACCCGAAAATTCCAACGACGATTCTACCTACTCCTCAATAGTGGGATAACATTGTCTAAAGGACATTAGCACAGTTTAATTCCTTTTTCGAGTAAGTAGATGGTTCTTAAGTACTTGCTCATTTTAAAACAAAACAAAACTTTTCGCACTGACACTCTCTTCAAAACAAAAACTCTTTTCAAACCCACAAACACAAAGAAAAGCGAACTTTTGAAAACACAATGAGCAAGTACCTAAGAGCCCGTGGATAACCACAGATAGAAAGGGTGCTAACACCTTCCATTTCTATAATCTACCTCCCGAACCCGAGAAATATCTAAAAAAGGAATTTTTCTGTGCTTTTTTCCTTTCCTTGTTGGATAAAATAAAAGACAATGGCGACTCTTGCTTACCGCGACATTTTGCAAAAACAAACGCAAACGCGAACCAGCATTCCAAAACAGTCAGTTATCATTCCCATCGATCACAAGGTCCAAATCCCTTATTTAAGGATCATGAAGGATGTGGGTTTGAGAGAAGACGACTAGATCCAGACTCGACTTCATCAATTGAATTTGATCGATGAGAAGAGACTTACTGCTGTCTGTCATGGTAAAATGTATCAAAAACGGATGATCAAGGCTTTCAACAAAAAAGTCAGACGCCAAGAATATCAAGTCAGGGATCTAGTGATCAAGCGCATCATACTTCCACAAATTAATCCCAGGGGAAAATGGACTCCCACATACGAAGGGTCATTTGTGATCAAAAGCATTTTCTCGGGTGGAGCCATGATTCTGACCACCATGAACGATGACGACCTTCCTCACCCAGTCAATACAAACATAGTGAAAAGATACTACGCATGATTAAAGACCCGCTAGGTTGACTGGCCTAGGAAAAAATAAGGGCTTCCCGATGAACCAAAAGGGTTCAGGCAAAAATCATGGATGAAAACGAAAAATCTGTACACCCGGGAAGTCGAAAACCTGAAAACGCGGCTTGGGAAAAAAAGGGTATCCCGGTGGATTAAAAACTCGAAAGGGCAGTCCAGGAAAAAGTTAGGGATGTAAAGCGTATCACTATGTCCCATTGGATCACCATGCAAGCAGACCTCAGTATCAACTATCAAGCTCGAACGACACCAATCATCTAGTCAGCTTCGGACAAGCAGCAAAGTGATGAGACACTCGAAGACATAGCGACAATAGCAAAATTGAAACTCAATGGCATTATTACACATAGCTGTTTTCTTTTCTTTGTACACAATATTGTATATCTTTCATTTTCACGGCGGCATTCTCTTACTAGAACGTCAGCTTCCTTGTACAAAAGCGCCTGTTATAGGCCAACTTCAAGAAATCAATACAAGTTATTTTTACAAAACCATTTGTTTTTTCTTTTTCTGTTCTGTTTCGCAAAAATGTCCAATGGTTTATTCTTGACATATGCATTTGAGTATAATTGTTGTTCACAAATATTTGCATAGGAAACAGAAAGACAATTGCTCGTAACTTAAGAAACAGGGGCAAAAAGCTAAAAAGAAATGTCAAGCCTGACAGTTACTCTATTCAGCGGGAACAGGGGCATAGACAACTTTAAAACAAGGTCATCTCAGCATACGACCCCATGACATCTACACTCCTCACAGAGTGGAGGAAACTAAAGCTTTGACATCGGCTTCCTCAAACAGGAGTTACTCTCCCCAGCCAAGTTCCTTCAGAGAACTGATATCTATAGCCCCCATCCAAATTTTATAATAGCAAGTGATTCATAAAGTTGTCTCTCAAGCATAGTTTATTTCTCTGAATATGGAAGCCCAATCCCCAACATGGCTTATTCCTCCAGCTACAGAGATTCATCCCCTGCAGAGTTATTCTCAAGCAGGGTCACTCCCCGGAAGAATATCCGTAAACAAGGAGAAAATCCCCAGCATAATCATCTCCGATTCACCATCCCCAATAGAAATGAAGGGTTCAACATCCTAATGCTCTCCAACAGCAGTCCGGGATTTATTTTTCTCGACTAAAAATTACTGCAATAGCATCTCATATTCATGCATCATGGCATGCACATACATATTACATACAACATAATCTCATTTATTTTGAGAACATCATCACACAATGCATTTCATCCATCGCATATAATTAATCTTGTACCTTTTCAAGAAAGATGGTTATCATCCATAATTCCAATAATTCAGGAGTAAATCCATGAACTTATACATGTCACATATGCAGACAACTAATGGAAAATCAGTTCCCGAAACCAAACGGGTCAACTAACCTACGTGATCAGACGAAGTAACCCTACGACCCAGGTTCCTTCTCATAGCCCTAATATCCAGGCTTTTATTTCGAAGTAACCCTACTATCCAGGTTCCTTCTCATAGCCCTAATATGCAAGCTTTCATTTCAAAGTAACCCTACGACCCAGGTTCTTTCTCATAGCCCTACTATCTAGGCTTTCATTTCGAAGTAACCCTATGACTCAGGTTCCTTCTCATAGCCCTACTATCCAGAATTTCATTTCGAAGTAACCCTACGACCCAGGTTCCTTCTCATAGCCCTACTATCCAAGCTTTCATTTCGAAGTAACCCTACTATCCAGGTTCCTTCTCATAGCCTACTATTCATGCTTTCATTTCGAAGTAACCCTACTATCCAGGTTCCTTCTCATAGCCCTACTATCCATGCTTTCTTTTCTAAGCAACCCTACTATCCATGTTCTTTCTCTTTTATCTCCGGACAACAATTTACAACACTATAAGACCTGAACCAGACCAGATATGATCGATTTCACATTTCCCCAGTAAGTCATTGTACAGCTTGGACCCTGACCAGATATGTAGTTCACTCCTGCCTCCTCAATCAAGAGTTAATTCCCCAATAGAGTAATGGACAACCGAAGCTCCTAGACTCTATTTCCCAGGACATAAATTAACATTCCCCGGTGAAATCCTCCTCAACGGCAGGTATAGGAATTCTCATAAAGGAATTTATTATGCAAACGTCACATTCTCTGGATGGCATCTTTTAAGCCCATCTCCGACGATTCTCCATCGCCTTCCAAATGGAATCTGTAAGCCCTTTCCTTATATCACCGATCAGTATTACTTCATGCAAGTGCAAATTTCCGGGCACTCTAGTGTTCAAACCTCTTCCACCTTCAGATCACGAAAGGCAGACCAACCAATCTACATCCTCAGGTTTAAGAAGATTGAATAGGGGAAGCTGTTGTACCCCAAAATTTTCCCTCCCATTTTTCTCAAGACATATTCCTAGAGGTCCTCAATTGCTCAAGTTGACTAAGTATTGACCAGACAAATCCTCCTCCTAAGACAATGAGCCTCAAACTAGGGTTTCACTCCTCATCAAGATGTTTGACTTCTAAGGGTCCTAAGTGACTTCCATTGCCCTAATATGTTTCCAAGATCATCCATGCCATGTTTCATGCCTTGCACAAGAAGTTTGCTCAGTCAACTGCTCAAATGCCTGAAAATCAACTATGTTAGGTCAAAAGTCAACTGTGACCCTCATACACTCAAACTTCAATATTTTTGATCAACATCAACATTTTGAAGTAATATCCATCATTTTATCAAGGGTTGATCATGATTCCTCAAGGAATGCCCCAAATTTATCAAAACTCATAAGTTGCTAAATTAGGGTTTCTATAGGAAAAGTCAACCAAAGTTTGACCAGACATAACTTTCTCATACTTTATCAGAAATTTCTCATCCAAGGCTCATTTTGAAGAGAATTTAATTCCCCTCATCTCATCTTCAGCCCTCAAGTCCAAAAAGCGCACTTATGAAAAGATATAAATTCAAACATTATAGGTCATTTGAAAAAGTCAACAAAAACACCTTTTGGGTCAAAGCTTCTTACATGAACGTGGAATACCCAATTGAGATGAAACCAAAAGGGTTGTTTAGAGGACATCCTAATATTTCTAAAAAGTCCAAGAACACCCTCTTAGGGTCAAAATTGAGAGAGATATGCATTGTCAAAGTTGGTCATTTTAGGAAATTTGCCCAAAGTCAACAATGCTCAAAAATTGCATTTTTTCCACATGGGCCCATTTTTTCAAGATTGAATCTCAGTCCTAGCATCGTCCAAGACCTATAGGACCCTCTATGCCTTTTTATTTTTGTTTATTTAATTTATTTTGATTTTTATTCATTTAAATTCAAATAAAATCAAATAAAATCAAAATAAATCAAACTTATGGAATGAGATTTGTTTTGCATTGAATTATAGATCATGCAAGCTGTATAACCTCAAGAAAATCGTGCCAAACCAAAAAAAGAGGAAATCTCCAATTTTGGAAAGATTTGAATCAAAAATTCAAGACCATCAATCTCTTGATTCTCTCTAAGATTTATTGACCTAATTGGATTCATTATTTATACAAAAGCTTTGTGAACCCTAGAGGAAGAGAATTCACACGCAGCCTGCTTCCCTAGAGCAAAAACAAAACTCAATTTTTTGTCAAAAAAGTGCAGACTAGATCTTCCTCCATAGGCCAGTTCAGAGCATTCTAAGGATCAAACCATATTCCTAGACACTCACTGAAACTGTTGCAAGCATTATCAAGGCCTGGAGCATCAAGAATCGCGCGCTAGCCACATCACGGTTTCCCTTCTTTCCAAAATCGATTACGATGATTCTTGAATCATAAACATGTTTTAATTATATATTTGTGCTTGTTATCATATTTACAACATACTTGATTGGTTTGATTGAAGTTTGAGTGCAGGTATGGACATCTGTCATGGCTAGGGTTTCGGAGCTCCAATTTGAGGAACCCTAGTTAGAGGCAAAATTAGGCAAAATTGAGGACAATTTCATGTTCAGAGATTAATTTACAATTGATCTGTGGTTTTGGATGGAATTTATTCTGCTTGGATTGCATTTTTTATGTTTGCAGGTTTGTAGCCACACACAAAAACCGTCACTATAGCCTATAGTGAGGAGTTTGTCCGTAGGTAAAAACCCAGTGCCAAAAGCCACAGTCTTGGGAAGAAGACAATTAGGTGGAAGACTCCCATTGAGATATTTGAATCACGCGTGTTTTTTTTTGGGAAATACTACTTTTCTTGCTTTATGTTTTATTTGTTTGATTATATTAACGAATGATCCAATGGCACAATTGGTAAAGGCGACACATTTGGAAGAGAGAGGACTTAGGTTCGAGTCCCAGGTCCAGCATTTTGCTATTTTCTGAATAATTCTTGTAGGTTCCAGTGTATGGCACCCTCATACGTACACCATACACCTAAGATCCACCACCATCAGATCATGTCCTGGCCAGATCTCACGCCTCCAGGATGAAGTCACATGGTGGACCACCCAAAAGCCACCACGCTAGATCCATCGCAGGATATGGGCTGACATCAATCTGGGCCTGTCCAGTTCTTCTTCACACCTCCAGGACTACTTTCACACCTGGCCCAATCTAATTTTTCTTTTTTAATTTCTTTTATTTATTTTAACAATTTGTTTAATTATTTTTACAAAAAACAAAATCGTTTTTTATTAAATCATAAAATCATAAAATCATCAAACATTAGAATTAGGTTTTTTTAATAATTAATTTCATTAATTAATTAGATTAATTTAATTAGGGAAATTTAAATTCTTTTTTCATAATTAAAATAAATTATAAAATTAGAGTTAATTTGCAAATATTTAATTTTCTCAATAAAAAAATCACAAAAACATTAAAATCAGATTTTTCATAAAATATTTTATTTCATGAATTACTTAGATTAATTTAACTAGGGTAATTTAAATTCATTTTTTCCATAATTAAAATCAATTAGAAAATTAGGGTTAATTTGCAAATAGTTAATTTTCTCAATCAAAAAACAACAAAAATATTTTCTTTGATTTCCTTTGATTTTAGACTTTGATTCCCGTATTTAATTCGTCGTGCGGACAATATTTTATTTTTAATTCCAATTACTGTATTCGCTTAGAGTTTGTAATAGATTTTAATTAGGGTTTATTTTGCTATTTGCATATACTATTTTCCCCCGATTTTTGGTTATGTAACCCCCTCCTCGAAGCCTTGTAATAGTGTAGATTTACTTTTCCGCTTTTAATTTTCTACAACTATAAACTGTCTAGATGTATGGATAATAGGCTTGTATGCAAAAGATAAACCAAATTAATACAGTAGAAAACCCTAATTGTGCAAAGATAAATAAATTGAAAAATAAAGACTTGCACATGCTCACTCTTAGGGTTTGCCCCACTTCGTTTACCTTAGGTAAACAATCATGAAGTATAGGGAGTCTTAGTGGTTGTCCTCTAGTCCTAAAAGATCACAAATGACCCATTCGAATGTTGCCTCAGAAAGATCTTTAGGACTCTAGGGTAATTACTAAGATTTTCTAACCATTGCTTTAGTGATCGTAATTGTCCCTTTCGTCTCTTACAATTGTCCCTTGAACTCCAATGATGGAGCTACCTACTCATTAATAGTAGGATAACGTTGTCTAAAGGAAATAAGGAAACGAACAGACTTTTTCGAGTAGGTAGAAACTTTTAGGTACTTGCTCAAAACAACATTTTTTACACTTACACTTTCAAACAAGCTTTTCAAACTAAAGTTTTCACAAACATTTTATCACACCCTTGAGGACTGATACAAGGGTTACCATAAATTGAAATGCCGCACTAAGGCAAAATTTCAAAACTTTTTCAAAAACACAAACACACGAAAGCAATTTCAAAAATGAGCAAATACCTAAGAGCCTGAAATTCTGGCAACAGATACTTAATGTCACAGTGAATGTTATGACACCGTATATGACACACTTCAAGACAGTAAATTTAAAAACAGTAAAGAACACAATCAATTGTTAACCCAGTTCAGTGTGTAACAACACCTACTCTGGGGGCTACCAAGCCAGGGAGGAAATTCACTATAAGAGATATTAATTCTGGAATAAACCAACCAATTTATCTCCTTCACTTAAGACCTACCCAATGCAACTTCAATCTAAGTTCAACTTAAACCTGAGTTCCTACTCACTCCCCCTCAATCACAGTAGTGATACTAAACTATTGATTAATGAGATTATGAAGACACTCTTCAGTACAAACACTTGATTTTTCTTCACAGTTTTAATCAAGTGACAAACACTCGTGCTTCAAAGCTTTGAGTGACAAACAACCCTAACTTGATTTTGCTTCAAAGATTTAATCAAGTGACAGAAACACTCGTGCTTCAAAGCTTTGAGTGATACACAACCCTTACAATCAAATCCTACTCCAAGTCACTTATCACAATGATAATTGCTTGGCTCACAGTAGTTACAACTATATAATCCCTTATTGATCTTCTGTCAAAAATTATATTTCACCATTAATCTTCATGAGGAATATATAGGCCGACTATTCTTCAGTTAGGGCTTCCATGAAAATAGCTAGGGTTAACTAAAGTTAACCTAAAGACTTGGTCTTAGGCTTTCATCATACCAGTTTAGGGTTAAGCAAGGTTAACCTCATGTCCACGTGAGCATCTGATCTGGACTGTATATATCAACTCAGAGAAGCATATCAGATTCCTAAAAATCTCAAGAATAACAAATTTGCACAAATGTTAGATCAGTACATGATGTCTTAACATTGGTTATGACAACAAGAATCCTGCTCACTGATTTTGGTAGAATACACTATATATGATCATTGTTTAATGATCATGATAAACACCTCATACTGAGAAGTTCCTGTATGACATTCTTTTCTGCATAATGTACCTTTATCCCAGAATGTTATGACATCAGTCATGACATTCACAACTCTGGTTTTACCAAAAAAATGCCAACAAACAAACACTTACAAACTCCCCCTTTGGCAAATTTTTGGCTAAAACCCCTAAACAATCAGAGATTAGAATGCAACAGAATTTTTAACAACAGCTACCAAGTCTAATTCTACCAAAATTACCACAAATTCTTCTCCCCCTTTTTAGCCATAAAGAGGCCAAAAATACTTGTACTTTTAAGTTATACAGTCATCCAAAAGGAATAAAACAAACACAAAAATAATAAGAAGTCATTTGGCAGCAACAAGTTCTAGCATCAATCTTTTCAACAACACTGATCTTCAGGCATTGTCATCTCCCGAGGAAGCACTATCTTCATCATTATGCTGGTCTTCATCAGCATCCTCTTCCCTTATTTGTTCTTCATTCTCCTCATGTTCTAGTCTAGCAATCAGCTCTTCAAGAGTCCTTTTTCTTGTATCAAGCTCTCTGCAGGTTTCTTTTAGCACAGCTATAACATTAGTTTTCTTGGAATGAGATTTGACAGTTGATGTCTCAGCAGATGTCATAACAATGTCAGGGACATGTGTTCCCTGAAACAACTTATAGTGCAAACCAAGAGCAGGGGCTCTTTTGCATACAGAGTCTTTTTCAACCAGAATATCAGGATACTGAGCAATGATTATACCACACAGGAGAGAGGGAAAAGCAATAGGGCCTTTAATAGCACAGCTTCCAACATGTTTCAATGTTTGATCAAAGATGTACTTGCCATAATCAAAGTTTGTCCTGGTTCCAACAGCATAGATAAATCTTCCCAATCCTGTGGAAATGGTGGATTTGTGGTTGGTGGGAACCCAGTTAGCTGCACCAATTTTGTGCAGTATGGCAAACTTCATGCTCAGCTTGCTTGCATTTAGCTTTCCTTTCAAGGGCCAGTGCTTGACTTGCTTGGCAGTGATGGTTTGACAAACTTGGTTGTCAGTAACTTCAAGCTCAGGTTGAGTATCATCAGGCCTTCCTAGGAAATTGTTTATCACAATAGGATAGAAATTTATCTTTCTTCCTCTCACATAAACACTCATAAAATCAGCTGACTTTCCATCAGCACATCCATCAGACAAATTTACTATGAATTCTTTGACAAGAATCTCATAGCAGTTGGAAAACTTGACCACTGTTTTCATCAGGCCAACAACTTTGATTAGATCCACGATTTCCTTACACTCAATAGCACTGTTGTTCAGCTCTCTCTCCAAGGCAATCCTTTTCAGAAACACATACTTCCACCTGCTTGCATTTTCTGGATGGTGAAAGGAGATATTGTCAATGGCAACTTTAGGGACTTTAGGCAGTTTGCTAGAAGAGGGTTTCTTCCTGAGAGGAATGTCTGGAACATTGCTCTCAACATCAAAATCAAAGTCTGATTCCTCATCAGATTCAGAGGGTTCAGGATCCTTCCTTTTCTTGGCTATTGGTTGTCTCAAAGGTTTTGAGAGACTACCAACATGTACTTTAGCTTTTACCTTCCCTTTCCCTTTCGACATTCTAGCTTTTTGATCCTTCTCAGCTTCTACTCTAGTCTTGTTCTCAGACTTAGTTTTCTTATGAACATCTTTAGTAGCCTTCTCTTTGGAGGGGCTTTGGGCAGCATTCTGCTTTTTTTTTCTGCTCATCATCCTTCTAGCTATGCTAGGGTTGATATTAGCAATTAAATCATTATCAGAGTATTCTTCATCAACATCAATAATCGGGGGTTCAACAGCCTTGTCAGAAGGGTTCTGGTGATCATCATATTTTTCTAGAGATTTCCTAATGTTGTCATCAGGTGTCTCAACATTCTGAGTGACATCTGGATCCATTTCTACATTAGGACTAGAAGTTTCTTGGTTCAAAGGTACATAAACGCCAGGAACAAAGTGATTCTCATTAAGAATCCTAGTGACTAGTCTGGCAATAACTTGATGTACATAAGCAGAACCTTCCCTATTTGCTATCTCTGGAGGAACAGAAGATGATGGTTGAGAAGATTTACCAGATGGAGAGGCTTGTGATCTTCTTGCATGTCTGGTTCACAGCTTCTTGACCTTAGTGGGATCAGCTGCCAGTTCATGAAGAGGAGTTATCTCAAGAACATCAGTATCCATGCAGTTTGTGATTGCCCTAGGTTCGCTGTCAGAGGATGCGGAAGAAGCTGTCGCCTTTGAAAAAGATGATGACATGGATTGTTGAGACATTTTGAGTGATTTAGAAAACAAGTAACAGCGAGAGTGACATCTTTTTTTGAGAGAATGGAGATTGTTACAGAAACGCGAGAAGAGGGAGATATATGAATGTCTATTCAACTTCTTAAAATTTTGGAAAGAAATAGGGAAACAAATGGTTAGCCCAATCAGAATAGACTTAACTAAAATATCTCTTTCATCCCTTGTTTTAAGCAAAATTAATTGCTACATCTCTTCATATTGGCAAATACCCAGCTTGCCCCTCAAATTTTCAAATTGACTAGCATCAAGTGCCTTGGTAAAAATGTCTGCCAATTGTAGTTCAGTGGCAACATGTTCCAGCTTAATCACCTTTTCCTCCACAAGATCTCTGATGAAGTGATGTCTAATGTCAATATGCTTAGTCCTGCTGTGCTTTATAGGATTCTTGGAAATGTTGATAGTACTCAGATTGTCACAGTACAATGTCATGACATCTTGTGTGACATTATACTCAATTAGCATCTGTTTCATCCAGATCATTTGAGAGCAGCTGCTACCAGCTGCTATGTATTCAGCTTCAGCAGTAGATAAAGACACACAGTTCTGTTTCTTGCTGAACCAAGAGACAATATTATTTCCCAAAAAGAAGCATCCTCCAGAGGTGCTCTTTCTATCATCAGCACTACCAGCCCAATCAACATCACAGTAACCAGACAGAATTAGTTCATATCCATGAGAGTACAACAAGCCATAGTTGTAAGTTCCACTCACATACTTCAGAATTCTTTTCACTTGGTTGATGTGACTTACTTTGGGTTCAGCCTGGTATCTTGCACATACTCCAACTGCAAAAGCAATGTCAGGTTTGCTGTCTGTTAAGTATAGCAGACTTCCTATCATGCTTTTGTACAAGCTTTGATCCACATTTGCCCCACTTGTGTCTTTGGACAGCTTTAAATGAGTAGGTGCATGAGTCCTTTTGTGACTGGCATTCTCCATTCCAAACTTCTTGACAATATTCTTTGCATACTTGCTTTGAGACAGAAAAATTGAGTCTTCCATCTGTGTGACTTGCAGTCCAAGAAAGTAGGTCAATTCTCCCATGAGGCTCATTTCAAATTCAGCTTGCATCTGGTCAGCAAAATGTTTAACCATTTTATCTGACATTCCTCCAAACACTATGTCACCAACATAAATTTGAGCTACCATTATCTTTCCTCCTTCATTTTTGACAAAAAGAGTTTTATCCCAGCCTCCTTTCCTGTATCCTTTGTCAGTGAGGAATTTTGTCAATCTGTCATACCAGGCTCTAGGAGCTTGTTTCAGGCCATATAGAGCTTTCCTCAATTTGTAGACATGATCAGGATAGTTTGGATCCACAAATCCTTTAAGCTGTTCCACATATACTTCCTCATTTAAGTACCCATTTAGGAAGGCGCTCTTTACATCCATCTGAAATAGCTTAAACTTAAGGAGACAAGCAACTCCCATAAGAAGTCTGATTGATTCCAGTCTGGCTACAGGAGCAAAAGTTTCATCAAAATCAACCCCTTCAACTTGAGTGTAGCCTTGAGCAACAAGCCTTGCCTTATTCCTGGTGACAACTCCTTCAACATCTGATTTGTTCTTGTAGATCCATTTTGTGCCAATAATGTTTGTTCCTTCTGGTCTAGGAACTAACTCGCATACTTCATGTTGCTTGAATTGGTTCAATTCATCTTGCATTGCTCCAATCCAGTATTCATCAGTCAAAGCCTCCTTAACATTTTTTGGTTCAATCTTAGATACAAAGCAAGAGTTTGAGATGATTTCTCTAGATCTTGTAATGACTCCACTGTTAGGGTCTCCTATGATGAGTTCCTTAGGATGATCTTTCTGAATTCTGATGGAAGGATCTTTGTTAGCTTCCTTTGATTCAGATTCTGATGAAGTAGTTTTAGGTACATCATCCTTTTTAGACACTTGAGTTGAAGTCTCAAAGAATGTCTCAACATCATATGGGACATTTGTTTCCTCATGGTAATCATCAACTATGACATTTATAGATTCCATCATAGCTTTGGTCCTGGAATTGAATACCCTATATGCTCTGCTGTTGGTAGAGTATCCTAGGAATATTCCTTCATCACTTTTAGGATCCATCTTTCTCCTTTGTTCATGATCTGTCAGAATATAACATTTGCTTCCAAAGACATGGAAGTACTTTACTGTAGGCTTTCTTCCTTTCCATAGTTCATAAATGGTGGATGATGTTCCCTTTCTCAAGGTGACCCTGTTATGGACATAACAGGTTGTATTCATAGCTTCAGCCCAAAAATGAATAGGAAGTCCTTTGGCATGTATCATTGCTCTGGAAGATTCCTGTATAGTCCTGTTTTTCCTTTCCACAACTCCATTTTGTTGAGGAGTTACGGGTGAAGAGAATTCATGATTGATTCCTTCTGAGGAACAAAACTCATCAAACTTACTATTTTCAAATTCCTTGCCATGATCACTTCTGATTCTGACAATGCATCCTTCTTTTTCTCTTTGAATTCTTTTGCACAGTTCCTTAAATACATCAAATACATCAGACTTTTCCCTAATGAAGTTAATCCAGGTAAATCTGGAAAAATCATCCACAACAACATACACATATCTCTTTCCTCCAAGACTTTCCACCTGCATTGGACCCATCAGATCCATATGTAGAAGTTCTAGCACCTTAGAGGTGGTTAGATGTCTTGTCTTTGGATGTGACATTCTAGTTTTCTTTCCAACCTGACATTCACCACAGACTCTCCCTTCATCAATTTGAAGCCTTGGAATCCCTCTGATTGCCTCCATGGATATGATCTTTTTCATCCCTCTTAGACGTAAATGACCAAGTTTTTGGTGCCACAGTTTCACTTCCTTTTCTTCTTTGGCTATAGAGCATACAGAAGAGTAACTAGTGTTCTCAGACTCCCATAAGTAGCAGTTGTCTTTTGATCTGACTCCTCTCATTACAACTTCTTGTTTTTCATTAGTTACAAGACATTCAGACTTGGTGAAGTTGACCTTGAATCCTAGATCACATAATTGACTGATACTTATGAGATTAGCAGTCAAGCCATTTACCAGCAACACTTCATTTAGGTTTGGAACTCCAGGGCAGTCCAAGTTTCTAACTCCTTTGATTTCTCCTCTAGCACCATCTCCAAAAGTGACATAACTAGCAGTATGAGGTTTAACATTATTCAGAAGATTCTTGATTCCAGTCATGTGTTTAGAGAATCCACTGTCAAAGTACCAGTCTTCCTTGGCAGAAACTCTGAGGGAGGTGTGAGCTATCAGGGCTGCAGACTTTTTCTTCCACTGTTGAGTATATGGTGCCTTGTTAGACTTAAGTTTTACAACTGGGATCTGATTAGGATATCCATATAATCTGAAGCAGAATGGATTTATGTGACCAAACCTTCCACAATGATGACATCTCCATCTTTGATACTTTTTCTTCATATTTCTCTGTTCTCGATGTTGAGTGCTATGTTGTGACATCTGCTTTGACATTTGTTTATCAGGCCTGATCTTCTTCTTGTCTACAGTAGATTTCTTTGCAGCCACAAATCCTAGACCAGACTTGTTTCCCACATTTTGTCCAGCCTGAAGGATTTCTTCCAACTTGTCAGTTCCATTTGTCAGCATCTTAACAGACTTGGTCATCTGATCAAGTTTTGAGTTTAGCATTTGAACTTCACCTTCGAGATGGTTTATAGTATCAGTGTCTGCCTTCTTTTCAGCCTCCAATTTTACTATGAGTTTTTTCTGTTTCTCATTTTGCTGGTAGACTTCAGCACTTCTGATACATAGCTTCTTGTAGGTGTCAGCAAGTTCTTTAAATGTCACTTCCTCATCACTGGAGTCAATATCAGAGTTACAAATACCAGCTAGTGCAGTGACTAGCTTAGCAGATTCTTCTTCAAAGTTACTTTCTGAGTCACAATCAGACCAAGTAATAGACATTCCTTTCTTTTGTTTCTTAAGAAAGGTAGGACATTCAGCTCGAATGTTCCCATATCCTTCACATCCATGACATTGGATTCCTCTGCTTTGATTTCCCTTTTCTTCAGACTTAGGTCTTCTGCTGGAGTCATAGGATCTGCTAATGTCAGAGGGAATGTTCTTGACATTTGACCTTGACTTTGGGTCCATTCTCTTGATGAGTTTGTTGAACTGTCTTCCAAGCATAGCTATAGCTTCTGAAATATTCTCTTCATCACCCTCCTTGTTTTCATCTTCAGTATCGGATACAAGTGCTATGCTCTTGTTTTTCTTGTCAACATTGTCACTGATCCCCATCTCAAAAGTCTGAAGTGACCCAATGAGTTCATCAACCTTCAAGTTGCAGATATCCTGAGCTTCCTCTATAGCAGTCACCTTCATTGCAAATCTTTTAGGCAAGGATCTGAGAATCTTTCTCACCAGCTTTTCTTCTGACATCTTTTCTCCCAATGCTCCTGAGGTGTTGGCAATTTCCAAGATGTTCATGTGAAACTCATGAATGGTCTCATCTTCCATCATCCTTAGGTTCTCAAATTTGGTAGTAAGCATCTGAAGCCTTGACATTTTTACTTTGGATGTACCCTCATGGGTGGTTTTGAGAGTGTCCCAAACATGCTTGGCCAGTTGACATTGATGTACTAGTCTGAATATGTTTCTATAAATTCCATTGAACAAGGCATTTAATGCTTTGGAGTTACCTAGGGCTAACTCATCTTCTTCTTTGCTCCATTCTTCCTCAGGTTTCAGACTGGTCGTCCCATCTTTCCCAGTTATGGTGGGATGGTTCCATCCTTTTTCAGCGGCTCTCCAAGCCTTTTTGTACAACGATTTCAAGAAGGCAATCATACGAGGTTTCCAGTAGTCATAATTTGATCCATCCAGAATAGGTGGTCTGTTCCCAAATCCTCCTTCCTTGTCCATAGCGCCAGAAAATAATATCCCTATATCTCACCCAGTAAGACAGGCAGGGTGCCTGCTCTGATGCCAATTGAAATTCTGGCAACAGATACTTAATGTCACAATGAATGTTATGACACTGTATCTGAAACACTTCAAGACAGTAAATTTAAAAATAGTAAAGTACACAATCAATTGTTAACCCAGTTCAGTGTGTAACAACACCTACTCTGGGGGCTACCAAGCCAGGGAGGAAATTCACTATAAGAGATATTAATTCAGGAATAAACCAACCAGTTTATCTCCTTCACTTAAGAACTACCCAATGCAACTTCAATCTAAGTTCAACTTAAACCTGAGTTCCTACTCACTCCCCCTCAATCACAGCAGTGATACTAAACTATTGATTAATGAGATTATGAAGACACTCTTCAGTACACACACTTGATTTTGCTTCACAGCTTTAATCAAGTGACAAACACTCATGTTTCAAAGCTTTAAGTGATAAACAACCCTAAATTTATTTTGCTTCAAAGCTTTAATCAAGTGACACAAACACTCGTGCTTCAAAGCTTTGAGTGATACACAACCCTTACAATCAAATCCTACTCCAACTCACTTATCACAATGATAATTGCTTGGCTCACAGTAGTTACAACTATATAATCCCTTATTGATCTTCTGTCAAAAAGTATATTTCACCATTAATCTTCATGACGAATATCTAGGCCGACTATTTTTCAGTTAGGGCTTCCATGAAAATAGCTAGGGTTAACTAAAGTTAACCTAAAGACTTGGTCTTAGGCTTTCATCATACCAGTTTAGGGTTAAGCAAGGTTAACCTCATGTCCACGTGAGCATCTGATCTGGACTGTATATATCAACTTAGAGAAGCATATCAGATTCCTGAAAAATCTCAGAAATAAAAAATCTGCACAAATGTTAGATCAGTACAGGATGTCTTAACATTGGTTATGACAACAAGAATCCTGCTCACTGATTTTGGTAGAATACACTATATATGATCATTGTTTAATGATCATGATAAACACCTCATACTGAGAAGTTCCTATATGACATTCTTTTCTGCAGAATGTACCTTTATCCCAGAATGTTATGACATCAATCATGACATTCGCAACTCTGGTTTTACCAAAAAAATGCCAACAAACAAACACTTACAGAGCCCATGGAAAACCATGGATAGAAAGGGTGTTAACACCTTCCCTTTCTATAATCTACCCCCGTACTCAGAAATATATCGAAAAAGGTTTTTTCTATTCTTTTTCCTTTTCCTTTGATGGATAAAATAAAATTTGGTGGCGATTCTTGCTTACCGCACATTTGCGAACAAAAAACGTAAACCAGTAGTATTAACAGTCGGTTCTGCCACAGTATCACGGCGTTATATAAACGATTGAAATAAATGGTCCAGTGGAAAGAGGCAAGGCTTTGCAAGGTGCACATGTAAGAGGTCAGGGGTTCGATCCCTGCCTCCTACATGTTATTTTTCTTAATATTTCTTGGCAGATTCTATGTTGCCATCACATGCGCGCATACCATACGCTTCCAGGTCACCATTATTGGATCGTTCACTATCCAGATCCAACACTTTCAAGCATGCAGGCGCATGGTGGACACTCTTGATCCCAACACACAAGATTGAACGTTGCTTGGGCCAACCAATATGGGCCTGGAACATAATTCCGCAGCATCACCTCCTTTTTGGGCCTACACCCCCTCAGGCTATTTCTTTCATCTTTTTTTAATTTAATTATTTTATTTTTTTAGATTAGTTTAATTGTTTTTTTTATTAATCAATTTTTTATGAAATCATAAAATAAAAAAGTCACAAAAAATAGGATTTAGTTCTTTTTTTATATAAATTAATTTTTTGTAAATAATTATTTTTCTCAACTTTAATTTATTTTTTTATTAAAATCAATTAGAAAATTAGGTTAAATTCAAATATTTTTTTACAAAAATCCAAAAATATTCTCCATGATCAAATTATGGTTTTTTAGGGTTTTCAAACTTGTTTCCAATTTATATTCTCGCGCTGAATTATTTTTACCGTATGATACTTTTTCAATATTAATGTAATTGCGCCCGATTTGTAATAGATTAATTAGGGTTTTATTTCCGCACTTTATTTTCAGTCAAATATTTATGTATCTTCCCAAAAGTCTTGTAATAGCGTAAGACTCTTTTATTTTCTCGCTTTTATATCTTATGCTTGTATATAATGGCTAGCAACCTAGGCTAGTATGGTTAATCAATTAATCAGTAGATCATTTAATTACAAGATAAATATCTGAAAACAAACACTGTTGCACACTTGCACCCTTAGGGTATACCTTACATGGTTGCCTCGGAAACAATGGTCATGTCCCTCGAACGTATGGATATCTTAGCAAAGACCCGCAATTCAAAAAAATCATCATAAAAGATCATAGTCCCTTACTGTCCCTCGAGTTGCCTACGAGAAATGATCTTATGATGATAGTCCCTTCGAAATGCTAAGGTATCCTTACATGTTTCCTTCAATGACCATTTCGTCCCTTTTGATAGTCCCTCAACATCCAACGACTAGGGTTACCTACTCACTAATAGTAGGATAACACGGTCTAAAGGATATGAGGAAAAGAACGCCTTTTTTCGAGTAGGTAGATAACTGTTAGGTACTTGCTCAAATAAAATTTCACACCACACTTTCAAACATACTTTTCAAACAAAAGTTTTCAAAACACTTTATCACACTCTTGAGGATTGATACAAGAGTTACCATAAAGTGAATCGCCACACTAAGGCATTTTCAAAGCTTTTCAAACCACACAAACACGAAATAAATTTTAAAAATGAGAAAATACCTAAGAGCCCATGGAAAACCATGGATGGAAAGGGTGCTAACACCTTCCCTTTCCATAATCTACCCCCCGTACTCAGAAATCTCGAAAAAAGGTCTTTTTCTGTTCTTTTCACCCTTTCCTAATTGGATAAAAGAAAAGTCGGTGGCGACTCTTGCTTACCGTGACATTTGCAAACAAAAAATGCAAACCCGTATTAAACAGTCGGTTCTGCCACCGTATCACAAGAACGTTCATAGTTGCTTGCTCAAACCATTTTCAAAACACCTTTCAAAAACATCAACACTTTCAAATGAAATATTTTCAAAAGTCAACACTTTGTTTACATTCTTATAGAGACGAGAATCATTACAAAGTTCGCCTAAACGAAGGCACTTTTCAAAAATACTTTCAAAACTGTCACAAACACATTTCAAACAAAGCATTTCAAAGTGAGCTAGCAACTAAGAGCCTGTAGATAACTACGGATGAAAAGGGTGCTAACACCTTCCCTTTTCATAACCTACCCCCCGAACTCAAGAAAATTATCAAAAGTTCTTTCATGTTCTTTTCACCCTTTCCTTTATTGGATAAAAGAAAAGTCAGTGGTGAATCTTGCTATCTGCAACAATTGCGATAAAACACAAAACACCCAAGTCAGTTCTCCCACCGTATTACAAAATTGGAGACTCTGCTGGGGAGATAACTTAAAAATGGGGTTACCTTAGAGATTAGATCATAATTAAATGCTTTCACTTGTTTGATTTGTTTTCTTTATATTTTGGGCCTATCTTTTGGTTTTTTGTATAGATCATTTACCCAGATCAGGGAACATTATTAGGTAAGTAGCAAAGATTATGGAGATTGTATGGCGTAGACTGATATGGTTGAGACAATAGCTACATTAGTGTGACACATTTGTGTGTACCAGTATCCATTATGGAGAATTAAGGAGAATACATGGCTGCTATGTGGTGTCATGAAGCACTAACTGACCTTAGAACCTTTTGTTGAACAACTTGGCCATTAGGAAGTAGTGAGATAGCCGACTTTGGTGCAGTCCGAAGTTGGTTGATACTCGATACTACGCTCATTGAGATTAGACTTTTGGTATATTTCAGTCACCAAAATAGAGGCTTGCACTGAAATAATGCCTAATGAAGAAAGATCAATGATATTGAGATTCCCTAGAACCCGATTACTTTCTAGGACAGGTTGAACCAACCAAACTTCAAGAGTGTACTTACCTATGAACCTCATGCAAGCCTAAACCTAAGGACTGGTTTGCTTTGCTTGTATATGTTTACTTGTACATAACATCATGACATCATACCCTGGCATTTTGCACTAACCATTTCAAGGACCTTGGGATTTATCTTTGTGCTGTTTTGTAGGATACGGCTTCCATGCGGAGAAATACTATCCAAATCAACCTTGTGAAAATGCCTCCTCAACTCAAGGAGTTAGCGTCAAGAGTTCCAAATGATTCTCCATTCACCAAGAAGTATGGTCGTCTCATTAACTTGGTTACCTCAAACTTTGAAGAAGACATGGTACATGTGATTTTTCAATTCTTTGATCCTAAACATCATTGTTTCACATTTCTTGATTACCATTTAGTGCCCACCATGGAGGAGTTTTCTCAACTCTTGGGAGTGCCTATTCTTGATCATTTATCCTTCACCGGTATTGAGAAAGACCCAAAACCTAAGGAGATTACTCTAGCTTTACATTGGCAACGGTCCCACGTTGTGGAAAATTGGGAAATAAGAAGTGGTGTTAAGGGTTTTCTAGCCAATTTTATGTTTGAGAAGGCTCAACAATTTTGGGATGATTTAGATTTGTAAGCTTTTGAAGAGGTTTTGGCCCTTCTAATTTATGGGATGGTACTATTTCCTAACCCAGACCAACTCATAGATGTAAATATGGTCAAATTTTTTCTATCTCGTAACCCGGTGCCTACCTTACTCAGAGACATCTTACATTCTCTTCATGCTCGCACCATGAAAAGAAGGGGGATTCTTATGTGTTGCACTCCTATGTTGGCTAGGTTGTTTATTTTGCACCTTCCTCGATCTATTTTGAAGAATGAGCAAGGCATGAGATGGTCTAATAAGTTGATGTCACTCTCGCATTCGGATATTCATTGGTGTTCTCGATCTTTGGAGGATGTTATCATTATTGACTGTTGTGGGGAATTCCTTATTGTCCCTCTCCTTGGCATTATGGGAAGTATTACTTATTTTCCTTGCTTGGCTCTACAATAGTTTGGGTATGCGCCGAGGGATGGCCCTCATGACGCGCTTGTCCAAGGAATTGTATTTGACTATGAGAACAATGTCCAAGGTTATCGTCAACGATTTGTACGAGCTTGAGGGATGGTGAAAAAAGTGGATAGTAAGATGTTGGGGCATAAGAACTCAATTCCTTTGGAACCTTATCTCAAGTGGGTACGAGCTAGCACTTAAAACCTCATGATGCCATATGTGGCCATCCTACCAATCATCATGGAGCCTATTGCCAAAGGAGATGTTCCCTATACTATTCTTCATCCTGACATGCCTACTACTCTCGAGGAGTTGCAAATATTATGGATTCAACTCAAAGGGGAGCGAGGCACCTTTGAAACCTAGTTCTATGCAAGCGAGAAGAAAGTGTTGGAGCTCACAAGGCAACTTCACGAGGAGAAGAACTTGAATGCCTACATTACTCCAAAGAGGAAGCATCCATAGGAGACCTGGGCCTTTTGTATTAGTTCATTTTGTTTTTTTCTTTCATTGTAAGCCCAAGAAGGATTTCTTGTGACCATTTGAACTTATTAATACAATTAATGTTTGTTCCTTCTTTGTTTAAACAAATTTAAATCTTAAAGGTCCTTGAAAACATTTGCACTCACATTACATTCATCATAACATAAGCAGGTTTTCTGACACAAATTTCCTCATCTTTCTACTATTTATTTACGTGGGATGGATCTCGAGCAGACTGTGAAGGACTTGCAGACACAAAATTCTCAATTTCAAGAAACCTTTCTCAACTTGGCCAAAGGGAAGCAAGAACTGATGTCACTTCTGGTTGCAAAGAAGAAGACCAAGAAGAAGGCTTTGATCAACACGGGGAAGAGGTTCAAGGGCCCCGTTTGACAAGTTCAAGTGGTAGAAGACTCCTCCAAGGAGGATGAGAATGAGGATGAAGATGCAAGGAGCACCCATGCTGGGGGTAGTAACAATCCAATCTCTAAGGATGAGGACTATTTTGACGAACAATATCCACCGGCTGAAGACAAGTATAAGCAAATGGAGGACAGATTGAAGGCTATGGAAATTCAAGCTGTGCCTAGCCTAGATTTTGGTGATTTAGGTTTGGTTCTTGGGGTAGCAATCCCCCAAAAATTTAAGATTATAATTTTTTTCCAACTACGATGGCGTTTTGTGCCCTAAGCTTCACTTGAGATCTTACATCCGTAAAATTCAACCGCATACCACTGATAAGAAGTTGTGGGTGCATTTCTTTCAAGAGAGTCTGTTTGAGACTCAATTGGAGTGGTTTTACCAGTTAGAAGGTTCCAACGTCCATACCTGGGAGGACTTGGCCACCGCCTTCTACCGTCAATATCAGTATAATGCCAATCTGGCACCAACTAGAGTGGAGTTACAAGGAATGACCATGGGTTCCAATGAAGGCTTCAAAGAATATGAGCAAAAATAGAGAGACCTGGCTGGCAGGGTACAACCACCATTGACTGACAGGGAATTGGTAGATATGTTCATGGGAACATTGACTGGGCCTTTTTTCAACTTACTGATTGGGAGCTCATCATCTAGGTTCACTGAGTTAATCTTGACTGGTGAAAGGGTTGAGAGCGGTATTAAAAGTGGAAAGATACCCATGGCCTCCGCCTCTACATCAAATATTATGAAGAAACCTTTTACTGGAAAAAAGGAAACCAATGTCGTATATGGGTCAATGGGCTATGTCAAGAAGGACCGTCATCAGTCTGTTAATGCAGTTCTGATCTCCAATCCGACCTCTACCCAAAGACCATAATAACAAGCTAACTACCAAAGACCTAATATTCCAAGAAGAAAATTTACAAGGATCAACATGTCACTATCTCAAGCGCTACAACACCCGTTGAAGGATAATTTGGAAACATTGCGTGATACCCCTTTAAATCCTAATGTTTCATCTCCAAAGTATAACCCGAAAGTCAAATGTGCTTACCACTCCAATAGTCCCGGACATGACACTGATCATTGTTGGGCTTTAAAATGCAAGATCCAAGACCTCATTGACAACAAGACCATTGAATTTGATCCTCCTCCAACACCAATGTAATCATCGCACCTATGCCAAACCATGGAAAAGGTGTCAACACTATTGAACATACTACTTTTGTTTCCTCTGTTAATGACTTGACCAGTTCGTCGAAGTTTTTAAAAACAATTTGTTGAAGGCTAGGGTTTTCCCTGGTTTCCTTAAAGATTGTTGTTGATGTGTTGTGCAAATCAATGGCTGTGAATGGATGAAAAGATGTGTCCAACACCTAATGGACAACCATGAGATCCTATTCGAAAGAACTACCTCTGTAAAAAGTTTGACTGAAGTTGTTCCTTAAGAAGTTAAAGACATATCCATCATCACTATCTCCAACAAACCTATTAGGATCACCTCAAAAGGACCTATTAGGATTTCCAATAAACCGAAGATAGCGCCATTGATAATTACCTCATCGGGGCTAGTTCCTTATTCTTTCAATAAGGCGGTACCTTGGAATTATGGCGATGAAGTATAGTACCATGGTATTATACAAGAATCCTGGATTGATGAAGACAAGACTGTTGATATTACCAACATTGCTGGGTCTAGCAAGGTGACTAGAACGGGGAGAATTTTCTCTCTTGACATTTCACCTCCAACCACCACAACTACACCTGTTCGCATTTCTTTTGATAAACCTAGTATTGATGCTAGGGGAAAAGAAAAGATGATTGAGCCTGCCAAGATGGAGGCACCTGCCAAAGACATTATTACTGAGGAACCGTCAACTCAAGATATGAAGGAGATTTTGAAGATTATAAGGAAAAGTGATTATAAGATAGTAGATAAGTTGGGGAAAACCCCCTCTAATATTTCTATGCTATATTTGTTACTTTTCTCTAATGCTCATGCTCAAGCATTAACAATTTTTTTGAAGAAAGCTCATGTTCCTCAAGAGACTACAGCCGATCAGTTTGAAAATTGTGTAGAGAGTTTGAATACCAATAATAGGTTGGGATTTTCGGATGCTGATTTAACTCCAGTCGAAAGAAATCATAATAAAGCTTTGCATGTATCCATTGAATGCAAAGTAACCACTCTAGCCCATGTATTGGTGGATACTAGTTCCTCTATGAATATCCTGCCCAAAGGTGCCCTAGATCGATAGGACTGCGAAGGTTTGGTGTTGAAGCCAAGTGACATTGTGGTAAGGGCTTTCGATGGATCAAAAAGGATGGTCCATGGGGAAGTTGATCTCCCCATCAAAGTTGGGTCTCAAATTTTCAACTCAACTTTCTACGTGATGGATATCTATCCTGCTTACTCTTGCCTACTTGGACACCCTTGGATACATGGGGCAGGAGCAGTGACTTCTACACTTCATCAAAAGTTGAAATATACGGTCAAAAGAAAGATTTTTACCGTCTGTGGTGAAGAAGAGTTTATGGTTAGCCATCTAAATTAGTTTAAGTATGTTGAGATGGACGACGAGTTCATAGAAAATCCTTGTCAAGCCTTCGAAGTGGTTTCTCCAATGGTTGTTGCTTCCAAGGCTACTCCTGATGTTCCAAAGGTTGTTAAATATGTGCCTAGGATGGTTTCCCTTAAATATGCTCACGATGTGATTGAAGATGGAGGTTGTACCATTTGGGGACTACTCCGAGACATCCCTTTCAAATCAGATAAATGTGGTTTGGGCTTCACTGTCAAAGCTCAAAAGGAGGTCAGACATGCTCGCATAGGAAAGCCTCCTCTTCGCATCAGTAATCATGAAATGAATGCTCTTGAAGACTCCAACAATGACTGTGGCTTTGATAAATGGATCTACCTGACTTCCGAGGAAGGACTCAACAACTGGCATACCAAGGATTTCATTTCCATCTCCTTCAACAAGGAGTAATTACCATTTAATGTTTTATCAATTTAAGAACGCTGTTTGTAATTTTATTGAAAACAGCGACTTTAAGCCATGTGCCATACCCGAGGCACCATGGTCCATTTGTTAAGGGTTTGTTAATTTTCATATGCCATATGATCATTTAATGAAAAACATTGGACTCTTTTGCATTAAAATTTTGTGCTCATTGTCTTTCTTTCACTTTATTATATTTTCAAAATAGCCATGTGACCTTACATGCACACACACATAATTGCAGATCCACATCCACTCTGAATCTCATTGACAACGACTCTGCTATTTCCATCTATGATTTTGAACATCCAATCTACCAAGCCGAAGACTAAGGTGGAGAAGACTGTGAAATACTTGGGGAACTAGCTAGACTTATGATGTAAGAGGAAAAGGCCATTCAACCACACGAAGAACCAGTTGAAGTGATCAACCTAGATACTGAGATAGACAAGAGGGAAGTCAAGATCAGTGCCAACTTGGAAGGAAGTGTCAAGGGAAGATTGGTCCAGATGTTGCATGATTATGTTGACGTGTTTTCTTGATTATATGAAGATATGCCAGGGCTTGATACTGACATTATAGTTCATTGTCTACCAATAAAAGAAGATTGTCCTTCAGTCAAGCAAAAAGTTTGTCGTATGTGGCCAGACATGTCTGAGAAAATAATAGCTGAGTTAATGAAGCAATTCAATGCAGGTTTTTTGGAAATGACATCATATTCCCAATGGGTGGAAAATGTGGTCCCGGTGCTGAAGAAATATAGGAAAGTTCGTATGTGTGTAGACTATAGGGATTTGAATAGGGCAAGCCCCAAAGATGATTTCCCACTACCGCATATTGAATTCTTGGTCGACAATACTTCTCAACATAAAATCTTCTCCTTCATGGATGGCTTCTCCGGATACAACCAAATCAAAATACCTCCCGAGGACATGGAGAAGACCTCCTTTGTCACACAGTGGGGCACTTTCTTCTATAAGGTCATGCCTTTCGGTTTTAAAAATGCAGGGGAAACCTATTACCGAGCTATGGTAGCCCTATTTCATGACATGATCCATCATGATATAGAAGTCTATGTAGATGATATGATTGCAAGGTCGTAAACCGAGGAAGAACACCTTGATCACTTACACTACCTGTTTGAAAGATTGAAGGAATACAAGCTAAGACTAAATCCCAACAAGTGCACCTTCGGGGTGAGGTCTGGAAAACTCCTGGGTTTTGTTGTCAGTGTAAAAGGTATTGAGGTCGACCCTGCAAAAGTCAAATTCATACAAGAAATGTCAGCTCCCTGTACTGAGAAGGAGGTCAGGGGTTTCTTAGGCCGACTCAACTATATTGCCCGATTCATGGCTCACCTAACTGCTACTTGTGAGACAATCTTCAAACTAATGAAGAAAGATCACGTAGTCAGATGGAACAACGACTACCAAGCAACCTTTGACAAGATCAAAGAATACTTACAAGAACCTCCCACCATGATGCCTCTAGTTGAAGGAAGAGCTCTGATTATGTACTTGACTGTATTAGATAATTCAATGGGGGTGTGTGATGGGCCAACATGACTAGTATGGCCGAAAACAGCATGCAATATACTACCTGAGCAAAAATTTTACTGACTGTGAAACGAGATATTCACTGCTCGAAAAAAAATTTTGCGCTCTGGCATGGGCTGCTCGCTGGTTAAGACAATATATGTTGACTCACACCATGTTGTTGATTTCTAAGATGGACCCTATCAAGTACATCTTCGAGAAGCCAGCCCTCTCCGGACGAATATCTATATGGAAAATGATCTTGACTGAATATGATATCCAATACACTACACAAAAGGCCATCAAAGGAAGTGTGCTAGAAGATCATTTGGCCCATCAAGCTGTTGATAATTACCAATCCATGAACTTTGAATTTACAGGCGAGAATATCATGCTGATAACTGATTGTGGAAAGCCTGAACTATATGAAAGACATGAACAAGGATCCCGATGGACTATGGTTTTTGATGGAGCTTCCAACGCTTTGGGTAACATAATTGGTGTTATGATCATTTCTCCCAACGATTACCATACACCTTTCACTTACAGACTTTGCTTCGATTGTACAAACAACATGGTCGAGTATGAAGCATGCATATTGTGTCTTAAGCCTACCATTGACCTAAGAATCAAATTCTTAAGGGTATACGGAGACTCGGCTCTAGTAATCAGTCAAGTTAAAGGAGAATGGGATGCCAAACATACAAATCTGATCCCATACAAAGAGCTTATGTTAACCTTGATCCCTTACTTCGAAGAGATCACATGAACACTTTCCAAGAGAATAAAATCAGTTAGCAGATGCCTTAGCAACAATGTCATCCATGTTCAAGGTCAATGGGGACAACGAGGCTCCTAGAATTACTATCGAAAAATTTGGCGAACCTGCACACTGTTATGAGATTGACGATGATCAGGAGAAGCCTTGGTATCATGAAGTAAAGAGATATCTTGAAGCATAAGAGTATCCTGAAGGAGCTTTAGTCAATGATAAGAAATTCCTACGAAGGTTCTCAGCCAAATTCTTCCTAAGCAATGGGATCCTGTACAAATGCAACCATGATTCTACTCTGCTCCGTTGTATGGGCAAGAAGGAGGAAGATAAGATCATGGAAGACATGCATGAAGGTTCCTTTGGAACTCACTCTAGCGGGCACACTATGGCCAAGAAGATTCTTAGGGCTGGTTACTATTGGTCGACTATGGAAACTGATTGTCAACATCACTCGAGGACTTGCCAAAAGTGGCAAATATATGCCGACAAAGTTCATGTGCCTCCAATTCCTTTGAATGTCATGACTACTTCGTGGCCATTTGTAATATGGGCCATTGACATGATTGTAGAGATCAAGCCCACTGCCTCTAATGGACATCGTTTAATCCTCTTGGCCATCGACTACTTAGCCAAATGGGTCGAAGTTGCTTCATTTGCCTCAATCACTAAGAATGTGGTAGCCCGATTTATCAAGCATAACCTCATCTGTCGGTACGGCATCCCTGAAAGGATCATCACTGATAACGGAACCAATCTCAACAATGCTATGATTATGGAACTTTGCACTCAGTTCAAGATCAAGCATCACAATTCTTCTCCATAGATACCTAAGATGAATGGCGCAGTGGAAGCTGCCATTAAAAACATAAAGAAGATTGTGTAAAAGATGGTAGTAACCTATAAAGACTAGCACGAGATGCTACCATTTTCTCTTCATGGCTACTGTACTTCATCTCGAACATCAACTAGGGAAACTCCTTTTTGTTTAGTCTATGGTATGGAATTGTCCTGCCTGTGGAAGTTCAGATTCCTTCCTTAAGGATTATGAAAGAAGAAGACTTAGGCGAAGATGAATGGATTCAGACTAGGTTGGATCAGTTAAACTTAATTGACGAGAAGAGACTGGATGTTATTTGTCATGGTCAAATGTATCAAAAGCGTATGATCAAGGCTTTCAACAAGAATATCAAACCTCAAGTGTATCATGTTGCACCACAAAATTTACCCTCTTAATTTAGGCTTATGTTTCATTATGAATATCATATTGCATTGCATTCATACTTTGTGATGGGATCAAAGTACTTTGGTTATTAAGTTTTCCTCAAGCTTTGAAGGTTGATTGCATTGACAAGTTGCTCAAGTAGAATCTTATCATCTAAACCTCTGTAGCTTTCAAGCTCAAAAGTTATTACATATCTCAAGATATTCTATCCATCTCTTTGGATCATCAGAGGATTGAAGTTTGTGTTTGATTACAAGGGGAATCACTCCTTTGATTCACCAATCAAATTAGGGTTTTCTTGATCAAGGCTATTGATCAATGTACAAGTATTTATTTGGAAGCTACAACATCTCATTGGTATTTGGAAGGTCTTAGTACAAGAAATTGGCCAGGATGCCCAGAGATTTGAAGTTTTGAAGATGGTTCATCAGTCTCCTAAGATATTAACCAAAATTAGGGTTTGGTCCAAGTTGAAGTAATTGGGGTCTAGATGATCCAATTCATGAAGCATCACTATCTTATCATCATTAGAATCAAACTTAATCAAAGAGTCTCTCATGATGCCCAGTGGAATTAGGGTTTTGAAGCTTGATTAACTATCTCCTAGTACATGGTATAAAACTAGGGTTTTGGATTTAATCAGGATTTCTTTGACTTTTTTACCCAAACTTGTTTCCATGATTTTCCACATGTTATTAAGCATTTAGGATTGAAAAATTAAGATTCAATTTGGATTGGAAATGATTCAATTGATCAAAAGGGGTAAATTGGTCATTTTGACCAAAGTCAGTAAAATCAGGAGTTGACCAAGTATACTTTTGGTCAACCATCAATTCAAGCATCCTCTTTTCATATTCCATACCCAAATTCATCTTTGAATCGTGAGAAATGGTGAATTTGAGTGTAACTTGTTCAAGAAGTAACTTAAAAATTGAAAAAAATTCTAAGTGCCAAGATGACTTCTCTTGGGCAAGCCACACGCGTAATTTCATCAAAGACTTGGCATGCCATTTTGTGGAATCATTTTCTTGTGAATCAAGCCTCAATTTGAAAAATTAAAAAGAGAATTTTGTTGTTTTCCATGAAAGCTTCTCATTAAATTTGGAATCACTCAAATTGGATTAAAATTGAGGAAGTTGTGGTTTGAGGAAGTTGGTTGGCAAAACCGGATTTTTGAAGGCACATGGGCGGGCCAGCGCGCGCAGTCTTGGGAAAGTTGGCTTGACTTCCCCAGGAATCCTAATGTCCATATCTCTTTCATTTCTCCACCTTTTGTGATGAATCAAAGATCATTGTGAAGCTCATCATATGAATCTTAATTGGCTCAAAGAAATTTTGAAAATGCACGAGCGAATTTGAAATGGCCTCATATGGAAGTTAGCTGATTTTTGGTGTATGCTTGGCCATGGAAATTTTCAAGTTTTGGTTCAGTTTTGATTAAATCATTTCAGAATCCACTTGCACATGCTTGGCACGAATTGGACACCTCATGTGCTTGCCAAAAAAGGCCAAACCAGGTGCATACCTCGTGCCTCTCTCATTTTCACATTTTGGAAAAAATGGGAAACTTCTCACTCAAGAAAGTCAGTCCCATGTGCAAGAGAGGACAACTCACCTCATCACGTTTTTTTCACTCACTCACACTCTCCTTTTGTTGCTCAAAACGACTGCAAGCATTGCCTAAATACCAAGTAAAACGCAAATGGCCATCACACTTGTTTTGGTTTGACAAAAAATTCACTTCTTTCCATCCAACAGCTCTCAGCTTGAATTACCACTCTAACCTCACTCCAAACACTCTATATAAACTGCTCAAGCTCTCCTTTCACGCACACACGCACTGCATTGGAAGAAGCTCCTCAGAATTTTCTCATTTTTCTTGCTATGCAACTTGAATCGAGCAGCTCAATTCACTTGATCCAGTCCTCATTTCTATACTCAAACACCTTCATTGGAGCACAAGGAAGCTATTTAAAAGGGTTTCTCGTTAGATTTCAGAGGCACCAAGTGAATTTATTTTTCACTTTCGCAGGTATGCTCACTGAATCTGAACCTTGATTTGAGCATGAATTGAAGTGTTTTGTGGTGTGTATTGTGTTTATAGATGGCCAATCATTAGGATTGATGTATATTTGAGCTTTGATTCAAGCAGATTTGGTGAAATCATGTTTCTGGTTTTGATGTTTGCAGTATGTTTTTCTAGTTTTTGAGATTTGATTTCTTGATCTATGCTTGATCTCTGAGTTTGATTCGAATTGCATCATGTAGTTTGATATGTTAGCTTTAATTTGAGCTTAATCTCATGAATTTTGGTTGAGAGTCGTGTTTGTTTGATGGATCTGAAGTGAGCATGTTGGAACTGGTGGAAACAAGTGTTTTGCCTTGGCAGGAGGTTGAAGATGATGCGTGGCATCATCTCACTGCCTTGTTCTTGTTTTTGTTATTTAATTTTCATTGAATCTCTGATTTTATTTTCTGGATCAAAACATGATGAAAAATTATGAAAAAATTCATGAAACTTGAAATAATATTCCTGACCTTGTGCATTTTTTTGATATTTTTTTGAAAATGTTTTGATTGGTTCAAAATTTTGTGTTATTATTTAATTATTTAATTATTTGTTTAGTGTTTATTTTATTTTAATATTTATTTTATTTGAAAAATTCCACAAAAATTATCTTTGACTCAAGAAATTAATTAGAAATTGATTCTGATTGTTGTTTAACATTTTTTCTATTTTTGATTAGAAATTTAATTTAAGAAGTTTATTTGAAATATTTGTTTCATAATTTTGGTTTTAATACTTCCATTAATACAAAAATCCTCAAAAAAATCATGCAAGCTTGTTTTTAATCATAGAATCTGAATATAATTTTAGTTTGATCTTTTTATGACTTTTGGCTTGGGTTTGCATTTTTTGCCTTTAAATAATAGTTTAATTGTTAATTGTTTGTTTGATTTTTATTTTAATACTTCCTTTAATTCAAATATTCCACAAAAAATCAGGGATGTGTGTTTTTAATTCTAATATTTGAATATAATTTTGTTTGGATATTTTTCTGATTTTTGATTAAAGTTTTATTTTGAGATGTCAATTTTTGTTTAATTGATTAATTGTTTAAATTTGATTTTTATTTTTGACTTTTTCTTAATTCAATAAATGTGAAAAAATATGTATTCTGACATTTAAGGTTTCCATGTGATTTGCATGATCTTGGTTTGAATTTTTTGGATTTTGATCTTATCTAATCAATATTTAAGATTAAAAGTCAAAAATTAGGGTTTTGTTGCTTATTGTGCAAGTTTCTTTTTCAAAACCATTATGCCCTGGATTTTCAATGGAACTTAGGTCTTGATTATGGTTCATGAATGCATTGAGGATCTCAAAACCATTTTTCTTGAATTATTTGACTTGGTTTGATATTTTTCCATGAATTATTTTGAAAACTTGTCTAGTTTTGTTAGTTTGGCCAACTAGTTTTGAACTTTGGGCCTCATTTGATCTCCTCCTCAATCATTCATGAACATAAGACTTGCTTTCTGACTTCTAACACTTCAAAGGTGCTAATAAATTTTTGGTTTGAATTATTGAAATCCTTTTCTATTTTTGATGTATTTTTGAAGTGAAGGTACCCAATTAATGTTGCATATCTTGTTGCAATTTGTTTGATGGCTAATGAACTTGAGTGAGGCCCATAATTGGGCACCTAATGATCATGTTGGTTCTGATTATCCACATAAACTCAAGTCATTTCACTTAATGCCCTATGTTTCGATGTTTGAACCTTTTAATGCATTGTGTGGGATTCCTCTTCTATTATGTTTGTGAGTTGTGATGAATTAATTGTGCATGATTGAATTGTGTTTGCTACTGACCTTCATGGCCTTTTATTGTGTTCTTCTCAAGCTCCCATGATCCTTGATTGATATTCAATTGTCAACTCAACATGGTGATAGAAAGGAGCAACATTCCTCTGATTCTTTTGACCAAAATGTGCATATGCCTGTTTCCTTCTGTCGATCATGACTAATGTTTAATAGTTGTTATCATGCTTTCTCATTTCATAATGGTGTCATCATCCATCCCTTATGTGAATCATCATTCTATTTATGGGAATATTAACTTGGCTGTTGAATGTGCGAGGTACTTTGAGGAAAGTTTCCATTTTTGGCTTGAGGCTATTTGTGTTTCACTTTATTTGTGGAACACAATTTATTATACTGGCACTACTCTTGTGTTTGGCAAGTTTGATAGTTTATGCAGGATATATGTATATGTGATTACGAATGCCATACATTGCCCATGGGATCTGTTCATATCTGAAAATCTCAATACTTACATCCTGATGACGAAATTTTTGACTTGATTTGTCTACTGATGCCAGCTTGCTTGAAGTTCTCTGGGTTTCTTTTATTCTTGTTCAGTTGCTACGAATAGTTATCCGTTTGGTATTGCACTATTTCTTTTCTTTTATTTTCATTTTGTATAATTCAATTTTGCATGATGGGACCTCTGTTGCTGATACATTTCAAGAGGCCCTCTTGTTTTTTTGTCTGATACATATGTTACGTTTAGCTTGTTGATCGATGAGTCACTCAATTTAAAAATTAAGATCACGACTTCTCTCTCAGTGCATATTACCTATAGGATATTTATTGCTTTTCTTCTTTAATTGTTGATCGATGAGTCACTCAATTTAGAAATTGAGATCACGACTTCGCTCTCAGTGCATGTTCCCTATAGGATGTTTATTGCTTTTCTTCTTTAATTGTTGATCGATGAGTCACTCAATTTAGAAATTGAGATCACGACTTCGCTCTCATTGCATGTTCCCTATAGGATAGTTTTGTTAAGCTTCCTTTGGCATGTTGATTAAGGTAGGAATCCATGTATGCTAACATAAGATAGGAATTTCCTTTATCCTCAACCTTAGGGTCAACCATTGTATGATAACGCTAGGGATAGTACTAGGTTAGTTTCCCTTAGTTGTTTTCCTTCCTTTGCATTTTGCATCTTAAAACAAATATTGTTTTCTTGGCAAATCTTAAAACACCTCTAATGAAGTCAAACCCTTCTTCAAGGTAAAAGATACAAACCAATCTTATGTGTTCATGCGCCTCTTCGTTTTGTTTTTAAATCTGTTTAGCCGATGTTTTGCCATCGCACATTTGTTTGAAGCCGATGTTTCGCCATCGCACAAGTTTGTTATTCTAATTTGATTCTTAATATCATTGTTAGGTGTGATGTTTTGTCATCCACTTTATTGATGTTTTTCCATCCTTACCATGCCATGCTACCTTGTTATTTTATAATCGATGTTTCTCCATCGCGCATTTGTTTGAAGTTGATGTATCGCCATCGCATCTGTTTGTTATCCTACTTTGATTCTTAATATCATTGTTAGGTGTGATATCTCGCCCTCTTTGCCATGATATCTTGCTACCTGTTTTACCGATGTTTCGCCATCTCATTTGTTTGGAGCCGATGTTTCGCCATCGCACATGTTTGTGATCCTACTTTGATGCTCAATATCATTGTTAGGTGTGATGTTTTGTCATCCGACTTATTGATGTTTCGCTATCTTTTCCATGATATCTTGCTATCTATTTTACCGATGTTTCGCCATCACATACTTGTTTGAATCCGATGTTTCGCCATTGCACATGTTTGTTATCCTACTTTGATTCTCAATATCATTGTTAGGTGTGATGTTTTTCCATCCATTTTATTGATGTCTCACCATCTTTGCCATGATATCTTACTACCTCTTAGCCGATGTTTCTACATCGCACATTTGTTTCAAGCCGATGTCTCGCCATCGCATCCGTTTGTTATCCTTCTTTGACTCTCAATGTCATTGTTAGGTGTGTTCTTTTATCATTTGATGTTTCACCATCTGTGACCTGCTACTATGTTATTATTTAGTCGATGTTTGACCATCTCATTTGTTTGTTGTTTCATTTGATGTTTTGCCATCTTGACTTTTTTTTTGTCTTAACTAAAAAATACAAACCAACCAAAATATGTAAGCCGAACTACGACTGCTTTGATTCCTTAAAAGGGATACATAGGCAAAAGGGTAGGGTCCAACCGAGCACATCTTTTATTTTCCCTACATTGTTTTCTTTTTCTTTAACATGCATTCCCTTTTCAGTTCTAAGCCATAGACATAGGATTTGACGACCCCCATTAGATTAGACAACAAGAGTGGACATTGTAGAGTACTACGGGCGTGTGGGGTGCTAATACCTTCCCCTCGCATAACAGACTCCCTTACCCGATCTCTCAGTCGAAAGACCGTGATTTCTCCCTTTCCAGGTTTTCTCGATGTTTATCTTTCCCTTTCGGCGGGATAAAAGACGTCCGGTGGCGACTTCATTGATGTTTCATTAACATCCAGATGAGAGGTTCCGACCGGGTGGTTTCAGCTGGCGACTTCACTGGGGAGAGATTGACCTTTTGCTGGTCCATCCCGGAGTCGATCCTAGCTCTTATTTGTTTTCTTTTTGGGTGTTTATTTTACCGCTTTGCATATTTATCTGTTTGCATTACATCCTATGTGTACTTTACTTTCTGCATACTGGATTTGGCTGGACTGTTTGGATTCTGGATTTCTTGGTGGGTGGGTTGTTCCATCAGGTAAAAGGCCTCATACCCAGGCTATGAGTGAATTCCATAGGAACTAGGAATAGAGTGGCCATGGAAACTATGAGGAGGATGCTTTGTAGACCTGACCATGAGACCCATGACTTCAGAGGTAGTTCGAATAGGTGTTATCCTATGATGATACTGACATTTGAGCTCTCGTACTCTGATTTGGATTTTAACCTTACCTTGACCTAGACTACACCCGTGAGAGGGGCGAGAAAACTTTTCTTACAGGTACAGGTACTGTTGGTGACTTTGTGTTGCAAAGGTGACTCAGGTTCCCATGATAGTTTTGTAGCTTTGGGATTTTCTTTTGATCTTGAGTGGTGTTGTTCGGTAATGGTCCATCCATGATCCAGTGTGAAACTTTGATCCTGTCATGTTGCATCATAGCATATTTATTTCTAAAAAATGATGCATAAAAAAAAACTAGCATGCGCATGTCATTTTCCAGGGACATTCAAGAGTCTTCTTTCTATCAGAAATTATTGGCCTCCCGTCAGTTGAGTTTGATTCAGTTCTTGTTAAAGAGCCCAACAGGCATACATTCGCTTATTAGATTCCTACTATTGATGTGTCCAAATTGAAGAGGTTGAGTTCTTATCTGAAGGGTAATGTTCTGAATAATTGCAACAAAGATTATGGCAATTTGTTACTAATCCTTAACACTCTAGTTGACCCAATGGCCTTGATCACCCTCTTCCAGTTCTATGACAAGGAATTATGGTGTTTTACCTTTCAAGATTATCAACTGGTTCCCACACTGGAAGAATACGCGTACCTACTTAATATCAAGTTGTCCGATGAAGTTCCTTTTGTCCAAGTGCTGGAGAAGCCAAAGTTCGAAGTTATTGCTGGAATTCTTCATTTGAGTTGAAAAGAGGTGAAAGACAATTGGAAATCAAGTGAGGATACTACATGGTTTTATTTGGATTTCTTAGTGAAGAAAGCTGAAGACTGGGCAAAGAAAGGGAATTGGAGTGACTTCAGCTCTCTGTTTTCTCTCATGATATACGGGATCGTCTTCTTCGCTTGCAAGAGAAATTTTGTGGACTTGACGGCTATTTGTGTTTTTAGAAACAAGAACCCGGTACCGACACTCTTGGCAGATACTCTTTACACCATTCATTCCAGGCATGGAATGGGAGGTAATGTAAGCTTATGTCATTCAATGTTGTATCAATGGTTCAAGTTGTACCTACCGGTAAGTGGCCCTTTCATGGATACTAGACATTCTCTCCGATGGTCATCCAGACTTGCCAACCTTACTTCATTTGATATCAGGTGGAATTATGACATGGGGGAAGTGCAAAGTATTATCACTAGCTACAGATATTTCACTAATGTTCCCCTCATGGGAACTAAGGGGTGTATCAACTATAATCCTATGCTTGCTTATCGTCAATTAGGATATGCAATGGATGGACCGCCAAAGGTTGAGGAGGTGTCTGAATCAGTGTATTTTGTTAGAGGAAGTGATCATGTGATGTTGAAAAGAGTGACAAGTGCTTGGAAGGGAATTCACAAGAAGGATAGAACTACTTTGGGCAAGAAGGTTCCCATTGCTAGGTTTACTTACTTGGAATGGATTAGATCCAGGGTTAAGATTTTACAGTTACCATTTGCAAGGTCGGCTCCTATATGTGAGCAACCTCCTACTGTTCTGAGTAACACGGTGCCTACCGAGGTGTTCACCCAGATTCATGTTGAGAACATTCAACTTCGTGCAAAAAACCGTGAGGTAGGGATGAAACTCTATTGGGTAGATCAATAAAGGGCCGACTTAGCTCGCAAACTCAAAGATGCTCAAGGGGAAACTTCTGATGCAGCCGGTTTTAGGAAGAGATCTCATGCTAAAATGGAAGAAGAGTTGAGTAAGACCTAGCATGAGTACCGGAATCTTCAGGTATCTGAGAATAGCTACAGGAAGAAGATTCAAAATTTGGAGAAACAGCTCAAAGACAAAGATGCTCAGCTTAAGAAGGAAGTAGCCCAGAAGCGTGTCACAGAGGATCAATTTTAAGAAAGTAAATTGGTCGCATCACAACTTTTGAAGGAGAAAGCCAGGCTCGAAGAGTATTGTCAACACCTTGAAGCATGTCTTGTTCCGGAGATTTAGTTTTTGTTACTTACCTTTGGTATATTTGGTCACCCCCAGGATTGTTGGAAGGGACAATTTGTTTGTCTTTATTATTCAATTTTTCTTAATTTACTTTGAAACATGTATTTTGTTGTCTATCGCTACACTCTTAAATGTTCGAAGTCACTTGAACATCGTTTCTTTTATTTGTAAATAATTGAAGTGTTTGTCTTATTGTTCTTTTTTCCTTTGGTTGTATGCTTTTTTGATCTTTGCTTGCGCGCCGTGATTGATGAATAAAAGGACTCTTGAATACCGAGAAATGAAAAACATATCATGCACATCATGCATTTCATAACATTATAGGTTATCTCAAGACAATATTCTTATTCTTCTGCTTTTCTTATTCATAATTCTAGACGACTACTCATCGGTATTCCACCAGAAACAATTTGCCAAGACAGATGGAACAAGTTCAAGCTGAAGTCGCTGAAATGAGGGCCCAGATGGCTACTCAGATGACTCAGTTCATGGAGGTCCTCACCAATGTGAATCACCGACAAGAGGAACTGGTTGCCATTGTCAACAACCAGCGCCGCTATCCAGGGGATGGTGGAAATCAAGGGCTCTATCAGGACATTTCTGTAGGATTGGGGGATGTGCAAGATCAGCCTGCTGGAAATTTTCACGGGATGCCTGGAAACCCTTTTGTGCGCAACGTAGGGCAGTTTCCCCCGTCTCCGGGACCTCGTCTTGTGGGGAACAAAAGAGATAATCAGGGTGGTGTAAGGGGCTATCAAGAGCAGGATTATGACTTTAATCAGGATGAAGATCAATTTTCTGTTCGGCGTTCAGAGCCGGAAGTTTAGGTTGAGGATATGAGGTATCGGTTGTTGGAAGAACGTTTGAAGGCTGTGGAAGGGCAAGGAGTCCTTGGTATGGATGCTAATGATCTCGGGTTGGTGTTTGGGGTGAAATTTCCTCCAAAGTTCAAGCCTCCTGTATTTGAGAAGTACAACAGAACATCATGTCCTGTTACTCATGCAACTGCTTATTTCTGGAAGATGTCAGTGCATACTGAGGATCAGGGGCTTTTGATTCACTTTTTCTAGGATAGCCTATCTGGGGCATCCCTGGAGTGGTATATGAAGTTGGAGACAACCCATATTCGTTGCTGGAATGATCTTGCTCGGGATTTTGTCAAACATTATCAGTACAATGTGGATATGGAGCCTAATCGCACTCAGTTATATAATTTGTCACAGGGACTAAGAGAATCTTTCAAGGAATATGCTCAGAAGTGGCGTGAGTTGGCTGCGTGGGTTCAACCTCCACTCATGGAGAGAGAACTCATTGATATGTTTATGAGTACCCTGCAAGGGCCTTTCTATGAGCACATGATAGGAAGTACTTCGGTAGGATTTGCAGACTTGGTTATGGCTGGTGAAAGGATTGAGATAGGTTTGAAATTGGGGAAAATTCAGATTGGAGGTTCTAGTGGCTCATCAGGGGGAAGTAAGAAACCATTCAACACTTACCCTAAGAAAAGGGAAGGCGACCCAAGTGCGGTTTACTCTCATAGATGAAGAAGAGAGGATTGTCAGCACCAACAAATCAATGTTGTTTCTATTCCTGTTAATACTCCTCCGCAGCAGAGACCAAATATAGTGCCTCAACAACAAAGATAGCAAAATGCTCCCTGTCAGTATAATAATCAACAACAGAGACAATCAAGAAAATTTGATCCCTTGACAGTATCTCTTACTGAAGCACTCCACCATTTGCTTGATTTGAAGTTGATCGGTTTGAGAAATATGCCACCACCACCCGCAAGACTTCCTCCTAACTATGATGCTAACGCAAGATGTGAATTCAATTCAGGAGGCGTTGTTCATTCTACTGACAATTTCTTTGCGTTGAAGTGCAAAGTACAAGACTTGTTGGATGCTAAGGCAATTTAGTTTACTCTAGTGACTGGTCCGAATGTTACTCAGAACCCAATGCCTAGACATAAAGGGGGGTGTTATTAATATGATTGATGATAATGGTGAAATGTTGAATTTGATCGTGGATGTAAAACAAGTAACTACTCCGTTGTGGTATGTTAAGAGGTATTTGCTTGACAATTCTATTTTCCCGGGTTGTACTTCAGAGTGTGCCAAGTGTAGAGAGCAACCGAAGGGCTGTGATGATTTAAAAGCCGGTATCCAGTTGTTGATAAAGGAGGGTTTCCTGCAGTTTGATAGAAAATCAAGCCACCGTAAGGTTAACGAAGAAGATGTTGCTGTGGTATCTATCCCTTACACCCCTGTGCGCATTCCTACCCCATCTAGGGCGCGTCCTTTGATGATTACGGTACCTGGTCCCATGCCGTATACCAGTGAGAAGGCCATCCCATGGCATTACGGTGTTGTTGTTTATTACCATGGGGTGAAGCAGGAAGTAACTACTTGTTTGTCTGAGGAAGAACGTGCTGAAGGTAATGAAGAGGAAGTTCATAACTTTTCCAATGTGAGTCGAATGACTAGAAGCGGGAGAGTATTCGGTCCTTCCAATGTGCAAGATGCGGTAGATGCTTCTGCAAGAGAAAAAGGAAAACAACAGACGATGATTGGTAATCCGAGGGTTACGCCAGCCAATGTGACACAACCAATTCCGATACCAGAAGCTTCTTCAGTTCCCGATGAGGGTGAAGAGTTGATGCAAATTATCAGGAAGAGTGATTATAGTATAATTGATCATCTAAGCCATACTCCTTCTAAGATGTTTATCTTGTCTTTGTTGATTTATTCAGAACCTCATAGAAATGCTTTGATGAAATTGTTAAAGAATGCGTTCGTGCAACATGAGATAACAATCAATCAGTTTGAGAATGTTTGTGCTAACATATCTGCCGGGAATGGTCTGGGCTTCACATATTTTGATCTTCCTTCGGAGGGGCCAGACCATAACAAAGTGTTGCATATTTCAATGGAGTGCAGGGGAACTATTTTATCCTGGGTTTTGGTGGATACATGATCGTCCTTGAATGTACTACCGAAGTCAGCATTGATGAAGATTGATTATTCTGGACTGGAACTACGCCCTAGTGATTTGATGGTGAAGGCGTTTGATGGGTCTCGAAGGTCAGTGTTTGGGGAGGTGGAGTTACCAATCAAGGTTGGGCCTCAAACCTTCACGGCTACATTTTTTGTAATGGATATACATCCAGCATATTGGTGTTTATTAGGGCGGCCATGGATTCATAGAGCAGGGACAATCACTTCTACTCTTCATCAGAAACTCAAGTATCCTGCAGAAGGAAAGGTGATAACTGTGTGCGGCGAGGAAGAGTACATCGTGAGTCATTTGACATCATTCCTCTATGTTAAATTTGAAGGCGAGATACATAAGACTCCATTTCAGGCATTTGAGACAGTTCATGCTGTCAATTTTCCTCCTCAAGAGCAGAAAAGGAAACCTGAAACTGTTATGTCTTCTCTCAAGGATGCGAGAGCTGTGGTGGAAGGTGGTAACCCTGAAGGCTGGGGTCAGGTGCTGGACGTTACTCCAAAATTTAATAAATTTGGTCTTGGTTTTATCCCAGGTCAGCAGAGTACAACCACCAGAGCGTCTAGTTTATCTACTCGTGTGAAGTTTTCCCGTCCTTGTGATACTCAAGAAGGACACGTCAGTGCAGTTGGCGATGATATGGCTGATGGCTACAATATCGAAGATTGGATTCGTCCGAGTATTTCAGGCCAGACACTCAATAATTGGACTTCTATGGATGTTATCCAAGTTTCAAGCGCTGAGGAGTAATTTTCTTGTTTTCTTTTATTATCATATCATAATTCCTACGCTCTGCCCAAGGCGTAGTGGATCATTTGTGTAGGGACACCATGTTTATTTTCAAGTTTATCATGAAATAAAGGACGTTTTTGCATTCAAAATTTTGCTCCATTTCTTTTTTATTTTAAATGGCAATGTTTCTCTTTTCACACACTGTCACTAAAAAACGCCAAAATGTCATTCATGCAGATGCACTTCCACCACCGATCATATTGATAATGACTCTGCTATGGCTCATTATGACTTTGATACTCCTATTTATCAAGCTGAAGAAGAGGCATATGAGGATTGTGATCTTCCTGAGGAATTAACAAGGTTGTTAAAACAAGAGGAGAAGGTTATCCACCCGAATCAGGATTCGATTGAGGTGGTGAATATTGGCACAGAATAGGTAAGAAGAGAAGTCAAGATAGGGGCAGATCTAGAAGAAAGTATAAAGGCCAGATTGATTGAGCTACTCCGTGAGTATTCTGATATCTTCGCTTGGTCTTATGAGGATATGCATGGGTTGGATACAAACATAGTGGTGCATCGGTTACCGCTCAAAGAAGGTTATTCTCCTGTCAAGCAAAAGATTCGAAGAACTCATCCTGAGATGTCCAAGAAGATCAAAGAGGAAGTCCAGAAGCAGTTGGACGCGAATTTCTTATAGGTCATCAATTATCCGCCATGGATTGCAAATATTGTGCCTGTGCCCAAGAAGGATGGTAAGGTCAGGATGTGTGTGGATTATAGGGATTTGAACAGGGCCAACCCTAAATATGATTTCCCTCTTCCGCATATTGATGTGTTGGTCGATAATACTGCTCATTCCAAAGTGTTTTCGTTCATGGATGGCTTTTCGGGTTACAATCAAATTAAGATGGCTCCGGAGGATATGGAGAAGACAACATTTATCATGCCTTGGGTAACTTTCTGCTATAAAGTGATGCTGTTTGGTTTGAAAAATGCCGGGGCAACATATCAGCGCGCCATGGTCACTCTCTTTCATGATTTGATTCATAAAGAGATTGAGGTATATGTGGACGATATGATTGCTAAGTCTGACACGGAAGAGGAACATCTTGTTCATCTGGAAAAATTGTTCGAGAGACTGAGGTAGTTCTTGCTAAGGTTGAATCTGAATAAGTGCACCTTCGGGGTGAGATCTGGCAAGCTGTTGGGTTTTATTATAAGTGAAAAAAGTATCGAGGTGGACCCGACCAAGGTCAAAGCGATACAGGAAATTCCTGAGCCAAGGACAGAGAAGGAAGTACGTGGCTTCTTGGGAAGGTTGAACTACATTTCTATTTATTTCTCATCTCACAGCCACCTGTGAACCTTTGTTCAAGTTGTTGTAGAAAAGTCAGACAGTGAAATGGAATTAGGATTGTCAAAAGGCCTTTGACAAATAAAGGAGTATTTGCAGGAACCTCCGATACTCATGCCGCTAGTGGAAGGAAGGCCACTAATCATGTATCTAACTGTGTTGGAGAGCTCAATGGGTTGTGTCCTCGGTCAACATGACGAGACATGGAAGAAAGAGCAGGCTATTTACTACTTGAGTAAGAATTTTACGAATGCGAGTCGAGGTACTCATTGCTGGAAAAGACTCGTTGTGCGCTCGTCTGGGACGCCAAACGTTTGAGGCAATACATGTTAACTCACACCACCTACTTGATATCCAAAATGGATCCAATCAAGTACATTTTTGAGAAGCCAGCTCTTACAGGCAGGGTAGCCCGTTGGCAGATGATACTCACCGAATATGATATCCAATATACTACTCAAAAAGCAATTAAGGGTAGTGTACTGGCCGACCATCTTGCTCATCAGCCCATGAACGATTATGAACCGATGAAGTTTGATTTTCCAGATGAGGAAATCATGTATATTCGGGATTGTAATATGCCAGACCCAGATGAAGGACCTGAGCTGGGATCATGTTGGACGCTTATTTTTGATGGTGCCTCTAATGCCATGGGCAATGGCGTCGGAGTTATTATCACTTCTCCTGAGGGATACCACATTCTTTTCACGGCTCGTATTTGTTTCAATTGCACTAACAACATGGCCGAATATGAGGCTTGCATTTATGGCATTGAAGCGGCAATCGAGCTGCGCATCAAATTCTTGAAAGTTTACGGGGATTCTAATCTTGTTATCATCCAGATTAATGGAGATTAGGAGACTCGCAATCAGAACCTAATTCCCTATCGTGAGCATGTTATGAAGTTGATTCTGTATTTCGAAGAGATCACGTTTGAGCACATTCCCAGAGAAGAAAACAATCTAGCTGATGCACTGGCAACTTTGTCCTCCATGTTCAAGGTTAAGTGGGCTAATGAGGCACCTTCCATTACCATCAGAAGTTTATGTGAGCCAGCTTTCTGTTTTGAGTCTAGTTTGGAATCAGATGGCAATCCTTGGTTTTATGATGTTAAACGATATCTTGAAACACAAGAGTACCCTGAAGAGGCATCTGTCACAGATAAGAAGTTCTTGAGAAGATTTTCAGCCAAGTTCTTTCTCAGTGGTGGTGTGTTGTGTTAGAACATAGTTTGATTCTACAACCCTCAATTAGAGTTTTGATGATAACAAATACAAGATTAAATGAATTATGAGTTTTATATATGACATAGATGCTACTTAAAATTATGTTGTGTATTTACAGGAAACTCTGATGGAATCAGCATCAAAACATCAATATCAACATCAACATCAGAAGATCATACATGCTTACGCTGAAGTCTGATGAACAGAATTTGCGCTTAACACACTCTGACTCTGATCAGGATCTTATCAATGTCATCAGCACTCAGAAGCAATCAGAATAAGCCTAAAGCCAAGAACGCTCTGATCTTAATCAAGCAGAACATTATGAAGTGTCAACGGTACTGCATTCAAGGCAGATTAATTACCAACGGCTTTATTCCAAGACAAAGATCTTATCAATATGGAAAGAACGTAATGAGCATTGAAATGGAATTATTGGCATCAACATATCTATTCCAAGAAAGTATTTAAACAAATCAGTGAAAAGTGAATTGGCTAATGCTCTACAATACTCTACATGCCTAAAGCAAATCATCTTCATCCTCACGCCTACAGTTTGCTAAAGCTCTCAAATTGCTTACTTTATAGTTCTAGCATTCTAGTTTCACATAAGCTTAATTTGTGTATTATCACAGTTGTGATATATAGTTTTTCCAGAAAACATTCATCACACATATTGTTCATTTATCTATAAGAAAGAATTTCCTTGAGAAACCAGTATGTGGTTTAGACTCAAGAAGGCTTTAGCAGTTGTTAAAGCAGTTGTAATATTCAGTTGAATATAGTGGATTAAGACCTTGTTGGAGAGAGGCGAAATCACCTTGACGGGTGGACTGGAGTAGTTTGAGATCAAACGAACCAGGATAAAAATAACATGTTGTCTGCATTTGAATTCAAGGTTCAACAATTCAACCCCCCTTCTTGTGTTTTTCACTTCTTCAATTGGCATCAGAGCGCCTGGTTCTGAGTTCATAACACTTAAATGTGTCACTACAAGATCCAGCATTGAAAAACACTATGGCAGGAACACATCATAACATCAACAATGAAAACAACGAAGAAAGAGACAGATTCAGTGGCAAACCTCCAGTCTTTGATGGAGAGAACTTTGATTACTGGAAAGATAGAATTTAAAGCTTCTTTCTAGCCCATGATGCTGATCTGTGGGATATGGTGACAGATGGATACACGCACCCAGTGAATGCAAATGGTCAGAAGATTGACAGGAAAGCAATGTCTGATCAACAAAAGCGTGATTTCAAGAATCATCACAAGGCCAAAACTATTCTTCTCAATGCTATCTCTTACTCTGAATACGAAAAAATATCAAACAGAGACACTGCAAAGAACATGTTTAATTCTCTCAGAATGACGCATGAAGGCAACCTTCAATTGAAAGAAACTAAAGCTCTTGCGCTCATTCAGAAGTATGAGGCATTCAAGATGGAGGAAAGTGAATCTATTGAAACAATGTTCTCAAGATTTCAGATTCTGGTTACTGGTCTCAAAGTTCTGGACAAAGGGTATTCTACTGCTGATCATGTGAAGAAGATCATCAGAAGCTTGCCAAAATAGTGGAGGCCAATGGTCACAGCGCTGAAGCTAGCTAAAGATCTCAACAAAATCACTCTGGAGGAACTTGTCAGCTCCCTCAGAAGTCACGAGATAGAGCTAGAAGCTGATGAACCTTAAAAGCAAGGTAAGCCTTTAGCTCTAAAATCTAATAGAAAATCTGACTCCAAGGTTTTGCAGGCTGTTGAAGAAACCTCTAATGGGTCCTCATCAGAAGAAGATGAACTGTCTCTCCTCTCCAGAAGGGTGAACCAACTATGGAAGCAGAGGCAAAGAAAGTTCAGGACTCCCAAAAGATCTGAGAACTAGAACGAATCCTCCTCCAGATACAAAAGGCCAGAACCCACCTCTAGATACAGAAGATCTGAAGGCTCCTCGGGAAGCAGAAAGCCAAATAACAAGGACATCATCTGCTATGAATGCAACGAGCAAGGACACTACAAGAGTGACTGCCCAAAGCTTCAGAAGGATAAGCCCAGAGAAAGTTTGGCAAGGAAAAGAAGAAAAGTCTCATGGCCACATGGGATGACTCTGACACATCTGAAGCTGACTCAGAATCAGATGATGAGAGAGCAAACATAGCTCTCATGGAGAACATATCAGAAGATAGTGAAGCTTCTGAATCAGACTCTGAATCAGACACAGAAGAGGTATTTCCTGTCTTTGCTATTAATTTTACTAAGGCTGAATTAGCTGAAAGCCTCGATGAGATTCTGGAACGATATCATCAGATCAGAGTCAAATTCAGAAACCTAAAAAGGGATCTTGCTTCTGACTCTGATAAAACTGAGAGTCTCAAGTTGGAAAATTCTGAGTTGAAAAATAAAGTTTCAAAACTAGAAAACATATTACAAAATTCTCAGAAGGAAACAATTCTTGAAACTCCCAGTAGTGCTGATGAGATCATCAAGGAGTATGATCATAGCTTTCAGAAGTTTCTTGCTAAAAGCATAAATAGAAGCAAAATGGCTTCAATGATCTATGGAGTTAGCAGAAATGGCAGAAAGGGAATAGGATACCAAGGTAAGGTACCTACACCTAAGAATGCCATGGATTTAGTGATTAAACGAACTCCTCTTAAGTCACACTTTGTATATGGGCACACACACGACATTAAACATACCAGTAGTATTTTTTCTGTGAAACCAAAATTCAACCAGAGTTTTGGTAAAACTAACAAATCAGGACCCAAGAAAATATGGGTACCTAAGGATAAAATAATACATGTTGCAGATATCTTTAGAAGCAAAGCAGAAACACCAGTCATGGTACCTGGACTCTGGCTGATCACGACACATGACGGGAAGAAGGCATATGTTCCAAAGCCTGGAACTTAAGCCTAGAGGCCATGTAGGCTTTGGAGGAAATCAGAGGGGAAAGATCATTGGCTCTGGAACAGTAGGTAATGGAAATCTTCCCTCTATCAGTAATGTGTTATTAGTAGATGGATTAATGCATAACCTGTTATCCACAAGTCAATTAAGTGATAACAGTTATGATATAATCTTTAATCAAAATTCATGTAAAGTTCTTAGTCAGAAAGATGGGACTATCCTGTTTAATGGAAAGAGGAGAAACAACATTTACAAAATCAAACTTTCTGAACTGAAAAGTCAGAATGTAAAGTGTCTTCTGTCTGTTAACAACGAGCAGTGGATCTGGCACAGAAGATTGGGGCATGTTAGTATGAGAAGAATATCTCAGATTAACAAACTCAATCTGGTCAGAGGACTTCCTAACCTGAAGTTCAATTCAGATGCTCTGTGTGAAGCATGTCAGAAAGGTAAATTTTCTAAACCTGCTTTCAAATCTAAAAACGTTGTTTCTACCTCTAAGCCATTAGAACTTCTGCACATTGACTTATTTGGACCAGTTAAAACTGCTTCAGTCAGTGGCAAGAAGTATGGGTTAGTAATCGTAGATGACTATAGCAGATGGACACGGGTAAAGTTCTTAAGACACAAGGACGAGTCACACTCTGTGTTTGTCACCTTCTGTAACCAAGTTCAGAATGAAAAGGATCTTAGAATCGTCAAAGTCAGAAGTGATCATGGTGGAGAGTTTGAAAACAGAGATTTTGAATCATTTTTTAATGACAAAGGCATTCTGCATGATTTCTCTTGTCCTAGAACTCCCCAACAAAATGGAGTTGTAGAACGAAAGAACAGAACATTGCAAGAAATGGCCAGAACCATGATCAACGAGACTAACGTTGCTAAGATCTTCTAGGCAGAGGCAATAAACACAACATGCTACATTCAGAATAGAATCTCCATAAGACCTATTCTGGAAAAGACTCCATATGAATTGTGGAAGAACAAAAAGCCCAACATTTCATATTTTCATCCTTTTGGATGTACTTGTTTTATTTTAAATACTAAGAATTATTTGAACAAGTTTGACTCTAAAGCACAGAAGTGTATTATGTTAGGATACTCTTAACGCTCAAGAGGGTACAGAGTATACAATACAGAAACACAGATTGTGGAAGAATCAATCAGTGTTCGTTTTGATGACAAGCTTGACTCTCAAAAGTAAAAGCAGAATGAATTACTTGCAGGTATGGAAGTTGAATTCACAGGTACTGAAGACAAGTCATCAGAAGCTCTTAACAGAGACACTCCCTCAACATCAGAAAGAGGCACTGCAAGCAATCCAACATCTTCTGTTGATCAACCTCAGAAAAGACCATTCAGAAGCAGCATGGATCACCCAGAAGAAACAATCTTGGGAAGAAAGGAAGATCCAATCAGAACAAGAGCCAGCTTCAGAAACTCTGAAGAATCCCTCATGGGACTTGTCTCTTTGATTGAACCATCTTCTATTGATGAAGCACTTCTGGACAATGACTAGATTCTAGCAATGCAAGAGGAGCTGAATCAATTCACCAGGAATGACGTATGGGATCTGGTTCCTAAACCAAAAGGTTTCAACGTCATTGGAACAAAATGGGTGTTCAGAAACAAGCTGAATGAACAAGGTGAAGTTGTCAAAAACAAGGCACGATTGGTAGCACAAGGTTATAGTCAGCAAGAGGGGATAGACTATACAGAAACCTTTGCTCCAGTCACCAAGTTAGAATCGATCAGACTTTTAATTTCTTTTGCTGTCAATAAAGGCATCACTCTGTATCAGATAGATGTCAAGAGTGCATTCTTAAATGGATATATAGAAGAAGAGGTATATGTGCACCAACCCCCTGGTTTTGAAAGTTCAAAAAATCTAGAATATGTTTTCAAACTGAAGAAGTCACTGTATGGTCTGAAACAAGCTCCCAGAGCTTGGTATGAAAGACTAAGTAACTTCCTGTTAGAAAAGGAATTCACCAGAGGGAAGGTGGACACAACCTTATTCTATAAGACAATTAAGAATGACATTCTAGTCTGTCAGATTTATGTTGATGATATAATATTTGGATCTACTAAACCCTCTCTGGGAAGAGAATTTGCTAAGTGTATGCAGGCAGAATTTGAGATGAGCCTGATAGGGGAACTAAAATGCTTTCTGGGCATCCAGATCAATCAAACCCCAGAAGGAACTTACATTCATCAGAGAAAATATGTCAGAGAACTTCTAAAGAAATTTGATCTCTCAGAATGTAAGCCATCAAAGATTCCAATGCATCCCACGTGCATTCTGGAAAGAGAAGAGGTAAGCAAAAAGGTAGAACAGAAAGCCTACAGAGGTATGATTGGTTCTCTTCTTTATCTGACAGCCTCAAGGCCTGATATCTTATTCAGTGTATGCATTTGTGCAAGATTCCAATCAGATCCTAGAGAATCTCACTTAACAACTGTTAAGCGAATTTTCAAGTATCTAAAAGGTACTACTAATCTGGGTTTGTTTTATAGAAAATCTAGTGATTACAGCTTAGTAGGTTACTGTGATGCTGACTTTGCTGGAGACAGAGTTGAACGTAAAAACACTTCTGGAAGCTGCCAGTTTCTGGGAGAAAATATGATCTCGTGGTCCAGCAAAAGACAATCCACCATTACTCTATCAACAACAGAAGCTGAATACATAGAAGCAGCTGGATGCAGCACACAAATGCTCTGGATGAAAAGTCAACTTGAGGACTTCCAGATTTATGAGAGTAACATTCCTATACTCTGTGATAATACTTCTGCTATTTGCTTAAGTAGAAATCCAATTTTGCATTCTAGGGCTAAGCATATAGAAATAAAACATCATTTTATTAGGGACTATATTCAGAAAGGCATTTTAAACTTAAAATTTATTGATACAGACCATCAATGGGCTGATATCTTTACAAAACCACTTTCTGAAGATAGGTTCAACTTCATTCTAAATCATCTCAGCATAAAGCTCTGTCCAGAATAAAACTGTTTTAATTTTATATATTAACCTTCAGAATCATGTTTATTACTCTGTGAACTTCTGATCAATCCTCTTTCAGAATTTTTAGAAATGCAGATTGTATCAGATCTATCCTTGAAGCTCTGAGCTCTTCAGTTCAAGGATAGAAGTGATGTTCACTTAAAGCAAACAAGTGTCATCTAGTCATCAGTTGGTTCCTGAGGTTGAACACGCGTTCACGCTTCTGAAAAGGCAACACGCTGATTGGTTTCATTGAGACACATGTCACTGGTAACCGTTTAAGTATCTTTCTTAAATCCCCTAAAATCAGCAATCAATTAATGCTATTAATCATGAGTTATTTCTCTCTCTTAAGCGTTTATGTTTTCCCTGTTTTCTTATGTTTGTCTGTAATAATTCTACTTGTTCTAAACTATCCTTGTTTCTGTTTTAATACAAACGTGTTTTTACCCTGATCATTTTAAACTCGGTTTGAGGAAGCAAGACTACAAGTCCTCCAGATGAATCCCCAATTTTCCATGTGTGACTTCAAATGATCATAACTTGGTCAATTTGCATCACCTCGAGTCCATTCTTTTTTCATAATGATCTTGAAGATGTGAACTTTATGCCTTCTTTTATGTGCAAAGTGAGAAAATGGATGTAAGTTGCCTTAAAGATGCAAAAGATTATAGGTCATTTCATGATTTGTTGCCAACTTCAACAAGTCATAACTTGCTCAAATTTTGGAGATTTTGAATGATTCAAGTTTCAAAATGTCATTCAAGAGATCTAGTTCATGTCTTATTTTTTGGTCAAGAGCAAATTCCAAGTGAAAGGCCATGTTGGGATGCAATACATTATAAGTCATTTTTGAAGAAGAATTTGAAATATTTATAAGTATGGAAAGTCAACCCTTTTTCTTCAACTTTGACTCAATGCAACTTTCAGCTCAAGCATCCATTTAACTCCATTCTTTTTCCATTTCAAAGCTTGTAACCTCATCTTTATAAAGCATCAAGGATCATGCCTTAAGACCCCTTGAGCCGAGAATGCCATTGTTTCAAAAGTAGTAACTTGGAATTGAAGTTTCCTTGCAAGTCAGAATTTGAATTTCATGTTACAACCTCTAAACCTCAAATTAGCACGCGTTTTGGGTCTAAAAATGATTATCCAACTTTCCCAAGTGGATTAGCACATCAAAACGCAAGAATTGGGTGAGTTTTGGTGAAGTTTGGATCACACTTCACTCGTGCATCAGGTTTGCACGAATTCCCTCCAAAATGCATCATTCACTCTTCCTTTTGATCCCATTTACTTCTCCTATAAACACATGAACTATCCCATTCTTTTCTCAAGCTTGGATAGCCAGAATCACCCTGCCAAACTTGTTCTATAACTCAGAATTCAGCAACTTCAAAATCCATTCTCGAGCCTTTCTCAATCCAATTTTTCCATCAATTCACCTTCCTTGATCTTCCCTGAAGCTAACCATATAATTACATTCAAGAATCATGCCCTATACTTCTCCATAGAAGTCTAGTTTCAGAGCTCTGCAACTCAACTTCAATAGGTAGATTCCTTCATCAATTCTTTAAAACTCTGATATCATTGTGTTGCTCTCATTGCCCTGGTTCTAGTTGCAACATTTAGCTTTCACTGGAAACACGTTTTGATCATGAAATTTTAAATCCCTTTTAAAAACTTTTCTTCCAAATTGCTTGAGCTACAGTTTATATAAATTTGGCGCGAGGGTGTGGTTATCTTCATCTTGAAGAGACGAAGCGAATGACATAGGTCTGAGCTTCTGATTTTACAGTTTCAGAGACCTGCAATTCGTGATGGCTGGAGGTTGAAGATGACCATAGTGTCATCTTCAAACCAATGAAGGTGCACCATCTGTATTTTTCAATTTCGGATTTAATTAATGATTCTGTATAATATTCACTAATGACCATGATATGAACATCGCGCTAGATCCCTTGGATTTGATTACTAACGTGTTTTTACTCTCATCCAATGGTCAACATATTTTACTTTTATTTTCTTTTTCTGATTTTTATATTTTAATTGTTTTAAATTTCAAAAAATCATAGAAAATTCATTTTTAGTTCAAAAAATCTAAAAAAATAATGAAAAATACTTTTGGTTATTCTCTTTCTGATTTTATTTTTTCACAATTTAATTTTGTGTTTTAGCATTTTTTATAAATTTTACACTTATTTGATTCGTTTTAAATGTTTAAAAATACTTTTATACATTTTTAAATTCTGAAAAAAATTATAGAATGATCCAATAATGTTGTGACAAATATTGGTGACCTTATTTTATTTTTGTTCCTGACTATACTATTTTTTTAATCATTTTTGGTTCATTTTACCCATTTCTTTTAATTAAAAAAATAGTTTCTGACTTTAAAAAATTACCAAAAAATTAGTAAAATTACTTGAGCCCTTTTCTGATTTTCTATGGTCTTACTTTTTATTTCTTGATTAATTTGAACATAGTTGATATTTTTCTCTTTATTTTCCATTTTTTTAAACATTATTTTTAACCCCTTTTGTATATATTAAAATATAATATTATTTTGTGACTATTTTCTGGCTGATCTTGGGTTAAATTTTAGATCATGAACTTTATTAACATCATTGGATCCATGGTGTTGAGTTTAACTCCACAAAAAATGGATAAATAATTTTAATAATAGTTTGATTAAATTTAATTCAAAAGTGGTTTGTACATGCTCTCCCATCCCTCTTCATCTCATCCCCTTCTTATTGCACTAGATGTTGTTGGAGCATGATCTCTATATCATGTCTCAAAACAAATGGTGCATAGATTGCTATTGACCGGCCTCAAAATAGGTGCGACTTCTATATAAGTCCACTTACAATTGCTTAACATAACACTAAATTTTGTCCCGATTCGAATGAATGATCATTCGTGGCCCAAACTTATGGTTGCAAGCCCAAGTATGTTAATTTGATATCTTCAATCCAATAACCTTGAGATTCATTATGTGGAGGCTATGGTTCTACCAATCCTCTAATGGATCTACAACACCTTTGGTCAACGCGGATCACTTAAACATCGTTCACCATTAAATGGTACGTTAGAGAATTCCAAATGGATGATATACATGACAAAAAGCAAATGCAACTTGTTGTATGGAGGCTTTGGTTCTACCAATCCTCTAATGAGTTCCAAAGGCAAGCTTCAAGATGGTCATCCAACTAACCACTAACTATTGACTTGTTTTACCTTATGCTTTTATTTTTTTTTATGCTTTATGTACCATTTACTTTTAGCATTTACATTTCATACCATTTTCATCTTTGCTCATTTGAGTATTTACTTTCTTGCCATTTTTACTTTGCTCACTTGAGCTTTTTCTTTTCCTTTCTTAAGATACTTAATAATCAACATAAACCATAAAAATCTTTAATGGTACTTGGACTATTTTGTTACTATCCTTGGCATTATGGAGCATGAGACTTTTTTTGGACTTAGGATTAGAAACCTTGGCCTATCTTGGAGACCTTGTGATCTTATCTGATTATTTTGTTTGGAGTTCTTGAGGTTTACCTCAAGACATTGGGTTGCTTGTTTGTTTTTGTGTACAGGTTTTTGTGATTACACCCTCTGTTTGTAATTTGGAATTCACCCGTTACTCTGACCAATTTTTATGAAGACTTAATACACTTGAAGTTTGTTTATCTCAAGAGGTCTAGTATTTTTTTTCTTAATTGGCTTCTCTCCAAGGAATGAGAATTCTATTTTGGCTCATAATGTCTAGTATTGGCTTCTTGTTGGTTAGATGGTTCTTATCCCTAGCTTTTACCTTATGCTTTAGGATAGTTCCTTCTTCTCCTCCCATCTTCTTTAATTTCAAAAAATCTTCTTCCTCCTTTTGAAAACTCTTCTTGTTTTTAAACTTGAACCACTTTCATAATAAACTTGGACTTATGTCCATGCATTTCCAAAACATTTTCATAAATAAACTCCAATAAACTTAATAATACCTTGACATTTTTTTGTGAGAAGCCTAAAAGTCAATCAATCTTATTTCAAACCATTTTTCCACTTTGGCTTTTATCTTTAAACTTTTCTCAAAAGATTGAACTCTTGTCTGTTGTAGTGATGCAAACAACTATACTTCTATAATATGTAGTGAAGAGATATATTTTCCACTTGGCTGTTGAGTGAGGCATTGTAGATTTTAAAATCCAAGCCATATCCTCTACTTTGAGATGATGCAAATTCTCCTTTCTCATAATTGTGGGTAGTAGGTATGTTTTCCACACAGACAATGACGGTGATGTTTTTCCTCATAAAATTAACCAACACATTTGTGTTTTAAATTTTTAAAAGAGTAACTACGTGTACCCTGATCCCCTATTGCACGAAAAGGTGGTACGTAGGCACTAAAGGTTCGCAACCGCGGCGGGTGCAAAAATTACAAAATAAATATATTTCTTTTCTCACCTCCACCATCCATCTTTTATACACCATTTTTTATAGCCAAAATATACAAATTTTACAAAGAGGCTCCTGCGGAGTACCGTAGATGTTTAGGGTGCTAATACCTTCCCTTTGCATAACCAACCCCCTTAACTTGAATCTTTCCCCCTTCTTTTTTGGGTTATTCACTCTTTTCCCATTCCTTTGGAAACAATAAAGCGATGTGGCGATTTTTATTTTGATTTGTATAAAGTCTAGTCAATCCAATGGCTTAGTCTTGAACATTTCTACCGCTACAATATCATATTCAGTCAAGGTCATTTGCCCTCTATCTATTCGTCCGAAGAGGGTTGGCTTCTCGAAGGTGTACTTGATAGGGTCCAACTTAGAAATCAACAAAGTGGTGTGAGTCAACATATACCATCTTAGCTGGCGAGCAACCCATTCTAGAGCGCATCAAGTTTTCTTGAGCAGTGAATATCTTGTTTCATAGTTGGTAAAATTTTTGCTCAGGTAGTATATTACATGCTCTTTTCGTCCAGACTCGTCATGTTGGTCCAGCACACACCCCATTGAATTCTCTAATACCTTCAAGTACATAATCAGAGGTCTTCCTTCAAATGGAGGCATCAGGACGAGGTTCTTGTAAGTATTTTTTTATCTTGTCAAAGGTTGTTTGGCAGTCGTCGTTCCATTTGACTACTTGATCTTTCTTTAACAATTTGAAGATTGGATCACAAGTAGCAGTTAGGTGATATATGAACCGAGAAATATGGTTGAGTCGACCTAAGAAACCCTTGACCTCCTTCTCAGTACATGGAGCTAGCATTTCTTTTATGGCTTTGACTTTTGCAGGGTCGACCTCAATACCTTTTCGACTGACGACAAACCCTAAGATTTTTCCAGATCTTACCCTGAATGTACATTTGTTGGGATTCAGCCTTAGCTTTTATTTCTTCAACTTCTCAAATAACTTGTGAAGATGATCAAGGTGTTGTTCCTCAGTTTGCGACCTTGTAATCATATCATCAACGTACACTTCTATCTCATGATGGATCATATCATGAAACAGAGCTACCATAGCATGTTGGTAGGTTACCCCTGCATTCTTCAAATCGAAAGGCATGACCTTATAGAATAAATTTCCCCACTATATGACAAAGGTGGTATTCTCCATGTCCTCGGGAGCTATTTTAATTTGGTTGTAGACGGAGAAGCCATCCAGGAAGGAGAAGACTTTATGTTGAGCAGTGTTGTCGACCAAGACGTCAATATGTGGTAGTGGAAAATCATCTTTGGGGTTTTCCCTATTAAAATCCCTATAGTCTACACACATACGGACTTTCCCATCTTTCTTCGGCACCGGGACCACATTTTCCACCCATTGCGGGTATAACGTTACCGCTAGAAAACCTGCATTGAATTGCTTCATTACCTCAACTTTTATCTTTTCAGACATGTCTGGCCGTATACGACGAAACTTTTTCTTGACTGGAGGACAATCTTCCTTTATTGGTAGACGATGGACCACAATGTCAATATCAAGTCCTGACATATCTTCATATGACCAAGAAAACACCTCAATGTAGTCGTGCAACATCTGAACCAATATGCTTTTGACACCATCTTCCAAGTTGGTGCCAATCTTGACTTCCCTCTTGTATGTCTCAGTACCTAAGTTGGTCACTCCAACCAGTTCCTCGTGCAATTGAATGGCCTTTTCCTCTTGCATCAAAAGTCTGGCTAGTTCCCCAGGCATTTCACAATCTTGTTTGCCTTCATCCTCGGCTTGGTAGATTGGATGTTCAAAGTCATAGATGGCAATTGAAGAGTCGTTGCCAATGAGATCTGGAGTGGATGTGGATCTACAAATGTGAGTGTGTGCACGTAAAGTCAAATGGCTATTTTGAAAATGCAATAAAGTGAAAGAAAGACAATGACCGTAAAATTTGAATGCAAAAGAGTCCAATGTTTTTCATTAAATGATCATAAGGCATATGAAAATGAACAAACCCTTAACAAACGGACCATGGTGCCTCGGGCATGGTACATGGATTAAAGTCATTGTTTCAATAAAATTACAGACAAATTTCTCAATTTAATAAAATAGTAAATGGTAATTACTCCTTGTTGAAGGAGATTGGAATGAAGTCCTTGGTACGCTAGTTGTTGAGCCCTTCATCAGTAGTTGGGTAGATCCAGTCATCAAAGCCATAGTCGTCTTCAGAGTCTTCAGGGGCATTCACTTTATGATTACTGATGTGAAGAGGAGGTTTTCCCGCATGAGCATGTTTGACCTCCTTTTGAGCTTTGGCATTGAAACCTAAACCACATTTTTCTGATTTGAAAGGGATGTCAGGGAGTTGTCCCCAAATGGTACAACCTCCATCTTCAATCACAACGCGAGCATCTTTGAGGGAAGTCATCCTAGGCACATCTTTAACAGCTTTTGGAACATTAGGAGTAGCCTTGTCAGCAACAACCATGGGAGAAACCACTTCGAAGGCTTGACAAGGAGTTTCTATGAACTCGCCGTCCATCTCAACATATTTAAATGAATTTAGATGGCTAACCATAAACTCTTATTCACCTTAGACGGTAATAACCTTTCCCTTGACCAGATATTTCAACTTTTGATAAAGTGTAGAAGTCACTGCTCTTGCCCCACGTATTCGGGGGCGTCCAAGTAGGCAACAGTAAGCAGGACGGGTATCCATCACATAGAAAGTAGAATGAAAAATTTGAGACCCAACTTTGATGGGGAGATCAACTTCCCCATAGACCATCCTTTTGGATCCGTCGAAAGCCTTTACCACAATGTCAGTTAGCTTCAAACCAAACCTTCACAATCTAACCAGTCTAGGGAACCTTTGGGCATACATTCAGAGAGGACCCAATATCCACCAATACATGGGCTAGAGTGGTTCCTTTGCATTCAATGGAGATATGTAAAGCTTTATTGTGATTTCTTTTGGAGGGAGTTAAATTAGCATCAGAAAATCCCAACCCATTATCATCAGTCAAACATGCTACACAATTTTCAAACTGATCGACTGTAGTCTCTTGCGGAACATGAGCTTCCCTCAGAAATTTTAACAATGCTTAAGCATGCACATCAAAGCAAAGAAATAAAGATAGCGTATAAATCTTAGAGGGGGTTTTCCCCAACTGCTCTACTATCTTATAATCACTTTTCCTTATAATCTTCAAAATCTCCTCTATCTCTTGAGTAGAGGGTTCTTCAGTGGTAATGTCTTTGGTAGGTGCCTCCATCCTGGAAGACTCAATCATCTTTTCTTTCCCCCTAGCATCAGTACTAAGTTTGTCACCAGTAATGCGAATATGTGTAGTTGTGGTGGTTGGAGGTGAAATATCAGGAAAGAAAATTATCCCCGTTCTAGTCACCTTGCTAGACCCAGTAACTTTGGTGTGATACAGTGGCAAAACTGACTGTTATACTGGTTTTGCATTTATGTTGGCAAATGTTGCGGTAAGCAAGAGTCTCCATCGAATTTTCTTTTATCCAAATTAAGGAAAGGGTGAAAAGAACAGAAAAAGACCTTTTCGATAATTTTCTGAGTAAGGGGGTAGATTATTGAAAGGGAAGGTGTTATCACCCTTTCCATCCGTAGTTTTCTATGGGCTCTTAGATGCTTAGCTCATTTGAAAAATACCTTGTGCTTTTGTGTGTTTTGAAAAAGTAGTTTGAAAATGCCTTAGTGTGCCGATTAACTTTATGGTAACTCTTGTATCAGTCCTCAAGATTGTTGATAAAGCATTTTTTAAAGTATTTTTGAAATGTCTTGTGTAAGTGTAAAAAGTTTGTTTTGCTTTTGAGCAAGCATTTAAGAACTATCTACTTATACTAAAAAAGGTTCGTTCTTTTCCTCCTATCCTTTAGACAATACTATCATACTATTAATGAGTAGGTAGCCATATCATTGGATGTTTGAGGGACATTCAAAGGGACGTACAGTCATAAAGGCAACATATGGAGACGCTTTAGCAATTTTGTTTAAGGGACTAGATCATTTACCTAAAGGCAACACTATAGGGTCATCAAGGGACTATGATCTTTTGATTTACGGGTCTTTTGCTAAAGCGTCCCCATTTTTGAGGGACGTGACTGTTTTATTTTCCGAAAGGCAACCAAAGTGGGCGTACCCTAGAGGTGTATATGTGCAAGTGATACAATCCGCTTCATTTATCTTTGTTATTAGGTTTGCTAGCACTTTGTTTTCAGTCTTTCCACAGAAGCCTAGTTACTGACAGTTAATATTTTGCATAAATTTAAAGTGCGGGAATCGTAAATCCTACGCTATTACAAGGCTTTTGGGAGGTGGATATTTACATGTCCAAATATTTGGGATGAAAATAAAGAAAAATAGTAAAATCCCTAGTTAATTCTTTTACAACCCATGAACAGTTACAATAATATGAAAAGTGCAAAAATAAATGTGCGTGAAATGAAAATAACGTCCAAGAATCCTAAGGAAAAGAAAATATTTTTGTTGTTTTTGTTTATGAAAGAAAACAAAGCCTAAGTCTACTTAATTTTAATTCAAAGAAAAGGTTTAAATGATTAATTAATTAATTTAATTAACTTAATTAGAAAAAATACTAACCTAATGTTTTTTTTGTGATTTTATTTGATTTTTGATTTAAAATAAGTGAGTAAAAATAAAAATAAAAATAAATGCAAGAAAAAGAATCCTTCGATCAAAGAAAAATGATGGACTTCGATCCTAATGAAGGATGGACTTCGATCCTATGAAGACAGGTGATCTTCGATCCATGTGAAGGACAACCTTGGATCATGTGAAGGATGGCCTTCGATCCTGTGAAGAAAGGTGGTCTTTGATCTGTGTGAAGGATAACCTTCAATCTTGTGAATATATGTGGCCTTCGATCCAGCAAAGAATGTTGCTGGAGGCGTCTGATGAATTGCGTATGGAGGAAGGCACTAAGATCTGCAAGAAAAATTGCCAACAAAACAAGAGCATCACCTGGGTGTGAACTCAAGTCTTTTTCCTAATTCGACATCCCCTTAATTCTACTCCTTTGACTTCGAATCTGGGTTTGTTTGCCTTAAAACCCATGGTTTCTTGAGATTCAATGAAAAGAACAGATCGTGCCCTCTATCTTTATATGTTCCATGTGAATGTTGTGCTATATAATACCTTGGGCATAAATGAAACACTGGAAAACATCAATACATCATGAAAACATGAATATGAATTTGAAAGTTTACCAAGAATGAGATGCTTCGATTTGGTGTGGATTGGCTTGGAGTAGACCCTAGGGAGTCTCAGGGGCACAAATATATTATTCGTTTGGACTGAGGGTGCCTACAGAACTAGTTAGAATCTTTATATGTTTTCTGAGGCAGCGTGTGCGTATTCCTTTGATAGGAAATTTGTGTGTGTATGAGGCAGCATGTAGGCGTAGGTCTCTTGTCCCTTGGCTTGTGTTGATGTCTTGTATTTATAGAAGATGGAGGGTGCATGGAAATGGCAAGGGGCAGCCATTAACTAGGCTTTGAAGGAAAAATCAGACACATTAAAAGACTTCCACTTATGAAATATTCATGCCTCTTTGAGCTTTGGGATGAACCTGGACATACTTCATTTTTTAGAATACCTTCAGGCCATGCCCTTCGATTGGCCTTGAGTTTCCTCCTTAGAATGGCTCTGGTTTCATTCTTATAGTTCCTTCGATTGAGTCCATCTACATCAATTGGAATTGCTCAGATCTTTGATGATTCTTAATTCCAATTGTTCAGAGTTTCTTCAATTAAGTCACCATCTGCACCAATTCGAATTGCTCAAAATTCTCTTCGTTAGAGCATTGTTATTTTCGATGACTCTGAATTCCAATTCAAATTTGTTTAGAGTTTCCCTTATTAAGGCTTCTTCGAAAGCCCCTCAGATATTTTCTCTTCAATTGGCTCTAAATTGCCTTGTCCTTTGATTGGCTCTGACACTACCCAACTAGCCCAATATAAAGACTTCATTATGGCCAGTCGAAGCTTCCTTTGGTATGAATGTGCTTGTGCATGTTAGTTTGAACCTGGCAGTATGTTGACTTTTGGGCCAACAAGCATCTTTGAATATTTCTCTTTCGTTTTGACCAACTGGATCCATCCTTCGACCAGACCCCTTTTTAGACAACAATATGTGTTTCCAATCAAAGTGTCCTTCGAATGGGCCCTTTATGTATCCTTCACTTTGAACCAATGTGCGTGTTCTTTTGTAGGGACCACATGCATCACTTGTGTGCATCACTTGCAATTCCTTCAAATGGGCCAACAAAGTATATCCTTAAAATGGAAAACCTACATATGACCCTTTAAATCCATTAATACATTTCCTTCGAATGGGGAAAATATATATGTCCTTCAAATGGACCATGTGTCTGTCCTTCGAATGCGCCAGTTGTGTACCTTTTGAAAGGGGCATCCAGGTATGTCAAAGCATGTCCTTCGAATGAGACACACAGGTATGTCATAGTGCAGAAACTATGTGTGTTGAAGGTTTCCAAGGGTGGAATCAAAGCTTGCATGCAGGAGGTCCCTGCCTTCTGAATGGAAGGAATTCTTTCAAAAGGCACTTGTCTTCTGAATCGAAGGAAAGAGACAGGAGGCCATTGCCTTGTGCCTGCTGGTATGAAGGATGTTCCTGCCTTGTGGATTGAAGGAAAGCGTAGAGAAGGAACTTGTCTTATGAATCGAAGGGCGCCAGTAAGAAGCCAACACCTTCTGAAGTGAAAGAAGCCAGTAAGAAGCCAACTCCTTCTGAATCGAAAAAGCCAGTAGGAAGCCACTAACTTCTGAATCGAAGGACACCAACAGGAGGCCCTTCCCTTTTGAATTGAATGAGGCTGTTTCAAGTGAAACAAATGCCCAGTTGAAGCTTGTATAAAGAAAACAAGCAAAAGTCCAATGCTTCAATCGAAGCTTGGAAATATGAAGCATGTTTGAAGGAGGTTAGGTGCTCAATCGAAACCCCTGAGTCAAGCCAGCTCGAAGGAAGCTAGATGCTTAATCGAAGCAAATTTTGTGCAGCCTTGACTTAGTGGAAATTTTGTGAGAAAAATCTTTGAGAAATGGGAGGGAAAATTTTGGGGTACAACAGTTTCCCCTATTCAATCTTCTTAAACCTGAGGATTTAGATTGGCTTGTCTGCCTTTCGTGATCTAAAGGTGGAAGATGATTTAACACTAGAGTGCCCAGAAATTTTCACTCGCATGAAGTAACACAAATGGTTGATGATGGCGGGAATGGGCTTACAGATGCCATTTGGAGAAGGTGACTGAGAGTCGTCGGAGATGGACTTAAAGATGCCATCCAAAGTAGATGCTGATTTCATAAATGGTCCCTTTGTGGGGAATTCTTGCTCCTGCTGTCTGAGGAGGAATCCACCGGGGAAGGTGGGTTCCTGTTGTTCTACTGCTTGAGGAAAACTCTATGGGGAATAGAGTCTAGGAACTTAAGTTGTCCAAGGCTCTACTGAGGAGTTATCTCTATACTAGAGAGATGGGAGTTTGTTGCTTTCTGGTTGAAATCTAGGCTTCACGGTAACTTGACAGGGATAATGGAATTAACCGTTATCTGAAAATGTATTAGAAAGAGCCTGTGTAGGACTACTTTAGGATGAGTCCGTGTTAGACTATGTTTGGATGATGAGAAGGAACCCGTGTAAGATTGCTTCAGGATGAGTCTGTGTTAGACTGCATCTGGATGATGAGAAGGAACCCATGTAAGATTGCTTCAGGATGAGTCCGTGTTAGACAACATCTAGATTATGAGAATGAACCAGTGTAAGATTTCTTCAGGATGTGTCCGTGTTAGACTGCATCTGGATGATGAGAAGGAACCCGTGTAAGATTGCTTCGCCTGGTCATGTAGATAGTTTTCCTATCTAGTTTCAGGTGTTAATCTATAAATCAGTTGTTCACAGATAGTTGTCTTGTCTTGTTTCAGGTATTAATCTGGAACTCGCCTTTGTGGGTCATTGAGATAGTTGTCCTGGTTGGTTTCAGGTATTAATATCTGAACCGAGAAAGAAAGATAGCTTTCCTGGCTTGTTACAGGTATTAATCTTCAATCTCCTCATGTAGATATTTTCCTGGCTTGTTACAGGTATTAATCCACAGTCGGTCGTCCACATATAGTTGTCTTGACTTGTTACAGGTATTAATCTAGAACTTGTTTTTGTCGGTCGTTGAGATAGTTGTCCTGGCTGGTTTCAGGTATTAATCTCTGACCTGAGAAAGAAATATAGTTTTCCTAGTTTTTTACAGGTATTAATCTTCAATCCTCTCATGTAGATAGTTTTCCTGGCTTGTTTCAGGTATTAATCTATAATCAATTATTCACAGATACTTGTCCTGGCTAGTTACAGGTATTAATCTGGAACTTTGTTTTTGTTTGTCATTAACATAGTTGTCTTGGCTGGTTTCGTGTATTAATCTCTGGCCTGAGAAAGAAAGATTGCTTTCTTGGCTTGTTATAGGTATTAATCTTCAATCTCCTCATGTAGATAGTTTTCCTGGCTTGTTACAAGTATTAATCTACAGTCGGTCGTCCACAGATAGTTGTCCTGGCTTGTTACAGGTATTAATCTGGGACTTGGAAACATCAGTCACATAGATAATTCCCCATCTGGTTTCAGGCATTAATCTGTGGCATGTTGTATAAGTTGATAGTGTTTGTCTGTCTGCAAACTCAACCTGGAAAGGTAAAGTCAGTTTCATGCAATGTCATGATATATGAATTGCATGATGTTCTCAAAATGAATGAGATTGTGATATATTCATTTTTGCTACATATGCTATGATGTTTGTAAAATGATGTATGGATGCAATGTATGAACGTATCAGTTGTTCTATTGCAGTATTATTGAATTAGGGAAAATAAATCTTTGATTGTTGTTGGGGATGAAGAATATAGGTCTTCAAATTTATTGAAGTTGAAATGCTGGGAGATGGACTTCCGTTGCTAGAGAAATAAACTCTGTTGGGGAAGGGAAGCTCTATGAACTGCTTGGGAATTTTTTGGAAATCCTGCTGGAGAATCTTGAGAAGCTTGGGTGACTTCACTGGGGAATCTTTTTTTGGAGTAGTAGCTTGGAGATTTTGCTCTGCCGAGGATATGAGAACACTTGACACCATTAGGCTGCATACTGAGAATATGGAAGTGACCTTGTAGTAGGATGTCTCTACCTTTGTACCCGTTGGAGAAGGTATCTTTTGGAGAAAATATATGCGGGGATTTTGTGGATGGCCCTTAGATATTGTCTCGTTTCTTAAAGTCATTAGTAGATGTCTTTCTGTTTTTTATGCATATACTTGTAAGCAGTGATCACATTCAAATGAATATGTTTAAAAATAATCACTGGATGTTTTGCAAACAAAACAGAAAATAAAAACGAATAGTTTTGCACTTTCAAAGGAATAGCTTTTTATTAACTTGAATAAGAATTTTTGTACAAGGAAACGAACATCCTAGTAAGAGAATTCCATCGTAAGAATAAAACTTTACAAAATAGCACACAAAGAAAACATCTATGTGAAACAATCCCATTGGGTTCCCATTCTGCTATTGCCTTTATGTCTTTGAGCATCTCATCTCTTTGCTGCTTGTCTGAAGCAGACTAGATTGATTAGTACCATTTGAGCTTGATAGTTGATACTGAAGATTGACTGTAAGGTGATCCAACGGGACATAGTTATACGCTTTAAATCCCTAACTTTTGCCTGGACCGCCCTTTCGGGTTTTCAGTCCACAGGGATACCCTTTTTTGCCCAAGCTGCCTTTTTAGGTTTTCGACTTGCTCGGTGTACAAATATTTTTATGTATATCCCTAACTTTTTCCCGAAACCTTTTTGGTTCGCCGTGATGCCCTTATTTTTGCCTAGTCCAGTCAACCTAGCGGGTCTTTGTTCATGTGTAGTATCTTTTAACTATGTCCACGTTTGCAGGGTGCAGAAGGTCATCACCGTCCATAATGGTTAAGATCATGGCTCCACCAGAAAATATGTTCTTGATCACAAATGGCCCTTTGTATGTGGGAGTCTATTTGCCCCTGGGATCACCTTGTGGTAGGATAATGCGCTTGATTACCAGATCACCGGCCCGATATACTTTACATCTGACCTTCTTGTTAAAAGCTCTGATCATACGTATTTGGTACATCTGACCAGGGAAGACAGCCGCAAGCCTCTTCTCGTCAATCAAGTTTAATTGGTCAAGTCGAGTCTGAACCCATTTATCTTTGCTCAGCCCTGCATCCTTCATGATTCTCAAGGAAGGGATCTGGACTTCAATGGGTAGGACAACTTCCATATCATACACCAGAGAGAAAGAGTTGCCTGTGTTGATGTATGCATTGTGGTACGGTAACCATGAGGATCAAATGGTAACATCTCATGCCAGTCTTTGTATGTCACTGTCATCTTCTGTATGATTGTCTTGATGTTTTTATTAGCAGCTTCTACAATGCCATTCATCTTCGTTCGGTAAGGAGAAGAGTTATGATGTTGGATATTGAATTACGTGTAAAGCTCAGTGATCATAGTGTTATTGAGATTGGTACCATTATCCGTAATGATTCTTTCTAGAATACCGTACCGACAGATAAGGTTATGTTTGATGAATCGAGCCACCACGTTCTTGGTGACGGAAGCAAAAAAGGTTGGCTCAACCCACTTCGTGAAATAATCAATGGCAACCAGGATGAAGCAGTGCCCATTAGAAGCCGTAGGTCTAATCTCTTCGATCATGTCGATGCCCCATATTACAAACGGCCAAGGAGCAGTCATTATGTTTAAAGGAACCAGAGGCACATGCACCTCATAAGCATAGATATGGCATTTGTGACAAGTCTGTGAATGCTGATAACAGTCTGCTTCCATAGTGGACCAATAGTATCCTGTCCGTAGGATCTTTTTAGCCATTGTGTGCCCACTAGAATGGATTCCAAAGGTACCTTCATGTAAATCAGCCATAATATTTTCTGCCTCACTCTTGTCTACACACCGAAGCAAGGTAGAGTCGTGGTTGCGCTTTTAGAGGATTCCATTACTGAGGAAGAACTTGGTAGAGAACCTTCTTAGAAACTTCTTATCATTGACTGAAGCTCCCTCAGGATACTCTTAGGCTTCGAGATATCTTTTGACTTTGTGGAACCATAGTTTGTCCACTACTTCTTCGGTATCAATCTCATGATAGTATGCTGGTTCAACCATTCTCTCAATAGTGATCTGAGAAGCTTCATTATCCCACCTGACCTTGAACATGGATGACATAGTAGCTAGCGCATCTACTAGTTGATTTTCCTCTCGTGGAAAATGCTCAAAGGTGATTTCTTCAAAATGTGGAATCAGTGTCAACACATGCTCTTTGTAAGGGATGATATTAGGATGCTTTGTGTCCCATTCTCCTTTGATTTGACTGATAACTAGGGCCGAGTCTCCAAATACACTCAAGAATTTGATCCTCAAGTCGATAGCAACTTTGAGACCCATAATATATGCTTCATACTCAGCCATATTGTTGGTGCAATTGAAACATAATATGGCAGTGAAAGGAGTATGACAACCTTCAGGAGATATGATGACAACACCAATGCCATTGCCAAGAGCGTTGGAAGCTCCGTCAAAAACCATAGTCCATCAGGATCCTTTTTCAGGTCCTTCATCTGGTTCAGGTTCTTCACAATCATTTACTAACATGATGTTCTCATCCGAGAACTCAAAATTCATGGATTGGTAGTCGTCCACAGCCTGATGAGCCAAATGATCAGCTAGTACACTTCCCTTAATTGCTTTATGGGTTGTGTATTAAATGTCGTATTCTGTCAGGATCATTTTCCATCTTGCTATTCTTCCAGAGAGAGCGGGCTTCTCAAAGATGTATTTGATAGGATCCATTTTAGATATCAGCAAGGTAGTGTGAGTCAACATATACTGTCTTAGTCGGCGAGAATCCCATGCCAAAGCGCGGAAAGTTTTCTCGAGCAATGAGTATCTTGTTTTACAGTCAGTAAACTTTTTGCTAAGGTAGTATATTGCATGCTATTTTCGACCAGACTCGTCATGCTGCCCCAGCACACACCCCATTGAGTTCTCTAATACTGTTAGGTACATGATTATAGGTCTTCCTTCAACTGGAGACATCAAGATTGGAGGCTCTTTAATATATTCCTTGATTTTTTCAAAGGCGTTGTAGTAGTCGTCATTCTACTTCACTGCTTGATCTTTCTTCAGTAATTTGAAGATTGGCTCACAAGTAGCGGTCAGATGTGAAATGAATCTGGCAATGTAATTCAAACATCCCAAGAATCCCCTGACCTCCTTCTTAGTGCGAGGAGTTGGAATTTCTTGTATAGCTGTTGTAGCCCAATTTTTTCCCCTAAGATCCCTTCATCATAACATATTGTTTCAATCATAACAAGATCACATTAGGGTTTTTGGTTCTTCTCCCTATCTTTAGCCTTGCTCTTTTGAGGACTTACCAAGCACCTTGACTTGTTTTCTTTTGTGATCAAGGATATTTTGCTTTGATTTTTTCTCTAATTAATAAAATGCAATATTGGTTTGTCTTACTGGTTAATAATGTAGGTAAAGGCAATGAGCTTTAGCAGGTTGCTTCATGGGTTCATGAGTTTATTTCAATGCCCTAGTCAATAGCTTGAGAAATTCAAACTTCACTATTGGAGTGATTTTGGAAGAAATGCCATGACAAGGCTCATTTTGGTTCAACATATTTCAAAGTTATCAAAATTGATCCAAAAATACAAAGGGTTAAGGGGAGAAGTTGTCATGATTGGACAAGGTCTTGTTTCTATTGGTCAGAAGAGCATATTTTTCTCTAATTTCAAGATATGGAAGTGGTTTTGGTGGCTATGAGTTCTCATCACAATCCTCAACAACTTCTATTCACAAAGGAAGAATATTGGCTTAAAAAGCTTGTTCAAACTTGGCAAATTTCCTCAAAGCATTCTCTTGATCTAGAGGCTAGGGTTTTGGACTTCAAAGGAGCATATCTTGCTCACCTTTTAGTATTTTTGAGTGATTCCAAAAAAATCCTTCTCTTCAAAGATTTACCAACAAATCACTTCAAAAGTTCCAAGGAGTTTTCATGTGGAAGAAACTTGGTGAAGAAGTAAGATTACAAGTCACCCAGGTGAATCTCCAATTTTCCATATGTGACTTCAAATGGTCATAACTTGGTCAATTTTTATCACCTTGAGCCCATTATATTTTCATGATGATCTTAAGGATGTGTACTTCATCCCTTCTTTTATGTGCAAAGTATGAAATGGATGGAAGGCCATGTTTGGATGCAAAAGATTATAGGTCATTTCATGATTTTTGGCCAACTTCAACAAGTCATAACTTGCTCAATTTTTGGAGATTTTGAGTGGTTCAAATTGAAAAATTCCATTCAAGAGATCTAATTCGTTCCATCTTTTTTGGTCAAGAGCAAAATCTAAGTGGAAGGTCATGTTTGGATGCAAAAGATTATAGGTCATTTTTAAAGAAGAATTTGAAATATTTATAAGTATGGAAAGTCAACTCTTTTTCTTCAACTTTGACTCCATGTAACTTTCAGCTCAAGCATCCATTTGATTCCATTCTTTTTCCATTGCAAAGCTTATAACCTCATATTTCCAAAGCATAAAGAATTATGCCCTAAGACCCCTTGAGGTGGAAATGCCATGGATTTGAATTAGGTAGTTTGAAACTAAATTTTTCACAAAGTCAGGATTTTGAAATCTTTGTTTTGGCTTCAAATCATAAGATTTACATGCATTTTTGGTTCTAATCATGTTTAGCAACTTTCCAGAAGTGATTAGCATCATGAAACACACGATTTGGCTGTGTTTTGTTCAAGTTTGAGTCAGACTTTCTTTATGATGCAAACCCACACGAATTCCCTCCAAAACGCATCATTTTGCTATTTCTTTTGATCCCATTTGCTTTCCTATAAATAGAGGGTCATCCCCCATTCAGTTTCCCAAGCTTAGATAGCCAGAATCACCCTGCCAAACTTGCTTCACAACCCAGAATTCAGGAACTTCGAAATCTATTCTCAAGCCTTTTTCAATCAATTTTTTCCCTCAATTCACCTTCCTTGATCTTCCCTAAAGCTAACCATATAATTACATTCAAGAATCGTGCCCTATATTGCTCCATAGAAGTCCAGTTTCAGAGCTCTGCAACTCAACTTCAATAGGTAGATTCCTTCATCAATTCTCCAAAACTCTGATATCATTTAGTTGCTCTCATTGCCCTGGTTCCAGTTGCAACACTTACATTTCAGTGGAAGCACGTTTTGACCATGAATTTTCAAATCCCTTTTCAAAACTTTCTTTCCAAATTGCTTGAGCTACAATTTATATAAATTTGGCGTGATGGTGTGGTTATTTTCGTCTTGAAGAGACAAAGCAATGGGCATAGGTCTGAGCTTCTGATTTTACAGTTTGAGAGACCTGCAAATCACGTTGGCTGGAGGTTGAAGATGACCTACGTGTCATCTTCCAACCAATGATGGCGTGCCATTTGTGTTTTTCAAAAATCTGATTTATTATAGATTTTGTACATTATTCATTAATGACCATGATATGCACAGCGAGCCAGATCCTTTGGATTTGATTACTAACGCATTTTGACTCTCATCCAATGATCCACATCTTTTACTTTTATTTTCTTTTTCTGATTTTTATATTTTAATTGTTTTAAATTTCAAAAAATCATAGAAATTTCATTTTTAGTCCAAAAAATCTGAAAAAATTATGAAAAAAATTTTTGATTATTCTCTTTATGATTTTTATTTTTTTCACAATTTAATTTTGTGTTTTGGTATTTTATAGGAATTTTACACTTATTTGATTTGTTTAAAATGTTAAAAAATACTTTTATACATTTTTAAATTCTGAAAAAATTAAGGAATGATCCAATGACATTGTGATAAATATTGGTGACCTTATTTTATTTTTGTTTCTGACTTTACTATTTTTTACTATTTTTTTTTTATTTTACCCATTTATTTTAATTTTTAAAAAATAGTTTCTGACTTTTAAAAATTACCAAAATTTTTGTAAAATTACTTGGCCTCTTTTCTGATTTTTCCATGGTCTTATTTTTCATTTCTTGATTAATTTGAATATAATTGATATTTTCCTCATTATTTTCCTTTTTTTAAAAACATTTTAAAACCTTTTAATGTATATATTAAATACATTATTATTTTGTGATTATTTTCTGGCTGTCTTTGGTTGATTTTTTGATCATGACTTTATTAACATCATTGGATCCATAGTGTTCAGGTTAACTCCACAAAAATGGATGAATAATTTTAATAATAGTTTGATTAAATTTTTAACTCAAAAGTGATTTATTCATCTTTTTGCCCTAATCTTCTTCATCTCATTCCCTTCTCATTGCACTAAATGTTGTTGGAGCATGATCTCTATATCATGTCTCAAAACAAATGGTGCATAGATTGCTATTGACCGGTCTCAAAATAGGTGCCACTTCTATATAAGTCCACTTACGATTGCTTAACATAACGCTAAACTTTCCCCCGATTCAAATAAATGACCATTCGTGGCCCAAACTTATGATTGCAAGCCCAAGTATGTTAATTTGATCTCTTTGATCCAATAACCTTGAGATTCATTGTGTGGAGGCTTTGGTTCTACCAATCCTCTAATGGATCTACAACACCTTTGGTCAACGCGGATCACTTAAACATCGTTGATCATTCAATGGTACTTATGAGAATTCCAAATGGATGATATACTTGACAAAAAGTAAATGCAACTTGTTGTGTGGAGGCTTTGGTTCTACCAATCCTCTAATGAGTTCCAAATGCAAGTTTCAAGATGGTCATCCAACTAAATACTAATTATTGACTTGTTTATTTTATGCTTTTATTCTTTTATGCTTCATTTACTATTTACTTTTTAGCATTTTACATTTCATGCCATTTTCATCTTTGCACATTTGAGCATTTATTTTCTTGTCTTTTTTTTTCTTTGCTCACTTGAGCTTTTCTTTTCTTTTCTTAAGATACTTAATATTCAACATAAACCCTAAAAAACTCTTAATGGTACTTCGACTATTTGGTTACTATCATTGGCATGATGGAGCATGGGACTTTTTCTTGGACTTAGGATTAGAAACCTTGGCCTATCTTGGAGACCTTGTGATCCTATCTGATTATTTTGTCTGAAGCTCTTGAGGTTTACCTCAAGACATTGGGTTGCTTGTTTGTTTTTGTGTGCAAGTTTTTGTGATTACATCCTTTGTTTGTAATCTGGAATTCACCCGTATATAGCCGTTACTCTGCCCAATTTTTGTGAAGACTTAATACATTTGAAGAGGCCTAGTATCTTTGCTTGCTTGGTTTCAATCCAAAGAATGAGAATTCTATCTTGGCTCATAATGTCATGTTTTGGCTTCTTGTTTATTAGATGGTCCTTATCCTTAGCTTTTACCTTATGCTTTAGGATAGCCTCTTCTACTCCTCCCATCTTCTTTAATTTCAAAAATATTCTCCCTCCTTTTGAAAACCATTCTTGTTTTGAAACTTAAACACTTTCATAATAAACTTGGACTTAGGTCCATGCATTTTTAAAATATTTTCATAAATAAACTTCAATCAACTTAATAATACCTTGACATTTTTGTGAGAAGACTAAAAGTCAATCAATCTCATTTCAAATCATTTTTGCCACTTTGGAATTTATCTTTAAACTTTTTCTCAAAAGGTTAGACTCTTGTCAATCCTTGTAGTGATACAAACAACTATACTTATACAATATGTAGTGAAGTGAGATATTTTCCACTTGAGTGTTGAGTGAGGCATTGTTGATTTTAAAATCCAAGCCATATCCTCCACTTTGAGATGATGCAAATTCTCCTTTCTTATGATTGTGGGTAGTAGGTATGTTTTCCACACGGACAATGACGATGATGTCTTATCTCATAAAATTAGCAACACACTTGTGTTTCAAACTTTTAAAAGAGGAACTGCGTGTACCCTGATCCTCTATTGCACGAAAGGTGGTACGTAGGCACTAAAGGTTCGCAACCGCAGCGGATGCAAAAATCATAAAAAATATTTCTTTTCTCACCTCCACTATCCATTTTATACACAACACATTTTATAGCCAAAATATACAGATTTTACAAAGAGGTTCCTGCGGAGTACCGTAGATGTTTAGGGTGCTAATACCTTCCTTTGGCATAACCAACCCCCTTACCTTGAATCTTTCCCCCTCTTTTTGGGTTATTCGCTCTTTTCCCATTCCTTTGGAAACAATAAAGCGCGGTGGCAATTTTTATTTTTGATTTGTATAAAGTCTAGTCAATTCAATGGCTTAATCTTGAACATTTCTACCACTACAGAAAAATGGCGACTCTGCTGGGGAAAGATTGACCTCTTGCTGGTCCATCCCTAAGTGGGTTAAGCCTATCTTTGTTTATTATCTGTATATGTGATATTGCTATTTATGTGTTAAATTTTGTATATATGTTTGTCTGGATTTTCCTGGTTTTTAGGGTGCTTGGTGATTACTCATAAGTCCTATACCCGAACTTGGGCAAACTTTAAGATAGGACGGGCGGTATAGTCATGTTAACTTTGAGGGAGTAATCCCAAAAAAGGAGGCATGAGATCCCCCACTCTTTGGAGGCCCCTTTGACTGTAGTATCATTTACCGAGTAATCAGGAAGACGTACAGCTTTTGACCTGGGAGTCTGCTGAAACTGAGGACCGTAGAATACCAAACCCATCTTGGCCTCTTAGGTGTAGTGAGGAAGCTATGACGGTGTAATCTAGATATAGTCGTCACGCGATATTACATTTGGATGAGTCTTTCTTGAGAATATTACTAATTACCAAGTTAATCGGGAAGTTGGTAATAGCTGAAAGAAGGATGTAGACTCTGGGAACCTCTAGAACCTTGTTAGGCAGGTGATAACTTTTAGACCAACACCTTATGGGTAGTACCTTCAACCTCATGCTCGTGATGTTGAACCTATGAACCTTATATGTGTGATCTTGTGTGTGATTGTTGCATCATGCATCCATGCACTCATAAGCATCTTTTGAAGAAAACAATATTTCAAGGGATTTAAAGGTTGACTAGTTGTGAATATCTCAGGTACTCTTAACCATGGACTCTGGAAAGAGAAAGACTGGGAAATACAGTTTCAAGGATCCCAAGATATATGAGTTGTTCAGTCTAATCCCAGAGATCAAGTATTCTATAGACTTTCGGAAGAAGTATGGATCCATTATTCCTCTCATGAAGCTGAAGATGAAGGAGGGTATTCTCTCGACCTTGGTCCAGTTCTATGATCCGATATATCACTACTTTACTTTTCCCGATTATCAGTTGATGCCTACACAGGAGGAGTATTCCTATCTATTGGATTTACCTGTTACCGATCATTTTTATTTTATTGGTTTGGAGGGTGAGCCAAAACCACATGAGATAGCTGCTTTGATTCATCTGGGGAAGCCTGAGGTGGAATCCCATATGACTACCAAAGGAGGGATTAGAGGATTACCAGCTCAGTTCTTATTGGAGAAAGCTCGTTACTTTGCCAGGATGAAGTGTACGGTTGCTTTCGGAGCCATCTTTGCTTTACTTGCTTATGGATTATTCTTATTTCCTAATGTGGACAAGTTTGTCGACATTAATGCTATCAGGATCTTCATGATTAGAAATCCGGTTCCTACACTATTGGGTGATGTTTATTACTCTGTTCATCTTTGGAGTTATTATCATGGGGGAATGATTATCTGTTGCACGCCTCTGTTGTACCGGTGGTTCATCTCTCATATGCCTCAGTCTGATGCTTTTTGGGATGTGAAGAAGGAACCCCGTTAGGCTCCTAAGATCATGGCACTTACTCACTCAGATATTGATTGGTATCATCGAGCTTATCAGGATATAAATATTATTAACAATTGTGGTAGTTTCCCTAATGTACGTCTTCTTGGTACAAATGGAGGAATTAACTATATCCCTGTTCTTACACAGCGACAGCTTGGTTATCTGATGAGAGATAAATCAAATCGTATTTATTCGAGTAGTTTCTTTCTAAAGGAGGGAGAAGACCACAGGGAAGCTAGGGAGAAGATTATGAAGGCCTGGCGTCACATTCATAAGAAGAGTAGGAAGGATTTGGGACCTAGGGCTGCTGTTTCTTTTGAGCCATATCTTCAGTGGGTCCGAACGAGAGCCATTCAGTTGAAGATCTCGTATACTCGGGAGACACCCCTGCCTGACCTATTTGTGAAGACCACTCTTCCATTATTAGATGATCTAGAAGAGCTGCATCTTGCTTTGGTCAGGACGCAACAGGAAAGGGATGCTTGGAAGAATAAGTTCCATACTTTAGAGAGTTCCTACAAAGCAGACTTGAAGGAGAAAGACAATTTGATTGAGATCCTTGAGAGTATAAAAGTGGAGTCTATGGAGAGGAAAGGGGACTTATTTTCTCCTAAGCCTCAAACAGGTGCTGATTACTCATTTCCTAATCTAGATGATTTGAAGGAGGTTTCCATCAGACATGTGGAAGAAAACCAGAGGTTGAGGGCTCAGATTGCCAAGCTCACAGGGAAGCGCCAACGTACAGATTAGTCTCCATCAGTTCTTCTTCTCAGGATTTTAGATTGTATTTTCATATTGTACTTGGGATCATTAAAACTTGTAATCCATTTTGAAGTTATTATAATAAAAAATTTCAGTATTTCAAATGCGTTATTATTTTGATGTTTGCAATATGTCTACAAACCTTAAATCCCTTGAAATGTTAAATAATGAAGTAAAAAATAATCATATGCGTTGCATTTCATGCATCATATTACACATATTTCTTGCATTTATTATGCATATCCAGGTGCCTTACCCAGCTTTTTACTTCGTTCAGCAAGCTGACTCATCACTACAACACTCGGGCTAACTTCAAAAAAAAGATGGACAACTTAGAACAGGAGAATCGTGAGCTATGCGAAGAAGTTTCTGCTTTGAAGGCTGGCTTGGCCAACTTGACTACTCTGATGGAAGGTCTGGTGGTTGCTCAGAATCAGCCACCGAGTGTTCAACCTCAGCCAACAAGGGAAAAGGCTGAAGTTCCTATTGTTCCTATATCCCTACTCCGGTTGTTGTTCAAAACCGTATGCCTCAGGGTTATCCATGGGGAATGCCAGAGAATGTTGCACCTGAAGCTTTCAATTTGGGCCCCCAAGATGCTCCAGTGGGTCAAACTGTTGTTACTCCAGCACCTCTTGTGGTGCATACTGTTCATGATGCACCTCCTTCGGTGAATTTGGTTTCGTTTGTTAATGAAGATGTGTGTCTTCCTTTCCCTCCGCTGAGTGAAGACTTGGGTCTTTATGACAGAATGGATGATTTCCAAGAGCAGTTTGATAGAATTCATAGAGAGATAAAGGCTCTTAGGGGAAAAGAGCTATTTGGGCAGAATGTGATTGAGCTGTGTTTGGTCCTGAATGTTAAAGTGCCTGCTAAGTTCAAGGTCCCAGAGTTTGAGAATTACAAGGGCAACACTTGCCCTCGTGCTGACTTGGTGATGTACGGGAGGAGAATGTCTACCCACACCGATGATCAGCGTCTGCTGATTCACTTTTCCAAGATAGTCTGACCGGCGTAACGTTGAAATGGTACATGAGTTTAGACAGCGCCAACATCCATACTTTTAATGATTTGGGAGAAGCATTCATAAAACAATACAAGTACAACATGGACATGGCGCCCGACCGTGACCAACTTAGGACCATGGTTCAGAAAGATAGAGAATCGTTCAACGAATATGCGCAGAGATACTGCGAAGTGGCTGCACAAGTGATTCCTCCCATGGAGGAGAAGGAAATGACTAAAATTTTTCATAAGACGCTAGGCGCTTTCTACTAAGAAAGAATGGTAGCAAGTGCCCCAAGTGATTTTACAGAGATGGTAGGAATGGGTGTCCGCCTAGAAGAGGCAGTAAGAGAAGGTCGTTTGACAAAGAGGGAAGGATCCAGAAGTTTGAAAAAGCCAACTTATGGGTTTACAAAGAAGAAAGAGGGGGATACAAATGCTGTCATACAAGAGAGGAGAGTGAACGCTCCTAGAAGTAATTATCAGTGTCACCAGCAAGTTGCCTCAGTTACTCCTGTTATGAATGTCGATCCAACTACCGTTGCTTATCAAAGACAGTCCTAGCAGGGGAACCAAGGGAATAATCAGAGATGGGAGAACTATGACCTTATTCCCATGAGCTATGCAGAGATACTACCAGCATTGATTCAGAAGAAGTTGGTCCAGACACGACCACCTCCCCCCGTACCATCACCATTGCCTTGGTATTACAAAGCAGACCAGACGTGTGCCTTTCATCAGGGAGCACCAGGGTATAGTGTTGAAAATTGTTATCCTTTGAGGACTGAAGTGCAAAGGTTGGTGAAGTCTGGAATTCTATCTTTCAAAGACATGAGACCTAATGTGAAAGACAATCCTCTACCCAAGCATGGGGGAGATAATGATGTAAATATGGTGGCCGATTGTCCAGGCGACTTCTAGATTTTTTACATTAATCTGGTTAGAGGAGATTTGGTGAAGATGCACGCAGACCTCTGTGAATTCAGTTATTATACGCATGACCATGCTGGTTGTGTTGTTTGCAGTACATACATATAAGGTTGCGAGAAGATAAAGGCTGATTTACAGGAGATGATGGATGAAGGTCTAATCCATATAATCAGGCCTAGGGCAGAATATGAAGAGGAGGTGAATATGGTTTCTGGATATCCGGGTGAATTCAGAATTTTTGGTATGGAGCATTTGAATGAGGATCTCGTGCAGTTGCATGTTACCTCATGTCGTGCTGTTGGTCAGGTGGAACACCAATATGGATCTTGCATAGTTTGCTGTCGAGACCCTCGAGGGTGTTCTATTGTGAGAGAGGGTGTTCAATTGCTGTTAGACAATGGAACTATCAAGATCACAGGTCAGAGAGATGATTATCACGAGATTGACATGGTTGAAGTTTGTTTGATGGAAGAAGAGTCAGAGGAAGAGTATGCCTCCGCGGAAGAGTATTTCTCTTCAGATGAAGATTTGTTTGCCAAAAATAACCTTTTGATGGCTGATTGTGTTGAGGAAGGGGTAAACGTCATTGTACCTTGTTTTGGTGCACCCACTCATCTTGAGGTGGAGTACCATAGCAAACCAGCTGTTACCCCATTGGTAATTAGTCTGCCAGGTCCTGTTCCCTATAAATCAGATAAGATTGTGCCTTACAAATACAACGCTACAATCATAGAAGATGGGGTGGAAGTTCCCATCCAGCCAATGCCAGATGTTGGAAATATAGGTGATAATAGCAGGGTGACCCATAGCGGTCGTGTGTTTGTGCCAGTTATTTGAAAAGATGTTGTTGAAGGAAAGAAAATTGCTAAGAATGATGAGCCTAAGAAGGCTGCAGGAGAGACTAGCGGAGCCACATTAGAGAAAGAAGTGGATGATATCTTGAAGATAATTAAGATGAGCGATTACAGAATTGTAGATCAGCTATTGCAGACTCCTTCAAAGATATCCATCCCAGAGTTATTAATGAATTCCTTTGCTCATAGAGAATCACTGATGAAAGTACTAGACCAAGCTTTTATGGAGACTGACATGCCATTAGATCAATTCAGCAGCGTAATTGGAAACATTACGTCATGTAACAACTTGAGCTTCTACGATGATGAGTTACCAGTTGAAGGGAGGAATCACAACCTGGCCCTCCACATATCTATGAACTGCAAGAATGATTCGTTGTCCAATGTGCTAATTGATAACGGATCCGCGTTGCATGTTATACCGAGGAGTACTCTCATGAAGTTAAAGTATCAGGGAACACCTATGCACCCGAGTGGCATCATTGTGAAGGCTTTTGATGGGTCGAGGAAATCTGTCATCAGTGAAGTGGACTTTCCCATGCATATAGGACCACATTTGTTCCTAACAACCTTCCAGGTCATGGACATTATTCCTGCATATAGCTGTTTGGTAAGACGACTATGGATACACGTAGCAGGGGCTGTCACTTCAACTCTGCATCAGAAGCTAAAATTTGTGCATGAAGGGAAGGTATTGATCATAAATGGGGAGCAGGCATTGTTTATATCCCATCTATTCTCTTTCAATATTGTAGAAACGGATGAGGATATTGTTGGAACCCAGTTCCAAGCCATATCCATTGACAACATAAGGAGGAATGAGAATTCTATGGTTTCCCTTGAAGGACGCGTAGCAGGTTATTCGCAATGGTCATAATGCGGTTTGGGGACGACTTATGGATCCACCCGTGAACAAAAACATAGCTGGTTTGGGTTTCTCTTCGAGGAATGGCAAATGCGAAAATTTGAAGTCAATGTCTTCTGTGAACAGTTATCATGATGTTTTCCGCAGCGGAGGCTACCTCCATCCAATTGGTTCTGGAATTAATGTTGTTGAAGAGGATGAAGCAGAGCAGAAAGTACCGAATTATGTGACGCATGGAGTCCGAGTTCAGAACTGGGTCACCATTGACGTTCCTTCTTGCATACATGTTTCAAAGTAATTTGTTTTGTTAATATGTTTCTTTCTTTTGAAAAGCTTTCATTCTGCCCAAGGCGGAAGTATTAATGTTGTAGGGCTTATCTGTTTGCTATAACTTTTAAGGTCATTAATAAAAGTTGTCTTTGCTTCCAAAATTATGTCTTTTATTTTCTGCCTTTTTCTTGGGAAATGGTAATAAAAAAAATTTAAAAAAAAACCTTTCAAAATAAATAATAATTGAAAATTAATCTGCATGATCACTTGTTATATGTGTCAGTTTCTAAAAGCAATAATAAATCATATGTGCAGATTAATTAAAAAACTCATTGAATACAATGACCTTGCACCCTCTCCCAACTTTGAATGTCTTGTGTTTGGGGCTGAAGAAGAAGATTATGATGAGATTCCAGAAGAGGTCTCACAGTTGCTTGAGCACGAGGAAAATACCATTCAACCATATAAGGAGCCTTTGGAAGTGATTAATTTGGGTTCAGAAGAAGATCCGAAGGAAGTTAAGATTGGAGCATCGTTGCATCCTGATGTAAAGAGCGGGTTGATTGAGCTGTTGAAAGAGTATGTGGATATTTTTGCTTGGTCTTATCAAGATATACCTGGTCTAGATACAGACATTGTCGAGCATCGTTTTCCATTGAAGCCAGGGTGTCCGCCAGTTAAACAAAATTTGAGAAGAACCCACCCGGATATGGCAGTAAAGATCAAAGAGGAGGTCCTGAAGCAGATTAATGCTGGTTTTCTTGTGATGTCAGTGTATCCTCAATGGATTGCCAATATGGTCCTAGTACCTAAAAAAGACGGAAAATTCTGCATGTGCGTAGATTACAGAGATCTAAATAAAGCTAGTCCAAAGTATGATTTTCCATTGCCTCACATCGACATGTTAGTGGACAGCACAACAAAATTCAAAGTATTCTCGTTCATGGACGAATTTTCCGGGTATAATCAAATAAGAATGGCTCTTTAGGACATGGAAAAAACAACGTTTATCACACCCTGGCGAACATTCTGTTACAGAGTGATGCCCTTCGGGTTGAAGAATGTTGGTGCAACGTACTAGAGGGCTATGACAACCCTATTCCATGATCTGATGCACAAAGAAATCCAATTATATGTTGATGATATGATTTCCAAATCCCAAACTGAAGAAGGGAATATAGAAGATTTGTGGAAGTTGTTTCAGCATTTGAGGAAGTATCGTCTTCGCTTGAATCCAAATAAATGAACCTTCGGAGTTAGATAGGGGAAATTGTTGGTTTTATTGTTAGCCAGAAAGGAATTGAAGTTGACCCTAATAAAGTCAAAGCAATTCAAGAAATGCCAGCACCAAGAACTGAAAAGCAAGTCAGGGGTTTCCTCGGGCGTTTGAATTATATCTCCATATTTATTTCCCAATTGACTTCAACGTGTGAACCGATCTTTAAGTTGTTAAATAAAGATCAAGGTTTTGTATGGACGGATGACTGCAAAAGGGCATTTGAGAGTATTGAAGAATATCTGCTTGAACCTCCTATCTTTCTCCCCCCCGTAGAAGGAAGACCGTTGATTATGTATCAAACAGTGTAAGATAAGTCCATGGGTTGTATTATGGGACAACATGATGAAACATGAAAGAAAGAGTTCACCATTTATTATCTCAGCAAAAAGTTCACTGATTGTGAGTCTCGGTATTCCATGCTATAAAAAACGTGTTGTGCTTTGGCCTGGGCGGCAAAGCGTTTGCGGCAGTATATGTTGAATCATACCACTTGGTTGATCTCCAAAATGGATCCACTCAAGTATATCTTTTAGAAGCATGTTCTTATTGGGAGAATTACCTACTGGAAGATGTTGTTATCTGAATATGATATCGAATATCGCACTCAAAAGGCTATTAAAAGTAGTGTGTTGGAAGATTACCTTGCTCACCAGCCGGTGGAGGATCATCAGTCTGCAGAGTATGAATTCCCCGATGAGGATGTGATGTTCCTGAAAGTGAAAGATTGTGATGAACCATTTCCTGAGGAAGACCCGACCCTGAATCTCGTTGGAGTATGGTATTTGATGGAGTTGTGAATGCTTATGGTAAAGGAATTGGTGTTGTGATTGTCACTCCTCATGGATCACATATTCCTTTTACTGCAAGGTTAACATTTGATTGCACTAATAATATGGCAGAATATGAGGCTTGCATCATGGGTCTTGAGGAAGCTATTGATCTCAGAATCAAAATTATGGATGTGTATGGTGATTCTCCTTTGGTAATAAATTAGATTAAAGGATAATGGGACACTCGTAACCCTGGCTTGATCCCTTACAAAGATTATGCTAGAAGATTACTACCCTTCTTCAATAAAGTTGAATTTTATCACATTCCTAGAGATAAAAATCAAATGGCGGATGCTCTGGAAACTCTGGCTTCCATGTACCAAGTGAATACTTGGAATGATATACCACTAATTACAATTCAACGACTAGATAGGCCCGCTCATGTGTTTGCAACAGAGGAGGTAGTAGATGAAAAACCTTGGTATTATGATATCAAGCATTTTCTTCAAACTCAGGAATACCCGATTGGTGCGTCGAAGAAAGATAGAAAGACACTGAGAAGATTGGAAGGCAGTTTCTTCCTCAGTGAAAATGTGTTATACAAGAGAAATTATGACATGGTCCTGCTCAGATGCGTGGATAGACACGAAGCAGACATGTTGATGCATGAGATTCATGAAGGTTCATTTGGCACTCATGCTAATGGACATTCGATGGGTAAAAAGATGCTAAGGACATGTTATTATTGGTTTACAATGGAATCTGACTTTTACAAATTTGAAAAGAAGTTCCATAAATGCCAGGTTTATGCAGATAAGGTCCATGTGCCTCTGACACTTCTCAATGTGATTTCCTCCCCATGGCCTTTCTCTATGTGGGGTAATGACATGATCGGAATGTTAGAACCCAAAGCTTCGAATGGACACCGTTTTATTTTGGTAGCAATTGACTACTTTACCAAATGGGTAGAGGTTGCTTCATATGCCAATGTTACCAAACAAGTGGTTGTGCGTTTCATAAAAAACAATCTTATATGCCGGTATGGTGTGCCGAGAAAAATCATAACTGGTAATGGCTTGAATTTGAACAACAAGATGATGACAGAACTGTGCAAAGAATTCAAGATTGTCCATCATAATTCATCTCCATACAGGCCAAAGATGAATGGGGCCGTTGAAGCTGCTAATAAGAATATCAAGAGATTTGTCTAGAAAATGGTTGTTACTTATAAGGATAGGCATGAAATGCTCCCTTTTGCTCTGCATGGATATCGAACATCTGTTCGCACTTCAACAGGAGCAACCCCGTTCTCCCTAGTGTATGGAATGGAATTTGTACTCCCTGTCGAGGTAGAGATTCCCTCGTTGCATGTGATAATGGAAACCAAGTTGACAGAGGCTGAATGGGTCCAGAACAGGTTTGACCAATTGAATTTGATTGAAGAGAAGAGGATGATAGCTTTATGTCATTGGCAGTTATATCAGAAAAGAATGAAGAAAGAATTTGATAAAAAAGTCAAACCTCGTGAATTCAGAGAAGGAGACCTCGTGCTCAGGAAGATCATATCTTTCAACACTGATTCTAGGGGCAAGTGGACTCCCAATTTTGAAGGCCCGTATGTTGTCAAAAAGGCCTTCTCTGGTGGTGCATTAATTCTTGAAACCATGGATGGCTAGGAGTTCCCACGTCCCATGAATGCTGACGCAGTCAAGAAATACTTCGCCTAAAGAAATAAAAGAATAACTCGCTAAGTTGAAAACCCGAAAGGGCGGCTTAGGAAAAAAGGAGCGTCTTGGTAGGCCGAAAACCACAAAGGGAGGTCTAGGAAAAAATTAGAGACATAAACAGAATAAACTTCCCGCTAAGTTGAAAACCCGCAAGGGAAGCTTAGGCAAAAGTTAGGGATTTTTTCTTGGCAAGTAACTACGTCAGACAAGACTTGATCGTTGAAGCAACAATCTTCTCGGATCCTCACCATACTTCAACAAAAGCTGCTGCTCAGGATTTCAAAAGTTGTTAGGGGGAATAGTTGTCATTGTATCTCAATGTATCTTTTCCATTATGTATTACCATTTCCCAAACTTTGTAATCATCCATGGAGTCTCGCCATTCGCAAACTACCATTCTATTAAAGAAATTCGAGCTTTTGCCCAATTCTCTGTGTTCTTATTTTTATTTAGCTTGCAAAGACTCCATTTATTACTGATAATAACTGTTAAAGCAAAAAGATTAAAAAAAGCAAAATTGACTTTAAAAAAAAAAGAGATCTTTACAATTCAATTTACTTTGGGATTTGTGATGAAACAATGAGAACAAGAATGGTGATCCCAAGAATGAACAAACTCCGGTTGTTTTAAGAAGATTTACTCCCTTCATGAAGGTTTTCTCAGGTCATTTTGCTGGTATGTGCACAATCTTTGTGTGTTTCTCAGATAGTTAAAGACGATGTCAGTGGGTGCAAAGTACAATATTGGGTTTGTGATCCCATTATCCCCAGTCAAGTCTTGGTTCGCTTTTGATTTTGGGTTTGCATGGTCAGAAGCCTCCGTCCCAGATTCCCTAGCAAAGTCTTCCGTCATATGATGAAAGGTTTTATTCCCTTGGTGTGCCGAGATATCGCTCTTTTTGCAGTATTGGCACTAGTGTTGACTTTTTGATTTCCCGGGAAGGTTATCCCAGGGCATCTCTTGTTGGAATGAGTGTTCGTGATGAAAATTTTTAATCCGCAGTTTTTTCTCCAGGGAGGTAGGCTTGGATCCCCCAGTGAGGTTTGGTTGTGTCGGCGTCAATCTGCTTTATTTGAGGCTGGTCTTGAAATCTCCAGTAGGCATGTTATTTTTGGAAAATTTCTACTCCGATGAAACCAGAAGAAGGATGTTCTATCCCGGTATCTGTTTGATTTGGCTACATCCGGATTATGTTTCTCCTCAGTGAAGTTAAGGCAGGCAATAGGTTTGGTTTCCGCAGTTTCTTTTACCTTTCTTGGATTGATATTTCTGGTGGAATTTTAGCCCAATGTTGTCATTACCTGAGGCGATTTTGTTTCTTTATACTGATTATGTATCCTTTTACCAGCATATACACGATAACACTCATACATACATACATACATCATGCATGGCTAAAAACCACCGCTCATTGACATTGTGTTCTGACCTTCCTGCACCGCTCATTGCTTAGTTGAATTTGGTTTTCCCTCTTGAGTTTATTTCTCAAAGGATGTATCTTCATTGGCTATCTTGCTCTAGTTTATTTCTGAATTAGATTTGTGGTTGCATGACAATATTATTTACTTTGGATTTATGAGAACTTTTAGTTTTGGTTTGTGCATTTATTTTGAACGGGAAGAATTTATCTCCTCAGCAGGAATATCATGGCATTTCCCTGGGAATTCATATTTATATCCCCAGAAAGTTATTTATCTTTTCCTTTCCCCGTGACAATGAGTAACAAGTCTCGTTATTGGAGACAACTTATGTTTGATCTTTTCCAGGCATATTTCCTTAGTCAAAGAAGAAGTTGAGACGCATTCTAGGTAAAACGCCAGAATTTTAGGATAACTCGATGATTTTCTCTTTCTACCTTCAGTGAACATTGGTAGGACATCGGCAGTGAACGTCGGTGTTTGTTATCTTTTTGCTATCTTCAGTGAACGTTGATAGTTCATCATCAGTGAACGGCGGTGATATGATATATTTTCTCTCTACCTTCAGTGAACGTTGGTAGGACATCGACAGTAAACGTCGGTGTTTGTTATCTTTTTTCTATCTTCAGTGAACGTTGATAGTTCATCGTTAGTGAACGGTGGTGATATGATATATTTTCTCTTTCTACCTTCAGTGAACGTTGGTAGGACATCGGCAGTGAACGTCGGTGTTTGTTATCGTTTTTCTATCTTCAGTGAAGGTTGGTAGTTCATCGTCAGTGAATGGCGGTGATATGATATATTTTATCTTTCTACCTTCAGTGAACCTTGGTAGGACATCGGTAGTGAACATCGGTGTTTGCTATCTTTTTGCTATCTTCAGTGAACATTGATAGTTTATCGTCAGTGAACGGAGGTGATATGATATATTTTCTCTTTCTACCTTCAGTGAACGTTGGTAGGACATCAGAAGTGAATGTCGTTGTTTGTTATCTTTTTTCTATCTTCAGTGAACATTGATAGTTCATCGTCAGTGAATGGCGGTGATATGATATATTTTCTCTTTCTACCTTCATTGAACGATGGTAAGACATCTGCAGTGAACGTCAATGCTTGTTATCTTCCTCTCTAATTATGTTCTTGTGCTTCACCAATGATTTATTTTCCTGGTGGGGTTTCTCCTTTGTTTCTTCATTTTTGTTGCATCCCCAGTGTTACTTTGCATCTCTTGGGTTATGTTCATATGCATTCATATGCATAAGCATTTGCAATGGCATCTTAGGGCCAAAAATAGGGTTTGTTTTGTATTTAAGTATCTTCGATCACGTCGACACGAAGATTTTTAACCTTTGTATCCCCGGATAGAAGAAACTTAAATAAGGGCAGTTGTTGTACCCCAATTTTTTCCCCTAAGATCCCTTCATCATACCATATTGTTTCAATCACAACAAGATCACATTAGGGTTTTTGGTTCTTCTCCCTATCTTTATCCTTGCTCTTTTTAGGAGTTACCAAGCACCTTGACTTGGTTTCTTTTGTGATCATGGATATTTTGCTTTGATTTTCTCTCTAATTAATAAAAGTCAATATTGGTTTGTCTTACTTGTTAATAATGTAGGTAAAGGAAATGAGGTTTAGCAGGTTGCTTCATGGGTTCATGAGTTTATTTTCATGCCCTAGTCAATAGCTTGAGAAATTCAAACTTCACTATTGGAGTGATTTTGGAAGAAATGGCATGACAAGGCTCATTTTGGTTCAACATATTTCAAAGTTATCAAAATTGATCCAAAAGTACAAAGGGTTAAGGGGAGAAGTTGTCATGATTAGACAAGGTCTTGTTTCTATTTGTCACAAGAGCATATTTCTCTCTAATTTCAAGATATGGAAGTGGTTTTGGTGGATATGAGTCCTCATCACCATCCTCAACAACTTCTATTCATAAAGGAAGAATATTTGCACAAAAAGCTTGTTCAAACTTGGCAAATTTCCTCAAAGCATTCTCTTGATCTAGAAGCTAGGGTTTTGGACTTCAAAGGAGCATATCTTTCTCACCTTTAGGTATTTTTGAGTGATTCCAAAAACATCCTTCTATTCAAAGAGTTACCAACAAATCACTTCAAAAGTTCCAAGGAGTTTTCATGTGGAAGGAACTTGGGGAAGAAGTAAGATTACAAGTCACCCAGGTGAATCCCCAATTTTCCATATGTGACTTCAAATGGTCATAAATTGGTCAATTTTTATCATCTTGAGCCCATTCTTTTTTCATTATGATCTTAAGTATGTGTATTTCATGCCTTCTTTTATGTTTAAAGTAATAAAATGGATGGAAGGCCATGTTTGGATGCAAAAGATTATAGGTCATTTCATGATTTTTGGCCAACTTCAACAAGTCATAACTTGCTCAATTATTGGAGATTTGAGTGGTTCAAATTTCAAAATATCATTCAAGAGATCTACTTCATTCTATATTTTTTGGTCAAGAGAAAATTCTAAATGGAAGGCCATGTTTGGATGCAAAAGATTAGAGGTTATTTTTAAAGAAGAATTTGAAATATTTCTAAGTATGGAAAGTCAACTCTTTTTCTTCAACTTTGACTCCATGTAACTTTCAGATCAAGCATCCATTTGATTCCATTCTTTTTCTGTTGCAAAGCTTGTAACCTCATCTTTCCAAAGCATCAAGAATTATGCCCTAAGACCCCTTGATGTGGAAATGCCATGGATTTGAATTGGGTAGTTTGAAACTGAATTTTTCACAAAGTCTGGATTTTGAAATCTTTGTTTTGGCTTCTAATCACAAGATTTCCATGTGTTTTTGGTTCTAATCATGTTTAGCAACTTGCCAGAAGTGATTAGCATCATGAAACGCACGATTTGGTTGAGTTTTGATCAAGTTTGAGTCACACTTTCTTCATGATGCAAACCCACATGAATTCCCTCCAAAATGCATCATTTGCTATTCCTTTTGATCCCATTTGCTTCCCTATAAATAGAGGGTCATCCCCCATTCAATTTCCCAAGCTTAGATAGCCAGAATCACCCTGCCAAACTTGCTTTACAACCCAGAATTCAGCAACTTCGAAATCTATTCTCAAGCCTTTTTCAAGCCATTTTTACCTCAATTCACCTTCCTTGATCTTCCCTGAACCTAACCATATAATTACATTCAAGAATCGTGCCCTATATTGCTCCATAGAAGTCCAGTTTCAGAGCTCTGCAACTCAACTTCAATAGGTAGATTCCTTCATCAATTCTCCAAAACTCTGATATCATTTAGTTGCTATCATTGCCCTGGTTCTAGTCGCAACACTTACATTTCACTGGAAGCACGTTTTGATCATGAATTTTCAAATCCATTTTCAAAACATTCTTTCCAAATTGCTTGAGCTACAATTAATATAAATTTGGCGCGAGGGTGTGGTTGTTTTCGTCTTGAATAGATGAAGCGATTGGCATAGGTCTGCGCTTCTGATTTTACAGTTTGAGAGACCTGCAAATCACATTGGCTGGAGGTTAAAGATGACCTATATGTCATTTTCCAACCAATGATGGTGTGTCATTTTTGTTTTTCAAAAATCTGATTTATTATTGATTCTGTACATTATTCATTAATGACCATGATATACACAGCGCGCCAGATCCCTTGAATTTGATTACTAACGCGTTTTGACTCTCATCCAATGGTCCACATATTTTACTTTTATTTTCTTTTTCTAATTTTTATATTTTAATTGTTTTAAATTTCAAAAAATCATAGAAAATTCATTTTTAGTCCAAAAAATCTGAAAAAATTATGAAAAATATTTTTGATTATTCTATTTATGATTTTTATTTTTTCACAATTTAATTTTTTGTTTTGGTATTTTTTAGGAATTTTACACTTATTTGATTTGTTTAAAATGTTTAAAAATACTTTTATACATTTTTAAATTATGAAAAAATTATGGAATGATCCAATGACATTGTGACAAATATTGGTGACCTTATTTTATTTTTGTTTCTGACTTTAATATTTTTTACTATTTTTGTTTATTTTACCCATTTATTTTAACTTTTAAAAAATAGTTTTTGACTTTTAAAAATTACCAAAATTTTTGTAAAATTACTTGGCCTCTTTTCTGATTTTTCTATTGTCTTATTTTTCATTTCTTGATTAATTTGAATATAATTGATATTTTCCTCAATATTTTCCTTTTTTTAAAAACATTTTTAAACCTTTTAATGTATATATTAAATACATTAATATTTTGTGATTATTTTCTGGCTGTCTTGGGTTGATGTTTTGATCATGACTTTATTAACATTATTAGATCTATAGTGTTGAGTTTAACTCCACAATAATGGATGAATTATTTTAATAATAGTTTGATTAAATTTTTAATTCAAAAGTGGTTTATTCATCTTTTTGCCCTAATCCTCTTCATCTCATCCCATTCTTATTGCACTAAATGTTGTTGGAGCATGATCTCTATATCATGTCTCAAAACAAATGGTGCATAGATTGCTATTGACCGGCCTCAAAATAGGTGCGACTTCTATATAAGTCCACTTACGATTGCTTAACTTAGCGCTAAATTTTGCCCCGATTCGAATAAATTATCATTCGTGGCCCAAACTTATGATTGCAAGCCCATGTATGTTAATTTGATCTCTTTGATCCAATAACCTTGAGATTCATTGTGTGTAAGCTTTGGTTCTACCAATCCTCTAATGGATCTACAACACCTTTGGTTAACGCGAATCACTTAATCATCGTTGATCATTCAATGGTACTTATGAGAATTCCAAATGGATGATATACTTGACAAAAAGCAAATGTAACTTGTTGTGTGAAGGCTTTGGTTCTACCAATCCTCTAATGAGTTCCAAATGCAAGTTTCAAGATGGTCATCCAACTAACCACTAATTATAGACTTGTTTATTTTATGCTTTTATTCTTTTATGCTTTATGTACTATTTACTTTTTAGCATTTTACATTTCATGCCATTTTCATCTTTGCTCATTTGAGCATTTATTTTCATGTCTTTTTTTTCTTTGCTCACTTGAGCTTTTCTTTTGTTTTCTTAAGATACTTAATAATCAACATAAACCCTAAAAAACTCTTAATGGTACTTGGACTATTTGGTTACTATCCTTGGCATGATAGAGCATGGTACTTTTTCTTGGACTTAGGATTAGAAACCTTGGCCTATCTTGGAGACCTTGTGATCCTATCTGATTATTTTATCTGGAGCTCTTGAGGTTTACCTTAAGACATTGGGTTGCTTGTTTGTTTTTGTGTGCAGGTTTTTGTGATTACATCCTTTGTTTGTAATCTGGAATTCACCCGTATACAGCCGTTACTCAACCCAATTTTTGTGAAGACTTAATACATTTAAAGAGGTCTAGTATCTTTGCTTGCTTGGTGTCAATCCAAAGAATGGGAATTATATCTTGGCTTATAATGTCATGTTTTGCCTTCTTGTTGGTTAGATGGTCCTTATCATTAGCTTATACCTTATGCTTTAGGATAGCCTCTTCTACTCCTCCCATCTTCTTTAATTTCAAAAATATTCTCCCTCCTTTTGAAAACCCTTCTTGTTTTGAAACTTAAACACTTTCATAATAAACTTGGACTTAGGTCCATGCATTTTCAAAATATTTTCATAAATAAACTTCAATCAACTTAATAATACCTTGACATTTTTGTGAGAAGAGTAAAAGTCAATCAATCTCATTTCAAATCATTTTTGCCACTTTGGCATTCATTTTGAAACTTTTTCTCAAAAGGTTAGACTCTTGTCAATCCTTGTAGTGATGCAAACAACTATACTTCTATAATATATAGTGAAGCGAGATATTTTTCTCTTGGGTGTTGAGTGAGGAATTGTTGATTTTAAAATCCAAGCCATATCCTCCACTTTGAGATGATGCAAATTCTCCTTTCTCAAGATTGTGGGTAGTAAGTATGTTTTCCACACGGACAATGATGATGATGTCTTATCTCAAAAAAGTAACCAACACACTTGTGTTTCAAACTTTTAAAAGAGGAACTACGTGTACCCTGATCCCCTATTGCACAAAAGGTGGTACGTAGGCACTAAAGGTTCGCAACCGCGGAGGGTGCAAAAATCATAAAAAATATTTCATTTCTCACCTCCACTATCCATTTTATACACAACACATTTTATAGCCAAAATATACAGATTTTACAAAGAGGTTCCTGCGGAGTACCATAGATGTTTAGGGTGTTAATACTTTCCCTTTGCATAACCAACCCCCTTACCTTGAATCTTTCCCCCTTTTTTGGGTTATTCGCTCTTTTCCCATTCCTTTGGAAACAATAAAGCGTAGTGGTGATTTTTATTTTTGATTTGTATAAAGTCTAGTCAATCCAATGGCTTAGTCTTGAACATTTCTACCGCTACAATAGCTTTGAACTTTTTAGGGTAAACTTCAATACCTTTGATATGATTATACCTGGAGAAACCATCCATGAAGGAGAACACCTTATGTTGTGCCGTGTTGTCAACTAGAACATCAATGTGGGGAAGAAGAAAGTCATCCTTGGGGCTTGCCCTATTCAGGTCTCTGTAATCCACACACATACGTACCTTACCATCCTTTTTAGGTACTGGAACAACATTGGAAACCCATTATGGATAAGAGGTGACAGCTAAGAAACCGGCGTTGAACTGTTTCATGACTTCGGCCTTGATCTTTTCTGATATCTCTGGCCACATGTGATGGAATTTCTGTTTCATTGGAGGGAAATCCTCTTTTGTAGGTAGTCGATGAACCATAATATCGGTGTCAAGTCCCGACATGTCTTTGTACGACCAGGCAAAAACCTCAACATAATCATATAGCATCTGAATTAGACATTTCTTGACACTATGCTCCAGATTAGAACCTATCTTTACTTCTTTCTTATCCTCTTCAGTACCCAAGTTCACTGTCTCAACCGGCTCTTCATGAGGCTGTATTTCCCTTTCTTTTTGTTGTAACAGTATGAAAAGTTCTCCTGGTACTTCACAATCATCCTCACCTTCGTCCTCGGCTTGGTAGATCGGATTTTCAAAGTCATAACTGGCAATAGCATAACCGTTATCAATGGGATCCAGAGTGGATATGGATCTGCAGTTTGATACGTGGGTGTGTGTAAGAGCATAATTGTATATTTTTTATAAAGTAAAAAGCAGAAAATAAAAACAGAGAGCGCAAAATTTGCATGCAAAACGTCTAATGTTTTATTGATGACATATGAAAATGAAGTAATGAACCTCACAAATAGACCATTGTGCCTCGTGTAAGACACAAGGTTTTAAAGTTTCAATTGTTCAAATATTACATATCCTCAAAAACAAAAAGATAATTACTCGTGAACAAAAGTAATGGGAACAAAATCTTTGGCCTCCCAATTGATGAGTCCACTGCTGATGGTTGGAAAGATCCACGTGTTCAAGTCATAATCACTATCACTGTCTTCCAGAGCATTGACTCCATAATTACTAATCCGTAATGGTGGTCCCTCGGCGCGAGCACAACGAACAACTTTGTGGGCTCCTGAAGTAAAACCCAAACCAAATTTGTCAAATTTGTAGGGAATAACCAGAAGTTTTCCCCAAATGGTAAACCGGCCTTCTTCGACTACTGCCTTGGCATCCTTCAGAGAAGCCATCTTCAGTGGAGGTCTGGTAATCTTCGGGACCTTAGAAGCAATCTTGGTTGCAGAAACCATTTGCGGAACCTCTTCAATGTTCTGATAGGGGGTCTCAATGAAGTCGCCGTCCATTTCATCATACCTGAAAGAGTTCAGGTGGCTCACCATGTATTCCTCCTCCCCATGGACTGTGATAATTTTCCCATTGATTGGGTACTTCAGTATCTGATGCAGGGTGGAAGTAACAACACAAACCCCATGGATCCAAGGTCGACCCAATAAACAGGAATAAGACGGGCGGATGTTCATCACATAGAAGATGGAATTAATGGTCTGAGTACCAGCTTTGATAGGGATGTCCACCTCCCCGTGCACCATTCTTTTAGAACCGTCGAAGGCCCTCACCACAATGTTACTGGGCTTTAGTGTGATTCCTTCACAATCTAACTTATCCAAAGCATTCTTGGGTAAGACATTCAGCGATGAACCTGTATCCACCAGAACATGGGCTAATGTAGTGCCCCTGCACTTAATGGAAACATGCAGAGCATCATTGTGTTTCCTTCCCTTGGGAGTTAAATCTGCATCAAAGAATCCCAAGCCATTGTCAGTTGTCAAACTAGCCATGCAATTCTAGAATTTATCAGTGGAGGTCTCTTAAGCAACATGGGCAGACTTCAGGAATTTTACTAAAGCCTTAGCATGCGCTTCAGAGCACAAAAGTAAGGCCAGCATTGAGATTTTTGAAGGGGTCTGCCCCAATTGCTCCATGACATTATAATAACTCTTCTTGATTATCCTTAAAATCTCTTACATTTCCTTTTTAGAAGCCTTAGGAATTACTTCTGGATGCGCCTTCTTCTGGACAGGATCAACCAATACCTCTTTTCCTTGAGTCTCGGCCGACTCAGTATTAGGGATAACAATGGGGATAACAACAGGAGTAGACATAGGAGTACTAGCAAGAGTAGCAGCAGGAATGATCACAGAGTAGGAACCGTCTTTGGAGAGATCTCGGGAAAGAAAAATCTCCCGCTTCTCGTAATTTTACTGGTCCCGACGATGTTGTCGACATCAGGATCAATACCTTCAACAACTTTTCCTTCAACAAACAATAGGTCTTGCTTAACACCCTGGTAATAGACGTCAGCCCCATAATTCCAGGGAATAACTTTATCCTAGGAATACGGTATTGTCCCAAGAAGGGTGATGATCAAGGGAGAAAAATTGGGAACATATGTAATTTTGACGGGTCTTTTGGTGGAGACCCTGGGAGGATTTTCAGAAATGGTGATTATTGAGACATCTTCACATGAACTTCTTGCAAGAGGAACTTTATCGAACAAGATTTCTTTGTTAACCATCAGGCGCTGGACGCCCATTTTTAATAACAAAGAGCCATCTGGTAGAGACATACATAAGTGGAAACCTTCACCACAGCCCGGAAATAAACCGGCTCGCAATAAATTCTCTTTAATAGTCAAAAGAGAAGTAGCTAACTCATCCACAGAAGAAACAAAACGATCATCATCAACAACATTGACACCTTGACCATGTTTGTCCATGGGTGCAGTTATTACATTAGGTGTCTATGGAAGGTCAAACTCTATCTCCTTCACCTCAATGAAATCTTGTACTTTATTCTTTAAAGCCCAACAGTCGTTTGTATCATGCCCCGGAGTTTCAGAGTGGTAGGCACATCGAGCGTTCGGGTTGTAGCAGGGAGATTAAGTATTAAGATTCTTAGGGGCTTCCTTTAGGGTCACTAGATTGGAATTCAGTAGATATGGCAAAACCTGGGATAAGGTCATGTTGATCCGGGTAAACTGTCTTCTAGGCGCATTCGGCCTGCGCTGATTGTTTCGTTGTTGGTTTAAGGCGGGATTGGAAATTATAATAGCCCCTACCGTCGGACGATGTTCAATTTTGTTGTGATTTCTTTGGCCGTAAGAAGCACTAACCTCCTTCTTTCCAGTGAAAGGTTCCTTGTTGTAGTGGAGGATGCATCTCTCTGGATTTTACCACTTTTGATGCCAGCTTCTATCCGATCACTAGTCAGTATCAGTTTACTGAACCCAGTAGACAAACTTCTAATAGATGGTTAAAGAACGGACCAGACAACATGCCCAAGAACATGTCCACCAACTCCCTATCAGACAAAGGAGGCTGAATTTTTCCCACGAGGTCTCTCAACTTTTGGGCATAATCTTTAAAACCCTCGCCGAAACCCATAGACATACTTTGCAATTGTGTACGAGTTAGGGCGAGGTCAGCATTATATTGATACTGCTTGTAAAAAGTAGCAGCCAGATCTTCCCAATTACGAATGTTGGTTATTTCCAGTTGATAGAACCATTCCAGCTGAGTCCCTGATAAACTCTCCTGGAAAAAATGTACCCACATATTCCTATCAGTAGTGTGGGGTTGAATCTTCCTGACATACGACCTTAAATGCAGCTTAGGATAGGAGACACCATTGTACTTATAAAATGTAGGGACCTTGAATTTCCGTGGGATGATGACCCCTGAAACCAGTCCCAGATCCTCAAAATATAACCCGGGTACCCTCTGGATCTCGATAGCATTGATTCGATCCTCCATCTATTTGTATTTATCATCAGCAGGGGGATACTGCTCCTCAGAATAGTCAGGTTCATCTTCCTCAGACCCTGGGTTGTTGTCTCCCTCCTTGGGCTTTTCTTCTTGATTGTCCCCTTCATCCGACGTGGTTGTGAAATCTAGAGCTCGCTTGGCCGGACCTCTGAAACTTCTTCCCAAATTCAAGACACTAGCTGGTTTCTTTGGCTTGTTTGTCTTCTCTTTGATGATCAGAGCCTTTATATCTTCTTGCCCTTTGGCTAGAGCAAGGTACATTTGTTGAAACTGGGCGTTTTGAGCTTGGAGATCCTTCACTGTTTGTTCAAGAGCCATTTATTTTGCTGAAATAAACAGGGAATAGATAAGAAACCTATCTCGGAATACCTGTTTATGCAATGAAATGCATGATAATGTTTATGCAATGTTTTGAAGGACTTTTAGGATCTTAAATTTTCTTAGTCAAAGAGAAGAACAAACATTAATTGAATTCATAAATTTAAATGATTACAATGATGCCTCTTGGGCTTACAAATTGAAGAAACAAAGATAAACAAAATTCCTAAATCAAACAGGGCTCAGGCTTCCCATGAGCGCATCCTCTTTGGTGCGATGTAGGCATTCAAGCTTTGTTCTTCATGCAGTTGTCTTGTAAGCTCTAAAACATTTTTCTCACTTACATAGAACTGGACTTCAAAGGTATCTCTTTCCTTTTGAGTTGAATCCAAGATATTTTGAATTCCTCAAGAGTAGTTGGCATGTCAGGATGGAGAATGGTATGAGGTACATCTGTATCTGCAATAGGTTCCATGATGATGGGTAGAATGGCTGGGTAAGGAATCATGAGATTTTGAGCGCAATCTTGAACCCACTTAAGATAAGGCTCCAAAGGGATGGACTTATTGTGCCCCAGTGTCTTTCTATCCACTCTATTTACCATGCCCCATGCTCGGACGAACCTCTGATGTTACCCTTGAACATCATCCTCGTTGTTGAATACAATTCCTTGAACCAATACATCATTAGGACCATTCCTCCTAGCATACCCAAACTATCACAATGCCAAAAAAGGGTTATAAGTGATTCCTCCCCTAATTCCTAGGATAGGGACATTAGGGAATTCCCCACAGCAATCAATGATGGTAACATCTTCCACAAATCAAGGACACCAGTGAATATCTGAATGCGTGAGAGACATCAACCTATTGGACCATCTTAAGCCTTGTTCATTATTCACAACAGATTGGGGTAGGTGTGAAATAAAACACCTAACCAATAGAGGAGTGTAACACATGAGGGTTCCTCTGCTCTTTACCGTGCGAGTGTGAAAAGAGTTCAAAATGTCTCCAAGCAAAGTAGGCACCAGGTTACGAGACATGAAAATTTTGACCGCATTCACATCTATGAGTTGGTCCGAATTAGGAAACATTACCATCCCATAAATGAGAAGGGGAAATACCTCCTCAAAGGCTTTTAAGTCCAAAGTATCCCAAAAAGAGTGAGCTTTTTCAAACAAGAACTTGGCTAGAAACCCTTTGATACTGCTTCTTGTTTCCCAATTTGCCACAACGTCGTACCGTTGTAGATACAAGGCTTGAGCAATTTCTTTAGGCTTTGGGTCTCTTTCCATACTGTTGAAGGGTAACTGATTGAGAATAGGAACACCCAATAACTGAGAAAACCCTTCCATGGTAGGCACCAACTGGTAGTCGGGAAATGTAAAGCAGTGATGTAAAGGGTCAAAGAACTGGAAGAGAACTTTCAACATGTCTTCATCAGGGCTTGAGGTGACCAAAATGAGGAGTCGACCATGTCTTTTAGTGGACTGGGTATTCTCAGGAACCCTTGACGCTAATTCCTTGAGTTGAGGAGGTACCCTTACGAGGTTAACTTGGATAGTATTTCTGTGAATGGGAGCCACGTCCTACAAAATAGACACAAAGATAAGTCCGAAAAGTCTTTGAAATGGTTAGTGTGATATGCCATGTTATGATGTTATGTACAACCAAATATATACAATCATACAAATAAATCCTTAGGTTTAAGATTGTATGGATTCCATAGGTAAGTACCCTCCTGAAGTATAGTTGGTTCAACCTGTCCTATTAATAGTAACCGGGTTCTAGGGAATCTCAATATCACCGATATTTCTTCACTGAGCATTGTTTCAGCGTAAGCCTCTTTATTGGAGACCAAAATATCCTAGAATTCATATCTCAATTAGTGTAGTAACGAGTATCAACCAACTTCGGACTGCACCAAAGCCGACTATCTCACTACTTCCTAATGGCCAAGTTGGTTCAATTAAAGGTTCTAAGGCCAGTTGATGCTTCATGACACCACACAGTGGCCCCGTATTCTCCTTGACTACTCAAGGGTTACCGGTACCAACAAATGTGCCACATAAATGTAGCTATTGTTTCAACCATGTCTATGTACCCCACACAGTCCCTATGATCTATTGCTACTTACCTAAAATGTGCCTTAGATCCGAGTGTAGGATATATACAAGTAAACCCAAGAAAGCCCTTTAAAGATAAAGAATACAAACACACAGTGTAAAGCAATTAAAAAGATGAACTAAACTCTAAGGTGACCCTACTTTTCATATTTCCCCAGCAGAGTCGCCAGTTTTATGATACGGTGGAAGAACCGACAGTTATACTGGTTTTGCATTTGTGTTCGCAAATGTTATGGTAAGCAAGAGTCGCCGTCGACTTTTCTTTTATCCAAATTAAGGAAATGGTGAAAAGAATAGAAAAAGACCTTTTCGAGAATTTTCTGAGAAAGGGGGGTAGATTATGGAAAGGGAAGGTGTTAGCACCCTTTCCATCCGTAGTTTTCTACGGGCTCTTAGATGTTTAGCTCATTTGAAAAATACCTTATGCTTTTGCGTGTTTTGAAAAAGTAGTTTGAAAATGCCTTAGTGCGGCGATTCTCTTTATGGTAACTCTTGCATCAGTCCTCAAGAGTGTTGATAAAGTGTTTTTTTAAAGTGTTTTTGAAATGTCTTGTGTAAGTGTAAAAAGTTTGTTTTGTTTTTGAGAAAGCATTTAAAAACTATCTACTTATACTCGAAAAGGTTCGTTCTTTTCCTCCTATCCTTTAGACAGTGCTATCCTATTATTTGTGAGTAGGTAGCCTTATCGTTGGATGTTTGAGGGACATTCGAAGGGACGTACAGTCATAAAGACAACATATGGAGAAACTTTAAAAATTTTGTTTAAGGGACTAGATCATTTACTGAAAGGCAACACTGTAGGGTCATCGAGGGACTGTGATCTTTTGATTTACGAGTCTCTTGCTAAAACGTCCCCATTTTCGAGGGACGTGACTGTTTTATTTTCCGAAAGGCGACCAAAGTGAGCGTACCCTAGAGGTGTATATGTGCAAGTGATTAAACTCCGTTCATTTATCTTTGTTATTAGGTTTGCTAGCGCTTTGTTTTCTGTCTTTCCATACAAGCCTACTTACTAGCAGTAAATATTTTGCATAAATTTAAAGTGCGAGAATCGTAAATTCTACATTATAACAAGGCTTTGGGGAGGGGGATATTTACATGTCCAAAAATTTGGGAGGAAAATAAAGAAAAACATTAAAAGCCCTAGTTAATTCTATTACAACCCATGAACAGTTATAATAATATGAAAAGTGTGAAAATAAATGTGCGTGAATTGAAAATAACGTCCAAGAATCCTAAGGAAAAGAAAATCTTTTGGTTGTTTTTGTTTATGAAAGAAAACAAAGCCTAAGTCAACTTAATTTTAATTCAAAGAAAAGGTTAAAATGATTAATTAATTTATTTAATTAACTTAATTAGAAAAATACTAACCTAATGTTTTTTTGTGATTTTATTTAATTTTTGATTTAAAAGAAGTGAGTAAAAATAAAAATAAAAATAAATTCAAGAAAAAGAATCCTTCAATCAAAGAAAAATGATGGCCTTCGATCCTAATGAAGGATGGCCTTGGGTCCTATGAAGACAGGTGGTCTTCAAACCATGTGAAGGATAGTCTTCGATCCTGTGAATGATGGCCTTCGATCCTGTGAAGACAGGTGGTTTTCAATCCGTGTGAAGGATATCCTTCGATCCTGTGAAGGATGGCCTTCGATCCTGTGAATATATGCGGCCTTCGATCTAGCAAAGAATGTTGCTTGAGGCGTCTGATGAATTTCCTGTGGAGGAAGGCACTGAAATTTGCAAGAAAAAGTGTCAACAAAATAAGAGCATGACCTGGGTGTGAACCCAAGTCTTTTTCCTAATTTGACATCCCCTTAATTCAACTCCTTTGAGTTCGAATCTGGGTTTGTTTTCCTTAAAACCCATGGTTTCTTGAGATTCGATGAAAAGAACATATCGTGCCCTCTATCTTTGTATGTTCCATGTGAATGTTGTGCTATATAATACCCTAGGCATAAATCAAACACTGGAAAACATTAATACATCATGAAAACACGAATATGAATTTGAAAGTTAACAAAGGATGAGATGCTTCGATTTTGTGTGGATATGTGTGGTGCGGTGGGAGAACTGACTTGGGATATTTTTGCATTTTATCTCAAATGTTGCAGTTAGCAAGAGTCACCACCGACTTTTCTTTTATCCAAAAGGAAAGGCTGAAAAGAACAGGAAAGACCTTTGAGATTATTTCTTGAGTTCGGGGGGTAGATTATGAAAAGGGAAGGTGTTAGCACCCTTTTCATCCATAGTTATCTATGGGCTCTTAGTTTCTTGCTAGATCACTTGCTTTTGTTTGAAAATGTGCTTTGTGTGGTTTTTGAAAGTATTTTTAAAAGGAGCCATCGTTTAGGCAAACTTTGTAATAGTTCTCGTTCGTAAGAACGTATACAAAGTGTTATGCTTTTGAAAATATTTCATGTTTGGAAAAGGTTTTGAAAGTGTTTTGAAAGTGTTGGTGTTTATTTTGGAAATAAGCAAGGAGTGTTTGATTTAAAAAAATGAGCAAGCAACTAGGAACAATCTACCTACTCAAAAGTCTTAGTTTATTTCTTCCTTTCCTTTGATATTACTATCTTACCATTGATTTGGTAAGAAGTCTTATCTTTGGATGTAGAGAGACAGGCGTGGGTCATCATATAGTCATGATAGCAATGTTGTGAAGTATATTAACATTTTTCTTTGAGGTACTAAGATCATTTTGAAAGGCAACATTTGATAGCGTCATCGATGGACTATGATCTTGTATTTTTGATTTCTTTTTGCTAAGATACCCCACATGCATAACATGGCCATTTTGTTAAGGAAACAAAGTGGAATTACCCTAAGTGTGCAAATATGTAAGTGTGTTGATTTACATGCATTGTTTTGTCTTGAATTAGGGTTTGCTAACTTGTTGATTTTATCTTTCCATACAAACCCTAATTTACTAGCATATATATAAAACGATAAATTGCGGAACATAAAAATACTAAGCTATTACATCATTAGGGGAGAGGGTATACAAATTTATAAATGGGGATTTTGCAAGAAAATTAAATCTAATTAACTATTACAACCATATTGAATAAATGTACAAGAATTTAATAAATAATAATGTACAAATGCAAATGGATAAAAAATGATTTTTGTTTGGATTTTTATGAAGGGTTTTAACCTAATTAATAGAATGGTTAATATAAAATTAAACAAAATTAAAACCTAAGAATGATAGGTTAAAAATGATTTTTTTAGGGTTTCTTAAGAAAAGGTTTTAAATTAATAATAATAATGTGAAAATTAATAATTAAAAGAAACCTAAATTCTAAGTTGATTTTAATTTAAAAGAAAATAATATAATAAATAAAGCTAAGTCTAAATATTAATTATTAAAAAGAAATGAAATTTATTAAAAAAATATTTTAGTATTTTTTTGTTTTATAATGAAAAATAAAATGTATAAGCATTTTTTAAATATGCAATTGAATAAATAAAATATTTTGGGATTTTTATTCATAAAATAATAGTAATGATAATAGTAGTAATAATAAAAATAATAAAAATAATATGAAAATAAAATTAAGAAAAAGAAAAATGAATTAATAAAAATAAAAGCGCTAGGGGTATAAACACAATAAGGGGGGAGTCATCAAAATAAAGGCCCAAAAGAAGGAAAGGCCAACGCCTGTTGCAAAAAAAAAAGAGAGAAAACAGAAAATATGAAAGAAATGGCAAAACAGACGCTGGGGCTCGAACCCAGGTCCTAAGGGTGACAGGCGCGCGCTTTAACCACTAGGGTGGTGATACATCCGTTAATTTAAACACAATAATAAATATATAACATAAATCCTTCCCTGAATATTTTAAATCATCTTCTTCCTCCTCCATGCGCGCGCAGAGCATCATATCCACCATTGTTAACCCTGTAACTTTCTCATTTCTTGACCATTTTGAAAAGTACAAACATGAAACTTGCTGGAAATTTCATCATCAATTTAACCATATAATTTAATTAAGCTAAAAATCAAAGGTTAAACTTAATTTTGTTTGATACCAAATGCATGCCCTAACTGGTCCAGAAGCAAAATTCTCCAAGCACAAGCAAGTTAAATGCAAACTAGGAACATGGTCAACTTGAGGGCAATAATATCTACATTTTTACTTCAGAATGTATGCACAAAGGATGCTTGTATCAAGATATTGAAGTTTGAAAACTTACCTCTTGCAGCTGGATTTGTGTATGGAATTTGAGCAAGTTTTGAAGAGTGAATATGATCATGTTAGCTTGCCTGGACCTCCCTAAATGTGTTGTAAGTCTTACTTTGTCTTGAGGATGGCTGAAACTCCCTACTCAAGTCAAGCTGCAAGCTTGAGTTTCAAAAATGGTGGATGATAGAAATGTGATTACAGTCTTGAAACAGGGACTTGGATCATTTGTATATGATGTATGTAATATGTTTAGATTATTAGAAATCAAAACGCACGAGTGAAAATGGAGATGGTGAGTTTTGGCTTCAAACTGTCAAGTTTGGGCAAATTCAAGGCAATAAGGAGTTTGGGCAGTTTTGAGAGGGCTTGAGAGCTTGTAAAATCGTGTCTTAAGTTGCATAAGAGTGTCTTGATATAAAGGAAAAATGTTTGGAGACTTTTTTGGTCAGAATCACAAAAGCACAATTTATGGGATTTTTGCTTGTTTTTGAAGCAAGCTTGAAACATCCTATTCCAATGTGAAGTACAAAGCTTGTAGGGTGGTTGTAACCTTTAAACATGCTTGTTCTGATTGGGTAGGGGATGCTTGTGCTGAAAGAACAAGTTCAATGCTCAAGACAAGTTGACTATGTGATTAAAGCAACTTTACTAGAATGGAATGGTTGCTTTCTTCCCAAAATGGAAATTTGGTTTGTATAATGCTTGAATCAATTAGGAAATTGATCAATCAGTTGGATAAACATTAAATTATGGAACGATTAACAAGTTTGAGGTATGAAAAGCAAAGATTATGCAGCATGGCTATGAATTGGTCAAGTGTTCATCACAAATTCTGCCTTGTAAATCAAGAATGAAAACCTAACTTCATCTCTTCGATTCTCTTAGCTCAAGCATGATCTCAATGAGTTCTTGAACTTTTTGGAAAGCTTGTAACATCCTATACAACCTCTATGTTGGAAGTTTTTAAAATTCCTCTTGAAACTATGTGAAAACTTTCCATGAAGTTTGGTCAAAATCTTGCCTAAACTAGGGCAAAATTTCACTAAGTTTCCAAGTTTCATGAACATGTATTCACAAAATCATAACTTGAAATCCATGAATTTATAGGAGAAGTAGTGTTCTACAATTTTTTATATCTCACTGAGATATACAACTTTCATGTTGAAAGTTACCTTTGAATCATCTTGCATCATGGTGAAAAATTGGCTCAAAGTTGTCAAAAAATATGAATTTTCAAACACTTAGAAAAATTTCTAGGTTTAGAAATTTTGAATTTTCAAAATGAAATCTTGATTTTTTTTATTTCTTGATGAACAAGTTTCATATTTTGACATATTTTTATGAATTGTGATCTTTGACACTTGATTTTTACCAAAAAGTTAAAGTTTGACTTTTCAATGCATAGTTGAATTTTGATCAGTTGATTGAAAATTCATCTGTCAATCCATTGATCTTGAGCCATGTTTTGAGACATGCCATTAGGTCAAAATGATGCAATTTAATCTTTGAGATCATGTCTCCAACCAATCAACCATTTGCTAGGTCAAAAATCAGAAATTGCACTTCCTTAGTCAAAACCCTAATTTTGACCATTTTGCCCCTTTGATGATTTGATCAAATTTCTTGAGGAATTATGGTCCAAACATGATAAAATGACATATATGAGTTCATAATGTTGATATGGATAAAAAATTATGAAGTTTGACTATAAATTGACCACAATTGACTTTTTCCCTAATATAGTTGATTTTTAGGTCAACTAATCAATTGACTGAGCAAAAATGTGATCCAAGACTTGAAACTTGACATGAGAAATCTTGAGAGTCCAAAATAATCCATGAAAGTCATATGGGGCATTAAAATTCCATTTATCCTTGTGCAATCTCAAACCCTAATTTTCAGTCATCAGTGCTTGAGGAGGTGTCTTGAGTTGATCAACCCTAGTGCAGTCTTGAACCAAAGGAGATCTTGTGAGAGATTACTTGATAAATGAGAGGGAAATTTTTGGGGTACAACAGCTGCCCCTGTTCAATCTTTTTAAACCTGAAGAGTTAGATTGGAGGATCCGCCATTTGTGACTTGAAGGTGGAAGATGATTGAACACTAGAGTGCCCAGAAATTTGCACTCGAAGATGAATTGTGAATGAGATTATATATGCCATTTGGAGGAATGATGATAAACACTGGAGGAAGTTTCAGCACAAATCTTTGGTTGATTCATACTAAAACTTGATGTTTTACCTGTGGGAAAAAAGAGTTAGTAAAAATGCAGATGTATGCATGATGTTCACCAGATGTAGTATTATGCTAAATGCATTTTGTATGTACATGTTATGATGTATGAATGTGAGATGTATGTTTTTGTCTGGGAAAATAAATCCCTGACTGTTGCTAAGGAGTTTTGGGAAGTTGACTCCCGGATTTTTGTTGGGGATGAAGAGTATACACATCTCCAAACTTTGTTGAAAAGAATGCTTCCGCTGAGGAATATATCTTGCATGTCAGTTGTTATCTGGTCGGATCCAGGCTTCACAACTTACTGAGAATGAGGAAGTCAACTTCTATCTGGTCGGGTCCTAGGCTTCATGGTAACTTACTGTGGAAGAGATAAATTAACTGTTATCTGGTCAGATTCCAGGCTTTGCAGATTTTTTTTTGAAATTGAATAGTTACCTGGTCGGATCCAGGATTCACAACAACTTGTTGGGCATAAGGAAGTTAACTGTTATCTGGTCGCATCCAGGCTTTGCAGTAACATGAAGTGGTAACTACTATCTGGTCGGGCCCAAGTTTCATGGTTTTTGGAAAGTTATACTATTATCTAGGCGAGTCCAGGGTTCAGTGTTTCTCTGGGGATCATAGTTAATTGTTATATGGTCGGGCTCCAGGTTTCACAATAACTTGCTTGAAAACTTACATCTGGTCGGGTCCCCGCTTTGCAGATTTCTGAGGTTGATGAGGTTAACTGTTATTTGGTCGGGTCCAGGTTTCACAATAAACTTTTTGGGGATTTAGTTGTTATCTGGTCCGGTTCCAGGTTTCAAAATGAATTTCTGAGGGTAATTGTTATCTGGTCGGATACAGGCTTCACAATAACTTGTTAGGGTATAGTCAAACTCTACTGGGGAAAAGAAGTAAAACCATGTTCTTGTTGAGTCCAGGTTCTTCTATATTTTGAAGAGTTAAACTATTATTTGGTCGGGTCCAGGCTTTAGTAACTTAAAATTGAGATTAACTGTTATCTGGTCGGGTCCAGGTTTCAGAAACTCAAACTGTTATTCGGTCGGGTCCAGGTTTCAGCAATTGATAAAGTCAAACTATTATCTGGTCAGGTCCAAGATTTATATTAGGTTGAAAGTTTACACTATTATCTGGTCAGATCTAGGCTCTACAATGACTTGAGAAGTTGACTATTATCTGGTCGGGTCCAGGCTTCATAGTAACTTTTGGAGATAGTAAAGGTTTTATTGACGGCTTTACTGGGGATCAGGGGTTGTGGCCCTATGATTTGTAATAATTTGCAAGGCAAACTCAAGCTGGAGAGTGTAGACTCAATCAGGGAGGACATAATCAGCTTGGGGAGGATATACTCAATTTGGGGAGGATATACTCGGCTGGGGGTAACAGGCTCAGCTGGGGAAGATAGACTAGAGCTAGGGAATTTTGTACTCGGTTGGGGTGTTATGCTACTCGTTGTTTGTTAGAGAAATAAACCTTGTTGGGGAAATAAACCTTGTTGATAAACTGTTGAAGAGGTGAGTTCTTTTTAGGAGGAGATCCACAAGGCTTCTACTTGTAAAATTCAAACTTAACTGGGGAAAGAGCTGCCAAGAGATTGAGACTCTGGTTGGAGATTATCCTATGCAAAAAGACTTTGTGAGTAACTTTGTTGAGGAGGATGTTAATGAAATGATTATGGGGATATTCCATATTCATTAAAGAGGTTCTTGTTACTGCTTAGGTCATATGTGCCAAACAATTTTAATTATGTTCATATGCATATGTTCATTCAATTTTAGTCATTGGACATGTTTGCATTCAAAACAAAGACAGGAAGTTTGCACTTCAAAGTATATTTGTATTGATATTTTTCCCATGAATAGGCGTTTTTGTAAAAAGGGACGGAGATCCTAGTAAGAGGAAATCGTCGAAAGGAAGACAAAATTGAAAATAAAAACAAATAGCCTTCTGAAATGATCTCATTGCCTTCAAACTCTACTATTTCCCCAATGTCTTCGAATGCCCCTTTGCCGTTGACAGAAGTTGATTGGATTAATCTTGGACAATTTGAACTCGGACCTTAGTGATAAAGTTGGCAGTGGTGATTCCACGGGACATATTCATATGCTTTCAATCCGTAATTTTTGCCTGTACCGCCCTTTCGGGTTTTCATCCCACCAGGATACCCTTTTTTCCTAAGTCTCCCTTTCGAGTTTTCAACTTGCCGGGTGTACAATCTTTTGCATATATCCCTAATTTTTTCTCAAACCTTTTGGTTTGCCGGGATGCCCTTATTTTGCCTAGGAGTGTCAACCTAGCGGGTCTCTTATACGTAGTATTTTTTAACTATGTCTGTGTTTATAGGATGTGGGAAGTCTTCACCATCCATGATAGTCAGCATCATGGCACCGCCAGAGAACACTCTCTTGACAACAAATGGACCTTCATAGGTGGGAGTCCATTTGCCTCTGGGGTCTCCTTGTGGTAGAATGATGAGTTTTATCACCAAGTCACCAGCTTGATATACTCGAGACTTGATCTTTTTGTTGAAAGCCTTGATCATCTATTTTTGGTATGTCTGACCATGAAAAACAGCAGGAAGTCGTTTTTCGTCGATCAATTTCAGTTGATCCAATCTCGTTTGAATCCACTCATCTTCGCCTAAGCCCACCTCATTCATAATCCTCAGCGAGGGAATCTGAACTTCCACTGGCAGAACATCTTCCATGCCATAGACTAGAGAAAAGGGAGTTGCCCCAGTTGATGTTCTAGCTGAAGTGCGGTAGCCATGGAGAGAAATCGGTAACATCTCATGCCAATCCTTATAGGTTACTACCATTTTCTGCACAATCTTCTTGATATTTTTGTTGGCCTCTAAGACTGTGCCATTCATTTTCGGTTTATATGGAGAAGAATTGTGATGCTTGATCTTAAACTGATTGCAAAGCTCAATAATCATAGCATTATTGAGGTTAGTCCCATTGCCGGTGATAATTCTTTTGGGGATACCATAGCGGCAGATGAGGTTGTGTCTGATGAATTTGGCTATCATATTCTTGGTGACTGAGGCAAACGAGGCGACTTCGACCCATTTGGTGAAATAGTCGATAGAGATAAGAATGAAGCGATGTCCATTGGAAGCTGTGGGCTTGATCTCTCCAATCATGTCAATGCCCCACATTGCAAATGGCCACGGAGCGGTCATGACGTTCAAAGAGATAAGAGGTACATGGACCTTGTCACATAGATTTGGCATTTGTGACAAGTTCTTGAATGTTGATGGAAATCAATCTCCATTGTTGACCAATAGTAGCCAGCTCTCAAGATCTTCTTAGCCATCGTATATCCACTTGAGTGAGTACTGAAGAGACCATCGTGCATGTCTTCCATGATTTCCGTTGCCTCCTTCTTGTCCACACATCGGAGTAGAGTTGAATCATGGTTGCGCTTGTACAATATTTTGTTACTTAGGAAGAATTTGGCCGAAAATCTTCGTAATAACTTTCTATCATTGATGGACGATCCCTCAGGATACTCTTGTGATTCAAGATATCTCATCACCTCATGGTACCATGGCTTTTTCGCGTCAGTTTCAAGTTCACAGCAATGTGCAGGTTCGTTGAATCTCTCAATTGTAATCATAGGGGCCTCGTTATCCCATCTGACCTTGAACATTGAAGACATGGTTGCCAAAGCGTCAGCCAACTGATTTTCTTCCCTAGGGAAAAGCTCAAAAGTGATCTCTTCGAAGTAGGGAATCGGGGATAGCACAGGTTCCTTGTAAGGGATGAGATTAGGGTGTTTAGTGTCCCAATATCCTTTTACTTGGCTAATCACTAGAGCAGAATCCCCAAACACATTCAAATGCTTGATCCTCAAGTCAATGGAAGCTTTCAGACCCAAAATGCATGCTTTGTACTCGGCCATATTGTTCGTGCAATCGAAGCATAGTCTGGCAGTGAATGGAGTGTGGTAACCTTTAGGAGAGATTATCACAACACCAATTCCGTTACCCAAGACATTGGAAGCCCCACCGAAGACCATAGTCCATCGGGATCCTTGTTCAGGTCCGTCATACGGTCCAGGTTTCGCGTAATCAGTTACAAGCATGATGTTCTCATCAAGGAAGTCGGAGTTCATAGACTGATAATCATCCACGGCTTGATGGGCCAAATGATCAGCTAGTATGCTTCCTTTGATGGCTTTCTGTGTTGTATATTGAATGTCGTACTCAGTCAAGATCATTTTCCACCTGGCTATCCGTCTGGAAAGGGCAGGTTTCTCGAAGATGTACTTGATTGGGTCCATTTTAGAAATCAACAGAGTGGTATGAGTCAACATATATTGTCTTAACTAGGGAGCAGCCCATGCCAGAGCGCAAAAAGTTTTCTCGATCAGTGAATATCTGGTTTCACAGTCGGTAAACTTTTTGCTCAAGTAATAAATAGCATGCTCTTTTCGGCCAAACTCGTCATGTTGGCCCAAAACACACCCTATAGAGTTCTCTAGTACTGTCAAGTACATGATCAAGGGTCTACCTTCAACTGGAGGCATGAGAATAGGAGGTTCTTGTAGATATTCTTTGATTTTGTCGAAGGCAGCTTGACACTCATCATTCCATCTGACTACCTGATCTTTCTTCAAGAGTTTGAAGATTGGCTCACAAGTAGCTGTCAACTGTGATATGAAGCGAGCAATGTAATTGAGACGCCCCAAGAATCCTCTAACTTCCTTTTCAGAATAAGGGACTGGCATTTCTTGGATAGCCTTAACCTTGGCGGGATTAACTTCAATGCATTTATTGCTTACAATAAAACCTAAAAGCTTTCCAGATCATACTCCAAACGTGCACTTGTTAGGGTTTAACCTCAGCTTGTACTTTTTCAGCCTCTCGAATAGTTTGTACAGGTGATCGAGATTTTCCTCATCAGTTTGTGATCTAGAAATCATATCATCGATGTATACCTCTATTTCATGATGGATCATATCATGAAACAAATCTACAATAGCCCTTTGATATGTTGCCCCTACATTCTTCAATCCGAACGACATGACCTTATAGCAAAAGGTGCCCCCATTGCATAACAAATGTAGTATTCTCCATGTCTTCGGGAGCCATCCTTATTTGATTATAGCTGGAGAAACCTTCCATAAAAGAGAAGACTTTATGCTGAGCAGTGTTATCAACTAAGACGTCAATGTATGGTAGAGGGAAGTCATCCTTGGGGCTTTCCCTATTCAGATCCCTATAGTCTACGCACATGCAAACTTTTCCGTCCTTTTTCGGCACTGGTACTACATTGGAAACCCATTGGGGATAGGATGTCACAACTAGGAACCCTGCATCAAAGTGTTTCATTATTTCAGCTTTGATCTTCTCAGACATATTAGGCCTCATGCGACGAACCATTTGTTTAACAGGAAGGCAGTTTTCTTTTGTCGGTAGACGATGAACTACGATGTCGGTATCCAACCCATGCATATCTTCATAAGACCAAGAAAATACTTCCACATAATCATGCAACATCTGAACTAACATGCTCTTGACACTGCTTTCTAAGTTAGCGCCGATCTTGATTTCCTTCTTATCTTACTCAGTACCCATATTGATGACTTCAACTGACTCTTCGTGTGGTTGAATAGCTTTTTCCTCTTGTAATAGAAGGCTGGCTAGTTCTCCCGGTATGTTACAATCTTCCTCGCCTTCGTCTTCGGCTTGGTTGATTGTACATTCGAAGTCATAGTCGGAAATAGTAGAGTCATTGGCAATAGGATCCAGAGTGGATGAGGACCTGCAAGAATGTGTGTGTGTGCGCATGTAAGATACATGGCTATTTTTTTGAAAAATGTATTTGAAAGAAAAGAAAGACAATGAACACAAATATTTGAATGCAAAAGATTCCAATGTACTGAATGATCATATGATTAGATGAACATAAATAAAACCCTTGACAAATGGACCAAAGTTCCTCGGGCCAGGCACATGGCTTAAAAGTCATTGTTAAATACTACAGACAAAATGTTCTTGAATTGAAAGAAAAGCAATAACAAGTAGATTACTCCTCAATGAAGGAGATGGGCACAAAGTCCTTTTCATGCCAATTCTTCAGCTCCGTTGTAGTTGGATACACCCAATCTTTAAATGCAGCTTCTTCATCAGAATCACCCATGGCGTTGACTTCATGGCTTCCAACGCGGAGAGGTGGCTTTCCAGCACGAGCACACCTCACTTCCTTCTGATATTTGACGGTGAAGCCCAAACCAAATTTGTCCACTTTAAATGGGATATCGAGGAGTTGCTTCCAAGTATCACATCTTCCTTCTTCAATTGTCGCGTGAGCATCTTTGACTGAAACCATCTTCGGCACAACCTTAACAACTTTAGACTCATCAGAGGAAGATTTAATAGCAGCAATCATTGGTGGCACGACTTCAAAGTCTTGACAAGGGGTCTCAATGAATTCTGCATCCATCTCTACATACTTGAATGAGTTAAGGTGACTTACCATAAACTCTTCTTCTCAACAGACGGTGATTATTCTTCCCTTGACTGTATATTTGTGTTTCTGATGGAGAGTTGAGGTTACTGCCCCAACTTTATGGATCCACGGGCAACCTAACAGACAAGAATAGGCAGGATGGATATCCATAATGTAGAAGGTGGAGTTGAAGATTTGGGAGCCCACCTTGATTGGAAGGTCTACTTCCCCATGAACTGTCCTCTTTGATCCATCAAACGCCCTTACAATGATATCACTTGGCTTCAAGACTAAATCTTCACAATCTAGACGGTCTAACGCCCCTTTGGGTAATACATTCAGAGAAGAACCAGTTTCGACTAGCACATGTTCTAAGGTAGTCCCTTTGCACTCGATAGAAACATGTAGAGCTTTATTGTGATTCTTCCCAAGCAGTGTTAGGTCAGCATCTGAAAATCCCAAACAATTATCAACTGTCAAACTAGCCATACAATTCTCAAATTGGTCCATTATTGTCTCATGGGGGACATGAGCCTTTTTCAGGAATTTGATTAATGTCCGAGCATGGGCATCAGAACAAAGCAGCAAGGACAACATTGAAATCTTAGAAGGGGTTTTCCCCAACTGTTCCACAATCTTGAAGTCGCTTCTTTTTATGATCTTCAAGATCTCCTCTATCTCACGAGTGGAGGGCTCTCCATCACCAACATACTTTAAGGGTATTTCAGTTGCAACCGGCTGAACAACTTTTTCCTTCCCTCTTGTATCAGTATTTGGCTTGGCAGCAGTAATGCGAATGGGCGCCTTTGTAACAACTGTTGGTGAGATATTGGGTGAAAATATTCTCCCAGTTCCAGTTACTTTTCTTGAGCCAACTATGTTACCAACATTGTCATCTTTTTCTTCTTCGATCCAAGTGTCTTCTTTAATCCCATGATAAAAAACCTCAGCACCATAGTTCCATGGTACCGCCTTGATTGAAGAATAGGGAATTGGTCCGGGATTGGTAATTATTAAGGGAGCAACAGTGGGTTCATTTGAAATCCTAATAGGACCTTTGGAGGTGATCCTAAGAGGCTTGTTTGAGATGGTGATAATGGAGAGATCTTCACATTTTTTAGTCAAACTTTTGGCCAGCGGAGTCTTCTCAAATAGAATTTTATGGCTATCCATCAGGCGTTGTATGCCTTTCTTCAGCCCTTCACATTCATTGAGTTTTTGGGTACAACAAACACAGTCTTTTACATAGCCAGGGAAAATCCCAGCTTTCAACAGGCTCTTTTTAATGATATTCAGCGGAGTGGTCAATTCTTCAACAGAGGCAAAAAAAAGTGTATCTTCAATAACATTAATACTCTTGTCATGTTTCGGCATAGGTGCGATGATTACATTCAGAGTTGGAGGAAGATAAAACTCAATAGTTTTATTATCAATCAAATCCTGGATTTTATTCTTCAAGGCCCAGCACTGGTCAGTCCCATGCCCGTGGTTGCTTGAGTGGTAAGCACATTTAGCGTTCGGATTATACTTTGGTGACGAGGTATCAGGGTTGGTAGGAGGGTCACACAATGTCACCAAATTAGCCTTGAGCAAATGTTATAAGGATTGAGATAATAACACGCCTAACCTCGTAAATTGTCTCGTCGGAGTTTCAAAATGTTGATGATTTGCAGATGTTCTTTGAGTAGGAGTTGGATTGGAGATTCATACAACATTTACAGACAATTGATCATTCTTCTTGGTACGGGCCCTTGCCCCAACACAACATTGACTTCCTTCTTTGCAGCAAAAGGTTTCTTGATACAATTGGAAGTGGAGGTAGATGCCACAGAGATCTTTCCACTTTTAATGTCGCTTTCAACTCTTTCACCGGTTAAGATTAATTAGGTGAAACCAGAAGAAGAGCAGCCAACCCACAAATTAAAGAAGGGACCAGATAAATTTCCCATGAACATGTCAATGTGCTCCCTATCAGTCAAGGGTGGTTGAACCCTACTGGCGAGGTCTCTCCACTTTTGCGCATATTCCTTAAATCCTTCATTCTTTCCCATGGTCATATGTTGCAACTGAACCATCGTTGGCGCCAAGTCGGCATTATACTGATACTGATGATAGAAGGCGGTAGCTAAATCCTCTAAAGTATTGATACGAGAACCATCTAACTGATAAAACAATTCAAGTTGCATTTTGGCTAAGCTTCTTGGAAAAAATGAACCCAAAGCTTCTTATCAGCGGTGTGCGGCTGTATCTTGCGCACATAAGATTTCAGATGAAGTTTTGGACAAGAAACTCCATCGTACTTTGCAAAGACTGGTATTTTGAATTTATGGGGAATGACTACCCCAGAGATCAAACCCAAATCATCAAAATCTAAACTGGGGACGACTTGGATTTCAACAGCTTTCAATATGCCTTCTAATTGCTTATACTTGATATCAGCGGGTGGATATTGCTCGTCGAAATAATCATCATCAGATACTTGATCACTAACACAGTCAGCCTGAGTACTCTTGACCTCACTAATCTGATTCTCGTCTTCTTCAGACGAATCTTCTCCTACTTGGATCTGACGAATTGTCTCCTTGAACCTTCTACCCAAGTTGAGTAGAGCTTTCTTCTTGGGCTTCTTCTTAACTGCCAGCAATGCCATCATATCTTGCTGCCCCTTGGCTAGGGCCAGTAGAGTCTCTTGGAATTGAGATTTTTGTGCCTGGAGATCTTTCACAGTTTTCTCTAGATCCATCTTGCTGAAATAAACAGCAGAAAGATAAGGAAACTTGTTATGCAAAAACCTGTCATGTTATGATGCATGGAATATGCATTTGCAAATGATTTGAAGGATTTATTGAGATTTAAATTTGTATAGACAAAAAGTGAACAAACGTCAATTTTCATTAATTAGTTTGAAAAGATTACAACATGTTTCTTGGGCTTATAAAATAACTCTCTAAGATAAAAAGACTGAACGCATCCTCTTTGGTGCAAGGTAGGCGTTCACACTTTGATATTCTTGTAGCTGCTTTGTAAGCTCCAAGACCCTCTTTTCACTAGCATATAATTGAGCCTCGAAAGTATCTCGTTCTTCCTTAAGCTGAATCCATCCTTTTTGAAAGTCTTCGAGAGAAGTTGGCATGTCGGGGTGGAGGATAGTGTAGGGAACATCTCCTTCAACCACAGGCTCCATGATAACTAGTAAGATGGAGGGATAAGGCATCACAAGTTTATGAGCACGAGCCCGTAGCCACTTAAGGTAAGTCTCAAGGGGAATGGAATTCTTGTGTCCTAGTGTCTTACTATCCACCTTATTCACCATCCTCCAAGCTCGGATAAACCTCTGACGGTAACCTTGATCGTCATTCTCATAGTCGAATACCATTCCTTGGATAAGCATCTTATGTGGACCATCTCTTCGGGCGTAACAAAAATGCTGTAAGGCTAAGCAGGGTTTGTAAGTGATACCTCATCTAATGCCAAGCAAGGGGATATTATTGAATTCTCAACAACGGTCGACGATAGTAACATTCTCCAAAGATCGGGAACACCAATGAATATCTGAATGTCTGAGCGTCATCAACCTATTGGACCACCTTGAACCTTGCTCATTCTTTAATACATATTGGGGAAGATGCAAAATAAACCATCTTTCCAAGATAGGAGTGAAACAAATGAGGATACCTCTCTTCCTCATAGTGAGAGAATGAAAAGAATGTACGATGTCTCCTAACAAAGTAGGCACCGAGTTACGAGACATGAAGATTTTGACGTCGTTTACATCTATGAGTTGGTCAGAATTTTGAAACAAAACCATCCCATAGATGAGAAGGGACACAATTTCCTCAAAAGCTTGTAAGTCTAAGGAGTTCCAACAATCTTGAGCTTTTTCAAACAAGAACTTGGCTAAGAAACCTTTGACACCACTCCTTGTTTCCCAATTAGTTGTGACATCAGATTGTTGCAAGTGTAGTGCTTGGGCAATCTTCTCAGGTTTTGGATCTCTTTCCGTACCGTTGAAAGGTAACTGATTGAGAATGGGAATCCTTAAGAGTTGGGAGAATTCTTCTAAATTTGGCACAAGTTGATAGTCGGGAAAAGTGAAGCAATGGTGTAGAGGATCAAATAATTGGAAAAGCACCTTCATCATATCTTCATCAGTATTGGAAGTAACCAAGTTTAGGAGGCGACCATGTCTTTCAGTGAATGAAGAGTTTTCAGGGACTCTTGATGCTAACTCTTTGAGTTGATGAGGAATCCTTACGAGATTGACTTGGATGGTTTTTCTGTGAATAGAAGCCGTGTCCTACAAAACAGAACAAAGAAAAATCCCAAAAATCCTTGGAATGGTTAGTGAGTCTCAGTATGATGTTATGCTGTTATGATGTTTATGATGTTATGTAGAAGTAAATATATACAAACAAGGCACACAAATCCTTGGGTTTAGGCTTGCATGGAGTTTCATAGGTAAGTACCCTCTTGAAGTTTAGTTGGCTCAAACATGTCCTATAAATATTAATCGGGTTCTAGGGGATCTCAATATCAATGATTTGTCTTCTCGAGCATTACTTCAGCGCAAGCCTCTTTCACGGTGACTGAAATATCCCAAAAAGCCAAACCTTAATGAGTGTAGTATCGAGTATCTACCAACTTCGGACTGCACCAAAGCCGGTCATCTCACTACGTCCTAATGGCCAAGTTGGTCAAGTAAAGGTTCTAAAGTCAGTTAGTGCTTCATGATATCACTAAGCGGCCCTGTATTCTCATTGACTACTCAAGGGCTATCGATACCCACAAATATGTCACACTAACGTAGCTATTGCTTAGACCATGTCGGTATACCACGCACAGTTTCCACAACGTATTTCTACTTACCTATAAGGTATCCCAAATATGGGTAGAGGATTTAAGCCCAAACAAAGAACCAAAATGTAAAGCAAACAAATCAAACAATGAAATAAAATAAAGGTGATCTAACCCTAAGGTAACCCCACTTTCAAGTTAGTCCCTAGCAGAGTCGCCAGTTCTGTAGTGCCGTGGGAGAACTGACTTGGGATGTTTTGCATTTTATCGCAAATGTTGCGGTTAGCAAGAGTTTCCACCGACTTTTCTTTTATCCAAAAGGAAAGGCTAAAAAGAAAAAGGAAAGACCTTTGAGATTATTTCTTGAGTTCAGGGGGTACATTATGAAAAGGGAAGGTGTTAGCAGCCTTTTCATCCATAGTTATCTATGGAATCTTAGTTTCTTGTTAGATCACTTGATTTTGTTTGAAAATGTGCTTTGTGTGGTTTTTGAAAGTATTTTGAAAAGGCGCTATCGTTTAGGTAAACTTTATAATAGTTCTCGTTCGTAAGAACGTATACAAAGTGTTGAGCTTTTGAAAATATTTCATGGTTGGAAAAGGTTTTGAAAGTGTTTTGGAAGTGTTGGTGTTTGTTTTGGAAATAAGCAAGGAGTGTTTGATTTAAAAAAATGAGCAAGCAACTAGGAACAATCTACCTACTCAAAAGTCTTAGTTCATTTCTTCCTTTCCTTTGATATTGCTATCTTACCATTGATTTGGTAAGAAGCCTTATCTTTGGATGTAGAGATACGGGTGTGGGTCATAGTATAGTCATGATAGCAATGTTGTGAGATATCTTAGCATTTTTCTTTGAAGGACTGAGATCATTTTGAAAGGCAACATTTGATAGCGTCATCGAGGGACTATGATCTTGTATTTTTGATTTCGTTTTTCTAAGATACCCCACATGCATAACATGGCCATTTTGGTAAGGCAAAAAAGTGGAATTACCCTAAGGGTGCAAGTGTGTAAGTGTGTTGATTTACATGCATTGTTTTGTCTTGAATTAGGGTTTGCTAACTTGTTGATTTTATCTTTCCATACAAAACCTAATTTACTAGCACTTATATAAAATGATAAATTGCGGAAAGTAAAAATACTAAGCTATTACATCATTAGGGGAGGGGGTATACAAATTTACAAATGAGGATTTTGCAAGAAAATTAAATCTAATTAACTATTACAACCATATCGAATAAATGTACAAGAATTTAATAAATAATAATGTACAAATGCAAATGGATAAAAAATGATTTTTGTTTGGATTTTTATGAAGGGTTTTAACCTAATTAAGAGAATGGTTAATAAAAAATTAAACAAAATTAAAACCTAAGAATAATAGGTTAAAATGATTTTTTTAGGGTTTTTTAGGAAAAGGTTTTAAATTAATAATAATAATAATAATGTGAAAATTAATAATTAAAAGAAACCTAAATTATAAGTTGATTTTAATTTAAAAGAAAATAATATAATAAATAAACCTAATTCTAAATATTAATTATTAAAAAGAAATGAAATTTATTAAGAAAATATTTTAGTATTTTTTTGTTTTATAAAGAAAAATAAAATGTATAAGCATTTTTAAATATGCAAATGAATAAATAAAATATTTTGGGATTTTTATTGATAAAATAATAGTAATGATAATAATAGTAATAATAAAAATAATAAAAACAATATGAAAATAAAATAAAGAAAAAGAAAAATGAATTAATAAAAATAAAAGGGCCAGGGGTATAAACACAATCAAGGGGGGTCAGCAAAATAAAGGCCCAAAAGGAGGAAAGCCCAACGCCTGTTGCAAACAAAAAAAAAGAGGGAAAACAAAAAATATGAAAGAAATGGCAAAACGGACGTTGGGGCTCGAACCCAGGTCCTAAGGGTGACAGGCGCACGCTTTAACCACTGGGATGGTGATACATATGTTAACTTAAACACAACAATAAATATATAACATAAATCCTGCCCTGAATATTTGAAATCATCTTCTTCCTCCTTCATGTGCGCGCAGAGCATCATATCCACCATTGTTAACCCTGTTACTTTCTCATTTCTTGACCATTTTGAAAAGTACAAACATGAAACTTGTTGGAAATTTCATCATCAATTTAACCATATAATTTAATTAATCTAAAAATCAAAGGTTAAACTTAATTTTGTTTGATACCAAATGCATGCCCTAACTGGTCAGAAGCAAAACTCTCCAAGCACAAGCAAGTAAAATGCAAACTAGGGACATGGTCAGCTTGAAGGCAATAATATATACATTTTTACTTCAGAATGTATGCACAAAGGATGCTTGTATCAAGATATTGAAGTTTGAAAACTTACCTCTTGCATCTGGATTTGTGTATGGACTTTGAGCAAGTTTTGAAGAGTGAAGATTATCAGGTTAGCTTGCCTGGACCTCCCTGAATGTGTTGCAAGTCTTACTTTGTCTTAAGGATGGCTGAAACTCCCTACTCAAGTCAAGCTGCAAGCTTGAGTTTTAAAAATGATGGATGATAGAAATGTGATTACAGTCTTGAAACAGGGACTTGGATCATTTGTATATGATGTATGTAAGATGTTTAGATGATTAGAAATGAAAACGCACGAGTGAAAATGGAGATGGTGAGTTTTGGATTCAAACTGTCAAGTTTGGGCAGATTCAAGGCAATATGGAGATTGGGCAGTTTTGAGAGGGTTTGAGAGCTTGTAAAATCGTGTCTTAAGTTTCATAAGAGTGTCCTGGTATAAAGGAAAAGGTTTGGAGACTTTTTTGGTCAGAATCACAAAAGCACAAGTTATGGGATTTTTGCTTGTTTTTGAAGCAAGCTTAAAACATCTTGTTCCAATGTGAAGTACAAAGCTTGTAGGGTGGTTGTAACCTTTAAACATGATTGTTCTGATCGTGTAGGGGATGCTTGTGCAGAAATAATAAGTTCAATGCTAAAGACAAGTTGACTTTGTGATTAAAGCAACTTTACTAGAATGGAATGGTTGCTTTCTTCCCAAAATGGCAATTTGGTTTGGATAATGCTTGAATCAATTGGATAATTGATCAATCAGTTGTATAAACATTAAATTATGGAGTGATTAACAATTTTGATGTCTTCAAAGAAAATATTATGCAGCATGGCTTTGAATTGGTCAAGTGTTCATCACAAGTTCTGCCTTGTAAATCAAGAATGAAACCCTAACTTCATCTCTTTGATTCTCTTAGCTAAAGCATGATCTAAATGAGTTCTAGGACTTTTTGGAAAGCTTGTAACATCCTCTACAACCTTTATGTTGTACAGTTTTGAAAACTCCTCGTGGAACTATGTGAAAAAATGCCATGAAGTTAGGTCAAAATCCTGCCTAAACTAGGGAAAAAATTCACTAAGTTTCAAAGTTTCATGAACATGTATTCACAAAATCATAACTTGAAATACATGAATTTCTAGGAGAAGTTGTGTTCTACAATGTTTTATATCTCATTGAGATCTACAACTTTTATGTTGAAATTTTCCTTTTAATCATCTTGCATCATGGTGAAAAATTGTCTCAAAGTTGTGAAAAAATATGAATTTTCAAACACTTAGAAAAATTTCTAAGTTTAGAAATTTTGACTTTTCAAAATTAAATCTTGATTTTTTTGATTTCTTGACGAACAAGTTTCATATTTTGACATGTTTTGATGAATTGTGATCTTTGACACTTGATTTTGACTAAAAAGTCAAAGTTTGACTTTTCAATGCACAGTTGACTTTTGATTTGTGAATTGAAAATTCATCTGTCAATCCATTGATCTTGAGCCATGTTTTGAGCCATGCCATTATTTTAAAATGATGCAATTGAATCTTTGAGATCATGTCTCCAACCAATCAACCATTTGCTAGGTCAAAAATCAGAAATTGCACTTCCTTAGTCAAAACCCTAATTTTGACCATTTTGCCCTTTTGATGATCTGATCAAATTTATTGAGGAGTTATGGTCTAAACTTGATAAAATGACATATATGAGTTCATAATGTTGATATGGATCAAAAATTCTGAAGTTTGAGTCTAAATTGACCACAATTGACTTTTTCCCCACTACAGTTGATTTTTAGGTCAACTGATCAATTGATTGAGCAAAAATGTGATCCTAGACTTGAAACTTTACATGAGAAATATTGAGAGTCCAAATTGATCCATGAAAGTCATATGTGGCATTAAAAGTCCATTTATCCTTGTGCAATCTCAAACCCTAATTTTTAGTCATTAGTGCTTGAGGAGGTGTCTTTAGCTGATCAACCCTAGTGCAGTCTTGAACCAAATGAGATCTTGTGAGAGATTACTTGATAAATGAGAGGGAAAATTTTGGGGTAAAACAAATGGCTTGGAGTATACTCTAGGGAGTATCAGGGGCACAAATATAGTATTTGTTTGGACTGAGGGTTCCTGCAAAACTGGTTAGAATTTTGATATGTTTTCTAAGGCAGCGTGTGCGTATTCCTTTGATAGGCAATTTGTGTGTGTATGAGGCAGTATGTAGGCATAGGTATCCCTCCCCTTGGCTTTTATTGGTGTCTTGAATTTGTAAGAGATGGAGGGTGCATGGAAATGGCAAGGGGCAGCCATTAACCAAGCTTTGAAGGCAAAATCAGACACATTAAAAGACTTCCATTTTTGAAATATTCACGCCTCTTTGAGCTTTGGGATGAACCTGGACATACTTCATTTTTTTGAATACCTTCAGGCCATGCCCTTCGATTGGCCTTGAGTTGCCTCCTTCGAATGGCTCTAGTTTCATTCTTATAGTTCCTTCGATTGATTCCATCTACATCAATTTGAATTGCTCAGATCTTTGATAATTCTGAATTCCAATTATTTAGAGTTTCTTCAATTAAGTCACCATCTGCATCAATTCGAATTGCTCAGAATTCTCTTCATTAGAGAATTGTTCTTTTTGATGACTCTGAATTCCAATTTGAATTTGTTCAAAGTTTCCCTTATCATGGCTTCTTCGAAAGCCCCTCATATCTTTGCTCTTCAATTGGCTCTGAATTGCCTTGTCCTTTGATTGGCTCTGACACTACCCAACTAGCACAATCGAAAGACTTCATTTTGGCTATTAGAAGCTTCCTTTGGTATGAATGTGCTTGTGCACGTTGATTTGAACCTGGCAGTATGTTAAATTTTGGGCCAGCAAGCATCTTTGAATATTTCTCTTTCGTTTTGACCAACTGGATCCATCCTTCGACCAAACCCCTTTTTAGACAACAATATGTGTTTCCAATCAAAGTGTCCTACGAATGGGCCCTTTGTGTATCCTTCTCTTTGAACCAATGTGTGTGTTCTTTTGAAGGGACCACACGCATAACTTGTGTGCATCACTTGAAATTCCTTTGAATGGTCCAACAAAGTATATCCTTCGAATGGAACACCCACGTGTAGCGGTAGAAATGTTAAAGACTAAGCCATTGGATTTACTAGACTTTATACAAATCAAAATAAAAATCTCCACCGCGCTTTATTGTTTCCAAAGGAATGTGAAAAGAGCGAATAACCCAAAAAGGGGGGGAAAGATTCAAGGTAAGGGGGTTGGTTATGAAAAGGGAAGGTATTAGTACCCTAAACATCTACGGTACTCCGGAGGAACCTCTTTGTAAAAATATGTATATTTTGGCTATAAAACATGTGTTATATATAAAATGGATGGTGGAGGTGAGAAAAGAAATATTTTTATGATTTTTTGCATCCGTCGCGGTTGTGAACCTTTAGTGCCTACGTACCACCTTTCGTGCAATAGGGGATCAGAGTACACGTAGTTCCTCTTTTAAAAATTTAAAACACAAGTGTGTTGGTTAATTTTAAGAGATAAGACATCATCGTCATTGTCCGTGTGGAAAACATACTTACTACCCACAATCATGAGAAAGGAGAATTTGCATCATCTCAAAGTGGAGGATATGGCTTGGATTTCAAAATAAACAATGCCTCACTCAACACCCAAGTGGAAAATATCTCACTTCGCTAAATATTGTAGAAGTATAGTTGTTTTCATCACTACAAGGATTGACAAGAGTCTAATATTTTGAGAAAGATTATAAAATAAAAAGCCAAAGTGGCAATAATGGCTTGAAATAAGATTGATTGACTTTTAGTATTCTCACAAAAATGTCAAGGTATTATTAAATTGATTGAAATTTATTCATGAAAATACTTTGAAAATGCATGGACATAAGTCCAAGTTTATTATGAAAATGTTTCAAGTTTCAAAACAAGAAGGATTTTCAAAAGGAGGGAGAAGATTTTTGAAATTAAAGAAAGTGGGAGGAGATGAAGAGACTATCCTAAAGCATAAGGTAAAAGCTAGGGATAAGAACCATCTAACCAACAAGAAGCCAATACTTGACATTATGAGTCAATATAGAATTCCCATTCTTCGGATTGAAACCAAGCAAGCAAAGATACTAGACCTCTTGAGAGAACCAAACTTTAAGTGTATTAAGTCTTCACAAAAATTGGGCAGAGTAACGGCTGTATACAGGTGAATTCCAGATTACAAAGTATGTAATCATAATAACCTGATCATAAAACAAACAAACAACCCAATGTCTATAGGTAAACCTCAAGAACTCCAGACAAAATAATCAGATAAGATCACAAGGTCTCCAAGATAGGCCAAGGTTTCTAATCCTAAGTCCAAGAAAAATCCCATGCTCCATAATGCCAAGGATAGTAACCAAATAGTCCAAGTATCATTAAAGATTTTTATGGTTCATGTTGATTATTAGGTGTTTTTAAAAGGAAAAGAAAAGCTCAAGTGAGCAAAATAAAAATGACATAAAATTAAATGCTCAAGTGAGCAAAGATGAAAATAGCATGAAATGTAAAATGCTAAAAGTAAATGGTACATAAAGCATAAAAAATAAAAGCATAAAGTAATGTCAATTGTTAGAAATTAGTGGTTAGTTGGATGACCATCTTGAAACTTTCATTTGGAAATCATTAGAGGATTGGTAGAACCAAAGCCTCCACACAACAAGTTGCATTTGCTTTTTGTCACGTATATCATCCATTTTGGAATCCTTAAAAGGAACATTTAATGATCAACGATGTTTAAGTGATTCGCGTTGACCAAAGGTGTTGTAGATCCATTAGAGGATTGGTAGAAACAAAGCCTCCACACAATGAATCTCAAGGTTATTGGATCAAAGAGATCAAATTAACATACTTGGGCTTGCAATTATAAGTTTGGGCCACGAATGATCATTTATTCGAATTGGAACAAAATTTAGCGTTATGTTAAGCAATCGTAAGTGGACTTATATAGAAGTCGCACCTATTTTGAGGTCGGTCAATAGCAATATATGTACTTCATGTTTGGACAAATGATATAGAGATCATCATCCCTTAACATGTAGCACAATAAAAAAATAAAGGGATAAGATGAAGAGGGAGGGGAATGATAAGCTAATTTGGATTACCACCTCAAAATTCTTTCATCTTTAAATTCAACCACTCCTCTAGATGGATTAAAGCACTAAACATATCATTAATCCAAAGCACCAAAAATGAATTAAATAATTCACTCTTAGGTAGATTTGAATTGATGAACATTTATTCAACTTCATCTACATCACAAAGTCCATTGAGTTTAAACAGAAATTGGACATTTAAAATTGCAATCCAAACCAACAATCAAAGGGAGTGAGTAGAAAAAGCATTTTGGATCAAAGCTGCCCAAAAACAAGGAAAAAAAATACATTATGTCCCTGTGTAAATCGATTGCACTACCGTGTAAATCGATTTACACAGTAAAATTTTCAAAAATCTGCACGAAATTGCTTCTGTGCAATCGATTGCACTATTACTGCAATCGATTGCACGCTGTTACAGACAGCAAAACAACATTTTAAAAGGCCAAATTCTTGTTCAAACTTTCCATCAAATACCTTATAATCATGGATCCAATTGAGCACAGAAATTCCATCAAATTATGAGAAAATAACACCATTGGAATAAAAAAATAATGCTCAATGAATCAATCCAAAAGATCACCAAGAGATCACATTGTGAAAGATGAATTATCCAACTTACCAAAGGTAGAGCTAAAGAATTATCAAAACAACTTCAAGAATTTGCTTCAATTCAACCACAAGAATCAATTGCCAAGCTTGGATGTAGAGAATTGATGAAGAAAAATTGTTTGGATGAAGGTTTAGCTCAAAGATTAGTAAGCTTCAATGCAAAGCTTACTAACTTTTTTGAAAATGGAGCTTTGAGTGAATTTGGTAGATGGAGAGAACTGAGAGATTTTTTAGCAAGGTGGATTTGGATATCAAAAGCTTGAAATTTGAATTAAATGAGGGCTCTATTTATAGAGTTTCAGGATTGGGATTAATGGTAATTTGATAATTGATTCTTGGAGCCAAAATTTGAATTAATGATTATTCTTTCAAATTTTAGAGCCAAAATTTGAATTAATGATAATTCTTTCAAATATTAGAGCCAAAATTTGAATTAATGATAATTCTTCTTAAAAATGAATGATTGGCACTAAAATTTGAATTAATGATATATCTTTCAAAAAATGAAGAAAAATTGGAGCCAAAATTTGACAAGTTTAAAATTGCTGATTTTTTTCAAATTTTCACATTGTGCAATCGATTGCACTATAGTGCAAATCGATTTGCACAGTGTATTTTTTCAAAAAAGGCGCAAAATTCACTATGTGCAATCGATTGCACTCTAAGAGCATTCGATTGCATCAGTGAAAAAAATGAATTTTTGTTAATTTTTCCTTTGCAAGTAGAGATTTTAGAAAAATAATACCATAAATCCTTATTTGTCAGATGCTTCGACTTGGTACATACAAAAAAAATACAAATACAAAGACAAATATTTTTTGTATTTTGATTAGAAGTTAGTCAATAACACATATACAAAATACACAACTAAGGTGCTTGGAAATTACTCAAGAGCAAACTTAAAGATAGGAGATAGAAAAAGAGGAAGAACCAACCCTAATGTGATCTTGTTATGATCGAGTTGATATGATATGATAGAGGAATCATAGGGGCAAAAATTGGGGTACAATAGCTGCCCTTATTTAAGTGTCTTCTATCCGGAGATACGAAGGTTAAAAATCTTCGTGTCGACGCGGTTGAAGATACTTAAATATAAAACAAGCCCTATTTTTGTCCCTAAGATGCCATGCAATGCTTATGATTATGAATGCAAATGGAAAAATCTAAAGAGACGCAAGACACCACTAGGGATGCAACAAAAATGAAGAAAAAAAGGAGCAACCCCACCAGGAAAATAAATCACTGGTGGACCAAAAGAATTAAATCAGAGAAAAAGATAACAAGCATCGACGTTCACTGCCGATGGCTTACCAAAGTTCACTGAAGGTAGAGAGAGAAAAATATCATATCACCGCCGTTCATTGATGATGAGCTATCAACGTTCATTGAAGATAGAAAAAAGATAACAAACATCGACGTTCACTGGTGATGTACTACCAACGTTCACTGAAGGTAGAAAGAGAAAATATCATACCACCGCCATTCACTGACGATGAACTATCAACATTCACTAAAGATAGAAAAAAGATAACAAACACCGACGTTCACTGCTGATGTACTACCAACATTCACTGAAGGTAGAAAGAGAAAATATCATATCACCGCCATTCACTAACGATGAACCATCAACGTTCACTAAAGATAGCAAAAAGATAACAAACACTGACGTTCACTGTTGATGTACTACCAATGTTCACTGAAGGTAGAAAGAGAAAATATCATATCACCGCCGTTCACTGACGATGAACTATCAACGTTCACTGAAGATAACAAAAAGATAACAAACACTGACGTTCACTGTCAATGTACTACCAACATTCACTGAAGGTAGAAAGAGAAAATATCATATCACTGCCGTTCACTGAAGATGAACTATCAACATTCACTGAAGATAGCAAAAAGATAACAAACACCAACTTTCACTGCCGATGTACTACCAACGTTCACTGAAGGTAGAGAGAAAATATCATATCACCGTTGTTCACTGACGATGAACTATCAACGTTCACTGAAGATAGCAAAAAGATAACAAACACCTACGTTCACTGTCGATGTACTACCAACGTTCACTAAAGGTAGAAAGATAAAATATATCATGTTTTCCCTAAAATTCTGGCGTTTTACCTAGAACGGGTCTCAACTTCTTCTTTAACCAAGGCATTCTGCCTGGAAAGGGTAATATGTAAGTTGTCTCAAATAAAGAGACTTCTATTTGCAAAGATTTCACAAAGAACTGCTTGTGTGAATTTGAAAGTCTTGCCATCCACTGGCGTAAACTGACGACGGACTGTAAACTAACCACTCAGAGGAAATAGCAAAAAAAAGTTACGTCGACTTGTACAGGGAAGCACAAGTTGCTCAAATAAAGAGACCTGCTGCTTGTTATCATGGAGGATTGCAAAATAAAATGAATTTCTGGGGAAAGAGATATGACTTCCTGGGGAAAGAGATATGACTTCCTGGGGAAATGCCACGATATACCTGCTGAGGAGATAAAGTCTTCTCTTGCAAAATAAATGCACCAACCAAAACTTAAAGTTTTCAGAAATCCAAAGTAAATAATATTGTCATGCAACCACAAATCCAATTCAGAAACAAAATGGAGCAAGACAGCCAACGAAGATACATCCTTTGAGAAATAAACTCAAGAGGGAAAACCAAATTCAAAAAAGCAAAGAGCGTTGCAGGAAGGTTAGAACACAATGTCAATGAAAAATGATTTGTAGCAATGCATGATATATGTATGAATGTATGAGTGATATCGTGCATATGCTGGTAAAAGGATACATAATCAGTACAAACAAACAAAACCACCTCAGGTACTAACAACATTGGGCTAAACTTCAACCAGAAAGATCAATCCAAGAAAGGTAAAAGCAACTGAAGAAACCAAACCTATTGCCTGTCCTAACTTCACTGAGGAGAAACATAATCTGGATGTAGTTAAATCAAAGAGATACTGGGATAGAACATCTTTCTTTCGGTTTCAACGGAGAAACCAGTTTTTCAAAAGCAACATGCCTATTGGAGATTGCAAGACCAACATCAAATAAAGCAGACTGACGCCGAGACAATCAAACCTCATTGGGGAATTCAAGCCTACCCCCTGGGGAAAGATACGGATTGAAAATTTACATAATGTAAACCTATTCCGACAAAATGTTCCCTGGTATAGCCTTCCCGGGAAATCAAGAAGTCAACACTAATGCCAATACTACAAAAAGAGCGATATCTTAGCACACCAAGGGAATAAAACCATTCATCATATAAGGGAAAACTTCGTTGGGGAAATCGGGATAGAGGCTTCCGACCATGCAAACCCAAAATCAAAAGTGAACCAATACTTGATTGGAGATAATGGGATCACAAACCCAAGATTGTATCTCACAACCACTGATATTGTCTTTAACTATCTGAGAAACACACAAAGATTACGCACATGCCAGCAAAATGACCTAAGAGAACCTTCAAGAAGGAAGTAAACCTTCTTAAAACAACCGGAGTTTGTTCATTCCTGGGATCACCATTCTTGTTGTCATTATTTCATCATAAATCCCAAAGTAAATTGAATTGTGAAGATCTCCCCTTTTTTTTTTATTGAAAAGTCAATTTTGCTTTTTAATCTTTTTTCTTTGAAAGTTATTATTAGTAATAAATGGAGTCTTTGCAAGCTAAATAAAATAAGAACACAAAGAATTTGGTAAAAGCTCGAATTTCATTAATAGAATGGTAGTCTGCGAATGGCGAGACTCCATGGATGATTACAATGTTTGGGAAATGGTAATACATAATGGAAAAGATACATTGAGATACAATGACCACTATTCCCCCTAACAACTTTTGACATCCTGAGCAGAAGCTTTTGTTGAAGTATGGTGAGGATCCGAGAAGATTGTTGCTTCAACGATCAAGTCTTGTCTGACGTAGTTACTTCCCAAGAAAAATCCCTAAATTTTGCCTAAGTTGCCCTTGCGGGTTTTCAACTTAGCGGGAAGTTTATTCTGTTTATGTCTCTAATTTTTGCCTAGACCGCCCTTTCGGGTTTTCGGCCTACCGAGATCCTCCTTTTTGCCTAAGCCGCCCTTTCGAGTTTTCAACTTAGCGAGCTGTTCTTTTATTTCTTTAGGCGAATTATTTCTTGACTACGTCAACATTCATGGGACGTGGGAACTCCTCTCCATCCATAGTTTCAAGAACTAATGCACCACCAGAGAAGGCTTTCTTGACAATATACGGGCCTTCAAAATTGGGAGTCCACTTGCCCCTAGAATCAGTGTTGAAAGACATGATCTTCCTGAGCACGAGGTTGCCTTCTCTAAATTCACGAGGTTTGACCTTTTTATCAAATGCTTTCTTAATTCTTTTCTGATATAACTGCCCATGACATAAATCTGTCATTCTCTTCTCTTCAATCAAATTCAATTGGTCAAACCTATTCTGGACCCATTCAGCCTCTGTCAACTTGGTTTCCATTATCACACGCAACGAGGGAATCTCTACCTCAACAAGGAGTACAACTTCCATTCCATATACTAGGGAGAACGAGGTTGCTCCTGTTGAAGTGCGAACAGATGTCCGATATCCATGCAGAGCAAAAGGGAGCATTTCATGCCAATCCTTATAAGTGACAACCATTTTCTGGATAATTCTCTTGATATTCTTATTAGCAACCTCAACATCCCCATTATCTTTGGCCTGTATGGAGATGAATTGTGATGGACAATTTTGAATTCTTCACACAGTTCTGTCATCATCTTGTTGTTCAAATTCGAGCCATTATCGGTGATGATTCTGCTCGGCACACCATATCGGCATATAAGATTATTTTTGATGAAACGCACAACCACCTGTTTGGTAACATTGGCATATGAAGCAGCCTCTACCCATTTGGTGAAGTAGTCAATTGCTACCAAGATGAAACGGTGTCCATTCGAAGCTTTGGGTTCTATCATCCTGACCATGTCTATACCCCACATAGAGAAAGGCCATGGGGAGGAAATCACATTGAGAAGTGTCGGAGGTACATGGATCTTATCTGCATAAATCTGGCATTTATGGCACTTCTTTGCAAATATGTAACAATCAGATTCCATTGTCAATCAATAATAACCTGCCCTTAGCATCTTTTAAGCCATTGAATGTCCATTATCATGAGTGCCAAATGAACCTTCATGGATCTCATGCATCAATATGTCTGCTTTGTGTCTATCCACGCATCTGAGCAAGACCATGTCATAATTTCTCTTGTATAACACATTTTCACTGAGGAAGAAACTGCCTGCCAATCTTCTCAGTGTCTTTCTATCTTTCCTTGGTGCACCAATCGGGTATTCCTGAGTCTGAAGAAAATGCTTGATATCATAATACCAAGGTTTTTCATATGCTACCTCCTCTGTTGCAAATACATGAGCCGGCCTATCCAGTCGTTGAACTGTAATTCGGGGTATATCATTCCAAGTATTTACTTGGTACATGGAAGCCATAGTTGCCAGAGCATCTGCCATTTGATTTTCATCCCTAGAAATGTGATGGAATTCGACTTTATTGAAGAAGGGTAGTAATCTTCTAGCATAATATTTGTAAGGGATCAAGCCAGGGTGACGAGTGTCCCATTCTCCTTTAACCTGATTTATTACCAAAGCTGAATCGCCATACACATCTAGAATTTTGATTCTGAGATGAATAGCTTCCTCGAGACCCATGATGCAAGCCTCATATTCTGCCATATTATCAGTGCAATCAAATGTTAACCTTGCGGTAAAAGGAATATGTGATCCATGAGGAGTAACAATCACAGCACCAATTCCTTTACCATAAGCATTCACCGCTCCATCAATTATCATACTCCACCTAGATTCAGGGTCAGGACCTTCCTCAGGCAATGGTTTATCACAATCTTTCATTTTCAGGAACATCACATCCTCATCGGGGAATTCATACTCTGCAGACTGATGATCCTCCATTGGCTGGTGAGCAAGGTAATCTGCCAACACACTACTTTTAATAGCCTTTTGAGTGCGGTACTCAATATCATATTTAGATAACAACATCTGCCAGCAGGAAATTCTCCCAGTAAGAACATGCTTCTCAAAAATATACTAGAGTGGATCCATTTTGGAGATCAACCAAGTGGTATGATTCAACTTATACTGCCGCAAACGCTTTGCCGCCCAGGCCAAAGCACATCACGTTTTTTATAGCATGGAATATCGCGACTCACAATCAGTGAACTTTTTGCTGAGATAATAAATGGCGAACTCTTTCTTTCCTGTTTCATCCTGTTGTCCAAGAATACAACCCATGGACTTATCTAACACTGTTAGATACATAATCAACGGTCTTCCTTCTACGGGGGGGGGGAGCAAGATAGGAGGTTCAAGAAGATATTCTTCAATACTCTCAAATGCCCTTTGGAAGTCATCCGTCCATACACAACCTTGATCTTTCTTTAACAAGTTAAAGATCGGTTCACACGTTGAAGTCAATTGGGAAATAAATCTGGAGATATAATTCAAACGCCCAAGGAAACCTCTGACTTGATTTTCAATTCTTGGTGCTGGCATTTCTTGAATTGCTTTGAATTTATCAGGGTCAACTTCAATTCCTTTCTGGCTAACAATAAAACCCAACAATTTCCCCGATCTAACTCTGAAGGTGCATTTATTTGGATTCAAGCGGAGACGATACTTCCTCAAATGCTGAAACAACTTCCACAAATCTTCTATATTCCCTTCTTCAGTTTGGGATTTGGAAATCATATCATCAACATATAATTCGATTTCTTTGTGCATCAGATCATGGAATAGGGTTGTCATAGCCCTCTGGTACATTGCACCAGCGTTCTTCAACCCGAAGGGCATCACTCTGTAACAGAATTTTCCCAAGGGTGTGATAAACGTTGTTTTTTCCATGTCCTCAGGAGCCATTCTTATTTGATTATACCCGAAAAATTCGTCCATGAACGAGAATACTTTGAATTTTGTTGTGCTATCCACTAACATGTCGATGTGAGGTAATGGAAAATCATACTTTGGACTAGCTTTATTTAGATCTCTATAATCTACGCACATGCGGACTTTTCCATCTTTTTTAGGTACTGGGACAATATTGGCAATCCATTGAGGATACACTGATGTCACAAGAAAACCAGCATTGATCTGCTTTAGGACCTCCTCTTTGATCTTTACTGCCATATCTGGGTGGGTTCTTCTCAACTTTTGTTTAACTGGCAGATACTTTAGCTTCAATGGCAAACGATTCTCAACAATGTATGTATCTAGACCAGGCATATCTTGATAAGACCAAGCGAAAATATCCACATACTCTTTCAACAGCTCAATCAACCCGCTCTTTTCATCAGGATGCAACGATGCTCCAATCTTAACTTCCTTCGAATCTTCTTCTGAACCCAAATTAATCCCTTCCAAAGGCTCCTTATATGGTTGAATGATATTTTCCTCGTGCTCAAGAAACCGTGAGACATCTTCTGGAACCTCACCATAATCTTCTTCTTCAGCCCCAAACACAGGACAATCAAAGTTGGGAGAGGGTGCAGGGTCATTGTATTCAACGGGTTTTTTAATTAATTTGCACATATGATTTATGATTGCTTTTAAACTGACACATATAACAAGTGATCATGCAGATTAATTTCCAGTTGTTATTTTGAAAGGTTTTTTTATTTTATTACCATTTCCCAAGAAAATGTAGAAAATAAAGATATATTTTTGTAAGCAAAGACAACTTTTATTAATGATCTTAAAATTGAATGCAAACAGATAAGCCCATACAATACTTTCACCTTGGGAAGAGTGAAAGCTTTTCAAAAGAAAGAAACAGATTTACAAAACAAATTACTTTGAAACATGTATGCAAGAAGGAACATCAATGGTGACCCAGTTCTGAACCCTAACTCCATGTGTCACATAATTCGGTACATCCTGCTCTGCTTCATCCTCTTCAACAACATTAACTCTAGAACCAATTGGATGGAGGTAGCCTCCACTGCAAAAAACATCATGATAACTATTCACAAAAGACATTGACTTCAAACTTTCGCCTTTGCCATTCCTCGAAGAGAAACCTAAACCAGATCTATTTTTGTTCACGGGTGGATCCACAAGTTGTCCCAAAACTGTATTATGAACATTGCGCACAACCTGCTGCGCGTCCTTCAGCGAAACCACAAAATTCTCATTCCTCCTTATGTTGTCAATGGATAGGGCTTTGAACTGGGTTCCAACAACATCCTCATCTGCTTCTACAATACTGAAAGAGGATAGATGGGATATCAACAACACTTGTTCCCCATTTATGATCACTACCTTCCCTTCACGCACAAATTTTAGCTTCTGATGCAGAGTTGAAGTGACAACCCCTGCTTCATGTATCCATGGCCGTCCTAGCAAATAACTATATGCGGGAATAATGTCCATGACCTGGAAGGTTATCAGGAACAAATGTGGTCCTATATGGATGGGCAAGTCCACTTCACCGATGACAGATTTCTTCGACCCATCAAAAGCCTTCACAATGATGCCACTTGAGTGCATAGGTGCTCCTTGATACTTTAACTTCATGAGGGTACTCCTCGGTATAACATTCATCGCGGATCCATTATCAATTAGCACATTGGACAGCGAATCATTCTTGCAGTTCATAGATATGTGGAGGGCCAGGTTGTGACTCCTCCCTTCATCTGGTAACTCATCATCGCAGAAACTTAAATTGTTACATGACGTAATGTTTCCAATTACGCTGCTGAATTGATCTAATGGCATGTCATTCTCCACAAAAGCTTGGTCTAGTACTCTCATCAGTGATTCTCTATGAGCAGAGGAGTTCATCAATAAAGCTAGGATAAATATCTTTGAAGGAGTCTGTAGTAGTTGATCTACAATTCTGTAGTCGCTTATCTTAATTATCTTAAAAATATCATCCACTTCTTTCTATAATGTAACTCCACTAGTCTCTCTTGCAGCCTTCTTAGGCTCATCGTTCTCAGCAATTTTCTTTCCAGCAACAGCATCTCTTCGAATAACCGGTGCAAACACACGACCGCTACGGGTCACCCGACTATTATCAGCTATATTTCCAACATCTGGAATTGGCTAGATGGGAACTTCCACCCCATCTTCTAAGATTGTAGTGTTGTATTTGTAAGGCACAACCTTATCTGATTTATAAGGAACAGGACCTGGGAGACTAATTACCAATGGGGTAACAACTGGTTTGCTATGGTACTCCGCTTCAAGATGAGCGGGTGCACTAAAAAAAGGCACAATGATGTTTACCCCTTCCTCAACACAATCAGCCATCAAAAGGTCATTTCCGGCAAATAAATCTTCGTCTGAAGAGAAATACTCATCTGCGGAGGCATACTCTTCCTCTGACTCTTCTTCCATCAAACAAACTTCAACCATATCAATCTCGTGATAATCATCTCTCTGACATGTGATCTTGATAGTTCCATTGTCAAACAGCAACTGAACACCTTCCCTCACAATAGAACATCCTCGAGCGTCTTGACAACAAACTATGCAAGACCTATATTGGTGTTCCACCTGACCAGCAATACAGCAGAAGGTAGCATGCAACTGCACAAGATCCTCATTCAAATGATCCACATCAAAAATTCTGAATTTACCCGGACATCCAAAAACCATATTCACTTCCTCTTCATACTCTTCCCTAGGCCTGATTATATGGATTAAACCCTAATCCATCATCTCCTGTAAATCATCCTTTATATTCTTGCAACCCTGTATATCTGTACTACAAATAGCACAACCAGCGTGGTAATGCGTATAATAACTGAATTCACAGAGGCCTGCGTGCATCTTCACCAAATCCCCTCTAACCAGATTAATGTCAAAAATCGGAAGTCGCCTGGACAACCGGCCACCATATTTACAGCATTCACCCCCCCCCCCCCCCCCCCCCGTGCTTGGGTAGAGGATCATCTTTCACATTAGGTCCCACGTCTTTGAAAGATAGAATTCCATACTTCACCAACCTTTGCACTTCAGTCCTCAAAGGATAACAATTTTCAACACTATGCCCTGGTGCCCTCTAATGAAAGGCACACGTCTAGTCTGCTTTGTAATACCAAGGAAATGGTGATGGTATGTCGGGAGGTGGTCGTGTCTGGACCAACTTCTTCTAAATCAATGTTGGTAGTAGCTTTGCATAACTCATGGTAATAGGGTCATAGTTCTCCCTTCTCTGATTATTCCCTTGGTTCCCCTGCTGGGATTGTCTTTGATATGAAACGGTAGTTAGAGCGGCAATCATAACAGGAGTCACTAAAGCAACTTGTTGGTGATGCTGATAATTACTTCTAGGAGCATTTACTCTCCTCTCTTGCATAACAACATTAGTATCCCTCTCTTTCTTCTTTGTAAACCCATAAGATTGCTTCTTCACACCTCCAGATCCTTCACCCTTTATCAAACGACCTTCTCTTACTGCCTCTTCTAGGCAGACACCCATTCCTACCATCTCTATAAAATCACTCGGGGCACTTGCTACCATCCTTTCGTAGTAGAAAGCACCTAGCGTCTTCAGAAAAATTTTAGTCATTTCTTTCTCCTCCATGGGTGGAATCACTCGTGCAACCACTTCGCGCCATCTCTGTGCTTACTCTTTGAATAATTCTTTGTCTTTTTGAACCATGGCCCTAAGGTTGTCACGTTCGGGCGCCATGTCCACATTGTACTTGTATTGTTTTATGAATGCTTCTCCCAAATCATTAAAGGTATGGATGTTGGCACTGTCCAAACTCATATACCACTTCAACGCAGCACCAGCCAAACTATCCTGAAAAAAGTGAATCAGCATACGCTGATCATCAGTGTGGGTAGACATTCTCCTCACGCACATCACCAAGTGAGCACGAGGGCAAGTGTTGCCATTGTACTTCTCAAATTCCGGGACCTTGAACTTAGCAGGCACTTTAACATTCGGGACCAAACACAGCTCATTCACATTCTGCCCAAATAGCTCTTTTCCCCTAAGAGCCTTCATCTCTCTTTGCATTCTATCAAACTGCTATTGGAAATCAACCATTCTATCATAAAGACCCAAGTCATCACTCGGCGGAGGGAAAGTACGACACACATCTTCATTAACAAACAGAACCAAATTCACCGAAGGAGGTGTAGTAGGAACATTATGCACCACAGGAGGTGTAGGAATAACAACAGTCTGAACCACTGGAGCATCTTGAGGGCCCAAATTGAAACCTTCAGGTGCAAAATTCTCTGGCATTCCCCACGGATAACCTTGAGGCATACAGTTTTGAACAACAGCCGGAGTAGCGGACACAGGAACAGTCGGAACTTCAGTACTTGCCCTTGTTGGTTGAGGTTGAACACTCGGTGGCTAATTCTGAGCAACCACCAGAGCTTCCATCAGAGTAGTCAAGTTGGCCAAGCCAGCCTTCAAAGCGGAAAATTCTTCGCGTAGCTCGCGATTCTCCTGTTCCAAGTTGTCCATCTTCTTTTTGAAGTTAGTCCGAGTGTTGTAGTGATGAGTCAGCTTGCTGAATGAAGTAAAGAAGCTGGGTAAGACACCTGGGTATGTGTGCAAGAAATATGTGCAATATGATGCATGATATGCAATGCATATGATTATTTTTACTTTATTATTTAATATTTCAAGGGATTTAACGTTTATATTGCATACACCAAAATAATAACGCATTTGAAATATTAAAAAATTTTATTATAATAACTTCAAAATGGATTACAAGTTTCAATGATCCCAAGTACAAGATGAAAATTCAATCTAAAATCCTGAAAAAAAGAACTGATGGAGATCAATCTGTACACTGGCACTTCCGTGTGAGCCTGACAATCTGAGCCCTCAATCTCTGGTTTTCTTCCACATGTCTGATGGCAACCTCCTTCCAATCATCTGAAGCAGGAAGTGAGTAATCAGCACCTGCTTGAGGCTTAGGAGAAAATAAATCCCCTTGCCTCTCCATAGACTCTATTGCTCGACTCTCAAGGATCTCGATCAAATCATCTTTCTCCTTCAAGTCTGCCCTGTAAGAACTCTCTAAAGTCTGGAACTTGTTCTTCCAAGCATCCCTTTCCTGTTGCATCCTAACCAAAGCGAGTTGCAGTTCTTCTAGATCATCTAATAAAGGCGGAGTGATCTTCACAAACAGATCAGGCATGGGTGTCTCCCGAGTATACGACATCTTTAACTTGATGGCTCTCGATCAGACCCACTGAAGATATGGCTCCAAATAAATAGCACCCCTAGGTCCCAAATCCTTCCTACTCTTCTTATGAATGCTCCTTAGCTTCTCTATAGTCTTCTCCTTCCTTCAGAAAGAAACTACTCAAATGAATACTGTTTGGTTTATCCCTCATCGGATAACCAAGTTGTTGTCGTGCAAGAACAGGGTTATATTTAATTCATCCTTTTGTACCAAGAAGCGGTACATTGGGGAAACTACCACAATTGTAAATAATATCCACATCCTAGTAAGCTCGGTGATACCAATCAATACCCGAGTGAGTAAGTGCCATAATCTTAGGAGCCCAACGGGGTTCCTTCTTGACATCCCAAAAAGCATCGGACTGAGGCATATGAGAGATGAACCATCAGTACAACAAATGTATGCAACAAATAATCATTCCCCCATGATAGGAACTCCAAAGATGAACAGAGTAATGAGCATCACCTAACAGTGTAGGAACCGGGTTTCCAATCATGAAAATCTTGATAGCGTTAGTGTCGACAAACTTGTCCACATTAGGAAATAAGAACAATCCATAAGCAAGCAGAGCAAAGATGGCCTCAAAATCTACCGTACTCCTCATTCTAGAAAAGTAACGAGCTTTCTCCAATAAGAACTGAGCTGGAAATCCTCTAATCCCTCCTTTGGTAGTCATATGGGCTTCCACCTAAGACTTCCCCAGATGAATCAAAGCAGTAATCTCATGTGGTTTTGGCTCACCTTCCGAACTAGTAAAAGGAACACGATCTGTAATGGGTAAATCCAATAGATAGTAATACTCCTCCAGTGTAGGAATCAACTGATAATCGGGAAAAGTAAAGTAGTGATACACCGGATCATAGAATTGGACCAAGGTCGAGAGAATACCCTCCTTCATCTTCAGCTTCATGAGAGGAATAATGGATCCATACTTCATCTGAAAGTCTGCAGAACACTCGACCACTGGAATTAGACTGATCAACTCATCTATCTTGGGATCCTTGAAACTGTATTTCCCGGTCTTTCTCTTTCCAGAATCCATGGTTAAAAGTACCTGAGATATTCACAAATAGTCAACCTGTAAATCCCTTGAAATATTGTTTTCTTCAAAAAGATTCTTATGAGTGCATGGATGCATGATGCAACAATCACACACAAGATCACACATATAAGGTTCATAGGTTCAACGTCACGAGCATGATGTCGAAGGTACTACCCATAAGGTATTGGTCTAAAAAGTTATCACCTGTCGAACAAGGTTCTAAGAGGTTCCCAAAGTCTACATCCTTCCTTTGGATATTACCAACTTCTAGATTAACTTGGTAATTAGTAATATTCTCAAGAACGACTCATCCGAGCATAGTATCGCGTGACAACTATTTCCGGATTACTCCGTCATAGCTTCCGCACTACACCTAAAAGGCCAAGATGGGTTAGGTAATCTACGGTCCTCACCTTCAGCAGGCTCCCAGGTAACAAAAACAAATTTTAAAAAAAAGGAAAAGTGGCTAGGGTTGAAATTTATAGTGTCGATTGGACTACTCTCATCATTTTGTTACTCGCTTCCAAAAAATGTCGTCGCGGCCTCATCGGAAGAGAAGACCTCTTCGCGATTCAATACTCTACCTCACCGATCTCCTCTCCGTCACCCCCCGTCTCAAACTCGTCTCGTCTCCGGCGACTCTGTTCAACCTTCCTCAGCTCTTTCGACTCCGTCTTCGCAATCCGCTTCATAACACTGCTGATCTTCAACATTCACTGCCGTCTCGCTTCTTCACTCTCCGCTTCAGAAGCATCATACTCACTTTCAAACTGTTGTACCCCAAAATTTGCCCTCCCTTTTTCACAAGAAATCACAACCCTAGGGTTTTCTCAGATTTTCAAGATTGGCTCAAGAATCGATCAAACAGACTTTTCTTTGGCAGTAAATCAAGAATTAGGGTTTCTCTCAAATTTCTCAGAAGAAAATGAATTCTCAGAAATTCAATTAACGGTCACATGTTTTCACACTTTTTCGAGTTGGCTGAAAGATTACTAGTTGTTCTCGAGGCTTGTTTATCTAGGATAAGAGATAGGAGCTGAGATGGTCATTTGGAATATTCAGATTTTGTCTGATCCAGGTTAACCAGATGATGTGCGTCTATTAAGATGTTTGCCTGTTAATGGAATGAAATGCTTGCTTGTTTATTGGAATACCCAATGCGTATTTTGATTGCAATGCTGTTGCAAGGTTACGAGACTATAAAGTTATTGGATTACTTAAAGTTTAAGTTATCTGTATTAGAATTGTTGGAATGCAATTTCAATTATTTTGATCTGAGAATCTTAAAGGATTAAGTGAAGACTTGAAGGAAGAATTGCAAGATATTGGACAATAGAAGATTTTATTGAATGTCAGATTGCCTCACAAAGATTTTTCAGATGTTGATACAAAAATAATTTATTATTTGAATACTGTAGGTTTTACAACTTATAGTACTTGGAAAAATAAATTATTACAATAAATGGAAAATCTATCTAAAATCTAAGTCTAAGCCATTGCTCCATTGTTCTCGTGCTCGCCACAAAGTCTCCGGCTTCTTCTACTTTGTCATCACCCAAGTTGTGCTCACATGAAAGAAAAAACAAAGAATAGAGGATTAGTACAGTTAATTTTCAAACAAAAAAAAAGAGAAAGGAAATTTTTCATCATTAAAGTTTGCCGTCTGGAATCAAAAGTGATATTGTTCATCACATTTTTATTTTCCTCTTTGCAAATCACAAGAAGATTGCTCTTCTTGGTTCACAAAGAGAAAAATAAAAGTTCAAATTGAAGAATGTAAAAGCAAATTATTCAAAAACATAGCAAGGCGCCAAACTGCATTACAAAGCATGGCAAACTAAAAACAGCATGGCATACAAAACCAAACATTGCAGCAAGTTACAAAGCAACTGAAGCATGTTGTCTAAGCAACCAAGACAAGTAACTAAAAACATTGCAGCAACTAAGGCAAACAGGCGCCAAATTGCATTTACAAAACATAAGCAAACTGAACAAAACAAACTGGATGCAAACTGTACAAATGCAGCAAGTACAATGCAGCAGGATAGCAGGCAAAGCAGGAGGTAAACCAAATGACAAGCAAAAAGCTTGTCATAACTTTTCATCATTTTCCAGATTTTAGGCAAAACTTTTCAGAAAATAAGAGAAAAGAAAAAAGAGTGCTTTGTCATTGAGAGAGAAAGATAGAAAAGGGATCACCTTTTTATGTATTATACAGTTGGCATAGAAAATGGATCACAAGATATAATATCATAAAAACAGCAAGAAGAAAAGGCCCAACGGTTACAAGCAAAAACTATAAGTCTCAGACTGCTAACCAAAGGTAGAGAGATCTGTTATAAAACAGAAGTCAAAAACCTGTGAGCAATACACAACTCTCCAACCTGCTATCAAACAACTCTCCCAAAAACCATAACAAGCTGCAACTGTAACAAGTATCCAAGCCTAAAAAACTCACAAACTCCAAACCAATTCCAAAACACACAATCCTGAAGCTGCCAATACTCAAAAACCTGTTAACAGTTGCAAGCAACAAGCCTAAAGCTTGCAAGATCAAAAACCTTCAGTTCCAAAACAAAGCTGCAAAACCAAACTAAAAAATCACAAAAAAACCTGTGAACCATAAAACCTGCATAGCCAAACTGTAAACCAGAAAAACCTTCAACAGTTTCAAACACAAAAGTTTCCAAAAGTCTGTTAACAACAACCTGCACAAGCTTTCCAACTTGTGCAAACATTGCCAAACCGGAAAAAACTACAAACCTGTTAACAGTTCAAACAAACACAAGCCTGCTAACAAAAATCCCAACCTGCTATCAAAAAACAGCACAACTAAACTGCAACATTCCAAACTGCAACAATCCAAAACAATCAACTGAAAAAGGCCAACAAGCTGTAACAACAAAGCCATCATCATTCACTATCAATCATTTCAAAACACAGTTTCAGAACTATTATCCTCATCAACATTCAAACTCAAAGAGAGAGGAAAAGAGTTTCAAAGCATACATCTCATCAACATTAAAGTTCAGCAAACAACAATCAAAGGTTTCAGCAACAATCATCACAAACCATTATCTAACAAACCAAACAGAGCTTCAGAGATAATCATCATCAATCAAAACACATACATCAAAGGTTTCAGCAACAATCATCATGAACAACAAAGTTTCAGTTTAATCATCATCAAAATTCAAGAGAGAGGAGAGAGTTTCAGAAGCAACAACAATCAAAAGTTTCAGTTTAATCATCACCAACATTCAAGATAGAGGAAAAGAAATAAAGTTTTAGAATAGTCATCATCAACAAAATTAAGAAACAATCAAAATTTTCAGAATAATCATCATCAACAAAAAGGGTTACCGAAAAGCTCGCCGTCATCATCTTCCCCTACCTCCGGCCACCACGTGAGAATCCAGCTCAAATCTCCTCCCTCTCCATTTACCAGAAAAAAAGCGCCTAAGGTGTTTTTCTCTTCAACATCCTTTCGTACATCTCAGAAAGCAGGTAATTTGGTCAATAACAAGATAAGAACCAGATTAATCAAAAAGGAAAACAGAAAATATTCAAACTTCAAAACCCAGAACATCACCTGGTTTTTTATTAGAGAATCGCTTGAACATGGTTAGGAAGAGAGTGAGGGTTGCTCCGGCGGCTAGGGCTTAGGGGAAGGTCAGAGTGTTTTTGAGTGAAAAAGATGAAGAGGGAGAACGAGAACGGCACCACTGTGAAGCAAAATCACACAAACCCTAATCGTTCATAAACCCTAACAAAATGTTACAAAACTTTGGATTTGGGCCTGTCCGCCCCAAAACACTTAAGCCCATACGAAATGCTAGCACACCTCCCCCTTTTCCATTTTTATTTTCTTGTTTCAGAAAAATATTAATACTTTGGGCCTAACCTTAAACTCCCAAAATCCTAAGCCCACCTTTTAATCTTTTTTATCTTCTTTTCTTTTCTTTTGATTAATAAATACTTTTGTTTTAATAAATTCATTTTAATTAATTTGTTTTCTTTTCTTTTTGTTAATAATAACACAAATAATATATTAAAATTTTATTTTGGCAAATTACTTTGATTTTCTTAATTTAGTTTTAATTTTCTTCTTTTTATTAATTAATAATTGTTTCATTTGTTAAAATACCAAAAAAAAACATTTAAATTAATTTACTTAATTTTGTTTTCTCTAAACTCTTTTTTAATTAATAAAATACAAAGAATAATAATAATAAAATATTTAATTTTTCTTTTTTAGAATAGATTTTATTTTCAAGTAAATACATGCATTTCATAATTGATTGATTTTCTTTATTTCATATTTTGTTATAACTTTATATTGAATTGCGACGATTCGATTTGGTTGTAATATTTGGACTTTACTATCCTTATGAGATTCATCCCCATTTGTAATAATTTGTACCCCCATCCCCGGATACTTTTGTAATAACTTAGACTTTTAATTCTCGCACTTTATGCTTTCAATTATGCCATGATTAGAGATTAGGGTTTGTATGCAAAAAATCCAAAATCAAACAAATAGCTTGACTAATACAAAGACAAAATGCATGAAAATGATAACACAGTGCACACTTGCACCCCTAGGGTTTCATACACTTGTTGCCTTCAAAAAAGGGCCATGTTATGCATGTTGAGTACTTTGGCAAAACAAAAACAAAACAAAAGATCATAGTCCCTGGATGATGCTATCTTGGTTGCCTACACAAAATGATCTAGTCCCTCGGAAAATTTTATAAAAATACTTGGCAATATTGCTATCATAGTCAACACGATGACCCGCGCCTGTCCCGTTTAACATCCTAATAGAAGGTTGTTTACCAAATGAAATGGTAAAACAACACTGTCAAAAGAGTTAAAAATGTATAGGAAAGATCTTTGAGTAAAATAGGGTAGACAACTCTTAGTTACTTGATCAAAACTTGCAAAACATCCTTGCTATTTTCAAACACACTTCACAACATAATTTCAAAACATTTCCCAAAATCAAACTTTCAAACATTGAAATATATTTTCAAAAGACAAACACATTTGTATATATTCAAACAAGAATCATTACAAAGGTTGCCTACACAAGACCTCTTTTTCAAAACATTTTCAAAAACCACACACAAAACACCATTTCAAAAAATTAAAAAGCAAAAGCAAGTGATCTAAACAAGTAACTAAGAGCCCATGGAAAACCATGGATGAAAAGGGTGCTAGCACCTTCCCTTTTCATAATCTACCCCCCGAACCTAAGAAAACATATCAAAGGTCTTTCCTGTGCTTTTTGACCTTTCCTTTGGATAAAATAAAAAGTCGATGGCGACTCTTGCTAAACCGAAACAATTGCGAACACAAACGCAAAACCTCAAGTCAGTTCTCCCACCGTATCACAGAACTTGTGACTCTGCTGGGGAATATTCTAAAAGTGGGGTTACCTTAGGGTTTAGATCACCTTTACATGCTTACTTTGTTTGCTTTGATTGCTTTACATTTGGTTCTATTGTTTGGGTTTGAATCCTCTACCCGGATTTGGGAAACATTCATAGGTAAATAGAAATACATTGTGGAAACTATGCGGGGTATACCGACATGGTTGAAGCGATAACTATGTTAGTGAGACATATTTGTGGGTACCGGTAGCCTTTGAGTCAATCAAAGAGAATACGGGGCCGCTGAGTGATGTCATAAAGCATTAATGGACTTTTAGAACCTTTAATTGACCATCTTGGCCTTTTTAGGGGTAGTGAGATGACCGGCTTTGGTGCAGTCCGAAGTTGGTAGATACTCGATACTACACTCATTGAGGGTTGTTTTCTTGGAATATTCCGGTCGCCAGTAAAGTGGCTAAACTGAAACAATGAACACAAAAAATAATCCGGTGATATGGAGCTCCTTAGAACCCGGTTACTATTTATAGGACAGGCTGAGCCAACTAAAAGAGAGTACTTAACTATGAAACCCCATGCAAGCCTGAAACTAGGATCTTGTGTGATTTGCTTGTACATATACTTGTGCATACATCATGAACATCATGAAGAATCATTTGCATCCACTAACCATTTCAAGGGTTTGGATCTTCATCTTTGTTCCTGTTTTATAGGTCATGGAATCACTCCGCAGAAAAACTATTCTGGTCAACCTTGTGAGAATCCCTCCTCTACTCAAGGATCTTACTTCCAAGATTCCACAGAATTCTCCCTTCAGTGAAAGACATGGTAGACTTCTCAACTTGGTCAACTCCAACATTGAAGAAGACATGGTGAAAGTTCTCTTCCAGTTCTTTGACCCCCTACACCATTGCTTTACATTTCCTTATTACCAACTAGTACCTATTTTGGAGGAATTTTCTCAACTTATGAGGATTCCTATTCTCCATCAACTACCCTACAATGGTACGGAAAGAGAGCCAAAGCCTGAAGATGTTGCTCAAGCCTTACACTTGCAACCATCTGATATTAAAGGTCATTGGGAAACCAGAAGTGGTGTCAAGGGTTTCTTGGCAAAGTTTTTGTTTGAGAAGGCACAAGAATGCTGGAATTCTCTAGATCTGCAAGCTTTTGAGGAGATTGTAGCACTTCTCATCTATGGGTTGGTCTTGTTCCTAAACCCTGATCAGCTTATAGATGTGAATGCTGTAAAGATTTTCATATCTCGGAATCTTGTGCCTACATTGCTTGGGGACATCCTACACTCATTTTACACACGAACAATGAGGAAAAGAGGTGTTCCCATGTGTTGTACTCCTCTTCTAGCAAGGTGGTTTATTTCTCACCTTCCCCAGTCAGTCTTGAAGAATGAACAAGGCTTGAGGTGGTCGCAACGATTGATGACTCTTACACATTCTGATGTTCATTGGTGTTCTCGGTCCAGAGAAAATGTCATCATCATTGATCATTGTGGGGAATTCCCTAATGTCCCACTACTTGGCATTAGGGGAGGCATTACCTACAACCCCTGCTTATCTCTGAGACAGTTTGGGTATGCCCGAAGGGATGGCCCACATGACATGCTGATTTCGGACTTGGTTTTTAACTTCGACAACGATGCTCAAGGACTTCGACAAAGGTTCATCCGAGCTTGGAGGATGCCCAACAAAGTGGACAATAAGACACTGGGGCATAATAATTCCACCCCCCTTGAGCCTTACCTCAAGTGGGTACGAACCCACGCCCAGAGTCTTATGATGCCTTACCCCCACATTCTCCCCGTGATCAAAGAGCCTGTTATGGAAGGAGAGGTTCCATACACCCTCCTACATCGAAACATGCCAACATCATTGGAATATTTTAAAAAGAGTTGGATACAACTCAAGGAAGAACGAAATACTTTTGAAACCAGCTTCTACTCCAGTGAGAAGAGGGTTTTGGAACTTACCCGTCGACTTCACGAAGAGCAGAATCTCAACACTTACATTGCACCAAAGAGGATGCGCAACGTCTTTTTACATTAAGAACTTTGTAATATTTTGCCCATGGGGCATTTATGTACTAACAAATTTATTCTTATTAATATGACGTGTGTTCTTTTTGTTTGCAACAAGCTTGAATTTCTGAATCCTTGAATGCATTACATGAATACATATCATTCATCATATGCATAAACAGGTCTTCACACCAGGTTTCCTTATCTTTCTGTTGTTTATTTCAGCAAGATGGATATAGAGCAGACGGTCAAAGATCTGCAAGCACAAAATTCGCAGTTCCAGCAACTCCTCATGACCTTGGCAAAGGGTCAAGAGGACCTTAAAGCACTGTTAGAGAAAGAAAAGGAAAAAGGGAAAAATAAAAAGAAAAGGGCTGTTGTGGCCACTCTGGGCAGAAGATTTGAGAACCAAGCTAGGAGAGTCCTGGATTTCCCCTCGACGTCCGATGAAGGGGCTGGCAAAGGAAAAGGAGTTGCAGTACCTTCCGAGTCTGAGGCTGAAGAGGAAGAAGTTGAAGAGGATGAAGATTACTCTGAGCAGCAGTACCCTCTTGTGGACGACAAGTATAAGAATCTGGAAGAGCGGCTGGCAGCCATGAAGGTACAAAGGGTACCTGGGTTGGATTTCAAAGAACTAGGGTTGGTTGCTGGGATCGTCATTCCCTCTAAATTCAAAGTGCCTACATTTTCTAAATACGACGGTTTGTCTTGTCCAAAAATGCATCTGCGGTCTTATGTCAGAAAGATCCAACCTCACTCTTCTGATAAGGATCTATGGGTCCACTTTTTTCAAGATAGTTTGTCAGGTACATAATTGGACTGGTTCTACCATCTTGAGAGGGCTGATGTACATAACTGGGAGGACTTGGCTGCTGCCTTCTATCGCCAATATCAATATAACGCAGATTTAGCACCTACTTGTACTCAACTACAGAGTATGAGTATGGCTTCTAATGAGGGATTTAAGGAGTATGCCCAGAAGTGGAGGGACCTGGCTGGAAGGGTGCAACCACCATTGTCTAAAAGAGAGCTTGTCGATATGTTTTTGGGGACGCTGTCTGGTCCATTCTTTAATCACCTGATAGGGAGCTCATCTGCAGGGTTCACTGAATTAATTCTGATAGGGAAAAGGGTCGAAGCTGGTATTAAGAGCGGTAAAATTCAGAAGGATGCATCTTCTTCCGCCGCTATCAAGAAGACCTTCCCAACCAAGAAGGAAATTTATGCTGTTTACACCTAGAGAAATCGAGAAAGAGAGGAATGCCGGCCAGCAGTGGGGGCCGTATTAATTCAGAAGTCCGCATCGGATCAGCCTAGAAATAGTCAACCAAGGAATGATCAACCCAAAACCTAACAGCAAAGGGTAGAAAGGCCACAACAGCAATATACCCAGATAAACATGACACCCGCTCAGGTCCTCCCCCATCTCCTGAAATTAAACCTTGCTAATTTGAGAGAGGCACCGAAGAATACAAATACCACTTCTCCACATTACCATCCCAATGAAAAATGTGCTTATCATTCAGATAGCATAAGGCACGACACCAATAACTGTTGGGCCCTCAAAAACAAGATCCAAGATTTAATAGATGCCAAGGAGGTAGAATTAGATGCACCCGAAAAGCTGAATGTGATTTCTGCCCCAAAGCCCAAGCACGGTCACAATGTCCATGCTATTGAAGAGGATTTGTATGTTGTTGCTATTGATAACTTAATGACTCTGTTGCCAATGATCAAGATGAATCTGTTGAAAGCCGGGATCTTCCCAGGCTGTGAAAAAGATTGTTACCTTTGTTTAACCTTGCAATCCGACTATCCGCTATTGAAGTCAGGCATCCAACGCCTGATGGATAATCCAGAGATCCTCTTTCAGAAAACTCCTATTACTCCTGTTACTCCTGTTACCCCAATCAATGATGTTGCTATAATCACCATTTCTGACAATCTTCCCAAGGTCTGCAAAAGACCTGTTAAGATTACACCTGATCCAAAGTTTGCACCACTGAAGATTACTATGCCAGGGCCTATCCCATATAAGTCCAATAAGATAATACCGTGGAATTATGGAGGAGAGATTTTCTACCACGGTGTTAAGCAGATTGAACCAGTGGAAGAGAATTCCGATGAAGAAACTCCTGACATAGGAAATATTGCGGGGACAAGTAAGATCACTCCTAGAGGAAGAATCTTCTCTCCGGAGATTGCTCCTCCAAGGGAAATCTTCGGACCCTCAAGTGCTCCGGTGCCAGTCAAGATATTTATGCGAAGTCTAGTGATTGAAGAAATTGTTACTCCCGAAGCTGAACCCTCTGCTGTTACTGCTGATAAAGGTAAGGGGATCCAAGAAGCGCCCATCAGGACGAGGGCTCAGCCTTTGGTTATCCCCGAGACCACCCAAAAGGAAATGGAGGAGATTTTAAAGATAATTAAGAAAAGCTACTATGATGTCGTAGAGCAGCTGGGGCAAACCCCTTCAAAAATCTATATGCTAGCTGTATTGCTCTACTCTGAGGCTCATGCCAAAGCCTTGATCAAATTCCTGAAGACGGTGCACGTGCCTTAAGAAACTTCTGCAGATCAGTTTCAAGAGTGTGTAGCTAGCCTTACAGCCGACAATGGTCTTGGTTTCTCTGATGCCGATCTAACGTCTAAGGGAAGAAAGCATAATGATGCGCTGCATGTTTCGGTAGAGTGCAGAGGGACCACACTTGCTCACGTTCTGGTTGATACCGGGTCGTCTTAAAATGTCCTACCAAAGAAAGCATTGGACAAATTGGACTGTGAAGGTTTGACCTTAAAGCCCAGTAATATCATTGTTAGAGCCTTCGACGGTTCTAAGAGGATGGTTCACGAAGAAGTGGACATCCCAATCAAAGTGGGTACAAAAATTTTCAACTCTACATTTTATGTGATGGACATTCGTCCTTCATATTCATGCTTGTTGGGAAGACCATGGATCCAGAACATTGGGGCAGTCACTTCTTCTCTACACCAAATGCTCAAATACCCAGTTCAGGGTAAAATCATAACGGTTCATGGTGAGGAGGATTATATGATAGGCCACCTTAACTCTTTCCGCTATGTGGAGTTAGATGGTGAATTCATAGAAACCCCTTTCCAACACTTTGAAGAGGTTTCTCCTGAAGTTGCGGCAGCTAAGACAACGACTTCTGTACCTATTATTACCAAGCCTGTGTCCCGGATGTCATCCCTTAAATATGCGAAGGCTGTGATCAAGGAAGGAGGAAGTATAGTGTGGGGTCAACTACCAGATTTTCCTTTCAAGACAGATAAGTTCGGTTTGGTTTTCACTGCTGCTGGTCAGAAGGTTGTGCGTCGCTCTCGGGTTGGAGGGTCACCATTAAAGATCACTCATCACGGAGTTCATGCTTTGGAAGATGTTGAAGATGAGAGCAGTTTTGAAGATTGGATTTTCCCGACCATTGAAGGAGGACTGAACAACTGAGAGGCGAAAGACTTTGTTCCCATTACTTTCATCAATCAGTAATTTATCTTTTGAACATTTTTCGTTGGTCTGTAATAGTTATTAAACAATTCTTACACTCTTTTTGCCTTGTGCCTTACCCGGGGCATATAGGTCCATTTGTAAGGGCTTGATTTCTTGATTTTCATATGCCATTTTTAATGAATCATGGACGTTTTCATCTATAAACTCTTGTGTTCATTTTATTTCTTTTTACATTTTATTTTGTTTAAAGGTGGCTATCCCTTACACACACCCACACTCATAAAATGCAGGTATCCATCCACTTCGGATTCCATGGGTAACAATTCTGCTATGGCCTTCAGTGACTCTAAAGATCTGGTTAATCATGCCGAATACGAAGGTGATGAAGACTCTGAACTGCCTGGAGAGTTGGCTAGACTTCTACAACAGGAAGAGAGGGCTATTCTGCCACATGAAGAGTTGTTAGAGACTATCAACTTGGGTACTGCCAAAGACAGAAGAGAGGTTAAAGTGGGTGCCAACCTAAAGCCAAATGTCAAAGAGCGCTTAGTTCAGCTGTTGAATAAATATGTTGATATCTTCGCCTGGTCCTATGAAGACATGCCGGGACTCGACACAGATATTGTGGTTCACCGTCTCCCTACTAGAGAAGACTGTACACCAATTAAACAGAAAGTCCTCCGAATGAGGCCCGGCATGTCTGAAAAGATCAAAGCCGAAGTGATGAAGCAATTCAATGTCGGGTTTCTTGTTGTTACTTCCTATCCACAATGGGTTGCTAACATGGTGCCCGTGCCTAAGAAAGATGGCAAAGTGAGAATGTGCGTGGATTACAGAGACTTAAATAGGGCTATCCCTAAAGATGACTTTCCACTACCGCAGATTGACATCTTGGTTGACAACACAGATCAACATAAGGTATTTTCTTTCATGGATGGATTTTCAGGGTACAACCAGATCAAAATGGCCCCCGATGACATGGAGAAGACTACTTTTGTTACGCAATGGGGTACCTTCTGCTATAAAGTGATGCCATTCGGACTGAAGAATGTCGGGGTAACCTATCAGCGAGCCATGGTAGCTTTGTTTCATGACATGATACATTATGAGATCGAAGTCTACGTAGACGACATGATAGCCCGTTCACAAATAGAAGAAGAACACCTCGACCATCTGCAAAAGCTGTTTGTCAGATTGAAGGAGTATAAGCTCAGACTGAACCCTAGCAAGTGCACTTTCGGAGTCAGGTCTGGTAACCTCTTGGGATTCATCGTCGGCAACAAAGGCATTGAGGTTGATCCTGCTAAAGTCGAAGCTATACGAGAAATGCCTGCCCCCCGCACTGAAAAGGAGGTCAGAGGTTTTTTAGGACGCCTAAACTACATTGCAAGGTTCATTTCTCACCTAACATCTACCTGTGAACCAATCTTCAAGCTGTTGAAGAAAGATCAGGTGGTTGAATGGAATGATGACTGTCAAGCTGCTTTTGATAAAATCAAGGAGTATTTGCTAGAACCTCCTATCTTGATGCCACCCGTCGAAGGAAGGTCGTTAATCATGTATCTGACTGTTTTGGATAATTCAATGGGGTGCGTAATGGGCCAACATGACGAGTCTGGCCGAAAAGAGCATGCCATTTATTACCTTAGCAAAATGTTTATCGACTGTGAGACTCGCTAATCGCTGCTCGAGAAAACTTGCTGCGCTTTGGTATGGGCTGCTCATCGGCTAAGGCAGTATATGTTGACATATACCACTCTGCTAATTTCTAAAAGGGATCTGATCAAGTACATCTTCAAGAATCCTGCTTTATCCAGAAGAATCGCTAGATGGCAGATGATCCTGACTGAGTATGATATCCAGTACACAACCCAAAAAGCTATAAAGGGGAGTGTACTAGCTGACCATCTAGCTCATCAAGCCGTCGAAGATTACCAATCTATGAGGTTCGACTTCCCTGACGAAGACATTATGATGTTGGACAAAATTGAAGGTAACGGACCGTATGACGGACCTGAACAATGATCCCGATGGACCCTGTACTTTGATGGTGCTTCAAATGCACTTGGCAACGGTATCGGCGTAGTACTTATCTCTTCGAAAGGTTTTCATACACCTTTCACTGCTAGACTCTGCTTCACTTGCACCAATAACATGGCCGAGTATGAAGCTTGTATCTTTGGTCTCAAGCCTGCAATTGACTTAGGAATCAAATCTTTGGTTGTGTTTGGGGACTCAGTTTTGGTTATCAGTCAAATCAAAGGAGAGCAGGACACTAAACATCCTAATATCATCCCATACAAAGAACATGTCCTGACATTGTTACCTCATTTCGAGCAAATTACCTTCGAGCACTTCCCGCGAGAAGAAAATTAGCTAGCGGATGCTCTAGCTACAATGTCTTCCATGTTTAAACTTAACTGGGATAATGAGGCTCCCCAAATCACCATCGAGCGAATGGATGAACCTGCACATTGTCACGAGATTAATACCGAAGAAGTAGTGGACCAACCCTAGTTTCACGAAATTAAAAGGTATCTCAAGACTCAAGAATACCTTGAAGGAGCTTCAGTCAACGACAAAAAGTTTTTAAGGAGATTTGCTGCCAAGTTCTTCCTAAGCAATGGTATCCTATACAAGCGCAACCATGATTGTGTTTTATTCGTTGTATGGATAAGGTTGAAGCTGAGAAGATCATGACTGAACTGCATAGTGGCACATTTGGCACCCACTTGAGCGGACATACGATGGCTAAGAAGATTCTAAGGGCAGGCTACTACTGGTCTACCATGGAAGCTGATTGTCATCAATATTGCCGTACTTGTCACAAACGCCAAATCTATGCTGACAAGGTACATATTCCTCCAGTTCCCCTCAATGTCCTAACGGCTCCTTGCCCATTCGCAATGTCGGGTATCGACATGATTGGAGAGATCAAGCCTACAACATCCAATGGACACCGCTTCATCCTGGTGGCCATTGATTACTTTACCAAGTGGGTCGAAGCAGCTTTCTTCGCCTCCGTTACAAAGAACATTGTTGCCCGCTTCATCAAGAAGAACCTCATTTGCCGGTACAGTATCCCTGACTGTATCATCACAGACAATGGTACAAACCTAAACAACACTATGATCACCGCTCTGTGCGAGCAGTTCAAGATTCAACATCACAATTCATCTCCCAATCGGCCAAAGATGAACGGTGTTGTCGAAGTTGCGAACACAAATATCAAGAAGATCATTCAAAAGATGACAGTCACCTACAAGGACTGGCATGATATGTTACTGTTTGCTCTACACGGATACCGTACCACGGCACGAACATCAACTAGGGTAACACCCTTTTCTTTGGTATACGGCATGGAAGCTGTTTTACCTATGGAAGTTCAGATTCCTTCCATGAGAATCATGAAGGATGCTGGTTTGAATGAAGACGATTGGATTCAGACCCGGCTTGATCAACTTAACTTGATTGATGAGAAACAACTTACTGTTGTTTGTCATGGTCAGACGTATCAAAAACGGATGATCAAGGCTTTCAACAAGAAAGTCAGACGTCAGGTATATCAAGTCGGAGATCTTGTAATCAAGCGGATCATCTTGCCGCAAAGTGATCCCAGGGGCAAATGGACTGCTACTTATGAAGGACCATTTGTGATCAAAAACATCTTTTCTGGTGGGGCTATGATTTTAACCACCATGGACGGTGAAGACCTTCCACACCCTGCGAATGCAGACATAGTCAAAAGATACTACGCATAAACGACCCGACAAGTTGAAAACCCGAAAGGGCGACTTAGGCAAAAATGGGCATCCTGGCGAATCGAAAACCCGAAAGGGCGGTTCGGGCAAAAATTAGGGATAAACAAAAAATGTACACCCGGCAAGTTGAAAACCCGAAATGGCGACTTGGGCAAAAAAGGGTTTCCCGGTGGATCGAAAACCCGAAAGGGAGGTCCAGGTAAAAGTTAGGGAATTAAAGCGTATGACTATGTATCATCGAATCACTTTAAGGACAATCTCTTCACGGACAAACTCCAAGCTTCTGATCAATCCAATCATCTGCGGACGAAGCAACGAATGGACAAGATACTCAGAGTTATGAAGGCTATAGCAGAATGGGAACCCCATAGAATTGTTACACATAGCCATCTTTATTTGTATAAATTTTTCTCAACTTTATGACAATAATCTCTTACCAGGATGTATGTCTCCTTTGTACAAAATACTTACACAAAGTTAATACAAAGTTACTTCAAAGTGCATAAAACAGTTTGCCTTTTCTTTATTTTTTACACTTGTGTTTTATTTGAAAACGTCCAATGATTTATTAAATGAGCATATGCATTTGAATATAGTCACTGCTTACAAATAAAATGAAATTAGAAAGAATATTTACTGATAGGGTGGAAGTATAGGAAAGTGTATTTAGGCTATCCCCTGCAATACATCATCCAAATCCTAGGCGGAACTAAAGCTTTGAAATGCATATTCCCAACGGAGTTAAGTTTCAAGAATCCCCATCAGAGTTGAGTTTTCAAGTTCCCAATCCACATCGGAGCAAAACTTTGAATTACAAACCCTCAGTAAGAATGAAGCTTTCTTCCCCAGCAGAGTCAAACCTTCGACCTTTGAACACCAGTGGAGACTATCCAGTTTCCTCCCTTTTCCCCAGAGAGTCGCTTTAAAACCAGATAATTCCTCAGATAGTTATTTTTAAACTTTTTTCCCAGTGAAGTCGCCAATCAAATCAGCACGTCACTAAGACCTCCAGCGGAGAGGAAACTTTGAGCTACCAATCCACAGCGGAAACCATTCAGTTTTCCCCTGATATCCTCAACATAATGAAGTTTCTCATTTTTGAAATCCCCAGTAGATTGGCATACTCCCAACCTCCTGACCCAAACGCCTGAATGAAGATTCTCATTCTTGCTTCCCCAGAAGATTGGCATATAACCCGAGTTCCTGGTATTCCCAACAGAATGAAGATTCTTATTCTCAAAGTGGCATATAACCTAAACTCCTGAACTTCTTTCGAACAAGAATAAGCTTTTTCCCAGAGTCCTAAGCTTACTCTCCAGCAGGATAGCTACTCCCCAACAGTACATCTATTCCCCCCAGAGTTTTTACTCCCCAATAAAATCAAGATTCTCATCTTTGATTCTCCAGCAAAGTTGCCAGAGACTTCTTTACTCTCAGCATAAATTTGTCAGATTTTTCATCCCCTGCAGATCGAAGATTCTCGTTCTTGACTCCTCAGCGCAAATTCCCCTAGCAGAATGAAGATTCTCATTCTCAATCCCCTAGCGGAATTCTCCTCAAACAACAAAACAGGAATCCCCGATAGAAGTATTCTAAGCAAAGCTTGAAGACACATATACTCTTCAAGAGTGGTCCAGGATTTATTTTCCCCGACAACAGTTAAAGATTTCATTATCTCCAGCTATCCAAGATTTATTTTCCTCAGCAAGACAGCTTGTCAGCTTACATGCGCATACATTACATTCATATATCATGAACATTGATAAAACACATATATTGCATCATACATTTCATGCAACATAACTTTGTGTTTCGGCTAATACTTTACCCTTTTAAGGATAAAATTAACAAGCTACCAGTATACAATCTGAAAACAGTTTATGGGTGCTTCCAAACATGGATGCTAATCTATCACTTGTTCAGATTCAGCTCACTGAAAATAGTTTACGGATGCTTCCAAACATGGATGTTAATCTATCGCTTGTTCAGATTCAGCCTCATTGAAAACAGTTTACGGATGCTCCAGACACGGATGCTAATCTATTGCTTATTCAACTTCAAGGATCATGAAAACAGTTTACGGGTGCTTCCAAACACGGATGTTAATCTATCGCTTGTTCAGATTAAGCTCATGAAAACAGTTTACGGATGCTCCAAACATGGATGTTAATCTATTGCTTGTTCAAACTCAAGGATCATGAAAACAGTTTACGGATGCTCCAAACATGGATGTTAATCTATTGCTTGTTCAAACTCAAGGATCATGGAAACAGTTTACGGGTGCTTCCAAACATGGATGTTAATTTATCGCTTGTTCAGATTCGACCATTGAAAACAGTTTACGGATGCTCCAAACATAGATGTTAATCTATTGCTTGTTCAAACTCAAGGATCATGAAAACAGTTTACGGATGCTTCCAAACATGGATGTTAATCTATCGCTTGTTTAGTTTTAGCCTCATTGAAAACAGTTTATGGATGCTCCAGACACGGATGCTAATCTATTGCTTATTCAACTTCAAGGATCATGAAAATAGTTTACGGATGCTTCCAGACACGGATGTTAATCTATCGCTTGTTCAGATTCAGCTCATGAAAACAGTTTACGGATGCTCTAAACACGGATGCTAATCTATTCCTTATTCAAACCCCCAGCTCAGAGACGTTCCAGACATGGATACCTTCTTGATACTCATTCTTTCACCTACAACATACAGTTCAATAAACATTCTTGGATGGCATCTTTAAGCCCACCTCCGACAAGATTCTGTCACATCTCCAAATGGCATCTTTAAGCCCATTCCCTCAACTAGTCTTTCACGAGTGCAAATTTATGGGCACTCTAGTGTCCAATCATCTTTTACCTTCGAGTCGCGAACGGCAAACTTGCCGATCTAACTCTTTAGGTTCAATAAGATTGAACATGGGCAGCTGTTGTACCCCAAAATTTGCCCTCCCTTTTTCACAAGAAATCACAACCCTAGGGTTTTCTCAGATTTTCAAGATTGGCTCAAGAATCGATCAAACAGACTTTTCTTTGGCAGTAAATCAAGAATTAGGGTTTCTCTCGCATTTCTCAGAAGAAACTGAATTCTCAGAAATTCAATTAACTGTTACATGTTTTCACACTTTTTCGAGTTGGCTGAAAGATTATTGGTTGTTCTCGAGGCTTGTTTATCTGGGATAAGAGATAGGAGTTGAGATGGTCATTTGGAATATTCAGATTTTGTCTGATCTAGGTTAACCAGATGATTTGCATTTGTTAAGATGTTTGCCTGTTAATGGAATGAAGTGCTTGCTTGTTTATTGGAATACCCAATGCGTATTTTGATTGGAATGCTGTTGCAAGGTTACGAGACTACAAAGTCATTGGATTACTTAAAGTTTAAGTTATCTGTATTAGAATTGTTGGAATGCAATTTCAATTATTTTGATCTGAGAATCTTAAAGGATTAAGTGAAGACTTGAAGGAAGAATTGCAAGATATTTGACAGTAGAAGATTTTATTGAATGTCAGATTGCCTCACAAAGATTTTTCAGATGTTGATACAAAAATAATTTATTATTTGAATACTGTAGGTTTTACAACTTATAGTACTTGGAAAAATAAATTATTACAATAAATGGAAAATCTATCTAAAATCTAAGTCTAACCCATTGCTCCATTGTTCTCGTGCTCGCCACAAAGTCTCCTGCTTCTTCTACTTTGTCATCACCCAAGTTGTGCTCACGTGAAAGAAAAAAACAAAGAAAAGAGGATTAGTACAGTTAATTTTCAAACAAAAAAAAAGAGAAAGGAAATTTTTCATCATTAAAGTTTGCCGTCTGGAATCAGAAGTGCTATTGTTCATCACGTTTTTATTTTCCTCTTTGCAAATCACAAGAAGATTTCTCTTCTTGGTTCACAAAGAGAAAAATAAAAGTGCAAATTGAAGAATGCAAAAGCAAATTATTCAAAAACATAGCAAGGCGCCAAACTGCATTACAAAGCATGGCAAACTAAAAACAGCATGGCATATAAAACCAAACATTGCAGTAAGTTACAAAGCAACTGAAGCATGCTGTCTAAGCAACCAAGACAAGCAACTAAAAAAATTGCAGTAACTAAAGCAAACAGGCGCCAAACTGCATTTACAAAACATAAGCAAACTGAACAAAACAAATTGGATGCAAACTGTACAAATGCAGCAAGTACAATGCAGCAAGATAGCAGTCAAAGCAGGAGGTAAACCAAATGACAAGAAAAAATCTTGTCATAACTTTTCATCATTTTCCATATTTTAGGCAAAAAAATTTAGAAAATAAGAGAAAAGAAAAAAGAGTGCTTTGTCATTAAGAGAGAAAGATAGAAAAGGGATCACCTTTTTAGTATTGTACAGTTGGCAAAGAAAATGGATCACAAGATATAATATCATAAAAACAGCAAGAAGAAAAGGCCCAACGGTTTCAAGAAAAAACTATAAGTCTCCGCCTGCTAACCAAAGGTAGAGAGATCTGTTATAAAACAAAAGTCAAAAACCTGTGAGCAGTACACAACTCTCCAACCTGCTATCAAACAACTCTCCCAAAAACCATAACAAGCTGCAACTGTAACAAGTATCCAAGCCTAAAACACTCACAAACTCCAAACCAATTCCAAAACACACAAGCCTGAAGCTGCCAATACTCAAAAACCTGTTAACAGTTGCAAGCAACAAGCCTAAAGCTTGCAAGATCAAAAACCCGCAGTTCCAAAACAAAGCTGCAAAACCAAACTAAAAAATCACAAAAAAACCTGTGAACCACAAAAACTGCATAGCCAAACTATAAACCAGAAAAACCTTCAACAGTTTCAAACACAAAAGTTTCCAAAAGTCTGTTAACAGCAACCTGCACAAGCTTTCCAACTTGTGCAAACATTGCCAAACCAGAAAAAACTACAAACCTGTTAACAGTTCAAACAAACACAAGCCTGCTAACAAAAATCCCAACCTGCTATCAAAAAACAGCACAACCAAACTGCAACATTCCAAACTGTAACAATCCAAAACAATCAACTGAAAAAGGCCAACAAGCTGTAACAACAAAGCCATCATCATTCACTATCAATCATTTCAAAACACAGTTTCATAACTATTATCCTCATCAACATTCAAACTCAAAGAGAGAGGAAAAGAGTTTCAAAGCATACATATCATCAACATTCAATTTCAGCAAACAATAATCAAAGGTTTCAGCAAGAATCATCAGAAACCATTATCTAACAAACCAAACAAAGTTCCAGAGATTATCATCATCAATCAAAACACCAACATCAAAGGTTTCAGCAACAATCATCATGAACAACAAAGTTTCAGTTTAATCATCATCAACATTCAAGAGAGAGGAGAGAGTTTCAGAAGCAACAACAATCAAAAGTTTCAGTTTAATCATCACCAACATTCAAGATAGAGAAAAAGAAATAAAGTTTCATAATAGTCATCATCAACAAAATCAAGAAACAATCAAAAGTTTCAGAATAATCATCATCAACAAAAAAGGTTACCGAAAAGCTCGCCGTCATCATGTTCCCCTACCTCCGGCCACCACGTGAGCAACCAGCTCAAATCTCCTCCCTCTCCATTTTCCAGAAAAAAAGCGCCTAAGGTATTTTTCTCTTCAACATCCTTTCCTACATCTCATAAAGCAAGTAATTTGGTCAATAACAAGATAAGAACCGGATTAATCAAAAAGGAAAATAGAAAATATTCAAACTTCAAAACCCAGAATATCACCTGTTTTTTTTAGAGAATCGCTTGAACATGGTTAGGAAGAGAGTGAGGGTTGCTCCGGCGGCTAGGGCTTAGGGGAAGTTCAGAGCGTTTTTGAGTGAGAAAGATGAAGAGGGAGAACGAGAATGGCGCCGTTGTGAAGAAAAATCACACAAACCCTAATCATTCACAAACCCTAACAAAATGTTACAAAACTTTGGATTTGGGCATGTCCGCCCCAAAACACTTAAGCCCACACGAAATGCTAGCACACCTCCCCCTTTTCCATTTTTATTTTCTTGTTTCTGCAAAATGTTAATACTTTGGGCCTAACCTTAAACTCCCAAAATCCTAAGCCCACCTTTTAATCTTTTTTATCTTCTTTTCTTTTCTTTTGATTAATAAATACTTTTGTTTTAATTAATTCATTTTAATTAATTTGTTTTCTTTTCTTTTTGTTAATAATAACACAAATAATATATAAAAATTTTATTTTGGCAAATTACTTTGATTTTCTTAATTTAGTTTTAATTTTCTTCTTTTTGTTAATTAATAATCGTTTCATTTGTTAAAATACCAAAAAAACATTTAAATTAATTTAATTAATTTTATCTTTCTCTAAACTCTTTTTTAATTAATAAAATACAAAGAAGAATAATAATAAAATATTTAATTTTTCTTTTTCAGAATAGATTTTATTTTCAAGTAAATACATGCATTTCATAATTGATTGATTTTCTTTATTTCATATTTTGTTATAACTTTGTATTGAGTTGCGACGATTCGATTTGGTTGTAATATTTGGACTTTACTATCCTTATGAGATTCATCCCCATTTGTAATAATTTGTACCCCCATCCCCGGATACTTTTGTAATAACTTAGAATTTTAATTCTCGCACTTTATGCTTTCAATTATGCCATGATTAGAGATTAGGGTTTGTATGCAAAAAATCCAAAATGAAACAAATAACTTGACTAATACAAAGACAAAATGCATGAAAATGATAACACAATGCACACTTGCACCCCTAGGATTTCATCCACTTGTTGCCTTCAAAAAAGGGCCATGTTATGCATGTTGAGTACTTTGGCAAAATAAAAACAAAACAAAAGATCATAGTCCCTCGATGACGCTATCTTGGTTGCCTACACAAAATGATCTAGTCCCTCGGAAAATTTGCTAAAAATACTTGGCAATATTGCTATCATGGTCAATACGATGACCCGCGCCTGTCCCGTTTATCATCCTAATATAAGGTTGTTTACCAAATGCAATGGTAAAACAACACTATCAAAAGGGTTAAAAATGTATAGGAAAGATCTTTGAGTAAAATAGGGTAGACAACTCTTAGTTACTTGATCAAAACTTGCAAAACATCCTTGCTATTTTCAAACACACTTCACAACACAATTTCAAAACATTTCCCAAAATCAAACTTTCAAACATTGAAATATCTTTTCAAAAGACAAACACCTTTGTATATATTCAAACAATAATCATTACAAAGGTTGACTAGACAAGGTCTCTTTTTCAAAGCATTTTCAAAAACCACACACAAAGCACCATTTCAAACAATTGAAAAACAAAAGCAAGTGATCTAAACAAGTAACTAAGAGCCCATGGAAAACCAAGGATGAAAAGGGTGCTAGCACCTTCCCTTTTCATAATCTACCCCCCGAACCTAAGAAAAATCTCAAAGGTCTTTCCTGTGCTTTTTGACCTTTCCTTTGGATAAAATAAAAAGTCGGTGGCGACTCTTGCTAAACCGAAACAATTGCGAACACAAACGCAAAACCTCAAGTCAGTTCTCCCACCGTATCACACAAACGTTCTTGATTCCGACTTTCATCTTTATCATGTCGTGGTGATTTCGTCGAATCCAGAGAACCCCGTGCTCGATCTCCTCTCACCTTATCGCCATTGTTACTCAATCAATCAACTCTTATTCCTCCTTCAAACTTAACTCACCACCGATTCAAGGAACAACAACAACTACACCACAGACTCAAGTACACGGAAATGGTCTAAGATCTCACAAGTTTAGGAATTACCTACCTGAGAAGTCCGGTGGTCTTCAGAGATTACGAAATCGCCGAGAACTCGTGAATCCTTCGCACAAAAATCAGGTACGGACTTAGGATTTCATCCTTTTCTTCCTCGATTTTGTGATTTCTGTGTCTGAATTTGTTGTGATAGTGATGTTGTTGAACGCACGTACATTAATCTGTTGTAGATTGAGATTACAGGAACAATTCGGTTGATGCGCTATCCGTGACGCAATGAAGATCGAAGGTTGTTGATGGTGATGAAGAGAGAAGGAATCTGCGTGACGAAGGTTTTTGCAGAGGTGGAAGGAGGTGAAGGATGGAGAAGGTTGAGGATGAAGATGAGAATTCTTCATAAATCACAAATATTCCAAGGTGAATATTTGGTAGCTTTTTTTGATTTCTTGCATGAATGAATCCTCTCCCTCTCAATTCTGTTAGAGATTTGTTATATAGTTCTCAAAATTTGTTAGAAATTGTTGCAAAGTCGGTTAGAGAAAAACAAATATGAGCCATCCATTCTAAATTTCTGTTAGGACAATGGAGGGTTACGATTGGATCGACTATTAGTTTAAAAATGCTGCAATTCTGTTAGTTTATGTTATAACTGATGTGATGAGCTGGCAAATTCAGTTAGTTAGAGGTGAATAGGAATTCTTTTTTTTGAAGTTTATATTAAGTTGTTTCTATTAGCAGTTAGTTCGCTTTGTATTTCTTTCAATGAATGGCTTTTGGTTTTCTCGCTCGCGTGAACTAGTACATCAGCAACTTTACTTGGTGAATGCAGGACTTGGCAAGGTTTTGCTATTGGATTCGACCGTAGCATCTATTCAATGGGAGGTTGGTTTGATTGATATGTTAATCTCGCACCAGAAGTGGCATAGAAGTAGTTCCAAATTACTTCCGACATCAGCAACATGTTGAGTAGAAGGCTTGATGTTATTTGAAGAATATGTTATGTGATTTATTTAGAATATCTGTCGTAGGCTTGTGTTGTTTACATGTAAGTGTGAACTGTTTTGGGGTTGCTTTTAGATGTGCAATGCTGAATTTGTATGGTTTGAAATGTATGGAAACAAAGAATTGATATGGTCGCAGGGTCTATTCATTTTATTTGTTGACTGGTTTCTTTCGCTATGTGAAGATCTGTATTATAACATTTTTTTCTATTTTGTAAATGGCAAGTTTTAATGTGTTTTTGTATTGTATATGCTGTATGTATTTGGCCATAGCAGATAGATATGTTTGGTTAAACTTGAACTGTATTGTGCTTAGCTTATGGAATGTGTCTTGGGTTTGGGGTGAAATTGTGATGACATGTGTTGTAGTGTATTAGCCTTCAGCCCTATCACGAACTTATTCATTTGTGCATGTTAAATTGTGTTGTTGGAACTGATGTAGACATTGATGTGGCAGGTTATGTTCGGCAGACATCTGTAGCAGCAGCCCGAATATTAGAAATGGTGAGATGGCTCGAAATAGGTGAAGTGCAAATTAACAACGGAATCTAGGTGAAAATGGCGGTTATGATGAGGATCTTCGTTTGAAGGATGAAAGACGAAGTCTAGATTTTGGATGTATTTGATGTAATTCTCATTTCATATGCGATGTACTTTATGGTATTGAAATATAGTATGATTTATTAGAATGATGGATGTAATGTTTGGAGATTGAATCTTGATGTAGTACGTGATGTAATAGAAATAGTGTTATGTATATGGAATAGTTTGGAGTATGACTTAAGATCGAATGCAATGTAATGTAACTTGAATAAGATCACTTGAAATCTTGATTCCATATACTCTTCACAATATTTGCCATGCCACTTCCCTTTACCTCCACCGGTGAAATGTATCGTCGCGCCTAAATGACCCGAATGAAATACCTTGCACGAATCTTTATCCATGAAACTTTGAGCTTCCACTTGAGATAATTGAATCAAGTCTATAAAAGATATAGCTTGTATCACAAGTAGGCCACTTATTTAGATGAGATGTCTTGCACTAAGCGTCTAAAAATCCTAATTGGTGATGTAGATTCACTTGTCTCTTCCTTTGGATTAAGCCATGAATATTTCAACATCCCTTCAATAACTTACACTTCAAGCAATGATTGAAACCCTAACTCATGCGAAGATGATAAGCATAATAAAGTGATGATTGCCTTAGGATTCAAGCAATTATGAGTCTTCTTTGATGGAAAAGAACTGGTAGAAGCCTTAACTCTCCTCTTGACAAATTAATGATCATACACATAAAAGAAGATATCTTGATTCCAATTCAACAAGGAAAGTTCTACTGCATATCCTTTAAAAGACCGCTTGATTATATCATGTAATTGGAAGGGAATCTCAGATGAAAATCACGCTTGAAATCTTGAAGGAGAGAAACTCAAAATAGCTTTAGAACCAACTCTACTTCAAGAAAACCTCAATTGAAATCTTGATGAAGCATTAAGAACCACAAATGAAAATCCTAATCCCCTTTGCTCTGGATGAACATTTGATGAATAAAGGAACCCACAATAACCCTGATTCCTTGAAATCTTCGATTCCATGCTGAATTTATTGACTAATAATGTACGATGCGTCAGATGACCTAATGAAGTTTATGTACCTCAATCTCAACTAAATCCATAATTTCTAGTCATCTTGCATTTGAAGCGACCAACCTCCATTTGATGAAATGAGCTGAATGAGCTCCTAACCCATAGCTTACCCAACAGTACATATCTAAACTTGATAAAACTAAAAGCAAACTTTCAGTAAGGGAAGAGTAGCACTCAATGTAGCCTTGAAGTGAGACTTTAACTCAATAAACCTCCATAGAAGAATCACTACCAAGCTCAAACAAAATGAATAGAAATCCTGATTCTCTGGCTGAGTTAGGCTCTAATACCTTTGTTCCTTGAAAGAACCTTGAATGAAGAAAAATTTGTATCTTGAGGAAACCTGATAGCGAAGACATCTATGCTGCTTGAGATCGAAAACCCTAATCTCCTACCAAGAAAAATGAGAGCGCCAGTTGAATCAATTTTGAGTAAGATAGCAAACTCAATTCATAGAGAGAAACCCTAATTCCAAAGTTCCCCGATCTTATAACCATGAGACCAATGCTATGTGCAAGACGTACAAAGTATGACGAGGGATCTTAGGGGCAAAAATTGGGGTACAACATGCAAAACCCTATTTTTGGTTATGGAGGATAGTGAAGATGCAGTTATAGTTTTGTAGCAGGTGTCGGGATGAGTTGTATTTGATGTAAGGAAGCTTTTGAGATGATTTAGAGAGGAAACACATGAGTGGTTTAAGAAATGGAAGTTCTTAGGCAGAACTGTGGTAAAAATGAAGTTTTTATGCAATTTCTGGTTTTCAGGGAGTTTGGGTGAGTTTGAGTGCTTGTTAGTTCGTGTATTAATTTTCATAAGAGTTTCTTGATATATAGGAAAAGGTTTGGAGACTTGAGGTGGTCAGAATCACAAGATCACAAGTTATGGGATTTTGACTTGTTTTTTAAGCAAGCTTGACAAGTATAGTTTCAAGGCAAGGTACAAAGCTATCTAGAGTGTTTACCAGCTTTAAGCATACTTATTTGACTTTGTATAGGAAGCTTGTGCAGAAAGAACAAGTGCAAAGCTCAATACAAGTTGACTTTGCATAAAGCTTGCTTTATGAGAATATAATGGTACCTTTCTTCCAAATATGGCAAATTGCCTTGGATAATGGCTTAATCACTTGGATCATACCTCAATCAATTGTGTAAACATCTAATTATAGAGTGATTTACATGTTAGAAGCCTGCAAAAACAAGATTGTGTAGCATAGGCTTGATATTTGAATTCTTGTTCATCACAAAAATGACCTATAATTTAAGTTTAAAACCCTAACTTCATCTCTTCGATTCTCTTAGATCAATAATGATCTCATTGAATTCTTGGACATTTTGAAAATCTTGGAACATTATATACAACTTTCATGTTGGCCATTTTGAAAAAGTCATCCTGGATCTTGGTTAAAATTGACCAAGAAGTTAGGTAAAAAATATGCCTAAACTAGGTCAAATTTTCACTGTGTTTAAGATAAAGTGCGTGACTTTATGGATTCATGATTCAAAATCCAAGCATTTCTAGGACATGATCAATAAAGAAAATTTTAAGATATCATCAAGATATACAACTTTCATGTCCGAAGTTTTCTTTGAATTATCTTGCATCTTGATGGAAAATTGGCATGAAGTTATGAAATAATCATGTATAAAAACACACCGAAAAATTCTCTTGAAAAGTTTGAGTTTTCAAGATTACTTTTGAATTTCTTGATTTCTTGATGATAAAGTTTCATATTTTTGAATGTCTTGATAAAATGTGATCTTTGAAACTCAATTTTGATCAAAAGGTCAAAGTTTGACTTTTAGTGTATAGTTGTATTTTCATCAGTTAACTGAATTTCAACTATCAATTAATTAATCTTGAGAAATGTTTTGAGCCATAAAATTAGGTAAACATGTTGTATTTTAATCCTTGATATTTTGCTTCAAACCATTAGATAATGTATTAGGTCAAAAACCCTTGATCAGTCAAATACAATCAAAACCCTAATTTTGACCATTTTGCCCTTTTAATGATTTGAACATTTTTCTTGGGAAATTGTGATCCAAACTTTTTAAACTGATACATATAACTTCAAAATGTTGATATTGGTCAAAAATCTTGAAGTTTGACTGTAGGTTGACCACAGTTGACTTTTTACCCAAAACAAATGATTTTAGGTGATCTGATCAATTGATTGAGTAATTTTGAGATTCAAGACTTGAAACTTGACATGAGAAATCTTGAGGTTCCATAATGATCCATGAAAGTCATTTGAAGTATTATAAGTCCAAGTGTCCTTGTGCAAACTTAAACCCTAATTTGAGATATCAATGTTGAGAAGATGGCTTGACCTAGTCAATACTTGTGCAAGCTTGAGCTTTTTAATATCTTTGTGAGAAATGTCTTGAGAAAAGAGAGGGGAAATTTTGGGTTACAATAGAAGGAATCTCCACTTCAACGAGAAGCACTGCGTCTGTACCATAGACAAGAAAAATATAGTTGCTCGCGTTGAAGTACGCATATAAGTTCTGTAGCCATACAGAGCAAAAGGCAACATTTCATTCTAATCTTTGTACATTATGACCATCTTCTGGATGATTTTATTTATGTTCTTGTTAGAAGTTTCAACTGCACCCTTCATCTTTGGTCGATGCGGCGATAAATTGTGGAGATCAATTTTGAGTTCTTCCCATAACTCCTTCATCACGTTGTTGTTGAGATTAGAAGCATTATCAGTGATGATTCTGGAGTTCTATAACGACATATGATTTCCTTCCTGATGAAGTTGGTAATGACCTGTTTAGCTACATTCTTGTAAGAAGTTGCTTCCATCCATTTGGTGAAATAGTTAATGGCCACGAGAATGAACATATGCCCATTTGAAGCGCTCAGTTCAATTCTTCCAATCATGTCAATACCCCCACATTGTGAACAACCATGGTGAAGTCATAACATTCAAAGGAGTTGGAGGAAAATGAATTATGTCTGCAAACACCTGGTATTTGTGGCATAAATTTGCATATACACAATAATCACTCTCTATTATCATCCAGAAATATTCTGCGCATAGGATTTTCTTTGCCATAGAATGCCATCTTGAATGAGTCCCGAAAGAACCCTCTTGGATTTCCTTTATGATCGACATTGCTTCGTGTCTATCCACACATCTGAGCAGAACTGAGTTATAATTTCTCTTATACATGACATCTCCTAATAAGAGGAACTTGGATGCTAACCTTCTAAGCATTCTCTTATCACAAATCATAGCATTCTCAGAATACTCTTGCTTCTAGAAGTACCTTTTGATGTCGTAATACCATGGCTTTTCATCAGACACATCCTTGGTCGAGAGACAATGAGCAGGAAAGACATGTGTTAGCTCTTTGTAATGGAGAATACATATATTAGGCGCCTGATTCGAAAATCTCACCATGAACATCGATGCTAAAGTACCTATAGCATCAGCCAACTGATTTTCTTCTTTGGAAATATGTTCAAAGGTGATCTTATCAAAAGTAGGTATCAGCTGCAGGATGTAGTCTCTGTACAGAATCAAACTGGGGTGCTTTGTTTCCCAATCACCTCGTATCTGGTGTCTGAACAAATCAGAATCTTCAAAGACTTCAAGGATTTGATTTTAAGGTCGATGGTGTCGTATCCCAAATTTGCCTTACCTCTACGATCATATTTTAAAGCTTAAAAATACAAGAGAAATGTTAATTAAGGATGGTCTAGCAATATCTGATGGCTCATTCTTAAATCCAGGTCAACTAAGGGGTGTATTTTAATTCAAGAGAGTGGGGCTTTCTAAATTAGAAAGACAGATGAATTCGTAGGCTCATTTACGAAGCATGTTGGCCAATGGCCCATAAGATTCGAATATGGAAGATTATTGCAGAAAAAATTATTAAGTTCTTAAGTTATAAATCCCATTTGAGTGTTATTGTTGTTAGTAAAAAGAAATGGTGAAAATAAAATTTGCAAACCCATTTTCGTTTGACCCATTTCATTTAGGGGTATATAGTAAAAGGAGGTGTAGTTACAAATAACAGGCCCGGTAAGGTTTTGTAAGTCAGACCATTTGTCTTTTTGGTATTTTGCTATCTCATGTTAAAAAGAAGAAAAAAAAACATTTTTATTAAAACTTTTTGTTGTTATCATCTTACTAAAAAAAATATCCCCTATTAAAAGGACGTTATACTATTGCTACTAAAATTTTTATTTTATAATAATGTTTTCATTAAAAGACATTATATTAGTTATTATTTATAAAATTTATTTATTTATTAAAAGTTTGTTTAAAACAACTAACATTGGGTTAGGGAAAAAAAGGTCAATTGAGCCTAGTTGTACTAAAAATGTTTGTTGTAATAAAAAAATGTGTTGTTGTCGGATAAAACAAAATTAACTAATGCTGGGCCCAATAATGCAAATAAGTATTGTATCAATCATAACAAAAAATATACGCACGTTTTTTTTATCATTTACTAGTAGTGTACAAATCAAATATTGTTTTTATCAAATCCCAGATTTCGTTCAAAATCTAAAACAAATACTATAACTAAATAAAATCTTTTTACAACAAAAGGACACAGAATCAAATCATGCAGAATCCAAAGTCCAAGCCCAAACTTCTAATAAAACATAATCAAGTACATAATCAATATTATAAAATCAATTACAAATAAATCTAAAACCCTAAAATTGTTCTAAATCCCTAAATATATGTTAAGTAAAACGTAACAACAATTCAAATCAAAACCTTATAAATAGTAAATTGAAAAGAAAGTACAAGGGAGGGAGAATTTCGATATAATCGGAGAGGAGAATACATAATTAACAGAAAAGGGAGGACGGGAATACAGAGGCAGAGGATTTGAAGAATGAAAGTTGAAGAAGTACCCCATGTCTCATCGTTGAAGACCGAAGCTGGAAGCGATTAAGGTTTCAATATCTAAAACCCTAATCGCGTGACCTAGTTGCCGCCGTCGCGCCTTCACCACCACCAGCCACCGCCTTCGAAACCTGTGAACAAGATGGAGAAGATGGATTAGTAGATCAGAAGCTCGAAGTCAGAGAAAACGAAATCGCACAAAGGGGTAAGCGAAAGAGAGAGACGGAGAGTTACGGTAAAACGAAAAAAATGATTTGTAAAAACGTTAAACAACATTTTTATATTCCGTACTGATCCAATGTTTGCGCGTTCACCATTATGACATGCACCTCTTAATTTTATCTGTTTGATCGTGGCTTGACGACCATAAGGCCAAGTCCATCGTACACCCTATACTCCCTCACGCACTCAATCACTCAGGCCCTTCCAAACGCATAATGGGCCTAAGCCCAATCACTTTTTGCACTCCATTTTAGCAGTGTTACTAAACCATCAAACAACAATACATCCCCCAGGTTTACTGGGTCTGAATTCAATATATGAATTCAGGCCCTGACTTTCTACACCCTACCCATTTTACTTCTTAATTAAAACTGCACCCCCTTGAATTAATTAAATTATTATATTTTTTATTATTTCTTTTATACTATACTATTTTATATATTTTTTATTATATTATATTTTTCCTATTTCTTTTTTATTATTATTATTTATTTCTTTTTTATAATAGGTATTATTAGTATGTCATTTTTATATATTATTTAATATCACATGTAAATATTATTTTTTTCAAAACTCATGTATGTATTTTCTATATTATTTCATTAAAATATTTTTATATCATTCATTAATTAAGAATATTTTGCAATTAATATGATACAAAATATTAAACAAATCTTAAAATTATTTTTCTCAATAAACTAATCTAAACAAATAATTTTTGCTAAAGGGTTTCAAATATATTTTGACTAATCACACATTTAGTCCAAGATTCCGCAATCTCTACACCCGGTCAAATGGGAAGTGATTCAAAGCACTTTTGCAACCCCTAAAAAACACAAACACATACAAACTACAAATTGAGACTCTGATTCCTCATAAGAGGATACATAGGCATACGATCAAAAATCGTGGTGAGTTCCCCTATTAAAAATTAAAACCCTATTTCACCCTAAACCTAACCCTATAACCTAGTATCCTTAAGAATAAGGTACATGAAAGGTGCTTAACACCTTCCCTTCGTCTAAAACCGAGTCCGAAATATAAAATCTCTATTTGACAATTTAGGGTTTCCTATTAGATGCCCTTTCTTAGGATAAAAACTATTAGTGGCGACTCTCAAAAAACCAGTCACAACAGCTGGCGACTCTGCTGAGGACTCAACCTTAGATTTTAGGTTCTATTTTGGGTTTTTATTTTATTTATTTATTTATTTCATTTATTTATTTACTGCATTTATTTATTCTTGTATATTTACTGCGTGGAGAGACTCTTGTTTCAAAAAAAAATATTCTCAAATAACCCTTAAAAAGAAGGTTAATCTATTAGCTTAGGGGATGCATCATCTCTGCGAGTTTATGTGATGACTTCCCCTAGAGTCGGTGGAATTCTACAAAAGGAATACTTATCGAGAGATATCCTCTTGACGAGTAGGACTTTGGAATTCCACCCATGATTCTTTGTAACGAACTTAACCAAAATCTCATGATGAGACCTTTCATGACTTTGAGACGGAAGTCTCGGTCTGTAAAGAGGCTCCACCTAAGGGAGGCCCTTGTGAATTGTCCCTCTGGTGTTATTCATGATACCATTAAGGAAGCCACCTTTTGGGGAGGGTAGACTAATCGTAGGTTGAAATTAAGAGCCTACCTTATAAGGGTACCTATCAAAAAACCCCGTCACTAAACCATCCATCCATGCATTCATACATTTCATATATTCATCATCTTTTATTTGTCTTATTCACAGGGTAAAAAAACAAAAAGTAATAAATCAAGATTTTGGTGAATGTTGCACCCCAAAATTTTCCCTCCCATTTTCACACAAGACATACCTCTAGAGGTCCCCAACTTGTCCTAGGATGACTAAGAATTGACTAGACAAATTCTCCTCTTAAGGCAGTAAACCTCAAACTAGGGTTTCAATTTTAAGCAAGATGTGGGAGTTCCAAGGAACCCAAATGTTCTCCATTGTCCCAATATGTCCTCAAGATTAAAATGTTGTTTAGAGGACATCATAAGCTCTCTAAAAAGTCCAAGAACACTCTCTTAGGGTTAAAATTGAGAGAGATAAGTATTGCACAAGTTGGGCAATTTTCAAGAAGTGCATGAAATCTCAATTGGGAAAAATTATATTTTTGAGCTATTGGGCCCAATTTTTAGAGTCCAAACGTGTTCATGATGCATCTAAGGATCACTAAACATGTCCATGCATTATTTTGTCTTTTTATTTTTATTTATTTTGATTTTATTCAAATAAATTCAAAATAAATTAAATAAATACTAAATAAATGGAAGAATGTGCATGATATAGAATGTGCAAATCTTTTTTAAACCAAGGAGATCCTGGCCAGCTATCAAAACCGTGTGGGATGAATAAGGAAGTGGATCTCTTCTTTTGGAAAGATTTAAGTCAAAATCTTTATTTTTTAAAAGAGCATCAAGGCATGGATATTGTACTACAAATGTAAACCTAATGGGATTTACTATATGTACACAATAACCATAGGTCAAGAGAAGATACGCAACAACCACCTACGAAGCATACCGAAAGTGAAAAATTTCACAAAAATCGTAAAAGTGAAAAGCATCAATTCTGGCACTTGTTGATCAAAACAAAAGAGCCTATCACCTTCCTGAAGCTGCCAGGGTTTGTTACCAGTACTTACACATCGTGAATCAACTACAAAACCCCTCCTTGCACAAGCTCCGGTTGGTAAGTGATAGGTTTTGATTTTCACGTTTCAAAGAAATTTCAATCAGTGTAAGCATACTAGCATAATTCATATACATCATTATAAGTGTTCTAATGTTTTACATGAAAGCTTTAGTGCAGAAACAACCTTGTGCCATTGTTAGGGCACGAAGCGTTTGAAGCTTCGTATCTCACGATACAAGCCCCTTCAGAGCAAACCAACCATGCCATCGTGTTTGCAAGGGTCCAATTAGGCTAGCAGGATTCTTATCATGTTTATTTTCAAAAGATTTCGCAGGTTTGATTTTTGGGCCAACCGGAAGGGATGACCAGAGCCACCACCCCCGGTGGCTTGACCGGCGTTGATGCTAGCATGGATAAAAGGTAGGAAACGATTGGTTCATTTAATTTCCAGGGGGGCCCACTTACTGGCGCGTGTTTGATGACTCAGCCATGGCCTATATTTCCTTTATAATATTATTTTGTGATTACATGTATGAATGAACAAATTGGCGTGATGGTAGAAGGAATGCTTGGCAAAGGGAGAGACCTGATTTTGATTCCTAGGTCTTGAATGTTATATTTTTCTAACCAATTTCTTGCAGATCCAGTATGTTACACCCCCAGGCGTGCATCATAGACCCTCAGATCCAACCATTCGATCATTCATACTTCAGATCCAGCGCCCAATGATGCGTCCTCATGGTGGACCTCCAAAGCATTGCTTCCCACTAGATCCCATACAGTTTCACTGGGCCAAGGCAATATGGGATTCAAATTTCAACAGCATCACCCCTCCAATTGGGTTTCTCACCCCCCTCAAGCCCGTTTCTCGATTCCTTTATTCCTTTTTTTAGTTTATGTTTTTTAGTTTATTCTTTTTTAAAAATCATAAAAATCAGAAAATCACAAAAAATAATATACTTAGGTTTTTCTAATTAAAATTAATTTTTGATAAATAAATTAATTTGATTTAATTATTTTGACCTATTTCATCAACTAAAATTAATTAGAGAATTAGGTTAAAAGTCAAATACTTTTTCATAAAATACAAAAAAAAACATTTTTAATGAGCCATTGGATTTTTAGGGTTTAGAACTTTTCCCGTCTTAATTTGTGCACGTCATTACTTTTTTCATACAATTATTTTTTATCATTTATGTAACTGCGCCCGGTTGTAATAGCTGAATTAGGGTTTTTATTTCTGCACTTTACTTTTCGTCCATTATTTATGTATCTACACCAAAGCCCTGTAATAGCGTAGGAATATTTATTTCTCGCTTTATGTTTTCTTACATGCTTGTATATAATTGTTAGTAACTTAGGCATGCATGACAAGATTAATCAATTAATCATTATGTCATTAACCTCGAGATAAATAACTGAAAAAACACATTGTTGCACACTTCCACCCTTAGGGTACTCCTTACTTGGTTTCCTCGGAAAACAATGGTCATGTCCCTCGAATGTAGGGATATCTTAGCAAAGACCCTCAAGCTAAAAGTCATCATAAAGATCATGGTCCCTTAACATCCCTCGAGTTTCCTACGAGAAATGATCTTGTCCCTTGATGTTCCCTATATGATAACAGTCCATTCGAATGCTAAGGTATCCTTACATGTTGCTTTCAATGACCATAATGTCCTTTTCGATAGTCCCTCAACATCCGACGATAGGGCTACCTACTCACTAATAGTAGGATAGCACTATCTAAAGGAAAGGAGGAAAAGAACATCCTTTTTTGAGTAGGTAGATGGTTCTTAAGTACTTGCTCAAACCTAATTTTTCACACTTACAAACTTTTCAAAAAATATTTTCAAAAAACGCTTTATCACACTCTTGAGGACTGATACAAGAGTTACCATAAAGCTAAACAAAAATCTTTCAAAGCAGACAAACACAAATAGTTTTCAAAGTGAGTGTGATACGGTGGCAGAACCGACTGTTAATACTGGTTTGCATTTTGCATTTTGTATTCGCAAAATGTTGCTGTAAGCAAGAGTCGCCACCGACTTTTATTTTATCCAACTGGAAAGGAAAAAAAGCACAGAAAAATTCCTTTTTCGAGATATTCTGAGTATGGGGGTAGATTATAGAAAGGGAAGGTATTAGCATCCTTTCTATCCGTGGTTTTCCACGGGCTCTTAGGTACTTGCTCATCATTTTAAAATTGCTTCCGTGTTTGTGTGTTTTGAAAAGTTTTTTGTTTTACTTCATTCTAACCCTTGTATCAGTCCTCAAGAGTCTTACGAAGTGTTTTTGAAAACTTTGTTTGAAAAGTGTATGGTGTGAAAATTTTATTATGAGCAAGTACCTACTAGCATCTACCTACTCGAAAAAAGAATGTTAATGTTCTTGTTTCCTTTAGACAACACTATCCCACTATTAATCAGTAGGTAGCACCGTCGTTGGATTTGTAAGGGTCAATTCGAAAAGGGACGTACGATCACTAAAGCAACGTTAGGACGTCTTAGTAATAACCCTAATGTCTTAAGATCATATTCGAGGCAACATTTCCGAAGCAACCTTTCCGAACGAGTGAGAGTATACAGAAAGCAACCGAAGTGAGAGTATACCCTAGGAGTGCGCATGTGCGAGTGATTAGATTTCAATTATTATCTTTGCACATTTAGGGTTTGCTAACCATTTTAAAATTAACATACATTCTTGTCATGCAATCCTATTATCATACATCTAACAGTTAATGTTTGCGAAAATTAAAATGCAGAAAATAAAACTACGCTATTACAAGGCTTCGGGGAGGGGGATTAATTACATAGCCAAAAACCCGCAAAACGATAAATAAGCGAAAAGTGCTAATTAAACTATTACATCCCATGAGCAGTTACATTAATATTTGCAAAAAATAACAAACGCGCGATGAATCGAGAACGATAAAAAAATTAGGGTTTTTGACCTCGTCTAGACCTAATTAGAAGAAATATCATTTTTTGTTGTTTTTGATTATTTTTGAGAAAAATAAGATTTTAATTAAATAAATACAAACCTAATTACTAATTAGTTTAAATTAAGAAAAATAATTAATTTGACCTATTTTTATTTTGGTTATTTTAAGAAAAGAAAACAAAAATTAAATCAACCAACACTAATTTTCTAATTTATTTTAAATTATTTACAAAAGGTTAAAATTGCCCTATAATTAAATTAAACTAATTAAATTAATTTTGACAAAATATATAAAAAAACCAAAATTTGATGAAATTGATTTTTATGAGTTTTTTGTATAAAAAAGAATTAATTTGTGATTTAGAAAATAATTTAAACAAAATTAAATAAATAAAAGAAATATAGAAGAAAGGAAAGAAATGGGCCTGGTATCAAAAGTAAAAGGGAGGTGTCAATAAGCCTAAAAGCCTTGGTCCATGTTGACCTTTCTGATTCCATGTTGCAAGTTGACTAGGGTGCATTGTAGACCTTCAAATGATGGCCTTTTGATCCAGCTTGTGGGTAATCTGATGGTTGAAAGTTGATGGAATATGGTAGTCTCCTTGCCTGTATACTCGCCTGATCATACAAGAAATAAAACTATGAAATAATATGGGGGACCTGGGATTCGAACCCAGGCCCTTTGGCTTTTCCACATGTCTCCTGACCAACTGAACCAGCGTGTTTTATTTTATATGGAATATCAAATAAACATTATATTGGAAACAAGTAAAGTGATATATTAAAAGCGCGAATTTTTGAATGGGCCAGTCAGGCCACGCCACGCCATCATCTTCTACCTCCTTCCATTGCTAAAAGTCTGGAGACTTTTACCTACGGAAAAAAAGCGTAGGTACAACCCCTGTGATTTTCCAAAACTCCCTGCAAGCATGATAAACACATAACAATGGTACCAATCAACTCGTGGCAACCTCACAAGCATCATGGTACCACTCTTCATGGCCAATTGTCCCTACAATAAAAACCCCTAAAAATGAAACCTAAACCATAATCATGGAAAATCTCTGTATGGCTAACAAAAACGCAATTGAATATTATCATTAGTTTGCAAATGTTTCACTGAACAAGAATATGTAAAGAATTCATGCTACAAATTCTAGAATAGTGATATTGAATTTCAAGAAAGTGAGGATATTGTGAGGTGCTTATAGTGCGTGTCTGGGCACGAAAATGCTTGTTGATGATTGGGATAGACTCCTTGAATGTCCAGCAAGTGAATGGTGTGCTTGGAATGGCTTGAAAGCACCTGGAACTGTGAAATCCGATTGCCACTTTTCTTGAGTTTTTGCAAGTTTTTCCTCAGCTTCTCACGCCTCCAACCCTTCTTCTTTTGCTTTGTATTTGTTCTATATGTACTCTTGAGTGAATTAGGGTTACAAGTTTGCACCAAATCCTTGCAATTATGAAGATTTGATCCTTGATTCACACTTGTATCAAATCTTTCCAAATTAAGAGAAACTCAATCATTTTGTGTACAAACGGGCCTTGCACGATTTGATCTCATTGCCAGATATTCATGGACCTGAAATATGCACAAAATCTCAAGATTTGATTAGTTTTGATAATTTCATGATTTTATTTTGATTTAATTTGATTTAATTGAAGTAAAAATCAAAATAAATGGAAAAAATAAAATAAAGGCAAGTGGGATGGATAATGGGTCATGGATCACGTTGTCAACTCAATGCAAGCACAAAGAGTTTGGCCCATTTGACAAAAATTACAATTTCAGACATATTTGACTTTTGACAATTTTGCAAAAAAGGTCAACTTCACCAATGCATAACTCCTTCAATTGTGACCCTAGAGATGTGTTCTTTGACTTTTAAAAATCTCAAGATGTCCTCTAAGTAACCCTTTTGGTCTCATTTCAATTGAGTCTTCCATGTTCATGTATGAAACTTTGACAAAAAAGGTGTTTTTGTTGATTTTTCAAAATGACCTATAATGTCCAAATTCATAACTTCTTGTGAGTGAATTTTTTGAAATTTGGAGCTGAATATGAATTGTAGGGAATCACATCCTCTTCAAAATGAGATTTGGATGGGTCATTCTTGATAAAGTATGAGGAAGTTATGTTTGGTCAAAGTTGAGTTGACTTTTCCTATAAAACCCTAATTTAGCAACTTTTGGGTTTTGATGAATTATGAGAAATCCTTGGGGAATCATGATAAACCCTTGATCAAATGATGAATACTATTTCAAAATGAGTATGTTGAACAAAAATCTTGAAGTTTGACTGTATGTGGGCCACAATTGACATTAACCCTAGCACGGTCGATTTTCAGACCTTTGAGCAATTGACTGAGCAAACTTCCACTACAAGGCTTGAAACTTGACATGGATGGTCTTGAAAACATATTAGGACAATGATGAGCATTTGAGAACTTTGGGACTCTCCCATCTTAATGCAAATTGAAACCCTAATTTGGGGTAGACTGCCTTAAGAGAGAGTTTGTCTGGTCAACTCTTGGGCTTCCTTGAGCAATTTGAGGACCTCACTTGACATGTATTGAGAAATATGGGAGGGCAAATTTTGGGGTACAACAGTTGCCCCTGTTCAATCTTCTTAAACCCGAGGATGTAGATTGGCTTGTCTACCTCTCGTGATCCGAAGGTTGAAGATGATTGAACACTAGAGTGCCGAGAAATTTGCACACACATGAAGTGGTATCCGTCTTGTGATGTCGGGAATGGGCTTATAGATGCCATTTTGAAGTTGAAGTCGGAATATGGGCTTAAAGATTCCATTAGAAGAAGTGTCGATCGCATAAGAGATTCCTTTACGAGAGCCCGTATACCTGATGTTGAGGAGGACCACGCCGGGGAATGCTGGTCTCTGTCGTGGAGAAATAGAATTTTAGGAGCTTCAGTCGTCCATTATTCTATTGGGGAATTATATCTGGGTTGAAGAGGTGAGAATGAACTTCTATTTGGTCGTGTTTCAGGCTTTACAGTATTTACTGGGGGGATGAGATTAAACTTGCTATCTGGTCATTCTCCAGGCTTCACAATTTCTCAATTCTTATCTAGTAGTGATCCAGGCTTCAGAAGGAATTAAGTTGTTATTCGGTCGCCTCCAGGCTTCAACTTGAATTTAAGGCACACTAATATTCGGTCGATTCCGGGCTTCTTAGTAATTGGCCAAGTAAACTGCTATTTGGTCGAAATCCAAGCTTCACAGTGTCCCATACTATTATCTGGTCGGGTCCAGGCTTCAGCGTCTTTTGCTATTATCTGGTCGAGTCTAGGCTTCGAAACGTCCTATACCATTATTTGGTCGAGTCCAGGCTTCACAGTATTTGGAGAAATCAAGATACTATTCGGTCGAATCCGGGCTTCATAACTTGCTTTAAAGATATACCACTAACTGGTCGAGTCCAGGCTTCACATCGTCCTATACCATTATCTGGTCGAGTCCAGGCTTCACAGCGTCCTATACCATTATCTGGTCGAGTCCAGGCTTCACGGTATTTGGAGTAATCAAGATACTATCCGGTCGAATCCGGGCTTCATAACTTGCTTTAAAGATATACCATTATCTGGTCAAGTCCAGGCTTCGCAGCGTCCTATACCATTATTTGGTCGAGTCCAGGCGTCACGGTATTTGGAGAAATCAAGATAGTATCCGGTCAAATACGGGCTTCATAACTTTCTTTAAAGATTTACCACTATCTGGTTGAGTCCAGGCTTCGCAGCGTCCGTTGCTGTTATTTGGTCGAGTCCAGGCTTCACAGCGTCCTATACCATTATTTGGTCGAGTCCAGGCTTCACAGTATTTGGAGAAATTAAGATACTATCCGGTCGAATCCGGGCTTCATAGCTTAAATTTAAGATGTACCACTATCTGGTCGATTCCAAGCTTCATGGTGCTTTATACTGCTATTTGGTCGATTCCAGGCTTCACAGTAACTTGCTGGGGATTCAACTATTTTCTGGTCGATTTCCGGGCTTCATAGTATGATGGAGAAATCCAGGTATTATCCGGTCGGATCCGGGCTTCATAACTTGAACTGGAACAGAAATCTTAGCATTGATTTGACTAAACCAAAGAGCTTGTGAGAATTTGATTGTATCTTTCCCTGAAAGGTAAAGAGTTAGTCGTATGTAATGTCATGATGTATGTCATGTATGGAGTAATATTGTTCTCAAAATAAATGAGATTGTGTTGTATGATGTATATGCGTATGCCATGATGTATGGATATGCAATGTTCTTGTGATGTTCTCTAGCTGGGAAGAATAAATCCTGGACTGCTGTTGGAGAGTTCAAGGAGTTGAGTTCTTCTCCCTCGTTGGGGATAACGATTGAGGATGAATTGAGAATAAATTGGCGGGAGAATACCCTGCTGGAGAATAAACTGGCGAGAAAATGGCTCTGTGGGGAAGAGAGATACTTTGCTAGAAGATCTGTTGATTTGGAGAAATCACCTCAGCTGGGGATAAATTATTGTCGTTGGTGATAATGAACCCTTGTTGGGGACTGAGTTTCTGCTTGTGGAAGAAATAAACTCCACTGGGGATAATTTTCTAGTGCTGGTGATAGATAAACTCTGCTTGGGGAGAATTTTGCTGACTCATTCGCGATTATGAACTTCGGCTGGGGAGAGCTAACACCACTGTCTTTGGATATCTTTTAATTCTTCGGGGAGTGTATGTACCTTTAGTCATATCCTCAAGCTGGCTCTATCCCTGTACCTGGTGGGTAGCGCAACTCTAAGGTCTGGACACTTCTGTTTTCCCCTGTTCCTGGAATTACGAATAATTGTTTTTTGTTCCACATGTAAATATTTATGAGCAACAATTACTGTCAAATGCATATATAAAAAATGAACCATTGGACGTTCTTGCAAAACAAAACAGAAAAAGAAAAACAATTATTTTGAAATTTATTGTAAAATGAATTGTATTGATCCTTGAAGTTAGCCTATAATAGGCGTTTTGTACAAGAGGCTGACGTCCTAGTAAGAGAACGCCGCCGAAAGATAGAAATTATACAATTTATGTAAAAGAAAGAAAAACAACTATGTGAACAATCCCACTGGGTTCCAACTCTGCTATTGCTTTTATATCTTCGAGCATCTCATCACTTCGCTACTTGGTTGAAGGTAAATCAGATTGGTTGGCGCCGTCTGAGCTTGATAGTCGATACTGAAATCTAGTTGTAAGGTGACCCAATGAGACACAGTGTTACGCTTTAATCCCTAATATTTTCCTGGACCACCCTTTCGAGTTTTCAGTCCACCGGGATACCCTTTTTTTCCCAAGCCGCCTTTTTAGGTTTTCGACTTGCCGGGTGTACACTTTTTCATTTTCGTACCTTACTTTTGCCTGAACCCTTTTGGTTCGCCGGGAAGCCCTTATTTTTTCCTAGGCCGGTCAACCTAGCGGGTCTTTGATCATGCGTAGTATTTTTTCACTATGGCTGCATTGACGGGGTGAGGAAGGTCGTCACCATCCATGGTGGTTAGAATCATGGCTCCTCCTGAGAAGATATTCTTAACCACAAATGGCCCTTCATAAGTGGGGGTCCATTTTCCCCTGGGATCACCTTGCGACAGTATGATGCGTTTGATTACTAGATCCCCGACTTGATACTCTTGTCGTCTAACTTTCTTATTAAATGTCTTGATCATCCGCTTTTGATACGTCTAACCATGACATATAGCAGTAAGTCTCTTTTGGTTGATTAAGTTCAATTGATCAAGCCGAGTCTGGATCCAATCGTCCTCGCTCAAACCCACATCCTTCTTAAACCCCCATGCCATATACCAAAGAGTAGGGAGTTGCCCCTGTTGACATCCATGCTGAGGTACGGTACCCGTGAAGAGAAAATGGTAACATCTCATGCCAGTCTTTGTATGTCACCGTTATCTTCTGCACAATTTTATTGATGTTCTTGTTGTCCGCTTCAACAACCTCATTTATCTTCGGCCGGTAGGGAGAAGAGTTATGATGTTGTATCTTAAACTGTTTGCAGAGCTCAGTGATCATCGTGTTGTTGAGATTTGTACCATTGTCCGTAATGATCCTCTCTGGTACACCATATCGACATATCAGATTGTGTCAGATGAACCTCCCCACGACGTTCTTGGTTACTGTAGCGAAATAAGTTGCCTCAACCCCCTTCGTAAAATAATCAATTGCTACCAGAATAAAACGATGTCTGTTGGACGCAGTAGGTCTGATCTCGCCGATCATATCGATGCCCCACATTGCAAAAGGCCAAGGAGTTGTCAAGACGTTCAGAGGAACTGGAGGTACATGCACCTTATCAGCATAGACTTGACATTTATGATAGGTCCGAGAGTGTTGATAACAATCGGCTTCCATAGTGGACCAATAATAACCTGCCCGTAGGATTTTATTTGCCATGGTATGCCCACTGAAATGAGTTCCGAAGGTATCTTCATGTAACTTTGCCATGATCCTTTCTACCTCACTATTCTCCACACATCACAGTAAAGTCGAATCATGGTTACGTTTGTAAAGGACACCATTATTGATGAAGAATTTCGTGGTGAAACTTCTCAAGAACTTCTTATCATTAACAGATGCATCCTCAGGGTATTCTTGAGCCTCAAGATACCTCTTTACTTCGTGAAACCAAGGTTTATCCGCTACCTCTTCAGTCTCAATGTCACAGGAATGTGCGGGTTCATCCAACCTCTCGGTGGTAATCTGGGGAGCTTCATTGTCCCACCTGACCTTGAACATAGAAGACATGGTAGCTAGCGTGTCCGTTAACTAGTTCTCCTCTCTGGGGAAATGTTTAAAGGTTATCTCCTCGAAGTGCAGGAGCAACGTCAGTACATACTCTTTATAAGGAATAAGATTTGGGTGCTTTGTATCCCATTCGCCTTTGATCTGACTGATCACTAGGGCCGAATCTCCGAATACACTCAAGAATTTAATCCTTAGGTCGATAGCAGCTCGAAGACCCAGGATTCATGCCTTGTACTCCGCCATATTGTTGGTGTAGTTAAAACATAATCGGGTGGTGAACGGAGTATGACAGCCCTCTGGAGATATGATCACAATGCTAATACCATTACCCAACGCGTTCGAGGCTCAATCAAAATACATAGACCATCGGGATCCTTCCTCAGGTCCTTCATCCGGTTTGGGTTCTTCACAGTCGGTCACCAACATGATGTTCTCATCTAGGAACTCGAAATTCATGGATTGGTAGTCGCTCACGGCCTGATGTGCCAAATGATCCACCAATACACTCCCCTTGATTGCTTTTTGGGTTGTGTATTGGATGTCATACTCAGTCAAGATCATCTTCCATCTTGTTATTCTTCCGGACAAGGCATGCTTTTCGAAGATATACTTGATCGGATCCATCTTTGATATCAATAGGGTAGTGTGAGTCAGCATATACTGTCTCAGCCGGCGAGCAGCCCATGCCAAAGCGCAACAAGTTTTCTCGAGCAGTGAGTATCGAGTCTCACAGTCGGTAAACTTTTTGCTAAGGTAGTAAATAGTATGCTCTTTTCGGCCAGACTCGTCATGCTGCCCCATCACGCACCCCATTGAATTATCCAACATTGTCAAGTATAAGATCAAAGGTCTTCCTTCAACTAGAGGCATCAGAATTGGTGGCTCTTAGAGATATTCTTTGATCCTTTCGAAAGCGGTCTGACATTCATCATTCCATTTTACCACTTGATCTTTCTTCAGCAGCTTGAAGATTGGCTCACAAGTAGCAGTCAGATGTGAAATAAATCGGGCGATGTAGTTCAGACGTCCCAAAAAGCCTCTAACTTATTTTTCTGTGCAGGGAGCTGGCATCTCCTGTATAGCCTTTACTTTTGCAAGATCCACTTGTATACCTTTATCACTGATGACGAAACCCAACAGCTTACCCGACCTTACCCCGAAAGTGCACTTGTTTGGGTTCAACCTTATCTTAAACATCTTCAACCTGTCAAATAGCTTATGTAGATGGTCAAGGTGTTCTTCTTCAGTCTGGGACCTTGCGATCATGTCATCAACATAAACCTCAATCTCATGGTGAATCATGTCGTGGAACAAAGCGACCATGGCGCGCTGATAAGTTGCCCCAGCATTCTTCAACCCAAAAGGCATTACCTTGTAATAGAAGGTACCCCACTATGTAATGAAGGTTGTCTTATCCATGTCTTCAGGAGCCATCTTAATCTGATTGTAACCAGAGAAACCATCCATGAAGGAGAAGATCTTGTGTTGTGCGGTGTTGTCGACCAAAACATCGATGTGAGGTAGTGGGAAGTCATCCTTGGGGCTTGCCCTGTTCAGATCTCTATGATCCACGCACATCCGTACCTTACCATCTTTCTTAGGAACCGGAACCACGTTGGCAACCCACTGCTGATAAGAAGTAACAGCTAAAAATCCGGCGTCAAACTGTTTCATGACCTCAGCTTTGATTTTCTCAGACATCTCAGGGCGCATACGGCGAAACTTCTACTTTACTGGAGGACAATCTTCTTTGGTTGGCAGGCGGTGAACCACAATATCAGTGTCCAAACCAGGCATATCTTCATAAGACCAATCAAAGATCTCAACATAGTCACATAGCATTTGTATTAACCTCTGTTTGACACTAGGCTCCAGACTTGCACCTATCTTAACCTCTTTCCTGTCTTCATCTGTACCCAAGTTTACTGATTCCACTGGCTCTTCATGAGGCTGTATGGCCCTCTCTTCCTATAGTAACAGTCTAGCAAGTTCTCCAAGAACCTCACAATCACCCTCACCTTCGTCCTCAACTTGGTTGATCGGATTTTCGAAGCCATAACAGGCAGTAGCAAAGTTGTTATCAATGGGATCCATAGTGGATATGGATCTGCATTATGATACGTGAGTGTGTGTAAGAGCATAGTTGTTTTAATAAAGTGAGAGACAGAAAAGAAAAACAAGGAGCCCAAAATTTGTAATGCAAGAAACGTCCAATGCTTTATTGATGATATATGAAAATGAAGAATAATAAGCCCTCACAAATGAGGTCAAGGTGCCTCGGGCAAGGCACCAGGCTGTAAAGTTTCAAACTGTTTATTATAACTCTTTAAACAAAAGTCAATTACTGTGGAATAAAAGAAATAGGTATGAAGTCTTTCGTCGTCCAGTTGTTCAAGCCACCATCTATTGTAGGGTAGATCCAACTGTCGATATCTGAACCCTCTTCACCATCCTCAATTTCATTCACTCCTTGATTACTGATGTGTAGAGGAGGTCTTCCAATTCGTGTGCACCGAATAGCCCTTTGAGCCTCTGCAGTAAAGCCTAAACCAAACTTGTTAGTTCTGTGTGTGAAATCATGGAGATGACCCCATTTTGCACACCCACCTTTTTCAATTACAACCCTGGCATCCTTGAGAGAAGCCATCTTCATCGGAGATTTATCAGTAGCAACTTCAGTTGATGCCAAAGTCTAGGGGACTTCTTCAAAGTTCTGACACGGGGTTTCAATGAAATCTCCATTCATCTCCACATAGTGAAAGGAATTGAGATGACTCACCATATACTCCTCCTCACCTTGTACTGTGACAATCTTCCCCTTTGCTGGATATTTCAGCTTTTGATGGAGCGTAGAAGTCACTGCCCCAGCCTTATGAATCCAGGGACGACCCAACAAGCAAGAATACGATGGTCTGATGTTCATTACGTAGAAGGTGGATCCAAAATTTTGAGAGCCAACTTTGACAGGGATGTCCACTTCCCCGTGTACCATCCTTTTTGATCCGTCAAAAGCCCTGACCATAATATTGCTCGGCTTTAGAATCAAACATTCACAGTCCAGACGGTCTAATGCTTTCTTTGGTAACACATTCAAGGAGGACCCAGTATCCACCAATACATGGGCCATAGTAGTGCCCATACACTCGATCGAGACGTACAAAGCATCATTGTGATTTCTTCCTTTAGCAGTCAGATCCGCGCCTGAGAAACCCAACCCATTGTCGGCAGTCAAACTAGCTACGCAGTCTTTGAATTGATCGATAGAAGTTTCTTGTGGCACATGCGCAGTTTTGAGGAAAGCAAATAGAGCCTTTGCATGGGCTTCCGAACACAACAATAAGGACAACATGGAGATTTTTTACGAGGTCTGCCCCAGCTTCTCGACTATGTTGTAGTCGCTCTTCTTGATAATCTTCAGAATTTCCTCTATCTCTTGTTTAGAGGCTTCCAACACAACCTTTCTAGGTGCCCCCGTCCGGGAAGGCTCACCTGTGATTTCTTTGCCCCGAATCTCAGATGGCTCGGCGATAGGACTGATAACTGGAGTAAGAATTGGAACAGTAGCTGATGTATTAGCAGATGGAATAACATCAGGCTTTTGAACAGTCGGAGGGGAAATCTCGGGAGAAAAGAGTCTTCCACTTCTGGTGACTTTGATGGCCCCGGCAATATTGCTAACATCAGTATCAGCTTCCTCATCTTTAAAGTCTTGTTTAATTCCATGGTAGTACACATCAGCACCATAGTTCCATAGGGCAGCCTTGTCTGAAGTGTATGGGATAGGACCAGGGATAGTAATGATCAACAGAGCGAGTCTTGGAACAGGTGTAATCCTAACAGGCGTTCTCGAGGAAGCCTTGGGAGGATTGGAGGAAATGGTTATGATGGCAACATCTTCAATCGAAACTAACGGAATCATAGTCTTCTCGAACATGATCTCTCTATTATCCATCAGGCGTTGAACACCTGATTTCAATAAGTGGCAACCAGCAGGCAGAATTGAACATATGTGGCAACCTTCGCCATAACCCGAAAATAAATCGGACAATAATAGATTCTTCTTAACTGTCATCAAAGGAGTAGAAATTTATTCCACGGAGGTCACAAATAAATCATTGTCCACAACATTTACCCCATGACCATGTTTGGGCATAGGAGCAGTTATGACGTTGGGCTTTTCTGGAGCATCAAACTCAATTTCTTTAGCCTCGATCAAATCTTGTGCTTTGTTTTTCAAAGCCCAACAGTTGTTCGTATCATGACCTGGGCTATCGGAGTGATAGGCGCAGCTGGTTATATTGAGGAGAAGTGGTGTCAGGGTTCTTCGGGGCTTCCCTCAGAGCTATCAGTTTGGCCTTCAATAACTGTGGTAGAATTTGAGACAAGGGCATATTGAGTCGAATATACTGCCTCTGTGGTCTTTCCACCCTTGGTTGATGGTTTCATTATGGAGAAACTGTGGGTCTTGATATCACTACCGCATTTACTGCTTGACGGTGTTCAGGCTTGATTTGGCCCCTCGGGTCGTAGACTGTACTAGCTTCTTTTTTATCGGTGAAAGGCTTCTTCACTGCACTTGATGAAGTATCTTTCTGCATCTTACCACTTCAAATACCAACTTCTACTCTCTCTCCAGTCAAAAATAGTTCAGTAAACCCAAATGACGAACTGCCGATCAGGTGATTGAAAAATGGACCAGATAGCGTCCCTAAGAACATATCAACTAACTCTCAATCAGATAAAGGGGGTTGAACCCTGCCAGCCAAATCTCTCCACTTTTGAGCATAGTCCTTAAAACCTTCACTTGCACCCATGGACATACTCAGAAGTTGAGTGCGCGTGGGAGCGAGGTCGGCATTATACTGGTACTGCCTGTAAAAAGCAGCAACAAGGTTTTCCCAGTTTCGGATGTTGTCTCCTTCCAATTGATAAAACCATTCAAGATGACTCCCTGATAGACTATCTTGAAAGAAATGCACCCACAAATTTTTATCAGCAGTGTGGGGTTGGATTTTCCTGACATACGAGCGGAGATGGAGTTTTGGACAGGACACTCCATCGTCCTTGGAAAAAACTGGAGCTTTGAACTTGTGAGGGATCACCACTCCTGATACCAATCCTAGATCTCGGAAATCCAAACCAAGGATCTTCTGAATCTCCATAGCGCTCAGACGATCTTCAAGTTGTTTGTACCTATCCTCAGCATGAGGATACTGTTCCTCATCATAATTTGTATCATTACCAGAGACTACAAGACTTGGACCCTTTTCTTCTTCTTGGTCTTCCTCTCCTTTGGATGAAAGTGACAGACCAGCTTCTTGTCGCAACCTATTCCCAAATCTGTTACCCATATTCAGAAGAACCACCTTCTTCTTCTTCTTCTTCTTCTTCTTTTCCTTCAGGATGAGAGTCTTCAAATTCTCTTGCCCTTTAGCCAAGTTCAAGAACATCTCTTGGAATTGGGAATTATGTGCCTGAAGAGCTTTGATGGCTTGATCGGTAGGCATTTCAGAAGACATTTCGTGCTGAAATAAACAGCTAAGGAGATGAGAAACCTGTAATGATACCTGTAATGATGTGCATGATAATGGGATGCGTATGTAATGATTTCAAAGACTTTGGGAGATATAAATTTGCAAACCAAGAAATAAATAAACTTTATTAGATTAAACTTGTAAAAGGTTCAACAATGAGTTTAAGGCGTTTACAACGAAGTAAATGAAAAACAAATCTAAACTAAAAAAGAAAAAATTAGAACTCCCATTGACGCTTCCCCTTCGTGCTGACGTAGTCATTAATTGTTCTTTCATTCTCAAGTTGTCTAGTGAGCTTCAAGATCTTCCTTTCTTGCTCATGATACTTCTCCCGGTAGGTATCTATTTCCTCTTTCAGTTGAATCCAGGATCTCTTCAATGCCCCAAGATCAGTGCGCATGTAAGGGTAAAGAACTGTATAAGGAATGCCCTCTTCATTGGTGGGCTCCACAATCACTGGCAACACAGCTTCATAAGGCATCCCAAGCTTCTGGGCTCGAGCTCGAACCCACTGGAGATAAGGCTGCATAGGGAGATAAGTCTTTGGTCCTAGCTCTTGAGGGCCAGACCGGTTTACCATGCCCCAAGCTCGTATAAACCTTCGGCGATGCTCGTCAACGCCCCCCTTATAGTCAAATGCAATATCTATAAGAAGTAGCTCATGAGGACCGTCTCTCCGGGAACGACCGAATTGTCGCAAAGCTAAACAAGGACTGTAGGTTATTCCCTCTCTGATTCTAAGCAACGGGACATTGGGATATCCCCCATAATGATCAATGACTCCAGTGTTTTCCATAGCTTTAGAACTCCACAGAATGTTTGTATGGGCAAGGGACATTATCTTGTAGGACCATCCTAAACCTTCCTCATTCTTCAACACAGACTTGGGGAGGTGATAAATAAACAACCTCGCCAGCAAATGCATGCAACACATGAGGGTCCCTCTTCTACGCACAGTACGAGTGTAGAGGGAATGCCAAATATCACCCATAAGAGTAGGTACAGGATTGCGAGATAGGAAGATCTTAACCGCATTCACATTTATGAAGGAATCTGGATTCGGGAAAAGAACCAAACCGTAGATAAGGAGAGCCAAGATGTCTTCAAAAGCCTGAAAATCCAAGTTATCCCAGAATAGTTGAGCTTGCTCTATCAGAATCTTAGCTAAGAAACCTTCAACCCCGCTTCGTGTCTCCTAGTTGGATACTACATCAGCCCGTTTTAGATGCAAAGCTGAAGCAATGTCTTCTGGCCTAGGAGTCTCTTCCAAACATGTGAAGGGCATCTGCTCAAGGATGGATATGCCCAATAAGTGAGAAAACTCTTCCAAAGTAGGAACCAACTGATAATCTGGGAAGGTAAAGCAATGATGCACAGGATCGAAGAACTGAAAAAGCACACTCATCATGTGCTCATCCAACTTTGAGGTAACCAAGCTAAGAAGCTGACCATGTATCCTAATGAATGATGAAGTATCAAAAACTCTCGAGGCTAAATCTTTGAGTTGAGCAGGTATTTGCACAAAGTTAACTCGGATGGTGTTTATGCGCATGGAAGCCATAATCTGCAAAACAGAACAAAGATAAATCCCCTCGGTCTTTGAAATGGTTAGTGTAATGAAGTATGCATGCTATGTTATGATGCATGATGTCATGATAAAACACACAACATGTATAGTAGATAACAGACATGGTAAAGGCAAAAAATTCACACAAGAGCCCTTAAGTTTCAGGCTTGCATGGGGTCTAGGTACTACCCTCTTGAAGTTCAGTTGGTTTTAACCTGTCCTAATAATAGTAACCGGGTTCTAGAGGTTCTCAATATCACTGACCATCCTCCACCGGTCATGGTTTCAGCTGACACAATCTTTTCTTGCAGCCGGAACTATCTCGAGAGTATGTTCTCAATGAGTGTAGCATCGAGTATCAACCAGTTCTCAGCTTTATACCGAGGCCGGTTATCTAACTACTTTCTAATGGCCAAGTTGGTCAATTATAGGTTCTAAGGTAAGTTAATGCTTAATGACACCACACAGCGGACCTGTATTCTCCTCGTTTCTCCACAAGGGATACCGATACAAACCAATATGCCACATCAATGTAGCTACTGCTTCAACTGTATCGGTCTATGCCGTACAATTCCCTCATAGTATATTTCTACTTACCTACAAGGTGTCCCCAGATCCGGGTAAGGATCTATAGTGACTTCCAAACAAAACCCTTAAAAGTAAAGCAACCAAAACAAACAAGAGAAGAAAATATAATGAACTAAATCCTAAGGTATACCCCACTTATTTCTCCCCAGCAGAGTCGCCCGTTCTGTGATACGATGGTAGAACCGACTGTTAATACTGGTTTGTGTTTTGCGTTTTGTATTCGACAAATGTCACGATAAGCAAGAGTCGCTACCGACTTTTATTTTATCCAACTGGAAAGGAAAAAAAGCATAGAAAAATTCCTTTTTCGAGATATTCTGAGTACGGGGGTAGATTTTAGAAAGGGAAGGTATTAGCACCCTTTCTATCCGTGGTTTTCCACGGGCTCTTAGGTACTTTCTCATCATTTTAAAATTGCTTCTGTGTTTGTGTGTTTTGAAAAGCTTTTTGTTTTACTTCGTTCTAACCCTTGTATCAGTCCTCAAGAGTGTTACGAAGTGTTTTTGAAAACTTTGTTTGAAAAGTGTATGGTGTGAAAAGTTTATTATGAGCAAGTACATACTAGCATATACCTACTCGAAAAAAGAATGTTTCTGTTCTTGCTTCCTTTAGACTACAATATCCCACTATTAATGAGTAGGTAACACCGTCGTTGGAGTTGTAAGGGTCAATTCAAAAAGGGACGTACAATCACTAAAGCAACGTTAGGATGTCTTAGTAATAACCCTAATATCTTAAGATCATATTCGAGGCAACATTTCTGAGGAAACCTTTTCAAACGGGACTTTTGATCTTTGTTTAGACAAGAGAGCGACCACTAAAATACCCTATACTTAATGATCGTTTACCGAACGAAACCTAAGTGAGAGTATACCCTAGGAGTGCGCATGTGCGATTGATTTGATTTTAATTATTATCTTTGGATATTTAGGGTTTGTTAACCATTTTAAAATTAACATACATTCTTGTCATGAAATCGTATTATCATACATCTAACAGTTAATGTTTGCGAAAATTAAAATGCGGAAAAAATAAAACTACGCTATTACAAGGCTTCGGGGAGGGGGATTAATTACATAGCCAAAAACCCGCAAAACGACAAATAAGCGAAAAGTCCTAATTAAACTATTACATCCCATGAGCAGTTACATTAATATTTGCAAAAAATAACAAACGCGCGATGAATCGTGAACGAGAAAAAAATTAGGGTTTTGACCCCGTCTAGACCTAATTAGAAGAAATTTCATTTTTTGTTACTTTTGATTATTTTTGAGAAAAATAAGATTTTAATTAAATAAATACAAATCTAATTACTAATTAATTTAAATTAAGAAAAATAATTAATTTGACCTATTTTTATATTTTGGTTATTTTAAGAAAAGAAAACAAAAATAAAATCAACCAACCCTAATTTTCTAATTTATTTTAAATTATTTACAAAAGGTTAAAATTGCCCTAGAATTAAATTAAACTAATTAAATTAATTTGACAAAATATATAAAAAAAAACCTAAATTTGATAAAATTGATTTTTATGATTTTTTTATATAAAAAAGAATTAATTTGTGATTTAGAAAATAATTTAAACAAAATTAAATAAATAAAAGAAATATAGAAGAAAGGAAAGAAATGGGCCTGGTATCAAAAGTAAAAGGGGGGTGTCAATAAGCCCAATATGCCTTGGTCCACGTTGTCCTTTCTGATTCCATGTTGCAAGTTGACTAGGGTGCATTGTAAACCTTCAAATGATGGCCTTTGGATCCAGTTTGTGGGCAATCTGATAGTTGAAAGATGATGGAGTATGGTAGTCTCCTTGCCTGTATACGCGCCTGATCATACAAGAAATAAAACTATGAAATAATATGGGGGACCTGGGATTCAAACCCAGGCCCTTTGGCTTTTCCACATGTCTCCTGGCCAACTGAACCAACTTGTTTTGTTGTATATGGAATATCAAATAAAAATTATATTGGAAACAAGCAAAGTGATATATTAAACGCGCGAATTTTTGAATGGGCCAGTCAGGACACTCCATGCCATCATCTTCTACCTCTTTCCGTTGCTAAAAGTCTGGAGACTTTTACCTACAGACAAAAAGTGTAGGTACAACCCCTGTGATTTTCCGAAACTCTCTGCAAGCATGATAAACATATAACAATGGTACCAATTAACTCGTGGCAACCTCACGAGCATCATGGTACCACTCTTCATGTCCAATTATCCCTGCAATCAAAACCCCTAAAAACGAAACCTAAACCCTAATCATGGCAAATCTCTGTATGGCTAACAAAAACGCAATTTAATATTATCATTAGCTTGCAAATGTTTCACTGAACAAGAATATGTAAGGCATTCATGCTACAAATGCCAGAATAGTGATATTGAATTTCAAGAAAGTGAGGATATCGTGAGGTGCTTACAGTGTGTGTCTGGGCACGAAAATGCTTGTTTATGATTGGGATAGACTCCTTGAATGTCCAGCAAGTGAATGGTGTGCTTGGAATGGCTTGAAAGCACCTGGAACTGTGAAATCTGATTGCCACTTTTCTTGAGTTTTTGCATGTTTTTCCTCAGCTTCTCACGCCTCCAACCCTTATGTTATTGCTTTGGATTTGTTCTATATGTACTCTTGAGTGAATTAAGGTTACAAGTTTGCACCAAATCCTTACAATTATGAAGATTTGATCCTGGATTCACACTTGTATCAAATCTTTCCAAAACAAGAGAAACTCAATATTTTTGTGTTCAAACAGGCCTTGCACGATTTGATCTCATTGCCAGCTATTCATGGACCTGAAATATGCACAAAATCTCAAGCTTTGATTAGTTTTAATATTTTCATGATTTTATTTTGATTTAATTTGATTTAATTGAAGTAAAAATCAAAATAAATGGCAAAAATAAAATAAAGGCAAGTGGGAAGGATCATGGGTCATGGATCATGTTGTAAACTCAATGCAAGCACAAAAAGTTGGGCCAATTTGACAAAAATTGCAATTTGAGACATATTTGACTTTTGGCAATTTTGCAAAAAAGGTCAACTTCACCAATGCATAACTCCTTCAATTTTGACCCTAGAGATGTGTTCTTTGACTTTATAGAAATATCAAGATGTCCTCTAAGCAAACCTTTTGGTCTCATTTCAATTGAGTCTTCCATGTTCATGTATGAAGCTTTGACAAAAAAGGTGTTTTTGTTGACTTTTCAAAATGACATATAATGTCCAAATTCATAACTTCTTGTGAGTGCATTTTTTGAACATGGGAGCTGAAGATGAATTGTAGGGAATCACATCCTCTTCAAAATTAGATTTGGATGGGTCATTCTTGATAAAGTATGAGAAAGTTATGTTTGGTCAAAGTTGAGTTGACTTTTCTTGCAAAACCCTAATTTAGAAACTTTTGGGTTTTGATGAATTATGAGCAATCCTTGAGGAATAATGATCAACACTTGATAAAATGATGAATAATATTTCAAAATGAGGATGTTGACCAAAAATCTTGATGTTTGACTATATGTGGGCCACAATTGACTTTAACCCTAGCACATTCGATTTTCAGACCTTTCAGCAATTGACTGAGCAAACTTCCTCTGCAAGGCTTGAAACTTGACATGGATGATCTTGAGAATATATTAGGATAATGATGATCATTTGAGACCTTTAGGACTCTCCCATATTAATGCAAATTGAAACCCTAATTTGGGGTAGACTGCCTTAGGAGAGAGTTTGTCGGGTCAACTCTTGGGCTTCCTTGAGCTATTTGAGGACATCACTTGACATGTATTGAGAAATATGGGAGGGAAAATTTTGGGGTACAATAGTGAGCAAGTACCTAAAAGCCCGTGGAAAACCACTGATGGAAAGGATTCTAACACCTTCCCTTTCCATAATCTACCCCTTACTCAAAATCTCGAAAAAGTTATTTTTCTATTCTTTTTACCCTTTCCTTTATTGGATAAAAGAAAAGTCGGTGGCGACTCTTGCTTACCGCGACATTTGCGAACAAAAAACGTAAACCAGTATAAACAGTCGGTTCTGCCACCGTATCAAAGAACTGGCGACTCTACTGGGGATTAACAATAAAGTGGGGTTTACCTTAGGGTCTAGATCATTTCTAATCTGTTTTATTTGTCTATTTTATTGCTTTACTTTTAAGGGTACTACTTGGGTTATTATAGATCCTACACCCGGATCTAGGGAAACCTTTTAGGTAAGTAGCAATAGATCGTGGAAACTGTACGGGGTATATCGGCATGGTTGAAGTGATGGTTAAATTGATGCGACGCTTTGGTTGGTACCGGTAGCCCTTGAGTTAATCAAGGAGAATACAGGGCCTCTATATGGTGTCATGAAACATCAATTGACCTTAGAACCTTTAATTTAACAACTTGGCCATTAGAACATAGTGAGATGGTCGTCTTTGGTGTATTCCCAAAGTCGGCAGATACTCGATACTACACTCATTGAGGTTTGACTCCCGAGTTTTGTTTGGTTGCGAGTCAGTCACCTATAGAAACGAAACTTGTGGGAAAGATCAATGATATTGAGATCCCTTAGAACCGAGTTACTATTTATAGGACATGACATCTGCTCGCAGGAACACTATCCATGTCAACCTTGTGAAAGTACCTCCTCAACTCAAGAACTTAGCATCAAGGATTCCTGAAAGCTCTCCCTTCACTGAAAAACATGGTATACTTCTCAACTTGGTCACTGCAACCCCTGATGAAGAAATGTTAAAGGTTCTTTTTCAGTTCTTTGACCCGTTACATCACTGCTTCACTTTTCCTGATTACCAGTTAGTGCCTACTATGGAGGAGTTTTCTCAGTTATTGGGGGTACCTATCCTTAATCAGCTGCCATTCAACGGTATAGAAAGATACCCAAAGCCTGGAGAGATTGCTCAAGCTCTATCTTTACAACGGTCTGACGTAGTGGAAAATTGGGAAACCAGAAGAAGTGTCCAAGGATTTCCAGCTAAGTTTCTATTTGAGAAAGCTCACTTTTTTTGGGATACCTTGGATTTACAGGATTTTAAAGAAGTGTGGGCCCTTCTCATCTATGGGATGGTACTATTACCTAACACATACCACCTCGTAGATGTGAACACGGTTAAGGTTCTTCTGTCTCATAATTCGGTGCCTACTTTCCTTGGGGATATTATACACTCTTTGTATACTCTCACTCTGAAGAGAAGAGGGACCCTCCTGTGTTGCACTCCTCTATTGGCTAGGTGGTTTATTTCGCACCTACCTCAGTCTGTCTTGAGAAATAAGCAAGGTATGAGATAGTCTCATAGGCTGATGTCCCTTACACATTCGAATATCCATTGGTGTTCTCGATCCTTGGAGAATGTTGCCATCATTGATCGCTGCGAGGAATTCCCTAATGTCCCTATCTTAGGCAATAGGGGAGGAATCACTTATAATGTTTGTTTGGCGTTGCGACAGTTTGGTTATGCTAGAAAGGATGGTCCTTACGACACACTCGTCCAAGGAATCACATTTGACTATGAGAATGATGTTCTGGGTTATCGCAAGAGGTTCATTCGAGCTTGGGGCATGATAAACAAAGTTGATAACAAGACACTAGGGCACAAGAATTCCATCCCTCTTGAGCCTTACCTCAAATGGGCGTGAGCCCATGCTCAATGTCTTATGATGTCTTACCCCGCCACCTGGCTGTGATTATGGAGCCAATTGCTGAGGGAGACACTCCTTACATTGTTCTTCATCCTGACATGCCAACTGATTTTGAGGAGCTACGGAAATCCTAGATCCAACTCAAAGAAGAACAAGATACCTTTGAAACCCAATTTTATGCCAGCGAGAAGAAGGTTTTAGAGCTCACCAGGTTACTTCACGAGGAGAAGAGTATAAATGATTACATTGCACCAAAGAGGATACTTCGGTGGCAAGCTTGAGTCTCTTTTCTTGGAGAGTTATTTTTGCTTTGTTACTTCCTTTGTAAGCCCAAGAGGCATCATAGTAACCGATAAAACTTCTTAATGCAATTAATGTTTATTATCTTTCTATTTAAACAAGTTTAAGTCTTAGAAATCCTTGAAAACATTGCATACATCTATCATACATATCATTGCATAAGTAGGTTTCATAGCAGGTCTTTCATGTTCTCGCTATTTATTTCACCAATGGCTCTCAAACTGGACATCGGAGATCTCCAAACTCAAGAGACCCAGTTCATGGAAATGTTCCTAAACCTATCCAAGGGGCAGGAAGAGTTGAAAGCACTCCTCGCTGAAGTTGAAGAAATGAGAACCCAGATGTTGGGGCAGATGGCTCTTATCCAAAGCCTAGCCCGAGGACAAGAAGAGTTGAGAGCCATTATCAACAAACTTCATCAAGACAGATGCAACCGTGTGAAGCAAACAGCCGAGGTTGAGGACCAATTCATTGAGCAACATCCGAGAAGACAAGAGGTTGGTTTGGTGAAGAGTTAAACTTTCCAAATTTCTACTACATCACGGGTCTAACAATAACCTCGCCAAAAACAAGGGGTTAATCAGAGTAAGCCGGATACACCCAAGAGGTAGTTTACCAAACTCAACATGCCGCTATCTCAAGCTTTACAACACATGTTGAGGATGAATCTGGTTACGTTGATAGGGCCTCATCTGAATCCCAAGACGTCTTCCCCTAACTACAATCCTGATGAAAGGTGTGCATATCACTCCAACATTTCGAGGCATGATACTGGTGATTGTTGGATGTTGAAATATAAAATTCAAAACTTGATTGATGAAGGAGTGCTGGAGTTTACACAAGATGGTCAGGCTGAGTTCTTCTGCCATCCCTCCAAGGCACATCATCTGAAGTGACAAGATCAAATAAGAAGGTTATGAAATAGTTCAACACAGGGTTCCTAGTTGTCACCTCATATCCCCAATGGGTTACTAACGTAGTCCCGGTACCTAAAAAGTAAGGCAAAGTACGGACGTGTGTGGAATACAGAGATTTGAACAGGGAAAGCCAAAAATATAACTTTCCTCTTCCCCACATTGATGTTCTGGTTGACAATACCATACAACACAAGATCTTTTCCTTCATGGACGGTTTCTCTGGTTACAATCAGATCAAGATGGCACCCGAAGACATGGAGAAAACAACCTTCGTCACGCAATGGGGCACTTTCTGCTACAGAGTGATGTCGTTTGGGTTGAAGAACGCTGAGGCAACCTATCAGCGAGCCATGGTAGCTTTGTTTCATGACATGACTCACCATAAGATAGAGGTCTATGTTGATGACATGATAGCAAGTTCTCAAACTGAGGAGGAGCACCTTGATCATCTACAAAAGTTGTTTGATAGGTTGAAGACATACAAGCTGAGGTTAAATCCAAACAAGTGCACCTTCAGGGTAAATTCTAGTAAACTCATAGGTTTCATTTTTAGTGACAAAGGCATTCAGGTAGACCCTGCAAAGGTGAAGGCTATACAAGAGATGCCTGCTCCTTGCACTGAGAAGGAGGTTAGAGGCTTCTTGGGACGCCTAAATTACATTGCCAGATTCATTTCGCATTTAACTGCTACTTGTGAGCCAATCTTCAAACTCCTGAAGAAAGATCAAGTGGTAAAATGGAATGCCGAATGCCATACTGCCTTCGAGAGAATCAAGGAATACCTTCAAGATCCTCCAATTCTAATGCCACCGATTGAAGGAAGACCTTTGATAATGTACTTAACAGTGTTAGATAATTCAATGGGGTGTGTGTTGGGGAAGCATGACGAGTCTGGTCGAGAAGAGCATGCAATATACTACCTTAGCAAAAAGTTTACCGACTGTGAAACAAGATACTCACTGCTCGAGAAAACTTGTTGCGCTTTGGCATGGGCTGATCGCCGACTGAGACAGTATATGTTGACCCACACTACTTTGTTGATATCTAAGATGGATCTGATCAAGTACATCTTCGAGAAGCCTGCTCTCTCCGGAAGAATAGCAAGATGGCAGATGATCCTTACCGAATACGATATCCAATACACGACCCAGAAAGCAATCAAGGGAAGTGTACTGGCTGATCATTTGGCTCATCAGGCTGTGGATGAATACGAGTCCATGAATTTTTAGTTCCCAGACGAGAATATTATGCTAGTGACTGACTATGAAGAACCTGGACCGGATGAAGGACCTGAGGAAGTATCTCGATGGACTATGGTTTTTGATGGAGCCTCCAACGCACTCGGCAATGGCATCGGTGCCATAATCATATCTCTCGAGGGCTGTCATACTCCCTTCACGGCCAGATTATGTTTCAACTATACCAACAACATGGTGGAGTATGAAGCATGTATCATGGGCCTCAATGCTGCTATTGACCTAAGGATCAATTTCTTGAGCGTTTTCGGGGATTCAGCCTTGGTAATAAGCCAAATCAAAGGTGAGTGGGACACGAAGCACCCGATTCTTATCCCTTATAAAGAACATGTGCTGACATTGCTCCCACACTTTGAAGAGGTCGCCTTTGAACATTTTCCACGAGAAGAGAACCAGCTAGCGGACACACTAGCTACTACGTCATCTATGTTCAAGGTCAAGTGGGACAACGAGGCTCCTCAGATCACTATTGAGAGGTTGGATGAACCAACATACTGCTATGAGATTGACACTGAAGAAGTAGTATACAAACCTTGGTTCCATGAATTGAAAAGGTATCTCGAGGCCCAACAATATCCTGAGGGGGAATCTGTTAATGATAAGAAGTTTCTGAGAAGGTTCTCCACAAAGTTCTTCCTCAATAATGGAATCCTCTACAAGTGTAACCATGACTCTACTTTACTTCGGTGCGTAGATAAGAGCGAAGCAAAGAGGATTATGGAAGATTTACACGAAGGTACCTTTGGCACCCACTCTAGTGGACATACCATGGCTAAAAAGATCCTACAGGCAGGACACTATTGGTCCACTATGGAAGCAGACTGTTATCAGCATTCCCGAACTTGTCACAAATGCCAGATCTACACTGATAAAGTATATGTACCTCTGGTTCCCTTGAATGTCTTGATGACTCTCTGGCCCTTTGAAATGTGGGGTATTGACATGATCAGAGAAATTTGACCTAGCGCTTCCAATGGTCATCGTTTCATCTTAGTGGCCATTAATTACTTCATGAAGTGGGTTGAGGCCGCCTCTTTTTCTACTGTTATCAAGAATGTTGTGGTGCGGTTTATCAAGCATAACCTAATTTGTCGGTATGGTGTGCCAGAGAGAATCATCACAGACAATGGTACAAATCTCAACAATACAATGATCACTGAACTCTGTAAACAATTCAAGATCCAGCATCATAATTGTTCCCCTTACCGGCCGAAGATGAATGGCGTTGTGGAGGATGCTAACAAGAATATTAAGAAAATCATATAGAAGATGACAGTGACGTACAAAGACTGGAACAAGACGTTACCATTTACCCTTCATGGTTACCTCACCTTAGCGTGTACGTCAACAGGGGCAACACCTTATTCTCTGGTATATGGTATGAAGGTTGTCCTAACTATTGAGGTCCATATCCCTTCTTTGAGGATCATGAAGGATGCGGGTTTGAACAAAGATGATTAGATCCAGACTCGACTTGATCAACTAAATATGATTGATGAGAAATGGCTTACTGTTGTCCGTCATGGTCAAATGTACCAAAAACGAATGATCAAGGCTTTCAACAAAAAGGTCAGACGTCAAGTATATCAAGTGGGTGATCTGGTAATAAAGCGCATCATATTGCCACAAGGTGATCCCAGGGGAATATGGACTCTCATGTACGAAGGGCCATTTGTAATGAAAAGCATATTTTTCGGTGGAGCCATGATTCTAACCACCATGGATGGTGACGACCTTCCTCACCCTTTGAATGCAGACATAGTGAAAAGATACTACGTGTAAATAAAGACCCGCTAGGTTGACTGGCCTATGAAAAAATAAGGGCATCCCGGCGAACCAAAAGGGTTCGCGAAAAAATTAGGGATAAATAGAAAAAAATATGTACACCCAGCAAGTCGAAAACCTGAAAAGGCGGCTTGGGCAAAAAAGGGTATCCCGGTGGACTGAAAACCCAAAAGGACTGTCCAGGAAAAAGTTAGGGATTTGAAGCATATCATTATGTCCCATTGGATCACCTTGCGATCATGCTTCAGTATCAACTATCAAGCTCAACCGGTACCGATCAATCAAGTCAACTTCAGACAAGTAGCAAAGTGATGAGACGCTCAAGGACATAGGGGCAATAGCAGAATTGAAACTTAATGAGATTGTTACACATAGTTGTTTTCTATTTGTACATTATTTTGTATAGTTTTTATTATCACGGCGGTGTTCTCCTACTAGAACGTCAGTCTCTTTGTACAAAATGCCTATTATAGGCGAACTTCAAAAAATTAGTACAAATCATTCCTTGAAAGTACAAAACTATTTGTTTTACTTTTTCTATTTTGTTTTACAAAAACATCCAATGACTTATTCTTGACATATGCATTTGAATATGATTACTGTTCATAAATAATTGCATAAAAAATAGAAAGACAGTTGCTAATGACTTCAAGGAATGGGGCAAAGTCTAAAACAACAATTTGACGTCCCGACAGTTACTCTTTCCAGCATGGTACAGGGGAAGAGACACTTTGAGACGAAGTCACCGCTACATACGACCATGTAACGTCTATGTTCCCCATAGAGTATAAACAATCAAGTGTTGATCTCTCCTTCCCCGAGCATGAATTACTTCCTACAACAAAATTCCTTCAGAAAGCAAAAATCTGTCTTCCCCAGCCGAGCTTTATAATCTTAAATAGTTTATAAAACCTCCTCCCCTGCAGAGTTTATTTCTCAAAATGCGGAAGCTCATTCCCCAACAGAGGTTATTTCTATAAATCGACAACATCTTCCAACAAAGCATCTCCTCCCTCCACAGAGTTATTCTCAAGCAGAGGAGATCCCCAGCAAAATATCCTCAAACAGAAAGAGGAAATCCCCAGCAAATCATATCCATTCATCATCCTCAGCAAAAATGAAAGATTCGTCTTCCCAATAATCTTCAGTAGTAGTCCAGGATTTACTTTCCCAGACTAAGAAATATCGCAATAGCTTCCCATATTCATACATCATGGCATGCGCATACACATCGCATACAACATGATCTCATTTATTTTGAGACGATCACCATAATTCATTTCATACATCATGACATTGCATACGACTAACTCTTTACCTTTTAAGGGAAAAGATCAAATCTACAAACACCGCTGACTACTTACGTGACCTGGTAGTCTTATCAAAAGCTATGTCTGATAAAGGGCTATTTCAACAAATTCCTCAAAAAGATGTCCTCACAAGGCCTTCTCTGGTTCAGTCAGATCGACACTAAGATCTCTCTGATTCCTATTCCAGTTGAAGATATTCCAAGACTTTTGTCTGGTTCAGTTGAATCGATGCTAAGATTCCTCTGATTTCCATTCCAGTTAAAGTTAATCCAAGACCTTCTTTGGTTCAGTTAGATAGATCCTAAGATCTCTCTGATTTCTATTCTAGTTGAAGATATTCCAAGACTCTTGTCTGGTTCAGTTGAATCGATGCTAAGATTATTATGATTTCCATTCCAGTCAAAGTTAATTAAAGACCTTCTCTGGTTCAGTTAGATTGATCCTAAGATCTCTCTGATTCCTATTCCAATTGAATATATTCTAAGACTTTTGTCTGGTTTAGTTGAATCGATGTTAAGATTCTTATGATTTTCATTCCAGTTAAAGTTAATTAAATACCTTCTCTGGTTCAGTCAGATCGACACTAAGATCTCTCTGATTTCTATTCTAGTTGATGATATTCCAAGACTTTTGTCTAGTTCAGTTGAATTGATCCTAAGATTCTTCTGATTTCCATTCTAGTCAAAGTTAATTAAAGACCTTCTCTGGTTTAGTTAGATTGATCCTAAGATCTCTCTGATTCCTATTACAGTTGAAGATATTCGAGACTTTTGTCTGGTTCAGTTGAATCGATGCTAAGATTATTCTAATTTCCATTCCAGTCAAAGTTAATTAAAGACCTTCTCTGGTTTAGTCAGATCGACACTAATATCTCTCTGATTTCTATTCCAGTTGAAGATATTCCAAGTCTTTTGTCTTGTTCAGTTGAATCGATGCTAAGATTCTTCTGATTTCCATTCCATTCAAAGTTAATTAAAGACCTTCTCTGGTTCAGTTAGATCGATCCTAAGATCTCTTTGATCCCAATTCCAGTTGAAGATATTCTATGACTTTTGTCTAGTTCAGTTGAATCAATGCTAAGATTATTCTGATTTCCATTCCAGTCAAAGTTAATTAAAGACCTTCTCTGGTTCAGTCTGATCGACACTAAGATTTCTCTGATTTCTATTCCAGTTGAAGATATTCCAAGACTTTTGTCCAGTTCAGTTGAATCGATGCTAAGATTCTTCTGATTTCCATTCCATTCAAAGTTAATTAAAGACATTTCTATGGTTCAGTTAAATTGACACTAAGATTTCTCTGATTTCTATTCCAGTTAAAGAAACCATGAATCCCGGAACCTGACCGGATAATAGTCAATCAACAATTCAAGACACTGTGAAACCTGGAATCCAACCAGATAACAGTATAAGACATTGCAAAGCCTGGAATTCGACCAGATAGCAGTTTACTCTATCAATTACTATGAAGCCTGGACTCGACCAGATAGTAGTATACCTCAAGTTCAAGTTGAAGTCTGGATCCGACCAGATAACTGCTTAATTTCTTCAAATTACTGAAGCCTGGATTCCGACCAGATAATAATTTAATCTTATTTCCCTAGTAAGTCAATGTGAAGACTGTAATACGACCGGATAACAGTCATCCTTATTATCCTCAGCAAGTCATTGTGTAGCCTGGAGCCTGACCAGATAGCAATTCCACTCCCGTCTCTTCAATCAAGAGATAACTCCCCAGTAGAGTAATGGACATCTGAAGCTCCCGAACTCTATTTCTCAAGACAAATACCAACATTCCTCAACGGAGTCCTCCTCAACAACAGGAATATGGGTTCCCACAAAGGAGTATCTCACAAAATCAACATTTCTCTGGATGGCATCTCTAAGCCCATCTCTGGCGACTCTCTATCAACATTTCTCTGGATGGAATCTTTAAGCCCATCTCCGACGATCTTCCATCATCTTCTCCAAATGGCATCTATAAGCCCGTTCTCGATATTACCTACACAATCAAGTATCATTTCAAACGAGTGCAAATTTCTAGGCACTCTAGTGTTCAATCATCTTCCACCTTCAGATTACGAAAGGCAGACCAGCCAATCTACATCCTTAGGTCTAAGAAGATCGAACAGGGGAAGTTGTTGTACCCCAAAAGTTTCCCTCCCATTTTCACACAAGACATACCTCTAGAGGTCCCCAACTTGCCCTAGATGACTAAGAATTGACTAGAAAAATTCTCCTCCTAAGGAAATAAACCTCAAACTAGGGTTTCAATTTTAAGCAAGATGTGGGAGTTCCAAGGACCCCAAATGTTCTCCATTGTCCCAACATGTCCTCAAGATCATCCATGACAAATTTCATGCATTGAACAACAAGTTTGCTCAGTCAAGTTCTCAAATGCCTGAAAATCAATTGTACTAGGTCAAAAGTCAACTGTGGCCCAAATACAGTCAAACTTCAATATTTTTTGTCAACATCAACATTTTGAAGTAATATCCATAATTTGATCAAGGTTTGATCATGATTCCTCAAGAAATGCTCCTAACTCATCAAAAGTCAAAAATGGCAAATTAGGGTTTCTATAAGAAAAGTCAACCAAACTTTGACAAAGCATAACTTTCTCATACTTTATTAGAAAGTTTTCCACCAAGGCTAATTTTGAAGATAGTCCAATTCCTTACAACTTCTCTTCATCCCTCAAGTTCCAGACTTGCACCATTCGAAAGATACAAGTTCATACATTATAGGTCCTTTAAAAAAGTCAACAAAAACACCTTTTGGGTCAAAGCTCCTTACATGAACATGGAAGATCCAATTGAGATGAAACCGAAAATGTTGTTTATAGGACATCCTAAGATCTCTAAAAAGTCCAATAACACTCTCTTAGGTTTAAAATTGAGAGAGATAAGGATTGCACAAGTTGGGCAATTTTCAAGAAGTGCATTAAATCTCAATTGGGCAAAATTGTATTTTTGAGCTATTGGGCTCAATTTTTAGAGTCCAAACGTGTTCATGATGCATCTTAGGATCACTAAACATGTCCATGCATTATTTTCTCTTTTTATTTTTATTTATTTTGATTTTATTCAAATAAATTCAAAATAAATTAAATAATTAATAAATAAATGCAAGAATGTGTAAGATATAGAATGCACAAATCTTTTTTAAACCAAGGAGATCCTGGCCAGCTATTAAAACCGTGTGGATTGAATAAGGAAGTGGATCTCTTATTTTGGGAAAGATTTGAATCAAAATATTTATTTTTTAAAAGAGCATCAAGGCATGGATATTGTGATACAAATATAAACCTAATGGGATTTACTATATGTACACAATAACCCTAGGTCAAGAGAAGACACGCAACAGCCACCAAAGAAGCATACCAAAAGTGCAATATTTCACAAAAATCGTGAAAGTGAAAAGCATCAATTCTAGCGCTTGTTGATCAAAACAAAAGAGCCTATCACCTTCTTGAAGTTGCTAGGGTTTGATACTAGTCCTTACACATCGTGAATCAACCCCAAAACCCCTCCTTGCACAAGTTTCGGTTGGTAAGTGGTAGGTTTTGATTTTCACGTTTCAAAGCAATTTCAATCAGTGTAAGCATTCTAGCATAATTCTTATACATCATTATAAGTGTTCTAACGTTTTACATGGAAGCTTTAGTGCAGAAACAACCTCGTGCCATTGTTAGGGCATGAAGCTTTTGAAGCTTCGTATGTCACGATACAGGCCCCTTCAGAGAAAACCAACCATGCCATCGTGTTCGCAAGGGTCCAATTAGGCTAGTAGGATTATTTTCATGTTCATTTTCATAAGATTTTGCAGGTTTGATTTTTGGGGCAACCGGAAGGGATGACCGGAGCCACCACCCTCGGTAGCTTGACCGGCGTTGATGCTGGCATGGATAAAAGGGAGGAAACAATTGGTTCATTTAATTTCCAAGGGCCCCTACTTACTGGCGCGTGTTTGATGACTCATCCATGGCCTTGATTTCCTTTATAATATTATTTTGTGATTACATGTATGAATGAACAGATTGGCGTGATGGTAGAAGGAACGCTTGGCAAAGGGAGAGACCTGGGTTCGATTCCCAGGTCTTGAATGTTATATTTTTCTAACCAATTTCTTGCAGATCCAGTATGTTACACCCCTAGGCGCGTATCATAGACCCTCAGATCCAGCCATTGGATCATTCATACTTCAGATCCAGCGCCCAATGATGCGTCCTCATGGTGGACCTCCAAAGCATTGCTTCCCACCAGATCCCATACAGTTGCACTGGGCCAAGGCAATATGGGCTTCAAATTTCAATAGCATCACCCATCCAATTGGGTTTCTCACCCCCCCCCCCCCCTCAAGCTTGTTTCTCAATTCCTTTATTCCTTTTATTTAGTTTATGTTTTTTAGTTTATTCTTTTTTAAAAATCATAAAAATCAGAAAATCACAAAAAATAATAGACTTAGGTTTTTCTAATTAAAATTAATTTTTGATAAATAAATAAATTTGATTTAATTATTTTTACCTATTTCATCAATTAAAGTTAATTAGAGAATTACGTTAAAAGTCAAATATTTTTTCATAAAATACAAAAAAAAACATTTTTAATGAGCCATTAGATTTTTAGGGTTTAGAACTTTTCCCGTCTTAATTTGTGCGTGTCATTACTATTTTCATACGATTATTTTTTATCATTTATGTAATTGCGCCCGGTTGTAATAGCTAAATAAGGGTTTTTATTTCCGCACTTTACTTTTCGTCCATTATTTATGTATCTACACCAAAGCCCTATAATAACGTAGGAATTTTTATTTCTCGCTTTATGTTTTCTTACGTGCTTGTATATAATTGTTAGTAACTTAGGCGTGTATGACAAGATTAATCAATTAATAATTAAGTCATTAACCTCAAGATAAATAACTGAAAAAACACATTGTTGCACACTTGCACACTGTTGTACCCCAATTTTTTCCCCTAAGATCCCTTCATCATACCATATTGTTTCAATCACAATAGGGCTTTTGGTTTTTCTCCTTATCTTTATCTTTTCTCTTTTGAGGAGTTACCAAGCATCTTGACTTGTTTTCTTTTGTGATCATGAATATGTTTCTTTGATTTTCTCTCTAGTTAATAAAATGCAATGTTGGTTTGTCTTACTTGTTAATAACGTAGGTAAAGGCAATGAGGTTTAGCAAGTGCTTCATGGGTTCATGAGTTTATTTCCATGCCCTAGTCAATAGCTTGAGAAATTCAAACTTCACTATTGGAATGATTTTGGAAGAAATGGCATGACAAGGTTTATTTTGGTTCAACATATCTCTAAGTTATCAAAATAGATTCAAAAGTACAAAGGGTTGAAAGAAGAAGTTGTCATGATTGGACAAGGTGTTGTTCCTATTGGTCACAAGAGCACATTTCTCTCTAATTTCAAGATATGGAACTGGTTTTGGTGGCTATGAGTCCTTATCATCATCCTCAACACCTTCTATTCACAAAGTAAGAATATTGGCACAAGAAGCTTGTTCAAACTTGTCAAAATTCCTCAAAGCATTCTCTTGATCTAGAGGCTAGGGTTTTGAACTTCAAAGGAGCATATCTTTCTCATCTTTTAGTATTTTTGAGTGATTCCAAATACATATTTCTATTCAAAGAGTTACCAACAAATAACTTCAAAGGTTCCAAGGAGTTTTCTTGTGGAAGGAACTTGGTGAAGAAGAAAGATTACAAGTCATCTAGATGAATCCCCAATTTTCCATATGTGACTTCAAATGGTCATAACATGGTAAATTTTTATCACCTTGAGCCCATTCATTTTCCATGATGATCTTAAGGATGTGTACTTCATGCCTTCTTTTATGTGCAAATTAAGAAAATGGACGGAAGTTTCCTTAAGAATGCAAAAGATTATAGGTCATTTCATGATTTTTTGCCAACTTCAACAAGTCATAACTTGCTCAATTTTTGGAGATTTTGGGTAGTTCAAATTGAAAAATGTCATTCAAGAGATCTACTTCATTCCATATTTTTTGGTCAAGAGCAAATTCTAGGTGGAAGGTCATGTTTGGATACAAAAGATTATATGCAATTTTTAAAGAAGAAGTTGAAATATTTCTAAGTACGGAAAGTCAACTCTTTTTCTTCAACTTTGACTCCATGTAACTTTCAGCTCAAGCATCCATTTGATTCCATTCTTTTTCCATTGCAAAGCTTGTAACCTCATCTTTCCAAAGCATCAAGAATTATGCCCTAAGACCTCTTGAGTTGGAAATGCCATGGATTTGAATTTGGTAGTTTGAAACTGAATTTTTCACAAAGTCAAGATTTTGAAATCTTTGTTTTGGCTTCTAATCACAATATTTCCACGCGTTTTTGTTTTTAATCATGTTTAGCAACTTGCCATAAGTGATTAGCATCATGAAACACACGATTTGGCTGAGTTTTGATCAAGTTTGAGTCACACTTTCTTCATGATGCAAACCCACACGAATTCCCTCCAAAATGCATCATTCACCCTTCCTTTTGATCCCTTTTGCTTCCCTATAAATAGAGGGTCATTCCTCATCCATTTTCCCAAGCTTAGATAGCCATAATCACCCTGCCAAACTTGTTTCACAACTCAGAATTCAGCAACTTCGAAATCCATTCTCAAGCCTTTTTCAATCCATTTTCCCTCAATTCACCTTCCTTGATCTTCCCTGAAGCTAACGATATAATTACATTCAAGAATCATGCCCTATATTGTTCCATAGAAGTACAGTTTTAGAGCTCTGCAACTCAATTTCAATAGGTAGATTCCTTCATCAATTCTTCAAAACTCTGATATCACTGTGTTGCTCTCATTGCCCTAGTTCTAGTCGCAACACTTACATTTCACTGGAAATACGTTTTGACCATGAAGTTTCAATTCCCTTTTCAAAAAATTCCTTCCAAATTGCTTGAGCTACACTTTAAATAAATTTGGCGCGAGGGTGTGTTTTCTTTCGTCTTGAAGAGACAAAGCGATTGGCATAGGTCAGAGCTTCTGATTTTACAGTTTGAGAGACATGGAAATCACGTTGGCTGGAGGTTGAAGATGACCTACGTGTCATCTTCCAACCAATGATGGCGTATCATTTGTATTTTTCAAAAATCTAATTTATATTTGATTTTGTATATTATTCACTAATGACCATGATATGCACAGCGTGCCAGATCCCTTGGATTTGATTACTAACTCGTTTTGACTCTCATCCAATGGTCCACATATTTTACTTTTATTTTCTTTTTCTGATTTTTATATTTTAATTGTTTTAAATTTCAAAAAATCATAGAAAATTCATTTTTAGTCTAAAAAATCTAAAAAAATAATGAAAAATATTTTTGATTATTCTCTTTCTGATTTTTATTTTTTCACAATTTAATTTTGTGTTTTGGTAGTTTTATAAATTTTACACTTATTTGATTTGTTTAAAATGTTTAAAAATACTTTTATACATTTTTAAATTCTGAAAAAATTATAGAATGATCCAATGATATTGTGACAAATATTGGTGACCTTATTTGATTTTTGTTTCTGACTTTACTTTTTTTTACTATTTTTGTTTATTTTACCCATTTATTTTAATTTTAAAAATAGTTTCTGACTTTTAAAAATTACCAAAATTTTTATAAAAATATTTGGATCCATTTCTGATTTTTTTATGGCCTTATTTTTCATTTCTTGATTAATTTGAACATAATTGATATTTTCTTCATTATTTTCTGGCTGTCTTGGATTGATTTTTTGATCATGAATTTATTAACATCATTGGATCTTGGGTGTTGAGTTCAACTCCACCAAAATGGATGAATGATTTTAATAATAGCTTGATTAAATTTTTAATTCAAAAGTGGTTTATTCATCTTTTTGCCCTAATCCCTTTGATCTCATCCCCTTCTCATTGCACTAAATGTTGTTGGAGCATGATCTCTATATCATGTCTCAAAACAAATGGTGCATAGATTGCTATTGACCGGCCTCAAAATAGGTGCGAATTCTATATAAGTCCACTTACGATTGCTTAACATAGCGCTAAATTTTGTCCCGATTCAAATAAATGATCATTCGTGGCCCCAACTTATGATTGCAAGCCCAAGTATGTTAATTTGATCTCTTTGATCCAATCACCTTGAGATTCATTATGTGGAGGCTTTGGTTCTACCAATCCTCTAAGGATCTACAACACCTTTGGTCAACGCGGATCACTTAAACATCGTTCACCATTAAATGGTACGTTTGAGAATTCCAAATGGTTGATATACTTGACAAAAAGTAAATGCAACTTGTTGTGTGGAGGCTTTGGTTCTACCAATCCTCTAATGAGTTCCAAATGCAAGTTTTAAGATGGTCATCCAACTAACCACTGATTATTGACTTGTTTATCTTATACTTTTATTCTTTTTATGCTTTATGTACTATTTATTTTTTAGCATTTTTATTTCATGCCATTTTCATCTTTGCTCATTTGTGCATTTATTTTTCTTGTCATTTTTTACTTTGCTCACTTGAGCTTTTCTTTTCTTTTCTTAAGATACTTAATAACCAACATAAACCCTAAAAAACTCTTAATGGTGCTTGGAATATTTGGTTATTATCCTTGGCATTATGGAGCATGGGACTATTTCTTGGACTTAGGATTAGAAACCTTGGCCTATCTTGGAGACCTTGTGATCTTATCTGATTATTTTGTCTGGAGTTCTTGAGGATTACCTCAATAAATTGGGTTGCTTATTTGTTTTTGTGTGCATGTTTTTGTGATTACATTCTTTGTTTGTAATCTGGAATTCACCCGTATACAGCCGTTACTCTGCCCAATTTTTGTGAAGACTTAATACACTTGAAGAGGTCTAGTATCTTTGCCTGCTTGGTTTCAATCCAAAGAATGGGAATTCTATCTTGGCTCATAATGCCAAGCTTTGGATTCTTGTTGGTTAGATGGATCTTATCCTTAGCTTTTACCTTATGCTTTAGGATAGTCTCTTCTTCTCCTCCCATCTTCTTTAATTTCAAAAATATTCTCCCCCCTTTTTAAACTCTTGTTTTGAAACTTAAACACTTTCAAAATAAACTTGGACTTAGGTCTATGCATTTTCAAAATCTTTTCATAAATAAACCACAATCAATTTAATAATACTTTGACATTTTTTTGTGAGAAGACTAAAGTCAATCAATCTCATTTTAAACCATTTTGCCACTTTGGTTTTTATCTTTAAACTTTTCTCAAAAGGTTAGACTCTTGTCAATCCTTGTAGTGGTCCAAACAACTATACTTCTACAATATGAAGTGAAGTGAGATATTTTCCACTTTGGTTGTTGAGTGAGGCATTGTTGATTTTAAAATCCAAGCCATATCCTCCACTTTGAGATGATGCAAATTCTCCTTTCTCCTGATTGTGGGTAGTAAGTACGTTATCCACACGGACAATGACGACGATGTCTTATCTCTTAAAATCAACCAACACACTTGTGTTTCAAATTTTAAAAAGAGGAACTATGTGTACCATGATCCACTATTGCATGAAAGGTGGTACGTAGGCACTAAAGGTTCACAACCGCGGCGGGTGCAAAAATCATAAAAATATACTTCTTTTCTCACCTCCACCATCCATTTTATATATAACACATTTTTATAGCCAAAATATACAGATTTTACAAAGAAGTTCCTGCAGAGTACCGTAGATGTTTAGGGTGCTAATACCTTCCCTTTACATAACCAAACCCCTTACCTTGAATCTTTCCCACTGTTTTGTGTTATTCGCTCTTTTCACATTCCTTTGGAAACAATAAAGCGCGGTGGCGATTTTTATTTTGATTTGTATAAAGTCTAATCAATCCAATGGCTTAGTCTTGAACATTTCTACCGCTACAGAAAAATGGCGACTTCACTGGGGAAAGATTGACCTCTTGCTGGTCCATTCCTAAGTGGGTTGAGCCTATCTTTGTTTATATCTGTATATGTGCTATTGTTGTTTATGTGTTATATTTTTTATATATGTTTGTTTGGATTCTCCTAGTTTTTAGGGTGCTTGGTGATTACTCATAAGTCCTATACCCGGACTTGGTAAAACTTTAAAATAGGACGGGCGGTATATTCATGTTAACTTTGAGGGAGTAATCCCAAAAAAGGAGGCATGAGATCCCCCACTCAGTGGAGGCCCCTTTGATTGTAGTGTCGTTTACCGAGTAATCGGGAAGATGTACTGCTTTTGACCTAGGAGCCTGCTGAAACTGAGGACCGTAAAATACCAAACCCATCTCGGCCTTTTAGGTGTAGTGCGAAAGATATGACAGAGTAATCCGGAAATAGTTGTCACACGAGACTACGCTCAAATGAGTCTTTCTTGAGAATATTACTAATTACCGAGTTAATCGGGAAGTTAGTAATATCCTAAGGAAGGATGTAGACTCTGGGAACCTCTAGAACCTTGTTCGGTAGGTGATAACTTTTTAGACCAACACATTATGGGTAGTACCTTCGACCTCATGCTCGTGACGTTGAACCTATGAACCCTATATGTGTGATCTTGTGTGTGATTGTTGCATCATGCATCCATGCACTCATAAGCATCTTTTGAAGAAAACAATATTTCAAGGGATTTAAAGGTTGACTATTTGTGAATATCTCAGGTACTTTTAACCATGGATTCTGGAAAGAGAAACACCGGGAAATACAATTTCAAGGATCTCAAGATAGATGATTTGGTCAGTCTAATTCCAGAGTTCGAGTGTTCTGCAGACTTTTGGAAGAAGTATGGATCCATTATTACTCTCATGAAGCTGAAGATAAAGGAGGGTATTCTCTCGACCTTGGTCCAATTCTATGATCTGATGTATCATTGCTTTACTTTTCCCGATTATCAGTTTATTCCTACACTGGAGGAGTGTTCTTATATATTGGATTTACCTATTACCGATTGTGTTCCTTTTACTGGTTTGGAGGGTGAGCCAAAACCACATGAGATTGCTATTTTGATTCATCTGGGGAAGTCTGAGGTGGAATCCCATATGACTAGTAAAGGAGGGATTAGAGGATTACCATCTCAGTTCTTATTGAAAAAGCTCGTTACTTTTCCATAATGAAGAGTACGGTTGCTTTTGAGGCCATCTTTGTTCTGCTTTCTTATGTATTTTTCTTATTTCCTAATGTGGACAAGTTTGTCGACATTAACGCTATCAGGATTTTCATGATTGGAAACCCAATTCCTACACTATTGGGTGATGCTTATTACTCTGTTCATCTTCAGAGTTCTTATCATGGGGGAATGATTATCTGTTGCACGCCTCTGTTGTACCGATGGTTCATCTCTCATATGCCTCAGTCTGATGCTTTTTGGGATGTCAACAAGGAACCCCGTTGGGCTCCTAAGATCATGGCACTTACTCACTCGGATATTGATTGGTATCATCGAGCTTACCAGGATGTGGAGATTATTGACAGTTGTGGTAGTTTCCCCAATGTACCTCTTCTTGGTACAAAGGGAGGAATTAACTATAACCCTGTTCTTGCACGGAGACAGCTTGGTTATCCGATGAGGGATAAACGGAATAGTATTCATTTAAGTAGTTTCTTTCTAAAGGAAGGAGAAGACCATAGGGAAGCTAGGGAGCAGATTGCGAAGGCCTGGCGTCACATTCATAAAAATAGTAGGAAGGATTTGGGACCTAGGGGTGTTATTTCTTTGGAGCCATATCTTCAGTGGGTCCGATCGAGAGCCATTCAGTTAAAGATGTCATATACTCGGGAGACACCCATGCCTGATATATTTGTAAAGACCACTCCTCCATTATTAGATGATCTAGAAGAGCTACAACTTGCTTTGGTCAGGATGCAATAGGAAATGGATGCTTGAAAGAACAAGTTCTAGACTTTAGAGAGTTCCTATAGAGCAGACCTGAAGGAGAAAGACGATTTGATCGAGATCCTCGAGATTCGAGTGGTGGAGTCTATGGAGAGGCAAGGGGATTTATTTTCCCCTAAGCCTCAAACAGGTGCTGATTACTCATTTCCTGATCCAGATGATTGGAAGGAGGTTGCCATCAGACATGTGGAAGATTACCAGAGGTTGAGGGCTCAGATTGCGAGGCTCACAGGGAAGCGCCAGCGTACAGATTGATCTCTATCAGTTCATTCTCTTAGGATTTTTAGATTGTATTTTCATCTTGTACTGGGGATCATTTGAAACTTGTAATCCATTTTGAAGTTATTATAATAAAAAAATATAAGTATTTCAAATGCGTTATTACTTTGATGTTTGCGATATGTCTATAAATGTTAAATCCCTTGAAATATTAAATGCTAAAGTAAAATATAATCATATGCATTACATATCGTGCATCATATTGCACATATTTCTTGCATTTATTATGCATATCTAGGTGCCTTACCCAGCTTTTTACTTCATTCAGCAAGTTGACTCATCACTACAACACTCGGGCTAACTTCAAAAAGAAAATGGACAACTTGGAACAGGAGAATCGCGAGCTACACGAAGAAGTTTCTGCTTTGAAGGCTGGCTTGGCCAACTTTACTACTCTGATGGAAGCTCTGGTGGTTTCTCAGAATCAGCCACCGAGTGTTCAACCTCAACCAACAAGGGAAAATGCTGAAGTTCCTATTGTTCCCGTATCTGCTACTCTAGCTGTTATTCAAAACCGTATGCCTCCGGGTTATCCGTGGGGAATTCCATAGAATTTTGCACCTGAAGGTTTCAATCTGGGCCCTCAAGATGCTCCAGTGACTCATACTGTTGTTACTCCAGCACCTCATGTGGTGCATATTGTTCCTGCTGCACCTCATTCGGTGAATTTGGTTCCATTTGTTAATGAATATATGTGTCGTCCTTTCCCTCCGCCGAGTGAAGACTTGGGTCTTTATGACAGAATGGATGATTTCCAAGAGCAGTTTGATAGAATGCAAAGAGAGATGAAGGCTCTTAGGGGGAAAGAGCTATTTGGGAAGAATGTGAATGAGTTGTGTTTGGTTCCGAATGTTAAAGTGCCTGCTAAGTTCAAGGTCCCGGAGTTTGATAAGTACAAGGGAAACACTTGCCCTCGTGCTTACTTGGTGATGTACATGAGGAGAATTTCTACCCACACCGATGATCAGCGTCTGCTAATTCACTTTTTCCAGGATAGTCTGACCGACGCAGCGCTGAAATGGTACATGAGTTTAGACAGCGCCAACATCCATACTTTTAATGATTTGGGAGAAGAATTCATAAAACAATACAAGTACAACATGGACATGGCGCCCGACCATGAGCAACTTAGGGTCATGGTTCAGAAAGACAAAGAATCGTTCAAAGAATATGCGTAGAGATGGCGCGAAGAGGCTGCACAAGTGATTCCTCCCATGGAGGAGAAGGAAATGAATAAAAAAATTTTGAAGACGCTAGGCGTTTTCTACTACGAAATAATGGTAGCAAGTGCCCCAAGTGATTTTACAGAGATGGTAGGAATGGGTGTCCTCCTAGAAGAGGCAGTAAGAGAAGGTCGTTTGACAAAGGGTGAAGGATCCTGAGGTGTGAAAAAGCCAACTTATGGGTTTACAATGAAGAAAGATGGGGATACAAATGATGTCATACAAGAGAGGAGTGTGAACGCCCCTAGAAGGAATTATCAGTGTCACCAGGAAGTTGCCTCAGTTACTCATGTTATGAATGCCGCTCCGACTACCGTTTCTTATCAAAGACAGTCCCAGCAGGGGAACCAAGGGAATAATCAGAGAAGGGAGAACTATGACCCTATTCCCATGAGCTATACAGAGCTACTACCAGCGCTAATTCAAAAGAAGTTGGTCCAGACACGACCACCTCCCGCCGTACCATCACCATTGCCTTGGTATTACAAAGTAGACCAGACGTGTGCCTTTCATCAGGGAGCACCAGGGCATAGTGTTGAAAATTGTTATCCTTTGAGGACTGAAGTGTAAAGGTTGGTGAAGTCTGGAATTCTATCTTTCAAAGACATGAGCCCTAATGTGAAAGACAATCCTATACCCAAGCACGGTGGGGTGAATGCTGTAAATATGGTGGCCGGTTGTCCAGGTGACTTCTGGATTTTTGATATTAATCTGGTTACAAGAGATTTGGTGAAGATGCATGCAGACCTCTGTGAATTCAGTTATTATACGCATGACCATGCCGGTTGTGCTGTTTGCAGTACATACATACAGGGTTGCGAGAAGATAAAGGCTGATTTACAAGAGATGATGGATGAAGGTTTAATCCATATAATCAGGCCTAAGGCAGAATATGGGGAGGAAGTGAATATGGTTTCTGGATGTCCGTGTGAATTCAGAATTTTTGATATGGAGCATTTGAATGAGGATCTCGTGCAGTTGCATGCTACCTTATATCGTACTGCTGGTCAGGTGGAACACCAATATGGATCTTGCATAGTTTGTTGTCGAAACCCCCAAGGATGTTCTATTGTGAGAGAGGGTGTTAAATTGCTATTAGACAATGGAACTATCAAGATCACAGGTCAGAGAGATGATTATCACGAGATTGACATGGTTGAAGTTTGTTTGATGGAAGAAGAGTCAGAGGAAGAGTATGCCTTCGCGAATGAGTATTTCTCTTCAGACGAAGATTTGTTTACCGGAAATGACCTTTTGATGGCTGATTGTGTTGAGGAAGGGGTAAACGTCATTGTACGTTGTTTTGGTGCACACGCTCATCTTGAGGTGGAGTACCATAGCAAACCAGCTGTTACCCCATTGGTAATTAGTCTGCCAGGTCCTGTTCCCTATAAATCAGATAAGGCTGTGCCTTACAAATAGAACGCTATGATCTTAGAAGATGGGGTGGAAGTTCCCATCCACCCAATGCCAGATGTTGGAAATATAGCTGATAATAGCAGGGTGAGTCGTAGTGGTCGTGTGTTTGCGCCGGTTGTACGAAGAGATGTTGTTGCTGGAAAGAAAATTGCTGAGAACGATGAGCCTAAGAAGGCTACGAGAGAGACCAGCGGAGCCACATTAGAGTAAGAAGTGGATGATATCTTGAAAATAATTAAAATGAGCGACTATAGAATTGTAGATCATCTATTGTAGACTCCTTCAAAGATATCCATCCTAGCTTTATTGATGAATTCCTCCGCTCATATAGAATCACTAATGAGAGTACTAGACCAAGCTTTTATGGAGAATGACATGCCGTTAGATAAATTCAGCAGCTTAATTAGAAATATTACATCATGTAACAACTTGAGTTTCTGCGATGATGAGTTACCAGATGAAGGGGGAATCATAACCTGGCCCTCCCCTTATCTATGAACTGCAAGAATGACTCTCTATCCAATGTGCTAATTGATAACGGATCCGCGTTGAATGTTATACTGAGGAGTACCCTCATGAAGTTAAAGTATAAGGGAAAACCTATGCGCCCGAGTGGCATCATTATGAAGGCTTTTGATGGGTCGAGGAAATCTGTCATCGGTGAAGTGGACTTGCCCATCCATATAGGACCACACTTGTTCTTGATAACCTTACAGGTCATGGACATTATTCCCGCATATAGTTGTTTGTTAGGACGACCATGGATACATGAAGAAGGGTTTGTCACTTCAACTCTGCATCGGAAGCTAAAATTTGTGCGTGAAGGAAAGGTAGTGATCATAAATAGGGAGAAGGCGTTGTTGATATCCCATCTATCCTCTTTCAGTATTGTAGAAGCGGATAAGGCTGCTGTTGGAACCCAGTTCAAATCCTTGTCCATTGACAACATACAGAGGAATGAGAATTATGTGGTTTCTCTGAAGGACGCGCGGCAGGTTGTGCGCAATGGTCATAATGCAGTTTGGGGATGACTTGTGGATCCACACGTGAATAAAAATAAAGTTGGCTTGGGTTTCTCTTTGAGGAATGGCAAAGGAGAAAATTTGAAGTCAAAGTCTTCTGTGAACAGTTATCATAATGTTTTCCGCAGTGGAGGCTACCTCCATCCAATTGGTTCTGGAATTAATGTTATTGAAGAGGATGAAGTAGAGCAGGAAGTACTGAATTATGTGATGCATGGAGTCTAAGTTCAGAACTTGGTCACCATTGATGTTCCTTCTTGCATACATGTTTCAAAGTAATTTGTTTTGTTAATATGTTTCTTTCTTTTGAAAAGCTTTCACTCTGCCCAAGGTGGAAGTATTAATGTTGTAGGGCTTATCTGTTTGCTATAACTTTTAAGATCATTAATAAAAGTTGTTTTTGCTTCCAAATTATGTCTTTTATTTTATGATTTTTTCTTGGGAATTGGTAATAAAAAAAAACCTTTCAAAATAAATAATAACTGAAAATTAATCTGCATGATCACTTGTTATATGTGTCAGTTTCTAAAAGCAATCATAAATCATATGTGCAGATTAATTAAAAAACCCGTTGAATACAATGACTCTGCACCCTCTCCCAACTTTGATTGTCCTGTGTTTGGGGATGAAGAAGAAGATTATGATGAGATTCTAGAAGAGGTCTCACGGTTGCTTGAGCACGAGGAAAATACTATTCATCCATATAAAGAGCCTTTAGAAGTGATTAATTTGGGTTCAGAAGAAGATCTGAAGGAAGTCAAGATTGGAGCATCGTTGCATCCTAATGTAAAGAGCGGGTTGATTGAGCTGTTGAAAGAGTATGTGGATATTTTTTCTTGGTCTTATCAAGATATGCCTGGTCTAGATACAGACATTATCGAGCATCGTTTGCTGTTGAAGCCAGAGTGTCCGCCAGTTAAACAAAAGTTGAGAAGAACCCACCTGAATATGGCAGTAAAGATTAAAGAGGAGGTTCTAAAGCAGATTAATGCTGGTTTTCTTGTAACGTCAGTGTATCCTCAATGGATTGCCAATATTGTCCCAGTACCGAAAAAAGACGGAAAAGTCTGCATGTGCGTAGATTATAGAGATCCAAATAAAGCTAGTCCAAAAGATGATTTTCCATTGCCTCACATCGACATGTTAGTGGATAGCACAACAAAATTCAAAGTATTCTCATTCATGGACGGATTTTCCGGGTATAATTAAATAAGAATGGCTCCAAAGGACATGGAAAAAAACAACGTTTATCACACCCTGGGGAACATTCTGTTACAGAGTGATGTCCTTCGGGTTGAAGAATGTTGGTGCAACGTACTAGAGGGCTATGACGACCCTATTCCATGATCTGATGCACAGATAAATTGAAGTATATGTTGATGATATGATTGCCAAATCCCAAACTGAAGAAGGGCATATAGAAGATTTGATAAAGTTGTTTCAACATTTGAGGAAGTATCGTCTCCGCTTGAATCCAAATAAATGCACTTTCGGAGTTTGATCCGGGAAATTGTTGGGTTTTATTGTTAGCCAGAAAGGAATTGAAGTTGACCCTGATAAAGTCAAAACAATTCAAGAAATGCCAGCACCAAGAACTGAAAATCAAGTCAGGGGTTTCCTCAGGCATTTGAATTATATCTCCAGATTTATTTCCCACATGACTGCAACGTGTGAACCGATCTTTAAGTTGTTAAAGAAAGATCAAGGTTGTGTGTGGATGAATGACTGCCAAAGAATATCTGCTTGAACCTCCTATCTTGCTCCCTCACATAGATGGAAGACCGTTGATTATGTATCTAATAGTGTTGGATAAATCCATGGGTTGTATTCTGGGACAACAGGATGAAACAGGAAAGAAAGCGTTCGCCATTTATTATCTCAGCAAAAAGTTCACTGATTGTGAGTCGCGGTATTCCATGCTAGAAAATTTTTTTTGTGCTTTGGCCTGGGCGGCAAAGCATTCGCGGCAGTATATGTTGAATCATACCACTTGGTTAATCTCCAAAATGGATCCAATCAATTATATTTTTGAGAAGCCTACTCTTACTTGGAGAATTGCCTGCTTGCAGATGTTGTTATCTGAATACGATATCGAATACCGCTCTCAAAAGGCTATTAAAAGTAGTGTGTTGGCATATTACCTTGCTCACCAGCCGGTGGAGGATCATCAGTCTGCAGAATATGAATTCACCGATGAGGATGTGATGTTCCTGAAAGTGAAAGATTATGTTGAACCATTTCCTGAGGAGGACCCCGACCTTGAATCTCGTTGGAGTAAGATATTTGATGGAGTTGTGAATGCTTATGGTAAAGGAATTGGTGATGTGATTGTTACTCCTCATGGATCACATATTCCTTTTACCGCAAGGTTAACATTTTATTGCACTAATAATATGGCAGAATATGAGGCTTGCATCATGGGTCTTGAGGAAGCTATTGATCTCATAATCAAAATTCTAGATGTGTATGGCGATTCATCTTTGGTAATAAATTAGATTAAAGGAGAATGGGATTCTCGTCACCCTGGCTTGATCCCTTACAAAGATTATTCTAGAAGATTATTACCCTTCTTCAATAAATTTGAATTCCATCACATCCCTAGAGATGAAAATCAAATGGCGGATGCTCTGGCAACTCTAGCTTCCATGTATCAAGTGAATACTTGGAATGATATACCCCAAATTACAATTCAACGACTAGATAGGCCCGCTCATGTGTTTATGACAGAGGAGGTAGCAGATGAAAAACCTTGGTATTATGATATCAAGCATTTTCTTCAGACTCAGGAATACCCGATTGGTGCGTCGAGGAAAGATAGAAAGACACTGAGAAGATTGGCAGGCAGTTTCTTCCTCAGTGAAAATGTGTTATACAAGAGAAATTATGACATGGTCCTGCTCGGATGCATGGATAGACACGAAGCGGACACGTTGATGCATGAGATTCATGAAGGTTCATTTGGCACTCATGCTAATGGACATTCGATGGCTAAAAAGATGCTAATGGCAGGTTATTATTGGTTGACAATGGAATCTGACTGTTACAAATTTTCAAAGAAGTGCCATAAATTCCAGGTTTATGCAGATAAGGTTCATGTGCCTCCGACACTTCTCAATGTGATTTCCTCCCCATGGCCTTTCTCTATGTGGGGTATCGACATGATTGGGATGATAGAACCTAAAGCTTCTAATGGACACTGTTTCATCTTGGTAGCAATTGACTATTTCACAAAATGGGTGGAGGCTGCTTCATATGCCAATGTTACCAAACAAGTGGTTGTGCGTTTCATCAAAAACAATCTTATATGCCGGTATGGTGTGCCGAGCAGAATCATCACTGATAATTGCTCGAATCTGAACAACAAGATGATGACAGAACTTTGCGAAGAATTCAAGATTGTCCATCACAATTCATCTCCATACAGGTCAAAGATGAATGGGGTTGTTGAAGTTCCTAATAAGAATATCAAGAAAATTGTCCAGAAAATGGTTGTTACTTATAAGGATTGGCATGAAATGCTCCCTTTTGCTCTACATGGATATCGAACATCTGTTCGCACTTCAACGGGAGCAACCCCGTTCTCCTTAGTGTATGGAATGGAAGCTGTACTCCCTGTCGAGGTAGAGATTCCCTCATTGCGTGTGATATTGGAAACCAAGTTGACAGAGGCTGAATGGGTCCAGAACAGGTTTGACCAATTGAATTTGATTGAAGAGAAGAGGATGACAGCTTTATGTCATGGGCAGTTATATCAGAAAAGAATGAAGAAAGCATTTGATAAAAAGGTCAAACCTCGTGAATTCAGAGAAGGCGACCTCGTGCTCAGGAAGATCATGTCTTTCAACACTGATTCTAGGGGCAAGTGGACTCCCAATTTTGAAGGCCCGTATGTTGTCAAGAAAGCCTTCTCTGGTGGTGCATTAATTCTTGAAAATATGGATGGCGAGGAGTTCCCACGTCCCATTAATGCTGACATAGTCAAGAAATACTTTGCCTAAAGAAATAAAAGAACATCTCGCTAAGTCGAAAACCCGAAAGGGAGACTTAGGAAAAAAGGAGCGTCTCGGTAGGCCGAAAACCCGAAAGGGCGGTCTAGGCAAAAATTAGAGACATAAACAGAATAAACTTCCCGCTAAGTTGAAAACCCACAAGGGCAGCTTAGGCAAAAGTTAGAGATTTTTCTTGGCAAGTAACTATGTCAGACAAGACTTGATCGTTGAAGCAAGAATCTTCTCGGATCCTCACCATACTTCAACAAAAGCTGCTGCTCAGGATTTCAAAAGTTGCTAGGGGGGATATTGGTCATTGTATCTCAATGTATCTTTTACATTATGTATTACCATTTCCCAAACTTTGTAATCATCCATGGAGTCTCGCCATTCACAGACTACCATTATATTAATGAAATTCGAGTTTTTTCCCAATTCTTTGTGTTCTTATTTTTATTTAGCTTGCAGAGACTCCATTTATTACTGATAATAACTGTTAAAGGAAAAAGATTAAGAAAGAAAAATTTACTTTTCAAAATTAAAGAGATCTTTACAATTCAACTTACTTTGGGATTTGTGATGAAACAATGACAACAAGAATGGTGATCCAAAGAATGAACAAACTCCGGTTGTTTTAAGAAGATTTACTCCCTTCATGAAGGTTTTCTTAGGTCATTTTGCTGGTATGTGTGCAATCTTTGTGTGTTTGTCAGATAGTTAAAGACGATATCAGTGGGTGCAAAGTACAATATTGGGTTTGTGATCCCATTATCCCTAGTTAATTCTTGGTTCGCTTTAGATTTTGGGTTTGCATAGTCAGAAGCCTCCGTCCTAGATTTCCCAGTGAAGTCTTCCCTTATTTGATGAAAGGTTTTATTCCCTTGGTGTGCTGAGATGTCGCTCTTTTTGCAGTATCGACACTAGTGTCAACTTCTGGATTTCCCGGGAAGGTTATCCCAGGGCATCTCTTGTTGGAATGAGTGTTCGTGATGAAAATTCTCAATCCGCAGTTTTTTCTCCAGGGAGGTAGGCTTGAATCCCCCAGTGAGGTTTGGTTGTGTCGGCTTCAGTCTACTTTATTTAAGGCTGGTCTTGCAATCTCCAATAGGCATGTTGCTTTTGGAAAACTGCTTCTCCGATGAAACTGGAAGAAGAATGTTCTATCCCGGTATCTGTTTGATTTGGCTACATCCGGATTATGTTTCTCCTCAGTGAAGTTAAGGCATGCAATAAGTTTTGTTTCCGCAGTTGTTTTTTACCTTTCTTGGATTGATCTTTCTGGTTGAAGTTTAGCCCAATGTTGTTAGTACCTGAGGCGGTTTTGTTTGTTTGTACTGATTATGTATCCTTTTACCAGCATATGCACGGAAGCACTCATACATTCATACATATAATATGCATGGCTAAAAACCATTGCTCATTGACCTTGTGTTCTAACCTTCCTGCAGCGATCTTTGCTTAGTTGAATTTAGTTTTCCCCTCTTGAGTTTATTTCTCAAAGGATGTATCTTCATTGGCCGTCTTGCTCCAGTTTATTTCTGAATTGGATTTGTGGTTGCATGACAATATTATTTACTTTGGATTTCTGAAAACTTTGAGTTTTGGTTTGTGCATTTATTTTGCACGGGAAGACTTTATCTCCTCAGCAGGAATATCGTGGCATTTCCCCAGAAAGTCATTTCTCTTTGCATTTCCCCATGATAATGAGTAACAAGTCTCGTTATTTGAGGCAACTTATGTTTGATCTTTTCCAGGAAGATTTCCTTGGTTAAAGAAGAAATTGAGACCCGTTCTAGGTAAAATGCAAGAATTTTGGGATAACTCGATAATTTTCTCTTTCTACCTTCAGTGAACGTTGGTAGGACATCGGCAGTGAACGTCAGTGTTTGTTATCTTTTTGCTATCTTCAGTTAATGTTGATAGTTCATCGTCAGTGAACTGCGGTGATATGATATATTTTCTCTTTTTACCTTCATTGAACGTTGGTAGGACATCAGCAGTGACCGTCGGTGTTTGTTATCTTTTTGCTATCTTCAGTGAATGTTGATAGTTCATCGTCAGTGAACGGCGGTGATATGATATATTTTCTCTTTCTACCTTTAGTGGATGTTGGTAGGACATCGGCATTGAACATCGGTGTTTGTTATCTTTTTGCTATCTTTAGTGAACGTTGATAGTTCATCGTTAGTGAACGGCGGTGATATGATATATTTTCTCTTTCTACCTTCAATGAATGTTGGTATGACATCGACAGTGAACATAGGTGTTTGTTATCTTTTTGCTATCTTCAGTGAACGTTGATAGTTCATCGTTAGTGAAAGGCGGTGATATGATATATTTTCTCTTTCTACCTTTAGTGAACGTTGGTAGGACATCGGCAGTGAACGTCGGTGTTTGTTATCTTTTTTCTATCTTGAGTGAACGTTGATAGTTCATCGTCAGTTAACGGCGGTGATATGATATATTTTCTCTTTCTACCTTCAGTGAACGTTGGTAGGACATCGGCAGTGAACGTCGGTGTTTGTTATATTTTTGCTATCTTCAGTGAATGTTGATAGTTCATCGTTAGTGAACGGCGGTGATAAGATATATTTTCTCTTTCTACCTTCAGTGAACGTTGGTAGGATATCGGCAGTGAACGTCTGCGTTTGTTATCTTTTTTCTATCTTTAGTGAACATTGATAGTTCATCGTCAGTAAACGGCGGTGATATGATATATTTTCTCTTTCTACCTTCAGTAAATGTTGGTAGGACATCGGCAGTGAACGTCGGTGTTTGTTATCTTTTTGCTATCTTCAGTGAACATTGATAATTCATCGTCAGTGAACGGAGGTGATATGATATATTTTATCTTTCTACCTTCGGTGAACGTTGGTAGGACATCGGCAGTGAATGTCGATGTTTGTTATCTTTTTGCTATCTTCAGTGAACGTTGATAGTTCATCGTTATTGAACGGAGGTGATATGATATATTTTCTCTTTCTACCTTTAGTGAATGTTGGAAGACATCAGTAGTGAATGTCCATGCTTGTTATCTCCCTCTCTCATTCAGTTCTTTTGGTTCACCATTGATTTATTTTCCTGGTGGGGTTGCTTCTTTGTTTCTTCATTTTCATGTTGCATCCCCAATGATACTTTGCGTCTCTTTGGTACTGTTCATATGCACAAGCATTTACATGGCATCTTAGGGCCAAAAATTGGGTTTGTTTTATATTTAAGTATCTTCGATCACGTCGACACGAAGATTTTAACCTTCGTACCTCCGGATAGAAGAAATTTAAATAAGGGCAGTTGTTGTACCCCAATTTTTCCCCCTAAGATCCCTTCATCATACCATATTGTTTCAATCACAACAATATCACATTAGGGTTTTTGGTTCTTCTCCCTATCTTTAACCTTGCTCTTTTGAGGAGTTACCAAGCACCTTGACTTGTTTTCTTTTGTAATCATGGATATTTTTCTTTTATTTGTTCTCTAATTAATGAAATGCAATATTGGTTTGTCTTACTTGTTAATAATGTAGCTAAAGGCAATGAGGTTTAGCAAGTTGCTTCATGGGTTCATGAGTTTATTTCCATGCCCTAGTCAATAGCTTGAGAAATTAAAACTTCACTATTGGAGTTATTTTGGAAGAAATGGCATGACAAGGCTCATTTTGGTTCAACATATTTCAAAGTTATCAAAATTGATTCAAAAGTACAAAGGGTTAAGGGAAGGAGTTGTCATGATTGGACAAGGTCTTGTTTCTATTGGTCACAAGAGCATATTTTTCTCTAATCTCAAGATATGGAAGTGGTATTGGTGGCTATGAGTCCTCATCACCATCCTCAATAACTTCTATTCACAAAGGAAGAATATTGGCATAAAAAGCTTGTTCAAAGTTGGCAAATTTCCTCAAAGCATTCTCTTGATCTAGAGGCTAGGGTTTTGGACTTCAAAGGAGCATATCTTGCTCATCTTTTGGTATTTTTGAGTGATTCCAAAAACATCCTTATCTTCAAAGAGTTACCAATAAATCACTTCAAAAGTTCCAATGAGTTTTCATGTGGAAGGAATTTGATGAAGAAGAAAGATTACAAGTCACCCAGATGAATCCCCAATTTTCCATATGTGACTTCAAATGGTCATAACTTGGACAATTTTTATTACCTTGAGCCCATTCTTTTTCCATGATGATTTTAAGGATGTGTAATTCATGCCTTCTTTTATGTGCAAAGTAAGAAAATGGATGGCATTTGCCTTAAGAATGCAAAAGATTATAGGTCATTTCGTGATTTTTGGCCAACTTCAACAAGTCATAACTTGCTCAATTTTTGGAGATTTTGAGTGGTTCAAATTGCAGAATGTCATTTAAGGGATCTACTTCATTCCATATTTTTTGGTCAAGAGAAAATTCTAAGTGGAAGGCCATGTTTGGAAGCAAAAGATTATAGGTCATTTTTTAAGAAGAATTTGAAATATTTTTAAGTATGGAAAGTCAACTCTTTTTCTTCAACTTTGACTCCATGTAACTTTCAGCTCAAGCATCCATTTGATTCCATTCTTTTTCCATTGCAAACTTGTAACCTCATATTTCCAAAGCATCAAGAATTATACCCTAAGACCCATTGAGGTGGAAATGCCATGGATTTGAATTGGGTAGTTCGAAACTAAATTTTTCACAAAGTCAGGATTTTGAAATCTTTGTTTTGGCTTCTAATCACAAGATTTCCATGCGTTTTTTGTTCTAATCATGTTTAGCAACTTTCCAGAAGTAATTAGCATCATGAAACGCACGATTTGGCTGAGTTTTGATCAAGTTTGAGTCACATATTCTTCATGATGCAAACCCACACGAATTCCCTCAAAAACGCATCATTTTCCATTCCTTTTGATCCCATTTGCTTCCCTATAAATAGAGGGTCATCCCCCATTCAATTTCCCAAGCTTAGATAGCCAGAATCACACTGCCAAACTTGCTTCACAACCTAGAATTCAGCAACTTCGAAATCTATTCTGAAGCCTTTTTCAATCCATTTTTTCCCTCAATTCACCTTCCTTGATCTTCCCTGAAGCTAACCATATAATTACATTTAAGAATTGTGCCCTATATTGCTCCATAGAAGTCCAGTTTCAGAGTTCTGCAACTCAACTTCAATAGGTAGATTCCTTCATCAATTCTTCAAAACTCTGATATCATTGTGTTGCTCTCATTTCCCTGGTTCTAGTCGCAACACTTACATTTCACTGGAAGCACGTTTTGATCATGAATTTTCAAATCCCTTTTAAAAACTTTCTTTCCAATTTTCTTGAGCCACAATTTATATAAATTTGGCGCGAGGGTGTGGTTGTCTTCGTCTTGAAGAGACGAAGCGAATGGCATAGGTCCGAGCTTCTGATTTTATAGTTTGAGAGACCTGCAATTCGTGATGGCTGGAGGTTGAAGATGACCAACATGTCATCTTCTAACCAATGAAGGCGCGCCATCTGTATTTTTCAAATTCTGGTTTAATTAATTATCCTGTACAATATTCACTAATTACCATGATATGCACAGCGCGCCAGATCCCTTGGATTTGATTACTAACGGTTTTGACTCTCATCCAATGTTCCATATCTTTTATGTTTATTTTCTTTTTCTGATTTTTATATTTTAATTGTTTTAAATTTCAAAAAATCATAGAAAATTCATTTTTAGTATGAAAAATCTGAAAAAAATTATGCAAAATATTTTTGATTATTCTCTTTCAGATTTTTATTTTTTCACAATTTAATTTTGTGTTTTTGTATTTTTTATGAATTTTACACTTATTGGATTTGTTTAAAATATTTAAATACTTTTATACATTTTTAAATTCTGAAAAAATTATAGAATGATCCAATGACATTGTGACAAATATTGGTGACCTTATTTTATTTTTGTTTTTGACTTTACTATTTTTTACTATTTTTGTTTATTTTACCCAATTATTTTAATTTTTAAAAATAGTTTCTAACTTTTAAAAATTACCAAAAATTTTGTAAAATTACTTGGCCTCTTTTCTGATTTTTCTATGGTCTTATTTTTCATTTCTTGATTAATTTGAATATATTTGATATTTTCCTCATTATTTTCTTTTTTTAAAAAACATTTTAAACCTTTTAATGTGTATATTAAATACATTATTATTTTGTGATTATTTTCTGGTCGTCTTGGATTAATTTTTTGATCATGACTTTATTAACATCATTGGATCCATAGTGTTGAGTTTAACTCCACAAAAAATGGAAGAATGATTTTAATAATAGTTTGATTAAATATTAATTCAAATGTGGTTTCTCTTTTTACCCTAATTCCTCTTCATCTCATCCCCTTCTCATTGCACTAAATGTTGTTAGAGCATGATCTTTATATCATGTCTCAAAACAAATGGTGCATAGATTGCTATTGACCGACCTCAAATAGGTGTGACTTCTATATAAGTCCACTTACGATTGCTTAACATAGCGCTAAATTTTGTCTTGATTCGAACAAATGATCATTCGTGGCCCAAACTTATGATTGCAAGCCCAAGTATGTTAATTTGATCTCTTTGATCCAATAAATTTGAGATTCATTATGTGGAGGCTTTGGTTCTACCAATCCTCTAATGGATCTACAACACCTTTGGTCAACGCGGATCACTTAAACATCATTGATCATTAAATGGTACTTGTGAGAATTCCAAATGGATGATATATTTGACAAAAAGCAAATGCAACTTGTTGTGTGGAGGCTTTGGTTCTACCAATCCTCTAATGAGTTCAAAATGCAAGTTTCAAGATGGTCATCCAACTAACCACTAATTATTGACTTGTTTTATCTTATGCTTTTATTCTTTTTATTCTTTATGTACTATTTATTTTTTAGCATTTTACATTTCATGCCATTTTCATCTTTTCTCATTTGAGCATTTATTTTCTTGTCTTTTTTTCTTTGCTCGCTTGAGCTTTTCTTTTATTTTCTTAAGATGCCTAATAATCAACATAAACCCTAAAAACTCTTAATGGTACTTAGACTATTTGGTTACTATCCTTGGCATTATGGAGCATGGGACTTTTTCTTGGACTTAGGATTAGAAACCTTGGCCTATCTTGGAGACCTTGTGATCCTATCTGATTATTTTGTTTGGAGCTCTTGAGGTTTACCTCAAGACATTGGGTTGCTTGTTTGTTTTTGTGTGCAGGTTTTTGTGATTACATCCTTTGTTTGTAATCTGGAATTCACCCGTATACAGTCGTTAATCTGCCCAATTTTTATGAAGACTTAATACACTTGAAGTTTGGTTCTCTCAAGAGGTCTAGTATCTTTTCTTGCTTGGTTTCAATCCAAAGAATGGGAATTCTATCTTGGCTCATAATGTCAAGTTTTGGCTCCTCGTTGGTTAGATGGTCCTTATCCTTAGCTTTTACCTTATGCTTTAGGATAACCTCTTCTATACCTCCCATCTTCTTTAATTTCAAAAGTCTTCTCCCTCCTTTTGAAAACCCTTCTTGTTTTGAAACTTAAACACTTTCATAATAAACTTGGACTTAGGTCCATACATTTTCAAAATATTTTCATAAATAAACTTCAATCAAATTAATAATACCTTGACATTTTTTTTAGAAGACTAAAAGTCAATCAATCTCATTTAAAATCATTTTTGCCACTTTGGCATTTATCTTTAAACTTTTTCTCAAAAGGTTTGACTCTTATCAATCCTTGTAGTGATGCAAACAACTATACTTCTACAATATGTAGTGAAGTGAGATATTTTCCACTTGGGTGTTGAGTGAGGCATTGTTGATTTTAAAATCCAAGCCATATCCTCCACTTTGAGATGATGCAAATTCTCCTTTCTCATGATTGTGGGTAGTAAGTATGTTTTCCAAACGGACAATGACGATGATGTCTTATCTCTTAAAATTAACCCACACACTTGTGTTTCAAACTTTTAAAAGAGATACTACGTGTACCCTGGTCCCCTATTGCATGAAACGTGGTACGTAGGAACTAAAGGTTCACAACCGCGGCGGGTGCAAAAATCATAAAAAATATTTCTCTTCTCACCTCCACCATCCATTTTATATACAACACATTTTTTATAGCCAAAATATATAGATTTTACAAAGAGGTTCCTACGGAGTACTGTAGATGTTTAGGGTGCTAATAACTTCCCTTTGCATAACCAACCCCCTTACCTTGAATTTTCCCCCTCTTTTTGGGTTATTCGCTATTTTCCCATTCTTTGGGAAACAATAAAGCGCGGTGGCGATTTTTATTTTGATTTGTATAAAGTCTAGTCAATCCAATGGCTTAGTCTTGAACATTTCTACCGCTATAAGAAGAATCGGAAAAAACCCCAGGGATGGACCAAAGAAGGTTCATCAAATATTAGTAGTTCCAAAGACCACGATGATAATTAAGGGACCGTCACATATCCCTTATGAAAGCAACAAAGCAGTGCCATGGAGTTATGACTCAACCGTGTACATTAACAGAGTGAAATAAGAAAATGAGCCATCACCAAGTCAAGGACCTATGATTTCAAATATAGCAGGGACAGGGGGTATGACCCGAAGTGGTCGAGTATTTGGAGCCGAGCCACCAAAAAAGAAAGATGAAACCTCAATAAAGGACAAAGCAAAATCAGTGGTGGAAGCGAGTCAAGAGAAAGAACCTCCAAGCAAAAACTTTACTGATCAAGAGGAAGAGGAGTTTATGAAAATAATCAAAAGAAGTGACTACATGGTGGTGGATCAACTTCACCAAACACCAGCCAAAATTTCCATACTATCGTTGCTCATCAATTCTGAAGCGCACCAAGATTCTCTAATGAAGGTATTGAGTTATGCATACATGGCAGAGGAAATTACTATAAATCTATTTGACAATGTTGTAGAAAACCTAACATCCGGATCATACATGGGTTTTAGTAATAATGAGTTTCCACCTTAAGGACGAGCTCACAACAAAGCACTCCATATCTCTATGCAGGTAGGCACTACCAGTCTATCCAGAGTACTCACTGATACTGGATCCTCCCTCAACGTGTTACCAAAATCAAGTCTGATGAAATTAACAATATATGACGTTGTGATGAGGACAATCTCTACAATAGTGAAAGCATTTGACGGTTCTCGAAGCTCGCTATTGGGAGAGGTGGACCTTCCAGTAAAAATTGGGCCTCATATCTTCTATATCACCTTCCAAGTCATGGATATAGAGCCGGCATACACTTGCTTACTAGGGAGACCTTGGATTCATGCAGCAGGGGAAGTTACTTCGACCTTACATCAAAAGTTGAAGTTCTTAGTGGAAGGGAAATTAATCATAATCGACGGTGAGGAGGACATCTTTGTAAGTCACATCAAATCATACAGATATATCAGTGTTGGAGAAGATTGTATAGACACCCTAATCAAAGCCCTGGAAATTGCTTCAATGGTGACTCTACCAGTGGAGAACAACGATAAGCTTAAGGTAACCTCGTGGAGAGGATTGTAAACAACCATGGAAGGTGGTGCCTCAAAAATTTTGGGAAAGCTCCCAGAAGTTCCTGAGAAGAAGAATCGTTTCGGTTTGGGCTATGAACTATCGAAAGCTACTCTGAAGGGTAAAGCATGATTTCCTCTAATCCAAGAGACCTTTGTCAACAAGGGAATAGAGCATGGAAGACATATGGTTATGATATCCAACAAAGTCAACACCAAGAGGGAAACTGACTTCATCCGAGAATGTGCCCCAGGCGAAGAACTCAAAAGTTGGACTGCCGTGGAGATTCCCGAGATCTTTTTCTTTCCTAAGTAATTTTTCTTATTTTAAAAAGAACTTATGTCAAGCCTGAGGCATAGGGGTTGCTTGTAAGGGTCCCCCCATTTTATTTCAGACAATATATACAATTAATAAAAGTTATATTTTCTTTTCAATTAAGATCCTTGTTTTTCTCTTGCATTTACCTCTTAAATTTAAAAATGGCAATACTTTCTTTTCATATACATTTTCAAATTCCATATACTAAAATATGCACCAAAACTTATAAATGTACAAATCCATGCCCAAAACCACCGATAATGTTACTGCTGCGACCCAATATAATTTTGATGCTCCCATCAACCAAGGTGAAGAGGAAGGTGATGTAGATCTTGAACTCTCTGAGGAAATGGAAAGGGAAATAAAGTGAAAGGCTGACAACATACAACCATATCAAGAGGCTATTGAGACCATTAATCTGGGCACAAAAGAGGATCCGAAAGAAATCAAACTAGGGGCAATGTTAGAGTAGAGCATCAAAGAAAGGTTGATCAAACTATTACATGTATACATGGATATATTCGCTTGGTCCTACAGGGACATGCAAGGATTAAATACAAATATTGTGGTGCATAGACTACCTCTCAAGGAAAGTTGTTCTCTAATTAGGCAAAAACTCAGGAGAACTCATCCAGATATGTCTAGCAAGATTTGAGAGGAAGTTCTTAAACAATTTGACGCAGGGTTCTTAGCAATGGTAGATTATCCGCCATGGATAGTTAACATCATGCCACTACCCAAGAAAGATGTCAAGGTACGCATGTGCGTGGATTATCGAGATCTGAACAAAGCAAGTCCCAAGGATGACTCCCCGTTACCTCACATAGATGTCCTGGTAGACAACACGGCTCAAGCTTCAGCATTCTCATTCATGGACGGTTTCTCAGGCCACAATCAAATCAAAATGGCATGCGAAGACATGGAAAAGACTACCTTCGTGACACCTTGGGGAACCTTCTGCTACAAAGTAATGCCATTCGGTCTCAAAAATGCAGGGGCAACTTATCAAAGAGCCATGGTCACGCTATTCCATAATATGATTCACAAGGAAGGTGAAGTGTATGTAGATGATATGATCTCCATACCCCATATGGAGGAGGAACACATCATACATTTACAAAAGTTATTCGAGCGGCTGCACAAGTTCAGATTGAGGTTGAATCCGAATAAGTGTACATTTGGCGTCAGATCAGGCAAGCTGATAGGTTTCATTGTAAGTTAGTGTAGTATTGAGGTAGACCCCGACAAAGTAAAAGCTATACAAGGGATGGCAGCACCAAGGATCGAAAAAGAAGATCGTGGTTTCTTAGGTGATTGAATTACATCTCAAGGTTCATATCACATCTAACAGCTACGTGTGAGTCGATATTTAAATTATTGCGAAAATATCAAACGGTAGTATGGAATGATGATTTCTAGACAGCCTTCGAAATAATAAATAAGTATCTACAAGAGCCACCGATCCTGATGCCACCAGTTCCCAGAAGATAACTCATCATGTATCTGACAGTGTTTGAAGGATCAATGGGTTGCATTTTAGGACAGCAGGACGAAACAGGAAGAAAAGAGCATGCAATTTACTACCTCAGCAAGAAATTTACTGACTGCAAAACCAGGTACTCGCTCCTCAAGAAAACTTGTTGTGCTTTGGCTTGGGCTACTAAGAGGTTGAGGAAAAATATGTTAACCCACACCACATGTTTAATAGCAAGAATGGATCCTATAAAGTATGTGTGTAACACGGTTGGAGAACTGACTTGGGTATTTGCTTTGGATCGCATTTGCTGCGGATAGTAAGAGTCGCCACCAAATTTTCTTTTATCCAATAAGGAAAGGTTGAAAAGAACAAGAAATACATTTTAAGATTATTTCTTGAGTTCGAGGGGTAGGTTATGAAAAGGGAAGGTGTTAGCACCCTTTTCATCCGTAGTTATCTACGGGCTCTTAGTTGCTTGTTAGACCACTTGCTTTTGTTTGAAAATGTGCTTGTGGTGTGGGTTTTAAAAGTATTTTGAAAATGTATTTGTAATAGTTCTCGTTTCTATAAGAACGCGTACAAAGTGTTGTTTTGAAAATAGTTCAAAGAGGTGTTTGTGGAATGTATTTTTGAAAGTGATTTTGAAAAGTATCTTTGTAATGGTTCTCGTTTCTATAAGAACGTGTAAAAAGTGTTTTGTATTTTGAAAATGTTTCAATATGAAAGTGTGGGTGTATAAAATGTTTTTGTTGTGAGCAAGCGAGCAACTAGGAGCATCCTACCTACTCAAAAGGTCTTAATGTTCTTTTCCTCCTCCTTTAGATGTTGCTATCTTACCATTGATTTGGTAAGAAGCCCCATCATTGGATGTGAAGGGATGGGCGTGGGACGTTTGTATAGTCATAGAAGGAAACCTATGAGACGTTTTAGCAATGTCGTTTAGGGACTAGATCGTTTACCGAAGGCAACATTAAGGGTCATCGAGGGACTACGATCTTTTATCGAGGGTCTTTGCTAAAACGCCTATATTCGAGGGACATGACTATTTTTTCGAGGCAACAACTGATATTACCCTAAGGGTGCATGTGTGAATAGTGTGTTTGATTTGCATGCATTTAGTCTTTGAATTTTAGGTCGTCTACTTGTTGGTTTTATCTTGCCATACATCCTAATTACTAGCATTTATACAAAAGTAATAAAAATGCAAAAAATAAATCCTACGCTATTACAACCATATTGAATAGCATGAAAATGTAACGGCAAAATAAAATGAAGGCAAGAAAAAGGGCTCTTTCGATTTAGGCAGAAGCATCCTTCGATTTTCACTTCTTGGCTTCCTTCAATTTGGGCCTGGATTCAACAAGGTCATCCCTTTCGATTTGGGTTTAGCTTGAGGCATGAGATGCAGCCTTCGATTATACCTTTCTGCCTCCTTCGACTGGGGGCTGGAATCAATGTGGGCGTGCCTTTCGACTGGGCCTGGAATCAGTGTGGGTATTCTTTTGGCTGCCTCTTATGTTTGGACCTGGAAGTTAGTGTGGAAGCATAAGGCTTTGTTTCATACTTCCTTCCTCTTGTTTCTTTTGTTTGAGATATTAAATAGCAACATGTCCTGAGGCCATGCTAGCATTTTTTTATGGCCAAGTTAGTTTTTTAAAGCATATTTAATAAACCAAGAAAATAAGTCCTAAGAGTATCAATGAAAATAAACTGAAAAGATGGAAATGAAAAGAAGAAAAAATGTTATGTACATGTTTTGAAACGAAAGGGAAGATTATTCACATATTATGCTGGCAACGAAAGGCTCAAGGTTAAGAGTGACTTACCTTGCTTGAGGCTGGGACGTGTGTGCTGGACTTTGAGTGGCTGCCTAGACACTTCTAGATTCAAAGGGAGGAAACAAGGGTTATGCTATTAGTACTGGATTCGAAGGAGAAGAACAAGTGTGATATTCTTTCTACTGGATTCGAAGGAAGACAAATTATAGAGGATTGCTTCAGATTCGAAAGAAGCAAGTGTTTAGATTCTGAGTTTGTGTTTGAAAATGTGTTTAAGTGTTTGAGAGTGTTGGAGTTTTTTGAGAGTTTTGATGATTTGTTCCACCACCCACAAGTCTCTGGATGTGTTGTCCAGCCCCTATACATGTTATGAAGCCTCTTATTTATAGGCAAAGCTGGCTGAAGTTTTGGAGGGAAAACAAAACAATTTGAACAATTTGAGTAAACTGCTTTTTGTAGCTTTCGAGGGACAATATTTTATGCCACTTTGGTGCAAGAATGGGGCAGTGTTTCAGGACTGCTGTGCAGTAGTTATGGCCAGTGTGACAGGCCTGAACTTGGCAGCAAGCATCTTTTGAATATTTCATCTCTCGTTTTGACCACCCTTCGACCAGATTCCTCAACAACATTTCCTTTTTTTCTAATCAAAGTGTCATTCGAAGGACTCATATGGGTATCCTTTGAAGGGCCCCCAATGGGTGTCTTTTGAGCAGGCCTTTTTGTGGGTTCCTTTGAATGGTCCAAATACACGCTCCTGGAGTAGACTAACAAAACATGCCATTCGATTGGGACATCCATACATGGCTAGAAAGTCCTTTGAATGTGCCACCATGGTACTTCTTTCGCACGTGAAAATGGCATAGTGTAGAATTTGTGTGTTGAAGCAAACTATTTCCAAGGGAGATACTACCCACTCAAACTTGCCTACAAAGGGTCATATGGCATAACAAAAGGGTGTATGTAGGGGGTCCCTGCTTTGTGACTTCATGCAAACATGCAAGATATCTTTGCTCAAACGAAGACTTGCATGAAGGGAGCCACATGCCCAAACGAAAGAGGCATGTAGGAGGAAAATATGTTCAATCGAAGGATACCAAATGGAGGCTTTTTGCCTTGGAATCGAAGGAGGCTACAACAGGCTTTTTTCCTTGGGCCTGCTGGCCTGGTGGGTGCCTCTTGCATGCAAGAAGAAATCTGTGGCTCAGCCGAAGGCTACATATAGCCAGCCATAACTTTATGAGTCAAAGTAAACATGGAGGGGAATATTTTTCCAGTCAACACATGCATGCAAGTATCAAACATCCAATTGAAGCAGGCACATAAGCAGCCATTGTATTGCAATTGAAGGTTGCATGCAGGAAGCTCCTGCCTTGTGAATTAAAGCCAGCGTGCCAGAGGCCCACGCCCAGTCGAAGGATGCAAGCCAAGCTTGCATCGAAAGAGACCAAAAGGCCAATCAAAAGAGGTAAATCTAAGAAGACTTGATTTTCTCCAATTTTGTCAAAATGTTATTTTTATCAATTTTCCCTTTTTTAACAGCTCCCTCTTTAATTTGATACTGAAAAAATCCAATTGTACTTGTGCAAGCTTGAATTTTGAGAATCATTCTGAGAAATGCCTTGAGAAATGAGAGGGCAAATTTTGGGGTACAACAACGTGTTCAAAAAACCAGCTCTCACAGGGAGAATCTCCTGATGGAAGATGCTACTATCAGAATACGACATCCAATAAGTCACTCATAAATCCATCAAAGGTAGTATACTAGTTGATCATCTAGCTCACCAACCGTTGCCAGAATATCAACCTATGAAGTTCGACTTTCCAGATGAAGATTTCATGGTTATAGGTGACTACTAAATACCAGGAGCTAATGAAGGACCATATCCAGGGGCAAGTTGGACACTCATGTTCGACGGGGCTTCAAATTCACTGGGGCATGGTATAGGGGCAGTCTTGACTTCTCCAAAGAATTAACACAAGCCCTACACAGCAAGGTTGTATTTTGACTGCACCAACAACATCGCCGAGTACGAAGCTTGTATACTAGGATTGGAAGCTGACATTGATCTAAGAATAAAGCACCTCGAAGTATTTGGAGACTCTGCACTAGTCATATACCAAGTAAATGGAGAATGGGATACTAAACATCTAAAATTGATTCCATATCGGGATCATGTTTTAAAGTTGGTTGCGGAACTCACAGAGATCACTTTTAGTCACATCCCACGAGAAGAAAATCAAACGGTGGACGCTCTGGCAACTCTATCAGCTACGTTCAAAGTAACTTGGCCAAACCATGAATCACGCATCACAATCAGACACCTTGAAGAGCCCGCATATTTCCTTGCTATTGAAGAAGGGCCGAATGACAAGCCTTGGTTTTACAACATCAATAAGTACCTTGAGGAGTAGGAGTATCCAGAAAATGCCTCTATCATCGACAAGCGAACTCTATGGAGGTTAGCCTTGAAATTCTTCCTGAGTAATGGAGTGTTATACAAAATAAACTACGACATGGTACTACTCAGGTGTGTGGAAAAGTCGGAAGCAAATACGCTCATAAGATAAATCCACGAGGGAACTTTTGGAACTCATACAAATGGGCATGCCATGGCTAGAAAGATTCTGCGAGCAGGGTACTATTAGTTAACAATGGAATTCGATTGTTATTGTGATACGGTGGGAGAAATGACTTGGTCGTTTTGCGTTTGTATTTGCAAATGTTGCGGTTTAGCAAGAGTCGCCACCAACTTTTCTTTTATCCAAAAGGAAAGGTGAAAAAGCACAGGAAAGACCTTTAGAGATGTTTTCTTGAGTTCGGGGGGTAGATTATGAAAAGGGAAGGTATCAGCACCCCTTTCATACATGGTTTTCCCTGGGCTCTTAGTTGCTTGCTAGATCACTTTCTTTATTTGAAAGTTGTGCTTTTGTGTTGTGAGTTTTGAAAGTATTAAAAAAACGTCTTTGTAATGGTTCTCGTCTCTATAAGAATGCGTATAAAGTGTTGTATTTTGAAAATGTTTCAAAATGAGAGTGTTGGTGTATAAAAATGTTTTTTTTGAGCAAGCGAGCAATTAGGAGCGAATCAACCTACTCAAAAGGTCTTATATGTTCTTTTCCTCCTCCTTTAGATGTTGCTATCTTACCATTGATTTGGTAAGAAGCCTCATCGTTGGATGTGAAGGGACGAGTGTGGGATGTTTGTATAGTCATAGAAGGCTACCTATGGGACGTTTTAACAAAGTCGTTTTAGGAACTAAATCCTTTACCGAAGGCAACATTAAGGGTCATCGAGGGACTACAATATTTTATCGAGGGTCTTTTGCTAAAACGCCCATGTTCGAGGAACATGACTATTTTTCCGATAGGAAACAAGGTGGGATTATCCTAAGGGTGCTAGTGTGCAAGTGTGTTTGATTGCGTGTATTTTAGTCTTGATTAGGGTTATCTTTTTGTTGATTTCATATCTTTGCCATACACATCCTAATTGCTAGCATTTTATATTTGGAAAAGCGATAAATTGCAGAAATATAAAAGTCCTACGCTATTATAATATTTTAGAGATGGGGGTACATATTTAACAAATGGGGGGTTGCATGAATTTAAATCCTATTTAACTATTAATACCATATTAAAATGTACAACGTAAGAAAGAAAAAGGAATTTGTTTAGAAAATGGTTTTTTGTCTTAATGGATTTTAAAAAAAGGAAATAAATTAGTTAGTAAAAAGAAAATATTTTTATGTCTTTTTTATATTGATAAAAAGAGTATTAATATTGAACATGATAAAAAAGGAAAATAAACAAAAAATAGAAAAAGCGTGCTACTGCAAGCAAAACAAACAAGTATCAGAAGTTCTGAAGCCATGCGCGTTGTGACTCAGAAAGGAACGTCAGTGGAATTAGAAGTTTTGGATTGATACACTTTAAGATCCAGCAATAAACGTTAGACGTAAAAGAAACAGAGGTTCTGGATGGTATTCAGACAGTGAGCCAAAAGTCAGAAGTTCTATGTTGTACTAAAACAGTGAGTAAACATCAGAAATTTAGTGCATTGTCAGCGTGTGAGAATCAGAAATTCGGAGTGTTAAAACAACGAGTGGAAGTATCAGAAGTTCAGTGTGCTTAACAGTAAGGAGAACTCAGAAGTTCTGTGCTGTGCTAAAACAGTGAGAGAGCATCAGAAGTTCTGTGTGTTAAAACAGTAAGAAAGCCTAGAAGTTCTGTGTGTTTAACGTGTAGGGAGAACTCAAGTTATGTGCTATGCTAAAACAATGAGCGAAAAACTGGGGTTTTGTGCCACATTTCAACTCCTTCTTCATATTAATCAGCAGATCAGCAATTTATTCAGTATTTAACAAACATCAGGTCAGAAAGCTAAAAGCACAACAGTTTATAGAAGTTCAAATCCCTAATCTGAGCCTAGCCCTAATCAAGAAGTTTTGATCCACTATTTTCCTACTTATGCAATGATATGGACAACATTAATACTGTGATATTTACATATTTTAATGATGTTCTGAATGAAAAGATGAAAAGTTAGAAAGACTTACCCTGAATCTGGAGTGTGGGTTTGGAACTTGAACTGCTGCCTTCAGATGTTCTGGAGTCAGCAAGAGCAACGGAAAAGAAAACGCCAAGTTCTTTGACTCAAAGGGATGAACAAAGGTTTTGGTTCTCTGTTTGAGAATTATGGATTTTTACGAAGGTTTCACGGTTTTCTTTTTTCTCTTTTGACAATTCTCTCTCTCCAAAAGCCAGCCCCTTGAATGTGTGATGGAGCCAATTATTTATAGATGGGTTTGCTGTTGTTTTTTTTGGGGGGGGGGGGGAACAAATGGGATTTAAACTCTTTTGGTATACTTTTCCATTTCTTTTTAATCACAGTTTTTGTATGCTAATTTGGTGAAAATATAGGGTTTGAGAAAAATACAGGCGTGGACTAGATCATCAACAATTTGGAGTGTTGTGGCAGCTGGTTGCAGGACTGTGCTATAGCAGTGCAGCAGGCTGTTCAAACAAGGTTTTGGGGCTTTGTGATGTTCTGATCGAAGAAGACCAGAATGAAACTCGAAGGGTGATGCTCTGATAAAAGTGTATGCTAAAGAGTCATGTTCTGATTGAAGAACTATGTTCTGAACTGTGTTTGCAACTTCTGACTACACTTGCATGGAGGCTGGCTCAAAAGTTTTGAAGTATCATATTATCTTAACACTTAGAAAATTTTCTAAATGTTTATAAATTTGATTTTTTTCAAAGTAATTTCTTACTTCTGATTTTTTGATGAACCAATTTCATGTCTTGGTGAAATATAATTGTTGAAACATGAGTTTTGATCTAAAAGTCAAAGTTTGACTTTTCAGTGTGCTTTTGACTATTCGGCCCTTGTGAATGATTTTCTTGAAAACTTACAAATTCAAGACTTGAAACTTGATAGAAGAAAACCTGAGGGTCATGATCCTTTGAGAAATGAGAGGGTATATTTTGGGGTACAACAGCTTCCCCTGTTCAATCTTCTTAAGCCTGGGGATGTAGATTGGCTGGTCTGCCTTTCGTAATCTGAAGGTGGAAGATGATTAAACACTAGAGTGCCCAGAAATTTGCACTCGCATGAAGTAATACTGATTGGTGATATCGGGAAAGGGCTTACAAATTCCATTTTGAAGGCGACGGAGAATCTTCAGAGATGGGCTTAAAGATGCCATCAGAAAAGATCGGTTGCATAAGAGATTCCTTGGTGAGAATTCCTGTACCTGCTGTTGAGGAAGACTTCGCCGGGGAATGTTGGTTTATGTCTTGGGAAGTGGAGTCGAGGAGCTTCGGTTGTCCATTACTCTACTGGGGAATTAACTCTTGATTGAGGAGCTGAAAGTAGAATGCATATCTGGTTAGGGTCCAGGTTGTACAGCGACTTACTAGCGAAATGTTAAATTGACCGTATTTGGTCGGATCCGGGCCTTACATTGTTGTAAACTGTTTTCTAGAGATAAGGGAGAAGGAACTTGGATAGTAGGGTTACTTTGAGATGAAAGCCTGGATAGTGGGGCCATTAGAAGGAACCTGGGTAGTAGGGTTATGGGAAGGAACCTGGATAGCAGGGTTACTTCAAAATGAAAGCTTGGGTAGTAGGGCTTGTGGGAAGGAAACTGGATAGTAGGGTTACTTCGAAATGAAATCCTGGGTAGTAGGGCCATGAGAAGGAACCTGGGTAGTAGGGTTATGGGAAGGAACATGGATAGTAGGGTTACTTCGAAATGAAATCCTGGGTAGTAGGGCTTATGGGAAGGAACCTGGATAGTAGGGTTACTCCGATATGAAAGCCTGGGTAGTAAGGCTGCTGGGAAGGAACCTGGATAGTAGGGTTACTCCGATATGAAAGCATGGGTAGTTAGGCTTCTTCATTTGACCATGTAGATTAGTTGACCCGTTTGATTTCGTGAACTGATTTTCCATTAGTTGTCTGCAGATGTGAACTTAGTAACTGCTGGAATTGTTGGTGATAATTGTCTTTCCTGAAAAGATAACTAGGTTAATTATATGTGATGCATGAAATGAGTTGTGTGATGATGTTCCCGAAATAAATGAGATTATGCTATATGCAATATGTATGCGCACGTCATGATGTATGGACATGAAATGCTATTGTGAAATGTCCGAGTTTGGGAAAATAAATCCCTGATTGTTGCTGGAGAGTATAGCATTCCTGACTGTTGTAGAGAACTGTGGTTATTCTACTTCTGTTGTAATAGTATAGCAAGTTCTCCAGGAACCTCACAATCGTTCTCACCTTCGTCCTCGGCTTTGTTGATCGGATTTTCGAAGTCATAACTGGTAATAGCAGGATTGTTATCAATGGGATCCAGAGTGGATGTGGATCTGCAGTTTGATATGTGAGTGTGTGTAAGAGCATAGCTGTATTGATAAAGTAAAGGCAGAAAAGAAAAACAAAGAGCGTAAAATTTGTATGCAAAGAAACGTCTAATGTTTCATTGATGATATATGAGATGACATATAATAACCCTCACAGATAGAACCATTGTGCCTCGGGTAAGACAGAAGAAGTTTTGATCCACAGTTTTCCTACTTATGCAATGATATGGACAACATTAATAATGTGATATTTACATATTTTAATGATGTTCTGAATGAAAAGATGAAAAGTTAGAAAGACTTACCCTGAATCTGGAGTATGGGTTTGGAAATTGAACTGCTGCCTTCAGATGTTCTGGAGTCAGCAAGAGCAACGGAAAAGAAAACGCCAAGTTCTTTGACTCAAAGGGATGAACAAAGGTTTTGGTTCTCTATTTGAGAATTATGGATTTTTACGAAGGTTTCACGGTTTTCTTTTTTCTCTTTTGACAATTCTCTCTCTCCAAAAGCCAGCCCCTTGAATATGTGATGGAGCCAATTATTTATAGATGGGTTTGCTGTGGTTTTGGGGGGGGGGGGGGAACAAATGGGATTTAAACTCTTTTGGTATACTTTTCCATTTCTTTTTAATCACAGTTTTTGTATGCTAATTTGGTGAAAATATAGGGTTTGAGAAAAATACAGGCGTGGACTAGATCATCAGCAATTTGGAGTGTTGTGGCAGCTGGTTGCAGGACTGTGCTATAGCAGTGCAGCAGGCTGTTCAAACAAGGTTTTGGGGCTTTGTGATGTTCTGATCGAAGAAGACCAGAATGAAACTCGAAGGGTGATGCTCTGATCGAAGTGTATGCTGAAGAGTCATGTTCTGATTGAAGAATATGTTCTGAACCGTGTTTGCAACTTCTGACTGCACTTGCATGGAGGCTGGCTCAGAAGTTCTGAAGTATCATATTCTCTTAACGAAAATTTTCTAAATGTTTATAAATTTGATTTTTTTTCAAAGTAATTTCTTACTTCTGATTTTTTGATGAACCAATTTCATGTCTTGATGAAATATAATTGTTGAAACTTGATTTTTTGATCTAAGAGTCAAAGTTTGACTTTTCAGTGTGCTTTTGACCATTCGGCCCTTGTGAATGATTTTCTTGAAAACTTATAATTCAAGACTTGAAACTTGATAGAAGCAAACCTGAGGGTCATGATCCTTTGAGAAATGAGAGGGTTTATTTTAGGGTACGACAACTTCCCATGTTCAATCTTCTTAAGCCTGGGGATATAGATTGGCTGGTCTGCCTTTCATAATCTGAAGGTGGGAGATGATTGAACACTAGAGTGTCCAGAAATTTGCACTCGCATGAAGTAATACTGATTGGTGATATCGGGAATGGGATTACAAATTCCATTTTGAAGGCGACGGAGAATCGTCAGAGATAGGCTTAAAGATGCCATCAGAAAAGATCGGTTGCATAAGAGATTCCTTGGTGAGAATTCCTGTACCTGCTGTTGAGGAAGACTTCGCCGGGGAATGTTGGTTTATGTCTTGGGAAGTGGAGTCTAGGAGCTTCATTTTTCCATTACTCTGCTGGGGAATTAACTCTTGATTGAGGAGGTGAAAGTAGAAGGCATATCTGGTTAGGGTCCAGGCTGTACATCGACTTACTAGGGAAATATGAAATTGACCGTATCTGGTCGGATCCAGGCCTTACAGTGTTGTAAATGGTTGTCTGGAGATAAGGGAGAAGGAAATTGGATAGTAGGGTTACTTCGAGATGAAAGCCTGGATAGTGGGGCCATGGGAAGGAACCTTGGTAGTAGGGTTATGGGAAGGAACCTGGATAGCAGGGTTACTTCGAAATGAAAGCCTGGGTAGTAGGGCTTGTGGGAAGGAACCTGGATAGTAGGGTTACTTCGAAATGAAAGCCTGGGTAGTAGGGCCATGAGAAGGAACCTGGGTAGTAGGGTTATGGGAAGGAACATGGATAGTAGGGTTACTTCGAAATGAAAGCCTGGGTAGTAGGGCTTATGGGAAGGAACCTGGATAGTAGGTTTACTCCGATATGAAAGTCTGGGTAGTAAGGCTGCTGGGAAGGAACCTGGATAGTAGGGTTACTCCGATATGAAAGCCTGGGTAGTAAGGCTTCTTCATTTGACCATGTAGATTAGTTAACCCGTTTGATTTCGTGAACTGATTTTCCTTTAGTTGTCTGCAGATATGACCTTTGCTGGAATTATTGGTGATAATTGTCTTTCCTGAAAAGATAACCAGGTTAATTATATGTGATGCATGAAATGAGTTGTGTGATGATGTTCCCAAAATAAATTAGATTATGCTATATGCAATATGTATGCGCACGTCATGATGTATGAACATGAAATACTATTGTGAAATGTCCGAGTTTGGGAAAATAAATCCCTGATTGTTGCTGGAGAGTATAGCATTCCTGACTGTTGTAGAGAATTGTGGTTCTTCGACTTCCGTTGGGGATGGTGAACAAAAATGACTATGCTGGAGATTTTGCTCATTGTTGTTTGTGAATATTCTGCCTGGGAGAGACTTTGTTTGAGAATAGCTCTGCGGGGGAATGACTCTGTCGGAAGGTGGACTTCCGTAGTTAAAGTAATAAGCTTTGTTGGGGATTGAGCTTCTGTATCAGGAGAAATAAACTCTGCTTTGGGGAGATGAGAATTTATGATGATCCGCTCGCGATTATGAAATTCGGCTTGGGGACATAGATGTCAAGTTTCTGGGCGACCCTGGCTAGGGAGGTTACTTCCCGTTCTGAGAGAACTGATATCAATGCTTTTATTACCTTTGCTCTGTGGGGAATACAGATGTTACGAGGTCGTGTGTGCTGATGATTATGTTTCAAAGTTGTCTCTGCTCTGGTACCGGCTGGACAGAGTAACTGTCGGGTTTTGACGTTTCTGGTTTCTTATCCCTGTTTCTTAAGTTACGAGCAATTGTCCTTCTTTTCCTATGCAAATATTTGTGAACAACAATCATATTCAAATGCATATGTCAAGAATAAATCACTGGACGTTCTTGCAGAAACAAAACAAAAAAAGAAAAACAAATAATTTTGTAAAAATGACTTGTATTAACTTTCGAAGTTGGCCTATAACAGGCATTATTGTACAAGGAAGCTGACGCTCTAGTAAGAGAACGCTTCCGTAAAAATGGAAGCTATACAATATTGTGTACAACGAAAAGAAAATATATATGTGCAACAATCCCATTGAGTTTTAATTCTGCGATTATCGTTATGCCTTCGAGCGTCTCATCACTTTGCTGCTTGTCCGAAGCTGATTAGATTGAGTGGTGTCGTTCGAGCTTGATAGTTGATACTGAGGTATGGACGCAAGGTGATCCAATGGGACATAGTGATACGCTTTTAATCCCTAACTTTTGCCTGGACTGCCCTTTCGGGTTTTCAGTCCACCGGGATACCCTTTTTTTCCCAAGCCGCCTTTTCAGGTTTTCGGCTCGCCGGGTGTATAGATTTTCATTTTCATCCCTTATTTTTACCCGAACACTTTTGGTTCTCCGGGAAGCCCTTATTTTTTCCTTGTCCAGTCAACTTAGCGGGTCTTTTATCATGCGTAGTATCTTTTCACTATGTCTGCATTGACAGGGTGAGGGAGGTCATCATCGTCCATGGTGGTTAGAATCATGGCTCCACTCGAGAGAATGTTTTTAATCACAAATGGCCCTTCGTAGATGGGAGTCCATTTTCCCCTTGGATCACCATGCGGCAATATGATGTGCTTGATTACTAGATCCCCGACTTGATACTCTTAACGTCTGACTTTTTTGTTGAAAGCCTTGATCATTCGCTTTTGATATATCTGACCATGGCAGACAGCAGTAAGTCTCTTTTTGTCGATCAGATTTAGTTGATCAAGTCGAGTCTGGATCCAGTCGTCTTTGTTTAAACCCTCATCTTTCATAATCCTTAAAGAAGTAATTTGGACCTCGATGGGTAGGACTTCCTCCATGCCATATACTAGAGAGTAGGGTGCTGCCCCTGTCGACGTCTGTGCTGAGGTACGGTACCCACGAAGAGCATTATACTATTGCTGCTAAACTTTTTATTTTATAAAAATGTTTTCATTAAAAGACATTACATTAGATATTATATATAAAATTTATTTATTTATTAAAATTTTGTTTAAAACAACTAACATTGGGTTAGGAAAAAAAAGGCCAATTTGGCCTAGTTGTACTAAAAACGTTTGATGTAATAAAAAAATGTATTGTTGTCAGATAAAACAAAATTAACTAACGTTGGGCCCAATAATGAAAACCAGTACTGTATCAATCATAACAAAAAATATACACACATTTTTTTATCATTTACTAGTACTATACAAATCAAATATTGTTCTAATCAAATCCCATATTTCATTCAAAACCTAAAACAAATACTATAACTAAATCAAATCTTTTTACAACAAAAGGACACAGAATAAAATCATGCAGAATCCAAAGTCCAAGCCCAGAATTCTAATAAAACGGAGTCAAGTACATAATCAATATTACAAAATCAATTACAAATAAATCTAAAACCCTAAAATTGTTCTAAATCCCCAAATCTATGCTAAGTAAACCGTAACAGCAATTCAAATCAAAACCTTATAAATACTAAATTGAAAAGACAATACAGGGGGGAAGAATATTGAGATAATCGGAGAGGAGAATACAGAATTAACAGAAGAGGGAGGATGAGAATACAGAGGCGAGGGATTTGAAGAACAAAAGTTGAAGAAGGATCCCTTGTCTCGCCGTTGAAGACCGAAGCTGGAATCGATTAGGGTTTCAATATCTGAAACTCTAATCGCGTGACCTAGTTGTTGTCATCGCGCCTTTGCCACCATTAGCCACCGCATTCGAAACCTATGAACAAGGAGGAGAAGAGGGATTAGCAGATCGGAAGCTCGAAGTCAGAGAAAACGAAACCGCACGAAGGGGTAAAACGAACTTAGATTTTGTTCATTTTTTTCTCTTCTGTAACTGTGGGTGGATAAAAGACATTATGAAAGGGTTCGATTTGCACCGCCGCAGTGGTGGTGGGATTAGGGTTAGAGAAAGGAATGGAGGGTTAAGCGAAAGAGAGAGACAGAGAGTTACGGTAAAACGAAAAATGATTTGTAAAAATGTTAAACAAATTTTTTATATTCCGTAATGATCCAATGTCCGCGCGTTCACCATAATAACATACACCTCTTAATTTTATCCATTTGATCGTGGTTGGACGGTCGTAAGGCCAAGTCCATTGTACACCCTATACTCCCTCACGTACTCAATCACTAAGGCCCTTCCAAACGCATAATGGGCCTAAGCCCAATCACTTTTCACACTCCCCTTTAACAATTTTACTAAACCATCAAACAACATAACACCCCCCAGGTTTACTGGGCCTGAATTCAATATCTGAATTCAGGCCCTGACTTTCTACACCCTACCCATTTTACTTCTTAATTAAAACTGCACCCCCCTGAATTAATTAAATTATTATATTTTTTATTATTTCTTTTATATTATACTATTTTATATATTTTTTATTATATTATATTTTTCCTATTTCCTTTTTATTATTATTATTATTTATTTCTTTTTTATAATAGGTATTATTAATATGTCATTTTTATATATTATTTAATATCATGTGTAAATATTATTTTTTTCAAAAGTCATATATGTATTTTCTATATTATTGCATTAAAATATTTTTATATCATGCATTAATTAAGCATATTTTGCAATTAATATGATAAAAAGTATTCAACAAATCTTAAAACTATTTTTCGCAATAAACTAATCTAAACAAATAATTTTTGCTAAAGGGTTTCAAATATATTTTGACTAATCGCGTATTTAGTCCAAAATTTGCAATCTCTACACCCGGTCAAACGCGAGGCAATTCAAAGTACTTTTGCAACCCCTAAAAAAACCCATACGAACTACGAATTGGGACTATGATTCCTCATAAGAGGATACATAGGCATACGATCAAAAATTGTGGCGAGTTCCCCTATTAAAAATTAAAACCCTATTTCACCTTAAACCTAAACCTAAAACCTAGTATCCTTAAGAATAAGGTAGATGAAAGGTGCCTAACACCTTCCCTTTTGTCTAAAACCGAGTCTGAAATCTAGAATCTCTATTTTACAATTTATGGTTTCCTATTATATGCCTTTCCTTAGGATAAAAACTAGTAGTGACAACTCTAAAAAAACCAGTCGCAACAGATGGCTGCTCCAAGACCTATCGCGCAAGCTTCATATTCTGCCACATTGTTCGTACAATCGAAACATAACTGGGCCGTAAATGGTGTATGCGTATTGCATGGGGAAGTCAATATTGCCCTAATTCCATGCCCTTCCGTGTTCGATGCGCCATCGAACGTAAGAGTCCATCGCTCTTTCGGATCGACCCCATCATAATCATCAAGCTTCATAACATCTTCGTCAGGAAAGTCAAATTTCATCGATTGGTACTCTTCCAATGGCTGGTGAGCGAGATGATCCAAAAGAATGCTACCCTTGATAGCCTTTTGTGTAACATATTGAATGTCATATTTAGATAAAAGCATATGCCATCAGGCAAGTCTGCCTGTGACTGCTGGTTTTTCAAAGATATACTTTATCGGGTCCATCTTCGATATCAAAAACATTGTGTATGTCAGCATATATTGTCTTAGACGTTGAGCTGCCCGAGCAAGCGCACAACAAGTTTTTTCAAGCAAAGAATACCTGGATTTGCAATCGGTAAACTTTTTACTCAGATAATAGATGGAGTGTTGTTTGCATCTTGTTTCATCATGTTGTCCAAGCACACAATCCATAGATCCCTTCAGCACCATCAAGTACATGATGAGTGGCCTTCCGTGAAGTGGGGGAATAAGGATTGGCAGGTCCTGGAGATACTGTTTGATCTTTTTAAAGGATTCCTGGCAATTATCATCCCATTGGAAATCTTGATTCTTACGCAACAATTTAAAGATGGGTTCACAAGTAGCTGTGAGACGAGAAATAAACCTAGCTATGTGGTTCAATCTCCCAAGGAACCCTCTTACTTCTTTTTCATTTTTTGGCACTGGCATATTCTATATTGCTTTTACTTTGTCAGGATCTACTTCAATTCCTCGCTGACTTACGATGAAACCAAGTAGTTTTCCAGATCGCACCCTGAAGGTACACTTGTTCGGATTAAGCCTTAGCCTGAACTTTTGTAGATGTGAAAACAACTTTTGCAGATGGACCAAATGTTCCTCCTTAGTTTGTGATTTTTCAATCATATCATCAAGATATACTTCAATCTCCTTATGAATCATATCATGAAAGAGTGTCAACATAGCACGTTGATATGATGCACCAGCGTTTTTGAGACCAAAACTTATGACCTTGTAATAATAAGTACCCCAAGGAGTAGTGAATGTCATCTTTGTCATATCTTCTAGAGCCACCATTATCTGATTGTATCCCAAAAAACCATCCATGAAGGAGAAAACCGAGGACTGAGCCGTATTATTAACCAATACATCAATGTGAGGTAATGGGAAGTCATCCTTTTGGCTTGCTTTATTCAAATCCTGATAATCCACACACATGTGCAATTTCCCATCTTTCTTAGGATCAGGTATGATGTTAGCAATCCAATCTGAGTATTCACATACTAATAGAAACTCACATTCAACTGCTTTTCAACCTCTTCTTTGATCCTGAGAGACATATCTGGACGAGTTCTACGCGGCTTTTGCTTCATTGGAGGGTATTCTAGATTGAGCAGAAAATGATGCACAACTATACTAGTATCCAAACTAGGCATGTCTTCATACGACCAAGCGAAGATGTTGGAGTACTCTCTGAGAAGCTTAATCAACCCCTTCTTTACATCATCTTGCAAAGTGGCCCCTATCTTGACCTCTCTTTTCATTATGCCATAACTGAGGTTAATGATCTTAATGGCTTCTTGATGATGAGGGATTGCTTTCTCTTCTTGTCTCAAGAGTCTTTCCAATTCCTTTGGAATTTGACAATCTTCCCCACTATCTTCATCAGCTTGGTCATTCAGATTTCCAAGGATATTGGTGCAAGGAACTGTAACACCATCATTTATAATGGAATTCGAGGAAGACCTGTATGATTGTTGAATCATGCCTTATTTTAGAATATAAATGCAAAGTGGAAAATTTTTAAAGAGTTAAAAGGAAAAGCATTGCCATTTTTTATTTTACGAAAATAAAAGAAAAGACAGAGAGAAAAAATTGCATGCGAAAATGCAATTTTATTCAATTTTAAACCAACATGGAAACATGAGGGGGGCCTTTTCACAAGTTGTCAGCATGCCTCAGGCAAAGCATCTGACTTATTTTAAATAAGAACATTACATGTCAAAGAAAACCACTCCGGGAATATCAGTAGGAGTCCAATTGTCGAGTTCTTAATCAAACGCAATTTGGTAAATATACTAAGATATATCCGCATTGTCTTCATCATCACTATCCACTGTATGTATTTGTCCTTGAACACTTGGACCAACACTAACAAACACCTCTAAAATCGGGAGAATTTGTTTCCCTTTGAGCATGGTTGGACCAGAACCAACACGATTTATAGAAGAGGACCCGATATCCTTCTTTTCACACACTTCGATCACTCTACCCCAATATTCATTGGGAACTCCTGACTCCACAATGTATTTGGCATCCTTCAAGGAAGCCATTGGAAATCTAGATTTCTTTTTAGTTTCCAGCACGACAGGGATTCTGTCAACAAAAATGATTTCCAAGGCTTGGAAAGGGGTTTCATGTACTTCTCTGTCCACTTTAACATAACGGAAGGAAGTAGCATTGTTGACCACGACGTCCTCCTCTCCAACAATGACGATGACCTTTTCTCTAATGATGAATTTCAAACATTGGTGCAAAGTTGAGGTTACGGCCCCTGCCATATGGATCCACGGGCGTCCCAGAAGGCAAGTATAAGACGGAAGAATATCCATGATATAAAATTACAAGTAGAGCACGTGGGAACCAATCTTAATGGGTAGGTCAAACTCTCCCTCCATAGATCTTCTTGACCCATCAAAAGCTTTGACTGTTAGCATGTTGGGTTTCATCATAACCTCGTCGATGTTCAGCTTGAACAGAGTATGTTTAGGTATCACATTAAAGAAGACACAATGTCTACCAGGACTCGAGACACCATAGTGTCTAGACATCTGTTGGAGATATGCAGCGCTTTATTATGAGCTCGGTCCTCCGGAGGAAGCTCATCATCACTGAAACCCAGATAGTTCGTCGCAGAAATATTTGTAACAACCCCTTCAAATTGGGCCACACAAATTTCCGGATTCACATGGGAACCATGCAGAGTTCTCATCAAGGCCGCTCGATGTGCTTCATAGTATAGGAGGAGTGTTTTACCCCAAAATTTGCCCTCTCATTTATCAAGAATTTGTTCACAAGATCTCCTATGACTCAAGACTGCACTAGCGTTGATCAGCTCAAGACACCTCCTTAAGCATTGATGACCAAAATTAGGGTTTGAGATTGCACAAGGATATTTGAACTTTCAACGCTTCATATGACTTTCATGGATTATTTTGGACCCCCAAGATTACTCATGTCAAGTTTCAAGCCTTGGATCACACTTTTGCTCAGTCAATTGAGCAGTTGACCTAAAAATCAGCTATATTGGGGAAAAAGTCAACTATGGTCAATTTACAGTCAAAATTCATAATTTTTGGTCCACATAAACATTTTAAACTCATATGTATCATTTGATCAAGTTTGGACCACAATTCCTCGAGAAATTTGATCAAATCTTTAAAAGGGAAAAATGGTCAAAATTAGGGTTTTGATTGGGAAAGGGCAATTTCTGATTTTTTACCTAGCAAATGATCAATTGGTTTAAGGAATGATCTCAAGAGTCCAATTGCATCATTTTGACCTAATGACATGGCTCAAAACATTGCAAGTCCAATGGATTGACAGATGAATTTTTCAATCAACTGGTCAAAAGTCAACTTATTACTGAAAAGTCAAACTTTGACTTTTTGGTCAAAATCAAATGCCAAAGATGACAATTCATCAAAGCATGTTAAAATATTAAACTTATTCATCAAGAAATCCAAAATTTAAGATTTCATTTTAAAAAAATAAAATTTCTAAACATAGAAATTTTTCTAAGTGTTGGAAATTTCTTATTTTTTCATGACTTTAGGCAAAATTTTCACCATGATGCAAGTTGATTCAGAAGAAACTTCCAACATGAAAGTTGTAGATATCCATGAAATATACAACTTTTCTTTACACAAATCCTTCCAAAAGTATTTGGATCTCAAGTTATAATTTTAAGAATACATGGTCATGAAACAAAACACTTAGTGAAATTTTTGCCCTAATTTGGCCAGGATTTTGACCCAACTTCATGGCACTTTTTCATATAGTTCCAAGGGGAATATTCAAAATCAATTCAAATATGGGTTGTAGAGAACATTACAAGATTTCAAAAATGTCCAAGAACTCCTTGAGATCATTTTTGAGTAGGGAGAATCGAAGAGATGAAGTTAGGGTTTTATCACTTGAATTACAAGGCATTTGTGATGAACAAAATTCAAATTCAAAGTTATGCTGCTTAAACTCTACTTTGCAGGCCTCAAACTTGTTAGGAACTCCATAATTAATTGCTTTCACAGCTGTTAGAGGTCTCATTTCAAGCATTCAATGCAAAGCCATGCTTTATATCCATTTTGGGAAGAAAGTGCACATTGCCATTTTGATAAAGTGACTTTTATCACAAAACTTGTTCTTAAGCCTTGCACTAGTTCTCTTATGATCATACATGTCTCATAACACAAGAGAAATGGTTTAGACATTTACAATCACCCAGCCCATGCTTGTACTTCACATTGAAACTTGGTTTCCTACTTTTCTTGAAAATCAAGTAACATAGCAAATAGTTTGTAACTTGTACTTCTGACTTTCCAATGCACTCAAACCTTTTTGCATATACATACACAAACCATTTTCCACAAATCCCACGCATGCTTAATCCCTGAAAACACCTAGAACACAAAATCACCAAAAAAACTTCAAAACTTGTCATTTCTGAGTTTTGAAGCCAATATTCAAATCTACTCGTGCGTTTCTTGACCTTTTGTTTTCAAAAGCTTCTAAACAACATACACAAACAATCTCAACACCTACAACACTACTGTAACACCTCCATCATCATCCACCATTTATAAAAATAGAGCTTTGCACTTGGACTTCTCTGTAACTCCTCAGGCACTTTTAGCTCAAGCTAAGCATCCCTTTAGCTTCCTAGGAACTTGAGGAAGCTAACCTAATCATTGGAACTCACTGAAAGCTTCTCAAACTCCAAACTCGATACCCTCTTGCAAGGTAAGTTTTTTAACTTTGTAACTTTTCATACAAGCATCATCAATGATTTATTTGTGAATAAAACATGTAGATATCATTGCCCTAAAGCTAACCATGTCCATAGTTTCCATTAATTTTGCTTGAGCTTAGAGAATTTTAAGATTGAAGTTTCTGAGATTTTTAGGGTTCAGATTAGGGCCAATGAAATTCATGTTTGTCTTTGATCTATAGTTTTAATGCTTTACATTTCTGAAACCGTGAGGAAATTTGCTACAAGTTTCATGTTTACAGTTTTCATTTTTGTTGAGATTTGAACAAGTTACAGAGGTTCTGGCTGGGCGTAAGGTTGAAGATGAAGTTGGCCTCAGGAACGTGCTTTCCATATATATATTTATGCTTTGATTTATATAAACAGATGTATAGCCACCCCAGTAATAGAAGCGCGCGCCTGTAACCAGAGGGACCTGGGTTCGAGCCCCAGTGGTACCCTTTTGATTTTTTTTACATTGTTTTGCATTCTGACTTCTTTTTTGGCAGGCGCTGGGGCTCCTTGGGCCTTGTTGTTTTTAATGTTTTTACTTCCTAACCCCCCTGTTTCATTTACACACCTCTGGCCCAGTTTTATTTTCTTTTTCTTATTTTTTATTTATTTGTTTTCTTAAATATTTTTCTAATATAAAAAAAAATCATAAAAAATATAAAAATAGTAGATTTATATTTTGACATTGTTTATTTATTTTTTCTCACAAAAATTATTTTATTTAATCAATACTTTATTTATTTTACTAATTATCTTTGTAAATTTAATTAAAAATAGGTTTTAGTTATTTTCTTTTACACCATTTGAATATATTATTTTAAAATATAAAAAGACCAAAAATATTTTATAATACTATAAATTATTTTTAATATAAAAATACCAAAAATGTTCCTTTTATAAACTTAATTTCTTTTAACCAATTAATAACTAGGGTTTTTATTTAGATTCTTTTTCTAGTAAATTTAAATTTCACTTTTAATTAATTATTTTCCCTTTAGTTAATTAGGTTAAACTCAAAAACCCTTTTCTCTAAAAAATCCAAACAAAAATATATATTTTCTTCACACTTACATTCTTGTATATTTATTCATTTTGTACATTATATTCATTTAATTTCTTGTACATTTGTACCAATTCAATATGGTTGTAATAGATTAAGTAGGTTTATTTTCTTGCAATCCCCATTTATAATTTGTATACCCCCTCCCACAAGTATTGTAATAGCGTAGTAACTTTAAATTCCACAATTTATCGCTTTATATACAAATGCTAGTAATTAGGGTTTGTATTGAAAGAGTAAAACCAATACTTATAAAATCCCTAATCAAAGACAAAATCAAGCATGAAAACAATTCACTTGCACACAAGCACCCCCTAGGGTAAATCCACTTGGTTGCCTTTACAAAATGGCCATATTACGCATGTGAGGTATCTTAGCAAAATACAAGATCATAGTCCCTCGATGACGCTATCTATGTTGCGTTTCAAATGATCTTAGTCCCTAAAATAGAATGCTCAAATACCTTACAACATTGCTAATCATGGTTATACAATGACCCACGCCCGTCCCGTTTACATCCAAAGATAGGGTTACTTACCAAATCAATGGTAAGATAACAATGTCAAAGGAAAATAAAATGAACATGAAAGACTTTGAGTAGGTAGAATGTTCCTAGTTACTTGCTCAATTTCAAAACAAAACATCCTTGCTATTTTCAAAACAAACACTTACACTTTCAAAAACATCTTTCAAACTTGAAAACATTTTCAAATTATCAACATCTTTGTATACATTCTTACAAACGAGAATCATTACAAAGATTGCCTAAACAATGGCCTCTTTACAAAATACTTTCAAAAACCACAGAAAGCATAATTTCAAACAAAAGCAAGTGATCTAGCAAGTAACTAAGAGCCCATGGAAAACCATGGATGAAAAGGGTGCTAATACATTCCCTTTTCATAATCTACCCCCCGAACTCAAGAAATAATCTCAAAGGTATTTCCTGTGCTTTTTCACCTTTCCTTTTGGATAAAAGAAAAGTCGGTGGCAACTCTTGCTAACCGCAACATTTGCGATAAAACTAAAACCTTCAAGTCAGTTATCCCACTGTATCACAGAACTGGCGACTCTGCTAGGGATGATTTTAAAAGTGGGGTTACCTTAGGGTTAGATCATATTTACTTGCTTTCATTGTTTAACTTGTATGCTTTACATTATGATTCTTTGTTTGGGTTTGAATCCTCTACCTGGATTTGGGATACCTTATAGGTAAGTAGCAATACATTGTGGAAACTGTGTGGGGTATACCGACATGGTCTAAGCAATAGCTATGTTAGTGCGACATATATTTGGGTACCGATAGTCCTTGAGTTAATCAAGGAGAATACGGGGCCGTTCAGTGATGTCATGAAGCGCTAATGAACTTTTAGAACCTTTACTTGACCAACTTGGCCTTTAGGATGTAGTGAGATGACCGAATTTGGTGCAGTCTGAAGTTGGTAGATACTCGACACTAAACTCATTGAGGTTTGGTTTTTTGGGATATTTCGGTCGCCATTAAAGAGGCTTATGCTGAAACAATGACCAAGGAAAAAACCCAGTGATATTAGGCTCCTTAGAACCCGATTACTATTACTAGGACAAGTTTGAGCCAACTAAATTTCAAGAGGGTACTTACCTATGAGACTCCATGCAAGCCTAAACCTAAGGACTTGTTTTCTTTGTTTGTGTATTGTGATACGGTGGGAAGAACTGACTGTTTAGAAATGCTGGTTTGCGTTTTGCGTTTGTTTTCGCAGAATGTCGCGGTAAGCAAGAGTCGCCACCGACTTTTATTTTATCCAACAAGGAAAGGAAAAAAGCACAGAAAAATTCCTTTTTCAAGATATTTCTGAGTACGGGGGGTAGATTATAGAAAGGGAAGGTATTAGCACCCTTTCTATCCTTAGTTATCTACGGGCTCTTAGGTACTTGCTCATCAATTTCAAAATTGTTTTCTTTGTGTTTGTGGGTTTTGAAAAAGTTTTTTGTTTTAACTTCGATTTAACTCTTGCTTCTGTCTTCAAGAGTGTAATGAAGTGTTTTTGAAAACTTGTTTGTAAAGGAGTGAAAGTGTGAAAAAAGTTTTGTTTTGGATGAGCAAGTATCTAAGAACTAATCTACCTACTCGAAAAAAGAATCATTTTATGCTTGTTTCCTTTAGACAATGTTATCCCACTATTAGTGAGTAGGTAGCACCGTCGTTGGAGTTTGAGGGTCAATTCGAAAGGGACTTACGGTCACTAAAGCAATGCTAGGATGCCTTAGCGGTAACCCTAATGTCTTAGATCATTTGTTTGAGGCAACTATATCCGAGGCAACCGTTTTCAGGCGATTATGATCTTTTAGACAAAAGGACGACCTCTAAAGTGACCTATACTCAATGACCGTGTACGAAGGCAACCAAGTGGGGTGTACCCTAAGAGTGCGCGTGTGCGAGTGTGTCGTCTTCAGTTTATTCTTGTCTTTGTACATGTTAAAGGTGATTTAAGTTGATTTTAGGTTAAAACATTCAGTCTTGTCGTGCAACCCTATTATCAAACATCTAACGGTTATAATTTGCGGAAATAAAATGCGGAATTTAAATTACAAGGTGTCGGGTATTTACATCGCCAAAGACAAACCCTTTAAAAATAAATAAAGCGATAAAAATAAATAAAAGTCCTATTTACTATTACAATCCGGAGCCAAGTACATTATTGGATAAAAATAAGCAACGCGTGTGGGAAATTAAATTGAGCGCAAATTTTAGGGTTTTGACCCTTTTGGTTAAAGGAAAAAAATATTTTTGTTGTTTTTTAATTTTAAGAAAGAAATTAAACCTAAACTAATTACTAAAATAAAATTAACAAGTTAATTAAATGAAAAATTAATTATGACATATTTTTTTGATTTTGGTTATTTTAAGAAAGAAAAATGAAATTAATTAAATTAATGGTTAGTACCTAATTAAATCTAATTAATTATTTATTTACAAAATAATTCAAAATTATTCTAGAATTAAAACCTAAATTAATTAATTAGTATTTATTTAAAAAAATGAAAGTTAAAATTTGATTGAATAAAATTTTTTTTTGTGATTTTATTTTATAAAAAGAAAATTATGATTGGTTAGAAGTTAAATAAAAATAATAAAACAATTAAAATAAATAAACAAAATAAATAAGAAGAGGGAGTATGAGCCTGAATTTTGTGGTGTAGATTGTAATTGGGAGGCCCAAAAGCGCTGACCCTTGTTGACTCTTTGTGATCTGGTGTCTATGCATTGACTGGCGCCTTGGTGGACCATCAGCTTGGAACCATCAGATTTGGCCTTTGGCCATCTGGCCATTGGATGAATGAGGATGCATGGTGTTCTGCAAGCCTAAGCGTGCATAGGAGTACCTGAAGAGAAAAAACATTGAGAAAGTGGGGGGACCTGGGATTCGAACCCAAGTCCTGAAGGAGTTTACGCGTACATGCTTACCACTACGCTGTGATGGTTCGTTTGTTAATATAATATAAAGAGTATATAATAAAATAAAACAAGTCAATGGCCAGAAAAATTATAAAAAATGCGCGCCATTTGAATGATGCAATGGATGGACGCCACGTATTGTCTTCAACCTCTCGTCTGTGGCTAAAAGATCTCAAACCTATACCAACGGACAAAAGTCCGTAGCTATAAGCCAGTCCACCTCCAAAATTTTCTACGGGCCACAAAAATGCATTTCAAGGGCATGGTTATGCTCGTCTCAACCTCCCGGTCCTAACCATACCCTTCTTGATGGTCAATTGTTCCTGAAAAGAAAACGCCCAAAAAAGCTCCAAGAACCCTAGCTATGGTGTTTTGCATTACATGTTATATAAATGAAATTAAATGATGCAAATAGCTTGGAAATGTTATGAGGATTACAAATATGCAGTTAGTTTTCATTATAGATGCAAGAATGATGAGTTATGATTTCAAGAACAGGAGTGGTTATCATGACACTTACAGCGCTTGTGAAGGTCTGAGAACGCTTGCTTTTAATCTAGATAGCTTGTATGAACGCCCAGGAAACGATTGAGATAGGTCTCAACCCTTGAAAATACCTCTACCTATGATTTCGATTTCAAGCTTTTTGGTGAATTTTACCAATCTTGTTGTGCCTCTGCCTGCCCTTTCCAACCCTGATTTTCGTGTCTTTGGCTTCCTTATGTAATGCTCAGTGTATTAGGTCTACAAACTTGGCTCAAATCTTCTCCCATCAATGCTTGCATATTTGATTTTATCTCTCTTTACAAACTTGGCAATTTTGCCTAATTTCAATCTTTTTGCCCATGATTTGGTGTGATTCGAATTTGATGATGATAAAGATTGCATTCAAAGCCTGAAATATCCAAAAAAAATCTTGTGTTATCAAAGCATTGGATTTTATATGATTTTATTTGATTAAAAATGAATAAATTCAATTAAAAATCAAATTAAATAATAAAAATAAAATATGGGCTCATGGCTGAAGCTAAGACACGTGTGCAATGATGCAAGCTCAAATCAAGTGGAAAAGAATGGCCCCATTTGACAAAAATTGAAGTATTGGGGATAATTGACTTTTGGCAATTTTGCAAAATAGTCCAACTTCAACAATGCATAACTTCTTCAATTTTGAACTTTTGGAAGTGTTCTTTGACGTTTTAGAAAGCTTGAGATGTCCTCTAACCAACCACTTTGGTCTCATCTCATTTGTATATTCCATGCTCACGTTATAAGCTTTGGAAAAAAGGGGTTTTTGTTGACTTTCAAAAATGACCTATAATGTCCAAATTTAAAACTTCTTGTGAGTGCATTTTTTGATCTTTGGGTATGAATATGGATTGTAGGAAAGTGCATCCTATTCAAAATGAGCTTTGGATGAGTCATTTATCATAAAGTATGAGAAAGTTATGCTTGGTCAAATTTGAGTTGACTTTTCTTGCAAAACCCTAATTTAGCAACTTTTGAATCTTGATGAATTTTGAGCAATCTTTGATGAATCATGATAAACCCTTGATCAAATGATGAAATATCCTTCAAAATGAGAATTTTGACAAAAAAATTGAAGTTTGACTGTTTGTAGGTCACAGTTGACTTTTGCCTTAGCATAGTCGATTTTTGGATCCTTTGAGCAATTGACTGAGCAAACTTCCTCTGCAAGGCTTGAGTTTGACATGGATGATCTTTAGAACATATTAGTACATTGGGGAGCACTTGAGGTCATTTGGACTCAAATATCTTGATGAAACACAAAACCCTAATTTGGGGTTGACTGCCTTAGGAGATAACTTGTCTGTCCAACTCTTGAGCAACCTTGAGCCACTTGGATATTTTTCTTGCAATGTCTTGAGAAATATGAGAGGGAAAATTTTAGGGTAAAACATGTATACATACTTGTAGATAACATCATGAACATCATAACATCATACTCATATTCACTAACCATTTCAAGGATCTTGGGATTTATCTTTGTTCCATTTTGTAGGACATGGATTATATTCGCAGGAAAACTATTCAAGTCAATCTCGTAAGGATTCCTCCTCAACTCAAAGAGCTAGCTTCAAGGATTCCTGAAAATTCTCCATTCACCGAAAGACATGGTCGCCTACTAAACTTGGTCACCTCCAACGCTGATGAAGATAAGATGAAGGTTCTCTTTCAGTTCTTTGATCCTTTACACTATTGCTTCACATTTCCCGATTATCAACTTGTGCCAACTTTGGAAGAATTCTCCCAAATCTTGAGGATTCCCATTCTCAATCAACTACCTTTCAATGGTACGGGAAGAGACCTAAAGCCAGAAGATATTACTCAAGCTCTACACTTGCAACCATCTGATGTCACAACTAATTGGGAAACAAGGAGTGGTGTCAAGGGTTTCCTAGCAAAGTTCTAATTTGAGAAAGCCCAAAACTGTTGGAATTCTTTGGATCTACAAGCTTTTGAGGAAATTGTGGCTCTCCTCATCTATGGGATGGTGCTCTTTCCAAATCCTGACCAACTCATAGATGTGAACGCCGTCAAGATCTTCTTATCCCGCAACCCATTGCCTACTTTGCTAGGGGACATCCTACATTCTTTTCACACTCGCACTATTAGTAAAAGGGGTATCCTTATGTGTTGCACTCCTCTCTTGGAAAGATGGTTTATTTCGCATCTTCCCCGATCTGTATTGAAGAACGAGCAAGGTTCAAGGTGGTCACAAAGGTTGATGACACTCATACATTCATTAGTGTTCCCGATCCATAGAGAATGTTACTATTGTCGACCATTGTGGAGAATTCTCTATTTTCCCTTTACTTGGCATTAGGGGAGGTATCACCTACAACCCCTGATTAGCCTTAAGATAGTTTGGTTACGCCCGAAGAGATGGCCCACATGAGATGCTCATTCAAGGTTTGGTATTTAACTAGGAGAACGGCAATCAAGGTCTTCACCAGAGATTTATCCGAGCTTGGAGGATGTTGAATAAGGTAGATAGCAATACATTGGGGCATAAGAATTTCATCCCTCTTGAGCCTTACCTCAAATGGGTACGAACTCGCGCTCAAAGTATTATGATGAATTATCCCTCCATTCTCCTCGTAATCATTGAGCCTGTTTTGGAAGGAGATGTTCCATACACTATCCTGCATCCAGACATGCCCACCTCTCTTGAAGACTTATAAAGAGATTGGATACAACTCAGGGGGGAGCGAGATACTTTCGAAGCCTAATTCTACGCTAGCAAGAAGAAGGTTTTGGAACTCACTAAGAAACTTCATGAGGAGAAGACTCTGAATTCCTACATCGCACCAAAGAGGATGCGTACTACATTTTTATCTTGGAGTTTTTTGTATTATTTTGCCTAAAGAGGCATTGATGTACTTAAGCTTTAATTTATTAATATAACGTGTGCTTCCTTTTTGTCTAAAACAAATTTGAATCTTTAAAATCCTTGAAATCATTGCATATGCATTTACCATTCATCATAACATAAGCAGGTTTCTTGCAATAAGTCTCCTCATTTTTCTACTGTTTATTTCAGTAAGATGGATCTCAAGCAAACGGTGAAGGACCTCCAAGCACAAAATGCTCAGTTTCAACAAATGTTCTTAACTCTAGCCAAAGGACAAGAAGATTTGAAGACCTTGCTGGTTGAGGAGAAGAAAAAGAAGACAAAGAAAATAACTGGATTTCTAAACATGAAAAGAAGATTCCAAGGACAAGCAAGAAGGACCCTGGACATTGCAACATCATCTGGTGAGAAAGACAATCAAGATAGGAAAGGCAAGGAAGCAGTTGTCCAGCCAGATTCAGAAGAGGAAGAGGAAGAAGAAGATTATTCTGAAGAAAAATACCCTTCAGCCGACGACAAGTATAAGCATCTGGAAGAACAGTTAAGTGCAATGGAAATCCAAAAAGTTCCTAGACTGGACTTTAAGGAGTTGGGGTTAGTATCTGGGATTGTCATTCCTCCAAAATTCAAAGCACCGGTGTTCGCCAAATATGACAGAGTTTCATGTCCCAAAATGCATCTCCTGTCCTATGTGAGGAAAATACATCCTCACACTACCGACAAGGTATTATGGGTACACTTCTTCCAAGACAGTCTATCTGGAACTCAGCTTGATTGGTTTTATCAGTTAGAAAGAGCCAATGTTCATAATTGGGAAGATCTTGCTGCTGCCTTTTACAAACAATACCAATACAACGCTGATCTTGTGCCCACCCGTACTCAACTCCAGAGTATAGCCATGGTTTCGAGTGAAGGCTTTAAAGACTGTGCGCAAAAATGGAGGGACTTAGCAAGAAGAGTCCAGCCTCCCCTATCTGAAAGAGAGTTAGTTGATATCTTTTTAGGCACCTTGTCCGGACCTTTCTTTAGTCACTTAATTGGGAGTTCATCGGCAGGTTTTACCGAATTGATATTGACCGGAGAAAGGGTGGATGTCGGGATAAAGAATGGGAAGATTCAAAAAGATGCATCCTTTGCTGCTGTAAGGAAGCCATTCATTGGAAAGAAAGAAGTGGTTGCTGTATATCCTCAGAGAAATCAAGATAGGGCTGAACACCGTCCAATGGTGGGGGTTGTCCTAATTCCTAAACCCACACCTTCTCAGCAAAAAACAACCAACCAAGAACGGAAAGACCAGTCAGATAGTTCACCCAAATTAATATGACACTATCTCAAGTATTGCCACGTTTGTTAAGATCCAATCTAGTGACTTTGAAAGAAGCTCCAAAGAATCCTAACACAACCTCTCCTCACTATCATCCTAATGCCCGTTGTGCATACCATTCTGAGAGTCCCATCCATGACACTAACAATTGTTGGGCTCTGGAAAAACAAAGTACAAGACCTTCTTAAATCCAAAGAGATTGAATTCGACGCACCATAAATGCCCAATGTTATCACTGCCCATATGTCTAAGCACGGTCGTGATGTCAACGTCGTTGAGGAAGATATGTTTGTTACTTCAGTTGATAAACTTGTGACCCCACTCCTGACTATCAAATAGAACTTGTTGAATGCCGGTGTTTTCCCGGGCTGTGATGAAAGCTGTAATTTCTGTTTATCCTTACCAACCAACTGTCCTTTTTTGAAAACAGGCGTTCAATGCCTAATAGATAACAAGGAGATTTTGTTTGAGAAGACTTCTATTCCAACTGTTTCTTATAATGATGTTTCCATCATGACCATATCCGCCAATTCTTCCAGGGTCTCCACCAAAAGACCCATTATAATTACATCAATTTATAAAGTAGCTTCGCCGATGATTACAATTCCTGGACCAATCCCGTATTCGTCAGACAAAACCGTCCCATGGAATTATGGAGGTGATGTCTACTACCACGGTATCAAGCAAGATTGGCTAGCTGCTGAAGATTCAAGTTCTGAGAAAGATGACTCTGATATCAGTAACATTGCAGGGACTAGCAAGATCGCTCGAAGTGGAAGGGTTTTCTCTCCAGAAATTTCTCCTCCAAAAGCTATTTCTGGACATGTATTCATTCCTGTTGTTGTTGCTCCTCCAAAGGCTATTCCCAGTCCTACAATCACCTCTGCTAATACTCCTGATGACAAAACTGTTACAATCCCTGTTATCACCCCTACTGACATTCCTACTGCCGAGTCAACCGAGACTCGAGGAAAAGGTATTCTGGTTAAGCTTGTCCGGACGAAGTCGCAATCATTGGCTATCCCTGAGACCTCCCGAAAAGAGATGGAGGAAATTCTAAAGATCATAAAAAGAAGTGACTACAACGTAGTTGAGAAACTGGGGAAAACTCCATCAAAAAATTCTATGATGGCTTTATTATTATGTTCCGAGGCTCATGCAAAAGCCTTGGTAAAATTCCTCAAAACTGCCCATGTACCCCAAGAAACATCTGTCGGTCAGTTCCAATACTGTGTAGCTAGCTTGACTGCAGATAATGGTTTAGGTTTTTTGGATGCTGATTTAACACCGAGGGGGAGGAAGCATAATGAGGCATTGCATGTCTCTGTCGAATGCATGGGTAGAACCTTGACCCATGTCTTGGTTGACACTGGCTCGTATTTGAATGTGTTACCTAAAAAATCTCTTGATAGGCTGGATTGCGAAGGATTGACATTGAAACCAAGCAACATAATAATGAGGTCCTTTGAAGGCTCAAAAAGGATGGTGCATGGGGAAGTGGACATCCCCATAAAAGTTGGAACCCAAGCATTTGATTCAACTTTTTATGTAATGGATATTCTCCCTTCATATTCCTGCTTATTAGGCCGACTGTGGATCCACAATGCTGATGTCGTTACTTTTACGTTGCATCAAATGCTGAAATATCCAATTCAGGCGAAAATCATCATTGTTCATGGAGAAGAAGAGTATATGGTCATCCATCTAAATTCCTTTAGATATGTGGAATTAGATGGGGAATTTATTGAAACTCCATTCCAGCACTTTGAAGAAGTCCCGCAAGATGTGGCAGTAACCAAGGTTATTTCTCAGGTCCCAAAGGTTACAAGGCCTCCGCTCAAGATGTCGTCTTTAAAAGATGCCAAGGCAGTGATAGAAGAAGGTGGGTGCACTATTTGGGGCCAACTCCCAGATATCCCATACAAATCTGACAAGTTTGGTTTGGGTTTCACTTCAGGAGCCCAGAAAAATGTACGTCACGCTCGTGTCGGAGGACCACCCTTGAAGATCAGCAACCGTGAAGTCAACACAGTAGAGGATGATGAAGACAACTATGACTTGGAGGATTGGATTTTCCCAACTATCAATGGAAGGCTCAGCAATTGGGAAGCTAGAGATTTCGTCCCGATCACATTTATCCCACAGTAATTTGTCTTTAAATTTTGTCGAATCTGTAATATTAAAACAATTCAGACTCTTAAAACCTTGTGTCTTACCCGAGGCACAATGGTCCATTTGTAAGGGTTATTATCTCATTTCCATATGACATCAATGAATCATGGACGTTTTTTCATACAAAACATTTTGCTCATTGTTTTTCTTTTTACATTTTTCATCTCTTTCAAAGATAGCTATACTCTTACACACACTCACACTCACAATGCAGGTATACATCCATTCGGGATCCCTTGGGTAACGGTTCTGCTATGGCTTTCTGTGATTCTGAAAATATAATCTACCAAGCCAAAGACGAAGGTGAGGAAGATTGTGAAGTGCCAGTGGAACTCGCCAAGTTACTACAACAAGAAGAGAGGACCATTCAGCCCCACGAGGAACCAGTGGACACGATCAACCTAGGTACTGAAGAATACAAAAGAGAAGTCAAGGTGGGTGCCAATCTGGAACCCAGTGTCAAAGAGCGTCTGATTTAGTTGCTACACGAGTATGTTGAGGTCTTTGTCTGGTCGTACAAAGACATGCCAGGACTTGATGTAGATATCGTGGTACATCGTCTACAAATAAAATAAGACGGTCCATCGGTAAAACAAAAGTTTGTCGCATGCGACCACACATGTCAGAGAAGATCAAAGCAGAAGTCATGAAACAATTCAACAACGGATTCTTGGACGTCACCTCCTATCCGCAATGGGTTGCCAATGTTTTTCCTGTGCCTAAAAAGGATGGCAAAGTGCAAATGTGCGTGGACTCCAGAGATTTCAATAGGGCAAGCCCTAAGGATGATTTCCCACTACCCCACATTGATGTTCTAGTTGACAATACGACACAATATAAAGTGTTTTCTTTCATGGATGGTTTCTCAGGCTACAACCAAATCAAAATGGCGCCCGAGGACATGGAGAAAACAACCATTGTCACACAGTGGGGCACATTCTGTTACAAGGTTATGCCATTCGGGCTGAAGAATGCTGGGGAAACCTATCAGCATGCCATGATAGCTCTATTTCACGACAAGATACATCACGAAATAGAGGTCTATGTGGACGACATGATAGCTAGATCTCAAATAGAAGAAGAGCATCTCGATCATTTACATAAACTATTTGAGAGGTTAAAGAAATATAAGCTGAGGTTGAACCCGAATAAATGCAAATTTTGGCTGAGGTCAGGTAAACTCCTAGGCTTTGTTGTCAGCAATAAAGGTATTGAAGTGGATCCCGCCAAGGTGAAAGCAATACAAGAGATGCCTGCTCCTCGTACTGAGAAGGAAGTTAGAGGATTCCTGGGACATTTAAACTACATTGCCAGATTCATTTCTCACCTGACAGCTACTTGTGAACCAATCTTCAAATTACTGAAGAAAGATCAAGTAGTCAAATGGAATGATGAGTGCCAAACTTCTTTTGACAAGATCAAAGAGTATCTGTAAGAGCCTCCTGTTTTGATGCCACCAATCAAAGAGTATCTGTAAGAGCATCATGATGGTTGATCTACATGAAGGCACTTTTGGAACCCATTCCAGTAGGCATACGATGGAAAAGAAGATCCTACAGGCAGGCTATTACTGGTCTACCATAGAAGCAGATTGCTATCAATACTCTCGAACCTACCACAAATGTCAGATTTATGCTTATAAGGTGCACGCACCACCGGTTCCTCTGAATGTCTTGACGGCTCCTTGGCCCTTTTCTATGTGGGGCATCGATATGATTGGGGAAATTTAGCCAACAGGCTCTAATGGACACCGCTTCATCTTGGTGGCCATTGACTATTTTACAAAGTGGGTTGATGCATCCACTTTCGCTTCCGTTACCAAGAATTTTGTATCCCGGTTCATTAAACAGAATCTCATCTGCCGGTATGGTATCCCAGAGAGGATCATCACAGACTATGGTATGAATCTAAACAATACTATGATCACCGCCCTGTGCGAGCAGTTCAAGATCCAGTATCACAATTCTTCCCCTTACCGGCCAAAGATGAATGGTGATGTCGAAGCCGCAAATAAGAATATCAAAAAGATCATATAGAAAATGACAATCACATACAAAGAATGGCATGAGATTCTACCATTCACTCTCCACGGGTATCGTACCACAGCACACACATCAATCAGGGCAACACCCTACTCTTTGGTATATGGCATGGAAGTTGTCTTGCCTATTGAGGTTCAGGTCCCCTCTTTGAGAATCATGAATGATGCAGGGATAAACGAAGACGATTGGATCCAAACTCGACTTGATCAACTAAACTTGATTGATGAGAAAAGGCTTACTACTGTCTGTCATGGTCAGATATATCAAAAGCGGGTGATCAAGGCTTTCAACAAAAAAGTCAAACGCTGAGTGTATCAAGTCGGGGATTTGGTGATCAAACATATCATACTACCGCAAGGTGATCCCAGGGGCAAATGGACTCCTACATATGAAGGACCATTTGTAATCAAGAGCATATTCTTTGGTGGAGCAATGATCTTGACCACTATGGTTGGTGACGACCTGCCACACCCTATGAACGCAGACATAGTCAAAAGATACTACGCATAAAGAGACCCGCTAGGTTGACACACCTAGGCAAAACAAGGGCATCTCGGTTAACCAAAAGGTTCGGGCAAAAATTAGGGATAAAACAAAAAAAAATTGTACACCCGACAAGCTGAAAACACGAAAGGGTGGTCCAGGAAAAAGTTAGGGAGTTAAAGCTTATGACTATGTCCCGTTGGATCATGTGATATGGTGGGAGAACCGACTATTTTGACGCTGGTTTGCGTTTTGTGTTCGCAAAATGTCGCGGTAAGCAAGAGTCGCACCGACTTTTATTTCATTCAACCGGAAAGGAAAAAAGTACAGAAAAAAATCCTTTTTTGAGATATTCTGAGTACGGGCGGTAGATTATAGAAAGGGAAGGTGTTAGCACCCTTTCTATCCATGGTTTTCCATGGGCTCTTAGGTACTTGCTCATCTTTTAAAATTGCTTGTGTATGTGCTTTGTTTTTAAAAAGTTTGACTTCGTGATAACCCTTGTATCAGTCCTTAAGGGTGTGACGAAGTTGTTTTTAAAATTGTTTTGAAATGTATAGGTGTGAAAAGATTTTGTTTTGAGCAAGTACCTACCAGCATCTACCTACTCGAAGAAAGATCGTTTCTATTCTCGTTCCTTTAGACAGCACTATCCTATTATTGAGAAATAGGTAGCACCGTCGTTGGAGTTGTAAGGGTCAATTCGAAAGGGACGTACGATTACTAAAGCAATGTTAGGACACCTTAGTAATAACCCTAGAGTCTTAAGATCATATTCGAGGCAACATTTCTGAGGCAAAATTTCTGAGGCAACGTTTGATCTTTTTAGACAAGAGGGAAACCACTAGGACACCCTATACTTAATGACCGTTTAACGAAGGCAACCGAAGTGTGGGTATACCCTAGGACTGATATGTGCGAGTGATTTGTTTTCAATTATTTAGTCTTTGCACATTATGGTTTTCTAACTGTATTAATTTGTCACGCATTCTTGTCATACAATCCTATTAGCATACATCTAAACAGTCAAAATATTAAAGTAAATCTATGCTATTACAAGGCTTCGGGGAGGGAAATTAATTACATATCCAAAAAACCCGAGAAAAAGCGATAAATGAAAACCCTAGATTAAACTATTACAAACCATGCACAATTACAATAATAAAAATAAAATATTATGCGCGCCATGAACCGAATACGAGATAATTAGGGTTTTGACCCTTGCCTAAACCTAATTGCGATTGATTATAAAAATGTTTTTGTTATGTTTTAAGAAAATAATGGAATTGTTAATTTAAAGGAAAATCCTAAGTCTAATTATTTTTAAATTACGAAAAAATAAATTAAATTAATTTTATCTATGACCTATTTTTGTATTTTTATTTATTTGAGACAAAGAGCAAAATACAATTAAAAGTTTAACCTAATTTCTAGTTGATTTTATTTTTGAAAAAAAAATTATAATTTTTCCTAATTTAAACTAAATTAAATTAATTTTGATAAATAAATAAAAACTAATCCTAATTTTGTGAGATATTGATTTTTTATATTTTTTATGAAAAAAGATTAATTTGTTAATTGAAGAAATATTAAAGGAATTAAATAAAACAAAGAAAAAGAAATAAGAAAAGAAATAATTGAGCCTGGTTGCAATGCTAAAAAAGGGGGGTGAAAACTGAATTTCTGGGCCCAAAAGGCTAAGGCCTGTTTGACTTCGCCCTAATCCAGTATGCATGCTTGATTCAGGCGCATGGTGGTCCTTCCAAGGTGGCATGTTGATCTGGGGACATTGATGGATCAGGGGGTCAGATCTTGATGGTTCACGGTGGACGTTGGAGGCTGTAGTGCACTTGAATTCCTGAAACAAAATAGCATGAACAAAGTTTGGGACCTGAGGATCGAAGCCAGGTCCTTATGCATAATTCCACTCCCACGCTACCATATGTGCTACGCGTCTTATTTGTATATATGATAACAATAATATATAATATATCAAACACAATGGTTAAATAAGAAAAACGCGCGGAATTTCAAACTGCCCAACCAGGGGGTGCCACGCATCCATCTTCTTCCTCACATCCGTCGTTTTAGGTAACAACATCTTTACCTACGGACATGGTGTTGTAGCTATAACCCTGTGTATTTCAAAAATGACATCCAAGCAATATAAATGAGTTTCAAGACCATGGATCAATTGGGTTTGACCCTCTGATCACAATGGTATCCTTCATTAAGGCCAATTGTTCCTGTATTCGAAAGCCCTAAAACATCAAGGCAAACCCTAGCTATGGAAGATGTTCATTAAAGCGTTAAAACTTCAATCAAATGGTCCAGACATGATGCAAACAAGAAAACAAATACAAATATACCATTGAAACATGTTCATGATGCAAGAATCATATCAATGAAATCTAAAAAAGAATGCAAACCTTGTGACGTCTAGAGGGTGATTTTGGGCGTGTGGAGATGTGCAACTGGTCGTGCTAGCTTCAGAGAGATTCCAGGAAATAATTGGTGGCTTTGAAAGTCTGTGAATCGGCCTCCAAACTGGAAATCAGTCTGTCACTTTTTTGACAATTTTCAATTCTTGCTTGCAGCTTTTTCGACCTCTAATTTCCTCCCGTTGTGCATTGGAACTCTTGTCTATATGTAGTGGAATGCATTAGGTCAATAAAAATGCCCTGTATCTTTATCAATTATGGTGATTTGATTTATTTTTCCTCTTGTAAGATATCTTTCCATATCAAGCCAAATCATACCATTTTCATCCCAATCTTCCTTGGCACGATTTGATTTGGTTTGACAACATATTTGCATTATAATTCCATTTAAAATCAAATCAAAAACAAATCTTCCATATTTTATATCATTTATTTGATTTAATTTGACTTTTAAATGATAAAAAATCAAAATAAATTAAATAAATAAAGTCAATAATATGTGGTAGAGTGTTTGGGTCGTGAATCATGTTGGAAGCATAATGCAATCTTAAGAGGTTGGGCCCATTTGGCAAAAAATTCATTTTTGAGCATGTTTGACTTTTGGAAATTTTGCAAAAGAGGTCAACTTGGCCAATGCATAACTCTCTCAATTTTTACCCTAGAGAGGTGTTCTTGGACTTTTTAGAAAGCTTAGGATGTTCTCTGAGCAACCCTTTTGATCTCATCTCAGTTGAGTCTTCCATGTTCATGTATGAAACTTTGACCCAAAATGTGTTTTTGTTGACTTTTCAAAATGACCTATAATGTCCAAATTCATATCTTATTGTGAGTGCATATTCTAAACTTGGGAGATGAATATGAATTGTGGGTACTCGCATCCTCTTCAAAATGAGCTTTGGATGGATCATTTCTGATAAAGTATGAGAAAGTTATGCTTGGTCAAAGTTGAGTTGACTTTTCCTACAACACCCTAATTTAGTAACTTTTGGGTTTTGATAAATTGTGAGCAATCCTTGATGAATCATGATCAACCCTTGATTAAATGATGAATGATATCTCAAAATGAGGATGTTGACACAAAATCTTGAAGTTTGACTGTGTATTGGCCCCAGTTAACTTTTGACCTAGCATAATCGATTTTCAGGCCTTTGAGCAATTGACTGAGCAAACTTCCTCTGTAAGGCTTGAAACTTGACATGGATGATCTTGAGAACATATTAGGACAATGGTGATCATTTGGTATCCTTTGGACCCAAGAATTTTGATGAAAAATGAAACCCTAATTTGAAGTAGACTGCTTTAGGAGAGAGTTTGTCTGGTCAACCTTTAGACTTCCTTGAGCAATTTGAGGACCTCACTTGACATGTATTGAGAAATATGGGAGGGAAAATTTTGGGGTACAACAGCTTCCCCTGTTCAATCTTCTTAAACTTGAGGATGCAGATTGGCGTGTCTGCCTTTCGTGATCTGAAGGTAGAAGATGATTGAACACTAGAGTGCCCAGAAATTTGCACTTGTATGAAGTGACACTTGATTTGTGATATCAGGAATGGGCTTACAGATGCCATTCGGAGGTTGAGGATTGAAGATTGTCAGGGATGGGCTTAAAGATGCAATCTGAAGAAGTGTCGATCGCATGAGAGACCTTTGCGAGAACCCGTGTACCTGTTGTTAAGGAGGACTTCGCTGGGGAATGATGGTCTCTGTCTTTTGAGAAATAAAGTTTTAGGAGCTTCAGTTGTCTGTTACTCTATTGGGGAATAATTCTGGTTTTTAGAAAGCGGTTATGAACTGTGTGTTTGATCGGGGTATATGTTGCACCGCAACTTACTAGGGAAATGTGAAATCAATTATGTTTGATCAGGTCCAGGTCTTACAGTGTTATGGTCTGCTGTCTGGGGATAAGAGAGAAAAAAAACCGGATAATAAGGTTATATGAAGGAACCTAGATAGTAGGGTTACTTCGATATGAAAGCCGGGATAGTAGGGCTGTGAGAAGGAATCTGGATAGTAGGGTTATTTTGATATGAAATCCGAGATAGTAGGGTTGTGAGAAGGAACCTGGATAGTAGGGTTACTTCGATATGAAATCTTGGGTCGTAGGGCTTGCGAGAAGGAACCTGGATAGTAGGGTTACTTCGATACGAAATCCGAGATAGTAGGGCTATGAGAAGGAACCTGGATAGTAGGGTTACATCGATATGAAATCCTGGGTCGTAGGGCTTGCGTGAAGGAACCTGGATAGTAGGGTTACTTCGATATGAAAGCCTGGTTAGTAGGGATGTGAGAAGGAACCTGGATAGTAGGGTTACTTCGATATGAAAGCCTGGGTAGTAGGGCTTCTATGGGGAACCTGCGTAAGGTTGCATTCGTTGCACCGATGATTACTCTGTTTGGCTTCGAGTGTTGATCATGGACCTGCTGGAAATTGTTGATAGTAATTGTCTTTCCTGAAAGAAATACATGGTTAATTATATGTGATGTATGAGATGCATTGTATGATGACGTTCTCAAAATAAATGAGACTATGTTATATGTAATGTATGCACGTGTCATGATGTATGAGCATGAAATGCTGACATAATAATCTGAATCTGGGAAAATAAATCCTTGATTGCTGTTTGGAGAGTATGAGAAATGGTATTCTTGACTGCTGTAACAACCACATTTCCTCTGCTTATGTTGGGGATGATGAACAGAGATGACTAGCTAGGGGTTTGCCCCTTGGCTGGTAGATATTCTGTCGAATGAGACTCTGCTTGAGGATAATCCTGCGGGGAATAACTCTGTTGGGGAAAATATACTCTGTTGATGGATCGCTCATTCGGAGAAATAAACTTAGCTGGGGATGAATTTCCGTTGCTGGTGATAACGAATTCTGTTGGGGATTGAATTTCTGTTTGCAAGAGAAATAAACTCTGCTTGGGGAAAAGTTTGCTGATTCGCCCGTGATTGTGAATCTCAATGGGGAAGAGTCGTGTCCTGTTTGGGAAAACTAACATTACCGTTCTTGGATACATTTTTCTCTGTGGGGAGTGTATGTACCATTACTCATTTTCTCAAGAGGACTCTGCCTTGGTACCTGATGGTTAAAGTAACTGTAAGGTTTGGACATTTCATGTTTTCCCTGCTCCTGGAGTTACGAGTAATTGTCTTTTGTTTTTCATGTAAGTATTTATGAGCAACAATTATTGTCAAATGTATATATCAAAAAATGAACCATTGGATGTTCTAGCAAGACAAAACAGGAAAAATAAAAATAAATCAAAGCTTTGTGAAAATAACTTGTATTGATTTTGAAGTTGGCCTGTAATAGGCGTTTTTGTACAAGGAGGCTGACGTCCTAGTAAGAGAATGCCGCCGAAAGATAGAAATTACAGTTTGTGTTTAAAAAGAAAAGCAGCTATGTGATATAATCCCATTGGGTTCCAATTCTGCTATTGCCTTTATATCTTCAAGCATCTCATCACTTTGCTGCTTGTTCGAAGGTAGATCAGATTGATTGACGCCGTCCGAGCTTGATAGTTGATACCGAGGTCTGATTTCAAGATGATCCAATGAGACATAGTGTTACGCTTTGATCCCTAATTTTTGCCTGAACTGCCCTTTTCGGGTTTTCAGTCCACAGGGATACCCTTTTTTTCCCAAGTCGCCTTTTCAGGTTTTCGACTTGCCGGGTGTACAACTTTTTCATTTTCATCCCTTACTTTTACCCGAACCATTTTGGTTCGCCAGGAAGCCCTTATTTCTGCCTAGGCCAGTCAACCTAGCGGGTCTTTGATTATGCGTAGTATCTTTTTATTATGTCTTCATTGACAGGGTGAGGAAGGTCGTCACCATCCATGGTGGTTAGAATCATAGCTCCTCCCTAGAAAATGTTCTTAACCAAAAATGGCCCTTCGTATGTGGGGGTCCATTTTCCCCTAGGATCACCTTGCGGTAGTATGATGTCCTTGATCACTAGATCCCCAACATGATATTCCTGACGTCTGACCTTTTTGTTAAAAGCCTTGATAATTCGCTTTTGATACGTCTGACCATGACAGATAGTAGTAAGTCTCTTTTCATCAATCAGATTCAGTTGATCAAGTCGTGTTTGGATCCAGTCGTCTTCGTTCAAACTCGTATCCTTCATAATCCTGAGAGAGGGTATCTGGACCTCGATGGGTAAGACTGCCTCCATGCCATATACCAGAGAGTAGGGTGTTTCCCCTGTCGATGTTCGTGCTGAGGTACGGTACCCATGAAGAGAAAATGATAACATCTCGTGCTAGTCTTTGTATGTCACCGTCATCTTCTACACAATCTTCTTGATGTTCTTATTAACTGGTTCAACAACCCCATTCATCTTCGGCCGGTAGGGAGAAGAGTTATGTTTCTGTATCTTGAACTGTTTTCAGAGCTCGGTGATCATTGTGTTATTGAGATTTGTATCGTTGCCAATAATGATCCTCTCGGTGACACTGTATCGGTAGATCAGATTATGCCGGATGAACCGCGCCACGATGTTCTTGGTTACTGTAGCAAAGGAAGCTTCCTCAACCCAATTCGTAAAGTAATCAATGGCTACCAGAATAAAACTATGTCTGTTAGACGCAGTAGGTCTGATCTTGCCGATCATGTCGATGCCCCACATTGTAAAGGGCCAATGAGCCGTCAAAACATTCAGGAGAACCGGAGGCACATGCACCTTATCAGCATAGACTTGGCACTTATGACAGGTTCGAGAATGCTGATAACAATCGGCTTCTATAGTGGACCAGTAATATCCTGCCTATAGGATTTTCTTTGCCATGGTATGTCCACTGGAATGAGTTCCGAAAGTACCTTCATATAAGTCTGCCATGATCCTTTCTGCCTCGCTCTTGTCTACGCACGACAGCAAGATTGAATCATGGTTGCGCTTATAGAGGATCCAATTACTGATGAAGAACTTCGCAGCAAACCTCCTCAGAAACTTTTTATCATTAACATATGCCCCCTCGGGGTATTCTTGAGCCTCAAGATACCTTTTTACCTCGTGAAACCAGGGTTTATCTGCTACCTCCTCAGTCTCAATGTCACAACAATGTGCGGGTTCGTCCAACCTTTAAATGGTAATTTGGGGAGCTTCATTGTCCCACCTCACATTAAACATAGAAGACATGGTAGCTAGCGCGTCCGCTAACTGGTTCTCTTCTCTGGGGAAATGTTCAAAGGTTATCTCCTCAAAGTGTGAGAGCAACGTCAGTACATACTCTTTGTAAGGAATAAGATTCGGGTGCTTCGTATCCCACTCGCCTTTGATCTAAATTATCACTAGAGCGGAATCTCCGAATACACTCAAGAACTTAATCCTTAGGTCAATAACAGCTCGGAGCCCCATGATGCACGCTTCATACTCCGCCATATTGTTGGTACAGTTAAAACATAGTCGGGCAGTGAATGGAGTATGACAGCCCTCGGGAGAGATAATTACAGTGCCGATGCCATTACCCAATGTGTTTTATGCTCCATCAAAATACATAGACCATCTGGATCCTTCCTCAGGTCCTTCATTCGGTCCAGGTTCTTCGCAGTCGGTCACCAACATAATGTTCTCATCCAGGAACTCGAAATTCATGGACTGGTAGTCATCCACGGCCTGATGCGCCAAATTATCTGCCAATACACTCCCCTTGATTGCTTTTTGGGTTGTATATTGGATGTCGTATTCAGTTAATATCATCTTCCATCTTGTTATTCTTCCGGATAAGGCGGGCTTCTCGAAGATATACTTGATTGGATCCATCTTTGATATTAACAAGGTGGTGTGAGCCAGCATATATTGTCTCAGTCGGCGAGCAGCCCATGCCAAAGGGCAACAAGTTTTCTTGAGCAATGAGTATCAGGTCTCGCAGTCGGTAAACCTTTTGCTAAGGTAATAAATGGCGTGCTCTTTTCGACCAGACTCGTCATGCTACCCCATCACACACCCCATTGAATTGTCCAGCACTGTCAAGTATAATATCAAAGGTCTTCCTTCAACTGGAGGCATCAAAATTGGTGGTTCTTGAAGGTATTACTTGACTCTTTCGAAAGAGGTCTGGCATTCATCATTCCACTTTACCACTTGATCTTTCTTCAGCAGTTTGAAGATTGGCTCACAAGTAGCAGTCAGATGTGAAATGAACCTGGCGATGTAATTCAAACATCCCATGAAACCTCTGACTTATTTTCTGTGTGGGGTACCAACATCTCTTGTATGGATTTTACCTTTGCAGGGTCCACCTGGATACCTTTATCATTGACGATGAAACCCAGAAGCTTACCAGATCTTACCTCGAAGGTACACTTGTTCGGATTCAACCTCAGCTTGTACGTCTTCAACTTGTCAAACAATTTCCGGAGATGATCAATATGCTCTTCCTCGGTCTGGGACCTGGCTATCATGTAATCAACATAAACCTCGATCTCGTGGTGAATCATGTCGTGGAACAAAGCCACCATGGCGTGTTGATAAGTTGCCCTAACATTCTTCAACCCAAAAGGCATTACCTTGTAACAGAAGGTTCCCCATTGTGTAACGAAGGTTGTCTTCTCCATGTACTCATGAGCCATCTTGATCTGGTTGTAGCCAGAAAAACCATCCATGAAGGAGAAGATCTTGTGTTGTGCAATTTTGTCTACTAGAACATCGATTTGAGGAAGTGGGAAGTCGTCCTTAGGGCTTGCCCTATTCAGATCTCTGTAGTCCACACACATCCGTACCTTACCATCCTTCTTAGGTACCGGAAAGACGTTGGCAACCCACCATGGATAAGAAGTGACAGCTAAGAATCCCGCGTCGAACTTCTTCATGACCTCCGCCTTGATTTTCTCTGACATTTCAGGGCGCATACGGCGGACCTTCTGCTTTACCGGAGGGCAGTCCTCTTTGGTCGGCAGGTGATGTACCACAATATCAGTGTCCAGACCAGGCATGTCTTCATAGGACCAGGAAAAGATCTCAATATAGTCGTGTAGCATTTCTATTAACCTTTGTTTGACACTAGGATCCAGATTCGTACCTATTTTAACCTTCTTCCGGTCCTCTTGTGTACCCAAATTTACTAACTCGACTGGCTCTTCATGAGGCTGTATGGCCCTTTCTTCCTGTTGTAGTAGCCTAGCAAGCTCTCCCGGCACCTCACAATCATCCTCACCTTCGTCCTCGGCTTGGTTGATCAGATTTTTGAAGTCATAACTGGCAGTAGAAGAATTGTTATCAATGGGATCCAGAGTGGATATGGATCTGCAGTAAGATACGTGAGTGTGTGTAAGAGAATAGCTGTTTTGATAAAATGGGAGACAGAAAAGAAATACAAGGAGTGAAAAATTTGTAATACAAGAAAACGTCCAATGTTTTATTAATGATATATGAAAATGACAAATGATAAGCCCTCACAAGCAAAGCCAGAGTGCCTCGGGCAAGGCACCGGGCCGTAAAGTTTTAAACTGTTTATTACAAATCTTAAAACAAAAGTTAATTACTGCGAAATAAAAGAAACAGGTATGAAGTCCTTCGTCATCCAGTTATTCAATCCACCATCGGTTGTTGGGTAGATCCAGCTGTCGATGTCTGATTCTTCTTCATTGTCCTCAATTGCATTAACTCCCCGATTGTTGATGTGTAGAGGAGGTCTTCCAATCCGTGTGCACCTAACAGCCCTTTGAGCCCCTGTAGTAAAGCCCAAACAAAATTTGTCAGTTTTGTGAGTGAAATCAGGGAGCCGACCCCAATTGGTACACCCACCTTCTTCAACAATAGCCTTGGCATCCTTGAGAGAAGCCATCTTCAGCGGAGATATGTTGGTAGTAACTTCAGTTGACGCCAAAGTCTGAGGGACCTCCTCGAAGTTCTGACAAGGAGTTTCTATGAACTCCCCATCCATCTCCATATAACTAAAAGAATTGAGATGACTTACCATGTACTCTTCTTCGCCTCGCACCGTGACAATTTTCCCTTGCACTGGGTATTTCAGCATTTGATGGAGCGTGGAAGTAACTGCCCCAGCCTTATGGATCCAAGGACGACCCAGCAAGCAAGAATACGACAGTCTGATGTCCATTACATAGAAGGTGGATCCAAAGGTCTGAGAACCCATTTTGACAGGGATGTCCACCTCCCCGTGCACCATCCTTTTGGATCCATCAAAAGCCCTTACCACAATGTTACTCGGCTTCAAAGTCAAACCCTCACAGTCCAAACAGTCCAACGCTTTCTTTGGCAGAACATTCAACGAAGACCCGGTGTCAACCAGCACATGAGCCATAGTGGTGCCCCTACATTCAATCGAAACATGCAGAGCATCATTATGATTTCTCCCTTTAGCGGTCAAATCTGCATCTGAAAATCCTAGCCCATTGTCAGCAGTCATGCTAGCCACGCAATATTTGAACTGACCTGCAGAAGTTTCCTGCGGCACATGCGCAATATTGAGAAATGCAATCAGAGCCTTCACATGGGCTTCTGAACACAACAACAGAGATAACATGGAGATCTTTGACGGGGTCTGCCCCAGCTGTTTGACCACATTGTAGTCGCTTTTCTTGATAATTTTTAGTATTTCCTCTATTTCTTATTTAAAGGCTTCCACGACAATTTTTCTAGGTGCCTCCGTTCGAGCAGGACCACTTATGATTTCTTTGCCCCGAGTCTCAGATGGTTCGGCGACAGGGGTGATAACTGGAGTAGGAACTGGAACAATAGTATATGTACTAGCAGATGGAATAACAACAGGTTTGTGGACAGTCGGAGGGGAAATCTCGAGAGAAAAGAGTCTTCCACTTCTGGTGACTTTGCTAGCCCCGACAATATTACTGACATCAGTATCAGCTTCTTCATTATTCAACTCTTGCTTAATTCTATGGTAATACACCTCATCACCATAGTGCCATCGGACAACCTTGTCTGAAGTGTATGGGATGGGACCAGGAACGGTGATTATTAGCGGAGCAATTCTTGGAATGGGCGTAATCCTAACAGGTTTTCTCGAGGAAACCTTGGAAGGATTGGTGGAAATGGTTATGATGGTAACATCTTCATTGGGAACAACAGGAATCATAGTATTCTCGAACATAATCTCTTTATTATCCATCAGGCGCTGAACACCTGACTTCAACAAATGGCAACCAATAGGTAGAATCGAGCACCTGTGACAACCTTCACCACAACCCGGGAATACACTGGCCAACAGCAGATTCCTCTTAACAGTCATAAGAGGAGTAGAAATTTCTTCAACAAAGGTCACAAACAAATCATTGTCAACAACATTAACCCCACGGCCATGTTTGGGCATAGGAGCAGTTATTACATTTGGCTTTCCCGGAGCATCAAACTATATCTCCTTAGCTTCCAACAAATCTTGTACTTTGTTTCTCAAATCCCAGCAGTCATTGGTATCATAGCCAGGACTCTTAGAGTGGTAGGCACACCGCGCTTTGGGATTGTATCTAGGAGAGGTAGTGTTGGGATTTTTGGGAGCCTCCCTTAATGTGGTTAAGTTAGATTTCAGCAGGTGAGGTAACACTTCAGCTAATGTCATACTAATGCGGGTAAACTTCCGTTGTGGTCTTTCCACTCTCTGTTGATTGTTGCATTGTGGAGCAACAACGGGTCTTGGTATCATTATAGCATTTACCGTTGGACGGTGTTCAACTCTATTTTGGCCCCTCAGGCTATAAACTGCACTGGCTTCCTTTTTACCAGTAAAATATTTCTTTATCAAACTCGAAGAAACATCTTTATGTATTTTACCACTTCGAATTCCAGCCTCCACTCTTTCTCCAGTTAAAATCAACTCAGTGAAACCAGACGATGAGCTTCCAATCAAGTGGTTGAAAAATGGACCAGACAGCGTCCCCAGGAACATATCAACTAACTCCCTATCAGATAAAGGGGGTTGAACCCTGCCAGCCAAATCTCTCCATTTCTGAGCGTAATCTTTGAAATCTTCTCCTGCACCTATGGACATACTCTGGAGTTGAGTACGAGTGGGAGCAAGGTCGGAATTGTACTAGTACTACTTGTAGAAAGCAGCAGCAAGATCTTCCCAGTTTCGAACATTGGCCCCTTCCAACTGGTAGAACCACTCAAGCTGAGTCCCTGACAAACTATCTTGAAAGAAGTGCACCCACAAATTTCTATCAGCAGTGTGAGGTTGAATTTTCCTGACATAAGAGCGGAGATGGAGTTTTGGGCAAGACACTCCATCATACTTAGCAAAAAATGGAGCCTTAAACTTCTGAAGGATGACCACTATAGATACCAGTCCTAGCTTTCTGAAATCCAACCCAGGTGCCTTCTGAACTTCCATAGCACTCAGACGGTCTTCTAGTTGCTTGTACCTATCCTCGGCAGGAGGATATTGCTCATCATCAAAATCAGTATCATTATTAGAGACTGTAGGACTAGGGTCCTTTTCCTCTTCTTGGTTCTCCCCTTCTTTGGATGAAGAGGTCGGATCAGTTTGATGCTTCAACCTTTCCCCAAACCTTCTGCCCATATTCAAAAGCCCGACCTTCTTCTTCTTCTTCTTTTCTTTTAGAATGAGAGTTTTCATATCTTCTTTCCCCTTGGCAAGACTTATGAACATCTGTTGGAACTGGGAGTTCTGTTCCTGAATCTCTTTGATGGTTTGATCGGAAGACATTTCTTCTGAAATAAACAGTGAAGAAGATGAGAAACCTGTAGTGGTACCTGTAATGATGTGCATGAAAATGGGATGCGCATGTAATGATTTCAAAGACCTTGGGAAATTTAAATTCGCAAACCAAAAAAAAAACAAACTTTATTAGCTTAACTTTGAAATGTTCAACAATGCCCTTAAGGCGTTACAATGAAGTAAATAAAAACAAATTTAAAACTAGAAAAGCAAAATCAAAAGTCCCATGGACACTTTCTCTTTGTGCTGATGTAGTCATTGAGCACCCTTTCCTCCTCGAGCTGTCTGGTGAGCTTTAAAACCTTTCTCTCTTGCTCATGGAACTGCTCTTTGTAAGTATCTCGCTCATTCTTCAACTGAATCCAAGACCTTTGTAGCTCCCCAAGATCAGTAGGCATGTAAGGATAGAGAACCGTGTAAGGAATACCGTCTTCAGTAGTGGGTTCCACAATCACTGGTAATACTGTTGCATATGGCATCACAAGCTTTTGTGCACGAGCTCGGACTCATTGGAGATAAGGCTCCATAGGAAGGGAAGTATTTGGTCCCAACTCATGGGGGTCTGATCTATTTACCATGCCCCAAGCTCGTATGAACCTCCGGAGATTCCCTTTAACATCCTCCACATAGTCGAATGCAATATCCTCGAGAAGTAACCTATGGGGCCATCTCTCCGAGCACGACCGAATTATCGCAAATCTAAACAAGGATTGTAAGTTATACCTCCTCGGATACCAAGTAATGGGACATTAGGATACCCCCCACAATGGTCAATAACAGTAACATCTTCCATAGCCCGAGAACACCAAATAATATATGTATGAGCAAGTGACATTATTCTGTGTGACCAACCTAAACCTTCTTCGTTCTTCAGCACAGACTTAGGTAGGTGATAAATAAACCACCTTGACAACAATGGCATGCAGCACATAAGAGTCCCTCTTCTCCTCATGGTACGAGTATAGAGAGCATGCAAAATATCTCCATGCAAGGTAGGCACAGGGTTGCGAGAAAGGAAAATCTTGATAGCATTCACATCTATAAAGGAATCTGGATTAGGAAAGAGAACCAAACCATAGATAAGTAGAGCTAAGACATCTTCAAAAGCCTAAAAATCTAAATCATCCCAAAATAGTTGAGCTTGGTCTATTAGAAATTTGGCTAGAAAACCCTCGACTCCGCTTCGAGTTTCCCAATTGGATACCACATCGGCCTGTTTCAGATGCAAAGCGGAGGCAATGACTTCTAGCTTAGGAACTTCTTCCATACCTGTGAAGGGTACCTGTTCAAGAATGGATATGCCCAATAGATGAGAGAATTCCTCCAAGGTGGGTACCAACTGATAATTTGGAAAGGTGAAATAGTGATGCTCTGGATCGAAGAACTGAAAAAGTACACTCATCATCTGTTCATCCGGGTTTGAAGTAACCAAGCTGAGAAGTTGACCATGTCTCTTAATGAACCTAGAGGTTTCAGAGATCTTTGACACTAGCTCTTTGAGTGTGGATGGTATCTCCACAAAGTTGACTTTGATTATCTTTCTACGTGCGGAAGCCATGATCTGCAAAATAGAGCAAAGATAAATTCCCTTGGTCTTTGAAATGGTTAGTGTAATAAAGCATGTATGCTATGTTATGATGCATGATGTCATGATAAAAACAACAGGTATAACAGATAACAGACATGGCAAAGACAAACAAGTCACACAAAGCCCTTAGGTTCAAGGCTTGCATGAGGTCAAAGTTAATACCCAGTTGGTTTCAACCTGTCCTAGAAAAAGTAACCGGGTTCTAGGGGATCTCAATATCACTGACCATCCTCCATCGGTCATGGTTTCAGCTCACGCAAACTTTTCTTGTGGCCGGAACTATCTCGAGATTATGGTCTCAATGAGTGTAGCATCGAGTATCAACCAGTTCTCGGCTTTAGACCGAGGCCGGCTATCTCACTACTTTCTAATGGCCAAGTTGGACGATTAAAGGTTCTAAGGTCAGTTGATGCTTAATGACACCACGCGGCGGACCCGTATTCTCCTCGTTTCTCCACAAGGGATACTAGTACCAACCAAAGTGCCACACCAACATAGCCACTGCTTTAACCGTATCGGTTTACACCGTTCAGTTCCCTCACAGTCTATTGCTACTTACCTAAAAGGTATTCCCCAGATCCGAGTTAGGATCTATAGTAACCCCAAGCAAAACCCTTAAAATTAAAGCAAACAAAACAAACAAGAGAAGTAATTATGATGAACTAGATCCTAAGGTATACCCCACTTATTAAGTCCCCAGCAGAGTCGTCGGTTCTGTAATATGGTGGTAGAACCGACTGTTTTGATGCTGGTTTGTGTTTTGTGTTCGCAAAATGTCGCGGTAAGCAAGAGTCGCCACCGACTTTTATTTCATCCAACCGGAAAGGAAAAAAGTACATAAAAGATCCTTTTTTGAGATATTCTGAGTACGGGGGGTAGATTATAGAAAGGGAAGGTGTTAGCACCCTTTCTATCCATGGTTTTCCATGGGATCTTAGGTACTTGCTCATCTTTTAAAATTGCTTGTGTATGTGCTTTATTTTGAAAAAGTTTGACTTTGTGATAACCCTTGTATCAGTCCTCAAGGGTGTGACGAAATTGTTTTGAAATGTATAGGTGTGAAAAGAGTTTGTTTTGAGCAAGTACCTACCAGCATCCACCTACTCGAAAAAAGATCGTTTCTATTCTCGTTCCTTTAGACAACGCTATCCTATTATTAAGAAATAGGTAGCACCGTCATTGGAGTTGTAAGGGTCAATTCGAAAGGGACGTACAATTACTAAAGCAATGTTAGGACACCTTAGTAATAACCCTAGAGTCTTAAGATCATATTTGAGGCAACATTTCTAAGGCAACGTTTGATCTTTTTAGACAGGAGGGCAACCACTAAGACACCCTATACTTAATGACCGTTTAACGAAGGCAATCGAAGTGTGGGTATACCATAGGAGTGATATGTGCGAGTGATCTGTTTTCAATTATTTAGTCTTTGCACATTAGGGTTTTATAACTGTATTAATTTGTCACGCATTCTTGTCATACAATCCTATTACCATACATCTAAACAGTCAAAATATTTACGAGAATTAAAATGTGATAAAGTAAATCTACGCTATTACAAGGCTTCGGGGAGGGGAATTAATTACATTGCCAAAAACCCGGGAAAAAGCGATAAATGAAAACCCTAGATTAAACTATTACAAACCATCCACAATTACAATAATAAAAATAAAATATTATGCGCGCCATGAACCGAATACGAGATAATTAGGGTTTTGACCCTTGCCTAAACCTAATTGCGATTGATTAAAAAATGTTTTTGTCATGTTTTAAGAAAATAATGGAATTGTTAATTTAAAGGAAAATCCTAAGTCTAATTAATTTTAAATTACGAAAAAATAAATTAAATTAATTTTAATCTACGGCATATTTTTGTATTTTTATTTATTTGAGACAAAGAGCAAAATAAAATTAAAAGTTTAACCTAATTTCTAGTTAATTTTATTTTTGAAAAACAAATTATAATTTTTCCTAATTTAAACTAAATTAAATTAATTTTGATAAAGAAATAAAAACTAATCCTAATTTTGTGAGATATTAATTTTTTATATTTTTTATGAAAAAAGATTAATTTGATAATTGAAGAAATATTAAAGGAATTAAATAAAACAAAGAAAAAGAAATAAGAAAAGAAATAAATGGGCCTGGTTGTAATGCTGAAAGAGGGGGGTGAAAACTGAATTTCTGGGCCCAAAAGGCTAAGGCCTATTTGACTTCGCCCTAATCCAATATGCATGCTTGACTCAGGCACGTGGTGGTCCTTTCAAGGTGGCATGTTAATCTGGGGACATTGATGGATCAGATGGTCAGATCTTGATGGTGCACAGTAGACGTTGGAGGCTGTAGTGCACTTGAATTCCTGAAACAAAATAGCATGAACAAAGTTTGGGACCTGGGGATCGAACCCAGGTCCTTATGCATAATTCCACTCCCACGCTACCATCTGTGCTACGCGCCTTATTTGTATATATGATAACAATAATATATAACATATCAAACACAATGGTTAAATAAGAAAAACGCGCGGAATTTCAAACTGCCCAACCAGGGGGTGCCACACATCCATCTTCTTCATCCTATCCATCGTTTTAGGTAACAAAATCTTTACCTACGAACATGGTGTTGTAGCTATAACCCTGTGTATTTCAAAAATGGCATCCAAGCAATATAAATGAGTTTCAAGACCATGGATCAATTGGGTTTGACCCTCTGATCACAATGGTATCCTTCATTAAGGCCAAATGTTCCTGTATTCGAAAGCCCCAAAACAACAAGGCAAACCCTAGCTATGGCAGATGTTGATACAAGTGTTAAAACATCAATTAAATTGTCCAGACATGATGCAAACAGGACAACAAACATAAATATACAATTGAAACATGTTCATGATGCAAGAATCATAGCAATGAAATCTAAAAAAGAATGCAAATCGTGTGACATCTAGGGGGCGATTCTGGGCGTGTGGAGATGTGCAACTGGTCGTGTTAGCTTCAGAGAGATTCCAGGAAACGATTGGTGGCTTTGAAAGTCTGTGAATTGGCCTCCAAACTGGAAATCAGTCTATCACTTTTTTGACAATTTTCAATTCTTGCTTGCAGCTTTTTCGACCTCTAATTTCCTCCCTTGTGCATTGGATCTCTTGTCTATATGTAGTGGAATGCATTAGGTCAATAAAAATGCCTTGTATCTTTATCAATTATGGTGATTTGGTTTATTTTTCCTCTTGTATGATATCTTTCCATATCAAGCCAAATCATACCATTTTCATCCCAATCTTCCTTGGCACGATTTGATTTGGTTTGACAGCATATTTTCATTATAATTACATTCAAAATTGGATCAAAAACAAATCTTCCATATTTTATATCATTTATTTGATTTAATTTGACTTTTAACTGATAAAAAATCAAAATAAATTAAATAAATAAATTCAATAATATGTGGTAGAGTGTTTGGGTCGTGAATCATGTTGGAAGCATAATTCAAGCTTAAAAGGTTAGGCCCATTTGGCAAAAAATGCATTTTTGAGCATGTTTGACTTTTGGCAATTTTGCAAAAGAGGTCAACTTGGCCAATGCATAACTCTCTCAATTTTGAACCTAGAGAGGTGTTCTTGGACTTTATAGAAATCTTATGATGTCCTCTAAGAAACCCTTTTGGTCTCATATCAATTTAGTCTTCCATGTTCATGTATGAAGCTTTAACCCAAAAGGTGTTTTTGTTGACTTTTCAAAATGACCTATAATGTCCAAATTCATATCTTTTTGTGAGTGCATATTTTGAATTTTGGAGCTGAAGATGAATTTAAGGGAATTTCATTCTCTTCAAAATGAGCTTTGGATGGGTCATTTATGATAAAGTATGAGAAAGTTATGCTTGGTCAAAGTTGAGTTGACTTTTCTTGCAAAACCCTAATTTAGCAACTTTTGGGTTTTGATGAATTGTGAGCAATCCTTGAAGAATCATGATCAACCCTTGATTAAATGATGAATGATATCTCAAAATAAGGATGTTGACCAAAAATCTTGAAGTTTGACTGTGTATTGGCCCCAGTTGACGTTTGACCTAGCAAAGTCGATTTTCAGGCCTTTGAGCAATTGACTGAGCAAACTTCATCTGCAAGGCTTGAAACTTGACATGGATGATCTTGAGAACATATTAGGACAATGGTGAGAATTTGTTATCCTTTGGACCCAAGCATTTTGATGAAAAATGAAACCCTAATTTGAAGTAGACTGCTTTAGGAGAGAGTTTGTCTGGTCAACCTTTGGACTTCCTTGAGCAATTTGAGGACCTCACTTGACATGTATTGAGAAATATGGGAGGGAAAATTTTGGGGTACAACAGATCACCTTAAGGACAACCTTTGGCTTCTGCTAACAAGCTCGACGGTTTTGATCAATTCAATCAGCTTCAGACAAGGCAACAAATAGACAAGATGCTCGGAGACACAAAGGCTATAGCAGAATGGGAACCCCGTGGCATTATTGCACATAGCTATATTTTCTTTGTATCAAATTTCCATTTTTTACGATGACATTCTCTTAATAGAATGTTTGTCTCATTGTACAAAAATACTTACTCAAAGTCAATACAAATATATCTCTTTGAAAGTGAAAAACTATATGTTTTTCTTTACTCTTGTGTTTTGTTTGCAAAAACGTCCAATGATTTATTTTTGAACATATGCATTTGAACGTAATTACCATTTACAAATTAAAAAAACAGAAAGACAATCACTGATGGCTTTAAGAGATAGGGAAATCTCTCTAAGTTATTTCCATAAAGTCCCCCTTAGTGTGCAGTTTAATCCACAGCGGAACAAACTTCCAGCTATCAATCCCCAGTAGAAGTCGTCCAATTTCTCAGGATCCCCCAACAGAATTTTACAAGCAGCACACAACATTTCCCTTACAACAAAGTTTATTTCTCTAAGCGGAAATTCATCAACACTTCAACTTCACAACATGAAGACTTACACTTCATATCCTCAGCAGCAGTCAGGGATTTTATTTCCCCCTATCCAACAGCAGTGCAGCAGATTAGCTCACATACGCATACATTGAATCCATATATCATGAACATTGATAACAGGAATGCATATATTACAATCTCATTGTACCATGCATTTCATACATCATGACACTGCATACAGCTAATATTTTATCCTTTTTAGGATAAGATTAATCAATGGCTATCATCAGCAAATTACAAAGGTCAGAAATCGATACCTAAGACAAGTCAGGACAATAATCTACACGGACAAATGAAGAAATCCATCACGGGTTCTTTAGATTTAACTTTTGATACAGTTCAGATACGCTCCAGACACGGATGCCATTTTGATACTCATTCAGATTCAACTTTCAGATACAGTTCAGATACGCTCCAGACACGGATATCATTCTGATACTCATTCAGATTCAACTTTCAGATACAGTTCAAATATGCTCCAGACACGGATGCCATTTTGATACTCATTCAGATTCAACATTTAGATACAGTACAAATACACTCTAGACACAGATGCCATTCTGATACTCATTCAGATTCTTATTCAAATTCAGCTTACAGATACCGTTCAGCATTCATTTCTGGATGGAATCTACAAGCCATCTCCAACAACTTTCTATCATCTCTCCAAATTGCATCTTTAAGCCCATTCCCCCTACCACCGACCATCACATCACCGAGTGCAAATTTTTGGGCACTCTAGTGTCCAATCATCTTCCACCTTCGAGTCACGAATGGAAAAACTCGCCAATCTAACTATTCAGGCTTAAGAAGATTGAACAGGGGCAGCTGTTGTACCCCAAAATTTTCCATCTCATTTATCAAGAATTTTCTCACAAGATCTCCTTTGACTCAAGAATGCACTAGGGTTGATCAGCTCAAGACACCTCCTTAAGGATTGATGACCAAAATTAGGGTTTGAGATTGCACAAGGAAATTTGAACTTTCAATGCTTCATATGACTTTCATGGATCATTTTGGACCCCCAAGATTACTCATGTCAAGTTTCAAGCCTTGGATCACACTTTTGCTTAGTCAATTGAGCAGTTGACCTAAAAATCAACTATATTGGGGAAAAGTCAACTATGGTCAATTTACAGTCAAACTTCATAATTTTTTATCCACATAAGAATTTTAAACTCTTATGTATCATTTGATCAAGTTTGGACCATAATTCCTCAAGAAATTTGATCAAATCTTCAAAAGGGCAAAATGGTCAAAATTAGGGTTTTGACTGGGAAAGGGCAATTTCTGATTTTTGACTTAGAAAATGATCAATGGGTTTAAGTCATGATCTCAATAGTCCAATTGCATCATTTTTACCTAATAACATGGCTCAAAACATTGCAATTCCAATGGATTGACAGATGAATTTTTCAGTCAACTGATCAAAAGTCAACTGTATACTGAAAAGTTAAACTTTGACTTTTTGGTCAAAATCAAATTCCAAAGATCACAATTCATCAAAGCATGTCAAAATATGAAACTTATTCATCAAGAAATCCAAAATTTAAGATATCATTTTGAAAAGTTAAAATTTCTAAACTTAGAAATTTTTCTATGTGTTGGAAATTTCTTATTTTTTCATGACTTTGAGCAAACTTTTCACCATGATGCAAGCTGATTCAGAAGAAACTTCCAACTTGAAAGTTGTATATATCCATGAAATCTACAACTTTTCTTTACACAACTCCTTCCAAAAGATCTTGGATCTCAATTTATAATTTTAAGAATACATGGTCATGAAACAAAACACTTGGTGAAATTTTTGCCCTAATTTGGTCAGGATTTTGACCCAACTTCATGGCACTTTTTCGTATAGTTCCAAGGGGAATCAGCAAAAGCAATTCAAATATGAGTTGTAGAGCATATTATAAGATTTTCAAAATGTCCAAGAACTCCTTGAGATCGTTCTTGAGTAGGGAGAATCAAAGATATGAAGTTAGGGTTTTATCACTTCAATTACAAGGCATTTTGTGATTAACAAAATTCAAATTCAAAGTTATGCTACATAAACTCTACTTTACAGGCCTCAAACTTGTTAGGAACTCCATAATTAATTGCTTTTACAGCTGTTAGAGGTCTCATTTCAAGCATTTAATTCAAGGCCATGCTTTATATCCATTTTGGGAAGAAAGTGCACATTGTCATTTTGATAAAGTGACTTTTTGCACAAAACTTGTTCTTGAGCCTTGCACTTGTTCTCTTATGATCATACATGTCTCATAACACAAGAGAAATAGTTTAGGCACTTACAATCACCCAGCCCATGCTTGTACTTCACATTGAAACGTGGTTTCCCACTTTTCTTGAAAATCAAGTAACATAGCAAATAGCTTGTAACTTGTACTTCTGACTTTCCAATGCACTCAAACCTTTTTGAATATACATACACAAACTATTTGCCACAAATCCCATGCATGCTTATGCCCTGAAAACACCTAGAACACAGAATCACCAAAAACACTTAAAAACTTGTCATTTTTGAGTTTTGAAGCCAGTCTTCAAATCTACTCGTGCGTTTCTTGGCCTTTTGTTTTCAAAAGCTTCTAAACAACATACACAAACAATCCCAACACCTATAGCACCACTGTAACACCTCCATCATCATCCACCATTTTCAAAAATAGAGCTTTGCACTTTGACTTCTCCAGAACTCCTCAAGAACTTTTAGCTCAAGCTAAACATCCCTTTAGCTTCATGGGAACTTGAGGAAGCTAACCCAATCATTGGAACTCACTGAAAGCTTCTCAAACTCCAAACACGATAACCTCTTGCAAGGTATGTTTTCTAACTTTGGAACTTTTCATAAAGGCATCATCAATGATTTATTTGTGAATAAAACATGTAGATATCATTGCCATAAAGCTAACCATCTCCATAGTTTCCATTAATTTTGCTTGAGCTTAGAGAATTTTAAGATTGAAGTTTATGAGATTTTTAGGGTTTAGATTAGGGCCAATGAAATTCATGTTTGTCTTTGATCTATAGTTTTAATGCTTTACATTTCTGAAACCGTAAGGAAATTTACTACAAATTTCATGTTTACAGTTTTCATTTTTGTTGATATTTGAACAAGTTACAGAGGTTCTGGCTAGGCGTAAGGTTGAAGATGAAGTTGGCCTCAGGAACGTGCTTGCCATATATATTTATGCTTTGATTTATATAAACGGATGTATAGCCACGCCAGTGGTAGAAGCGCGTACTTGTAACAAGAGGGACCTGGGTTCGAGCCCTAGTGGTACCCTTTTGATTTTTTTTACATTCTGTTGCATTATGACTTCTTTTTTGGCAGGCGCTGGGCCTCCTTGGGCCTTGTTGTTTTTTTTTTCTTTTTACTTGCTAACCCCCCTGTTTCATTTACACACCTCTGGCCCAGTTTTATTTTCTTTTTCTTATTTTTTATTTATTTGTTTTCTTAAATATTTTTCTAATATAAAAAAATCATAAAAAATATAAAAATAGTAGATTTATATTTTGACATAGTTTATTTATTTTTTCTCACAAAAATTATTTTATTTAATCAATACTTTATTTATTTTACTAATTATCTTTGTAAATTTAATTAAAAATAGGTTTTAGTTATTTTCTTTTACACCATTTGAATATATTATTTTAAAATATAAAAAGACCAAAAATATTTTATAATACTATAAATTATTTTTAAGACAAAAATACCAAAAATGTTCCTTTTATAAACTTAATTTCTTTTAAGCAATTAAAACCTAAGGTTTTTATTTAGATTCTTTTTCTAGTAAATTTAAATTTCACTTTTAATTAATTATTTTCCCTTTAGTTATTTAGGTTAAACTCAAAAACCCTTTTCTCTAAAAAATTCAAACAAAAATATCTATTTCTTCACACTTACATTCTTGTATATTTATTCATTTTGTACATTATATTCATTTAATTTCTTGTACATTTGTACCAATTCAATATGGTTGTAATAGATTAAGTAGGTTTATTTTCTTGAAATCCCCATTTATAATTTGTATACCCCCCTCCCACAAGTATTGTAATAGCATAGTAACTTTAAATTCTACAATTGACGGCTTTATATACAAATGCTAGTAATTAGGGTTTTTACGGAAAGAATAAAACCAATACTTAGAAAAACCCTAATAAAAGACAAAATCAAGCATGAAAACAATACACTTGCACACAAGCACCCCCTAGGGTAAATCCACTTGGTTGCCTTTACAAAACAGCCATATTACGCATGTGAGGTATCTTAGCAAAAACAAGTAAAATACAAGATCATAGTCCCTCAATGACGCCTTTCAAATGATCTTAGTCCCTAAAAGGGAATGCTCATATACCTTACAACATTTTGGAGCTGAAAATGAATTTAAGGGAATTTCATTCTCTTCAAAATGAGCTTTGGATGGGTCATTTCTGATAAAGTATGAGAAAGTTATGCTTGGTCAAAGTTGAGTTGACTTTTCTTGCAAAACCCTAATTTAGCAACTTTTGGGTTTTGATGAATTGTGAGCAATCCTTGAAGAATCATGATCAACCCTTGATTAAATGATGAATGATATCTCAAAATGAGGATGTTGACCAAAAATCTTGAAGTTTGACTGTGTATTGGCCCCAGTTGACTTTTGACCTAGCAAAGTCGATTTTCAGGCCTTTGAGCAATTGACTGAGCAAACTTCATCTGCAAGGCTTGAAACTTGACATGGATGATCTTGAGAACATATTAGGACAATGGTGAGAATTTGGTATCCTTTGGACCCAAGCATTTTGATGAAAAATGAAACCCTAATTTGAAGTAGACTGCTTTAGGAGAGAGTTTGTCTGGTCAACCTTTGGACTTCCTTGAGCAATTTGAGGACCTCACTTGACATGTATTGAGAAATATGGGAGGGAAAATTTTGGGGTACAACAGATCACCTTAAGGACAACCTTTGGCTTCTGCTAACAAGCTCGACGGTTTTGATCAATTCAATCAGCTTCAGACAAGGCAACAAATAGACAAGATGCTCGGAGACACAAAGGCTATAGCAGAATGGGAACCCCGTGGCATTATTGCACATAGCTATATTTTCTTTGTATCAAATTTCCATTTTTTACGACGACATTCTCTTAATAGAATGTTTGTCTCATTGTACAAAAATACTTACTCAAAGTCAATACAAATATATCTCTTTGAAAGTGCAAAACTATATGTTTTTCTTTACTCTTGTGTTTTGTTTGCAAAAACGTCCAATGATTTATTTTTGAACATATGCATTTGAATGTAATTACCATTTACAAATGAAAAAAACAGAAAGACAATCACTGATGGCTTTAAGAGATAGGGAAATCTCTCTAAGTTATTTCCATAAAGTCCCCCATAGTGTGCAGTTTAATCCACAGCGGAACAAACTTCCAGCTATCAATCCCCAGTAGAAGTCGTCCAATTTCTCAGGATCCCCCAACAGAATTTTACAAGCAGCACACAACATTTCCATTACAACAAAGTTTATTTCTCTAAGCGGAAATTCATCAACACTTCAACTTCACAACATGAAGACTTACACTTCATATCCTCAGCAGCAGTCAGGGATTTTATTTCCCCCTATCCAACAGCAGTGCAGCAGATTAGCTCACATACGCATACATTGAATCCATATATCATGAACATTGATAACAGGAATGCATATATTACAATCTCATTGTACCATGCATTTCATACATCATGACACTGCATACAGCTAATATTTTATCCTTTTTAGGATAAGATTAATCAATGGCTATCATCAGCAAATTACAAAGGTCAGAAATCGATACCTAAGACAAGTCAGGACAATAATCTACACGGACAAATGAAGAAATCCATCACGGGTTCTTTAGATTTAACTTTTGATACAGTTCAGATACGCTCCAGACACGGATGCCATTTTGATACTCATTCAGATTCAACTTTCAGATACAGTTCAGATACGCTCCAGACACGGATATCATTCTGATACTCATTCAGATTCAACTTTCAGATACAGTTCAAATATGCTCCAGACACGGATGCCATTTTGATACTCATTCAGATTCAACATTTAGATACAGTACAAATACACTCTAGACACAGATGCCATTCTGATACTCATTCAGATTCTTATTCAAATTCAGCTTACAGATACCGGTCAGCATTCATTTCTGGATGGAATCTACAAGCCATCTCCAACAACTTTCCATCATCTCTCCAAATTGCATCTTTAAGCCCATTCCCCCTACCACCGACCATCACATCACCGAGTGCAAATTTTTGGGCACTCTAGTGTCCAATCATCTTCCACCTTCGAGTCACGAATGGAAAAACTCGCCAATCTAACTATTCAGGCTTAAGAAGATTGAACAGGGGCAGCTGTTGTACCCCAAAATTTTCCATCTCATTTATCAAGAATTTTCTCACAAGATCTCCTTTGACTCAAGAATGCACTAGGGTTGATCAGCTCAAGACACCTCCTTAAGGATTGATGACCAAAATTAGGGTTTGAGATTGCACAAGGAAATTTGAACTTTCAATGCTTCATATGACTTTCATGGATCATTTTGGACCCCCAAGATTACTCATGTCAAGTTTCAAGCCTTGGATCACACTTTTGCTTAGTCAATTGAGCAGTTGACCTAAAAATCAACTATATTGGGGAAAAGTCAACTATGGTCAATTTACAGTCAAACTTCATAATTTTTTATCCACATAAGAATTTTAAACTCATATGTATCATTTGATCAAGTTTGGACCATAATTCCTCAAGAAATTTGATCAAATCTTCAAAAGGGCAAAATGGTCAAAATTAGGGTTTTGACTGGGAAAGGGCAATTTCTGATTTTTGACTTAGAAAATGATCAATGGGTTTAAGTCATGATCTCAATAGTCCAATTGCATCATTTTTACCTAATAACATGGCTCAAAACATTGCAATTCCAATGGATTGACAGATGAATTTTTCAGTCAACTGATCAAAAGTCAACTGTATACTGAAAAGTTAAACTTTGACTTTTTGGTCAAAATCAAATTCCAAAGATCACAATTCATCAAAGCATGTCAAAATATGAAACTTATTCATCAAGAAATCCAAAATTTAAGATATCATTTTGAAAAGTTAAAATTTCTAAACTTAGAAATTTTTCTATGTGTTGGAAATTTCTTATTTTTTCATGACTTTGAGCAAAATTTTCACCATGATACAAGCTGATTCAGAAGAAACTTCCAACTTGAAAGTTGTATATATCCATGAAATCTACAACTTTTCTTTACACAACTCCTTCCAAAAGATCTTGGATCTCAATTTATAATTTTAAGAATACATGGTCATGAAACAAAACACTTGGTGAAATTTTTGCCCTAATTTGGTCAGGATTTTGACCCAACTTCATGGCACTTTTTCGTATAGTTCCAAGGGGAATCAGCAAAAGCAATTCAAATATGAGTTGTAGAGCATATTATAAGATTTTCAAAATGTCCAAGAACTCCTTGAGATCGTTCTTGAGTAGGGAGAATCAAAGATATGAAGTTAGGGTTTTATCACTTCAATTACAAGGCATTTTGTGATTAACAAAATTCAAATTCAAAGTTATGCTACATAAACTCTACTTTACAGGCCTCAAACTTGTTAGGAACTCCATAATTAATTGCTTTTACAGCTGTTAGAGGTCTCATTTCAAGCATTTAATTCAAGGCCATGCTTTATATCCATTTTGGGAAGAAAGTGCACATTGTCATTTTGATAAAGTGACTTTTTGCACAAAACTTGTTCTTGAGCCTTGCACTTGTTCTCTTATGATCATACATGTCTCATAACACAAGATAAATAGTTTAGGCACTTACAATCACCCAGCCCATGCTTGTACTTCACATTGAAACGTGGTTTCCCACTTTTCTTGAAAATCAAGTAACATAGCAAATAGCTTGTAACTTGTACTTCTGACTTTCCAATGCACTCAAACCTTTTTGAATATACATACACAAACTATTTGCCACAAATCCCATGCATGCTTATGCCCTGAAAACACCTAGAACACAGAATCACCAAAAACACTTAAAAACTTGTCATTTTTGAGTTTTGAAGCCAGTCTTCAAATCTACTCGTGCGTTTCTTGGCCTTTTGTTTTCAAAAGCTTCTAAACAACATACACAAACAATCCCAACACCTATAGCACCACTGTAACACCTCCATCATCATCCACCATTTTCAAAAATAGAGCTTTGCACTTTGACTTCTCCAGAACTCCTCAAGAACTTTTAGCTCAAGCTAAACATCCCTTTAGCTTCATGGGAACTTGAGGAAGCTAACCCAATCATTGGAACTCACTGAAAGCTTCTCAAACTCCAAACACGATAACCTCTTGCAAGGTATGTTTTCTAACTTTGGAACTTTTCATAAAGGCATCATCAATGATTTATTTGTGAATAAAACATGTAGATATCATTGCCATAAAGCTAACCATCTCCATAGTTTCCATTAATTTTGCTTGAGCTTAGAGAATTTTAAGATTGAAGTTTATGAGATTTTTAGGGTTTAGATTAGGGCCAATGAAATTCATGTTTGTCTTTGATCTATAGTTTTAATGCTTTACATTTCTGAAATCGTAAGGAAATTTACTACAAATTTCATGTTTACAGTTTTCATTTTTGTTTATATTTGAACAAGTTACAGAGGTTCTGGCTAGGCGTAAGGTTGAAGATGAAGTTGGCCTCAGGAACGTGCTTGCCATATATATTTATGCTTTGATTTATATAAACGGATGTATAGCCACGCCAGTGGTAGAAGCGCGTACTTGTAACAAGAGGGACCTGGGTTCGAGCCCTAGTGGTACCCTTTTGATTTTTTTTACATTCTGTTGCATTATGACTTCTTTTTTGGCAGGCGCTGGTCCTCCTTGGGCCTTGTTGTTTTTTTTTTCTTTTTACTTGCTAACCCCCCTGTTTCATTTACACACCTCTGGCCCAGTTTTATTTTCTTTTTCTTATTTTTTATTTATTTGTTTTCTTAAATATTTTTCTAATATAAAAAAATCATAAAAAATATAAAAATAGTAGATTTATATTTTGACATAGTTTATTTATTTTTTCTCACAAAAATTATTTTATTTAATCAATACTTTATTTATTTTACTAATTATCTTTGTAAATTTAATTAAAAATAGGTTTTAGTTATTTTCTTTTACACCATTTGAATATATTATTTTAAAATATAAAAAGACCAAAAATATTTTATAATACTATAAATTATTTTTAAGACAAAAATACCAAAAATGTTCCTTTTATAAACTTAATTTCTTTTAAGCAATTAAAACCTAAGGTTTTTATTTAGATTCTTTTTCTAGTAAATTTAAATTTCACTTTTAATTAATTATTTTCCCTTTAGTTATTTAGGTTAAACTCAAAAACCCTTTTCTCTAAAAAATTCAAACAAAAATATCTATTTCTTCACACTTACATTCTTGTATATTTATTCATTTTGTACATTATATTCATTTAATTTCTTGTACATTTGTACCAATTCAATATGGTTGTAATAGATTAAGTAGGTTTATTTTCTTGAAATCCCCATTTATAATTTGTATACCCCCCTCCCACAAGTATTGTAATAGCATAGTAACTTTAAATTCTACAATTGACGGCTTTATATACAAATGCTAGTAATTAGGGTTTTTACGGAAAGAATAAAACCAATACTTAGAAAAACCCTAATAAAAGACAAAATCAAGCATGAAAACAATACACTTGCACACAAGCACCCCCTAGGGTAAATCCACTTGGTTGCCTTTACAAAACAGCCATATTACGCATGTGAGGTATCTTAGCAAAAACAAGTAAAATACAAGATCATAGTCCCTCAATGACGCCTTTCAAATGATCTTAGTCCCTAAAAGGGAATGCTCATATACCTTACAACATTTTGGAGCTGAAAATGAATTTAAGGGAATTTCATTCTCTTCAAAATGAGCTTTGGATGGGTCATTTCTGATAAAGTATGAGAAAGTTATGCTTGGTCAAAGTTGAGTTGACTTTTCTTGCAAAACCCTAATTTAGCAACTTTTGGGTTTTGATGAATTGTGAGCAATCCTTGAAGAATCATGATCAACCCTTGATTAAATGATGAATGATATCTCAAAATGAGGATGTTGACCAAAAATCTTGAAGTTTGACTGTGTATTGGCCCCAGTTGACTTTTGACCTAGCAAAGTCGATTTTCAGGCCTTTGAGCAATTGACTGAGCAAACTTCATCTGCAAGGCTTGAAACTTGACATGGATGATCTTGAGAACATATTAGGACAATGGTGAGAATTTGGTATCCTTTGGACCCAAGCATTTTGATGAAAAATGAAACCCTAATTTGAAGTAGACTGCTTTAGGAGAGAGTTTGTCTGGTCAACCTTTGGACTTCCTTGAGCAATTTGAGGACCTCACTTGACATGTATTGAGAAATATGGGAGGGAAAATTTTGGGGTACAACAGATCACCTTAAGGACAACCTTTGGCTTCTGCTAACAAGCTCGACGGTTTTGATCAATTCAATCAGCTTCAGACAAGGCAACAAATAGACAAGATGCTCGGAGACACAAAGGCTATAGCAGAATGGGAACCCCGTGGCATTATTGCACATAGCTATATTTTCTTTGTATCAAATTTCCATTTTTTACGACGACATTCTCTTAATAGAATGTTTGTCTCATTGTACAAAAATACTTACTCAAAGTCAATACAAATATATCTCTTTGAAAGTGCAAAACTATATGTTTTTCTTTACTCTTGTGTTTTGTTTGCAAAAACGTCCAATGATTTATTTTTGAACATATGCATTTGAATGTAATTACCATTTACAAATGAAAAAAACAGAAAGACAATCACTGATGGCTTTAAGAGATAGGGAAATCTCTCTAAGTTATTTCCATAAAGTCCCCCATAGTGTGCAGTTTAATCCACAGCGGAACAAACTTCCAGCTATCAATCCCCAGTAGAAGTCGTCCAATTTCTCAGGATCCCCCAACAGAATTTTACAAGCAGCACACAACATTTCCCTTACAACAAAGTTTATTTCTCTAAGCGGAAATTCATCAACACTTCAACTTCACAACATGAAGACTTACACTTCATATCCTCAGCAGCAGTCAGGGATTTTATTTCCCCCTATCCAACAGCAGTGCAGCAAATTAGCTCACATACGCATACATTGAATCCATATATCATGAACATTGATAACAGGAATGCATATATTACAATCTCATTATACCATGCATTTCATACATCATGACACTGCATACAGCTAATATTTTATCCTTTTTAGGATAAGATTAATCAATGGCTATCATCAGCAAATTACAAAGGTCAGAAATCGATACCTAAGACAAGTCAGGACAATAATCTACACGGACAAATGAAGAAATCCATCACGGGTTCTTTAGATTTAACTTTTGATACAGTTCAGATACGCTCCAGACACGGATGCCATTTTGATACTCATTCAGATTCAACTTTCAGATACAGTTCAGATACGCTCCAGACACGGATATCATTCTGATACTCATTCAAATTCAACTTTCAGATACAGTTCAAATATGCTCCAGACACGGATGCCATTTTGATACTCATTCAGATTCAACATTTAGATACAGTACAAATACACTCTAGACACAGATGCCATTCTGATACTCATTCAGATTCTTATTCAAATTCAGCTTACAGATACCGTTCAGCATTCATTTCTGGATGGAATCTACAAGCCATCTCCAACAACTTTCCATCATCTCTCCAAATTGCATCTTTAAGCCCATTCCCCCTACCACCGACCATCACATCATCGAGTGCAAATTTTTGGGCACTCTAGTGTCCAATCATCTTCCACCTTCGAGTCACGAATGGAAAAACTCGCCAATCTAACTATTCAGGCTTAAGAAGATTGAACAGGGGAAGCTGTTGTACCCCAAAATTTTCCATCTCATTTATCAAGAATTTGCTCACAAGATCTCCTTTGACTCAAGAATGCACTAGGGTTGATCAGCTCAAGACACCTCCTTAAAGATTGATGACCAAAATTAGGGTTTGAGATTGCACAAGGAAATTTGAACTTTCAATGCTTCATATGACTTTCATGGATCATTTTGGACCCCCAAGATTACTCATGTCAAGTTTCAAGCCTTGGATCACACTTTTGCTTAGTCAATTGAGCAGTTGACCTAAAAATCAACTATATTGGGGAAAAGACAACTATGGTCAATTTACAGTCAAACTTCATAATTTTTTATCCACATAAAAATTTTAAACTCATATGTATCATTTGATCAAGTTTGGACCATAATTCCTCAAGAAATTTGATCAAATCTTCAAAAGGGCAAAATGGTCAAAATTAGGGTTTTGACTGGGAAAGGGCAATTTCTGATTTTTGACTTAGAAAATGATCAATGGGTTTAAGTCATGATCTCAATAGTCCAATTGCATCATTTTTACCTAATAACATGGCTCAAAACATTGCAATTCCAATGGATTGACAGATGAATTTTTCAGTCAACTGATCAAAAGTCAACTGTATACTGAAAAGTTAAACTTTGACTTTTTGGTCAAAATCAAATTCCAAAGATCACAATTCATCAAAGCATGTCAAAATATGAAACTTATTCATCAAGAAATCCAAAATTTAAGATATCATTTTGAAAAGTTAAAATTTCTAAACTTAGAAATTTTTCTATGTGTTGGAAATTTCTTATTTTTTCATGACTTTGAGCAAAATTTTCACCATGATGCAAGCTGATTCAGAAGAAACTTCCAACTTGAATGTTATAGATATCCATGAAATCTACAACTTTTCTTTACACAACTCCTTCCAAAAGATCTTGGATCTCAATTTATAATTTTAAGAATACATGGTCATGAAACAAAACACTTGGTGAAATGTTTGCCCTAATTTGGTCAGGATTTTGACCCAACTTCATGGCACTTTTTCGTATAGTTCCAAGGGGAATCAGCAAAAGCAATTCAAATATGAGTTGTAGAGCATATTATAAGATTTTCAAAATGTCCAAGAACTCCTTGAGATCGTTCTTGAGTAGGGAGAATCAAAGATATGAAGTTAGGGTTTTATCACTTCAATTACAAGGCATTTTGTGATTAACAAAATTCAAATTCAAAGTTATGCTGCATAAACTCTACTTTACAGGCCTCAAACTTGTTAGGAACTCCATAATTAATTGCTTTTACAGCTGTTAGAGGTCTCATTTCAAGCATTTAATTCAAGGCCATGCTTTATATCCATTTTGGGAAGAAAGTGCACATTGTCATTTTGATAAAGTGACTTTTTGCACAAAACTTGTTCTTGAGCCTTGCACTTGTTCTCTTATGATCATACATGTCTCATAACACAAGAGAAATAGTTTAGGCACTTACAATCACCCAGCCCATGCTTGTACTTCACATTGAAACTTGGTTTCCCACTTTTCTTGAAAATCAAGTAACATAGCAAATAGCTTGTAACTTGTACTTCTGACTTTCCAATGCACTCAAACCTTTTTGAATATACATACACAAACTATTTGCCACAAATCCCATGCATGCTTATGCCCTGAAAACACCTAGAACACAGAATCACCAAAAACACTTAAAAACTTGTCATTTTTGAGTTTTGAAGCCAATCTTCAAATCTACTCGTGCGTTTCTTGGCCTTTTGTTTTCAAAAGCTTCTAAACAACATACACAAACAATCCCAACACCTATAGCACCACTGTAACACATCCATCATCATCCACCATTTTCAAAAATAGAGCTTTGCACTTGGACTTCTCCAGAACTCCTCAAGAACTTTCAGCTCAAGCTAAACATCCCTTTAGCTTCATGGGAACTTGAGGAAGCTAACCCAATTATTGGAACTCACTGAAAGCTTCTCAAACTCCAAACACGATAACCTCTTGCAAGGTATGTTTTCTAACTTTGGAACTTTTCATACAGGCATCATCAATGATTTATTTGTGAATAAAACATGTAGATATCATTGCCATAAAGCTAACCATCTCCATAGTTTCCATTAATTTTGCTTGAGCTTAGAGAATTTTAAGATTGAAGTTTATGAGATTTTTAGAGTTTAGATTAGGGCCAATGAAATTCATGTTTGTCTTTGATCTATAGTTTTAATGCTTTACATTTCTGAAACTGTGAGGAAATTTACTACAAATTTCGTGTTTACAGTTTTCATTTTTGTTGATATTTGAACAAGTTACAGAGGTTCTGGCTAGGCGTAAGGTTGAAGATGAAGTTGGCCTCAGGAACGTGCTTGCCATATATATTTATGCTTTGATTTATATAAACGGATGTATAGTCACGCCAGTGGTAGAAGCGCGCACTTGTAACAATAGGGACCTGGGTTCGAGCCCTAGTGGTACCCTTTTGATTTTTTTTACATTCTGTTGCATTATGACTTCTTTTTTGGCAGGCGCTGGGCCTCCTTGGGCCTTGTTGTTTTTTTTTTTCTTTTTACTTGCTAACCCCCCTGTTTCATTTACACACCTCTGGCCCAGTTTTATTTTCTTTTTCTTATTTTTTATTTATTTGTTTTCTTAAATATTTTTCTAATATAAAAAAATCATAAAAAATATAAAAATAGTAGATTTATATTTTGACATAGTTTATTTATTTTTTCTCACAAAAATTATTTTATTTAATCAATACTTTATTTATTTTACTAATTATCTTTGTAAATTTAATTAAAAATAGGTTTTAGTTATTTTCTTTTACACCATTTGAATATATTATTTTAAAATATAAAAAGACCAAAAATATTTTATAATACTATAAATTATTTTTAAGACAAAAATACCAAAAATGTTCCTTTTATAAACTTAATTTATTTTAAGCAATTAAAACCTAAGGTTTTTATTTAGATTCTTTTTCTAGTAAATTTAAATTTCACTTTTAATTAATTATTTTCCCTTTAGTTATTTAGGTTAAACTCAAAAACCCTTTTCTCTAAAAAATTCAAACAAAAATATCTATTTTCTTCACACTTACATTGTTGTATATTTATTCATTTTGTACATTATATTCATTTAATTTCTTGTACATTTGTACCAATTCAATATGGTTGTAATAGATTAAGTAGGTTTATTTTCTTGAAATCCCCATTTATAATTTGTATACCCCCCTCCCACAAGTATTGTAATAGCATAGTAACTTTAAATTCTACAATTGACGGCTTTATATACAAATGCTAGTAATTAGGGTTTGTACGGAAAGAATAAAACCAATACTTAGAAAAACCCTAATAAAATACAAAATCAAGCATGAAAACAATACACTTGCACACAAGCACCCCCTAGGGTAAATCCACTTGGTTGCCTTTACAAAACAGCCATATTACGCATGTGAGGTATCTTAGCAAAAACAAGTAAAATACAAGATCATAGTCCCTCAATGACGCCTTTCAAATGATCTTAGTCCCTAAAAGGGAATGCTCAGATACCTTACAACATTTCTAATCATGGTTATACAATGACCCACGCCCGTCCCGTTTACATCCAAAGATAGGGTTACTTACCAAATCAATGGTAAGATAACAATGTCAAAGGAAAAGAAAATGAACATGAAAGACTTTTGAGTAGGTAGAATGTTCCTAGTTACTTGCTCAATTTCAAAACAAAACATCCTTGCTATTTTCAAAACAAACACTTACACTTTCAAAAACATCTTTCAAACTTGAAAACATTTTCAAAAGATCAACATCTTTGTATACATTCTTACAAACGAGAATCATTACAAAGATTTCCTAAACAATGGCCTGTTTACAAAATACTTTCAAAAATCACACAAAGCATAATTTCAAACAAAAGCAAGTGATCTAGCAAGTAACTAAGAGCCCATGGAAAACCATGGATGGAAAGGATGCTAATACCTTCCCTTTTCATAATCTACCCCCGAACTCAAGAAATAATCTCAAAGGTCTTTCCTATGCTTTTTCACCTTTCCTTTTGGATAAAAGAAAAGTCGGTGGCAACTCTTGCTAACCATAACATTTGCGATAAAACACAAAACCTTCAAGTCAGTTCTCCCACCGTATCACAAGGAGGGATAAGATTGATATCTTTGCAGGCGTATAATTCAGCTGTCAACCACCTTGAAGTCACTCTTCTTGATCACCCTGCTTAGTTGTTCTACTTGTTGTTCAAAAGATGCCCTAGGAGAATCATTGATTACCTTCTCCCCCTTATCTTTCACAGGAATCTCTTTAATAACTTCTTCATGAGGAGGTAGAGTAGGAGCAAAGACTCTTCCGCTTCGGGTTATTCTGCTAGTCCTAACAATGTTGGTTATGTCCTTAATTTCAATCGGAGGACAAACAACTTTCTTTCCATATATGTAAACAACATTTTACTCATATGGCACTGCCCTATTATCAGCTATCGAAACAAGAATTGGATTTAGGGATGCTGGTGCTTAGGCTAGCAGAGGAGAAACTGGACTCTGATCTGGTGTAGGAAGTGCTGGAAATTGTATAACCAATGGAATTCTCACATTATTCCTCTAAACATTGGCCAGATAGTACATAATTTCTAGAATAGTGACATTTCCCTCAGGGACAACCTTCTCAACTCTAACAACCCCTTCGTCCATCAATTTATGAATGGAATTTTTCAATTCATTACATTCATCTGGATTGGATGAACATTTTAAACAGAAATCATGAAGCTCTTGTAGAACTTCTTGATGAAAAATATGTTCTCTTAAAACCTCCATTGGCATCAGAACCTTATCAACTTGATTCACTAAGTCAAGACCATCATCGAACCTGATTGCATTGGCAGCATCCCCGTGATGAGGAGGCATATGATTATTATGAACATTGGGGCCTATAGGAGCAAAGATCAACTCGTTGATGTCCAAAATTTATTCCACTTTATACTTAAAAGCTCTATAGTTTTCAATCGAATGGCTTGGAGCACCCGAATGAAACTCACAACATGCATTAACGTCATAACCCCTCAAAAGTTTAGTCGGTGGGGAACTTAACTCTCGGAGCTGTACCAATTGGCCAGCTAGAAATTATGGAAGCAATTGGGCATACGACATTGGGACTGGATCCAACTTCTTCTCGGGATACCTTTGTGGCTTTTGTTGACCCCTTTGTCATTGGGGCCTTTTATTCTGTTGATAGTTTCACGGTGGTGCATATTGTTGTTGTGGAGCAGCAACAAGAGTTTGATAATATGGAATCTGTATGGCAGCTTTCCCTTTATCAACAAAGGAATTTCTCAGCTCTCCTTTCTTCTTGACAAAACCTCTAGAATACAGTTTCTTTCCACCACCTGAGATGTTATTGCCACTTGTGCTTGATGCACCTGCAATAGTACTTGCCTTAACACACATTTCAACTCGCCCCCCAATGATAACCATATCCGAAAAGGAATTAGAAGTGCTGCCAATCATGTGTTGCAAATACGGACCTCAGAGGGTATTCATAAACAAATATACCAGTTTACGGTCTAGGAGAGGGGGCTGAACCCTCGCGGCCAAACTGCGTCACTTCTGCTATTGTGCACAGCTAGGCGCCATGGTGGTGTTGTAATGATAATGTTTTAGGAAAGCCTCAACAAGCTCTCCCCAAGTACTAATATGAGTTTGCTCTAACTGCATGTACCACTCCAATGGAGCTTCATCTAGGCTGTCTTGAAAGAAATGCATGAGCAATGTCTTGTTGCTAGCATATGCAGCCATCTTTTTGCAGTAGGATCAGAGATGAGTCTCTGGACATGTAACCCCCTTATCATTGTCAAATTATGGTACTTTGAAATTTGGTGGAATCATGACCCCTGGAACCAAACACATAGCAGCAACATTGAATCCCGGCCTTTTGGAAGCCTCCATAGCCTTCAAACGTTCTTCTAAAGCCTTGTACATTTTGGCAGTTTCAGAAAAATCAGATGTAGAATCCTTTGGAGGTTCATTGAGATCGATGACATCATGGTGACCATCCATAATCAACTGAGGGCTTTCTTTAGGAATTCCCCCATTTCCAGTAGTGGGTCCACCATTCTCAGATGTAGAGGCACTGTCAACCAGCTTATTAACACTCAGTCTAAGCTCTTACTTCCCCTAGATGACAGCACGAAGAGTTTCCATGAGCTGATTCATTCGATCACCCATGGTGTCCATGTCTTTGCGGAGTGCAGCCTGGTTCTGCTCAATCTGCTCCATAATTCTCAGCTTGTTGGCTCAAGTGCGATAAGGATGTAAGGAAGTCATCTTGCAAATTCTGATAATAAGAGGCAAAACCAACTGATAAGAATTCCAAGCAAAACCCGCAATTCATGAAATGCATCATATGTATGATGTATGAAATGATTGTTCATTTCGGTTTTTCACAGTTTAATCAAGGTCAGTAATAATCGAGCAGCGTGATTATAAGAACGACCATATAAATAAATTACCCAATATTTCTCATATAATAACGGAGACAGGAGAAATCCCAAACGGAGTTCAATACAAGAAAGTTACGAAAGTATAAGATAAGCGATTCCGCCCAACAAGCCTGGTGGTAATCGGAACAACAAGATAGGAAATACAATAATCAATCTCCTAGCTCTAAAGAATGCAGTAGACTGTTCCCCAAGTGCTCAACACTCCAGGAAATATTCCCTTCACAAGCTGCTTTGTTTCCTCTGCATCGTGTATTCAAAATCTGACATTGAATCACCTCGTCCCTCTTGACCATCGTGATCTCCAGATTACAGAATCGAGTCAACAAATCAGCATACTCTTTATTTGCAACATGATGCTTTCTCCTCCATTATTACTTTCAACCTGCTTTTTGAGATTTTCAATTTCCTCGTTGGACCGTGTCGTAGACTGCAACAGTTAAAAACGCGTTAAATGCGCACCAAGTACCATTTCTAGCCACTTCTCCTACTTTACCGACCAAGAAGTCCAAGGGTAGGCTACTATCCTTTCTCCATCTATGTCTCACATCACTAAGGCCCAAATAAAGTACCTTAGCAATAACTTAAAAATCAGGCTCGTTTAGAACAACAACAAATGGCACATGCTAGGTGATCTTGAGTAAATGAGAGTACCCTTCAAAAGTTGGAGCGATCTAATAGTCCTGGAAGGAGAAACAGCGTAACTCATAGTCTCAAAACTGAAGTAGAGTCCATAGAGCTCCATTATCAACTCGAACACCTAATAGAGTCAAATTTCCACCATGTCTTTCACTGAAATCCTATGCATTAGGATGGACTAAGCAGTCTTTCAAACTCTTCAAATAAGTCCAAGAACTTGAGCGGAAATGATAAGTAAAATTAAATATTTTGGTCCTCTTGGGAACATCACTATTGCTAGACGTTTACTGATGGAAACTATAACTTCGTGAGATAATCTGGAATGGACATGCACATGCAAGGTTAGTATATAGTTTCATTCTTATGACATTTCTTTTTTTAAAAAGTAAGCATGCTATGATGCAAGTGCAAGTGATCATGGGATTACTACTTCCATGTCATCGATTTCTGCTGTATTGTCTCTACATAGTCTCCTAGTACCAGGATCACAGGTTCGAGACATAACTGGAAGAACCCCATGAACATCATTAGGAACTCATAAAATAAATCTGAGAACCCCATAATCACCAATAAAACATATGGTCACCCGCTGAACATAGTCACCAACGGTACCTGTAAAGATTATCCCTTCCCCACTCATGGGTGTAAACTAGGTCAAGGTAAGGTCATGGATAATCAGAATCATAGGTCACTTGAAAGTATCATTATCATGCACAACCGTGATGATGACAATACCTCACTTGAACCTCAATTAACCATGGCTTCTGAAATAACCGGCTAAACAAATCATCGAGATAAAATTAATGAAGTCTCCATCGAACGTTTTTTATTCGATAGGAAAGGAAAGGTAAACATCGAGTAAACCTGAGTAGGGTGAAATTAAGGTCAAACGACCGAGAGATCGGGTAAGGGAGTCTGTTACGCGAGGGCAAGGTATTAGCACCCCACACGCCCGTAGTACTCTACGGTATCCACTCATGTTGTTCTAATCAAAGGGTGTGTTTCAAGTCTAAAGAATAAGACCTAAAAGAAAATTCAAAGAGGGAATGCATGCAAAAGAAAAGAGAAAATAATGTAGGGAAATAAAGTTGTGCTCGTTTGGGCCCTACCCCAATGCCTGCGTATCCCTTTTAAGGAATTAGAGCAATCGTAGTTCGGCTCAAAAGTTTCTGTTTGTTTGTCTCTTTTAATGAACAATATTAATTTCACCTTCTTCCACAACTCGAACTTTGGAGACTCACGCGTCAGCACAGAAGTGAATTAATATGTTCTGTTGAAAAAGTTTGGAATAAAAGCCCGAAGGCGCAAAAGAGTTTATATTGATTGATATTTTTTTACCTTAAAGAAGGATTTGAAAGTTGTTAGATGTTTTATGATTTTCCAATAAAAAGAGTTTTAGTCTTAATGCAAGTATGCAAAAGAAAGAGAAACATCTAAGGGAAACAAGCCTAAATCTATCCCAAATGTTATCATATAATGATTGACTCTAAGGTTGCGTTTTAAAAAGGGAAATCTCTACCCTATGTTAACATGCATGGATACCTATCCTAATGTATAGCTCAAAAGCTACTCTAATCGAGCGATCCTAAGGGAAGCATGGTATAACAAACAAATAAGCAAACAAGTGTTTTGGCAAAATCACACAAACATGAGTAACACATACTGACTCAAAGGGATGGTGGATACAAGAGAAATGATTTAAATAATGGGAGCGTATCACCCGAAGCAAACAACCGAGAGATAGATGAAATAAAAAAGAAAAGAAATGCTTTAGCTAAGGGGAGCGTATCACCCAAAGCAAACAAGCGGGTAGCGAAGTATCAACAATGGCCAATGCAAACTTCTGACAAAGTGTGGGGGTTGATCATAAACCCTTCCTCACATGACCGACTCCGTTGTACCCCAAAGTTTGCCCTCCCATATTTCTCAATACATTTCAAGTGAGGTCCTCAAATTGCTCAAGGAGGTCCAAGGGTTGACTAGACAAACTCTCTCTTAAGGTAGTCTACCTCAAATTAGGGTTTCATGTTGCATCAAGATACTTGAGTATAAATGGTCTCAAATGCTCATCAATGTCCTAATATGTTATCAAGTTCATCCATGTCAAGTTTCAAGCCTTGTAGAGAAAGTTTGCTCAGTCAACTACTCAAAAGCCTGAAAATCGACTATGCTAGGGCAAAAGTCAACTGTGTCCCACATACAGTCAAAATTCAAGATTTTTTGTCAACATACTCATTTTGAAGTATTATTCATCATTTGATCAAGGGTTGATCATGATTCCTCAAGGATTGCTCACAATTCATCAAAACCCAAAAGTTGTTAAATTAGGGTTTTGTTGAAAAAGTCAACTCAACTTTGACCAAGCATAACTTTCTCATACTTTATGAGAAATGACCCATCCAAAGCTTATTTTGAATAGGATGCAATTCGCTAAAATTCATATTCATATCCCAAGTTCAAAATATGCACTCATAAGAAGTTACGAATTTTGACACTATAGGTCATTTTGAAAAGTCAACAAAAACACCTTTTTTGTCAAAGCTTCATACATGAACATGGAATACCAAATTAAGATGAGACCAAAAGGGTTGCTTATAGGACATCTCAAGATTTCTAAAAAGTCCAATAACACGTCCAAAGAGTCAAAATTGAGGAAGTTATGCATTGGTGAAGTTGACCATTTTTGCAAAATTGCCAAAAGTCAACTATGCCTCAAATTGTAATTTTTGCTAAATGGGCCTAACATTTTGCACTTGTTATGAATTGGCATCATGATCCACGAGTCCTAGCCCTTTCCACTTTTCATTATCTTTTTTTATTATTTATTTTGATTTTGATTTGAATTAAATCAATTTTAATCAAAACAAATCATGAAAAAAATCAAAAACATTGAAATCCAAAGATTTTGTACATGTTTCAGGTCCTACATCCAGCTAGCAAAAGATTGAATTCGTGCAAGGCCTTTGTGTGCACAAAAAGATTTAATTTGGCCTATTTTTGGAATGGTTTTCAAAGGAATCAAATCAAGATCAAAATCAATAATGGAGGAAGGTTGAGATCAGGTTTTCAACCCTAATCCAATCCTTGATATATATTGATCATTTGCATACCTAAAGCAAGGCTAGAGAGAGGCGCAAGAACGAGGACCAAACTTGAAAAAAATCACAAAAAGTGTTGAGTCGAATTCACAATTACAAGCATTTTCAAGATCCTCTAGCCATCCCAATCGCTTCCTGAGATCACAAGGATCATATACCAATCAAGAACAAGCAATTTCAGACGCCAAAACCCACTGTAAGTCAGCCACGACTTTGACTTTTTCTTGAATTCGAATTGCATCATTCCAACACTTATAACATGAAATAATTATAGATTCTTACTCCCTGAAGCATTTGCAAGCTTTTTGTAACATTTAATTTCGTTTTCATGGACTGTATTAGAGTTTTCCATAGTTAGGGTTTGTAGCTTCGATTTGGGATCTTTGTGTACAGGTGAAATTGGGCCATGAAAGGGGCACCATCGTGCCCAGCAGGTCCAGACGAATCCATCCATGGCTTTAGTTTTTATTTATCATGCGTGTATTAGATTATGAGAATTGTAGGACTTGTAGCTATGGACAAACGTATGTAGGTAAAAGTCGGTGACTTTTACCAACAGTGCAAGGAGGAAGACGACTAGCGTGGCAGCCTCTCATTCGCTGATTTGAATTTTGGCGCTTTCTCTCTCCACTAACACCCATTATTATATATTACTTATTATTATTATTTTATGTACAACAAAAGCTTGCAGCGCAGCTGGTAGTGGAGTAGTTGGGAAATGCATTGGGTCCTGGGTTCGAATCCCAGGTCCCCCAATTCTTGCATATTATTTTTCTTTCAGTGATCCAGCGCACACACAGGGCCAAGGACCACCATAGTCCATCATCATCCCATCAGCCAAGTGTCAAGAGGCCATATCTGATGGCCATCAGATGAGGATCCATTAAAGGCATTGGTCAAAGCAATGCACTGGATCCCGCAAGTCAACATGGACTACTTTCTTCTTGGGCCAGAATAGTGCTATCCACACCCCCCAAATTGCTGGTTTCAGGCCCAAATTCCTTCCTCTTTTCATTTATATTTTATTTAATTAATTTAGTTTATTTATCTTACTAACACAAATTAATTTTTCTTTTATCAAAAAATCACATAAAATCAACTTTTCATCAAATTAGGTTTAGATTTTATTTTTTATCAAAAAAAATTAATTAATTAAATTAGTTTATTTAATTTTAGGTAACTTTAAATTATTTTATAAATAATTAAAATTAATTAGAACAATTAGGGTTTTAACTTAATTATATTTTCTTTTTTTTATTAAAATAACCAAAAACACAAAAATAGGCCATGTAATTTATTTTCTTTAATTAATTTAATTAGCTAATTAATTGTGTATTTAATCTTAAAACCTAATTCTTTTATTAAAAATAATTAAAAAACAAAAAAAAAACAATTTTTCCTTCGATTAGGTTAGAAGGGGTCAAAACCCTAGTTCTCTCCCGATCTTAATTTCCTCGCGCGCGCTTTATCATTTATTTTTACCCTATTAATGTAATTGCTCACAAGTTGTAATAGCTTAATTAGGATCTTTTATCTTTCATTTATCGCTTATGTTTTAAGGGTTTGTTTTTGGCTATGTAAATACCTGAAGCCTTGTAATAGCGTAGTTTATCTTCCGCATTTTAAATTCCGCAAATATTAAAATGTTAGATGTATGATATTAGGGATTCATGACAAGAATGTATGTAAACTTTAAAACGGTTAGAAAATCCTAAATGTGCAAAGATAATAATTTGAAATTGAATCACTCGCACATGCGCACTCCTAGGGTATATTCCACTTCGGTTGCCTTCGGTAAACGGTCATTAGGTATAGGATGCTTTAGTGGTCGTCCTCTTGTCCAAAAGATCAAAGTTTCCTCGGAATGGTTGCCTCGGAGTTGTTTCCTCGAATAATTGATCTTAAGACATTCGGGTTACTTCTAAGACGTCCTAACATTGCTTTAGTGACCGTACGTCCCTTTCGAATTGACCCTCAAACTCAAACGATGGTGCTACCTACTCACTAATAGTGGGATAGCATTGTCTAAAGGAAACAAACATAAAACAATTCTTTTTTTTCAAACACTCCTTTTCAAAACAAAGTTTTCAAAAACAGTTCGTAATACTCTTGAAGACAGAAGCAAGGGTTAAATCGAAGTCAAAACAAAAAAAAACTTTTCAAATCACACAAACACAAAGAAGCAATTTTGAAAATAATGAGCAAGTACCTAAGAGCCCGTAGATAACTATGGATAGAAAGGGTGCTAATACCTTCCCTTTCTATAATCTACCCCCCGTGCTCAAAAAAATCTCTAAAAAAAGAATTTTCCTGTGCTTTTTTCCTTTCCTTGTTGGATAAAATAAAAGTCGGTGGGGACTCTTGCTTACCGCAACATTTTGCGAATACAAAACGCAAAACGCAAACCAGCATTTTCAAACAGTCGGTTCACCATCGTATCACAGAACTGGCGACTCTGCTGAGGAGAAATAAGTGGGGTATACCTTAGGATTAGTTCATCATATTTGTTTCTATTGTTTGATTTGCTTGCTTTTTCTTTGTGGGTTTTTGTATCGGAGTTACTATAGATCCTAACCTGGATCTGGGGGACACCTTGTAGGTAAGTAGCAATAGACTGTGAGGGAATTATACAGCGTAGACCGATACGGTTGAAGAAGTAGCTATGTTGATGTGGCACATTGGTTGGTATCGGTATCCCTTATAGAGAAATGAGGAGAATACAGGGCTGCTATGTGTGTCGTTAAGAATCAACTGACCTTAGAACCTATAATTGACCAACTTGGCCATAGGAAGTAGTGAGATAGCTGGCCTCGGTATAGAGCAGAGAACTGGTTGATACTCGATACTACACTCATTGAGACCATACTCTCGAGATAGTTTCGGCCGCAAGAAAAGATTGCGTGAGTTGAAACCATGACTGCTGGAGGATGGTCAGTGATATTGAGAACCTCTAGAACCTGGTTACTATTATTAGGACAGGTTGAACCAACTGAACTTCAAGAGGGTATTACCTAGACACCATGCAAGCCTGAAACATAAGGGCTCTCTTATGTGACTTGTTTGCCTTTACCATGTATGTTATCTGCTATGCATGTTGTGTGCTTTATCATGACATCATGCATCATCACATAGCATGCATACTTCATTACACTAACCATTTCAAAAACCGAGGGGATTTATCTTTGTTCTGTTTTGCAGATTATGGCTTCCATGCGCAAAAACACCATCCGAGTTAACTTTGTGCAAATACCTTCTCAACTCAAAGATTTGGCCTCGAAGATTTCTGATACTTCATCTTTCATTAGGAGACATGGCCAGCTTCTTGGTTTGGTTACCTCAAAGTTTGATGAGCAGATGATGAGTGTGCTCTTCCAATTCTTCGACCCATTGCATCATTGCTTCACTTTCCTGGATTATCAGCTAGTTCCTACTTTGGAAGAGTTTTATGATTTACTGGGCATATCCATTCTCGAGCAGACACCCTTCACATGTTTGGAAGAGACTCCTAGACCTGAGGACATTGCTTCAGCCTTACATCTAAAAAGGGCTGATGTGGTATCCAACTGGGAGACACAGAGCGGGGTTAAAGGTTTCTTGGCTAAGTTTCTGATGGATCAAGCTCAACAGTTCTGGGATGACTTGGATTTTCAGGATTTTGAAGACATCTTGGCTCTCCTCATCTATGGTTTGGTTCTTTTCCCGAATCCGGATTCTTTCATAGATGTGAATGCGGTTAAGATCTTCCTGTCCCACAATCCTGTGCCTACTCTTCTTGGTGATATCCTACATGCTCTCTACACTCGTACTATGCGAAGAAGAGGGACCCTCATGTGTTGTATGTCGCTGCTGGCGAGGTGGTTTATTTTGCACCTCCCCAAGTCCGTATTAAAGAATGAGGAAGGTTTAGGTTGGTCCTACAGGATAATGTCCCTTGCCCATACGGACATTCTTTGGAGTTCTAAAGACATGGAAAAGGTTGTTGTCATTGATCGATGTGGAGGATACCCTAATGTCCCGTTGCTCGGAATCAGAGGAGGTATAACCTACAATCCTTGTTTGTCTTTATGACAGTTTGGTCGCGCTCGGAGAGACGGTCCCCATGAGTTGCTTCTTGAGGACATTGCCTTTGACTACAAGGGAGAAACTAATGAGCATCGCCGAAGGTTCATACGAGCTTGGGGCATGGTGAACAGGTCTGACCCTCACGAGCTAGGACCGAAGACTTCTCTCCCGATGCAACCTTATCTTCAGTGGGTCCGAGCTCGTGCTCAGAAGCTTGGGATGCCCTATGAAGCTGTGCTGCCAATTATTGTGGAGCATACAAATGAAGAAGGTGTTCCTTATACAGTCATTTATCCATACATGCCTATTGATCTTAGGGCATTGAAGAGATCTTGGATTCAGTTGAGGGAAGAGAGGGATACCTACCGAGAGAAGTATCATGAGCAAGAGAGGAAGATCTTGAAGCTCACGAGGCAACTTGAGAATGAAAGGACAATCAATGATTATGTCAGCACGAAGGGGAAGCGACCATGGGAGCTCTGATGTCTTTTATTGTTTCTAGTTTAGATTTACTTTTCAGTTATTTCTTTTGTAACGCCTTGAAGGCATTGTTAAACATTTTTCACAAGTTTATCTAATAAAGTGTGTTTCATTTTTGTCTTACAAATTTAAATATCCCAACGTCTTTGAAATCATTTCATACGCATTCCATTATCATGCACCTCATCACAGGTACCATTACAGGTTTCTCATCTTCTTCGCTGTTTATTTCGGCACAAGATGTCTTCTGAAATGCCTACCGATCAAGCTATCAAAGCCCTTCAGGCTCAGAATGCTCAATTCCAGGAGATGTTCTTGAACATGGCTAAAGGGAAAGCAGATTTCCTGAAGAAGGAAAAGAAGAAGAAGAAGAAGATGGTGGTTCTTCTGAACATGGGTCACAAATTTGGGAATAGATTGCGAGAGGAAGCTGACCTGTCTCATTCATCCAAAGGAGGAGAGAATCAAGAGGAAGAATGGGGGCCTAGTCCCGTGGTCTCTGATAATGACACTGACTTTGATGAGGAACAGTATCCTTCTGCCGGGGATAGGTACAAACAACTTGAGGACCGTCTAAGTGCTATGGAGATTCAGAAGGTTCATGGGTTAGACTTTGGAGATTTGGGAGTAGCATCGGGGGCGGTGATCCCTCACAAGTTCAAAGCTCCGTTTTTTGCTAAGTATGAGGGAGTATCGTGTCCGAAACTCCATCTCCGCTCATACGTTAGAAAAATTCAACCTTACACTGCTGATAGGAATCTGTGGGTACACTTCTTTCAAGATAGTTTGTCAGGGACTCAACTTGAATGGTTCTATCAGTTGGAAGGAGCTAATGTCCGCAACTGGGAGGACCTTGCTGCTGCTTTCTATAATCAATACCAGTATAATACCGGCGTTGCTCCCACTCGTACTCAGCTTCAGGGTATGTCTATGGGTGCAAGCGAAGGTTTTAAGGACTATGCTCAAAAATGGAGAGTTCTAGCTGGAAGAGTCCAACCCCCTATGTCTGACAGGGAGTTGGTTGACATGTTTCTTGGGACATTGTCTGGTCCGTTTTTCAATCATCTGATCGATAGTTCATCGTCTGGGTTTACTGAATTGATTATGACTGGGGAAAGAGTATAGGCTAGTATTAGAAGTGGTAATATACAAAAGGATGCATCATCCAGTGCAGTGAAAAAGCCTTTTGTTGGTAAGAAAGAAGCTAGTGCAGTCTACAGCTCCAAGAGCCAGAACCAACCTGAACACTGCCAAGCAGTGAATGCGGTAGTAATATCAAGACCCATCGTTGCCCCACAACGCAACAATCAGCAAAGAATGGATAGGCCGCAAACACAGTACACTCGGCTTAATATGACTATGTCTCAGATTCTACCAAAATTGTTGAAAACCAATCTCGTAACTCTGAGGGAAGCTCCGAAGAATCCCAACACCACATCTCCGCTATATAATCCCAACGCCCCCTGTGCATATCACTCTGATAGCCTGGGCCATGATACAAACAACTGCTCGGCTTTGAAGAATAGGGTGCAAGATTTGATTGAAGCCAAAGAGATCGAGTTTGACGCTCCAGAGAAACCCAATGTTGTAACTGCTCATATGCCCAAGCATAGTCATGGAGTAAATGCTGTGGACAATGATTTGTTTGTGACTTCTGTGGAAGACATCTCTACTCCTTTGATGACAGTGAAGAAGAATCTTTTGTTGGACGGTTCATTTCCAGGTTGTGGTGAAGGTTGCCACCTATGTTCAATTCTACCTACTGGTTGCCATTTATTGAAGTCAGGTGTTCAGCGCCTGATGGATAATAAAGAGACCTTGTTAGAGAAGACTTTGACTTCATTGATTCCAGTTGAAGATGTTTCCATTATAACCATTTCCGCCAATCCTTCCAAGGCTTCCTCGAGAACGCCTGGTAGGATTACATCTGTTCCAAAAATCGCTCTGTTGATCATTATTGTTCCTGGTCCCATCCCTTACACTTCGAACAAGGCTGTCCCATGGCACTATGGTGCTGATGTGTATTACCATGGAATTAAGCAAGACTTTAAAGATGAAGAAACTAACGCTGATATCGGCAATATTGTCGGGTCTAGCAAGGTCACCAGAAGTGGAAGACTTTTCTCTCCTGAGATTTCTCCTCCGATTGTTCAAAAACCTGTTGTCATTCCATCTGCCAATACATCAGCTACCGCTCTGATTCTTACTCCAGTTATCACTCCTTTCGCTGAGTTGTCTAACCCTCGGGGCAAAGAAGTTACAGGTGAGCCTGCCCGAACGGAGGCACCTAAGAATATTGTTGTAGAAGCCTCTAAGCAGGAGATAGAGGAAATTCTGAAAATTATCAAGAAGAGCGACTACAATGTAGTCGAGCAGCTGGGGCAGACCCCATCAAAAATCTCCATGTTATCCTTGTTGTTATGCTCTGAAGCCCATGCAAAGGCTTTAATTGCTTTCCTCAAGACTACGCATGTGCCGTAGGAAACCTCTGCTGATCAATTCAAAGACTGTGTAGCTAGTTTGACTGCTGACAATGGTTTGGGTTTCTCAGACGCAAATCTGACTGCTAAAGGAAGAAATCACAATGATGCCCTGCACGTCTCGATCGAGTGCAGGGGCACTAATTTGGCCTACGTGCTGGTGGACACTGGGTCTTCATTGAATGTTTTACCAAAGAAGGCATTGGACTTTCTGGACTGTGAAGGTATGACTCTGAAACCAAGTAACATTGTGGTTAGGGCTTTCGATGGGTCGAAAAGGATGATGCACGGGGAGGTGGACGTCCCTGTTAAAGTTGGCTCTCAGACTTTTGCATCTACGTTCTATGTGATGGTTAACCGACCATCTTATTCTTGCTTGTTGGGTCTCCCTTGGATTCATAAAGCTGGGGCAGTGAATTCAACACTCCATCAGAAGCTGAAATATCCAGTAAAAGGGAAGATTGTTACAGTACAAGGTGAAGAGGAGTACATGGTGAGTCACATTAACTCCTTCCGGTATGTGGAGATGGATGGAGAGTTCATCGAAACCCCGTGTCAGAATTTTGAAGAGGTTCCCCAGATTTTGGCGTTGACTGAAGTTGTTGCTGACAAACCTCCGATGAAGATGGCTTCCCTCAAGGATGCCAGGGCTGTTATTGATCAAGGTGGGTGTGCAAATTGGGGACAACTCCCTGACTTCACACACAAAACTGACAAGTTTGGTTTGGGATTTACTACAGAGGAGTGAATGCAATCGAATATGATGAAGAAGAGTCAGATATCTATAGCTGGATTTACCCGACTACCAACGGTGGCTTGAACAACTGGACAGAAAAGGACTTCGTGCCTGTTTCTTTTATTACACAGTAATAGACTTTTGTTTTGAGATTTGTAACAGACAATTTGAAACTTTACAGCCTGGTGCCTTGCCCGAGGCACCCTGGTTTTGTTTGTGAGGGCTTATTATTTGTCATTTTCATATATCCTCAATAAAGCATTGGACGTTTCTTGCATTACAAATTTTGCGCTCCTTGTTTTCTTTTTCTCACTTTATCAAAACAGCTATTGTCTTACACACACTCACATATCATAATGCAGATCGACATCCACTCTGGATCCCATTGATAACGACTCTGCTACTTCCAGTTATGACTTCGAGAATCCGATCAACCAAGCTGAAGACGAAGGTGAGAATGATTGTGAGGTTCCGGGAGAGCTTGCTAGATTGCTGCTACAGGAAGAGAGGGCCATAAAACCTCATGAAGAGCCAGTGGAATCAGTGAATTTGGGTATGGAGGAAGACAAGAAAGAGGTCAAGATAGGTGCGAATCTGGAGCCTAGTGTCAAGCAACGTTTGATGCAAATGCTACGCGACTATGTTGAGATCTTCGCCTGGTCTTACAAAGATATGCCTGGTTTGGATACTGATATTGTGGTTCACCGCTTGCCAACCAAATAAGATTGTCCTCCGGTAAAGCAGAAGGTTCGCCGTATGCGCCCCGAGATGTTTGAGAAAATCAAAGCTGAGGTCATGAAACAGTTTGACGCCGGATTTCTAGCTGTTACTTCTTACCCACAGTGGGTTGCCAATGTTGTTCCGGTTCCGAAGAAGGATGGTAAGGTACGTATGTGTGTAGACTATAGAGATCTGAACAGGGCGAGTCCCAAAGATGATTTCCCTCTGCCTCATATCGATGTTTTGGTTGACAACACTGCACAGCATAAGGTCTTCTCCTTCATGGATGGTTTTTCCAGTTATAATCAGATTAAGATGCCTCTCGGGGATATGGAAAAGACAACTTTCGTTACGCAGTGGGGTACCTTCTGTTACAAGGTAATGCCTTTTGGGTTGAAGAATGTTGGGGCAACTTATCAGCGCGCCATGGTCGCTTTGTTCCACGACATGATTCACCATGAGATTGAGGTTTACATTGACGATATGATTGCAAGGTCCCAGAATGAAGAAAAACACCTTGACCATCTCCAGAAGCTGTTTGACAGGTTGAAGATGTACAAACTGAGGTTAAACCCGAACAAGTGCACCTTCGGGGTAAGGTCTGGTAAGCTGTTGGGTTTCATCGTTAGTGATAAAGGTATTTAAATGGATCCCGCAAAGGTGAAGGCTATACAGGAGATGTCGGCTCCCCGAACAGAAAAGGAAGTTAGAGGATTTTTGGGACGTCTGAATTACATTGCCCGATTCATTTCACATATGACTGCTACTTGTGAGACGATCTTCAAGCTGTTGAAGAAAGATCAATTGGTAAAGTGGAATGATGAGTGTCAGGCCGCTTTCGAAAGGATTAAAGAATATCTCCAAGAGCCACCAATTCTGATGCCTCCAGTCAAAGGAATACCGTTAATCTTATACCTGACAGTATTGGACAACTCAATGGGGTGCGTGCTGGGGCAACATGACGAGTCTGGCCAAAAGGAGCATTCTATTTACTACCTTAGCAAAAAGTTTACCGACTGTGAGACCCAATACTCGTTGCTCGAGAAAACTTGTTGCGCTTTGGCATGGGCTGCTCACCGGCTGAGATAGTATATGCTGACTCACACCACCTTATTGATATCAAAGATGGATCCAATCAAGTATATCTTCGAAAAGCATGCCTTGTCCGGACGAATAGCAAGATGGCAGATGATCTTAACCGAGTATGACATCCAATACACAACCCAGAAAGCAATCAAGGGAAGTGTGTTGGCGGATCATTTGGCGTATCAGGCCGTGGATGATTACCAGTCTATGAATTTCGAGTTCCCGGATGAGAACATCATCTTGGTGACCGACTACGAAGAGCCTGGACCAGAGGAAGGACCTGAGGAAGGATCTCGATGGTCTATGTATTTTGATGGAGCTTCAAACGCGTTGGGTAATGGCATTGGCGCCGTGATCATATCTCCTGAAGGCTGTCATACTCCGTTCACCGCCCGATTACGTTTTAACTGCACCAACAATATGGCGGAATATGAAGCATGCATCATAGGTCTTCGAGCAACCATTGACCTGAGGATTAAGTTCTTGAGTGTATTCGGAGATTCCACTCTCATGATTAGTCAGATCAAAGGCGAGTGGGATACGAAATACCCAAATCTCATTCCTTACAAAGAGTATGTATTGACGTTGCTTCTGCACTTCGAAGAGATAACCTTTGAACATTTCCCTAGAGAGGAGAACCAGTTAGCAGACGTGCTAGCTACTATGTCTTCTATGTTCAAGGTTTGATGTGATAATGAAGCTCTTCGGATTACCATCGAGAGGTTGGACGAACCTGCACATTGCTGTGACATCGAGACTGAAGAGGTAGCAGATAAACCCTGGTTTCACGAGGTAAAGAGGTATCTTGAGGCTCAAGAGTACCCCGAGGGTGCATCTGTTAATTATAAGAAGTTTTTGAGGAGGTCCGCGGAGAATAACTTCATCAGTAATGGTATCCTTTACAAGCGTAACCATGACTCAACCTTACTGCGGTGTGTGGACAAGAACGAAGCAGAAAAGATTATGGCAGAGTTACATGAAGGTACCTTCGGAACTCATTCCAGTGGACATACCATTGCAAATAAAATCCTATGGGAAGGATATTATTGGTCTACTATGGAAGCCTATTGTTATCAGCATTCTCGGACCTATCACAAGTGCCAAGTCTATACTGATAAGGTGCATGTACCTCCAGTTCCTCTGAATGTTTTGACAGCACCTTGGCCTTTTGCAATGTGGGGCACCGATATGATTGGCGAGATCAGACCTACTGCGTCCAACGGGCATCGTTTCATTCTAGTAGCAATTGATTATTTTACGAAGTGGGTTGAAGCATCTTCTTTTGCTACAGTGACCAAGAACATCGTTGTGCGGTTCATCCGACACAATCTGATTTGTCGATATAGTGTACCAGAGAGGATCATACGGACAATGGTACAAATCTAAACAATACAATGATCATCGAACTCTGCAAACAATTTAAGATACAACATCACAACTCTTCTCCTTACCGGCCGAAGATGAATGGGGCTGTTGAAGCAGCTAATAAGGACATCAAGAAGATTTTGTAGAAGATGACGATGACATATAAAGAATGGCATGAGATGTTACCATTTTCTCTTCATAGGTACCACACCTCGGCTCAGACGTCAACAGGGGAAACACCCTATTCTTTGGTGTATGGCATGGAGGCAGTCCTACCCATTGAGGTCCAGATACCCTCTCTTCGGATTATGAAGGATGCAGGTTTGAGAGAAGATGATTGGATCCAGATCCGACTTGATAAGCTGAATCTAATCGACGAAAAGAGACTTACTGCTATTTGTCATGGTCAAACATATCAAAAGCGGATGATCAAGGCATTTAACAAGAAAGTCAGACGACAAGAGTATCAAGTCGGGGATATGGTGATCAAACGCATCATTCTACCGTAAGGTGATTGTTGTACCCCAAAATTTGCCCTCCCATTTCCTCAACATTTTCTCATCACAAGACCCTTGGAGCTCAAGATCCAGTTAGGGTTTCCTCTGCTCAAGACTTCTCCTTGCACTGTTGACCCAAATTAGGGTTTGTGTTTGCACAAAGATATTTTGACCCAAAATGCCTAAGATGACTTTCATGCCTCATGTTGGACTCCCAAGTTTATCCATACCAAGTTTCAAGTCTTGATTCCAAATTTTGCCCAGTCAATTGGACAGTTGACCTAGAAATCAACTGTATTGGGGAAAAAGTCAACTGTGGCCAATTGATAGTCAAATCTCATGAAAATTGACCCACATCAACATTATGAACTCATATGAACCATTTGGTCAAGTTTGGATCACAATTCCACAAGAAATTTGATCAGATCACCAAAAGGGCAAAATGGTCATTTTTAGGGTTTTGACTGCACAAAGGCAATTTCTGACTGTTTGACCTAGTCAATGGCAAACCAAACTCACATATGGACTCAAGGACCCCATGGAATTGTCTTGACATGCTCAACAAGTTCAAAAGATCCCAAATACACAAGATTGACAGTTGAATTTCCCAGTCAATTGATCAATTTTGACTGTATACTGAAAAGTCAAACTTTGACTTTTTGGTCAAAATCAAGTGTCAAGATTCATTTTTCATCAAAACATGCCAAATCATGAAACTTGTTCATCAAGAAATCAAGAATTGCAAATTAGGGTTTGAAATGAAGATTTTTCATAACTTAGAATTTTTCTAAGTTATGAAAAACCCTAATTTTTTCCTAACTTTATCCCACTTTCTCACCAAGATTCATTTGGATTCAAGCAAAAGTCAAAACATGAATGTTGTAGCCTATTTCAAAATCTACAACTTTTATTCACAAAGTTTTCCCAAAAGAAGCTTGTAGCTCAAGTTACAATTTTTGGAACAAGGGTACCAAACCATTCTTAACTTAGAGAAAATTTGACCTATTTTAGGCAAGGTTTTTACCTAACTTCAAGACCATTTTTAACATACTTCCACTTGGAATTTCAATTTGCATTTCAAAGATGGATTGTAGTACACATTCCAAGCTTTCCAAAATGTCCAAGAACTCATCAAACAACCTCATGGTTAGAGAGAATCGAATTTGTCAATATGGGAAAAACTGACTTTGTTCATGACCAAGTTACATGTCCAGAACCTTGCATTTTTTAACTCAGCATGCCTTAAGCTAGATTACAGGTCTTTTATCTCATCTACACTCCATAATTTAATGCAAATCCTTTGTGCCAAGGTGTTGTTTTGTGTGTTCAAACATTGTATACAAAACTAAGCCATAAATAGAAAAAGCAAATTAGCCATTCTTGAAAAGTAGGACTTTATGTCAAATGCAAATCCAAGCAAGTACAGTTCAAATCTCTTTGGCACAAGTTTATGGGCTAATTACACTGATCAAGGCCAAGGTTTGCAGCACATTAGGGGGCCTCTACCTGTCTAAAAACTCAAGTGGCCTTTTGTTGCTTAAGTAAGAAGAAAGCTAGCATAACATAACAACTTTCATCTCAGCTAACAGAAGCTTAAGCAAAAACTTTGTACACTTTCTAAACATCCTAACTGAGCTAGAACACGAGTCAACCACCTCCATTGCCTTCTAAAACACAGAATCACCCTCAAACTTCCCAAACAGAGCACCTGCTGCAGATTGAGTTCCATAGCTCAATCCTTTCATGCATTCTTGCTAAAATCATCTCAAACACATCCCACAACATCCCTTGAAGCTATTCCAAACCTCAAACACGACCTGTAACACTCCCATTCAACATCACCATTTTCATTTTTCTGTTTTGCAGGTGGAGTTCTATAACTCGATTCAGCTAGTTTCAAAGCAAAATAACACTTGGAATAGCATCCCTGGATATCAAGGAAGCTGTACCAATCATCACCTTGCACTGAAAGTACCTCTATCATCAGATACGATTCCAACTGAACAGGTAAGTTCATGAACTCGTATCTCTCTATCCAGGCATTGTTAGCTTTAGGTTTGTGAAGAAAATATATCACATTCATAGCCCTGAACATGCCCATGTAATTAGTTTTCATTTATATTATGTGTGCTGTGAGAATTTGATGTCTGAACATGGAACAAAAACTAGGTCAGGAATTGGGAGAGAAGAAATTCTCTCTCATCTTAGAGAGTTAAGTCAAGTTCTTTATATGTCTGGATTCGTCTCTTAATGCTCTACATTTTTCATGTTGTGAGTTTTACTTGAAAGTCCAGGAATTGGAAGATAGAAAACGCGTGTTCATTGTTGTTCATACATGCTGGAGGTTGAAGATGACAGGGTTCTGGGCTGGGCCTGTTTGACTTTTCTTTTCACACCATGTTTTTACTTTTACACCCCCTAAGCCCATTTTGCTTATTTTCATGATTTTTTGACATTTTCTTTTTTGTCCTGACTTATTTATTTTTCCTCACAATATTAAAAATATAAAAAAAATATTTTTACACCATTTTTATATTTATTAGGCTTTTATTTGTTTAAGTTGATATTTGTACATAAATAAATATATAAACATACTTTTATTTAAAAAATACTAAAATAATGCAAACACATTTTATTTTCCATTTTTATTTTATTTTATCTTCTGAAAATATTTTATATAAAATATACTTTTTTTTATAAATATTAAATATTATTATTTTGTACATATAATATATATTTAGTAAATAATACAAATACATACATATTTATTAGCATATTTAGGGAAAAATACAAAATATATACATTTTTATTTTTATTAATATTTAATATTAAAAATACCCCTTTTTTACAAATATACTTCATTTTTATTTTATTTTTGTATATAATAAATAAATATTGTACCTATTAAATAATTAATACTTTTATTTAATAAATTAGGGTTTTGCCCTAAATACTTAAAAAACCCAAAAATTAATACTTTTTATCTTGTTTATTTGACATACAAAAATACCTTTTTCTCATACATATAAAAAACATTTTTTGCATCTTGCATATTTATTCTTATTTTATTTAATTGTTGTATATTAAATATCTTGTAAATTCTCAAATTGATGTAATAGTCTAGGTTTAAATTCCTTGTCAAATACCCCCCATTTGAACATTTGTACCCCCCTTCTCATATATTGTGTTGTAATAGTTTAGGAACTTTATTTTTCGCACTTTAATGCTTTCTAAATATACCATGTTAGAATTAGGGTTTGTATGCGAATCAAAAACAACAAAAATAGTTTGACCTAATTTCAAGATAATCAAGCATGAAAATGGACAACACCAATCACACTTGCACCCCTAGGGTATTCCACTTGTTGCCTTCAATAAATGGGCCATATTGCATGTTAGGTCTCTTTGGGCAAAACAAAACAATCAAATGATCATAGTCCCTCGATGACGCTTTCGAAAGTTGCCTAAAAATGATCAAGTCCCTCCAAGGAAAAATTGCCCAAAGATACTTGGCACCATTGCAATTATGGTCTAAACGATGACCCGCGCCCGTCCCTTTCACATCCTAACACAAGATTGTCCACCAAATGCAATGGTGGAACAAAATTGTTAAAAGGGTTAAAAACATAGGAGAAATCTTTGAGAAATTTAGGAGTAGATAACCTCTTAGTTACTTGAATCAAACTTGCAAAAAACAAAACACTTGCCTATTTTTAAAACCACACATCACTACACTTTCAAAACAACTTTCAAAAACAAATGAAAACCTTTTCAAAAGACATACATCTTTGTATACATCCCAACATGGATCATTACAAAGGTTGCCACCACATTGGCCTCTTTTCAAAAAAAATTTCAAACCCACACACACAAGAGCACCATTTCAAACAATTGAAAATCAAGGCAAGTTGATCTAAGCAAGTAACTAAGAGCCCATGGATAACCATGGATAGAAAGGGTGCTAATACCTTCCCTTTCTATAATCTACTCCCCGAACCCAAGAAAACATCTCAAAGGTTTTTGCTGTGCTTTTTAAACCTTTCCTTAGGATAAAATAAAAAGTCGGTGGCGACTCTTGCTCAACCGAAACATTTGCAAAAACAAACACAAAACCATAGTCAGTTCTCCCACCGTATCACAGAACTGGCGACTCTGCTGGGGAAAACTTTAAAGTGGAGTAACCTTAGGGCTTAGATCACCCTCTTGCATGACTAATTGTTTGATTTGATTGCTTTATATCTTGGCTCTTTTGTTTGGGTTTGCAATCCTACACCCGGATTTTGGGAAACATTCATAGATAGAAATACGTTGTGGAAACTGTGCGGGGTATACCGACACGGTCGAAGCAATAGCTATATTAGTGCGACATATTTGTGAGTACCGGTAACCCTTGAGTTCAATCAAGGAGAGTACGGGGCCGTTGAGTGATGTCACTGAGCACTAATGACCTAGAACCTTACTTGACCATCTTGGCCTTTTATTAGGGGTAGTGAGATGACCGGCTTTGGTGCAGTTCGAAGTTGGTAGATACTCGATACTACACTCATTGAGGGTTGTTTTCTTGGAATATTTTGGTCGCTAGTTAAGTGGCTAAACCAAAACAATGAACAATGAAAACAATCCAGTGATATTGAGCTCCTTAGAACCCGGTTACTATTTATAAGACAGGTTTTTAAGCCAACTACACTCAAGAGGGTACTTACCTATGAAACCCCATGCAAGCCTGAAACTAGGGTTTTGTGTGATTTGCTTGTACATATGTTTGTGCATACATCATAAACATCATAAAGCATCATATGCATTCACTAACCATTTCAAGGGTTTAGATCTTCATCTTTGTTCTTATTTTGTAGGTCATGGAAATTCCTCGCAGAAAAACCATCCAAGTCAACCTTGTGAGAATCTCTCCTCAACTCAAGGAGCTCACCTCAAGAATTCCGGAAAGCTCATCCTTCAGTGAAAGACATGGTAGACTGCTCAGCTTAGTCAACACCAACATTTAAGAAGACATGATGAAAGTGATATTCCAGTTCTTTGACCCTCTTCACCACTGTTTCACTTTCCCTGACTACCAGTTGGTACCCACTTTGGAGGAATTTTCTCAACTCCTGAGAATTCCTATCCTTAATCAACTACCTTTCAACGGTACGGAAAAGGAACCAAAGCCTGAAGATGTTGCTCGAGCATTACATCTACAGCCTTCTGACATCAAGGGGCATTGGGAAACTAGAAGTGGCATCAAAGGTTTCTTAGCAAAATTCTTGTTTGAGAAGGCACAAGAGTGTTGGAATTCATTGGACCTACAAGCCTTTGAAGAGATTGTGGCACTCCTTATCTATGGGTTGGTCCTATTCCCAAATTCTGACCAATTGGTAGATGTCAACGCCGTCAAAATCTTCTTGTCCAGAAATCCAATACCAACATTGCTTGGGGACATCCTTCACTCATTTTACACACGAACAATGAGAAAGAGGGGTGTTCTCATGTGCTGTACTCCTCTCCTTGCAAGGTGGTTTATTTCGCACCTTCCACAATCTGTCTTAAAGAATGACCAAGGCTCAAGGTGGTCCCAACGGTTGATGACTCTTACTCACTCTGATGTACATTGGTGTTCTCGGTCCAGAGAAAATGTCATCATCGTCGATCGTTGTGGAGAGTTTCCTAATGTTCCTTTACTTGGAATCAGAGGAGGTATCACCTACAACCCTTGCCTAGCTTTGAGGCAATTTGGATATGCACGAAGAGATGGCCCTCACGACATGTTGATTCCTGGCCTAGTTTTTGACTTCGACAACGATGCGCAAGGACTTCGCCAAAGATTCATCAGAGCTTAGAGGATGCCCAACAAGGTTGATAGCAAGACACTAGGACACAAGAACTCCATCCCTCTTGAGCCTTATCTCAAGTGGGTACGAGCCCGAGCCCAGAGTCTAATGATGCCTTATCCTCATGTTCTCCCTGTGATTAAAGAGCCCGTCAAGGAAGGAGAGGTTCCCTACACCATCCTACATCCTGACATGCCTACATCGTGGGAGGAGATGCAGAAGAGTTGGATCCAACTCAAGGAGGAACGGAACACTTTTGAAGCCAGCTTCTACGCCAGCGAGAAGAAGGTTTTAGAGCTCACCCGCCGACTCCATGAGCAAGAGGCCCTCAACACCTACATTGCGCCAAAGAGGATACGCAACGTCTTTTTACCTTGAGAAGTTGTTTTTGTAATATTTGGCCCATGGGGCATTTATGTACTAACAAATCTTTTCTTATTAATATGACGTGCGTTCCTTTTGTCTGCAACAATTGTGAATTTTTAAAACCCTTGAATGCATTGCATAGATAGCATCTCATGCATCATGTGCATAACAGGTACCCATTTTTCTACAGGTTGCTTATTCTTCTTCGCTGTTTATTTTGAACAGTCATCATGAATCCAGACTCATCCAGTGAGCAAGCAATCAAGGCCCTTCAGGCCCAAAGTGCCCAGTTTCAAGAGATGGTCCTAAGCCTGGCCCAAGGTCAGCAAGAGTTGAAGGCTCTGCTCCTAAAGAAGAAGAAGAAGAAGAGGACTGCGTTGTTCAATACTGGACGCAGGTTTGGGAACACACTCCATAACGAAGCTGATCCAACTACTTCCTCTGCAGAGAAAGATAGTCCCCAAGGGGGAGGAGCTCCTAGTCCTGCAGTCTCTGACAATGATACGGACTACAATGACGAACAATACCCACCCGCTGCTGACAGATACAAGCAATTAGAAGACCGCTTGAGTGCCATGGAGATTCAGAATGTGCCGGGGCTGGATTTCGGAGATTTGGGGTTATCTTCTGGGGTGGTAATCCCACATAAGTTTAAGGCGCCTGCCTTTGCCAAATACGACGGGGCTTCTTGTCCAAAGCTGCATCTAAGGTCGTACGTAAGGAAGATCCAACCTTACACGGCAGACAAAAATCTTTGGATCCACTTCTTCCAAGATAACCTTTCGGGGTCACAGCTTGAGTGGTTCTATCAACTAGATGGAACTAGTATCCGACACCGGGAAGATTTGGCGACCGCATTCTATAGACAATATCAATACAATTCTGACCTCGCTCCTACGCGTACCCAACTTTAGGGTATGTCTCTAGGAACGGGCGAAGGGTTCAAAGAATATGCACAAAAATGGAGAGATTTGGCTGGCAGGGTGCAACCTCCATTGATTGATCGTGAGCTGGTTGATATGTTTCTAGGGACCTTGTCTGGTCCATTTTTCAATCATCTGGTTGGCAATTCCTCAGCTGGGTTTACGGATTTGATCCTGACGGGTGAAAGGATAGAAGCTGGCATCAGGTCAGGAAAAATACAGAAAGCTGCCTCCGCAAGTACTGAGAAGAGGCCTTTTAAGAAAGAAGCAAGTGTCGTCTATGGTCCTAGAAGACAAGTCAAGCCAGAAAGCCGCCAAGCCGTCAATGCCTTAGTCATTTCAAAGCTTGTTGCTGCTCCTCAGCAGTACAATCAACAAAGAGGTGAAAGGCCCAAGAGGCAGTATACTCGGCTGAGTATGACCTTGTCACAAATCTTACCGCAACTATTATCAACCAACTTGGTGACCATCAAAGAGGCCCCGAAGGTCGTAAATACTGCATCTCCTAAGTATAACCCAAATGCTCGTTGTTCTTATCATTCTGATAGCCCCGGGCATACTACTGATGATTTTTGGGCCCTGAGAAATAAAGTGCAAGACCTTATCGATGCGAAGGAAATTCAGTTTGAAGCGCCTGAGAGGCCAAATGTTGTAACTGCTCCTATGCCCCAGCATAGAGTAAATGCCGTCGAGGAAGATTTGTATGCTGTTTCGATGAATGATGTTGCTACCCCTCTTTTGACTGTTAAGAGGAACCTACTGCTAGCCGGTTTATTTCCGGGTTGTAGCAAGGGTTGCCTCCTGTGTGCTGTTATCCCTACCCGTTGTCCGCTGCTGAAATCAGGCATCCAAAGCCTGATGGATAGCAAAGAAATTATGTTCAAGAAAACTGCTGTTCCGTTTGTTTCCATTGAAGAAGTATCTGTCGTCACAATTTTCAACAATCCTACCAAGGCTCTCCCAAGGAAGCCAGTCCAAATTATGTCTGTTGCGCCCATCACTATTACTGTTCCGGGGCCTCTCCCCTATGAATCTAACAAGGCTGTCCCATGGCACTATGGGGCAGACGTGTATGTGCTTGGAGTGAAGCAGGAGTTCAACACCGGTACCAGTATCAGTAACATCATTGGTCCCGCCAAGATTACCCGCAGTGGCAGGCTCTTCTAGCCTGACATTGCACCGCCAGTTATCCGAAAACCTCTTATCATCACACCCGCAAGTGTGCATGTTCCAAATCAAGTTCCTATGTCTACTACTGCCGCCGAGTCTTCTGATGCTCGGGGCAAAGAAGTTGCTACCGATTTGCCTGCCAGGACGGAGGCACCAAAGAAGACTGTTGTTGAAGCCTCCCAACAAGAGATGGAGGAAATCCTTAAAATCATTAAAAAGAGTGACTTCAATGTTGTTGAACAGTTGGGGCATACCCCCTCCAAAATCTCTATGCTATCATTGCTGCTATGCTCAGAGGCCCATGCAAAGGCCCTGATTTCATTTCTGAAAATGGCCCATGTGCCGCAAGAGACCTCTGCAGATCAATTCACTAACTGTGTGGCTAATTTGACAGCTAACAATGGCTTGGGGTTCTCGGATGCTGACCTTACCGCCAAAGGGAAAAATCACAATGATGCCCTGCATGTCTCTATAGAATGCAGGGGCGCTACTCTCGCACACGTGTTGGTGGATACCGGTTCTTCCCTGAATGTACTGCCCAAGAAGGCCTTAGATCGTTTGGATTGTGAGGGCCTGGAATTGAAACCTAGTAACATCATTGTTAGAGCCTTCGACGGTTCTAAGAGGATAGTGCACGGTGAAGTAGACATTCCTATTCGTGTGGGTTCCCAAGTCTTCGACTCAACGTTCTATGTAATGGATATTCGTCCATCTTATTCCTGCTTGTTGGGTCGACCCTGGATTCACAAGGCTGGGGCAGTAACATCCACTCTACACCAAAAGCTCAAATACCCTGTTAAAGGGAAGATTGTTACTGTGCAGGGTGAGGAGGAATACATGGTACGTCACTTGAATTCATTCCGGTATATCGAGATGGACGGGGAGTTTATTGAAACCCCCTTTCAGCATTTTGAGGAGGTACCTCCAACGTTGGCATTAGCTGAAACAGTGATTGAAGAAGACTTTCCTCTGAAGATGGCTTCCTTGAAGGACGCCCGGGCTGTAATCGAGAAAGGCAATTGTGCAAACTGGGGTCAGCTTCCTGACTTCACTCAAAAGACCGACAAGTTTGGGCTGGGCTTCACTGCAGAGGCTCAGAGGGCTGTGCGCAAAGAAAGGATCATAAAGGCTCCGGTGTTCATCACCAACCCAAGGGTGAATGCTATCGAGGAGGACGTAGAGGAAGCGGAATTTGACAGTTGGATCTATCCAACAACCAACAATGGACAAAGCAACTGGACGGCAAAGGATTTTACACCTATTACATTTGTCACACAGTAATTAACTCTTTTGATTTTCAATTTGTAACAAACAATATGTTGAAACTTTTATTGGCTCGGTGTCCTACCCGGGGCATCGTAGATCCATTTGTGAGGGCTTTTTGTATGACATTTCCATATATCATTAATCAAAACATTGGACGTTTGTTGCATTTCAAATCTTGTGCTCTTTTTCTTTCTGTGTTATATATTGCAAAACAGCTATATTTACACACACTCACTTATACAGGTTTTAATCCACTCTGGATCTCACTGGTAACAGCTCTGCTACTGCCAGTTATGACTTCGAGAATCCGATCAACTTGGCCGAAGACGAAGGAGAAGATGATTGCGAAGTGCCTGGTGAACTTGCAAGACTGCTACTCCAAGAAGAGAGGGCCATTCAGCCGCATGAAGAGCCGGTGGAAACAGTGAACCTGGGTACTGAGACAGATAGAAAAGAAGTCAAGATTGGGGCCAATCTAGAGCTCAGCGTGAAGCAACGATTGATCCAGATGCTACATGATTACATGGAGATATTTGCTTGGTCTTACGAAGACATGCCTGGTTTGGATGCCGACATTGTGGTTCATCACCTGCCTACCAAGGAAGACTGCCCTCCGGTTAAGCAAAAAGTCTGCCGTATGCGTCCAGAGATGTCTGAAAAGATCAAAGCTGAGGTTATGAAGCAATTTGATGCCGGGTTTCTAGCAGTGACTTCTTACCCTCAGTGGGTTGCCAACGTGGTGCCAGTGCCGAAGAAGGACGGTAAGGTCAGAATGTGTGTCGACTACAGGGATTTGAACAGGGCCAGCCCCAAGGATGATTTCCCCCTACCTCACATCGACGTTCTTGTTGACAATACTGCTCAACACAAGGTGTTCTCCTTCATGGATGGCTTTTCAGGGTATAATCAGATTAAGATGGCTCCGGAAGATATGGAAAAGACTACATTTGTGACTCAGTGGGGCACCTTCTGCTACAAGGTCATGCCATTCGGGTTGAAGAATGTTGGGGCAACCTACCAACGTGCCATGGTTGCTTTATTTCATGATATGATCCATCATGAGATTTAGGTATATGTTGATGACATGATTGCAAGGTCTCAAACTGAGGAGGAACACCTTGACCACCTGCGGAAGCTGTTTGACCGATTGAAGTTATACAAGTTGAGGTTGAATCCCAACAAATGCACCTTTGGGGTGAGGTCCGGAAAATTTCTAGGTTTCATTGTGAGCGATAAGGGTATTCAGGTGGACCCTGCCAAGGTAAAAGCCATACAAGAGATGCCAACTCCCAAGACAGAGAAAGAAGTCAGAGGCTTTCTGGGACGACTGAATTACATTGCCCGTTTCATCTCACATCTAACTGCTACATGTGAGCCAATCTTCAAGTTACTGAAGAAAGATCAAGTAGTACGTTGGAACGATGAATGTCAGGCTGCTTTCGAAAACATAAAAAATATCTCCAAGAACCACCCATTCTTATGCCACCAGTGGAAGGGAGACCTCTGATACTATACTTGACAGTGCTTGATAATTCAATGGGGTGTGTGTTGGGGAAGCATGACGAGTCTGGCCGAAAAGAGCACGCTATTTATTACCTGAGCAAAAAGTTTACCGACTGTGAGTCTCGGTACTCACTGCTCGAGAAAACTTGATGCGCTCTGGTATGGGCTGCTCGCCGGCTGAGACAGTATATGCTGACTCACACCACTCTGTTGATTTCAAAGATGGATCCCATCAAGTACATATTCGAAAAGCCTGCTCTGTCTGGAAGAATAGCAAGATGGCAAATGATCTTGACAGAATATGATATCCAGTATACCACTCAAAAAGCAATCAAAGGAAGTGTACTGGCAGATCATTTGGCACACCAACCCGTAGATGATTAACAATCCTTGAACTTTGAATTTCCGGACGAAGATATCATGGTAGTAACTGACTGTGAAATACCTGGACCGGATGAAGGACCTGAGGAAGGATCCCGATGGTCTATGAATTTTGAAGGAGCCTCCAACGCTTTGGGTAACGGCATCGGCGATGTGATCATATCCCCCAAAGGAACTCATACTCCACTCACCGCCCGGCTGTGTTTCAACTGCACCAACAACATGGCAGAATATGAGGCATGTATTATGGGTCTTCAAGATGCAATCGACTTAAGGATCAAGTTTCTGAGTGTCTTCGGAGATTCCGCTCTCGTGATCAATCAGATCAAAGGTGAGTGGGATACGAAACACCCAAATCTTATTCCTTACAAGGAGTATGTGTTGAATTTGCTTCCCCACTTTGAAGAGATAACTTTTAAACACTTCCCAAGAGAGGAGAATCAGTTAGCGAACGCACTAGCTACGATGTCTTCAATGTTCAAAGTCAAATGGGACAATGAGGCTCCCCGGATCATTATCTGGAAATTGGACGCACCTGCATACTGCTGCGATCTTGAGGCCGAAAAGGTGACTGAAAAACCCTGGTATCATGAGGTGAAGAGATACTTGGAAGCTCAGGAATACCCTGAAGGTGCATCTGTTAACGACAAGAAGTTCATGAGGAGGTTTGCGGCAAAATTCTTCCTCAGCAACGGCATTCTCTACAAAAGAAATCATGATTCAACTCTACTGCATTGTGTGGATAAAGCTGAAGCCGAGAAGATCATGGTAGAAATACATGAAGGTACATTCGGAACACATTCTAGTGGACACACCATGGCGAAGAAAATCCTTCGGGCAGGATATTTCTGGTCCACAATGGAAGCCGACTGTTACCAACATTCTCGAACTTGTCATAAATGCCAGATCTATGCTGATAAGGTGCACATCCCTCCGGTTCCTCTGAACGTCCTGACGGCACCTTGGCCTTTTGCAATGTGGGGCATTGATATGATCGGCGAGATCCGACCGACAGCATCCAATGGGCATCGCTTCATCTTGGTAGCAATTGATTACTTCACGAAGTGGGTTGAGGCAGCTTCCTACGCCACGGTAACCAAGAGTGTCGTTGCACGTTTCATTCGGCATAACCTGATCTGTCGGTACGGCGTCCCGGAAAGAATTGTTACGGACAATGGTACCAATCTCAACAACAAGATGATCACTGAGCTCTGCGAACAATTCAAGATACAGCACCATAACTCTTCTCCTTACCGGCCGAAGATGAATGGGGCTGTAGAAGCAGCCAATAAGAACATCAAGAAAATTGTGCAGAAGATGACAGTGACCTATAAAGATTGGCAGGAAATGTTACCGTTTGCTCTTCATGGGTACCGTACCTCAGCAAGGACGTCAACCGGAGCAACACCCTTTTCCTTGGTCTATGGCATGGAGGCAGTCTTGCCGATTGAAGTCCAGATACCCTCTCTCCGGATAATGAAGGATGCAGACTTGAGTGAAGATGACTGGATCTAGACTCGACTTGATCAATTAAACCTGATTGACGAAAAGAGACTCACCGCTATCTGTCATGGTCAGACGTACCAAAAACGGATGATCAGGGCATTTAACAAGAAAGTCAGACCACAAGAGTATCAAGTGTGGGACCTGGTAATCAAGCGCATCATCCTTCCTCAAAGTGATCCCCGGGGCAAATGGACCCCTACGTACGAAGGGCCATTTGTGGTTAAACATGTGTTCTCAGGAGGAGCCATGATTCTAACCACCATGGATGGTGACGACCTTCCTCACCCCGCCAATGCAGACACAGTAAAAAGATACTACGCATGAATAAAAGACCCGCTAAGTTGACACACCTAGGCAAAAACAAGGGCTTCCCGGCGAACCAAAAGGGTTCGGGCAAAAATAAGGGATGAAATGAAAAAAATCTGTACACCCGGCAAGTCGAAAACCTGAAAAGGCGGCTTGGGTAAAAATGGGTATCCCGGTGGACTGAAAACCCGAAAGGGCGGTCCAGGCAAAAGTTAGGGATAAAGCGTAACACTATGTCTCATTGGATCACCTTGCATCCAGAATTCGGCATCAACTATCTGGCTCAGACTTCGGCATCGATCAATCAGCTTCATCTTCAACTAAGCAGCAAAGTAATGAGACGCTTGAAGACATAAAGGCGGTAGCAGAGTTGGAACCCAGTGGGAATATTATGCACATTGCTGTTTTGTTTCCTTTTCGAAGTTGTATAAACTTTATGTTATTCGGCGGCGTTCTCTTACTAGGACGTCAGCCTCTTGTACAAAAAACGCCTATTTACAGGCAAATTTCAAAATCAATACAGATTCAGTTGTCCAAACAAATTGCCCATTGTTTTTCCTTTTTCTGTTTTGTCTTGCGAAGAACGTCCAATGTTCATTTTTGATATATGCATTTGACATTAAATTGCTGATTCCTAAATATTTGCATATGAAACAAAAGACTAATTACAGGTGACATCAGAAACAGGGGCAATGTAAAGTTGTCTGATGCAGTCTGGTTGCTTTGTCCGCCAAGGTACCAAGGTAGATTTAACTGAAGAATGTGATCAAGTTATCTCAACTCCCCACAGAGTAAGACAAGATAGCAACATTCCCCAGCGGAGTATAGGCACTCCTCAGCAAGCATCCCCGGCAGTCTTGACCTAAGATTGTTCCCCGGCGGAATACCGACACCCCAGTACAGTCTGAAGGTTTCCCCAGGGAAGTGGAATTCATATCCCCAGCAGGTCTCGAAGCTTATCCCCAGTAGATTCTGGAAGCTTGTCCCATGTAGAGTACGGACGTCTCTCCCGGGCTTTATTCAAAGTTATTCCTCATAAGGGCTTATAACTGGGTTATCCTCAGCTAATTACCACGGAAGATCGTCCTCGGCGAAATTCTTCCTATCCCCAGCGAAGTTCATGACTTATCAACCTTCAACCCCCAGCGGAGTTTATCATTGTTATCCCCAGCGGAATCCATCATTGAAATCCTCAGTGAGGCTCTCGTCAAACTTCAGCAGAGTATCTCTTCCACAGAGCAATTCCCCGCAGGGTAATCTCTCCAACAAGTTTATTCCCCAACGGAGTCATCTTCTCCTACCGGTGTATTCTTGCAACCATCATCCCCAGCGAAAACGAAGAACTTTACTCTTCAACGTCAGCCCAAGATTTAATTCCACGGCCGATCGTCAAGGATTTATTTTCCTAGACGAAAATACATTCATAAACATTTCGCATTTCATACATCTTGCTTACATACATGATAAAGTGCATACGACACTATCTCATTTTGAACATCATAACATCATGCATTTCATACATCATGACATTGCATACAACTGATGTTTTGCCTTTTCAGGAAAAAGACAACTACCTTCAACTGTCACAATTTCCAGATTCAATTCCTGTATCTAGCCAGGGCACATCTGTGAGTGATCAGTTTCCGGATTCGATTCCTGTATCCATCCAGGGCATATCTATCAACTACAACAATCCCAGATTTGATTCCTGTATCCAGCCAGGGCATATCTGTTGACAACAATTCCGGACTTGATTCCTGTATCTAGCCAGGGCATGTCTGAAGAGTTCGAAGATTCGATTCCTGTATCCAGCCAGGGCATATCTGTTGACGACTATTTCCAGATTCGATTCCTGTATCCAGCCAGGGCATATCTGTTGACGAATATTTCCAAATTCGATTCCTGTATCCAGCCAGGGCATATCTGTTGACGACTATTTCCAGATTCGATTCCTGTATCCAGCCTGGGCATATCTGTTGACGACTATTTCCAGATTCGATTCCTGTATCCAGCCAGGGCATATCTGTTGACGACTAATTCCAGATTCAATACCTGTATCCAGCCAGGGCACATCTGTGAGCAACCGATTGTAGACTCGATTCCTGTATCTAGCCAGGGCATGTCTGCAGGAAAAGATTGAAGATCAAACACCTGTAACAAGCCAGGAAAACATCTGTCTTTCTCAAAATACACAAGTTCTCACTAAGGAATCTCTTATGCGATCAACACTTCCAAATGGCATCTATAAGCCCATTCCCGACAAGGTTCTGTCACGTCTTCAGATGGCATCTATAAGCCCATCTCCGTATCCACCATCTCTCCAAATGGCATCTATAATCCCATTCCCGACATCGCATTGCTGATACTCCAACATGCGAGTGCAAATTTCCGGGCACTCTAGTGTCCAATCTCCTTTTACCCTCGAGTCACGAAAGGCAAACTTGCCAATCTAACTCTTCAGGTTCAAGAAGATTGAACAGGGGCAACTGTTGTACCCCAAAATTTGCCCTCCCATTTCCTCAACATTTTCTCATCACAAGACCCTTGGAGCTCAAGATCCATTTAGGGTTTCCTCTGCTCAAGACTTCTCCTTGCACTGTTGACCCAAATTAGGGTTTGTGTTTGCACAAAGATATTTTGACCCAAAATTCCTAAGATGACTTTCATGCCTCATGTTGGACTCCCAAGTTTATCCATACCAAGTTTCAAGTCTTGATTCCAAATTTTGCCCAGTCAATTGGACAGTTGACCTAGAAATCAATTGTATTGGGGAAAAAGTCAACTGTGGCCAATTGACAGTCAAATCTCATGAAAATTGACCCACATCAACATTATGAACTCATATGAACCATTTGGTCAAGTTTGGATCACAATTCCACAAGAAATTTGATCAGATCACCAAAAGGGCAAAATGGTCATTTTTAGGGTTTTGACTGCACAAAGGCAATTTCTGACTGTTTGACCTAGTCAATGGCAAACCAAACTCACATATGGACTCAAGGACCCCATGGAATTGTCTTGACATGCTCAACAAGTTCAAAAGATCCCAAATACACAAGATTGACAGTTGAATTTCCGAGTCAATTGATCAATTTTGATTGTATACTGAAAAGTCAAACTTTGAATTTTTGGTCAAAATCAAGTGCCAAGATTCATTTTTCATCAAAACATGCCAAATCATGAAACTTGTTCATCAAAAAATCAAGAATTGCAAATTAGGGTTTGAAATGAAGATTTTTCATAACTTAGAATTTTTCTAAGTTATGAAAAACCCTAATTTTTTCCTAACTTTGTCCCACTTTCTCACCAAGATTCATTTGGATTCAAGCAAAAGTCAAAACATTAAAGTTGTAGCCTATTGCAAAATCTACAACTTTGATTCACAAAGTTTTCCCAAAAGAAGCTTGTAGCTCAAGTTACAATTTTTGGAACAAGGGTACCAAACCATTCTTAACTTAGAGAAAATTTGACCTATTTTAGGCAAGGTTTTTACCTAACTTCAAGACCATTTTTCACATACTTCCACTTAGAATTTCAATTTTCATTTAAAAGATGGATTGTAGTACATATTCCAAGCTTTCCAAAATGTCCAAGAACTCATCAAACAACCTCATGGTTAGAGAGAATCGAATTTGGCAATATGGGAAAAACTCACTTTGTTCATGACCAAGTTACATGTCCATAACCTTGCATTTTTGAACTCAGCATGCCTTAAGCTAGATTACAGGTCTTTTATCTCATCTACACTCCATAATTTAATGCAAATCCTTTGTTCCAAGGTGTTGTTTTGTGTGTTCAAACATTGTATACAAAACTAAGCAATAAATAGAAAAAGCAAATTAGCCATTCTTGAAAAGTAGGACTTTATGTCAAATGCAAATCCAAGCAAGTACAGTTCAAATCTCTTTGTCACAAGTTTATGGGCTAATTACCCTGATCAAGGCCAAGGTTTGCAGCACATTAGGGGGCCTCTACCTGTCTAAAAACTCAAGTGGCCTTTTGTTGCTTAAGTAAGAAGAAAGCTAGCATAACATAACAACTTTCATCTCAGCTAACAGAAGCTTAAGCAAAAACTTTGTACACTTTCTAAACATCCTAACTGAGCTAGAACACGAGTCAACCACCTCCATTACCTTCTAAAACACAGAATCACCCTCAAACTGCCGAAACAGAGCACCTGCTGCAGATTGAGTTCCATAGCTCAATCCTTTCATGCATTCTTGCTAAAATCATCTCAAACACATCCCACAACATCCCTTGAAGCTATTCCAAACCTCAAACACGACCTGTAACACTCCCATTCAACATCACCATTTTCATTTTTCTGTTTTGCAGGTGGAGTTTTATAACTCGATTCAGCTAGTTTCAAAGCAAAATAACACTTGGAATAGCATCCCTGGACATCAAGGAAGCTGTACCAATCATCACCTTGCACTGAAAGTACCTCTATCATCAGATACGATTCCAACTGAACAGGTAAGTTCATGAACTCGTATCTCTCTATCCAGGCATTGTTAGCTTTAGGTTTGTGAAGAAAATATATCACATTCATAGCCCTGAACATGCCCATGTAATTAGTTTTCATTTATATTATGTGTGTTGTGAGAATTTGATGTCTGAACATGGACCAAAAACTAGGTCAGGAATTGGGGGAGAAGAAATTCTCTCTCATCTTAGAGAGTTAAGTCAAGTTCTTTATATGTCTGGATTCGTCTCTTAATGCTCTACATTTTTCATGTTGTGAGTTTTGCTTGAAAGTCCAGGAATTGGAAGATAGAAAACGCGTGTTCATTGTTGTTCATACATGCTGGAGGTTGAAGATGACAGGGTTCGTGGCTGGGCCTGTTTGACTTTTCTTTTCACACCATGTTTTTACTTTTACACCCCCTAGGCCCATTTTACTTATTTTCATGATTTTTTGACATTTTCTTTTTTGTCCTGACTTATTTATTTTTCCTCACAATATTAAAAATATAAATAAATATTTTTACACCATTTTTATATTTATTAGGCTTTTATTTGTTTAAGTTGATATTTGTACATAAATAAATATATAAACATACTTTTATTAAAAAATACTAAAATAATGCAAACACATTTTATTTTCCATTTTCATTTTATTTTATCTTCTGAAAATATTTTATATAAAATATACTTTTTTTTATAAATATTAAATATTATTATTTTGTACATATAATATATATTTAGTAAATAATACAAATACATACATATTTATTAGCATATTTAGGGAAAAATACAAAATATATACATTTTTATTTTTATTAATATTTAATATTAAAAATACCCCTTTTTTACAAATATACTTCATTTTTATTTTATTTTTGTATATAATAAATAAATATTGTACCTATTAAATAATTAATACTTTTATTTAATAAATTAGGGTTTTGCCCTAAATACTTAAAAAACCCAAAAATTAATATTTTTTATCTTGTTTATTTGACATACAAAAATACCTTTTTCTCATACATATAAAAAACATTTTTTGCATCTTGCATATTTATTCTTATTTTATTTAATTGTATATTAAATATCTTGTAAATTCTTAAATTGATGTAATAGTCTAGGTTTAAATTCCTTGTCAAATACCCCCCATTTGAACATTTGTACCCCCCCTTCCCATATATTGTGTTGTAATAGTTTAGGAACTTTATTTTTCGCACTTTAATGCTTTCTAAATATACCATGTTAGAATTAGGGTTTGTATGCGAATCAAAAACAACAAAAATAGTTTGACCTAATTTCAAGATAATCAAGCATGAAAATGGACAACACCAATCACACTTGCACCCCTAGGGTATTCCACTTGCTGCCTTCAATAAATGGGCCATATTGCATGTTAGGTCTCTTTGGGCAAAACAAAACAATTAAATGATCATAGTCCCTCGATGACGCTTTCGAAAGTTGCCTAAAAATGATCAAGTCCCTCCAAGGAAAAATTGCCCAAAGATACTTGGCACCATTGCAATTATGGTCTAAACGATGACCCGCGCCCGTCCCTTTCACATCCTAACACAAGATTGTCCACCAAATGAAATGGTGGAACAAAATTGTTAAAAGGATTAAAAACATAGGAGAAATCTTTGAGAAATTTAGGAGTAGATAACCTCTTAGTTACTTGAATCAAACTTGCAAAAAACAAAACACTTGCCTATTTTTAAAACCACACATCACTACACTTTCAAAACAACTTTCAAAAACAAATGAAAACCTTTTCAAAAGACATACATCTTTGTATACATCCCAACAAGGATCATTACAAAGGTTGACACCACATTGGCCTCTTTTCAAAAACATTTTCAAACCCACACACACAAGAGCACCATTTCAAACAATTGAAAATCAAGGCAAGTTGATCTAAGCAAGTAACTAAGAGCCCATGGATAACCATGGATAGAAAGGGTGCTAATACCTTCCCTTTCTATAATCTACTCCCCGAACCCAAGAAAACATCTCAAAGGTTTTTGCTGTGCTTTTTAAACCTTTCCTTAGGATAAAATAAAAAGTCGGTGGCGACTCTTGCTCAACCGAAACATTTGCGAAAACAAACGCAAAACCATAGTCAGTTCTCCCACCGTATCACAGTGATCCTAGGGGCAAATGGACCCCCACATACGAAGGGCCATTTCTGGTTAAGAACATTTTCTCAGGAGGATCTATGATTCTAACCACCATGGATGGTGACGACCTTCCTCACCCCGTCAATGCAGACATAGTGAAAAAATACTACGCATAATCAAAGACCCACTAGGTCGACTGGCCTAGGAAAAAATAAGGGCTTCCCGGCGAACCAAAAGGGTTCGTGAAAAAGTAAGGGATGAAAATGAAAAAATTGTACACCCGACATGTCGAAAACCTGAAAAGGCTGCTTGGGCAAAAAAGGGTATCCCGGTGGATTGAAAACCCGAAAGGGTGGTCCAGGAAAAAATTAGGGATCAAAGCGTAACACTATGTCTCATCGGATCATCTTGCAACCATATTGCATTTGTTGTACCCCAAAATTTTCCCTCTCATATTTCTCAAAACATTTCAAGAAAGATCCCCAAGTTGCTTAAGGTAGTCCAAGAGTTGGCCAGATAAGCTCTCTCCTAAGGCAGTCTACCTCAAACTAGGGTTTCATGTTGCATCAAGATAATTGAGTCCAAGTGATCCCAAATTATCACCAATATCCTAATATGTTCTCAAGATCATTCATGTCAAGTTTCAAGCCTTGCAGAGGAAGTTTGCTCAATCAATTGCTCAAAGGCCTGAAAATCGACTATGCTAGGGCAAAAGTCAATTGTGGCCCACATACAGTCAAACATCAAGAATTTTGGTCAACATCCTCATTTTGAAGTATATTTCATCATTTTATCAAGGGTTTATCATGATTCATCAAGGATTGCTCATAATTCATCAAGACTCAAAAGTTGCTAAATTAGGGTTTTATAGGAAAAGTCAACTCAACTTTAACCAAGCATAACTTTTTCATAATTTATGAGAAATGACCTATCCAAAGCTCATTTTGAAGAGGATGCAATTCCCTACAATCCATCTTCATCTCCCAATTTCAAAATATGCACTCATAAGAAGTTATTAATTTCGACATTATAGGTCATTTTGGAAAGTCAACAAAAACACCTTTTTTGTCAAAGCTTCACACATGAGCATGGAATATCAAAATGAGATGATACCCAAAGGTTTGATTAGAGGACATCTCAAGATTTCTAAAAATTCCAAGAACACCTCTAAAGAGTCAAAATTAAGGAAGTTATGCATTGGTGAAGTTAACCTTTTTTGCAAAATTGCCAAAAGTCAACTATCCCTAAAACTTCAAATTTTGCCAAATGGGTCCAATCTTTTTCACTTGTTTTGAGTTGGCAACATAGTCCACGAGCTCTAGCCTTTTCCACTTGTCAATATCTTATTTTTATTATTTATTTTGATTTTTATTTGAATTAATTCAACTTAAATGAAAACAAATCATATAAAATCCAAAATATTGAAAACAAAAGATTTTATGCTTGTTTCAAGCTTTAATATACAACTAGCAAGTATTCAAATTCGTATCAATGCATGGTGTGAACAAAAAGATTGAAATAGGCCAATTTTGGAGTTTTCAAGGTGAATCAAATCAAAGATCCAAATCATTGATGGAGGAAGATTGAGAGCTATTATCAACCCTAATACCTTCCTTGATACATATAGAGGGCGTGCAGACTCAAAAAGAGGTTAGAGACAGGTGCAGCAAGCAAAGCAACATTTGAAAAAAACCAAGAAAAGTGGTGAATCGAAATCCTATTTCCATGCATCCTCAAGGCCTTCTAGCTATCTCAATCGACTCCTGGGACTCTCAGCAAGCCAAAGCAATCAAGAACCAAGCCATTTCGGCCCTGTATTGCACTGTAAGTCCATCACGAAACTCATGAAATCTTGAATTCGAATAGCATGATTTTGGCATTGTTAGGATGAATTAACCACATATTCTTGATCTATGGAACATATGAAAGCTTTCTGCATAATTTAATTTAATTTATATAGCCTGTAGAGAATTTCACCATGGCTAGGGTTTGAAGCTCCGATTTAGGAGTTTTCTGTACAAGTTAAATTAGACCACGAAAGGGCCACCATTACACTCAGGAGGTCCTGACGAATCGATTGGTGGCCCTAGTTTTCATTTATGTTGCTCACAGTTGATTTTGAGAACACACATGTTTATAGCGACGGACGTTGTCCGTAGGTATAGGTTCCCAAACCTTTACCAATAGTGCAAGGAGGGAGATGAAGACGTGGCTTCCTCTGATTTGGCCATTTGAATTTCGCACTAAATTTTTCATTGTTTTATCCGTTTCGTATATTATTATTATTATTTATTTTATGTACAACAAAAATAAATGATGCAGTGGTAGCCAGGTTGGTGTTAAGGCGTGGGAGTGCTTGAGGTCAGGGGTTCGACCCCTGCCTCCAACATTTGTGTTTTTTCTCAATTCTTTTCAGGATCTCATGCGTGTACAAACCCAGGGTCTACCATACATCCTCCCAATCTAGCCAGCCAAGTGTCAAATGGCCAAATCTGATGGCCATCATCTGAAGGTGCATCATGAGCCAAGTCCAACACGCAGTACAGGATCTTAAAAGTCAAACGGACCTCACCACTATTGGGCCCAGAATCACTTCTTGCACCCCCATGTTTCAGGCCCATATTCTTACTCTTTTTCTTTTTTATATTTCATTTAATTAATTTACTTATTTATTTTACTAATCATCAAATTATTTTCTTTTTATCAAAAAATCACAAAAATATTATTTTTCACAAATTAGGTCTAGATTTTATTTTTATTAAAAAAATTAATTAATTTAATTAGGTTTGATTAATTTAGATAACTTTAATTTCTTTTTGTAAATAATTAAAATTAATTAGAATAAATATGTTTTATTACTAACTTAATTATATTTTATTTTTTTCCTAAAATAACAAAAAACCCAAAAATATATCATGTAATTATTTTCATTAATTAATTTTATGACTAATTAATTTAGCATTTAATTTTAAAACCTAATCTTTTTCTTAAAGAAATATATTTAAAAACAACAAAAACATTTTCTATTTTCATTAAGATAGAAGGGTCAAAACCCTAATTTCTAGTCGATCTAATTTTTTCATCGCGCGCTTTATTATTTTGCCCAATTATTGTATCTGCTCACAGTTTGTAATAGTTTAAATTAGGACGTTTATTTACTTTTACCGCTTTTAATTTCAAAGGGTTTGTTTTTGGCTATGCAAATACCCGAAGCCTTGTAATATCTTAGTTTAAATTTCGCACTTTAAATTCCGCAAATACTTAACTGTTAGATGTATGATGTAGGATGCATGACAAGAATGTATGTAATTTTAAAATGGTTAGATAACCCTAAACATGTGCAAAGATAAATAATCTGAAATTGAATCACTCGCACATGCGCACTCCTAGGGCACACTCCCACTTGGTTGCCTTCGATAAACGGTCATTGAGTATATGGTGCTTTAGTGGTCGTCCTTTTGTCCAAAGATCAAGGTTGCCTTGGAAAAGTTGCCTCGGATATTGTTGCCTCGAACAATTGATCTAAGACTTTGGGGTTACTTCTAAGACGTCCTAACATTGCTTTAGTGACCGTACGTCCCTTTCGAATTGACCCTCAAACTCCAACGACGGTGCTACCTACTCACTAATAGTGGGATAGCATTGTCTAAAGGAAACGAACAAAGAACGATTCTTTTTTCGAGTAGTTAGATTAACTCTTAAGTACTTGCTCAAACAAAACAAAACTTTTTTCACACCTACACTTCTTTACAAAACAAAGTTTTCAAAAACACTTCATTACACTCTTGAAGACGGAAGCAAGAGTTAAATCGAAGTTAAAACAAAAACTTTTCAAAACCCACAAACACAAAGAAAACAATTTTGAAAATGATGAGCAAGTACCTAAGAGCCCGTAGATAACTATGGATAGAAAGGGTGCTAATACCTTCCCTTTCTATAAATCCACCCCCCGTACTCAGAAATATCTCGAAAAAGGAATTTTTCTGTGCTTTTTTCCTTTCCTTATTGGATAAAATAAAAGTCGGTGGCGACTCTTGCTTACCTTGACATTTTGCAAAAAAAATGCAAAACGCAAACCAACATTTCAAAACAGTCCGGTTCTGGCCACCGTATCACAGAACTGGCGACTCTGCTGGGGAATTAATAAGTGGGGTGTACCTTAGGATTAGTTCATCATATTGTTTTCAATTGCTTGATCTGTTTGCTTTATCTTTGTGGGTTTGAATCGGAGTTACTATAGATCCTAACCCGGATCTGGGGATACCCTTTAGGTAAGTAGCAATAGACTGTGAGGGAACTGTACGACGTAGACCGATACGGTTGAAGCAGTAGCTACGTTGGTGTGAAACTTTAGTTTGTACCGATATCCCTTATGGAGGAACAAGGAGAATATGGGGCTTCTAAGGGGTCATTATGCACCAACTGACCTTAGAACCTATAATTGACCAACTTGGCCATAGAAAGTAGCAGTATGCTACACTCATTGAGACCATACTCTCGAGATGATTCCGGCCGCAAGAAAATGTTGCTAAACTGGAATTATGACCGATCGAGGATGGTCAGTGATATTGAGAACCTCTAGAACCCGGTTACTATTACTAGGACAGGTTGAACCAACTAAATTGAAAGAGGGTAGTACCTAAACTCCATGCCAGCCTGAAATTTAAGGGCTATTGTGTGACTTGTTTGCCCTTACCATGTTTGCTATCTGTGATACTTGTGGTTTGTTTTTATCATGACATCATGCATCATGACATCGCATGCATATTTCATTATACTAAGCATTTCAAAGACCGAGGGGATTCATCTTTGTTCTGTTTTGCAGATTATGGCTTTTATGCGCAGAAACACCATTCGGATCAACTTTGTGCAGGTCCCTGCTTAGCTTAGAGAGTTGGTTTCAAAGGTTCCTGATACTTCTTCCTTTGTTAGAAGACATGGTCATCTCCTAAGCCTGGTCACTTCCAAGTTGGATGAGCAAATGATGATTCTGTTGTTCCAGTTCTTTAATCCATTACATCACTGTTTCACCTTCCTGGACTATCAGCTGGTCCCTACTTTGGAGGATTTTTCTGATTTACTTGGCATATCTATTCTAGAGCAGACACCCTTTACAGGTTTGGATATAACTCCTAGGATAAAGGATATTGCTTCAGCCCTCCATCTGACAAAGACTGATGTAGTATCTAACTGGGAGACTCGGAGTGGTGAGAAAGGTCTCTTGGCTAAGTTTTGTATTGATCAAGCTGAACATTTCTGGGATAGTTTGGACTTTAAAGCATTTGAAGACATCCTGGCTCTCCTCATCTATGGCTTGGTTCTGTTCCCAAATTCAGATTCTTTTGTTGATGTGAACGTAGTCCAGATTTTCATGTCTCGTAATCCAGTGCCCACTCTTCTAGGTGACATCCTGCATGCTCTCAATATCCGTACTGTTCGGAAAAGGGGAACTCTTATATGCTTTACACTGATGCTGGCGAGTTGGTTTATTTCTCACCTCCCCAAATCTGTATTGAAGAATGAGGAAGGTATGGGTTGGGCTTACAGAATCATGTCCCTTGCTCATAAGGACATCCTTTAAAGTACTAAAGATATGGAAAAGGTAGCTGTCATTGATCGGTGTGGGGAATACCCCAATGTTCCATTTCTTGGAACTACAGGAGGGATAACCTATAATCCTTGTTTGGCCTTACGACAGTTTGGACGAGTTCGAAGGGATGGTCCTCATGAGGTGCTACTTCCAGACATTGTCTTTGACTTCAAGGGGGATGTTAAGGGACATCGCCGCAGGTTTATACGAGCTTGGGATAGGGTGAACAGGTCTGATCCACATGAGCTAGGAATGAAGACTTCTCTCCCGATGCAATCGTATCTCCAGTGGGTTCGAGCCCGTGCTCAAAAGTTGGGGATGCCATATGAAGCTGGTTTGCCAGTGATTGTGGAGCGTATTGATGAAGAAGGTGTTCCTTATACGATCATACATCCTCATATGCCTACTGATCTGGGGGCATTGAAGAGGTCTTGGATCCAGTTAAGGGAGGAAAGGGATACCTACAGAGAGAAGTATCATGAGCAGGAACGGAAGATCCTGAAGCTTACAAGGCAGCTGGAGAATGAGAGGGTCCTCAATGATTATGTCAGCATGAAAGGAAAATGACCATGGGAACTTTGATGTCTTTTATTGTTTCTAGTTTAGATTTTCTTTTCAGTATTTCTCTTGTAACGCCTTAAAGGCATTTGTTAAACATTGTTTCAAGTTTTAATCTAATAAAAGTGTGTTTCATTTTTGTTTACAAATTTGAATCTCCCTAAGTCTTTGAAATCATTTCATACGCATTCCATTCCCATGCACCTCATCATATGTACCCTTATAGGTTTCTCATCTTCTTCGCTGTTTATTTCAGCACAATCATGTCTTCTGAAACACCTACTGATCAAGCCATCAAGGCTCTGAAGGACAAGAAGAAGAATAAGAAGAGGACAGTCCTCCTGAATATGGGTCATAAATTTGGAAACAGGTTGCGGGAAGAAGTTGATTTGTCCCACTCATATGGAGGGGGAGAGAATCAAGAAGAGAGGAAGGGTCCTAGCCCTATTGTTTCTGACGATGACACTGATTTTTATGAAGACCAGTATCCTCCCACTGAGGATAGGTATAAGCAACTCGAAGACCGGTTAAGCGCAATGGAGAACCAGAAGATACTTGGGTTGGACTTCTAAGAGTTGGGTTTGGCATCTGGGGTGGTGATCCCACACAAGTTTAAGGCTCCTGTCTTTGCTAAGTATGACGGGGTATCTTGTCCAACGTTACACCTCTGCTCGTATGTCAGAAAGATTCAACCATATACGGCTGATAGGAACCTTTGGATTCATTTCTTTCAAGATAGTCTGTCAGGGACTCAACTTGAATGGTTCTACCAACTGGAAGGAGCTAATGTTCGTAACTGGGAGGACCTTGCTGCTGATTTTTACAAGCAATACCAGTATAATGTCGACCTTGCTCCCACGTGTACTCAGCTTCAGAGTATGTCTATGGGTACAGGCGAAGGCTTTAAGGACTATGCTAAAAAATGGAGAGATCTTGATGGAAGAGTACAACCCCCTCTGGCTAATAGGGAGTTGGTGGATATGTTTCTTGGGACTTTGTCTGGTCCATATTTCAATCATTTGATCGGTAGTTCATTGTATGGGTTCACTGAATTGATTATGACTGGGGAAAGAGTTGAGGCCGGTATCATGAGCGGCAAGATACATGCTTCAAGTTTTGCAAAGAGCATGCTTCAAAATCTCTCCAGAGTTGCACAGTTCAAGGGCCTCCTAACACTCAAAAACTAGGGTTTTGGTTCTGGCAAAGAAGTTGAAGTTTCCAAGGGTCCAAACAAGTCCCATATGCCTATAAACATTGTCAAGTATCCTCATGTCAAGTTTCAAGACTCACAGCACAAAATTGCACAGTCAAAAACCCTAATTGCCCTACAGTCAACTGTAGGGGCAAAATGGTCATTTGACAGTCAAAAGTCCAAATTTTTGGTCAACATCTTATTTTGAAGCCACAAACATCATTTGATCAATTCTTGATCATGATTTTCAAGGCATGGCTCAAAAAGTCTCAAGATGCAAAAGTTTCCATATTTGGACAGTTGAAAAAGTCAACTGTAACTTGACCAAGGCATAACTTCCACATGGTTTATCAGAAAAATTCCATCCAAAGCTCATTTTGAAGAGAATGACGTTTCCTACAACTCCTATTCACACTTCAAGTCCAAGAAATGCTCTCACAAAAAGTTATCAATCTCAACATTATAGGTCATTTTCAAAAGTCAACAAAAAGGCACTTTAAGTCAAAGACCATAACTTGAGATTGGTAAATCAAAATGACATGGGACCAAAGGCATTGGTTAGAGGACTTCAATACCTTTCCAAAATGTCAAAGAACATGATCAAAGCTTAAAAATTGAGCAAGATATGCCTTGTGAAAGTTGGGAAATTTTTGGGAATTTTGAAAAGTCAACTTTGCTTCAAATGCCTCAAAATTGCTAATGGGCCACAAATTCTTCCAAGAATCATCATCCAAAAGCTATGCACGACCCATTGATCCAAAGGGGAGTTATTTTCTTATTTTTAATTAATTAATTGAATATTTAATCTATTTAATTCATTTAATCAAAATTAATTACAAGAAAAATACTAAAATAAGGTTTTCAAATCTTTTTGTGCAGTATAATCTCTCATCAAGGCCTAAGGATTTCGTGCATGCCCAAAGAAGAAAGATTCCATGCAAATTGGCTAGGTTTCATGATAAAAAGATTGAAAAAGATTATGCAAAATCACAAAATTCAAAAGCATTGATTCCATGGATATTGGGCTTGTTTTGTTGACCTAAAACATTCCCATACATAAACAGAATGCAACCCTAATGCCAAGAACCTTCAAGCTGCGCCTGAAACCAAATACCAACTTTGCATTTTTTTGTCCAAAAATTCAAAACTGAAAACACAATTAGAAAGCGTTTCAAGGCAAGAGAACAATTCCATTACATTCCTGAGGCATCAAGGAAACTCTCTGAATCGAAACCACGTCCTCTAACCTCAAGAATTGGTATATAGATGTCAAACTTTCTCAAATTTTTTCCATAATCGTGTTCTAATATGCATGCATTTTTGATACATTTTGAATATGAATTTACACTAATATGAAGGTTCTGAGACTATTGGTAACCTTTAATTTAACTAACAATGCCTGTAGCGAAATATGCCATTGAAATGTTTTAGGGTTTCTCAAGCTTCAAATTGGGCGTTTGCAACCACTGTAAAATCAGGACATCCAATCACCATGGTTAGAATCAGGACATCTGGACGATTCAATCCCACTAGTCGCGCCCTATTTATATGTCCACACGAGCTATTCGCGATTTTCAAAAAGGCTGTGTTTTGGGGGGGTTTAAAACCCCCGCTACCTCTTTTTATTTCAGGGACGAAGGGAGAAGAAGATCATGTGGCGGGACCTGGTTGGATGGTTTGAATTCCAGCGCGCTTTTTTTATTTCTATATCATTAACGTCAATTTTGTTTTATATTATTTGTTCTTTATTCTATGTACAACGCGCTCAAATAGCTCAGTTGGTGGACAAAAGGCTTGGTAAACGTTGGGACCTGGGTTCGAATCCCAGGTCCCCCCACTTTATTCCATATTTTTCTTTCTAACATGATTCTATGTAGCATGCTTCCTAAGGCCTACCATGCAGCCTCATGTCTTGGCTTGCCACGCACCCCAACAATTCCAATCCAATGGTCATGATCTGGAGTCCACCATGGGCGTCAGTCAAACATGCCACACACATCCCAGAAAAGTCAAAAGGGCCTTCCTCAAATGGGCCAAATTGCTGGAAATTTACCTCCAAAATTGGGGTCAACACCCCCCATTAGTTTGCATATTATTTTCTTTCTTCTCATTTTTTCTATTTATTTGTTTTATTTATTTTAGTTAATTCATCAAAATTAATTTTCATAAAATATAAAAAAAAAATCAGAAAATGTCAAAATAAAAATATGTTTTAATATTTGATTCATGAATAGTTTTTTTTTGTAAATAAATTTTATTAATTAATTTAGTTCTAATCTTAGATTTGATTTTAATGTTTTTTAATAAACTAAAAAATGTAGAATTAGGGTTTTATACTTTTATTCCTTTTTTTTCTTTTTCACCATATTTAATTATTAATTATTTTTATAAATAAATATGCCATGTAAATAATTAATGTAAATTAGGTCAAACTAAAAATATTTTTTTAATAAATTAAAAACAATTTAGAACTAGGGTTTTAATTAACTTTTTAATTCCAATTTAATTTTCTCATTAAACTCCATAAATACAAAAACTCCAAAAAATTCTTTCTTTTATTTAAATTTGATTAATTTCATAATTTTAATTTAATTTCTTTAAAAGGGTCCAACGCCCTCGCTTTCGATTATAATTTCGTTTCGCGCGCTTATTTTATTTCCTTTTTTATAAAGTTCATGAATTTATCCCAAAGCCTTGTAATAGATTAATTAGGACATTTATCTTTCCGCATTTTTATTTCAAATCGGGTCTTGGGTTAATTTGGCGATGTAGACCCGCGCCTTTGTAATAGCGTAGGACTTTTAATTCCGCACCTTTTAACTGTTAATAACTGCATGAAAGAATGAATGCCAAAAATAAAAACAAAGCGTAGATCACCAATGCATGGACAAGATAAACATAATTGAAAACGACACACAATTCACACACCACCCCTAAGGTACGTATCACTGTTGCCTTGCCCCTCGAAAAGTGGTCGTCGAGTAGAGGACGTTTTGGTAAGTCCTCATGTCCATGAACATGGCATGAGGGTAGCTTCTAAGGTGTCTTCCTATTGCTCTGGTGACCACATTGTTGCCTTGTCCCTCGAAACGTGGTCGTTGACTATAGGACATCTTAGTGAGTCCTTATGTCCCATTGATCTGGTTGCCTCAAAACAAGTTGCCTCGGAATAGTTGCCTCGGAATAAAAGATCAATGGCATAAGGGTAGCTTCTAAGGTGCCTTACCGTTGCTCGGTGACCACACCGTCCCTAAACCTCGAATTGACCTGAACACCTCCAACGGTGGTGCTACCTACCTCTCAATGGTGGGATGGCACTATCTTAAGGACATTTACACAGACGCATTCCTTAGGGTAGGTAGACGACTCATAGATACTTGCTCTAAATTCAAAACAAATCAAAAACTTCTTTTCACACCGACACCTTTCAAAAAGCTTTCAAAAGCAATTTTTCAAACACTCTTGAGGACTAATACAAGAGTCGATCTGAAACTTTCAAAGAAACTTTTTAAAACCCACAGTTGAAAAGCAAACAAACATTTTTTGAAAACACAAGTTAGCAAGTATCTAAGAGCCCATGGATAACCATGGATAGAAAGGGTGCTAACACCTTCCCTTTCTATAAATCTACCTCCCGAACCGAGAGCAATCTCAATAAGGAATTTTTCTGTGCTTTTGTCCTTTCCATTTGGAGAAAATAAAAGACGGTGGCGACTCTTGCTTCCGCGACATTTCGCGAACCAGCGTTAAACAGTCAGTTCCAGATCCACCGATCACAGAACTGGAGACTCTGCTGGGGATTTTTTAAAGTGAGGTGTACCTTAGGATAGTTCATAACTGTGTTTTCAATTGCTCTGAATTGTTTGCTTTAAATTGTGGGTATTGTCTTGGGAGTTCTATAGATCCTAACCCGGATCTGGGGGATACCTTCTTAGAAAGTAGCAACAAGGCTGTGAGGGAACTGTGCGGGGTATACCGACATGGTTGAAACAGTCTGCTATGTTGATGTGGCACTTTGGTGTGTACCGGTAACCCTTGAGTTCAGTCAAGGAGAGTACGGGGCCTCCATGTGGTGTCGTGAAGCATCAACTGACCTTAGGAACTTTAATTGAACTATCTTGGCCTCTTTAGGGTAGTGAGATAACTGACATTGGTGCAGTCCGAGGTTGGTTGATACTCGATACTACACTCAATTGATGGTTGCTTTCCTGGAATATTTCGGTCGCCAGTTCAGTGGCTAAATCGAAACGATGAACAATGAAATCAATCCAGTGATATTGGGACCCTTAGAACCCGGTTACTTCTAATAGGACAGGTTGAGCCCACCAACTTCAAGAGGGTAATACCCAGACCCCATGCTGGCCTAAACTCTAAGGGCTTGTCTTGTGTGACTTGTGTGTCTTACATGTTTTCCTTTGTAAATATTTGTGGTGTGTTTAATCATAGCATCATGACATCATCCAGCATCATGTGCATTGACTAACCATTTCAGGGGTTCGAATCTTCATCTTTGTTCTTGTTTTGTAGGACATGGAAACTCTTCGCAGGAAGACAATTCAAATCAGCCTTGTAAGGATCCCTCCTCAGCTTAAGGAGCTTATATCCAGGATTCCCGAGAGCTCTTCATTCAGTGAAAGACATGGAAGACTCATCAGCTTGGTCAATACCAACATTGAGGAAGATATGATAAAGGTCCTATTCCAGTTCTTTGACCCTCTGCATCGTTGTTTCACTTTCCTGGATTATCAACTGGTACCTACATTGGAAGAGTTCTCCCGGCTTCTGAAGATCCCTATCCTTGATCAACTACCCTACAACGGTACGGAAAAGGAACCCAAGCTTGAAGAGATTGCTAAAGCCTTACACCTGCAATCATCTGACCTCAAGGGACATTGGGAAGTTAGAAGTGGCATCAAAGGGTTCTTAGCCAGGTTTCTGTTTGAAAAGGCCCAGGAATGTTGGAACTCCCTTGACTTACAAGCTTTTGAAGAAGTTGTGGCCCTCCTTGTCTATGGTTTGGTGTTGTTCCCTAACCCAGATCAGCTTATAGATATCAGTGCTGTCCAGATCTTCATGTCCAGGAATCCTATACCTACGTTGCTGGGGGACATCATTCACTCATGTTACACTCGAACCTTGAGAAAAAGAGGTGTCCTTATGTGTTGCACTCCTCTCCTGGGAAGGTGGTTTATTTCGCACCTTCCACAATCAGTTTTGAAGAACGAGCGGGGTTTGAGATGGTCACAACGGTTGATGACTCTTACACATGCAGATATACATTGGTGCTCTCGGTCCAGAGAGGATGTCACTATCATTGATCGTTGCGGGGAGTACCCTAATGTTCCTTTACTTGGAATCAGAGGAGGTATTACTTACAACCCATGCCTGGCTTGGAGACAGTTTGGTTATGCCCGGAGGGATGGCCCTCATGACATGTTAATTCCTGACATAGTGTTTGACTTCGACAACGATGCCCAAGGACTTCGCCAGAGGTTTATCAGAGCTTAGAGGATGCCAAGTAGGATAGACAGCAAGACCCTGGGGCACAGGAATTCCATCCCGTTGGAGCCTTATCTCAAGTGGGTACGAGCCCGCTCCCAGAAGTTAATGATGCCATATCCTCATGTCCTCCCTGTAATCAAAGAGCCAGTATTGGAAGGAGAGGTGTCCTACACCATTCAACATCCTGACATGCCCACGTCCTGGGAAGAGATGCAGAAGAGCTGGATCCAGCTTAAGGAAGAACAGAATTCTCTTGAGACCAGTCTACATGCTAGTGAAAAGAAGGTCTTAGAGCTCACCCACCTATTACACGAGGAGAGGAATCTCAACACCTACATAGCTCCAAAGAGGATGCGTAGTGTCTTTTGGGATTGATTTGCTTTGTAATATGTGCCCATGAGGCTTTGATGTACTGAACAATTATTTCCTTAATGATAACGTGTGTTCCTTTTTTTGTCTACAACAAATTTGAACTTTCGAACCCTTGAATGCATTGCATAAACACATATCATTCATCATGTGCATAGCAGGTTTTCTTCTTTTCAGGTTGCTTACTGTTCTTCGCTGTTTATTTCAGCATCATGAACCCTGACTCATCATCAACTGAGATGTCTATCAAGGCCCTTCAGGCGCAGAACGCGCAATTTCAGGAGCTGATCATGGGTTTGGCTCAAGGCCAAGAAGAGTTGAAGGCTTTACTCCTGAAGAAGGAGAAGAAGAAGAAGAAGAGAACTGTTCTTTTCAACTTGGGCCGAAGGTTTGGCAACACTCTGCAGAATGAGGAAGCTGGTTCCTCTATAGACAAGAGCAGTCCCCAAGGGGGAAAGGGTCCTAGTCCGGTAGTCTCTGACAACGAGACTGACTTTAATGAGGAACAATATCCTCCGGCTGAAGACAGATACAACCAGTTGGAAGACAGACTGAATGCAATGGAGATCCAACAAGTGCCTGGGCTGGATTTCGGAGATTTGGGCTTATCTACTGGTGTGATTATTCCTCACAAGTTTAAGGCACCTTCTTTCACCAAGTATGACGGGGCGTCTTGTCCCAAGCTACACCTCAGATCTTATGTGCGGAAGATTCAGCCGTACACTATGGATAAGAATTTGTGGATCCACTTCTTCCAGGAGAGTCTTTCAGGGACTCATCTCGAATGGTTCTATCAGCTGGATGGGACCAAAGTTCGTAACTGGGAAGAGTTGGCTACTGCTTTTTACAAGCAGTATCAATATAATGCCGACCTTGCTCCTACACGTACCCAACTCCAGGGTATGTCGCTAGGATCAAGCGAGGGTTTTAAAGAGTATGCACAGAAGTGGAGGGATCTGACTGGTAGGGTGCAGCTGCCGTTAACTGACCGTGAGCTGGTAGATATGTTCTTGGGGACCCTCTCTGGGCCATTCTTCAATCATCTTATCGGTAACTCGTCTGCAGGGTTCACTGATCTTATTCTGACTGGAGAGAGAATAGAGGCTGGAATGAAGTCCAGAAAAATTCAGAAAGGGGCATCTTCAAGTTCTGAGAAGAAACCCTTTAAGAAGGAGGCCAGTGCTGTATATGGGCCTAGAAGACAAGAGAAACCAGAACGCCGCCAATCTGTCAACGTGGTGATGATTGCAAAGCCTGTTGCCGCTCCTCGGCAAACCAATCCACAAAGGGCTGAAAGACCCAGAAGGGAGTTCACCCGGCTGAGTATGACCTTGTCGCAAATCTTGCCGCAGTTGCTATCCACCAATTTGGTGACTGTTAGAGAGGCCCCGAAGGTTGTAAACACTGCCTCTCCCAAGTACAATCCAAATGCTCGCTGTGCTTATCACTCTGATAGCCCGGGGCATTCCACTGATGACTGTTGGGCCTTAAGGAATAAGGTGCAAGACCTTATTGATGCAAAAGAGGTACAGTTTGAGGCACCTGAGAAGCCCAATGTAGTGACTGCTCCCATGCCTAACCATGGAGTGAATGCTATCAGGGAGGATGATGAAGTGGATGAAGCTGAGTTCGACAGCTGGATTTATCCGACGGCCGACAGTAGACCTAGCAATTGGATTGCAAAAGACAACCTACCTGTTACTTTTGTTACGGAGTAATGATTTCCTTTGTTTTTGTTATTTGTAATAAACAATTAAAACTCTATGGCCCGGTGTCTTACCCGGGACACCGTGGCTTCATTTGTGAGGGTATATTAATTGTCATTTCATATATCATGAATAAATACCTTGGACGTTTTCTCGCATTTCAAATCTTATGCTCCTTTTATTTCTTTCCTTTCTTTATATATTGAAAAACAGCTGTATTTACACACACTCACTCATACAGGTTTCAATCCACTCTGGATCTCACTGGTAACAACTCTGCTACTGCCAGTTATGACTTCGAAAATCCGATCAACTTAGCCGAAGACGAAGGTGAAGATGATTGCGAAGTTCCTGGCGAGCTTGCAAGACTGTTACTTCAGGAAGAGAGGGCAATTCAACCACACGAAGAGCCAGTGGAAACAATAAATCTGGGTACTGAGACGGACAGGAAGGAAGTTAAGATTGGTGCCAACCTAGAGCTCAGCGTGAAGCAACAGTTGACTCAGATGCTACATGAGTATGTGGAGATCTTTTCCTGGTCCTACGAAGACATGCCCGGGTTGGATACCGACATTGTGGTCCATCATTTGCCTGCCAAGGAAGACTGCCCTCCGGTCAAGCAAAAGGTCCGTCGTATGCGTCCAGAGATGTCTGAAAAGATCAAAGCCGAGGTTATGAAACAGTTTGATGTCGGGTTTCTTGCAGTGACTTCTTACCCTCAGTGGGTTGCTAATGTGGTGCCGGTACCAAAGAAAGATGGAAAGGTCAGAATGTGTGTCGATTACAGGGATCTGAACAGGGCCAGCCCCAAAGATGACTTCCCCTACCTCACATTGATGTCCTTGTTGATAATACTGCTCAGCATAAGGTGTTCTCTTTCATGGATGGCTTTTCAGGTTACAATCAGATCAAGATGGCTCCTGAAGACATGGAAAAGACTACCTTTGTTACTCAGTGGGGCACCTTCTGTTACAAGGTCATGCCATTCGGGTTGAAAAATGCTGGGGCAACCTACCAACGTGCCATGGTTGCTTTATTTCATGACATGATCCATCATGAGATTGAAGTGTATGTTGACGACATGATCGCAAGGTCCCAAACTGAGGAAGAACATCTAGATCATCTGCAGAAGTTGTTTGACCGTCTGAAGTTATACAAGCCGAGGTTGAACCCGAACAAGTGCACCTTCGGGGTAAGATCTGGAAAGTTACTAGGCTTCGTTGTAAGTGATAAGGGTATTCAAGTGGACCCTGCCAAGGTTAAAGCTATTCAAGAGATGCCAGTTCCTAAGACAGAGAAAGAGGTCCGAGGCTTTCTAGGACGCCTGAATTACATTGCTCGATTCATCTCGCACCTAACTGCTACCTGTGAGACAATCTTCAAGCTGCTGAAGAAAGATCAGGTAGTACGTTGGAATGATGAATGTCAAGCCGCTTTTGACAGAATCAAAGAGTATCTCCAAGAACCACCCATCCTTATGCCACCGGTTGAAGGGAGACCTCTGATATTATACCTGACAGTACTTGACAACTCAATGGGGTGTGTGCTGGGGCAGCATGACGAGTCTGACCGAAAAGAGCACGCCATTTATTACCTTAGAAAAAACTTTACCGACTGTGAGACCCGATACTCATTGCTCGAGAAAACTTGCTGCGCTTTGGTATGGGCTGCTCGCCGGCTGAGACAGTATATGCTGACTCACACTACCTTGTTGATCTCAAAGATGGATCCTATAAAGTACATATTTGAAAAGCCCGCTCTGTCTGGGAGAATAGCAAGATGGCAAATGATCTTGACAGAATACGACATCCAATACACGACTCAGAAAGCCATCAAAGGAAGTGTATTGGCAGACCACTTGGCACATCAGGCAGTAGACGACTATCAGTCAATGAACTTCGAGTTTCCAGACGAGAGTATCATGATAGTGACTGATTGTGAAGTACCTGGACCGGATGAAGGACCTGAGGAAGGATCCCGATGGTCTATGCACTTTGACGGAGCCTCCAATGCTTTGGGTAACGGCATCGGCGCTGTGATCATATCCCCTCAAGGCACTCATACTCCACTCACTGCCCGGCTATGTTTCAACTGCACCAACAACATGGCGGAGTATGAGGCATGCATCATGGGTCTGCAAGCTGCGACCGACCTAAGGATCAAGTTTCTAAGTGTCTTCGGAGATTCCGCTCTCGTGATCAATCAGATCAAAGGGGAGTGGGATACGAAACATCCGAATCTTATTCCTTACAAGGAATGTGTGTTGAACTTGATACCCCACTTCACAGAGATAACCTTTGAACATTTCCCAAGAGAGGAGAATCAGTTAACGGACGCGTTAGCTACGATGTCTTCCATGTTCAAGGTCAAATGGGACAATGAGGCTCCCCGGATCATCATTTGGAAACTGGACGAACCGGCATACTGTTGTGATCTTGAGACTGAATTGGTGACTGAGAAGCCTTGGTACCATGAGGTGAAGAGATATTTGGAAGCTCAGGAATACCCTGAAGGTGCATCTGTCAACGATAAGAAGTTTCTAAGAAGATTCGCAGCGAAGTTCTTCCTTAGCAACGGCATTCTGTACAAGCGAAACCATGATTCGACCTTACTGCATTGTGTGGATAAGACTGAAGCAGAAAGGATCATGGCAGAGCTACATGAAGGGACCTTTGGAACACATTCCAGTGGACACACTATGGCAAAGAAGATCCTTCGGGCAGGGTATTTCTGGTCCACAATGGAAGCCGACTGCTACCAACATTCTCGGACATGCCACAAATGCCAGATTTATGCAGACAAAGTGCATGTCCCTCCAGTTCCTCTGAATGTCTTAACTGCACCTTGGCCTTTTGCAATGTGGGGCATAGATATGATCAGTGAGATTAAACCTACGGCATCCAATGGGCATCGCTTCATCCTAGTAGCGATTGATTACTTCACAAAGTGGGTTGAAGCAGCTTCCTACGCTACAGTAACCAAGAACGTTGTGGCACGGTTCATTCGGCATAGCCTGATCTGTCGCTACGGGGTCCCTGAAAGAATCATTACAGACAATGGTACCAATATCAATAACAAGATGATCACTGAGCTCTGCGAACAATTTAAAATACAGCACCACAACTCTTCTCCCTACCGGCCGAAGATGAATGGGGCTGTAGAAGCAGCAAATAAGAACATTAAGAAAATTGTGCAGAAGATGACAGTGACCTATAAAGATTGGCACGAGATGTTACCGTTCGCTCTACATGGATACCGTACCTCAGCCAGGACGTCAACCGGGGCAACTCCTTTCTCCTTGGTCTACGGTATGGAGGCAGTCTTACCAATCGAAGTGCAAATACCCTCTCTCCGGATAATGAAGGATGCAGATCTGAGTGAAGACGATTGGATCCAGACATGACTTGATCAATTAAACCTTATTGATGAAAAAAGACTTGCTGCTATCTGTCATGGTCAGACGTACCAAAAACGGATGATCAGGGCATTTAACAAAAAGGTCAGACCACAAGAATATCAAGTTGGGGATCTGGTAATCAAGCGTATCATCCTTCCTCAGAGTGATCCAAGGGGCAAATGTACCCCTACGTACGAAGGGCCATTTGTGGTTAAACATGTGTTCTCAGGAGGAGCCATGATCTTGACCACCATGGATGGTGACGACCTTCCTCACCCCGCCAATGCAGACATAGTAAAAAGATACTACGCATGAAAAAAGACCCGCTAGGTTGACATACCTAGGCAAAAATTAGGGCTCCCGGCGAACCAAAAGGGTTCGGGCATAATGAAGGGATGAAATGAAAAAATCTGTACACCCGGCAAGTCGAAAACCTGAAAAGGCGGCTTGGGCAAAAATGGGTATCCCGGTGGACTGAAAACCCGAAAGGGCGGTCCAGGCAAAAGTTAGGGATAAAGCGTAATACTATGTCTCATTGGATCACTCTGCATCCAGAATCCGGTATCTACATCAAGTTCAAACGGCATCGATCAATCAGCTTCATCTTCAGCTAGGTCATCAAGTGATGAGACGCTCGAGGATATAAAGGCGATAGCCGAGTCGGAACCCAGTGGGATCATGCTTTTCACACAGCTGTTTTATTTTCCTTTGTACAAATTGTATAAACTCTTTTGTTCGGCGGCGTTCTCTTACTAGGACGTCAGCCTCTTGTACATAAAACGCCTATTTACAGGCAAATTCAAAAATCAATACAAAAAATCACTTTTCAGTTAAAATTGCCAATTGTTTTCCTTTTCTGTTTTGTTTTGCGAAGAACGTCCAAGGTTCAATTTGTGATATATGCATTTGACACTAATTTCTAATTCATAAATGATTGCATACGAAACAAAGGATTAATTACAGGTAACATTAGAAACAGGGGCAATAATGTTTGTCTAAGCGATCTAATTGTTCTGTTCACCAAGGTACCAAGGTAGGTTCAGCTGAAGAACATAACCAGTATGCCTTAATTCCCCAGAGAGTGAGCCAACAAGTCAATGCACTCTCCCCAAGCTATACAATCAGCCTTAAGGAAGTTGAGTATCCTCCAGCGGATCTCAACATTCCCCAGCACATCATACAGATATTCTTAAACAAGCATCCCCGGCAGTCTTGACCTAAAGATTGTTCCCCGGCGGTATATCAAACATTCAATGGAGTCACTTTCCCAATACATCTCAGAAATTTCCCCAGGAAAGTGTGAATCATCTCCCCAACAGGAAGCTTATCCCCAGTAGATTCTGGAAGCTTCTCCTCTACAGCGCACGAACGCGTCCCCGACTTTATTCAAAGGTTATTTCCCTATCAGGATATAAATGGGTTATCCTCAGCCAAAAGCCACGGAAAGATCGTCCCCGACGAATTCTTCCTATCCCCAGCGAAGTCTATTAACACTTCCAACATAACAACGGTATCCCCAGTGAAGTTACCATCAACATTCCAGCAAAGTACTTCTCTCCCCACAGAGTATTGTTCCCCAGCAAGATCGCTAGAGTAATTTTCTCCCCGCAGAGTGTTCTATTCGCCAAGTTTATCCCCCAACGGAGTCATCTTCTCCTGCCGGTATTCTTGCAACTATCATCCCCAGCGGAGAAAACAAAGCATTGTTCTCCAACATCAGCCCAGGATGTGACTTCCCGGCACCCGTCAAGGATTTATCTTCCTAAGACGAAAACATACATTCATAAACATCACATACATCATAATACATGCATATACGCATCATACCTTACAATCTCATTTATGTTGAGAACATCATTGCTTGATCCATATCATGCATTGCATATGACTGACTTTTACCTTTCAGGAAAGATCCAGTTAAGTTCTCAGCCATGTCCAAGACCTAACCTGGTTCAGTTAAATCGACCCTAAGATTTTCCTGATTCTTATCCAGTCAAAGGCCTTCTCTGGTTCAGTCAGATCGACCCTAAGATCTCCCTGATTCTTATCCAGTTGAAGATTCCAAGACCTTGTCTGGTTCAGTTAAATCGACCCTAAGATTTTCCTGATTCTTATCCAGTCAAAGGCCTTCTCTGGTTCAGCCAGATCGACCCTAAGATCTCCCTGATTCTTATCCAGTTGAAGACATTCCAAGACCTTGTATGGTTCAGTTAAATCGACCCTAAGATTTTCCTGATTCTTATCCAGTCAAAGGCCTTCTCTGGTTCAGTCAGATCGACCCTAAGATCTCCCTGATTCTTATCCAGTTGAAGATTCCAAGACCTTGTCCGGTTCAGTTAAATCGACCCTAAGATTTTCCTGATTCTTATCCAGTCAAAGGCCTTCTCTGGTTCAGTCAGATCGACCCTAAGATCTCCCTGATTCTTATCCAGTTGAAGATTTCAAGACCTTGTCCGGTTCAGTTAAATCGACCCTAAGATTTTCCTGATTCTTATCCAGTCAAAGGCCTTCTCTGGTTCAGTCAGATCGACCCTAAGATCTCCCTGATTCTTATCCCAGTAGAAGACATCCAAGATTCTCTCATCGTTACTGTTGAGGTTGAAGTCGTCCAAGATTCTCTCATCGTCACTGTTGAGGTTGAAGTCGCCTATGATTCTCTCAGCGTTACTGTTGAGGTTGAAGTCGCCCAAGATTCTCCCAGCGTTCCTATTGAGGTAGTAATCGTCCAAGGTTCTCTCAGCGTCACTGTTGAGGTAGTAATCGCCCAAGGTTCTCCCACCGTCCCGTTGAGGTACGCAAGTTCTCGCTAAGGAATCTCTTACGCGATCGACACCCAGATGGCATCTATAAGCCCATCCACCTTCCATCACCTCTCAACATGGCATCTATAAGCCCATCCTCCTATCCACTGATCTCCAAATGGCATCTATAAGCCCATTCCCACCATCACACTACTATGTGAGCGCAAATTTCTGGGTACTCTAGTGTCCAATCATCTTCCACCTTCGGATTACGAAAGGCACGTCAGCCAATCTACATCCTCAGGTCTAAGAATATTGAACAAGGGAAATTGTTGTACCCCAAAATTTGCCCTCCCATATTCTTCAAGTTTTGCAAAGAGCATGCTTCAAAATCTCTCCAGAGTTGCACAGTTCAAGGGCCTCCTAACACTCAAAAACTAGGGTTTTGGTTCTGGCAAAGAAGTTGAAGTTTCCAAGGGTCCAAACAAGTCCCACATGCCTATAAACATTGTCAAGTATCCTCATGTCAAGTTTCAAGACTCACAACACAAAATTGCACAGTCAAAAACCCTAATTGTCCTACAGTCAACTGTAGGGGCAAAATGGTCATTTGACAGTCAAAAGTCCAAATTTTTGGTCAACATCTTATTTTGAAGCCACAAACATCATTTGATCAATTCTTGATCATGATTTTCAAGGCATGGCTCAAAAAGTCTCAAGATGCAAAAGTTTCCATATTTGGACAGTTGAAAAAGTCAACTGTAACTTGACCAAGGCATAACTTCCACATGGTTTATCAGAAAAATTCCATCCAAAGCTCATTTTGAAGAGAATGACATTTCCTACAACTCCTCTTCACACTTCAAGTCCAAGAAATGCTCTCACAAAAAGTTATCAATCTCAACATTATAGGTCATTTTCAAAAGTCAACAAAAAGGCACTTTAAGTCAAAGGCCATAACTTGAGATTGGTAAATCAAAATGACATGGGACCAAAGGCATTGGTTAGAGGACTTCAAGACATTTCCAAAATGTCCAAGAACATGATCAAAGCTTAAAAATTGAGCAATATATGCCTTGTGGAAGTTGGGAAATATTTGGGAATTTTGAAAAGTCAACTTTGCTTCAAATGCCTCAAAATTGCTAATGGGCCACAAATTCTTCCAAGAATCATCATCCAAAAGCTATGCACGACCCATTGACCCAAAGGGGAGTTATTTTCTTATTTTTAATTAATTAATTGAATATTTAATCTATTTAATTCATTTAATCAAAATTAATTACAAGAAAAATACTAAAATAAGGTTTTCAAATCTTTTTGTGCAGTATAATCTCTCATCAAGGCCTAAGGATTTCGTGCATGCCCAAAGAAGAAAGATTCCATGCAAATTGGCTAGGTTTCATGATAAAAAGATTGAAAAAGATTATGCAAAATCACAAAATTCAAAAGCATTGATTCCATGGATATTGGGCTTGTTTTGTTGACCTAAAACATTCCCATACATAAACAGAATGCAACCCTAATGCCAAGAACCTTCAAGCTGCGCCTGAAACCAAATACCAACTTTGCATTTTTTGTCCAAAAATTCAAAACTGAAAACACAATTAGAAGGCGTTTCAAGGCAAGAGAACAATTCCATTACATTCCTGAGGCATCAAGGAAACTCTCTGAATCGAAACCACGTCCTCTAACCTCAAGAATTGGTATATAGATGTCAAACTTTCTCAAATTTTTTCCATAATCGTGTTCTAATATGCGTGCATTTTTGATACATTTTGAATATGAATTTACACTAATATGAAGGTTCTTAGACTATTGGTAACCTTTAATTTAACTAACAATGCCTGTAGCGAAATATGCCATTGAAATGTTTTAGGGTTTCTCAAGCTTCAAATTGGGCGTTTGCACCCACTGTAAAATCAGGACATCCAATCATCATGGTTAGAATCAGGACATCTGGACGATTCAATCCCACTAGTCGCGCCCTATTTATATGTCCACACGAGCTATTCGCTATTTTTAAAAAGGTTGTGTTTTGGGGGGGTTCAAAACCCCCGCTACCTCTTTTTATTTCAGGGACGAACGGAGAAGAAGATCATGTGGCGGGACCTGGTTGGATGGTTTGAATTCCAGCGCGCTTTTTTTTATTTCTATATCATTAACGTCAATTTGTTTTATATTATTTGTTCTTTATTCTATGTACAACGCGCTCAAATAGCTCAGTTGGTGGACAAAAGGCTTGGTAAACGTTGGGACCTGGGTTCGAATCCCAGGTCCCCCCACTTTATTCCATATTTTTCTTTCTAACATGATTCTGTGTAGCATGCTTCCTAAGGCCTACCATGCAGCCTCATGTCTTGGCTTGCCACGCACCCAAACAATTCCAATCCAATGGTCATGATCTGGAGTCCACCATGGGCGTCAGTCAAACATGCCACACACATCCAAGAAAAGTCAAAACCTCAAATGGGCCAAATTGCTGGAAATTTACCTCCAAAATTGGGGTCAACACCCCCATTGGTTTGCATATTATTTTCTTTCTTCTCATTTTTTCTATTTATTTGTTTTATTTATTTTAGTTAATTCATCAAAATTAATTTTCATAAAATATAAATAAAAAAATCAGAAAAAGTCAAAATAAAAATATGTTTTAATATTTGATTCATGAATAGTTTTTTTTTGTAAATAAATTTTATTAATTAATTTAGTTCTAATCTTAGATTTGATTTTAATGTTTTTTAATAAACTAAAAAATGTAGAATTAGGGTTTTATACTTTTATTCCTTTTTTTTCTTTTTCACCATATTTAATTATTAATTATTTTTATAAATAAATATGACATGTAAATAATTAATGTAAATTAGGTCAAACTAAAAATATTTTTTTAATAAATTAAAAACAATTTAGAACTAGGGTTTTAATTAACTTTTTAATTCCAATTTAATTTTCTCATTAAACTCCATAAATACAAAAACTCCAAAAAATTCTTTCTTTTATTTAAATTTGATTAATTTCATAATTTTAATTTAATTTCTTTAAAAGGGTCCAACGCCCTCGCTTTCGATTATAATTTCGTTTCGCGCGCTTATTTTATTTCCTTTTTTATAAAGTTCATGTATTTATCCCAAAGCCTTGTAATAGATTAATTAGGACATTTATCTTTCCGCATTTTTATTTCAAATCGGGTCTTAGGTTAATTTGGCGATGTAGACCCGCGCCTTTGTAATAGCGTAGGACTTTTAATTCCGCACCTTTTAACTGTTAATAACTGCATGAAAGAATGAATGCCAAAAATAAAAACAAAGCGTAGATCACCAATGCATGGACAAGATAAACATAATTGAAAACGACACACAATTCACACACCACCCCTAGGGTACGTCTCACTGTTGCCTTGCCCCTCGAAAAGTGGTCGTCGAGTAGAGGACGTTTTGGTAAGTCCTCATGTCCATGAACATGGCATGAGGGTAGCTTCTAAGGTGTCTTCCTATTTCTCTGGTGAACACATTGTTGCCTTGTCCCTCGAAACGTGGTCGTTGACTATAGGACATCTTAGTGAGTCCTTATGTCCCATTGATCTGGTTGCCTCAAAACAAGTTGCCTCGGAATAGTTGCCTTGGAATAAAAGATCAATGGCATAAGGGTAGCTTCTAAGGTGCCTTACCGTTGCTCGGTGACCACACCGTCCCTAAACCTCGAATTGACCCGAACACCTCCAACGGTGGTGCTACCTACCTCTCAATGGTGGGATGGCACTATCTTAAGGACATTTACACAGACGCATTCCTTAGGGTAGGTAGACGACTCATAGATACTTTCTCTAAATTCAAAACAAATCAAAAACTTCTTTTCACACCGACACCTTTCAAAAAGCTTTCAAAAGCAATTTTTCAAACACTCTTGAGGACTGATACAAGAGTCGATCTGAAACTTTCAAAGAAACTTTTTCAAACCCACAGTTGAAAAGCAAACAAACATTTTTTGAAAACACAAGTGAGCAAGTATCTAAGAGCCCATGGATAACCATGGATAGAAAGTGTGCTAACACCTTCCCTTTCTATAAATCTACCTCCCGAACCGAGAGCAATCTCAATAAGGAATTTTTCTGTGCTTTTGTCCTTTCCATTTGGAGAAAATAAAAGACGGTGGCGACTCTTGCTTCCGCGACATTTCACGAACCAACGTTAAACAGTCAGTTCCAGATCCACCGATCACACTGCGCATGTGCCGCAGGAAACATCTGCTGATAAATTCAAAGATTGTGTGGCTAGCTTGACCGCTGACAATGGGTTGGGTTTCTCCGACGCAGATTTGACTGCCAAAGGAAAGAATCATAATGACGCTCTGCATGTTTCAATTGAATGCAGGGGCAATACTCTGGCTCACGTGCTGGTGGATACTGGGTCCTCATTAAATGTTTTACCCAAGAAAGCATTATATCGGTTGGATTGTGAAGGGTTGGTGTTGAAGCCAAGTAATATTGTGGTTAGGGCCTTTGACGGATCCAAAAGGACGGTGCACGGGGAGGTGGATGTCCCTATTAAGGTTGGTTCCCAGACTTTTGCATCTACGTTCTATGTGATGGACATTTGACCATCTTATTCTTGTTTGTTGGGTCGCTCGTGGATTCATGGGGCTGGGGCAGTAACTTCTATGCTCCATTAGATGCTAAAATACCTAGTGAAAGGGAAAATTGTTACAGTACGAGGAGAAGATGAGTACATGGTGAGCCACCTCAACTCTTTTCGTTATGTGGAGATGGATTGGAGTTCATTGAAACCCCGTGTCAAAACTTTGAAGAAGTCCCCCAGACTCTGGCGTCGATTGAAACTGTTGCTGAAGATCCTCCAATGAAGATGGCTTCCCTCAAGGATGCCCGGACTGTTGTTAAAAAAGGTGGGTGTGCGAATTGGGGCCAACTCCTTGACTTTGCACACAAGACTGACAAGTTTGGTTTGGGTTTTACTGCAGAACCTCAAAGGGTTGTTCGGCGTGCGTGGATCAGAGAACCTCCCTTGTTTATCGCTAATCTGGGAGTGAATGCAATTAAAGATGATGATAAAGAGTCAGATTTCGACAGCTGGATTTACCCAACTACCGACGGTGGATTAAGCAATTGGACGGCAAAAGACTTCGTGCCCATTTCCTTTATTACACAATAATAAGACTTTTGTTTTGAGATTTGTAACAGACAATTTGAAACTTTTACGGCCCGATGCCTTGCCCGAGACACCGTGGCTTTGTTTGTTAGGGCTCATTATGTGTCATTTCCATATATCATCAATAAAAGCATTGGACGTTTTCTTGCATTATGAATTTTGCGCTCCATGTTTTTTCTTTTCTATTTTGCAAAACAGTTATTTGTCTTACACACACTCACATATACAGGTCCACATCCACTCTGGATCCCACTGATAAAGACTATGTGTTGTACCCCAAAATTTGCCCTCCCATTTCCTCAATATTTTCTCATCACCAGACCTTTAAAGATCAAGATCCAATTAGGGTTTCCTCTGCTCAAGATTTCTCCTTGCACTGGTGGACCCAAATTAGGGTTTGTGTTTGCACAAAGATGTTTTGACCTAAAATGCCTAAGATGACTTTCATACTTCAGATTGGGCTCCCAAGTTTATCCATACCAAGTTTCAAGTCTTGACTCCAAGTTTTGCCCAGTCAATTGGACAGATGACTTAGAAATCAGCTGTATTGGGGAAAAAGTCAACTGTGGCCAATTGACAGTCAAATCTCATGAAAATTGACCCACATCAACATTATGAACTCAGATGGACCATTTGATCAAGTTTGGATCACAATTCCACAAGAAATTTGATCAGATCATCAAAAGGGCAAAATGGTCATTTTTAGGGTTTTGACTGTACAAAGGCAATTTTTGACTGTTTGACCTAGCCAATGGCAAACCAAGCTCACATATGGACTCAAGGACCCCATTTAATTGTCTTGACATGCTCAACAAACTCAAAAGATCCCAAGTACACAAGATTGACAGTTGAATTTCCCAGTCAATTGATCAATTTTGACTGTATACTGAAAAGTCAAACTTTGACTTTTTGGTCAAAATCAAGAGTCAAGATTCATTTTTCATCAAAACATGCCAAATCATGAAACTTGTTCACCAAGAAACCAAGAAATGCAAATTAGGGTTTAAAATGGAATTTTTCATAACTTAGAATTTTTCTAAGTTATGGAAAACCCTAATTTTTTTTCCAACTTTGCCACACTTTTTCACCATGATTCATTTGGATTCAAACAAAAGTCAAAACATGAAAGTTGTAGCTTGTTGTATAATCTACAACTTTGATTCACAAAGTTTTCTCATTTGAAGCTTGTATCTCAAGTTACAAATTTTTGAATAAGGGCACTAAACCATTCTTAACTTAGTGAATTTTTGACCTATTTTGACAAGTTTTTCTATCCCACTTCAAGGCCATTTTCCATACACTTCCACTTGGAATTTCAAATTTCACTTCAAATATGGATTGTAGTACACATTCCAAGCTTTCCAAAATGTCCAAGAACTCATCAAACAACCTCATGGTTAGGGAGAATCGAATTTCACAATATAGCAAAAACTCACTTTTGAATTGGTCATTTTTCATGTTCATAAGTTATGCAAACTTCTCAAAACCAGCATGCCCTTGATTACAGGTCCTTAAACCAAGTTACACTCAATAATTTAATGCTTGTTCATTGTGTCAAAGTGTTATTCTATGAGTTCAAGTATTATATACAAGTTTAATCCATTTTTAGATAAAGCAAAATAGCCATTTTTGAAATGTCATGCTTTATGTCAATTGGTAAATCAAGCAAGTACAAACCAAATCTCTTTAGCACAAGATTATGAACAAATCACTCTGATCAAGAGAAGCTTTGCAGCAGGATTAGGGGTCCTCTACTGACCTAGAAACACAACTTGCCATTTCTTGCTTAAGTTAGAAGAAACATTGCATAACTCATACCAACTTCTATATCAGCAAAAGAACACAAGAACAAAGTTATCAAACACATTTCACACAACACAACCAAGCTAATACACGAGCTCTTAGCCTTCAAAACACTCTCCATCTCAGAATCACTCTCAAACTGCAAAAACAGGGCAGGCCCTGCAGTTTGAGTGCTATCTCTCATTTCTCTTGAGCTCTCTTGCCCAAATCAGTTCACATACCTTCCATACCATCTATGCAAGATAACCAAAAGCAAAGGCACGACCTGTAATCACTCTAACCACTTCCACCATTTTCACATTTCTGACTTGCAGGTGAAGTTCTCTAGCTCGATTCAGAAGCTTTCAAGACAAAGTAAACATTGGAATAGCATCCCTGGACCTCAAGGAAGCTTTTCCAATCATCACCTTGCACTGAAAGTTCCTACATTGCAAGATAGAACTTCAACTAAACAGGTATCTTGGTGAACTCGTATCTCTCTTATTATGCATCATTAGCTTTAAGTTTGTAAATAAACAAGGTTCTACTCATGCCACTGAACATGTACATGTTTTTACTTTTCATTTCTTTTGCTTGAGTTGTGAGAATTTGGAGTTTCAAAATGGCAGAAAAACTAGGTTAGGATTTGGGGGAGGAGAAATTCTCCCTCATCTTAGAGAGTTAGATCAAGTTATGCATATGGTTAGAATCGTCTCTTCATGCTGAACATTTTTTATGTTATGAGTTTTTGTTAAAAAGCCAGGAATCAGGAGTTAAGGATTGATGAAGGAAGGCACGCATTTTTGAATTGTTTGGTCTGAAGGTTGAAGACAACCATTTTCTGGGCTGGGCCTGTTTTGTTATTCCTTTTTGCACCATACATTTACTTTTGCACCCCCTGAGCCCATTTGCTTCATTTTTAATATTTTTTGACTTTTTCTTTTTTTAACTGATTCATTTATTTTTTCTCAGCATTTTAAAAATATAAAAATATTTTTCCATCATTTTTTTGAATTTATTAAGTATTTATTTCATTGTTTTATACATAAATAAGTAAATATACATATATACTTTTTGTTTAAAATATTAAGATAATACAAATATAATTTTTTATACACTTTTATTTTGTTTTTACTTCCTGAAAATATTTTGTATAAAAAATACCCTTTTTATTTTTTATTATTATTTTTTATATATAATACATATTTAGAACTTAATACATAAATATATATATTTATTAATATACTTAGAATAAAATACTAAAAATATACATATTTTATTTTATTAATATTAAACACTAAAAAAATCATTTTTTACAAGTATATCTCTTTTCTTATTTTATTTTTGTATAAATAATAAATATTGCATATATTAATAAATAATACCTTTGGATTAGGGTTTTTGCCCTAAATTCAAAAATACTCCAAAAATAATATTTTTTTTATTTTTATTTTCTTTTTATTTTACATAAATAACCCTCTTTTTTTTCATACATATAAAAAAAACCATTTTTTGCATTCTTGCATATTTGTTCTATTTTTATTTTATTTATGTAATTAAATTACCTTGCAAATATTCAATATTGATGTAATAGCTTAGATTCAATTTCCTGTCTAAATACCTCCCCATTTGAAACATTGTACCCCCCTCCCTATATTATTGTGTTGTAATAGCGTAGGAATTTAAGTTTCGCACTTTATCGCTTTTTAAATACAATGCTAGAATTAGGGTTTATATGCGAATAAAAAATGAACAAAATAGTTGGACCTAATATAAGACAAACAAGCATGAAAATGGACACACAAATCACACTTGCACCCCCTAGGGTATTCCACTTGTTGCCTTTCAAAAATGGGCCATATTGCATGTTAGGTCTCTTTGGGCAAAACAAACAAATTGAATGATCATAGTCCCTCGATAACACTTTTCAAAACAAACAAAAACAAATGATCAAGTCCCTTAAAGAAAATGCCCAAAGATACTTAACACCGTTGCAATTATGGTCTAAACGATGACCCGCGCCCGTCCCTTTCACATCCTAACATGAGATTGTCCACCAAATACAATGGTGGAACAAACTTATTAAAAGGGTTAAAACATAGCAATAAACTTTGAGAAATTTAGGAGTAGATAACCTCTTAGTTACTTGAATCAAACTTACAAAAACAAAACACTTGCCTATTTTCTAAAACACACCTCACAACACTTTCAAAACAACTTTCAAAAACAAATGAAAACCTTTTCAAAAGACTTACATCTTTGTATACATCCCCACATGGATCATTACAAAGGTTGCCACCACATTGGCTTCTTTTCAAAACATTTTCAAACCCACACACACAAGCACCATTTAAAACAATTGAAAACAAAAGGCAAGTGATCTAAGCAAGTAACTAAGAGCCCATGGATAACCATGGATAGAAAGGGTGTTAATACCTTCCCTTTCTATAATCTACTCCCCGAACCCAAGAAAACATCTCAAAAGGTTTTTGCTGTGCTTTTTAACCTTTCCTTAGGATAAAATAAAAAGTCGGTGGCGACTCTTGCTCAACCGAAACATTTGCGAAAATAAACGCAAAACCATAGTCAGTTCTCCCACCGTATCACAGAACTGGCGACTCTGCTGGGGAATTTTTTAAAAGTGGAGTAACCTTAGGGCTTAGATCACCCTCTTGCATGACTAATTGTTTGAATTGTTTGCTTTATACTTTGGCTCTATTGTTTGGGTTTGCAAATCCTACACCCGGATTTTGGGAAACATTCATAGATAGCAATACGTTGTGGAAACTGTGCGGGGTATACCGACACGGTTGAAGCAATAGCTATATTAGTGCGACATATTTGTGAGTACCGGTAACCCTTGAGTTCAATCAAGGAGAGTACGGGGCCGCTGAGTGATGTCACTAAGCACTAATGACCTAGAACCTTACTTGACCATCTTGGCCTTTTATTAGGGGTAGTGAGATGACCTGCTTTGGTGCAGTCCGAAGTTGGTAGATACTCGATACTACACTCATTGAGGGTTGTTTTCTTGGAATATTTTGGTAGCTAGTTAAGTGGCTAAACCAAAACAATGAACAATGAAAACAATCCAGTGAAATTGAGCTCCTTAGAACCCGATTACTATTTATAGGACAGGTTTTTAAGCCAACTACACTCAAGAGGGTACTTACCTATGAAACCCCATGCAAGCCTGAAACTAGGGTTTAGGTGTGATTTGCTTGTACATATGTTTTGTGCATACATCATAAACATCATGAAGCATCATATGCATTCTCTAACCATTTCAAGGGTTTTGGATCTTCATCTTTGTTCTTGTTTTGTAGGACATGGAAATTCCTCGCAGAAATACCATTCAAGTCAACCTTGTGAGAATCTCTCCTCAGCTCAAGGAGATCACCTCAAGAATTCCGGAAAACTCATCCTTCAGTGAAAGACATGGTAGACTGCTCAGCCTAGTCAACACCAACATTGAAGAAGACATGATGAAAGTGCTATTCCAGTTCTTTGACCCTCTTCACCACTGTTTCACTTTCCCTGATTATCAATTGGTACCCACTTTGGAGGAGTTTTCTCAACTCCTGAGAATTCATATCCTTGATCAACTACCCTTCAACGGTACGGAAAAGGAACCAAAGCCGGAAGATGTTGCTCGAGCATTACATCTACAACCATCCGACATCAAGGGTCATTGGGAAACCAGAAGCAGCGTCAAAGGATTCTTAGCAAAATTCTTGTTTGAGAAGGCACAAGAATGTTGGAACTCATTGGACCTACAAGCCTTCGAAGAGATTGTGGCACTCCTTATCTATGGGTTGGTCTTGTTCCCAAATCCTGACCAATTGGTAGATGTCAACGCTGTCAAAATCTTCTTGTCCAGAAATCCAATACCAACATTGCTTGGGGACATTCTTCACTCATTTTACACACGAACAATGAGAAAGAGGGGTGTTCTCATGTGCTATACTCCTATCCTTGCAAGGTGGTTTATTTTGCACCTTCCACAGTCTGTCTTGAAGAATGACCAAGGTACAAGGTGGTCCCAACGGTTGATGACTCTCACTCATTCTGATGTGCATTGGTGTTCTCGGTCCAGAGAAAATGTCATCATTGTTGATCGTTGCGGAGAATTTCCTAATGTTCCTTTACTGGGAATTAGAGGGGGTATTACCTACAACCATTGCCTAGCTTTGAGGCAATTTGGATATGCACGGAGGGATGGCCCTCATGATATGTTGACTCCTAGCCTAGTTTTTGACTTCGACAACGATGCGTAAGGACTTCGCCAAAGATTCATCAGAGCTTGGGGAAAACTCAACAAGGTTGATAGCAAGACTCTGGGACACAAGAACTCTATCCCTCTTGAGCCCTATCTCAAGTGGGTACGAGCCCGAGCCCAAAGTCTGATGATGCCCTATCCCCATATACTCCCAGTGATTAAAGAGCCCGTCAATGAAGGAGAGGTTCCCTACACCATCCTACATCCAGACATGCCTACATCGTGGGAGGAAATGCAGAAAAGTTGGATTCAGCTCAAGGAGGAACGAAATACTTTTGAAGCTAGCTACTACGCCAGTGAAAAGAAGGTTCTAGAGCTTACCCGCCGACTCCACGAGCAAGAGGCCCTCAATACCTACATCGCACCAAAGAGGATGCGCAATGTCTTTCTGCCTTAAGAAGTTTATTTTGTAATATTTGGCCCATGGGGCATTTATGTACTGACAAATTTCTTCTTATTAATATGACGTGCGTTCTTCTTTGTCTAAAACAATTTTGAATGTCCTAAGTCCTTGAATGCATTGCATACATAAGCATACCATTCATCATGTGCATAAGCAGGTCTCATTCCAGGTTTCCTTATCTGTCTGCTGTTTATTACAGTAGGATGGATCTCGAGCAAACAATCAAAGACCTACAGGCTCAGAATGCACAGTTCCAGCAACTCCTGATGACTTTGGCTAAGGGACAGGAGGATATCAAGACTCAATTGGGGAACAAGGACCCAGTGAAGAAGAAGAAAAAGAGACTCGGGTTGGCTACTTTGGGGAGAAGATTTGACGGAGAAGCTCGAAGAGTGCTTGAATTTCCTCCTACTTCTGATGAAGGGACTAGTAAGAGAGATGGAGCTGCGGTGCCTTCCGAGTCTGATGCGGAAGAAGAAGAGGTTGAAGAGGATGAAGATTATTCTGACCAGCAATACCCTCCAGCTGATGATAAATACAAGGGTTTAGAAGACAGATTAGCCGCCATGGAGCTACAGAGAGTTCCGGGTTTGGATTTTGAAGACTTGGGTTTGGTTTCCGGGATTGTGATTCCCCCAAAATTCAAGGTGCCAGTGTTCGTAAGGTACGATGGGCTGTCCTGCCCCAAAATGCATCTTAGGTCCTACGTGAGAAAGATCCAACCCTATACGGCAGATAAAAACCTCTGGATTCATTTCTTTCAAGACAGCCTTTCTGGAGCTCAGTTGGAGTGGTTTTATCAGCTAGAAGGAACCAGTGTCCGGAATTGGGAAGATTTGGCCACCGCTTTCTACAAACAATACCAATACAATTCTGACCTTGCCCCTACTCGTACCCAACTTCAGGGTATGTCGTTAGGAACAAGCGAAGGATTCAAAGAATACGCACAAAAATGGAGGGATTTGGCTGGCAGGGTGCAGCCTCCTTTAACCGATCGTGAACTTGTTGATATGTTTCTAGGAACCCTATCTGGGCCCTTCTTCAATCATCTAATTGGTAACTCTTCCGCGGGGTTTACCGATCTGATCTTAACGGGCGAGAGAATAGAAGCTGGCATCAAGTCAGGAAAGATTCAGAAGGTTGTTGCTGCAAGTACTGAGAAGAGGCCGTTTAAGAAAGAAGCAAGTGACGTCTATGGTCCTAGAAGACAAGTCAAGCCAGAAAGTCGCCAAGCCGTCAATGCTCTGGTCATTTCAAAACCTGTTGCTGCTCCTCAGCAGTACAATCAACAAAGAAGTGAAAGGCCCAAGAGGCAGTATACTCGGCTGAGTATGACCTTATCTCAAATTTTACCTCAACTGCTATCAACCAATTTGGTGACCACTAAAGAAGCTCCTAAAGTCGTGAATACTGCGTCTCCTAAGTATAACCGAAATGCCCGGTGTGCTTATCATTCTGAAAGTCCTGGGCACACTACTGATGATTGCTGGGCCTTGAGAAACAAAGTGCAAGATCTTATCGACACGAAGGAAATTCAGTTTGAAGCGCCTGAGAGGCCGAATGTTGTAACTGCCCCTATGCCCCAGCATAGGGTAAATGCCATTGAGGAAGAATTGTATGCTGTTTCGGTGAACGAAGTTGTTACCCCTCTTTTGACTGTTAAGAGGAACTTACTACTAGCCGGTTTATTTCCGGGTTGTAGTAAGGGTTGCCTCCTGTGTGCTCTTATCCCTACCGGTTGTCCACTGCTGAAATCAGGCATCCAAAGCCTGATGGATAGCAAGGAAATTCTATTCAAGAAAACTGATGTTACGTCTGTTTCCGTTGAAGAAATATCTGTTGTCACAATCTACAATCTTGCCAAAGCTCCCGTAAAAAAACCAGTCCAAGTTATGTCTGTTGCACCCATCACTATTACTGTCCCGGGGCCTCTCCCGTATGAGTCTGATAAATCCGTTTCATGGCATTATGGAGCCGATGTGTATGTGCTTGGGGTGAAGCAGGAGTTCAACACCAATACCAGTATCAATAACATCACTGGTCCCGCCAAGATTACCTGCAGTGGCAGGCTCTTCTCGCCCGACATTGCACCGCCAGTTATCCGAAAACCTCTCACCATCACACCCGCAAGTGTGCATGTTCCAGTTCAAGTTCCTGTGTCTACTACTGCCGCCGAGTCTTCTGATACTCGGGGCAAAGAAGTTGCTACCGATTTGCCTGCCAGGACGGAGGCACCAAAGAAGACTGCTGTGGAGGCCTCCCAACAAGAAATGGAGGAAATTCTTAAAATTATCAAAAAGAGTGACTTTAATGTTGTTGAACAGTTGGGGCATACTCCCTCCAAAATCTCTATGCTATCACTACTGCTATGCTCAGAGGCCCATGCAAAAGCCCTGATTTCATTTCTAAAAACGGCCCATGTGCCGCAAGAGACCTCCGCGGATCAATTCACCGACTGTGTGGCTAATTTGACGGCTGACAATGGCTTGGGGTTCTCAGATGCTGACCTTACCGCCAAAGGGAAAAATCACAATGATGCCCTGCACGTCTCTATAGAGTGCAGGGGCACTACTCTCGCGCACGTGTTGGTGGATACCGGTTCTTCCCTGAATGTTTTACCCAAGAAGGCATTGGATCGCTTAGATTGTGAGGGTTTGGAGTTGAAACCTAGTAACATCATTGTTAGAGCCTTCGACGGTTCTAAGAGGATGGTGCACGGTGAGGTAGACATCCCTATTCGTGTGGGTTCTCAAGTTTTCGGCTCAACGTTCTATGTAATGGATATTCGTCCATCTTACTCCTGCTTGTTGGGTCGACCCTGGATTCACAAAGCTGGGGCAGTAACTTCCACTTTACACCAAAAGCTCAAATACCCTGTCAAAGGGAAGATTGTTACTGTGCAGGGTGAGGAGGAATACATGGTGAGTCACTTGAATTCATTCCGGTATATCGAGGTGGACGGGGAGTTTATTGAAACCCCCTTTCAGCATTTTGAGGAAGTACCTCCAGTGTTGGCATCAGCTGAAGCGGTGGTTGGAGAGGACTTTCCGTTGAAGATGGCATCCTTGAAGGATGCCCGGGCTGTAATCGAGAAAGGCAATTGTGCAAACTGGGGTCAGCTTCCTGACTTCACTCAAAAGAATGACAAGTTTGGGCTGGGCTTTACTGCAGAGGCTCAGAGGGTTGTGCGCAAGGAAAAGATCAGAAAGGCTCCGGTATTTATCTCCAACCCAAGGGTGAATGCTGTTGAGGAGGATGTGGAGGAAGCAGAGTTTGACAGTTGGATCTACCCGACTACCAGCAACGGACCAAGCAACTGGACGGAAAAGGATTTTACACCTATCACATTTGTCACGCAGTAATTAATTTCTTTTGATTTCCAATTTGTAACAAACAATGTGTTAAAACTTTTATTGGCTCGGTGTCCTACCCGGGGCATCGTAGCTCCATTTGTGAGGGCTTTTTGTATGACATTTCCATATATCATCAATCAAAACATTGGACGTTTGTTGCATTTCAAATCTTATGCTCTTTTTTTCTTTCTGTGTTATATATATTGCAAAACAGCTATATTTACACACACTCACTTATACAGGTTTCAATCCACTCTGGATCTCACTGGCAACAGCTCTGCTACCGCCAGTTATGACTTCGAGAATCCGATCAACTTGGCCGAGGACGAAGGTGAAGATGATTGCGAAGTGCCTGGTGAACTCGCAAGACTTCTACTCCAAGAAGAGAGGGCTATTCAACCACATGAAGAGCCGGTGGAAACAATTAACCTGGGTACTGAGACAGATAGGAAAGAGGTCAAGATTGGTGCCAATCTAGAGCTCAGCGTGAAGCAACGATTGGTCCAGATGCTACAAGATTACATGGAGATATTTGCTTGGTCCTATGAAGATATGCCTGGTTTGGATGCCGACATTGTAGTTCATCACCTGCCAACCAAGGAAGACTGCCCTCCGGTAAAGCAAAAGGTCCGCCGTATGCGCCCAGAGATGTCCGAAAAGATCAAGGCTGAGGTTATGAAACAATTCGATGCCGGATTTCTAGCAGTAACTTCTTACCCTCAGTGGGTTGCCAATGTGGTGCCAGTACCGAAGAAGGACGGTAAAGTCAGGATGTGTGTCGACTACAGGGATTTGAACAGGGCCAGTCCCAAGGATGATTTCCCTCTACCTCACATTGACGTCCTCGTTGACAACACTGCTCAACAGAAGGTATTCTCCTTCATGGATGGTTTTTCAGGGTATAATCAGATCAAGATGGCTCCGGAGGATATGGAAAAGACTACCTTTGTGACCCAGTGGGGCACCTTCTGCTATAAGGTCATGCCATTCGGTTTGAAAAATGCTGGGGCAACCTATCAACGTGCCATGGTTGCTTTATTTCATGATATGATCCATCATGAGATTGAGGTATATGTTGATGACATGATAGCAAGGTCTCAAACTGAGGAAGAACACCTTGATCATCTGCGGAAGCTGTTCGACCGACTCAAGTTATACAAGCTGAGGTTGAATCCCAACAAATGCACCTTTGGGGTAAGATCCGGAAAATTGTTAGGTTTCATTGTAAGTGATAAGGGTATTCAAGTGGACCCTGCCAAGGTTAAAGCCATTCAAGAGATGCCAGTCTCTAAGACAGAGAAAGAAGTCAGAGGCTTCCTGGGACGACTGAATTACATTGCCCGATTCATCTCACATCTGACTGCTACTTGTGAGCCAATCTTCAAATTACTGAAGAAAGATCAAGTAGTACGCTGGAACGATGACTGTTAGGCTGCCTTTGAAAGGATAAAAGAATATCTCCAAGAGCCCCCCATTCTTATGCCACCAGTGGAAGGAAGACCTCTAATATTATACTTGACAGTACTTGATAATTCAATGGGGTGCGTGCTGGGGCAGCATGACGAGTCTGGCCGAAAAGAGCACGCTATTTATTACTTGAGCAAAAAGTTTACCAACTGTGAGTCTCGTTACTCACTGCTTGAGAAAACTTGTTGCGCTCTTGTATGGGCTGCTCGCTGGCTGATATAGTATATGCTGACTCACACTACCTTGTTGATTTCAAAAATGGATCCCATCAAGTACATATTTGAAAAACCTGCTCTGTCTGGGAGAATAGCGAGATGGCAAATGATCTTGACAGAATATGATATCCAGTATACAACTTAGAAAGCTATTAAGGGAAGTGTACTGGCAGATCATTTGGCACACCAACCTGTGGACGATTACCAATCGTTGAACTTTGATTTTCCAGACGAAGACATCATGATGGTAACTGACTGTGAAGTACTTGGACCGGATGAAGGACCTGAGGAAGGATCCCGATGGTCTATGCATTTTGATGGAGCCTCTAATGCTTTGGGAAACGGCATCGGCGCTGTAATCATATCTCCCAAAGGAACTCATACTCCACTCACCGCCCGATTATGTTTCAACTGCACCAACAACATGGCAGAATATGAGGCATGTATCATGGGTCTGCAAGCTGCAATCGACTTAAGGATCAAATTTCTGAGTGTCTTCGGAGATTCCTCTCTCGTGATCAATAAGATCAAAGGCAAGTGGGATACGAAACACCCAAATCTTATTCCTTACAAGGAGTATGTGTCAACCCTGCTTCCCCACTTTGAAGAGATAACCTTTGAACATTTCCCAAGAGAGGAGAATCAGTTAGCGGACGCGTTAGCTACGATGTCTTCCATGTTCAAAGTCAAATGGGACAATGAGGCTCCCCGGATCATCATCTGGAAACTGGACGAACCGGCATACTGTTGCGAACTTGAGGCTGAGAAGGTGACTGAAAAACCCTGGTATCATGAAGTGAAGAGGTACTTGGAAGCTCAGGAATACCCTGAAGGCGCATCTGTCAATGACAAGAAATTCATGAGAAGGTTTGCGGCGAAATTCTTTCTCAGCAACGGCATTCTCTACAAGCGGAATCATGATTCAACTCTACTACGTTGTGTGGATAAGGCTGAAGCAGAGAAGATCATGATAGAATTGCATGAAGGTACATTCGGAACGCATTCCAGTGGGCACACCATGGCTAAGAAAATCCTTCGGGCAGGATATTTCTGGTCCACAATGGAAGCCGATTGTTACCAACACTCCCGAACTTGTCACAAATGCCAGATCTATGCTGACAAGGTGCATATTCCTCCAGTTCCTCTGAACGTCCTGACGGCACCTTGGCCTTTTGCAATGTGGGGAATTGATATGATCGGTGAGATCCGACCGACGGCATCCAATGGGCATCGCTTCATCTTGGTGGCGATCGATTATTTCACGAAGTGGGTTGAGGCAGCTTCCTACGCCACAGCAACCAAGAGCGTCGTGGCACGTTTCATCCGGCATAATCTGATTTGTCGGTACGGCGTCCCGGAAAGAATCATTACGGACAATGGTACCAATCTCAACAACAAGATGATCACTGAACTCTGTGAACAATTCAAGATACAGCACCACAATTCTTCTCCCTACCGGCCGAAGATGAACGGGGCTGTAGAGGAAGCTAATAAAAATATCAAGAAAATTGTGCAGAAGATGACAGTGACTTATAAAGATTGGCACGAGATGTTACCGTTCGCTCTTCATGGGTACCGTACCTCAGCAAGGACGTCAACCGGGGCAACTCCCTTCTCTTTGGTCTATGGCATGGAGGCAGTCTTGCCAATTGAAGTCCAGATACCCTCTCTCCGAATAATGAAAGATGCAGATCTGAGTGAAGATGACTGGATCCAGACTCGACTTGATCAATTAAACCTGATTGACGAAAATACACTCACCGCTATCTGTCATGGTCAAACGTATCAAAAACGGATGATCAGGGTATTTAACAAGAAAGTCAAACCACGAGAGTATCAAGTTGGGGACCTGGTAATCAAACGCATCATCCTTCCTCAAAGTGATCCCCGGGGCAAATGGACCCCTACATATGAAGGGCCATTTATGGTTAAGCATGTGTTCTCAGGAGGAGCCATGATCCTAACCACCATGGATGGTGACGACCTTCCTCACCCCGCCAATGCAGACATAGTGAAAAAATACTACGCATAAATAAAAGACCCGCTAGGTTGACATACCTAGGAAAAAAACAAGGGCTTCCCGGCGAACCAAAAGGGTTCGGGCAAAAATAAGGGATGAAATGAAAAAAATCTGTACACCCGGCAAGTCGAAAACCTGAAAAGGAGGCTTGGGCAAAAATGGGTATCCCGGTGGACTGAAAACCCAAAAGGGCGGTCCAGGAAAAAGTTAGGGATAAAGCGTAATACTATGTCTCGTTGGATCACTTCGCATCCGGAATTCGGTATCAACTATCTGGCTCAGACTTCGGCATCAACCAATCAGCTTCATCTTCCACTAGGCAGCAAAGCGATGAGACGCTTGGAGACATAAAGGCGATAGCAGAGTTGGAACCCAGTAGGATTGTTCACATAGCTGTTTTGTTTTCTTTTCAAAATTTGTAAATTCTATGTTATTTGGCGGCATTCTCTTACTAGGATGTCAGCCTCTTGTACAAAAAACGCCTATTCACAGGCAAAATTCAAATCAAAACGAATTCACTTGTCCATACAAATTGCCATTGTTTTTCCTTTTTTTGTTTTGTCTTACGACGAACGTCCAATGTTCATTTTTGATATATGCATTTGACATTAAATTGCTGATTCATAAATATTTGCACATGAAACGAAAGATTAATTACAGATGACCTCAGAAACAGGGGCAATATGAAATTGTCTGAGGCAGTCTGGTTGCTTTGTCCGCCAAGGTACCAAGGTAAATTCGACTGAAGAATGTGACCAAGTGATCTCAGCTCCCCGCAGAGTAAGACAAGATTCAGCAATACTGTCCCCGGCAAGTCTAAAAACTTATCCCCAGTAGATTCTGGAAGCTTGTTCCCTGCAGAATACGGACGTCTCTCCCGAGCTTTATTCAGAGTTATTCCTCACAAAGGCTTATAATTGGGTTATCCTCAGCTAATTGCCATGGAAGATCGCCCTCGGCAAGGTTCTTTCAGTCCCCGGCAGGAGTTTTGTCTTTGTTGTTCCCCAAGCAAAGTTTATCATCATTATCTCCAGCGGAATCCATCATCAAAGTCCTCAGCAGGACTCCCATCAAAACTTCAGCAAATTATCTCTTCCACAGAGCGATTCTCCGGTCGATCGTCAAGGATCTATTTTTCCTACGACGAAAATACATTCATAAACATTTCACATTTCATACATTTTGCTTACATACATGATAAAGTGCATACAACACTATCTCATGTGAACAGCATGGCATCATGCATATCATACATCATGACATTGCATACAACTTACGTTTTTGCCTTTTCAGGGAAAAGGACAACCCTAAAGACAACTATCTTCAAACTGTCACAAATTCCAGATTCGATACCTGTATCTAGCCAGGGCACATCTGAGAGTGATCAGTTTCCAGACTCGATTCCTGTATCTAGCCAGGGCACGTCTGAAGAGTTCGAAGATTCGATTCCTGTATCCAGCCAGGGCATATCTGTTGACAATTATTTCCGGATCCGACTCCTGTATCCAGCCAGGGCATATCTGTTAACCACATTTCCAGACTCGATTCCTGTATCTAGCCAGGGCACGTCTGAAGAGTTCGAAGATTCGATTCCTGTATCCAGCCAGGGCATATCTGTCGACAACTATTTCCGGATTCGATTCCTGTATCCAGCCAGGGCACATCTGTGAGCAACCATTTGTAGACTCGACACTTGTATCTAGCCAGGGCATATCTGCATAAAGAGATTGAAGATCAAACACCTGTAACAAGCCAGGAAAACATCTGTCTTTCTCAAATACACAAGTTCTCGCTAAGGAATCTCTTATGCGATCAACACTTCCAAATGGCACCTATAAGCCCATTCCCGACAAGCTTCTGTCAGATCTCCAGATGGCATCTATAAGCCCATCCTCCTATCCATCTCATCTCCAGATGGAATCTATAAGCCCATCCTCCTATCCATCTTATCTCCAAATGGCGTCTATAAGCCCATTCCCGACATCACATTACTGATACTCTACCATGAGAGTGCAAATTTCTGGGCATTTTAGTGTTCAATCATCTTCCACCTTCGGATCACGAAAGGCACGCAAGCCAATCTACATCCTCAGGTCTAAGAAGATTGAACAGGGGAAGCTGTTATACCCCAAAATTTTCCCTCCCATTTCCTCAACATTTTCTCATCACCAGACCTTTAAAGATCAAGATCCAATTAGGGTTTCCTCTGCTCAAGATTTCTCCTTGCACTGGTGGACCCAAATTAGGGTTTGTGTTTGCACAAAGATGTTTTGACCTAAAATGCCTAAGATGACTTTCATACTTCAGATTGGACTCCCAAGTTTATCCATACCAAGTTTCAAGTCTTGACTCCAAGTTTTGCCCAGTCAATTGGACAGATGACTTAGAAATCAGCTGTATTGGGGAAAAAGTCAACTGTGGCCAATTGACAGTCAAATCTCATGAAAATTTACCCACATCAACATTATGAACTCATATGGACCATTTGATCAAGTTTGGATCACAATTCCACAAGAAATTTGATCAGATCATCAAAAGGGCAAAATGGTCATTTTTAGGGTTTTGACTGCACAAAGGCAATTTTTGACTGTTTGACCAAGCCAATGGCAAACCAAGCTCACATATGGACTCAAGGACCCCATGGAATTGTCTTTACATGCTCAACAAACTCAAAAGATCCCAAGTACACAAGATTGACAGTTGAATTTCCCAGTCAATTGATCAATTTTGACTGTATATTGAAAAGTCAAACTTTGACTTTTTGGTCAAAATCAAGAGTCAAGATTCATTTTTCATCAAAACATGCCAAATCATGAAACTTGTTCACCAAGAAACCAAGAAATGCAAATTAGGGTTTAAAATGGAATTTTTCATAACTTAGAATTTTTCTAAGTTATGGAAAACCCTGATTTTTTTCCAACTTTGCCCCACTTTTTTACCATGACTCATTTGGATTCAAACAAAAGTCAAAACATGAAAGTTGTAGCTTGTTGCATAATCTACAACTTTGATTCACAAAGTTTTCTCATTTGAAGCTTGTATCTCAAGTTACAAATTTTTGAATAAGGGCACTAAACCATTCTTAACTTAGTGAATTTTTGACCTATTTTGACAAGTTTTTCTACCCCACTTCAAGGCCATTTTCCATACACTTCCACTTGGAATTTCAAATTGAACTTCAAATATGGATTGTATTACACATTCCAAGATTTCCAAAATGTCCAAGAACTCATCAAACAACCTCATGGTTAGGGAGAATCGAATTTCACAATATAGCAAAAACTCACTTTTGAATTGGTCATTTTTCATGTTCATAAGTTATGCAAACTTCTCAAAAGCAGCATGCCCTTGATTACAGGTCCTTAAACCAAGTTACACTCAATAATTTAATGCTTGTTCATTGTGTCAAAGTGTTATTCTATGAGTTCAAGTATTATATACAAGTTTAATCCATTTTTAGATAAAGCAAAATAGCCATTTTTGAAAAGTCATGCTTTATGTCAATTGGTAAATCAAGCAAGTACAAACCAAATCTCTTTAGCACAAAATTATGAACAAATCACTCTGATCAAGAGAAGCTTTGCAGCAGGATTAGGGGTCCTCTACTGACCTAGAAACACAACTTGCCATTTCTTGCTTAAGTTAGAAGAAACATTGCATAACTCATACCATCTTCCATATCAGCAAAAGAACACAAGAACAAAGTTATCAAACACATTTCACACAACACAACCAAGCTAATACACGAGCTCTTAGCCTTCAAAACACTCTCCATCTCAGAATCACTCTCAAACTGCAAAAACAGGGCAGGCCCTGCAGTTTGAGTGCTATCTCTCATTTCTCTTGAGCTCTCTTGCCCAAATCAGTTCACATACCTTCCATACCATCTATGCAAGCTAACCAAAAGCAAAGGCACGACCTGTAATCACTCTAACCACTTCCACCATTTTCACATTTTTGACTTGCAGGTGAAGTTCTCTAGCTCGATTCAGAAGCTTTCAAGACAAAGTAAACATTGGAATAGCATCCCTGGACCTCAAGGAAGCTTTTCCAATCATCACCTTGCACTGAAAGTTCCTACATTGCAAGATAGAACTTCAACTGAACAGGTATCTTGGTGAACTCGTATCTCTCTTATTATGCATCATTAGCTTTAAGTTTGTGAATAAACAAGGTTCTACTCATGCCACTGAACATGTACATGTTTTTACTTTTCATTTCTTTTGCTTGAGTTGTGAGAATTTGGAGTTTGAAAATGGCAGAAAAACTAGGTTAGGATTTGGGGGAGGAGAAATTCTCCCTCATCTTAGAGAGTTAGATCAAGTTATGCATATGGTTAGAATCGTCTCTTCATGCTGAACATTTTTTATGTTATGAGTTTTTGTTAAAAAGCCAGGAATCAGGAGTTAAGGATTGATGAAGGAAGGCGCGCATTTTTGAATTGTTTGGTCTGAAGGTTGAAGACAACCATTTTCTGGGCTGGGCCTGTTTTGTTATTCCTTTTTGCACCATACATTTACTTTTGCACCCCCTGAGCCCATTTGCTTCATTTTTAATATTTTTTGACTTTTTCTTTTTTTAACTGATTCATTTATTTTTTCTCAGCATTTTAAAAATATAAAAATATTTTTCCATCATTTTTTTGAATTTATTAAGTATTTATTTGATTGTTTTATACATAAATAAGTAAATATACATATATACTTTTTGTTTAAAATATTAAGATAATACAAATATAATTTTTATACACTTTTATTTTGTTTTTACTTCCTGAAAATATTTTGTATAAAAAATACCCTTTTTATTTTTTATTATTATTTTTTATATATAATACATATTTAGAACTTAATACATAAATATATATATTTATTAATATACTTAGAATAAAATACTAAAAATATACATATTTTATTTTATTAATATTAAACACTAAAAAAATCATTTTTTACAAGTATATCTCTTTTCTTATTTTATTTTTGTATAAATAATAAATATTGCATATATTAATAAATAATACCTTTGGATTAGGGTTTTTGCCCTAAATTCAAAAATACTCCAAAAATAATATTTTTTTTATTTTTATTTTCTTTTTATTTTACATAAATAACCCCCTTTTTTTTCATACATATAAAAAAAAACATTTTTTGCATTCTTGCATATTTGTTCTATTTTTATTTTATTTATGTAATTAAATTACCTTGCAAATATTCAATATTGATGTAATAGCTTAGATTCAATTTCCTGTCTAAATACCTCCCCATTTGAAACATTGTACCCCCCTCCCTATATTATTGTGTTGTAATAGCGTAGGAATTTAAATTTCGCACTTTATCGCTTTCTAAAATACAATGCTAGAATTAGGGTTTATATGCGAATAAAAAATGAACAAAATAGTTGGACCTAATATAAGACAAACAAGCATGAAAATAGACACACAAATCACACTTGCACCCCCTAGGGTATTCCACTTGTTGCCTTTCAAAAATGGGCCATATTGCATATTAGGTCTCTTTGGGCAAAACAAACAAATTGAATGATCATAGTCCCTCGATAACACTTTTCAAAACAAACAAAAACAAATGATCAAGTCCCTTAAAGAAAATGCCCAAAGATACTTAACACCGTTGCAATTATGGTCTAAACGATGACTCGCGCCCGTCCCTTTCACATCCTAACATGAGATTGTCCACCAAATACAATGGTGGAACAAACTTATTAAAAGGGTTAAAACATAGCAATAAACTTTGAGAAATTTAGGAGTAGATAACCTCTTAGTTACTTCAATCAAACTTGCAAAAACAAAACACTTGCCTATTTTCTAAAACACACCTCACAACACTTTCAAAACAACTTTCAAAAACAAATGAAAACCTTTTCAAAAGACATACATCTTTGTATACATCCCCACATGGATCATTACAAAGGTTGCCACCACATTGGCTTCTTTTCAAAACATTTTCAAACCCACACACACAAGCACCATTTAAAACAATTGAAAACAAAAGGCAAGTGATCTAAGCAAGTAACTAAGAGCCCATGGATAACCATGGATAGAAAGGGTGCTAATACCTTCCCTTTCTATAATCTACTCCCTGAACCCAAGAAAACATCTCAAAAGGTTTTTGCTGTGCTTTTTAACCTTTCCTTAGGATAAAATAAAAAGTCGGTGGCGACTCTTGCTCAACCGAAACATTTGCGAAAATAAACGCAAAACCATAGTCAGTTCTCCCACCGTATCACACTATGCTACTGCATGTTATGACTTCGAAAGTACGATCAACCAAGTCGAGGACAAAGGTGAGGATGATTATGAAGTTCCTGGGGAACTTGCTAGACTGTTACTTCAGGAAGAGAGGGCCATACAGCCGCATGAAGATCCAGTGGAAACAGTAAATCTGGGTATGGAGGAAGACAAGAAAGAGGTCAAAGTCGGTCAAATATGGAACCTAGTGTTAAGCAATGGTTGGTTCAGATGCTGCGTGATTATGTTGAGATCTTTGCCTGGTCTTATGATAATATTCCTGGGTTGGATACTGATATTGTGGTTCACCGCCTGCCCACCAAGGAAGATTGTCCTCCAGTAAAACAGAAAGTTCGCCGAATGCGCCCAGAGATGTCTGAGAAAATCAAGGCTGAGGTTATGAAACAGTTTGACGCTAGTTTTCTAGCAGTTACTTCTTACCCGCAGTGGGTTGCCAACGTGGTTCCGGTGCCGAAGAAATATGGTAAGGTTCGAATGTGTGTTGACTATAGGGATCTGAAAAGGGCGAGCCCCAAGGATGATTTCCCTCTGCCTTATATCGACGTTCTGGTTGACAACACCGCAAACCATAAGGTCTTCTCCTTTATGGATGGTTTCTCTGGTTACAATCAGATTAAAATGGCTCCCGAAAACATGGAGAAGACAACGTTCGTCCCACAGTGGGGTACCTTTTGCTACAAAGTCATGCCTTTCGGGTTGAAGAATGCAGGGGCAACGTATCAGCGCGCCATGGTCGCTTTGTTCCACGACATGATCCATCATGAGATTGAAGTATACGTCGATGACATGATTGCAAGATCCCAAACTAAGGAAGAACATCTTGATCACCTTCAGAAGCTATTTGACAGGTTGAAGTTGTACAAGCTGAGGTTAAACCCGAACAAGTTCACCTTCGGAGTGAGGTCTGGTAAGCTGTTGGGTTTCGTCGTTAGTGATAAAGGTATTCAAGTGGATCTTGGAAAGGTGAAGGCTATATAGGAAATTCCAGCTCCCCGAACAGAAAAAGAAGTCAGAGGCTTTTTGGGACGGTTGAATTACATTGCTCGATTCATTTCACATTTGACTGCTACTTGTGAACTAATTTTCAAACTGCTGAAGAAAAATCAAGTGGTAAAATGGAATGATGAATGTCAGGCCGCTTTCGAAAGGATCAAAGAATATCTCCAAGAGCCACCTATTCTGACGCCTCCAGTTGAGGGAAGAACTTTGATTTTATACTTGACAGTACTCGACAATTCAATGGGGTGTGTGCTGGGGCAGCATGACGAGTCTGGCCGAAAAGAGCATGATATTTACTACCTTAGCAAAAAAATTACCGATTGCGAGACCCGATACTCGTTTCTTGAGAAAACTTGCTGCGCTTTGGCATGGGCTGCTCACCGGCTGAGACAATATATGCTAACTCACACCACTCTATTAATATCAAAAATGGATCCAATCAAGTATATCTTCGAAAAGCCTGCCTTGTCCGGAAGGATAGCAAGATGGAAAATGATCTTGACCGAGTATGACATCTAATACACGACCCAAAAGGCAATTAAAGGAAGTGTATTGGAAAATCATTTGGCACACCAAGCAGTGGATGATTACTAGTCTATGAACTTCGAGTTCTAAGATGAGAACATCATGTTGGTGACTGACTGTGAGACACCTGGACCGGATGAAGGGCCGAGGAGGGACCTTGATGGTCTATGTACTTTGATGGAGCTTCAAACTCTTTGGGTAATGGAATTGGCGCCGTGATCATATCTCCTGAAGGCTCTCATACTCCGCTCACCTCCTGACTATGTTTCAACTGCACCAACAATATGGCGGAGTATGAAGCGTGCATCATGGGTCTTCGAGCAACAATTGACATAAGGATTAAGTTCTTGAGGGTATTCGGAGATTCTGCTCTCGTGATCAGTCAGATCAAAGGAGAGTAGGATACGAAGCATCCAAATCTTATTCCTTACAAAGAGTATGTATTGACGTTGCTTCCACACTTCGAGGAGATAACCTTTGAACACTTCCCTAGAGAGGAGAATCAGTTAGCGGATGCGCTAGCTACAATGTCTTCTATGTTCAAGGTCAGGTAGGATAATGAAGCTCCCCAGATTAACATTGAGAGCTTGGAAGAACCCGCACATTGCTGTGACATTGAGACTGAAGAGGTAACAGATAAACTCTGGTTTCACGAGGTAAAGAGGTATCTTGAGGCTCAAGAGTACCCCGATGATGCATCTGTTAACGATAAGAAGTTTCTGAGGAGGTTCGCAGTAAAGTTCTTCATCAGTAATGGTATCCGTTACACGCGTAACCATGATTCAACCTTATTACGGTGTGTGGATAAGAGCGAGGCGGAAAGGATCATGGCAGAGTTGCATGAGGGTACTTTCGGAACTCATTCCAGTGGACACACCATGGCAAAGAAAATCCTTCGGGCAGGATATTATTGGTCCACAATGGAAGCCGATTGTTATCAGCATTCTCGGACATGTCATAAGTGCCAAGTCTATGCTGATAAGGTGCACATACCTCCGGTTCCTCTGAATGTTTTGACATATCCGTGGCCTTTTGCAATGTGGGGCATTGATATGATCGGCGAGATCAGACCTACTGCGTCTAATGGGCATTGTTTCATCCTGGTAGCGATTGATTAATTTACAAACTGGGTTGAAGCAGCTTCCTTTGCTACTGTAACCAAGAATGTCGTGGCACAGTTTATTCTGCACAACCTGATATGTCGATACGGTGTACCAGAGAGGATCATTACGGATAATGGTACAAATCTCAACAATACAATGATCACCGAGCTCTGCAAGCAGTTAAAGATACAACATCACAACACTTATCCCTACCGGCCGAAGATGAATGGGGCTGTTGAAGCGGCTAATAAGAACATCAAGAAGATTGTGCAGAAGATGACGGTGACATACAAAGACTGGCACGAGATGTTACCATTCACTCTTCATGGGTACCGTACCTCAGCGTGGACGTAAACAGGGGCAACACCCTATTCCTTGGTATATGGTATGGAGGCAGTCTTGCCCATTGAAGTTCAGATACCCTCTCTTCGGATTATGAAGGATGCAGGTTTGAGCGAAGATGACTGGATTCAGACCCGGCTTGATCAGCTGAACTTAATCGACGAAAAGAGACTTACTTCTATTTTTCATGGTCATACGTATCAAAAGCGGATGATCAAGGCATTTAACAAGAAAGTTAGACGACAAGAGTATCAAGTTGGGGATCTGGTGATCAAACGCATCATCCTACCACAAGGTGATCCCAGGGGGAAATGGACCCCTACTTACGAAGGGCCATTTGTGGTTAAGAACATATTCTCAGGAGGAGCTATGATTTTAACCACCATGGATGGTGACGACCTTCCTCACCTCGTCAATACAGACATAGTGAAAAAATACTACGCCTAATCAAAGACTCGCTAGGTTGACTGGCCTAGGCAAAAATAAGGGCTTCCCGGCGAACCAAAAAGGTTCGGGCAAAAATAAGGGATGAAAATGAAAAAAAACATGTACACCCGGCAAGTCGAAAACCTGAAAAGGCGACTTGGGGAAAAAAGGGTATCCCGGTGGACTGAAAACCCGGAAGGGCGGTCCAGGCAAAAATTAGGGATTAAAGCGTAACACTATGTCTCATTGGATCATCTTGCAATCAGACTTCGGTATCGACTATCAGGCTCGGATGGCACTAATCAATCTGACCTACCTTCAACCAAGTAACAAAGTGATGAGATTCTCGAGGATATAAAGGCAATAGCAGAGTTGGAACCCAGTGGGATTATTCACATAGCTGTTTTTCTTTGTTTCTTACAAATTGTATAAACTCTATTGTTTGGCGGCGTTCTCTTACTAGAATGTCAGCCTCTTGTACAAAATGCCTATTTATAGGCCAAACTTTAAAATCTATACAATTCATTTTCACAAATAAATTTCAAACTGTTTTCCTTTTTCTATTTTGTTTTGCAAGAACGTCCAATGTTCATTTTTGATATATGCATTTGACATTAATTGCTGCTCATAAATATTTACGTGCGAAACAAAAGACGATTACTTGTAATATCAGGAACAGGGGCAAATAAGAACTGTCCAGATCTTACAGTTGCTCTGTCCACCAGGTACAGGAATGGATTTAGCTGAAGAATATGACTAAGGTACATTCACTCCCCGCAGAGTAAGAAAAGATAGTAGTGTTAACTCTCCCCAGCTGAGGCTCGCAACCGCGAATGAGTCGGTAAAATTCCCCCAAAGCAGAGTTTATCTATCATCAGCACTGGAAGATTATCCCCAATGGAGGTTGGAGGATTGTCCCCAATAGAGCCTAAAAGGTTATCCCCAGTGATTTCGCAACTGGAAAATTATCCCCAACGGAGTTCATTCCTTTTACAAACAGAAATTCAATCCCCAACAGGTTTCATTATCACCAACAACGGTAATTCATCCCCGACTGAGGTTATTCATCCAAATCAACAGATCCTTTGGCAAAATATGTCCTCCCCACAGAGTCATTTCCTCATCAGTTTATTCCCCAGCGGAATTATCCTCCCTTGCAGGCTTATTTTCAAAATCATATTCACTCATTATCCCCAACGGAAACGAAGAATTCAACTCTTTTTTCCAAGAAGCTATCCGGGATTTATTTTCCCCAGCTAAAAACATCACACTTTCATACATCATGAAATGCATATGCATCATACAACACAATCTCATTTATTTTGAGAACATCATTTCCTGGTGCATATCATGCATTACATACAGCTAACCTTTACCTTTCAGGAAAGATACAATCAAATTCTCACAAAATTCAAGCTATGAAGCCTTTTCCTCAGTTGAATAACGGATGACTGATGTTCCTAAATGTCAGCAGAGATGATTCTTCAGTTGAATAACGGATGACTGAAGTTCCTAAATGTCAGTAGCGATGACTCCTCAATTGAATAACGAATGACTGAAGTTCCTAAATATCAGCAGAGATGATTCCTTAGTTGAATAACAGATGACTGAAGTTCCTAAATGTCAGCAGAGATGACTCCTCAGTTGAATAACGGATGACTGAAGTTCCTAAATGTCAGCAGACATGATTCCTCAGTAGAATACGTACGACTGAAGTTCCTAAATGTCAGCAGAGATGATTCCTCAGTTGAATAACGGACGACTGAAGTTCCTAAATGTCAGCAGAGATGATTCCTCAGTTGAATAACGGACGACTAAAGTTCCTAAATATCAGCAGAGATGACTCCTCAGTTGAATAACGGATGACTGAAGTTCCAAAATGTCAGCAGAGATGATTCCTCAGTAGAATACGGACGACTGAAGTTTCTAAATGTTAGCAGAGATTATTCCTCAGTTGAATAACGGATGACTGAAGTTCTTAAATGTCAGTAGAGATGACTCCTCAGTTGAATAATAGATGACTGAAGTTCCTAAATGTCAGCAGAGATGACTCCCCAGTTGAATAACGGATGACTGAAGTTCCTAAATGTCAGCAGAGATGATTCCTCAGTAGAATACGGACGACTGAAGTTCCTAAAATTCGACAGAGATGTTTCCTCATTTGAATATGGATGATATAAGTTCCTAAAATTCAACCGAGATGATTCCTCAGTAGAATACGGATGGCCGAAGTTCCTAAAATTCTACTTCTCTCAACAAAGATCAGACTTCCCCAGCGGAATCTTCCTCAACGACAAGTATACAAGCTCTCGCTAAGGAATCTATTATGCGATCGACGCTCCTTCGGATGGCATCTTTAAGCCCATCTCTCGTCAGCAATTTCCAAATGGCATCGGTAAGCCCATTCCCGATATCACAAGGCAATTACCACTTCATGCGAGTGCAAATTTCTGGGCACTCTAATGTTCAATCCTCTTCCACCTTCGGATCACGAAAGGTACGAAAGCCAATCTACACCCTCAGGTTTAAGAAGATTGAACAGGGGAAGCTGTTGTACCCCAAAATTTGCCCTCCTATATTTCTCACAACATTTCAAGAAAGATCCCCAAGTTGCTCAAGGTAGTCCAAGGGTTGGCCAAACAAGCTCTCTCCTAAGGCAGTCTACCTCAAACTAGGTTTTCATGTTGCATCAAGATACTTGAGTCCAAGTGATCCCAAATGCTCACCAATGTCCTAATATGTTCTCAAGATCATCCATGTTAAGTTTCAAGCCTTGCAGAGGAAGTTTGCTCAGTCAATTGCTCAAAGGCCTGAAAATCGACTATGCTATGGCAAAAGTCAATTATGGCCACATACAGTCAAACTTCAAGATTTTTGGTCAAAATCCTAATTTTGAAGTATATTTCATCATTTGATCAAGGGTTGATCATGATTCATCAAGGATTGCTCATAATTCATCAAGATTCAAAAGTTGCTAAATTAGGGTTTTGCAGGAAAAGTCAACTCAACTTTGACCAAGCATAACTTTTTCATACTTTACGATAAATAACCCATCAAAAGCTCATTTTGAAGAGGATTCAATTCCCTACAATCCATCTTAAGCTTCCAAGTTCAAAATATGCACTCACAAGAAGTTATGAATTTGGACATTATAGGTCATTTTGGAAAGTCAACAAAAACACCTCTTTTGTCAAAGCTTCATACATGAGTATGGAATATCAAAATGATATGAAAAGAAAAGGGTTGATTAGAGGACATCTCAAGCTTTCTAAAAAGTCAAATAACACCTCCAAAGAGTTAAAATTGAGGAAGTTATGCATTGGTGAAGTTGACATTTTTTGCAAAATTGCCAAAAGTCAACTATCCCTAAAACTTCTAATTTTGCCAAATGAGCCCAATCTTTTTCACTTGTTTTGAGTTGGCAACATAGTCCATGAGCTCTAGCCTTTTCCACTTGTCAATATCTTATTTTTATTATTTATTTTGATTTTTATTTGAATTAATTCAACTTAAATCAAAACAAATCATATAAAATCCAAAATATTGAAAACAAAAGATTTTATGCTTGTTTCAGGCTTTATTATACATCTAGCAAGTATTCAAATTCGTATCAATGCATGGTGTGAACAAAAAGATTGAAATAGGCCAATTTTGGAAAGTTTTCAAAGTGAATCAAATCAAAGATCCAAATTATTGATGGAGGAAGATTGAGAGCAATTATCAACCCTAATCCCTTCCTTGATACATATAGAGGGCGTGCAGACTCAAAAAGAGGTTAGAGACAGGTACAACAAGCAAAGCAACATTTGAAAAAAACCAAGAAAAGTGGTGAATCGAAATCATATTTCCAGGCATCCTCAAGGCCTTCTAGCTATCTCAATCGACTCCTGGGCCTCTCAGCAAGCCAAAGCAATCAAGAACCAAGCCATTTCGGCCCTGTATTGCACTGTAAGTCCATCACGAAACTCATGAAATCTTGAATTTGAATAGCATGATTTAGGCATTGTTAGGATGAATTAACCATATATTCTTGATCTATGGAACATATGCAAGCTTTTTGCATCATTTAATTTCATTTATATAGCCTGTAGCGAATTTCACCATGGCTAGGGTTTGAAGCTCCGATTTAGGAGTTTTCTGTGTGGGTTAAATTATACCATGAAAGGGCCACCATTACACTCAAGAGGTCCAGACGAATCGATTGGTGGCCCTAGTTTTCATTTATGTTGCTCATAGTTGATTTTGAGAACGCACAGGTTTATAGCGACGGACGTTGTCCGTAGGTATAGGTTCCCAAACCATTAGCAATGGTGCAAGGAGGGAGATGAAGACGTGGCTTCCTCTGATTTGGCCATTTGAATTTCGCGCTAAAATTTTCTTTCTTTTATCCGTTTCGCATATTATTATTATTATTTACTTTATGTACAACAAAAATAAATGGTGTAGTGGTAGCCAGGTTGGTGTTAAGGCGTGGGAGTGCTTGAGGTCAGGGATCGACCCCTGCCTCCAAAATTTGTGTTTTTTCTCAATTCTTTTCCGGATCTCATGCGTGTACAAACCCAGGGTCTACCATACATCCTCCCAATCTAGCCAACCAAGTGTCAGATGGCCAAATCTGATGGCCATCATCTGAAGGTGCATCATGAGCCAAGTCCAGCGCGCAGTACATGATCTCAAAGGTCAAACGGACCTCACCACTATTGGGCCCAGAATCACTTCTTGCACCCCCATGTTTCAGGCCCATATTCTTACTCTTTTTCTTTTATTATATTTCATTTAATTAATTTACTTATTTATTTTACTAATCATCAAATTATTTTCTTTTTATCAAAAAATCACAAAAATATTATTTCTCACAAATTAGGTCTAGATTTTATTTTTATTAAAAAAATTAATTAATTAAATTAGGTTTGATTAATTTAGATAACATTAATTTCTTTTTGTAAATAATTAAAATTAATTAGAATAAATAGGTTTTATTACTAACTTTATTATATTTTATTTTTTTTCCTAAAATAACAAAAAACCCAAAAATATATCATGTAATTATTTTCATTAATTAATTTAATGTCTAATTAATTTAGCATTTAATTTTAAAACCTAATATTTTTCTTTAAAAAATATATTTAAAAACAACAAAAACATTTTCTATTTTCATTAAGATAGAAGGGTCAAAACCCTAATTTCTCGTCGATCTAATTTTTTCATCGCGCGCTTTATTATTTGGCCCAATTATTGTATCTGCTCACAATTTGTAATAGTTTAAATTAGGACGTTTATTTACTTTTACCGCTTTTAATTTCAAAGGGTTTGTTTTTGGCTATGCAAATACCCGAAGATTTGTAATAGCTTAGTTTAAATTCCGCACTTTAAATTCCGCAAATACTTAACTGTTAGATGTATGATGTAGGATGCATGATAAGAATGTATGTAATTTTAAAACGGTTAGATAACCCTAAACATGTGCAAAGATAAATAATCTGAAATTGAATCACTCGCACATGCGCACTCCTAGGGCACACTCCCACTTGGTTGCCTTTGGTAAACGGTCATTGAGTATAGGGTGCTTTAGTGGTCGTCCTTTTATCCAAAGATCAAGGTTGCCTCGGAAAAGTTGCCTTGGATATTGTTGCCTCGGATGATTGATCTAAGACTTTGGGGTTACTACTAAGATGTCCTAACATTGCTTTAGTGACCATAGGTATAGGTTCCCAAACCTTTAGCAGCGGTGCAAGGAGGGAGATGAAGACGTGGCTTCCTCTGATTTGGCCATTTGAATTTCGCGCTAAATTTTTCTTTGTTTTATTCGTTTCGTATATTATTATTATTATTTACTTTATGTACAACAAAAATAAATGGTGTAGTGGTAGCCAGGTTAGTGTTAAGGCGTGGGAGTGCTTGAGGTCAGGGGTTCGACCCCTGCCTCCAACATTTGTGTTTTTTCTCAATTCTTTTCAGGATATCATGCGTGTACAAAACCAGGGTCTACCATACATCCGCCCAATCTAGCCAGCCAAGTGTCAGATGGGCAAATCTGATGGCCATCATCTGAAGGTGCATCATGAGCCAAGTCTAGCGCGCAGTACAGGATCTCAAAAGTCAAATAGACCTCACCACTATTGGTCCCATAATCACTTCTTGCACCCGCATGTTTCAGGCCCATATTCTTACTCTTCTTCTTTTTTATATTTCATTTAATTAATTTACTTATTTATTTTACTAATCATCAAATTATTTTCTTTTTATCAAAAAATCACAAAAATATTATTTTTCACAAATTAGGTCTAGATTTTATTTTTATTAAAAAAATTAATTAATTAAATTAGGTTTGATTAATTTATATAACTTTAATTTCTTTTTGTAAATAATTAAAATTAATTAGAATAAATAGGTTTTATTACTAACTTTATTATATTTTATTTTTTTCCTAAAATAACAAAAATCCCAAAAATATATCATGTAATTATTTTCATTAATTAATTTAATGACTAATTAATTTAGCATTTAATTTTAAAACCTAATCTTTTTCTTAAAAAAATATATTTAAAAACAACAAAAACATTTTCTATTTTCATTAAGATAGAAGGGTCAAAACCCTAATTTCTCGTCGATCTAATTTTTTCATCGCGTGCTTTATTATTTTGTCCAATTATTGTATCTGCTCACAGTTTATAATAGTTTAAATTAGGATGTTTATTTACTTTTACCGCTTTTAATTTCAAAGGGTTTGTTTTTGGCTATGCAAATACCCGAAGCCTTGTAATAGCTTAGTTTAAATTCCGCACTTTAAATTCCGAAAATACTTAATTGTTAGATGTATGATGTAGGATGCATGACAAGAATGTATGTAATTTTAAAACGGTTAGATAACCCTAAACATGTGCAAAGATAAATAATATGAAATTAAATCACCCGCACATGCGCACTCCTAGGGCACACTACCACTTGGTTGCCTTCGATAAACGGTCATTGAGTATAGGGTGCTTTAGTGGTCGTCCTTTTGTCCAAAGATCATGGTTGCCTCGGAAAAGTTGCCTCGGATATTATTGCCTCGGATATTATTGCCTCGGATAATTGATCTAAGACTTTGGGGTTACTACTAAGACGTCATAACATTGCTTTAGTGACCGTACATCCCATTCGAGTTGACCCTCAAACTCCAACGACGGTGCTACCTACTCACTAATAGTGGGATAGCATTGTCTAAAGGAAATGAACACAGAACGATTCTTTTTTCGAGTAGTTAGATTAACTCTTAAGTACTTGCTCAAACAAAACAAAACTTTTTCCACACCTACACTTCTTTACAAAACAAAGTTTTCAAAAACACTTCATTACACTCGAAGACAGAAGCAAGAGTTAAATCGAAGTTAAAACAAAACATTTTCAAAACCCACAAACACAAAGAAAACAATTTTGAAAATGATGAGCAAGTACCTAAGAGCCCGTAGATAACTACGGATAGAAAGGGTGCTAATACCTTCCCTTTCTATAAATCTACCCCCCCCCCCCCCCCCCCCGTACTCAGTAATATCTCGAAAAAGGAACTTTTCTGTGCTTTTTTCCTTTCCTTATTGGATAAAATAAAAGTCGGTGGCGACTCTTGCTTACCGCGACATTTTGCAAAAACAAACACAAAACACAAACCATCATTTCAAAACAGTCTGGTTCTGGCCGCTGTATCACAGCGGTATTGACTATGAAGCTCAGACGGCGCCAATCAACCTGACTCATCTTCAATCAAGTAGCAAAGTGATGAGATGCTCGAAGATATAAAGGCAATAGCAGAATTAGAACCTAGTGGAATTGTTCACATAGCTGTTTTTCTTTATTTTTCACAAAATTGTATAAATTCTATCTTTCGGCGGCGTTCTCTTACTAGGATGTCATCCTCTTGTACAAAAATGCCTATTACAGGCCAACTTCAAAATCAATACAACTCATTTTTACAATAAATTTCAAAATTGCTTTTTCTTTTCCTGTTTTGTTTTGCAAAAATGTCCAATGATTCATTTTGGATATATGCATTTGACAATAACTGCTGCTCATAAATATGTACATGCGAAACAAAAGACGATGACTTGTAATACCAGGAACAGGGGAAAACACGAAATGTCCAAACCTTACAGTTGCTCTATTCACCAGGTATAGGGATAGACCCAACTGAAGAATAAGACTGAAAGATGCATACACTCCCCGCCAAGTTAAAAGGTATCCAAAAATAGTGTTATCAACTCTCCCCAGCTGAGGTTCGCAATCGCGAGTGAGTCAGCAGAATTCTCCCCAAGCAGAGTTCATCTGTCACCAGCATTGGAAGATCATCCCCAGTGGAGTTTATTTCTTCCACAAACAAAAATTTTATCCCCGACAGAGTCCATTATTACCAGTAATGGTAATCCATCCACAACCGAGATTACTTCTCCAAATCAGCAGATCTTCTGATAGAGTCTCTCTTCCCCACAGAGCCATTCTCTCACCACTTTATTCTCCGGCAGAATTATCCTCCTGCCAATGTATTCTCAAATCATCTTCGGTCGTTATCCTCGGCGAGCAAAACTTCTTTTATTCTCCAACAGCAGCCTGAGATTTATTTTCCCCAGCTAGAAAACATCGCAATACATTGCATACATCCTGACATGCTCATATGCATCATACAACACAGTCTCATTCATCTTAAGAACATCATTGCTCAATACATGTCATGCAGCATGACATTGCATATGACTAACCCTTTACATTTCAGGAAAGGATACACTCAAATTCTCACAAGGTTCAAGCTATGAAGCCCGGGCACGACCAGATAGTATCTTGATTCCTGCATCATATTGTGAAGCCCGGGGAATGACCGGATAACAATATTTGAACACCGCGAAACCTGGATTATGACCAGATAGTGGTTCATCTCAGATTCAAGCTATGAAACCTAAATTTGACCGGATAGTAGTTTAATCCCCAGAAAGTTATTGTGAAACCTGGATTACGACCAGATAGCAATACGAAGACACCATGAAACCTGGATTACGACCAGATAGTGGTATATCTTAAACACAAGCCGTGAACCCCGGAGTCGACCGGATAGCCGCTTAACAAAGCTATTGTGAAACCTGGATTATAATCAGATAGCAATATAAGTCACTGTGAAACCTGGATTACGACGAGATAACAGTCAAGAATACTATGAAACCTGGATTACGACCAGATAGTGGTATATCTTTAATTCAAGTTTTGAAACCCGGATTCGACCGGATAATACCTTGTTTTCTAAAAACACCATGAAACCTGGATTCGACCAGATAATGGTATATTGCATCGTGAAACCTGGATTACGACCAAATAGCGGTACAAAACACTGTGAAACTTGGATTTCGACCAAATAGCAGTTTTACTTGGACAATTACTAAGAAACCCGGAGTCGACCGGATATTAGTATGTGTTGTACCCCAAAATTTGCCCTCCCATATTCTTCAGGAATTACAAAGTCAAAGCTTCAAAATCTCCCCAAGGGTTGCACAGTTCAAGGGCCTCCTAACAGTCAAGAACTAGGGTTTTGGTTTTAGCAAAATAAATGAAGTTTCCAAGGGTCCAATCAAGTCCCACATGCCTACAAACATGGTCAAGCATCCTCATACCAAGTTTCAAGACTTACAGCTCAAAATTGCACAGTCAAAAACCCTAATTGCACTACAGTCAACTGTAGGGGCAAAATGGTCATTTGGCAGTCAAAAGTCCAAATTTTTGGTCAACATCTCATTTTTAAGCCACAAACATCATTTGATCAATGCTTGATCATTATTCTCAAAGCTTGGCTCAAAAATCATCAAGATGCAAAAGTTTCCATATTTGGACAGTTGAAAAAGTCAACTGCAAATTGACCAAGGCATAACTTTCACATGGATTATCAGAAAAATTCCATCCAAAGCTCATTTTGAAGATAAAGACATTTCCTACAACTCCTCTTCACACTTCAAGTCCAAGAAATGCTCTCACAAAAAGTTATCAATTTCAACATTATAGGTCATTTTCAAAAGTCAACAAAAAGGGACTTTAAGTCAAAGGCCATAACTTGAGATTGATAAATCAAAATGACATGGGACCAAAGGAATTGGTTAGAGGACTCAAAGACCTTTCCAAAATGTCCAAGAACATGAGCAAAGCTTAAAAATTGAGCAAGATATGCCTTGTGGAAGTTGGGAAATTTTTGGATGTTTTGAAAAGTCAACATTGCTCCAAATGACCTAAAAATGCTAATGGGCCTCTTTTTCTTCCACAATTCATCATCCAAGGCATGTGCACGACTATTTGGCCCAAAGGGAAGTTTTTCTTCATTTTTATTTATTTATTTAGATTTTTAATTATTAATAATTCATTTAATTAATTAAAATACATGAAAAATACCAAACCAATGCAATCAAATCTTTTTGTGCATGGAATAGGTTTAAAATTTCGTGCATGATCAGATATGGAAGGAATTGAAGTGATTGGCCATGATTTGTACCAAATAGGCATGAAAACATATTTGAAAAGATCCTTAAGAATCAAATCTTGAAAATCATGAATGCAAAGGTTTTGATTTGTTTTCTTTGACCTAAATCACTCACACATATATACATATGCTAACCCTACTCCTCAGAACCTCCCAGCTGCGCCATAGACCAAGAAACACACTTGAGTTTTTTGCCTAAAAGTTGAAAACTGAAAACTAGGTTTTAGGGTTTTTCAAGATCAAACAACTATTCCATTGGCTTGCTGAGGCTTCAAGGAAGGAATTTGGATCAAAACCATAAGCTCTAACACCAAGAAACGTGAGAATCATCGTGACCTGTACAGAAAATATTTTACATTCTTGCATCTCGATTCATGCATCTTTAGCAATTTTTAACATTTGATTTATGTTCATTGTTTAATTCTGAAGCTGACTATGCAATTTAATTGAGTTTTCATGTACTATACGCAATTCCACCATTGATACAGGCTAGGGTTCCTTGAATTCTAAATTGGGCGTTTCCAAATTTGGTAAAATTAGGACATGCCAACACCATGAATGAAACCAGCAGGCTTGGACGATTTGGAAACGACCCTCGCGCCTAATTTATGTGACCGGACGGCCTAATCGCTATTATCAAATCAAGCATGTTTTGGGGGGGTTCAAAACCCCCGCTAACCATCTTTTGTTTCAGGAAAAAAGAACAAAACGGAGAAGATGATTAGGTGGCCACCACTGATTGGTTCATTTAAAAATTTGCGCGGAAACAGGCACTAACTTTTGTTTTATTTTATAATGTTTGTTGCTTATATGATATACAAAGAAACCAATTGGAGCAGTTGGCAAGGCGTGTGTATGTTAATTCCTAGGACCTGGGTTCGAACCCCAGGTCCCCATTCTCTTTCAATATTTTTTCTATAAGTCTAATCCCATGCAGATTATGCCTTGAAGACCATCATGCATCTCTCAAATCCAGCTTGCCACTTGGCCAATCTCACCAATCCAAGGGACCAGATCTGGAGAGCATGGTAAACCTCAGTCAACGCACTTACACGCGTCCTGAAAAGTCCACAAGGCCAGGGACAATTGGGCCCAAATTGCTAAGCAAAAACCTCTCATTTGGGGACAGACCCCCCTAGGTTTGCAATATTCTTTTATATTTTTTTCATTTTTATTTTGATTCAATTATTATTTTTAATTAGTTCTTTAATTTAAATATTTTCATAAAAAAATATAATAAACAATATAAAATCAGAAGAAAAAAAACAAAAATAAGTATTTTTATTTAATTAATATATTTTTTGTAAATAAATATTGTTCATTAATTTTAGCTATTAAATTAGGTTTAATAAAAGCATTTTCTTAATTAACTCAAAAATTTGTAGAAATTAGGATTAATTATTTTAATTACTTTTATTCTTTTTTTTCACCATTATTAATAATTAAATATTATTTATTTTTGTAATTAAATTACCATGTAATTAATTAGGTTAATCTAGGTTTAACTTTAATATTTCTTCTTAATAAATAAATAAAAAATTAGAATTAGGGTTAATTTCTCAATTTAATTCAATTTCATTAAAATCATAAAATACCAAAAATACTTCCCTTTCATGTTAATTTTCATTAATTTAATCATTTAATTTAATTTCGTTAAAAGGGTCCAACGCCCTCGTTTCTAGTTTTAATTCCAATTTGCGCATTTTATTTTATGTCTTATAATATTTATGTACCTCTCCCAAAGCCGTGTAATATATTTCCCGTACTTTAATTCTTTATTTTTTCTGTCAAATCGGGTCCTGGAAATTTTGGCGATGTGGACCCGCGCCTTTGTAATAGTTTAGGAACTTTATATTTCTCGCAATTTTTAACTATTAATAATGACATGCAAGAATGAATGATAAAATAAAAACAAACGCATAGATCACTTTGACAAAAGACAAAAATAAATGAAAACGACACACAAATCACACACCACCCCTAGGGTACGCCTCACTGTTGCCTTACCTCGAAAGGTGATCGTCGAGTAGAGGATGTCTTAGTAAGTCCTCATGATCCGGGAACCTGGCATGAGGGTAGGTTTTAAGGTGTCTTCCCATTGCTCTGGTGATCACCATGTCCCGAACCTCGAATTGACCCGAACACCTCCAACGGTGGTGCTACCTACCTCTCAATGGTGGGATGGCACTACTTTAAAGGACATCTACACAGACGAATTCCTTAGGGTAGGTAGACGACTCTAGATACTTGCTCTGATTTCAAAAACAAATCCAAAATACTTTTCACACCGACACCTTTTCAAAAAGCTTTCGAAAGCAATTTTTCAAACACTCTTGAGGACCGATGCAAGAGTCGAACTGGAATTTTCAAGGAAACCTTTTAAAAAACCCACAGTTGAAAAGCAAACAAACAATTTTGAAAACACAATGAGCAAGTATCTAAGAGCCCATGGATAACCATGGATAGAAAGGGTGCTAACACCTTCCCTTTCTATAACCTACCTCCCGAACCGAGAGCAATCTCCTTAAGGAATTTTTCTGTGCTTTTGTCCTTTCCAGTTGGAGAAAATAAAAGACGGTGGCGACTCTTGCTTACCGCGACATTTCGCGAACCAGCTTTAAACAGTCAGTTCCAGATCCACCGATCACAGTATGCCCTAAAGACAAGTTGAAACCCGGAGTCGACCGGATATTAGTATGCTCTAAATACAAGTTGAAACGCGGAGGCGACCGGATAACAACTTAATTCATTCTGAAACCTGGATTACGACCAGATAAGAATAGAGAAATTACGAAGCCCGGATTACGACCGGATAGCAAGTTTTATCTCATCCCCAGTAGAATAACGGACAACTGAAGCTCCTAAAATTCTATTCCTCCCAAGACAGAGACCAGCATTCCCCAGCGGAATCCTCCTCAACAACAGGTATACAAGCTCTCGCTAAGGAATCTCTTATGCGATCGACACTCCTTCTGATGGCATCTTTAAGCCCATCTTCCTTCATCAATCTCCAAATGGAATCTATAAGCCCATTCCCGACATCGCAAGATAAGTGCCACTTCATGCGAGTGCAAATTTCTGGGCACTCTCGTGTTCAATCATCTTCCACCCTCGGATCACGAAAGGCAGACAAGTCAATCTACATCCTCATGCTTAAGATGATTGAACAGGGGAAGCTGTTGTACCCCAAAATTTTCCCTCCCATATTTCTCAATACATTTCAAGTGAGGTCCTCAAATTGCTCAAGGAGGTCCAAGGTTTGACCAGACAAACTCTCTCTTAAGGAAGTCTACCTCAAATTCGGGTTTGATGTTGCATCAAGATACTTGAGTCTAAAGGGTCTCAAATGCTCATCAATGTCCTAATATGTTCTCAAGTTCATCCATGTCAAGTTTCAAGCCGTACAAAGAAAGTTTGCTCAGTCAACTACTCAAAAGCCTGAAAATCGACTGTGCTAGGGCAAAAGTCAATTGTGGCCCACATACAGTCAAACTTCAAGATTTTTGGTCAACATACTCATTTTGAAGTATTATTCATCATTTGATCAGGGTTGATCATGATTCCTCAAGGATTGCTCACAATTCATCAAAACCCAAAAGTTGCTAAATTAGGGTTTTGCCGGAAAAGTCAACTCAACTTTGACCAAGCATAACTTTCTCATACTGTATGATAAATCACCCAACAAAAGATCATTTTGAAGAGGATGCAATTCCCTACAATTCATCTTCATCTCCCAAGTTCAAAATATGCACTCAAAAGAAGTTATGAATTTTGACATTGTAGGTCATTTTGAAAAGTCAACAAAAACACTTTTTTTTGTAAAAGCTCCATACATGAACATGGAATACCAAATTGATATGAGACCAAAATGGTTGCTTAGAGGACATCTTAATCTTTCTAAAAAGTCAAAGAACACCTCCAAAGAGTCAAAATTGAAGAAGTTATGCATTGGTAAAGTTGACTTTTTTTGCAAAATTGCCAAAAGTCAACTATGCCAAAAATTGCAATTTTTGCTAAATGGGCCTAACTTTTTGCACTTGTTTTGAATTGGCATCATAATCCACGAGTCCTTTCCCTGGCCACTTTTCATTATCTTTTTTTTATTATTTATTTTGATTTTTATTTGAATTAAATCAATTTTAATCAAAACAAATCATGAAAAAATCAAAAACATTGAAATCCAAAGATTTTGTACATGTTTCAGGTCCTACATCCAGTTAGCAAAAGATTGAATTCGTGTAAGGCCTTTGTGTGCACAAAAAGATTGAATTTGGCCTATTTTTTGAATGGTTTTCAAAGGAATCTAATCAAGATCAAAATCAATAATGGAGGAAGATTGAGATCGGGTTTTCAACCCTAATCCAATCCTTGATATATATTGATCATTTGCAGACCTAAAGCAAGGCTAGAGAGAGGCGCAAGAACCAGGACCGAACTTGAAAAAAATCACAAAAAGTGTTGTGTCGAATTCACAGTTACAAGCATTTTCAAGATCCTCTAGCCATCCCAATCGCTTCCTGGGATCACAAGGAACCTATACCAATCAAGAACAAGCAATTTCAGACGCCAAAACCCATTGTAAGTCAACCACGACTTTGACTTTTTCTTGAGTTCGAATTGCATCATTCCAACACTTATAGCATGAAATAATTATAGATACTTACTCCCTGAAGCATTTGCAAGCTTTTTGTAACATTTAATTTCGTTTTCATGGACTGTATTAGAGTTTGCCATAGTTAGGGTTTGTAGCTTCGATTTGGGATCTTTGTGTACAGGTGAAATTGGGCCATGAAAGGGGCACCATGGTGCCCAGCAGGTCCAGAAGAATCCATCCATGGCTTTAGTTTTTATTTATCATGCGTGTATTGGATTTTGAGAATTGCAGGACTTGTAGCTATGGACAAACGTCTGTAGGTAAAAGTCTGTGAGTTTTACCAACGGTGCAAGGACGAAGACGACTAGCGTGGCAACGTCTCATTAGCTGATTTGAATTTTGGCGCTTTCTCTCTCCACTAACGCCCATTATTATATATTACTTATTATTATTTTATGTACAACAAAAGCTTGCAGCGTAGCTGGTAGTGGAGTAGTTGGGAAATGCCTTGGGTCCTGGGTTCGAATCCCAGGTCCCCCAATTCTTGCATATTATTTTTCTTTCAGTGATCCAGGGCGCACATAGGGCCAAGGACCACCATAGTCCATCATCATGCCATCAGCCAAGTGTCAAGAGTCCAGATCTGATGGCCATCAAGTGAGGATCCATCAAAGGCGTTGGTCAAAGCAATGCACTGGATCCAGCAAGTCAACATGGACTACTTTCTTCTTGGGCCAGAAAAGTGCTATCCACACACCCCAAATTGATGGTTTCAGGCCCAAATTCCTTCCTCTTTTCATTTATATTTTATTTAACTAATTTAGTTTATTTATCTTTCTAACACAAATTAATTTTTCTTTTATCAAAAAATCACATAAAATCATCTGTTCATCAAATTAGGTTTAGATTTTATTTTTTATCAAAAAAAATTAATTAATTAAATTAATTAATTTAATTTTAGGTAACTTTAAATTATTTTGTAAATAATTAAAATTAATTAGAACAATTAGGGTTTTAACTTAATTATATTTTATTTTTTTTCTTAAAATAACCAAAAACACAAAAATAGGCCATGTAATTTATTTTCTTTAATTAATTTAATTAGCTAATTAATTGTGTATTTAATCTTAAAACCTAATTCTTTTCTGAAAAATAATTAAAAAATAAAAAAACAAATTTGCCTTTGATTAGGTTAGAAGGGGTCAAAACCCTAGTTCTCTCCCGATCTTAATTTCCTCGCGCGCGCTTTATCATTTATTTTTACCCTATTAATGTAATTGCTCACAAGTTGTAATAGCTTAATTAGGATCTTTTATCTTTCATTTATCGCTTTTGTTTTAAGGGTTTATTTTTGGCTATGTAAATACCCGAAGCCTTGTAATAACGTAGTTTATTTTCTACATTTTAAATTCCCCAAATATTAAACTGTTAGATGTATGATATTAGGGATGCATGACAAGAATGTATGTAAACTTTAAAACGGTTATAAAATCCTAAATATGCAAAGATAATAATTTGAAATTGAATCACTCGCACATGCGCACTCCTAGGGTATACTCCACTTCGGTTGCCTTCGGTAAACGGTCATTAGGTATATGATGCTTTAGTGGTCGTCCTCTTGTCTAAAAGATCAAAGTTGCCTCGGAATGGTTGCCTCGGAGTTGTTGCCTCGAATAATTGATCTTAAGACATTAGGGTTACTACTAAGACGTCCTAACATTGCTTTAGTAACCGTACGTCCCTTTCTAATTGACCCTCAAACTCCAACGATGGTGCTACCTACTCACTAATAGTGGGATAACGCTGTCTAAAGGAAACAAACATAGAAAAATTCTTTTTTTTCGAGTAGGTAGATTAGATTTTAAGTACTTGCTAATTCCAAACAAACTTTTTTACACTTACACTCCTTTTCTAAACAAAGTTTTCAAAAACACTTCGTAACACTCTTGAAGACAGAAGCAAGGGTTAAATCGAAGTCAAAATAAAAAATAACTTTTCAAATCACACAAACACAAAGAAGCAATTTTGAAAATGATGAGCAAGTACCTAAGAGCCCGTAGATAACTACGGATAGAAAGGGTGCTAATACCTTCCCTTTCTATAATCTACCCCCCGTACTCAAAAAAATCTCGAAAAAAGGAATTTTTCTGTGCTTTTTTCCTTTCCTTATTGGATAAAATAAAAGTCAGTGGTGACTCTTGCTTTCTGCGACATTTTGCGAATACAAAACGCAAAACACAAACCAGCATTTTCAAAACAGTCGCTTCTTCCACCGTATCACAGACTCGATACACAAGATTTACACGACTCTGAAGCATCGATGTACAACGTGAGCTAAGGATGACACAGACTATAATGTGCGGGGGTCGATTACGGACCTTTCCTGCTTGCCTCCTTTTGAGGACTTATCATTTGTAATATAATGCGGGCACAAATGTAAACACACGTGCGGAATACCCACTTCAATGGTAGGATTTTAAACAAACACATATAACATACAGAAAGTGGTGCCTACTACAGGACTTTAAACAACGACTTCTATCGTACGCTCTTTAATTCCTACTACTCATGATATCTAGAAAGAAGTAAAGTTCCTACTTCTCATGATATCTAGAAAAGCGGTAAAGTGTGAAATGAGATAAACAAGAGAAAATATCAAACAGATACCAATCCGTAGCAAAGCGTATCAAAACAAAGAAACCCAACGATCTTCGCGAAAGCTTCACCAATCAAAGAAAAGAGTCAGAAATCAAATGCTCAAAATAAGCGTTGAAGCATCATCGATGTGAAAATAAATCACAATCAGAATCTCAAGCATATCCGCATATCACACAATAAACCTACATAAGACTTAAATCTCAACAAGCAAAGGTGAATCACAAGTCTCGAGTAACAAAATGATTACTAACACAATTGATAATAGAAAATTCTAAACAAACTTCTACAAAAGAAATTCTAGAAAAAATTCTTTTATATTCCACTATTTTTTATTGTCTTTATTATGGACAAAAAACTATAAAAAAACTAGAGAATTAGTTCCTAAAAAACTAACAAGTCTTATCGATTTTGTAATTTTTTATCAACAATCTAAAGAAAAAATTAAACTCAAAGGGGGTGTTATGCTGAAGTCAGTGGGTATTGTGGCAGGCGCTGAAAGCCCATTAGATTTAGTCTGTTAGTAAGCTTTTTTTTTCAAAACCTTTAAGCTAAAAAAACAGTGGCATGGGCTGAAAAGAATGAAGCCTTTTTTGTTCCATCTATCTCAATTGTACCAACAAAAATCAACTGTTATAAACTATGAGGGTGCAGGCCGGAATCCCAAGCTCTAGGCCTATGCAACAAATGTCCAGAATAAGTTTTTATGCTTAATTCTTCAGACTCCAAAAACAATAGTCACGGGCTAGGCTCAACAGAACAAATCGGTCCAGAAAACAAGTCATTATCCAACTTGCATTGATCCATTAACACATTCACTATTTGTTCAAATGTTATTATTATAATAATAAGAAAATGAATAGTAAAACAAAAAGAGAAATGACAGTGTTTTGTTTGTATAGGGTTCACAATTGTGTGACGGTTCAAATTCCAGGAACAGAACCATCTCACAATTTCCTCTTCTTCATTCTCAGCCCTCTCTCACGAACGATGCAGCCGTCTTCGTCTACTTCTCCCTCGCGGCAAAATCTCGACCTTCTTCACTCCACCTTCTTCACATCATTGCCTCGCCCTTCTTCGACACCATCGATTTCTCTTTCGTCTGCTTCAATTGGTTGTGGAACTGTTGGCTCCTAAATTCGACACCTTTGTTTTGATTGATGATAGCCATTAAAAGCTGAAGAATGCTTTCGACTGGCTAAGCCTGTCGAAGTGCCCGTCGAAAGATGGCAAAATACTTAGAAGATTTCTTCCAAGGGAGAAGGCTGATTGCCTTCGACGTCGAAGGAGTTTTCGTCGAAGACGTCTCTTGACGAACGTGTTCGATGGTCCAGAGTGGAGCAGTTTGAAATTCAAAGCTTTGGAGGGAAAACGGTTTCCAGCAGTTACTACGTGCGAACGTGCAAGGATCTGGAGCGTCGAACATGGAGAACGTGACAAGTGGCTTGATCTCGAAGCAGTGTAACTGCCCGACGGTTACTTGGAATGTTTTTGTATAAATAGGAGTAGAAGTGTAGTTTCTCGCGTGTGTTCACAATAGATACATAGTCACTCATTTAGATTCAAGTACCCAGTGTGAGCGAACGAATTGTTGAGAAATGTATGTGTGAAACACCAATTAATTAATTCAAGTCATTTACTTTTCCAGTATTTTACATGCTTTTCCTTTAAGATTCCTGTTGAACCTTTACATTCAAGCCTTGTTTTTACCAAGCCCTTTCCTTTATGCAATTTACTTTAAACAATTTACTTAAAGCCTTATCCACATTAATTAAACTTCAAAATCAACCTATGTCCATAGGATCAATCTGATCGATCCTGCGAGTAACCAAATAAGTAACCATTTGGAGGATCAGCGGTTGTTTACCAAATCCCAAGGTAAACAAATTGGCACACCTGGTGGGACCGTGTGTTGATTGTTGAAAAAATCTCATCTTTTCGAGTTGTATGTTATTGAGGAGTGGTAGAATATACACCAACGATAATAATACTGCCAGAAGAAGGGAAGAGATGGCGAATCCGCCAAACAATAATGAAATTCCACCACCAAGTGGGGGAGCAACGGTTAATATGACCGTTAGTGAAGCGACGAATGTTGGTTCGACACCAGCAGTGTCAGTCACAACCACGGGGCCAATAACTTCGTTTACAGGCTCCAGAATGCCTTTGGGAACCCCCCCTCCAAGGGGAAATACTGGCCCAAGGCCAGTGGTTCCCCCAGGATTTATTCCATTCTATGGTATGCCAACTTCTGAACTGGAAAGCCTGACGAATGTTGCGTCCACTTATTCAGAACCTTTCGTGAGTGCTACTTCGCCACTCCAAGGCTCTGGAGTAGGCATGGCGAATAGAAATAGGACCCAACTCTTAGGAGGAACGTCCCAAGTAGCCCATGGCCTTACAAATGCCTCGACAGCAGTCTTGAGGCAACAGATGGACGAAAGCAACCATGATATGGTGCAAATGTTGGCACAAACTTTGAGTACAGTGCTAAATCCTCTAATACAAAATACTACTCAGTCGAATCAGCAAGTTACAGCGCAAATGACGCGTTTGGCTGACTTCTTTGGAGTACCCCCACCTATTCGACAGCCCCAAAGGGCGCAAATAAGAGGAAATCAGGGGATATTTGTAGAGGAAGAAACCACCATTAATCAGGCTCAACAGCCTGTAGAACAACCTGTCGAAGAACCTAGGGTAATAGCCCCAGAGGTTAGGTTAGTTAACAGAAACCAAAATGCTGACGAAGTGGTTCAGCATATCCAACACCAAAACATGGGGTTGGAAAACAATCTGGCAACCATGATCGAAAGGATCATGACTCAGAATGGGATGAACATGGGCTTTCGAAGGCCCAACTTTACTTCTCCTTTGTCAGAATATGTGTTACAAACTGACTTACCCCCTAGAACCAAAGTCCCCAAATTTACTAAGTTCTCTGGGGACACGACAGAATCTACTGTCGAACACGTGGCTAGGTATTTGATCGAAGCAGGAGACATTTCAAATAATGAAAACCTAAGGATCAAATACTTCCCAAGTTCCTTAACCAAGAACGCTTTTACTTGGTTTACAACTCTACCCCCCAATTCGATCCACCATTGGACCCAATTGGAAAGATTGTTCCATGAACAATTCTATATGGGGCAAACCAAGATAAGCCTGAAAGAACTGGCGAGTGTGAAGAGACGTTTCACTGAACCTATAGACGAATATCTGAATAGGTTTAGGTTGCTTAAGGCGAGATGTTTTACACAAGTGCCAGAACATGAGCTGGTCGAAATGGCCGCAGGCGGTTTAGACTATTCCATTAGGAAGAAGCTAGATACCCAGTACCTAAGAGACATGGCCCAACTGGCCGATAGAGTTCGACAAGTCGAACGCCTTAAAGCTGAAAAAGCTAAGGCAACGAAAACTCACAAGAGAGAGAGAATAGCTTACGTTGAGATGGATGACGAAGAGCTAGAGTCCTTCGACGATACTTTAGCTGTCGAAGAAGGAGAAGTCGATTTAGCAGAACTAAAACAAGGGCCTCCATACTCTTGTAAACAATTAGTCCCCTCAAATGGGAAAAATCCCATTAGTCCCCTCAAGGGCCTCCTCTTGATCAAAGAAAGAAGAGAGGTTTTTGCAAATATCATAATTTTCTGGGCCATAAAACTTCTCAATGTTTTCTTTTCAGGAATCTTGTCCAAGACGCTATTGAGGAAGGGAGATTAAAGTTTGCTGACAAATCCCCCATGGCTGTCGACTCCAATCCAATGAAGGCTGAAGCCCACTATGCAGAACCCTCTGAGGTGAACATGATAGAGGCTACCAAGATCCAGTCGAAGAAGCCAGGCATTAACATGGTCGAAGTCTCTAAGGACCACATCAACATGCCAATCTTTGGCAGTTTTTCTGGAAACTTATCCAGGAAGACAATTGAGGCTGTCCAGAAAACGGTCGAAGACCCAAAGTCGAAGACTGCTGAAGCACAAAAAACTGGACCAAAGCCCAGTTCCCAATTGGCCACTGTACAAGGCCAGACGGAGAATCTGGAGACACAAATGAAACAACTAACTCTTGCTACTAAGGATACCATGAACATCAACATGGTTGAACTTTCTGACCCTAAAGCTTCAGAAGAAGCCATAAGGCAAGAGCAGGAAAATAAGACGGCTTTCCCTAAGGAAAACGAAAACTTGGCAGATTTTTTACAAAGATGCCAAAAGAAGAAATCAGAGGTTATGCTGTGTCCAAGATGCAGTTCTATCTTTGATAAAAAAGCTGCTGAACACATACAAGGAGTGAGAGCGGCAAACAAGAGAAGGGAGAATTCTGACCTTCGACATGATCCCAGAAGGGGTTCTAATCAAGACAAGAGGCCTTCGACTTTTAGGCCTCCAACAAATGTACCAGTAGACACTTGGTACAAAACATCTGGCCGGAAAAGGCCAAGTGAAGAGAAATGGCATTCTTTCGAAGTGCCAAGAGGTTCCTCTTTAATTCAGAAGAAAGATCCTCAAGTTGCTGCACCCAAGGTTGCTCAAGTGTCCAGCAACTACAAGGGAAAAAATCCTATGTCGAGATCCCAATGGAGGAGGTATCAAAGAAGGCGAAAAGCTGAAAGGGAGGCTACCAACGAACCTAAAGCTGAAACTAGTTCGAATGTGCCTCAAAGGAAACAAAGAAAGCCTCTTGAGAGAGAACCAGTTACCAACAGGCTAGTTTGGCCTAACCAGAGCGAAGTCGAAGACGAAGATGATGCTGAGTCTGACGATACTCTGGATATAATGGTGAACGTTGTTTCAATGCTGCCTAGGGAATTCAATCGACAAGTAGAAGTCGAAACCAGTGACTGGGAGATGGAACAAGAAATGGCCAGACACAGGCCAGTGTGCTATTTTGTCATGGACAATGGCACTACAGAGGAACAAAATGGCTTCTTCGAGCCACCCACAGAGGCGATGAAGAATCACCTCAAACCTTTGTTCATAAGGGCCAAGCTCGAAGAGACCACTGTGAACAAAATATTGGTCGACTGTGGGGCCACTATCAATATTATCCCTCATTCTGTGCTAATAAAGATTGGCAAAAGGGATGAAGAAATTAAACCTCACAATATGGTCCTTTCCAACTATGAGGGAGGCATTGGGACCACCATGGGAGTGATCCAGCTCGACATAAAAGTTGGGTCGATCCTTCGACCAACAATGTTCATGGTCATTTCGGCCAAACCTAACTACAACCTTTTGTTAGGCCGTGAGTGGATACATGGTGTAGGTGCTGTGCCTTCATCGATGCATCAAAGACTGCTTCTATGGCGCCCAGATGGGCTGGTCGAAAACATAGAGGCTGATCAGAGTTACTACCTTGGCGAAGTAAACCACTTGGGTGTAACAGATTTCGACAAAAACTTGGCTCACATAGGGCCATGTCCAGCTCCTGACTTCGACATGGCGCCAGCGCCAAACACCTTTTGTTCCCTATACCTTCATCCTGAGCATGGTTTCCAATGGGACAGAGAGGACGTGTCCCACATAGAATTCAGTGGGCTAACTGGTATCCAACCAACTGGTTGGGGAAGTGAATTCAGTGATAATGACTGAGTCACAATCTCTGAAGCGAATTTCGGCCTATGTGGCTGAAACCAAGATGATAACGGCTCTCGAAGCCGAAGTAAAGTACATGGCCACACAGGCCAATGATCAACAATTATCTGTTGTTGGCCCAGGAAAGGATTTCGATCCAAGACCTCCTGATATCATGCCAGACGAAATGCAGGAACAGAGGCTCGACGCGATCTATGACGATGAGCCTTTGGGCTTCGAAAAGGATCCCTTGGCGAACAACATTAAGATGTTAGCACAAGACCCTTTAGAAGAAATCAACTTGGGCGAAGGATCAGAGAATAGGCCAACTTACATCAGCGCCAAAATTGATCCAGAACTTAGGTTGGAAGTAATCCAATTGCTGAAAGAGTTTAAAGACTGTTTCGCATGGGATTATGACGAAATGCCCGGTCTCGACAGAGGATTGGTAGAACTTCAGTTGCCAATCAAACCTGGAAAGAAGCCAATCAAGCAAAATCCAAGACGCTTCGCTCCAGAAATTTTGTCGAAGATCAAAACGGAAGTCGAAAGACTTCTGAGATGCAAATTCATCCGTGTTACAAGGTATGTCGAATGGATTGCAAATATTGTGCCAGTAATTAAGAAAAATGGCACATTAAGGGTGTGCATAGATTTCAGAGATCTGAATGCTGCCACCCCCAAAGATGAATATCCAATGCCTGTGGCGGAAATGCTAGTCGATTCTGCCGCTGGCTACGAATACCTGAGTATGCTCGACGGTTATTCAGGATATAATCAAATTTTCATTGCTGAAGAGGATGTGTCGAAAACAGCCTTTCGATGTCCTGGGGCCTTAGGCACTTACGAATGGGTAGTGATGCCTTTTGGCCTAAAGAACGCTGGGGCAACGTACCAGCGCGCAATGAATACTATCTTCCATGATTTTATTAACACGTTTATGCAAGTTTATATTGATGATATTGTTATAAAATCTGTTTCCAGGAAGAGTCACATTGACCACCTTCGATAATCATTCGAAAGGATGAGAGAACATGGTCTGAAGATGAACCCTTTGAAGTGTGCGTTCTGTGTAAAAGCTGGAGATTTCCTGGGCTTCGTTGTCCACAAGAAAGGAATCGAAATCAATCAGAACAAGACGAAGGCAATTTTGGAAGCGAAAGCGCCATCGAATAAGAAGGAATTGCAATCTCTCTTAGGCAAGATAAATTTCTTGAGAAGGTTTATATCTAACCTAAGTGGGAAAGCTCAGGCCTTTTCACCCTTACTTCGACTGAATAAGGAGGGGTTCGAATGGGGGCAAGAGCAACAAGAAGCCTTCGACAAAATCAAAGGGTACCTCACTAAGCCACCTATTTTGGTGCCTCCTTGTAGCAATAGGAGTATGAGATTGTACATAGCTGCATCTGACAAAACTCTGGGAAGTATGTTAGCCCAAGAGGATGAGAATGGAGTCGAAAGACCCATTTATTATCTCAGTCGAGTCTTGAATGATGCAGAAACTAGATATAGCGAAGCTGAAAAATTATGTCTATGTCTGTATTTTTCTTGTACAAAGCTCAAACAATATATAAAACCAGTTGATGTTTATGTTTCGTCTCATTTTGATGTTTTCAAATATATGTTGTCGAAACCTATCTTGCATAGTCGAGTTGGCAAGTGGGCATTAGCATTGACTGAATATTCCTTGACCTTTATGCCTCTTAAGGCAGTAAAAGGACAAGTGGTTGCAGATTTCATAGTCGACCACTCTATTCAAGTCGAGGATATTAACTATGTGGAGATAGAACCTTGGAGATTCTACTTCGATGGTTCCAGCCATAAAAATGGAACAGGAGTAGGAGTCTTGCTTATTTCTCCAAATAAAATTCCAACAACATTCAAGTACCAAATCGAAGGTTCTTGTTCGAACAATGAGGCTGAGTATGAAGCTCTTATTACTGGCCTTGAAATATTGTTGGAATTGGGGGCAACTCGAGTCGAAATAATGGGAGACTCAGAGTTAGTCATCAAGCAAGTCACAAAGGAATATAAATGCATAAGAGAAAATCTCATTATGTACTTTGTGATAGCAAATCGTTTGTTGAAAAAATTTGAAAGTGTCAATATTCGACACATACCCAGAGTCGAAAATCAAATAGCCAATGACTTGGCACAGATTGCATCTGGGTATAAAATTTCAAAAACGAGATTACAAAGAGCAATCGAAGTTCGAGAGAAGATAAGAGCAACTTGTCTATCACCAACAGACTTGGAATCAACAAGGTTAGGATATGCTGATCACTCAAACTTCGAGATTTCGTTCATTGATAATTTGTCAGACCAGGATTGGAGGAAACCCATTGTGGACTATCTTCAAAATCCAGGAGCTCCGACAGAACGAAAAATAAAATACAGGGCGTTGAGTTTTGTACTCATGGGTAATGAGTTATTCAAGAAGACGCCTGAAGGGGTGTTGCTGAAATGTTTAAGTGAAACTGAAGCATACATAGCCCTTTCGACTACACATGCTGGGGCATGTGGGGCTCACCAAGCAGGCCATAAGATGAAATGGTTGTTGTTTCGACAAGGACTATATTGGCCTACTATGCTGAAAGATTGTGTTGAGTTCGCCAAAGGTTGCCAAGAGTGTCAAGTTCATACAGGCATCCAGCATGTACCAGCAAGCGAACTTCACTCGATAGTGAAGCCTTGGCCCTTTCGAGGATGGGCGTTGGATCTTATTGGAGAGATTCGACCAGCATCATCAAAGAGTCAGAAATACATATTGGTAGGCATTGATTATTTTACTAAGTGGATCGAAGCTGTCCCTTTAGTCAATGTAGACCAAGAAAATGTCATTGAATTTATTCAAAAGAACATTATATTTAGGTATGGAATCCCTGAGACAATAACAACTGACCAAGGTTCAGTGTTCACTGGTCGAAAGATGCAGGAATTTGCTCAGGAAACAGGTTTCAAACTCCTAACATCCACGCCTTACTATGCACAGGCGAATGGTCAAGTCGAAGCAGCTAACAAAGTGGTAATTGGCTTGATAAAGAAACATGTTGGGAAGAAACCAAAGAATTGGCATAAGACGTTAGACCAGATTTTATGGGCTTGTCGAACGTCCCCAAAAGAAGCCACTGGTACAACACCATATAGGCTAACTTTTGGCCATGATGCAGTATTGCCAGCAGAGATTTGTCTTCAATCTGCAAGAGTTCAGAGGCATTATGATATTCCCTCTGAGGTTTATTGGAATATGATGTTAGATGAACTGGTGGATTTAGACGAAGAGAGATTACACGCTCTCGACTTACTCAGGCTTCAGAAGAAAAGGGTCGAAGACTCTTATAATAGAAAGGTAAAACCTAAGGTATTTTTGCCTGAAGATTTAGTTTGGAAGGTAATTCTTCCCATGGATCGACGGGATCGAAGCATGGGGAAATGGTCACCCAAATGGGAAGGACCCTTCAGAGTTATCCAAACTTTTTCTGGTGGAGCCTATGAAGTCGAAGAGATAAGTGGTGATAAAAGGCTCTTGAGAGTAAATGGTAAATATTTGAAAAAATATAAGCCTATACTTCAAGAGATAAAAATAAAATAATAAACTAAATTAACCATAAAAATGCCAAAATGGAAATTTTATTAATTTCTGCCAAAATGGCAATTGTTGTCGAAAGCGATTACAGAAGATGGTTACAAAAGAGAATCAAAAAGAAAGAGAATTCTTCAGTCGAAGATACTTGGCATGCTGTAAGTCCAACCTCTTCTTGCACCAAGATTTTTCTTGCTCCAGTTTGGCAATTTGAGCGTCGAGACTTTGGGCCCTCTCAGCGAACTCCAGGCCTTGCTTGATCTCAGTCTGGCTCTCAGCGTCTGAGATGGTCGAAAGAATTTCCTCCTGGAGCACAGCGTTGGCGTTTATCTTCGCCTCTATCTCTGCAATTTGTGCTCGGAAGGAAACATTCTCTCGCTCAATAGCATCGAACCTTTCCTGTGCAGACGCTTTCTGTTTCGACAACTCAGCAATTCGAGAAGTCGAACTTGAGACGGCAGTCCATGCAGATAAGCTCTTGCCATGCAACGTTTCGAGCTGACTGTTAAAAGTTCGTTGGCGCCGGTAATCCGCTGAGACTTGGTCAATCATAGAATGTAATTCCATGATTAAGTCTGAGATTTCTGGAGCTACAGCATCGAAATCAACAGCATTCAAAACCCCTTTTAAGCAAGATGGAGCAGTGGGGTCCCCCTCTAAAGCCTTCATTAAATCTCTCTTGAAGAACTGGGCCTTGACCTTCGCCAACGCATCATCAAGAGGAGAAGTCTCAGTAGATTTCCCCGACAGAGTAGGAATTTCCTGACTGGTGTCGGAAGAACTCTTACTCTCAACGATTGCATTGAGGTAGCTGACAGGGTCAGTTTGTTTCAAGATTTCCAAATCTTCTTTCGACCTATGCTTTGAGGAGGTGACCCTTGCCACAGTATTATCTTGGACTGGAGGCTGTTGAATGCTGAATGCCTTGTTTGGGTGCTCTTCGACTTGAACTGAGGCGGTACTAGCGTCGACATGTGGTTCTTCGTTGACATCGCTTTGGGGTCTTTCGCCAGCGTCATTTTTTGGCTCTTCGCTGGCGTCATCCTGGTGTTCTTCGCCAGTACCACCTTCATGCTCTTCGTCAACAGCATCTTGATTCTCTTCGCCATTGCCTTGGTCTCTTCCTTCAGGATTCTCTTCTGATGACAAGACCACCACAGGAACCGTTTCTGGCTGTGTTTCCTCCGCCATAGGTTCTTCAGTTGTCTTCTCCACTGTTTCAGCATTGGCCTCGTGCTCAGTATGGGCTTCGTCATTGCCCAAATCTTGCACCTGAGGCCTGCTAAGGTCAGCAGATTCCAGAGTTTCTGAAGTCCTTGGTGGGGAACTTCCAGTAGTTTCCTAAAAAAAAAAGAAGAAGAAGACAAATCTTCAGATGTCGAAAGAGATATAATCAAATACTGGTATTTATGCCTAAAATAGATTACCTGTGGATTGGCTTCCGCCCCAGGGCTGGAATTATCACTTTCGACAGGCTTGTTAACTAGAGCGTTCAGTTCCTCCTCAGTTGGTTCTTCGATGACCACTGCAGGTGGCTTAGGCTTTCTTGCACCAACCTTTATTCTGACGGTTCGACCTTCAGGAGTTGGAGTAGGAACAGAAGCGTCCTTCGTTAACTTTCTCCTCTTTAAGGGAGTAGGAGGAGTATCGCTGTCGTCGTCACTCCCCGATTCGACCACCAATGCTGTCCTTCTCTTGGGCGAAGGGGCCTATAAAACCAATAGGAATTCGATTGAATAATTACGTCGAAGATAAAAAATCGAAAGCCAGAAAAAATGAAGAAAATCTGGTTACCGATGCAGGAGGTCTCCTCGAAGAGCCTTCCCCCTGTTGGTTGCCTGTTGTCTTCGCCGGCGCTATAGTCTTCGCCGGCGGTGGAGGTTTTGTCGAAGGGACCCCTCCTTGTGGGCCTCCTGTAACCTTCTTGGCCAAGGGTTTTCGAACAACTGGAAGCGAAAAGGAAAGTTAACAAGCTAACAGTCGAAGAGAAAGATAAAAAGTAATGTGAGAGTATGAACTTACATTTCTTTACTTTGTCCAACACAAGGACAAAAGACTTCTGCAACTCTGCTATGAAGTCCTTCTCGTCGAAGAAGTACTCAGCGTAATAGCTTCTCCACCATTCTTCAAAAGATGGCGAACAAAGGAAGTTAAGCTGGTAGTTGAACAGCGAGAGGATGGTTCGACCAGCATATCTTCCGATATGCTTGGTGGCAGCTTCTTCTGTATAATCGTTGCAGAAGTACAACATTGACTTCTCTCTTGGGAAAATGGGAGAAGGCAGGGTTTGGATGATACCAAACTGGCGAGATACCAGGTTTGGTTGATAGGCAAGCAGACTCAGATGAGTCTTAGAACTCTTAAATCGAAGAGGCATAATCCTTGGGGTAAGGAATGCCTCCCAAAGTATAGAGTGCTCATCGACATTGGGACCACTCGACTCCTTGGGATGCGGCCTTGTAAACCATGCTGGCCCCACCTTTCGTTGTGCAAAGGGAGCCATAGTTGAAACGAATTCCTTCCTTCGAGCGAACATCAGCACGAAGTTAGTGAAGGTTTGTTGGAACTCTAGCCCATCTTCCACAGGTGTCAGTAGAGCCAGCCTAATTCCTTCGATACGTCTATTAGCTATCGCTGGGGCTTGTTCATTTATCTGAGTCTTCTTGGGTATGAAAGACTCGAAAGTGGCATTAAGCCACAGTTGAAGTAGCCAGAAAGGCCCAGCGAGTAACAGACTGTTCCTATCTTCGATGTGCTTCAAAAGAGTAACCCCATTGCTGATTGAGTCATAAAGACTGGCCAGAATCAGTTCTGCCAGACAGATGTTCTGGCGGTGATGCAATTGGGTGGCCAGAGTGACCATCTTTTTGGTCACTTGCAGAGACTTCGAACAGAACACGAAGCGAGTTAGCCATAAGGCTAGAAACGCTATATGTTCAACGTCGGACACTGCATCTGTCGACTGGTCATGGTAATGGTTGATAAAGGTGGTGAATGTTGGCTTCGTCTCAGAAAAGCCAATTTGGTCCTCCGACATCTCTTCCGGGTCGAAGTAATCTCCAGTTGGTCGAAGGCCAGTGATGGCTGCTACGTCGAAGAGTGTGGGAGTTAACATCCCACATGGAAGGTGAAAGGTGAAGTGAGAGTTATCCCAGAAAAGCATCGAAGCTATAAGCATCTCTGGGGAGTAGTTTAAGCCTGTCTTCGACAGCATTATTAGGTCAAAGATGCCCATTTCCTTCCAGACTGGAGTTTGATGTTTTTCCAGCTTCGTTAGCCAAGCAACGTAGTCCTGGGTCAGATTAGGGCAAGACCTAAAAACTCTAACACTTTTGTTGAAGAAACGAAGGTCGATCTTCTCGTGTGTGGGGTCTTCGTTGTCTTCTGGATCCTTTTTAGCACAGGCTACTGGCTTAAGTTTCTCAACAATGGGGAAGTAGCTCTTGATCTTCAGAGCTTCAGAGATGCTGGGGTTCATGGGTCCAGCCATTGCGAAGATTTGGTTGGAGTATCCAACCGGAATCATCAAGTGACGCGAGTAAGCATCACGGACGGAGATGTCAGATGGTTCAGGGACCCTTCGTTTCCCTGTAGCGTTCACTACCGGAGCAGTTACAAAGACCTTGGGTTTAGCAAGTTGCTCAGTTGGTGCGTTAGTCTTGGGGGCAGTTGAAGCAGAAGCCATTGTTGAGGATGAAGATGAAGTTGGAAAAGGAAGAGTTTTTTCTGCAGAGAAAACAAGTTTGCAAGAAAGCAAGGGAGTTTGAGAGATGGTTTGCGTGAAAAGTCCCACAATGGGATATTCACTACTATTTATAGTAGTGGGAGAAATTCCCAATAACGAGGGCATTAAATGTCATTTAATGCTGCAGGAAGTAGTGGGACGCGTGGCAGCGTCCTGTTGTTTTGGCCGTTTCTGCAGAAACAGAGAGACGCAGCGTGCGTCCTCGTTTTTTGAATTTGTCATAATGACAAATTATGAAGTGATGTTTTGGTTCTGCACGCCGTACTGACAGTGACGTCCTAGGATCAAATCAATGATGATTTCTTGGGATTGCCAATAGTTGGTAAAAAGAAAAAAAAAAAAAAAAAAAAAAAAAGTGCACAAGTTAACTTGTGACTAAGCGTGGAAAAACAGGTGTCGAATGGTGTTTCCAAAGAATGCCTTTTTCTTGCAGAGTCGAAATAAGGCATTCTTGGGGGGCAATTTGTTGGCTCCTAAATTCGACACCTTTGTTTTGATTGATGATAGCCATTAAAAGCTGAAGAATGCTTTCGACTGGCTAAGCCTGTCGAAGTGCCCGTCGAAAGATGGCAAAATACTTAGAAGATTTCTTCCAAGGGAGAAGGCTGATTGCCTTCGACGTCGAAGGAGTTTTCGTCGAAGACGTCTCTTGACGAACGTGTTCGATGGTCCAGAGTGGAGCAGTTTGAAATTCAAAGCTTTGGAGGGAAAACGGTTTCCAGCAGTTACTACGTGCGAACGTGCAAGGATCTGGAGCGTCGAACATGGAGAACGTGACAAGTGGCTTGATCTCGAAGCAGTGTAACTGCCCGACGGTTACTTGGAATGTTTTTGTATAAATAGGAGTAGAAGTGTAGTTTCTCGCGTGTGTTCACAATAGATACATAGTCACTCATTTAGATTCAAGTACCCAGTGTGAGCGAACGAATTGTTGAGAAATGTATGTGTGAAACACCAATTAATTAATTCAAGTCATTTACTTTTCCAGTATTTTACATGCTTTTCCTTTAAGATTCCTGTTGAACCTTTACATTCAAGCCTTGTTTTTACCAAGCCCTTTCCTTTATGCAATTTACTTTAAACAATTTACTTAAAGCCTTATCCACATTAATTAAACTTCAAAATCAACCTATGTCCATAGGATCAATCTGATCGATCCTGCGAGTAACCAAATAAGTAACCATTTGGAGGATCAGCGGTTGTTTACCAAATCCCAAGGTAAACAGGAACAGAGAAGGTTGAATCGAGAAATGATGATGAAGATCGATACTGTTGCTGAACATAGAGATTGAAGAAGAAGTAGTGCAGCTTTTGCAATGAAGCGAAGAAGTTGCATCGATCAAGACTTGACATCGTTTGACAGAGACTCGAAGGGGATTGCAAAACAGTTATGTGTTGATTAAGATTAAAGAAGTTATGAAGCTCGAAAGAGAAGTTGATGCGTGATTATGCTGTCACGTGAAGATGAAGATAATGTGTGATGAACAATGAAGAGAGGAGAAGAATGAGAGAGATTTTTAAAGATGGAGATTGAAGAGGGAGAGATCTTTCTTCAGATATATTTTTGGTGATTCTTCTCCAGATTGTGAAGAATTGATGAAGATGCTGGAAGAAGAAAAAAAAAAGCAGAGAGAAGAGAGAGATTTTTCTGATTTTTGGTGGATGAAGATGAAGATGGAGAGTGAAGAACGAGCAATATTTCTGCACAATCAAGAATCAATTTGAATTGGTGAGTTTTTCTGTTTTATTCTTTTAGCAGTTAGAATTTGTTAGGAATCTATTTTGATGATTGAAAGTCAGTTAGGGGTTAGAGTTTGTTGTGAGGGTTAGGAAGTTAGAAAACAGTTAGGAGGCTAGAGGAAGTTTATTAAATTCTATTAGTTCTATTAGGATGAGATGGAAATTCATTCTATTATTGAGTTAGTCGGGTTAAAGAATTTTGTTAGAGTGAAAGTTAGTTATTGTGTTGGAAAAAAAGTTAGTTAGCAAGTTGGTTGAATAGGCTTAGACTGAGCAGTTAGTGTTATGGTTTTCTGTTACAAACTGATATACCTCATGTTTTTCGCTAACTCTCTTATTTTATTACACGGTTTTTCTGGTTTCCTCGTTGCCTTTTATATCTTCTCTGGTTTTCCTATGGATTGAGCTGTTGTGATATGATTGGTTAAATTTTTCTGCAGGAATAAAGGCCTGATTTATGTTTTTCCTCTGTTTTAGATTTGCAGCAGGTTTATTATTTCTGATTTCTGATTTTTCTTCTGGTTTGATATTCCACAGTTTCCCTGTTTGGTTTGTTGAACTGAGTTTGTTAGTGCAGGTTGAAACCCGGGTAGCAAGGCAGCAGATTGTGATGACACGATTTAAGAGCAAGATTTCATAGAATTTTGGCTACAAGTCTGGAACAAGTTTGGAACTGTTTTGGCAGCTGGTCTTTTGAGAAGCTGTAGCATCTTAAGGAACACTTAGGCTTAGGATAGATATATAAACTCTTTTTTGTAATTCCTCAAAATGTAATGGCAATACGACTTGCGATTTGTAATTTTGAAAAGAAACATGGATGAGATTTGTATGGTTATGAAACCTTTTGGATGAACTTGAAATAACTTTGAATGATGACTTGAATGATTTGAATGATGAACTTATGAACAATGATTGAATTTAGAATCACATTGAGTGAATTCTTCAATGAGAACCCTTCCTCGATACAAGTCCACTTGTATTACAATCCAAAATGAAGCATGAAAGAATTACTCACATCTTTAATGACCCTATAATTCAATCCTCACTTGTATGGAAAATGACAAATTCTTGAAGGAATGATGATGCCTTTGAACTCTTAAATAAGGTCTTGAATGAATTTTGAATACTTGAAGCATCGACACAAATTTTGTAACTCAAATCCATGTGATCTCAAAGTTATGAATTTTCCTTCTTAATCATGTTTGCCTCTTAAGAATTTTAACCGCGTTGAATCCATGGCATAAAATGATCATTTGAACGACTCCAAATCAAATTCCATTCTCAATTACTCCTAACTTCGATTCTTAAATCCATATCAAACATGTATTATAAGCAACAAGCAAAAATGAAAGAAGTAATAATGTCTCGACCACATTGGATTCACGAGTTTAACATCTTGTACTGTGACTCAACATTTTTGCAATTCAAATCACAAGTTCTTGACTTGAAAACCAATGTCCTCAACGCCAAACTAACCTTCCTTGAGGAAACTCCTTGACTCAAATGAAACTGGAAGCATGGCAAGACATCCATATGATAAAATCCTAATTTTACGAGATACATAGGGAAATAAATCCTAATCTCTGGAACTGATGAAACTGGGTGGTGAATGGCCTTATAGCTTGATGAAGAAGAAATTATTAATGACCCAGATCACAACCCTAATTCCACTGCTCAATGCTTGAAGAATAAATCATCCTTTATTGGATGTGAACGCCTTAATCAGTGTAAAACCCTAATATTGCACGACCACTGAACTTTGAACCTCAAGCGCTTTACTGGATGCTACGTTAATGACCTAATGGAATATATGCAGATGAATGCAAACGCCTAAGCCAAATAAGAGAAATTAAGAGGGCTAATTTTGGGGTGCAACAGCTGCCCCTATTTAATCGTCTTAAAACGGAAGGTGAGATTGGCGCCAACCTTTCTAACTTTCAAGGTGGAAAAAGATTAAATACTTAAAAAAACCCGAAAACTTGCACTCCGAAGCCAGTCAGGTATTATTATATTTTTTTGCTTTCTGTATTTTTTTTATTTTTTTGCTTTTTTAGGTTACAGTGGTTATCTGGATAAATCTCTTGGATGTCATGTCAAGGTTAGACGCGCCGAAGAGAACTTGGTTATCAAAGAACATTTGTTCGGAGTTGGTAGCGAACACATGACAAGAAAGATATCAAAAATACATGTTCGGGGTTGGTAGTGAACACATACGATAAATATATTGAAGATATATGTCCGGAGTTGGTAGCATACATACAAAAAATATATCGAAGATATATGTTCGAAGTCGGTAGCGGACATACGAAAAAGATATCAAAAATACATGTTCGGGGTTGGTAGAGAACACATACAACAAAGATATCAAAGATATATGTTCGAGGTTGGTAACGAACACATACGAGAAGATATCAAAGATATATGCCCAAGTCGGTAGCTGACATATGAAAAAGATATCAAAAATACATATCCAGGTCGGTAGCGGATACATACGAAAGATATCAAGAATACATGTCTGGAGTTGGTAGCTAACACAAACGGAAGATATCAAAGATATATGCCCGAGTCGGTAGCGGACATACAAAAAAGATACCAAAGATACATATCTCGGGTCGGTAGAGGATACATACGAAAGAGACGGAACGAAGAAAGCTCTTATGAAGATATCAAGAATACATGTCTGAGGTTGGTAGCAGAAACATACGGAAGATATCAAAGATATATGCCCGAGTCAGTAGCAGACATACGAAAAAGATATCAAAATACATATTCAGAGTCAGTAGTGGATACATACGAAAGAGACAGACCGAAGAAAGCTCTAACAAAGATATCAAGAATACATTTTTGGGGTCGGTAGCAGTCACATGCAAAAGATATCAAAAATATATGCCCGAGTCGGTAGCGGACATATGAAAAAGATATCTAAATACATATCCGGGGTCGATAGTAGATACATATAAAGGAGACGGACCAAAAAAATCTCTAACATAGATATCAAGAATACATGTCTGGGGTTAGTAGCAGACACATACGAAAGATATCAAAGATATATGCTCGAGTCGGTAGCGGACATATGAAAAAGATATTAAAGATACATATTCGGGGTCGGTAGAGGATACATACAAAAGAGACAGGCCGAAGAAAGCTCTTACAAAGATATCAAGAATACATGTATGGGGTTGGTAGCAGACATATACGGAAGATATCAAAGATATATGGTCGAATCGTTAGCGAACATACTAAAAAGATATCAAAGATACATATCCGGGGTCGGTAGTGGATATATATGAAAGAGATAGACTGAAGAAAGCTCTTACAAAGATATCAAGAATACATGTTTGGGGTTGGTAGCAGACATATACGAAAGATATCAAAGTTATATGCCCGAGTCGATAGTGGACATACGAAAAATATATCAAAGATACCTATCCGGGGTCGATAGCGGATACATACGAAAGAGACAGACAGAAGAAAGCTCTTACAAAAATATCAAGAATATATGTCTAGGGTTGGTAGCAGATACCTATAATAAAGAGACCTCCCAAAGTAGACTCTTAACAAATATGCCTGCACAAAGGCGAATTAAAAATGAGGCTTAGCCAAAGATAGACTCCTAATAAATTAACAGCGATCAAAGGAGAACTCCACAATGAAAAGAAGACTAACCGAAGGTAGCCTTTGGGGGAGAGAATAATGACCAAAGGCAGACTTTCTGGAGATACCATGTGAGAGATTATATTGGGGAAACTGGACGAGCATTTTGACCAAAGTAAATTCACAGAGAATACCAAATCAAAGGAGAACTTTATAGGAGAAAGAAACCAGCCGAGGGCGGATTTAAAGGGAAAAGAACTTATTGATGATTCACGTTTGTATTGAACCTAAACAGAGCGTCGGTCGAAGGCTGACCCGTGATTAGATAAAAAAGATACCAACTTTAGGGACTCTTTAATACAGTGGGAGAACTGACTTTACTGGTTTTGTGTTTTATCGCAAATGTTGTGATTAGCAAGAGTCACCACTGACTTTTCTTTTATCCAACAAAGGAAAGGGTGAAAAGAACAGGAAAGACATTTTTAAATATTTTGAGTTCGGGGGGTAGATTATGGAAAGGGAATGTGTTAGCACCCTTTCCATCTGTAGTTATCTACGGGCTCTTAGTTGCTAGCTCACTTTTGAAAATGTTTTATGAATGTGTGTTTGGAAATATTTTTGAAAAGATGCCTAAGTGCGGAAAACCTTGTAATGTTTCTCGCATCATTGAGAATGTATACAAAGTGTTTTGTCTTTGAAAATATTTTAGAGAAAAGCTTGTGTATGTGTGAAAAATTGTTTTGTTTGGTGAACAAGCAACTATAAGCTGTCTACCTACTCGAATGGTCTTTGTTCTTTTCCTCAATTCCCTTAGATAGTGCTATCCTACCATTAGTTGGTAGGTAGCCTTATCATTGGATGTTTTGAGAGACGGGCGGGGGTCATCGTACAATCATAAAGGCAACTCGTAGGGCTCCTTAGAAATTTTATCATAAAGGACTAGATTGTTTACCGAAGGCAGTATCGAAGGGTCATCGAGGGACTACGATATTTTTAACCGAGTGTCTTTGCTAAAGTTTCCTACGTTCGAGGGACATGACTGTTTATCCGAAGGCAACAAGTGGAGGTACCTTAGAAGTGCGTGTGTGCGAGTGTGTTGTGTTTCAGTTATTTATCTTAAATATTTAGGTTTTCTAATATTTGTTTTTAGTCTTTCCATACAAGTGTATTAAGCATACATCTAGCAGTTAAATATATACAAGTACGAAAAATAAAGTGCGGAAAATTGAATCTACGCTATTACATCACTTCGGGATGGAGGGAATACAAGCCAAAATGGGGGAAACAAGTAAATGTCCTAAATTAAGTTATTACAACCCTTTGTACAATTACATATATTTGTGAAAATAATGCGAATAAAATAAATAAATGCGCGGAGAAGAGAAAACCTAAAAAATTTCTAAGTGGTGAAAGGAAAACTTTGTTGTTTTTTGTTTAGAAAAAATAATTAAATTAAATTAAAGTAACCCTAATTCTAATTAAATTAATTAATAAGAAAAGGTGATTGAAATAATGAATTAAAATTAATTTAATTAATAAAAACCTAAGTTTAATATTTTTTGTGATTTTATGATTTTATGATTTTTTAATAAAAAGAATTAATTGAAGGAAAAGAATAAAATGGTAAATACAATAATAAAATAAAAAAAGAAATGTAAATGGGTTGCTGCAAAAAAAAAGTTAGGGGGTGAAAAATCAGATTTTTGCAAGGTCCAACATCTCAGGCCCAGACGTTGCAAGCAGTAATTGGGGGTGCAAAAACGAATGTCTTCAGGCCTACAAATGACTGAACCCAGGAGTTGCGTTTAATCTAGTGTTTCTCTCCTTTGGTGGTCTAACATACGCCTACGTGTCTTGAAACATTGGATCTTGGAGTTGGGGATCTGATGACCCAGATGAGAGTTATATTGTGCGCTGGTTAATCCTTATAACCATGGGATCTAAAATGAAATTGTTATAAAAATGAAGTGAAAAACCTGGGGATCAAACCCAGGCTCATAGGCTTCACACGTGCATGCTTCACCACCAGACCAGTTAACTCATTCATTATTACAAATGCAAAGAAGTATAAATATTATGAAAACTCAAATATTTGATTTTTTCAAAATTCGAGGGCGCTAGAAATTTGAATGGACTGATAATGGGACACCACGCCTGCCACCGGAGTCAACCTTCCGGTTGTCTTCTCGGGTTGGCTCGAAGGTCAATCTTGCAAAATAACAAAGATCAAGGGTTCAAACTAACCCTACCCCTCTTAAAAAATTTCCCTGAGTCCGAATTCGGTGTCATTTTAAGCTAAAAAGCCTTGATTCATGCACTTCGAAACAAAGTGTCATCGGAATTAAAAACGACATCTTGTTATTAAATCCCCAAAGCTCACATGCTTTACGTCTAACATGTTCTATACATTGCTATGAATATGTTTGCATGCATTAGATTGAATAACAACGTGTATTTTAATTTATTGAATTCAGAAAAATGTAACAAATCGGTGGTGACTAGTTCTGGGTATTCTGGTCGTGTAAGGCTTGAATTTGGACGTGGTTTAATTCCTGGATGACTCGGGGATATGATTTGATCACTTGTTTGGATTGATGGGGCCTGGAAATACAATTACTAATTTTGCAACTTTGAGCAATTTTTGAGAATTTTGTATGGCTTTGTTATGCAAGGTTTTGTTATGTCCTTGAGTTTGCATTGTTGTACTTTATATAGAGGGAGGAGTGACGTGAACAAACATGGAAAGAATCAAACCATAAACCATGGTTTTAAAACAAAAATCAAAGTTTAAAATGACCATATTTGAGATATTCGTGCCATCTTTGGACATGCAATGAACCTGGACAGGTTCTATGTGTCTTGCACGTAATATTGGACCTCATAATTGATCAAGTCAAGCCCATATATACTAGCCCATGATTTCTTGTGATTTTATTCAATTTATTTGGTTTTAAATTAAATAAAATCAAGATAAATATGAATAAAAATCAAGGAAATGTATAAATGGACTTATAGGTCCTCTAAGATGCTATGGACATGTTTGAAGTCCAAAAAGTAGGCTCATTGGTTCAAAATTTCAATTTTGCTCAATTTGTACTTTATGAATTTCTTCAAAATCCCCCAACTTGTGCAACTCATAACTTGATCAAGTTTTATCTTTTGAAAATGACTTTTGAAAATGACCTATAATATATGAGCTCATATCTTCCAAATGAAGCATTTTTTTGGACTTGAGAATAAATGCAAAGTTGTAGAGAATTGAATTTCTTCAAAATGAGCTTTGTTTGGGGAAAAGATGATGAAGCATGTGAAAGTTATACCTGGTCAAAGTTCAGTTGACTTCTCCTAAGGAAACCCTAATTTGGCAATTCTTGACTTTTGATGATTTGAGAGCTTTCCTTGGGGAATCATGATCAACCCTTGATCAAATGATGAATATCACTTCAAATGTTGATGTTCACCAAAAATCTTGAAGTTTGATTGTATGTCGATCACAATTGACTTTTTGATCAATATAGTCGACTTTCAATCATCTGAGCCATTGATTGAGCAAACTTGTGATGTAGGGCTTGAAACTTGACATGGACCATGTTAAGGACCTATGAAGAACCATGGAAGCCACTTGGTACATTTTCAAACCCAATTTCCTTGAGAAACTCTAAACCCTAGTTGTACGCCTTTGGGCTTAGGAGTTGAGTTGACTGGTCAACCCTTGAGTGCCTTGGGTATTTGAGAATCCTTGAAAGAATGTCTTAAGAAGAAAAGGGAGGGAAAATTTTGGGGTACAACAGCTACCCCTGTTCAATTTTCTTAATCCTGAAGAGGTAGATTGGCATGTTTGCCTTTCGTGACTTGAGGGTAAAAGATGATTGAACACACAAGTTCCCAGAAATTTGCACTCCCCTGTGCAAGAGGTAACACTGTTGGTTGATTGTATCAGGAATGGGCTTCCAGATTCAATTTGGAGAGGTGACGGAGAGTCGTCGTATATGGTCTTATAGGTGCCATCCAAAGTGATTGTTGACTTTGACTAGAAGAAGAATCAGAATAAATCTTTGGGCGACTTAAACTGAACCAGCGATGTCCTTGATTTAAGATTCAGAATAAATCTTAGGGTCGATTTAACTGAACCAGAGAAAGTGTCTACCAGAAATGAATTAGGATAAATCATTGGTTGATTTAAACTGAACCAGCAGAGGTCTTTAATTGTCTTTAACTCGATAAGAATCAAAAAAATCTTAGGGTTGATTTAACTGAACCAGAGAAAGTATCTACCGAAAACGAATCAGGATAAATCATTGGTAGATTTAAACTGAACCAGAAGAGGTCTAGGATTGTCTTTAACTTGATAAGAATCAGAAAAATCTTAGGGTTGATTCAACTGAACCAGAGAAAGTGTCTACCGGAAATGAATCAGGATAAATCATTGGTCAATTTAAATTGAGCCAGCTGAGGTCTTGGATTGTCTTTAACTGGATAATAATCAGAAGAATCTTAGGGTCAATTCAACTGAACCAGATAAAGTGTCTACCGGAAACCAATCAGGATGAATCATTGGTCGATTTAAACTGAACCAGCAGGAGTCTTGAATTGTCTTTAACTGGATAAGAATCAGAAAAATCTTAGGGTCGATTTAGCTGAACTAGAGAAAGTATCTACCAAAAATGAATCAGGATAAATCATTGGTCGATTTAAAACTGAACCAACATAGGTCTTGAATTGTCTTTAACTGGATAAGAATCAGAAAAATCTTAGGGTCGATTTAACTGAACCAGAGAAAGAGTGTACTGGAAAATGAATCAGGATAAATCATTGGTTGATTTAAACTGAACCCGCAGAAGTCTTGAATTGTCTTTAACTGGATAAGAATCAGAAAAATATTAGGGTTGATTTAACTAAACCATAGAAAGAGTCTACCGAAAAACGAATCAGGATAAATCATTGGTCGATTTAAACTGAATAAGAAGATGTTTGTACTGAGAATTACCCTCTAAGGAAATTGTTGAAATAACCCTTTCTCAAATGTAGCCTTTGAAAAGACTGCCAGGTCATATAAGTAGTTGATGATACTTGTCTGTTGATTGATCTTTCCTGAAAAGGTAAAAAGTTAGTTGTATGCAATGTCATGATGTATGAAATGCATTGTGTAATGATGTTCTGAAAATAAATGGGATTGTGCTATATGCGTTTCGTATGCATATGTTATGATATTTTGTAAATAATGTATGAATGTGGAATGTTGTTGAAGTGCATTTGTAAACTCAAGCAACATATTTTTTTGGGTAAAATAAATCAGTGATTGTCGCTGGGATGAAGAATATGTGTATCTTCGATCTTCTGAGGATTGTTTCCGTTGGGGACTCTTGCTTTCTGTTTGAGGGAACTCTGCTGGGGAATATTAATTCCTGTTTGGGGAGAAAAGTTCAAGAACATTGGAAGTTCATTGATCTACTGGGGAGTTTATAGCCTAACTGGGGATAGAAGAGATGGATAACCTTCTGGCTCGTCTGAGGAGGATAAAGTTGACTGACATCGGATCCGGTTTTAGATTCAGTAGCAACTCTCTAGGGATAGTGACGACTTCACTTGGAGATAGGAATTTTTCTGGTGATTTATGATAGAAGAAACACTCAAGCTGGGGAGTGTCCGAATGAATCTGTGCCTTGATTGTATCTAAAGATGTACTGAATGAGTATTAGAATGAATCTATATCTAGATCGTATCTGAAATGTATCTAGAAGAGAATCTAAAATGAGTGTCAGGATGAATTTATGTCTAGATTGTATCTGAACTGTATCTAAAAGATGATAAACTGTTGGAGAAATAAACCCTGTGGGGGAAATAAACCCTGTTGACAGAACTCTTAACTCCGCTGGGGAAGTAAACCCTGTTGATGGAGGAATATCCTGCCGAGGAGAATGAGCTATGCTGGAGAGAAGTAGTTTGCAGGGGGTTTTGCAATCTCGGAGGAATAATCTCAGCTGGGCATGAGAACTTCCATGAACTATGCTGATTGGAACTCCATAGGTTGGTGACATTGCTGGAAAGAAGATCATACTCCTTTGTCCGCCAAAATGATCTGTCAGGGAAATTGTGGGGAACGTATGAACCTGTGAAAATTACTCTATAGGGACTTGTGGATGGCTCAAACATTATCCCAACTCCTAGAGTTTTGAGTAAACACTTATTCATGTTTTTATGCATTTTTTAACAGACAGTTGTATTCATATGCACGTGCTCATTGAATTTTAGTCATTGGATATTTTGCAAACAAAATAGAAAAAGTAAACAAAAATTAGCTTTGAAATTGTATTTCATTGATAGTTTTGCCTATAAACAGGCGATTTTTGTACAAAGAGACGGAAATCCTAGTAAGAGGAAGTCGTCGAAGGAAATATTTACAAAGGGAAAACATATAGCTATGTGGGAATAATCTCGTCAAGTTCCAACTTTTCTATTGCCCCCGTGTCTTCAAGCATCTCATCCCTTGCTGTCGGAAGAAAGTGAGTGAATTGATTTGTACCATATGAACTTTGACTTCAGTAATAAAGCTCATTGTAGTGATCCAATGATGACATAATCATACGCTTTAATCCCTTATTTTTTTCTTGTACCGCCCTTTCGGGTTTTCAATCCACCGGGATACCCTTTTTTGCCCAACTCTCCTTTTCAGGTTTTCAACTTGCCAGGTGTACAATCTTTTCATATATATCCCTGATTTTTTCCCAAACCCTTTTGGTTCGCCGGGATGCCATTATTTTTGCCTAGGCCAGTCAACCTAGCGGGTCATTTTTAGGCGTAGTATCTTTTTACTATGTCTGCATTCACAGGGTGCGATAAATCTTTGCCGTCCATGGTGGTTAGTATCATAGCTCCACCAGAAAATATCTTCTTGATTACAAATGGTCCTTCATAGGTAGGAGTCCATTTTCCCCTGGGATCACCTTGCGGGAGGATAATTCACTTTATTACCAAGCCACCAGTCTGATATACTCGATGCTTGATCTTCTTATTGAATGCCTTGATCATGCGTTTTTGATACATTTGACCGTGACAGACAACCGCCAGCCTCTTCTTGTTAATTAGATTTAACTGATCCAATCTGGTTTGAACCCACTCGTCTTCATCCAAGTCTGCATCTTTCATGATTCTCAGAGAAGGAATCTGAACTTCGACAGGTAGGAAGACTTCCATGCCATAGACCAGAGAGAAAGGGGTTTCCCCAGTTGACGTTCTAGCTAAAGTACGGTAGTCGTGAAGAGTGAACAGTAACATCTCGTGCCAATCTTTATATGTCATAACCATCTTCTGTATGATCTTCTTTATGTTCTTATTGGCGGCTTCCACTGCGCCATTCATCTTAGGTCGATACAGATAAGAGTTGTGATGCTTGATCTTGAACTGCGTGTAGAGCTCAGTGATCATCGTGTTGTTGAGATTGGTACCGTTGTCTTTGATAATTCTCTCGGGGATGCCATACCGAAAGAAAAGGTTCTGCTTGATGAACCGAGCGACCAAATTCTTAATAATAGAAGCAAATGTGGTTTCTTAAACCCATTTTGTAAAGTAATCAATGGCGACAAAGATGAAGCGGTGTCCGTTAGAGGCTGTGGGCTTGATTTCTCCGATCATATTAATGCCCCACATTGCGAATGGCCAATGAGCAGTCATGACATTCAAAGTCACTGGAGGCACATGAACTTTATTGGCATATATTTGGCACTTATGACAAGTTCTCGAGTGATGGTGACAATCAGTTTCCATAGTCGACCAATAGTAACCAGCTCTTAAGATCTTTTTAGCCATAGTATGCCCACTGGAGTGAGTACCGAAGACACCTTTGTGCATATCTTGCATAATTTCTTCTGCTTCTTTCTTGTCCATACAACAAAGCAGGGTTGAATCATGATTGCGCTTGTATAGAATTCCATTACTTAAGAAGAATTTGGCTGAAAACCTTCGCAAGAATTTCTTGTCATTGATAAATGCCCCCTCAGGGTATTCTTGAGCTCCGAGGTACCATTTCACCTCATGAAACCAAGGTTTCTACTCTACTTCATTTGTGTCAATTTCATAGCAGTGCGCAGGTTCGTCAAATGTCTCAATGATGATTCTGGGAGCCTCATTGTCCCATCTTACCTTGAACATGGATGACATGGTTTCCATAGCATCTGCCAGTTGATTCTCTTCTCTTGGTATATGCTCAAAGGTAATCTCTTCGAAATACGGGATCAGGGTTAGTACATGCTCTTTATAAAGAATGAGATTCAGGTGTTTTATATCCCAATCTCCCTTAACCTGACTGATCACTAAGGTTGAGTCTCCATACACGCTTAAGAACTTGATTCTTAGATCAATAGAAGCCCTAAGACCCATGATGCACGCTTCATATTCCACCATATTGTTGGTACAGTCGAAGCTAAGTATGGCAGTAAAAGGTGTATGGCAACCTTTGGGGGAAATGATCACATCACTAATTCTGTTTCCAAGAGCATTGGAAGCTCCATCAAAAAACATAGTCCATCGGGATCCCGGCTCAGGTCCTTCATACGGTCCAGGTTCTACATAATCTGTTACTAGCATGCTGTTCTCGTCCGGGAATTCAAAGTTCATAGACTGATAGTCGTCTACAGCCTGATGCGCCAAATGGTCAGCCTATACACTTCCTTTGATGGATTTTTGAATGGTGTACTGGATATCATATTCTATTAAGACCATCTGCCATCAGGATATTCTTCCAGAGAGAGTTGGTTTCTCAAATATGTACTTGATGGGATCCATTTTAGAGTTCAACAAGGTAGTATGGGTCAACATATACTGTCTTAGTCGGCGAGCATCCCATGCCAAAGCGCAACAAGTTTTCTCGAGAAGTGAATATCTTGTCTCACAGTCAGTAAACTTTTTGCTAAGGTAGTATATTGCATGCTCTTTTTGACAAGACTCGTCATGCTGCCCCAGTATACACCCCATTGAGTTCTCTAACACTATTAAGTACATGATTAGCGGTCTTCCTTCGACTGGTGGCATAAAAATGGGAGGTTCTTGCAGGTACTCTTTAATTTTATCAAAGGCTATTTGACAATCATCGTTCCATTTTACTACTTGATCTTTCTTCATCAGCTTGAAGATTGGCTCACAAGTGGAAGTTAGATGAGAAATGAAATGAGAAATGTAATTCAATCGTCCTAAGAAACCTCTGACCTCCTTCTTGGTACGAGGAGCTGGAATCTCTTGGATGGATTTAACTTTTGCTGGATCAACCTCAATACCCTTACCAATGACGATGAAACCCAGGAGTTTACCGGATCTCACCCCAAAGGTGCACTTGTTCGGGTTTAGTCTTAGCTTGTACTTCCTCAGTCTTTCAAACAGTTTGTGCAGGTGATCAAGATGCTCTTCTTTAGTTTTCAACATGGCTATCATGTCGTCAACGTAGACCTCTATCTCGTGGTGAATCATATCATGAAATAAGGATACCATGGCACGTTGATAGGTTACTTTGGCGTTCTCCAACCCGGAAGACATAACCTTATAACAGAAAATGCCCCACTGTGTGACGAAGGTAGTTTTCTCCATGTTTTCAGGCGCCATCTTAATGTGATTGTAACGTGAAAATCTGTCCATGAAGGAGAATACCTTATGTTGGGCGGTGTTATCGATCAAAACATCGATATGCGGTAGTGGAAAGTCATCTTTGGGGTTTGCTCTATTCAGATCCCTGTAATCTACGCACATACGTACCTTGTCGTCTTTCTTTGGCACCGGGACAACATTATCCACCCATTGAGGATATGATATTACTGTTAAGAACCCTGTTTTGAACTGTTTTATAACCTCAGCCTTAATATTTTCTGAAATTTCAAGACACATGCGACATACCTTCTATTTTATTGGAGCACAACCCTCTTTAATTGACAGACGGTGAACCACAATATCAGTGTAGAGCCCTTTCATGTCTTCGTATGACTAGGTAAAGATTTCAAAATATTTATGTAGCATCTGGATTAACCTGCTCTTGACATTGTTGTCTAAGTCAGCACCTATCTTGACCTCTTTCTTGTCTGTCTCAGTACCCAGGTTCACCATTTTGACTGGCTCTTCATATGGTTGGATAGCCTTTTCTTCTTGTATCAAGAGTCTGATAAGTTCTCCCGGTATTTCATAATATTCCTCACCTTCATCCTCGACTTAGTAGATCGGATTTTCGAAGTCATATGAGGCAATAGCAGAATCGTTATCGACGAGATCCAGAGTGGATGAGGATCTGCAATGTAGTGTGTGGGTGTGTGTAAGAACACATAGCTATTTGAAAATGCAATAAGATAAAAGAAAGACAGAGATCACAAAATTTGTATGCAAAACATCCAATGTTTTTATTGAATGAACAAATGTTTATGAATAGTTAATCAACCCTTTAAAAAATGAACCATTGTGCCCCGAGTAAGACACAAGGTTTTAAAGTCATTGTTTATTACATAGCCAAAAACTTTTGAAAACACAAAGACGAGAATATAGCTTATTACTCCTGACTAAAGGAGATGGGAAAGATGTCTTCTGCCTTCCATGTTTTCCAGTCCACCACCCACGATCGGGAATATCCAGTTATTGAAGTCACAATCACTATCTCCATCCTCTATAGCATTGACCCTCGTGTTGCTGATGCGAAATTGAGGTCTCCCAACACGAGCCCGAAGAACAACCCTCTGACCTTCTGCAGTAAAGCCCAGACCAAACTTGTTAGACTTAAAAGGGATATCTGGAAGCTAGCTCTAAATTGTATTACCACCTTCTTCAATAGTGGTCTTAGCATCTTTTAAGGAGTCCATCTTATGTGGAGCTTTTCTGATCTTCGGAATGGCTGAGACATCTTCAACAATAGCGGGAGAGATTACTTCAAAGTTTTAACAGGGTGTTTCAATAAATTCTCCATCCATCTCGACATATCATAATGAGTTGAGGTGGCTGACCATATACTCCTCCTCCCCACAAACAGTAACAACTTTCCCTTTCACCAGATATTTCAGCTTCTGGTGCAGGATGGAAGTGACAACACCTGCCCCATGGATCCAAGGGTGTCCCAATAAACAAGAGTAAGCCGGTTGTATGTCTATGAAATGGAAAGTGGACTAAAAAATATGTGAACCCATCTTGATCAGGAGATTCACCTCTCCATACACCATTCACTTTGACTCGTCGAAGGCTCGAACTATGATATTGCTGGGTTTCAGCACCAACCCCTCACAATCCAACCGGTCGAGAGCGCCTTTTGGCAGAACATTCAGATATGATCATGTGTCAATCAGTACATGGGCCAATGTAGTTCCTTTGTACTCAATAGAGACGTACAAGGCCCTATTGTGATTCCTTCCCTTTGGATTCAAGTCAGCATCGGAGAAACCCAAACCATTGTCAGTCGTCAAACTAGCCACGTAGCTTCCAAATTGATCTGCCGAAATTTCTTACGGCACATGGGCGGTCTTCAGAAATTTCACTAAAGCCTTTGCATGGGCCTCAGAACATAGCAATAGTGACAACATAAATATTTTGGATGGGGTCCGCCCCAACTGTTCAACAATTTTATAATCACTTCGGCGAATGATCTTTAGAACCTCTTCTAAATCTTCTCCAGAAGTATCTTTGAAAGGAGCTTCTTTTGGAGCCTCCGTCTGGGCAGGCTCTATCACCGAATCTTTACCCTGAGCCCTAGTAGTCGTCTTGGAAACTGTAATTTAAGCAGGTGGAGATATTTCCGGAGAGACAATCCTTCCACTTCTTGCAATCTTACTGGTCCCCGCAATATTAACAATAACGAGATCAACTTCTTATTTTTCTTCATCGGACAATTCTTGCTTGACGACATGATAATAGACATCAGACCCATAATGCCACAGAATTTCCTTCTTCGAGGAATACAGGATAGGCCCGGGCATTGTAATAACTAGTGGAGCAGCTTTCAGATTGGCGGTAATCCTTATAGGACCTTTAGATGGGATCCTAAAAGGAGTACCGGAGATAACAGGTAAATCTTGGCAGAAATAGTTGGTAGGCGAAACATTTTCAATCATAATAATGTGTTCATTCATCAAGCTTTGAACACCATTTTTTAGTGACTCGCAGCCATTGGGTTCGACTGCACAATAATAACAACCTTCAACATAACTTAGAAATAAACTAGCTTGTAACAAATTCTTCTTTATTATAGAGAGCGGAGTAATCACATCATTCACAGAAGTAACATACATAATATCTTCCACAACACTTATGCCTTTATCATGTTTTGCCATAGGTTCTGTAATCACATTTGGAGTTTCTGGAGGATCTAACTCAATCTCCTTGTTGTCAATCATGTCCTGAATCTTGTTCTTCAGGGCCTAGCAATTTTTGGTGTCATGGCCAGGACTGTTTGAATGATAAGCACACTTTGCATTCGGATTGTACTTAGGAGAAGCAGTGTTGGGATTGGGAGGAGGATCCCGCGGCGAAAGGAGTTCGGCTTTTAGAAAGTATTGTAGTGCTTGAGACAAAGGCATATTAATCTTAGTGAATTTCCTTCTTTGAGTGTCTGGCCTTCGGTGGTTTCGTTGTTGTTGCTGTTGTTGAGAAGGCGCCAGATTGGAAATTAATACTGCTCCCGCGGATTGGTAGCGACTACTTTTACTATAGCTCTTCTGGCCATAGACAAAATTAACCTCCTTTTCCCTCCAAATGCCTTCTTCACATTATTCGAAGATGCATCCATCGGGATCTTCCCGCTCTTGATACCATTTTCTAATCTTTCCCCAGTCATAATCATCTTTGTAAAACCAGATGAGGAACTCTCAATCAACAGATTAAAGAACGGGCATGTCAGAGTGCCCATAAACATGTCTACCTTTTCCTGATCATTCAGAGGAGGTTTCACCCTTCCAGCTAAGTCCCTCCATTTTAGAGCATATTCCTTGAACCCCTCATTAGAGCTGATGGACATGTTATGCAGTTGCACTTGAGTTGGTGCCAAGTCAGTGTTGTATTGGTACTGTTTGTAAAAAGCAGGAGCCAACTCCTCCCAAGTATGAATATTGGTTCCCTCCAACTGATAGAACCATTCCAGTTGTGTGCCAGCCAAACTTTCTTGGAAGGAATGGACCCATAACTTCCGGTCAGAAGTGTGAGGCTGTACCATCTGAACGTACGACCTCGAGTGGAGCTTAGGACAAGAGACCCCGTCTTACTTAGCAAAAACATGGATCTTGAACTTAGTTGGGATGACCACCCCTGGAACCATACCTAAATCACTGAAATCCAGTCCAGAAACCTTCTGGACTTCCATTTCCTTGAGCATGTCCTCCAGCTGCTTATATCTAACATCCGCAGGAGGATATTGTTCATCACAAAAGTCTTCGTCTTCAGGAGTATTCTCATAATCTTGGTTGTCCTTGACACCTTCATCATTGTTGTCATCTTCTTTGAAGGAGTCATCTTTTACATGGACCGGTTGAGCGGGACCCTTGAATCTCCACCCCGGGTTAAGGACAACAGGCTTCTTGGTCTTCTTTTTCTTGGGGACAAGCGCCAACAACTCTTTTTGACCTTGGGCCAGATTCATGAGAATTTCCTGGAACTGGGTGTGTTGAGCCTGGAGATCCTTTACGGTTTGTTCAAGGGCCATTTTTCTATTGAAATAAACAACGAGAAAATGAGAAACATGTATGAAAAACCTGTTATGAAATGATGCATGAAATGTAAATGCAATGATTTAAAGGACCTTAGGAGTTTTAAATTTGCTAGAAAGGAGGAAACAAGAAACAAAAACTTTTATTAGAAAAATTCAAATTACAACTTCCTTTTAGGCTTACAAAAGCTTTCAAAGATAAAATGAACTCCTAAAATCTAAGAATCAAATTTCCCATGGGTGCTTCCTCTTCATGTTGATGTATGCATTAAGACTCTTTTCCTCGTGAAGTTGCATTGTGAGTTCCAACACTTTCTTCTCACTTGCATAGAATTGGGTTTCAAATATGTCCCATTCTTCCTTCAGTTGAATCCAAGACTTTTGAAACTCTTCAAGGTCAGTAGGCATACTAGGGTAGATAATGGTATAAGGAACATCCACCTCAATGACAGGCTCCACAATTATTGGTAGGATAGCTGGATATAGCATCATGAGACATTGAGCACAAGCTCATACTCATTTGAGATAAAACTCAAGAGGGGTGGAATTATTATGCCCCAAAGTCTTACTATCAACCTTTCTTATCATTCCCCAAGCATGTACGAACCTTTGATGATAACCTTAGACATTGTTCTCGTAGTCAAATATAATACCTTGAATGAGTGCATCTTGGGGACCATCTCTTCGAGCATAGCCAAATTGTCGTAGATCCAGAGAAGGGTTATAAGTAACTCCTCCCATAATGCCTAAGAGTGGAACATTAGGGAACTCCCCACAATGGTAAATGATAGTAATATCCTATTGATATTGAGAGAACCAATGGATATTTGTATGAGAAAACGACATTATCCTTTGAGACCAACCCAAGCCTTGTTCATTCTTCAATACTGATTGAGGAAGGTGCAAAATAAACCATCTAGATAGCAATGGTATACAGCATATAAGAACCCCTCTCCTCTTCATGGTACGAGTGTGAAGAGAATGCAAAACTTCTCTGAGAAAAGTAGGCACAGGGTTACAAGAGAGGAAAATTCTGACAGCATTCACATCTATGAGTTGGTATGAATTGGGGAATAGTACTAACCCATATATTAGAAGAGCCAGGACTTCTTCAAAAGCTTGAAAATCTAAATCATCATAAAACAGTTGATCCTTTTCTAACAGGAACTTAGCTAGAAAATACTTAACTCTACTCCTTGTTTCCCAGTTGGATATAATGTCAGACTGTTTCAGATGCAAGGCTGCTACAATGACTTTTGGCTTTGGAGCTTCCTCTAAACCGGTGAAAGGCATCTGATCAAGAATGGGTACTCCCATTAATTGAGAGAACTCTTCCATAGTGGGTACCAACTGATAATTGGGAAAGGTGAAGCAATGGTGTTTAGGGTCAAAGAACTGAAAAAGCACACCCATCATCCTTTCTTTAAAGCTTAAGGTAACCAGGTTAAGAAGTCGACCATATCTTTTGGTGAATGAGGAGTTTTCAGGAACCTTTGATGCTAATGCTTTGATTTTAAGAGACACCTTTACAAAACTGATTCGGATGGTATTTCTTTGAGTGGAGTCCATGGTCTGCAAAACAGAACAAAGATAAATTCCCTTGGTCCTTGAAATGGTTAGTGAAAATGAATATGGATGTGATGATGCATGATGTCATGTTTGAATAAATAATCACACACAAGTAAGACGCACAAGGCCTTAGTTTTAGTCTTGCATGGGGTTTGTAGGTAAGTACTCTCTTGAAGTTTAGTTGGTTCAACCTGTCCTAAAAGAAGTAACTAGGTTCTAAGGAATCTCAATATCACTGATCTTTCTTCATCAAGCATTGTTTCAGCTCAAGCAATCTTTTATTGCGGCCGAAATATCCTGAAAGGTCGATCTCAATGAGTGTAGTATCGAGTATCAACCAATCTTCAGTTTTGCACCAAAGCCGGCTATCTCACTACTTTCTAATGGCCAAGTTTGTTCAACTAAGGTTCTAAAGTCAGTTAGTGTTTCATGATACCACACAACGACCCCATATTATCCTTGATTCAACACAAAGGATACCAGTGCCAACAAATGTGTCACACTAATGTAGCCATCGCTTCAACCATGTCGGTATTATGCCACACAGTCCCCAAGATCTATTGCTACTTTCCTAATATGCCCCAGATCCTGGTATAGGATCTATACAAGAATACCCAAATATAAACCAAAAATGTAAAGCAAGCAAGTCAAACAAGTAAAGCATTTTAAATATGATCTATCTCTAAGGTAACCCCACTTTTTTTTAGTTTTCCACAGCAGAGTCGCCAGTTCTGGAATACGATGGGAGAACTGACTTTACTGGTTTTGCATTTTATTGTAAATGTTGCGGTTAGCAAGAGTCGCCACCGACTTTTCTTTTATCCGACAAAAGAAAGGGTGAGAAGAACAGGAAAAACCTTTATAAAGATTTTGAGTTCGGGGGGTAGATTATGGAAAGGGAAGGTGTTAGCAACCTTTCAATCCGTAGTTATCTATGGGCTCTTAGTTGCTAGCTCACTTTTGAAAATGCTTTGTGAATGTGTGTTTGAAAATATTTTTGAAAATATGCCTAAGTGCGGCGAACCTTGTAATGTTTCTCGTATCATTGAGAACGTATACAAAGTGTTTGGTCTTTGAAAATATTTTAGAGAAAATCTTGTGTATGTGTGAAAAATTGTTTTGTTTGGTGAACAAGCAACTATAAGTTGTCTACTTAGTCAAATGATATTTTCTCTTTTCCTCATTTCCCTTAGATAGTGCTATCCTACCATTAGTTGGTAGGTAGCCTTATCATTGGATGTTTTGAGAGACGGGCGAGGGTCATCGTACAGTCATAAAGACAACTCGTAGGGCACTTTAGCAATTTTATCGTAAGGGACTAGATCGTTTACCGAAGGCATCATCGAAGGGTCATAGAGGGACTATGATCTTTTTAACCGAGGGTCTTTGCTAAAGCGTCCCACATTCGAGGGACATGACTGTTTTTCCAAAGGCAACAAGTGGAGGTGCCTTAGAGGTGCGTGTGTGCGAGTGTGTTGTGTTTTAGTTATTTATCTTAAACATTTAGGTTTTCTACCGTTTGTTTTTAGTCTTTCCATACAAGTCTATTAAACATACATCTAGCAATTAAATATATACAAGTATAAAAAATAAATGCAGAAAATTGAATCTATGATATTACATCGCTTCAAGATGAGGGGAATACAAGCCAAAATGGGGGAAACAAGTAAATGTCTTAAATTAAGCTATTACAACCCTTTTAACAGTTACATATATTTGTGAAAATAATACAAATAAAATAAATAAACGCGCGGAGAAGAGAAAACCTAAAACATATCTAAGTGGTAAAAGGAAAATTTTGTTGTTTTTTATATTTTTTGTTTAGAAAAAATAATAAAATTAAATTAACCCTAATTCTAATTAAATTAATTAATAAAAAAAGTGATTGAAATAATTAATTAAAATTAATTTAACTAATAAAAACCTAAGTCTAATATTTTTTGTGGCTTTATGATTTTTTTAATAAAAAGAATTAATTAAAGGAAAAGAATAAAATGGTAAATGTTGTACCCCAAAATTTGCTCTCCCATATTCTTCAAGAAATTGCCAAGTCAAGTCACAGAATCCCCCAAGGGTTGCACAGTGCAAAGGTCTCCTACACATTCAAAACTAGGGTTTGTGTTCTGATCAAGAAAATGAAGTTTTCAAAGGACCAATCAAGTCTCATATGCCTACAAATATGGTCAAGTATCCTCATATCAAGTTTCAAGGCATTCAGCTCAAAATTGCACAGTCAAAACCCTAAATTGCACTACAGTCAACTGTAGGGGCAAAATGGTCATTTGACAGTCAAAAGTTCAAATTTTTGGTCAATATATCATTTTGAAGCCACAAACATCATTTGATCAATGCTTGATCATGATTCTCAAAATTTGGCTCAGAAATCATCAAGATGCAAAAGTTTCCTTATTTGGACAGTTGAAAAAGTCAACTGAAATTGACCAGGGCATAACTTTCACATGGATTATCAGAAAAATTCCATCCAAAGCTCATTTTGAAGAGAAAGACATTTCCTACAACTCATCTTCATACTTCAAGTCCAAGAAATGCTCTCACAAAAAGTTATCAATTTCAACATTATAGGTCATTTTCAAAAGTCAACAAAAAAGGGACTTTAAGTCAAAGGCCATAACTTGAGATTGGTAAATCAAAATGACATGGGACCAAAGGCATTGGTTAGAGGACTCAAAGACCTTTCCAAAATGTCCAAGAACATGAGAAACGCTTAAAAATTGAGCAAGTTATGCCTTGTGGAAGTTGGGAAATTTTTGGATATTTTGAAAAGTCAACATTGATTCAAATGGTCTAAAATTGCTAATGGGCCCATTTTTCTTCCATGATTCATCGCCCATGACATGTGCACGACCACTTGGCCCAAAGGGAAGTATTTTCTCATTTTTTATTTATTTATTTGAATTTTTATTTATATTAATTCATTTAAATCATTTAAATATATGAAAAATAGTTAACTTAACCAAACCAATCTTTTTATACATGTTTTAGACTCAATATTTCGTGCATATGCAAATGTGGAAAGATTTGGCTTGATTGGATACTAATTGACACAAGAACACATGAAAAAGATATGAAAAAGATCTTAACAAATCAAATTTTCAAAAACCATGATTACAAGAGATTTGATTGAATTTTGTTAACCTAATACATTCACTACATAAGCATAAACCTAAACCTAATCATGGGGGACACGCAGCAGCTCAGAAGAGGCCATTGCAAACTTGAATTTTCTCTCTAAAAAGTCAATACTGAAAACCACTTTTGAGGGCGATTCAAAGGATAATTTTCGTTCCAATAGCTTCCTCAAGGATTACTCATCACATTCCAATCAGAAACCACCATCAAAACTCCAAGAATTGGTATATTGAACTGGAACTGCATCAAGGAAAATTCATAGTCGTATATCATATTCCATGCATTATTTGTGAAATTTATTCATTGATTCATGTTCATTATGATGTTTTAAAGCTAACCATTATGTTTAATTGAATTATTATGCTGTATACGAGATTTCGCCATGTTCGATTTCTAGGGTTTACAGGGCTGGAAATTGGGGCTTTTGCAAAAAGGAAAAATTAGGACTCAAGGCCACCACCATTAGAATCGTCATGACTGGACGAAGAAGAATCCATACTCGCGCCTAATTTATGGACCTCCTAGGCTTAATCGCTATTTTTCCAAAGCGTGCCTAGGAGAACAGTTAAAAAACCGTGGCTTAATGTTCTTGTTTCAGAAAAATAAAAAAACACACAAAGAAGATGGAGTCGTGGCAAGGGGTGATAGGCCTGTTTGAAATTCGCGCGCTGGATCCACTAACGCGTTTGTTTTTCTTTTTATTATTTATTTGTTATTTATATATCAAATGCGTTGACATGGCTCAGTGGCACAGGTGTTGATTGGTGATGCTAGTGACCTGGGTTCGAACCCCAGGTCTATGTTCTTTCAATATTATTTTTCAATCCATCATCACATGCAGGCACCATACTGAGAACCATCATAGTCCTTCATCATCTATCCACCCACGTGTACACTGAGATCAAGCCAAGGGCGGAGATTGGGAGAGCACCATAAACTCAGGTCAAAGTGTTAATACGCTACTCAAAAAAGTCAATGGACCTGAAGCTTGTTGGGCCTGAATTGCTAACAAAAGACCTCCAATTTGGGACTTCCACCCCCTGGTTTGCAAATCTCTACATTTCCCTTATATTTTATTTTCAATTGTTATTTTATTTTCTTTATTGTTTTAATTTAATTAATTATTTTTACAAAATACAAAAAATGCCTAAAAATCAGAAAAGATAAAAAATATAATAAATAATTTTTATTTTAATTATTTTCATAAACAAATTATATGTAAATAAATTTAGTTCTAATTTAGGTTGCAATTTTAATTCTTTTCATGATAAAAATATAAAAAATATAGAATTAGGTTTAATAAATGTTTTATTCCTTTTAATTTTTCTTTTTCATAATAATACTTATTTATTTTATTTATTTTTGTAATTAAATTTGCATGAAAATAATTTAGGTTTAAATTAGGTGAAAGTTCAACATATTTCTTAATAAATTAAAAAATAACTAGAATTAGGGTTTGCCTTCTATTTTAGTTTTAATTAATTCTTTTCATTAAATCTTAAAAGATATAAAAATACCAAAAACAAGTCTTTCTTTTAATTTTAATTTTAATTCCTCACTAATCTTAACATTTTGCAAAAAGGGTCCAACGCCCTCCTTTCGACTTAATTGTTTAATTTCGCATATTTATTTTATTTTGCTTAAATAATTATGTATCTCTCCCGAAGCCTTGTAATTACTTCTCGCACTTTTAATTTATTTACTTTTCTGTCAAATCGGGTCCGGTTTAATTTTGGCGATGTGGACCCGCGCCATTTGTAATAGCTTTAGATTTACTTTTCTCGCAAACTTTTAAACTGTTAAACCAAGCATGCAAGAATGAATGGCCTTAAATAAAATCAAGCGTAGATCACCGATAAACATGACAAGATAAATGCAAATGAAAACGACACACGAATCGCACACACCACCCCTAGGGTACGCCTCACTGTTGCCTTGCCCCGAAAGGTGATCGTCGAGTAGAGGACGTTTTAGTAAGTCCTCATGATCCAGGAACCTGGCATGAGGGTAGCTTCTAAGGTGTCTTCCCATTACTCCGGTGATCACACTGTTGCCTTGTCCCTCGAGACGTGGCCGTCGACTGTAGGACGTCTTAGTGAGTCCTTGTGTCCATTGATCTAGTTGCCTAAAACAAAGTTGCCTCGGAACGGTTGCCTCGGAATAAAAGATCAATGGCATAAGGGTAGCTCCTAAGGTGTCTTACCTTTGCTCGGTGACCGCAATGTCCCTAAACTCGAATTGACCCGAACACCTCCAACGGTGGTGCTACCTACCTCTCAATGGTGGGATGGCACTACTTTAAAGGATATTTACACAGACGAATTCCTTAGGGTAGGTAGGTTCTTGTAGATACTTGCTCTAAAGTTCAAAACAAATTCAAAAATACTTTTCACACCGACACATTTTCAAAAAGCTTTCGAAAGCAACTTTTCAAGCACTCTTGAGGACTGATACAAGAGTCGAACTGAAATTTTCAAAGAAACTTTTTAAAACCCACAATTGAAAAGAAAACAAACCATTTTTGAAAACACAATGAGCAAGTATCTAAGAGCCCATGGATAACCATGGATAGAAAGGGTGCTAACACCTTCCCTTTCTATAACCTACCTCCCGAACCGAGAGCAATCTCTATAAGGAATTTTTCTGTGCTTTTGTCCTTTCCATTTGGAGAAAATAAAAGACGGTGGCGACTCTTGCTTCCGCGACATTTCGCGAACCAGCATTAAACAGTCAGTTCCAGATCCACCGATCACAGAACTGGCGACTCTGCTGGGGACAAACTTAAAGTGGGGTGTACCTTAGGACTAAGATCACTGTGTTTTCAATTGCTTTCCTTGTGTGCTTTAAAATTGTGGGTTGCTTGGGAGTTCTATAGATCCTAACCCGGATCTGGGGGATACCTTCTTAGAAAGTAGCAACAAGACTGTGAGGGAACTGTGCGGGGTATACCGACATGGTTGAAACAGTCTGCTACGTTGATGTGGCACTTTGGTGTGTACCGGTAACCCTTGAGTTCAGTCAAGGAGAGTACGGGGCCTCCGCGTGGTGTCGTGAAGCATCAACAGACCTTAGGAACCTTAATTGAACAATCTTGGCCTCTTTAGGGTAGTGAGATAACTGACTTTGGTGCAGTCCGAGGTTGGTTGATACTCGATACTACACTCAATTGAGGGTTGCTTTCCTGGAATATTTCGGTCGCCAGTTCAGTGGCTAAATCGAAACGATGAACAATGAAAGCAACCCCGTGATATTGGGAACCTTAGAACCCGGTTACTTTGATTAGGACAGGTTGAACCCACCAACTTCAAGAGGGTACTACCCAGACCCCATGCTGGCCTTAAACCTTAAGGGCTTGTCTTGTGTGCCTTGTGTGCCTTACATGTTTGTCTTTGTAAATATATGTGGTGTGTTTAATCATAGCATCATGACATCATCCAGCATCATATGCATTGACTAACCATTTCAGGGGTTCGAATTTTCATCTTTGTTCTTGTTTTGTAGGACATGGAAACCGTTCGTAGAAAGACAATTCAAGTCAGTCTTATAAGGGTCCCTCCTCAGCTTAAGGAGCTTATATCCAGGATTCCTGAGAACTCTTCATTCAGCGAAAGGCATGGAAGCCTCATCAGCTTGGTCAACACCAACATTGAGGAAGATATGATAAAGGTCCTGTTCCAGTTCTTTGATCCTCTGCATCACTGTTTTACCTTCTTGGACTATCAGTTGGTACCTACATTGGAGGAGTTCTCCCGACTCCTGAAGATCCCTATCCTTGATCAGCTACCCTTCAACGGTACAGAAAAGGAACCTAAGCTTGAAGAGATTGCTAAAGCCTTGCACCTACAGTCATCTGACCTCAGGGGACATTGGGAAGTTAGAAGTGGTATCAAAGGGTTCTTAGCCAAGTTTCTGTTTGAAAAGGCCTTTGAATGTTGGAACTCCCTTGACTTGCAAGCTTTTGAAGAAGTGGTAGCCCTTCTTGTCTATGGTTTGGTGTTGTTCCCTAACCCCGATCAGCTTATTGATATCAGTGCTGTTCAGATCTTTATGTCCAGGAATCCCATACCTACATTGCTGGGGGACATCCTTCACTCATGTTACACTCGAACCATGAGAAAAAGGGGCGTCCTTATGTGTTGCACTCCTCTCCTAGGAAGGTGGTTTATTTCGCACCTTCCACAATCAGTCCTGAAGAATGAGCGGGGTTCGAGATGGTCACAACGGTTGATGACTCTTACGCATGCAGATATACATTGGTGCCCTAGGTCCAGAGAAGATGTCACTATCATTGATCGTTGCGGGGAATACCCTAATGTTCCCTTACTTGGAATCAGAGGAGGTATTACTTACAGCCCATGCCTGTCTTGGAGACAGTTTGGTTATGCTCGGAGGGATGGTCCTCATGACATGTTAATTCCTGACATAGTTTTTGACTTCGACAACGATACTCAAGGACTTCGCCAGAGGTTTATTAGAGCTTGGAGGATGCCAAGTAGGATAGACAGCAAGACACTGGGGCACAGGAACTCCATCCCTTTGGAGCCTTACCTCAAGTGGCTACGCGCCCGCTCTCAGAAGTTAGTGATGCCTTATCCCCATATGCTCCCTGTGATCAAAGAACCAGTCTTGGAAGGAGAAGTGTCCTACACTATTCAGCACCCTGATATGCCCACATCCTGGGAAGAGATGCAGAAGAGCTGGATCCAGCTTAAGGAGGAAAGGAATTCTCTTGAGACTAGTCTACATGCCAGTGAAAAGAAGGTCTTGGAGCTCACCCGTCTGTTGCATGAGGAGAGGAATCTCAACACTTACATAGCTCCAAAGAGGATGCGCAGTGTATTTTGGGATTGATTTGATTTTTGTACTTTTGCCCATGAGGCCTTAATGTATTAAACAATGATTTCTCTAATGATAACGTGTGTTCCTTTTGTCTACAACAAAGTTGAATTTTCGAACCCTTGAATGCATTGCATAAACACATATCATTCATCATGTGCATAGCAGGTTTTTCCTCTTTTCAGGTTGCTTACAGTTCTTCGCTGTTTATTTCAGCATCATGAATCCCGAATCTGCATCAACTGAGACATCAATCAAGGCTCTTTAGGTGCAGAATGCACAATTCCAGGAATTAATCAAGGGTTTGGCCCAGGGCCAAGAAGAACTGAAGGCTATGCTCCTGAAGAAGGAGAAGAAGAAGAAGAGAAGAACTGTTTTGTTCAACTCGGGCCGAAGGTTTGGCAATACTCTGCAGCATGAAGAGGCTGGTTCTTCTGTTGGAAAGAGTCCTTCTCAAGCAGAAGTAAAGGTCCCTAGCCCGGTAGTCTCCGACAACGAGACAGATTTTGATGAAGAGCAGTACCCTCCTGCAGACGACAGATATAAGCAACTGGAGGACAGATTGAAGGCTATGGAGGTTCAACAGGTACCTGGGCTGGATTTCGGAGATCTGGGTTTGTCAACTGGTGTGATCATCCCCCACAAGTTCAAAGCACCATCCTTCTCTAAGTATGACGGGGCGTCTTGTCCCAAGCTGCATTTAAGGTCCTATGTTCGGAAAATTCAGCCGTACTCTGCGGATAAGAATTTATGGATCCACTTCTTCCAGGAGAGTCTTTCAGGGACTCATCTCGAATGGTTCTATCAGCTGGATGGGACCAAAGTTCGTAACTGGGAGGAGTTGGCTACTGCTTTCTACAAGCAGTATCAATATAATGCCGACCTTGCCCCCACACGTACCCAACTTCAGGGTATGTCGTTAGGTGCAAGCGAAGGTTTTAAGGAGTACGCTCAGAAGTGGAGAGACCTGGCTGGCAGAGTGCAGCCACCGTTGACTGATCGGGAGTTGGTGGACATGTTCTTGGGGACCCTATCTGGGCCATTTTTCAACCATCTCATCGGGAATTCGTCTGCAGGGTTCACTGATCTAATCTTGACTGGAGAGAGGATTGAAGCTGGGTTAAAGTCTGGAAAAATTGCGAAGGGTGCATCGTCTAGTTCGGAGAAGAAACCCTTCAAGAAGGAGTCTAGTGCCGTATATGGTTCCAAGAGATCAGAGAGACATGAGCACCGCCAATCTGTCAGTGCGGTAATGATTGCTAAGCCTGCTGCCGCTCCTCGGCCAACTAATCCCCAAAAGGTTGAAAGACCCCGGAGAGAATTCACCCGCTTAAACATGACTTTGTCGCAGATCTTGCCACAGTTGCTCTCAACCCGTTTAGTGACTGTCAGGGAGGCGCCGAAGTTTCCAAATACTGCATCCCCCAAGTACAACCCGAATGCTCGTTGTTCCTACCATTCAGATAGCCCGGGACACTCTACCGATGATTGATGGGCATTAAAGAACAAGCTGCAGGACCTTATTGACGCCAAGGAGGTACAGTTTGAGGCATCTGAGAAGCCTAATATGGTGACAGCTCCCCTACCTGCTCATGGGGTAAATGCTATTGGGGACGAAGACGAAGTGGATGATGCTGAGTTTGATAGCTGGATTTACCCGGCAACCAACGGCGGATCTAACAATTGGAGTGCAAAGGACAACTTATCTGTTTCTCTTGTTACTAAGTAATAAATTTCTTTGTTTCGTTATTTTGTAATAAACAATGATAAACTCTATGGCCCGGTGTCTTACCCGAGGCACCGTGGTTCTATTTGTGAGGGCATACAAATTGTCATTTCATATATGATGAATGAAAATCTTGGACGTTTTTTCGCATTGCAAATATTGTGCTCCTTTTCTGTCTTTCTTTTCCTTTACATAATTTTCAAAACAGCTGTATTTACACACACACTCACTCATACAGGTTTCAATCCACTCTAGATCTTACTGGTAACAACTCTGCTACTGCCAATTATGACTTCGAAAATCCGATCAACTTAGCCGAAGACGAAGGTGAAGATGATTGCGAAGTGCCTGGCGAGCTTGCAAGACTGTTGCTTCAGGAAGAGAGGGCAATTCAACCCCATGAGGAGCCAGTGGAGACAATAAACTTAGGAACTGAGGCAGACAGGAGAGAGGTAAAGATTGGTGCCAACCTAGAGCTCAGCGTGAAGCAACGGTTAACCAAGACGTTACATGATTATATGGAGATCTTTGCCTGGTCCTACGAAGACATGCCCGGGTTGGATACCGATATTGTGGTCCATCACTTGCCAACTAGGGAAGACTGCCCTCCAGTTAAGCAAAAGGTCCGTCGGATGCGTCCAGAGATGTCTGAGAAGATTAAAGCCGAGGTTATGAAGCAGTTTGACGCTGGGTTCCTTGCAGTGACTTCTTACCCTCAGTGGGTTGCTAATGTGGTGCCGGTACCTAAGAAGGACGGTAAGGTCAGAATGTGTGTCGACTACAGGGATCTGAACAGGGCCAGCCCCAAAGATGACTTCCCCTTACCTCACATTGATGTCCTCGTTGATAATACAGCTCAGCACAAAGTGTTCTCTTTCATGGATGGCTTTTCAGGTTACAATCAGATCAAGATGGCCCCTGAAGACATGGAAAAGACTACATTTGTTACTCAGTGGGGCACCTTCTGTTACAAGGTCATGCCATTCGGGTTGAAGAATGCTGGGGCAACCTACCAATGTGCCATGGTTGCCTTATTTCATGACATGATCCATCATGAGATAGAAGTGTATGTTGACGATATGATCGCGAGATCCCAGACTGAGGAAGAACACCTAGATCATCTGCAGAAATTGTTTGACCGGTTGAAACTATACAAGCTGAGATTGAACCCGAACAAGTGCACCTTCGGGGTAAGATCTGGGAAGTTACTAGGCTTTGTGGTCAGTGATAAGGGAATTCAAGTGGAACCTGCTAAGGTCAAAGCTATTCAAGAGATGCCAGTCCCCAAGACAGAGAAGGAAGTCAGAGGCTTTTTAGGACGCCTGAATTACATTGCTCGATTCATCTCACACCTAACTGCTACCTGTGAGCCAATCTTCAAGCTGCTGAAGAAAGATCAGGTAGTACGTTGGAACAATGAATGTCAGGCTGCTTTCGACAAAATCAAGGAGTATCTTCAAGAACCACCTATCCTTATGCCACCGGTGGAAGGGAGACCTCTGATACTATACCTGACAGTGCTTGACAACTCAATGGGGTGTGTGCTGGGGCAGCATGACGAGTCTGGCCGAAAAGAGCATGCCATTTATTACCTTAGCAAAAAGTTTACCGACTGTGAGACCCGATACTCACTGCTTGAGAAAACTTGCTGCGCTTTGGTATGGGCTGCTCGCCGGCTGAGACAGTATATGCTGACTCACACTACCTTGCTGATCTCAAAGATGGATCCGATAAAGTACATATTCGAAAAGCCTGCTCTGTCTGGGAGAATTGCAAGATGGCAAATGATCTTGACGGAATACGACATTCAGTACACAACCCAGAAAGCCATCAAGGGGAGTGTATTGGCGGACCACTTAGCTCATCAAGCTGTAGATGACTACCAATCAATGAACTTCGAGTTTCCGGATGAAAGCATCATGATAGTGACAGATTGTGAAGTACCTGGACCGGATGAAGGACCTGAACCAGGATCCCGATGGTCTATGCACTTTGACGGAGCCTCCAATGCTTTGGGAAATGGTATCGGCGCCATCATCATATCACCTCAAGGTACTCATACTCCACTCACTGCCCGACTGTGTTTCAACTGTACCAACAACATGGCGGAGTATGAGGCGTGTATCATGGGTCTTCAAGCTGCGATCGACTTAAGGATCAAGTTTCTGAGTGTCTTCGGAGATTCCGCTCTTGTGATCAACCAGATCAAAGGAGAGTGGGATACGAAACATCTGAACCTTATTCCTTACAGAGAATGTGTATTGACCCTGATCCCCCACTTCACAGAGATAACCTTTGAGCACTTTCCAAGAGAAGAGAATCAGTTAGCGGACGCGTTAGCTACAATGTCTTCAATGTTCAAAGTTAAATGGGATAATGAGGCTCCCCGAATCATCATTTGGAAACTGGACGAACCGGCATACTGTTGTGATCTCGAAACTGAATCGGTGACTGAGAAGCCTTGGTACCATGAGGTGAAGAGATATCTGGAAGCTCAGGAATACCCTGAAGGTGCCTCTGTCAATGATAAGAAGTTCCTGAGAAGGTTCGCAGCCAAGTTCTTCCTAAGCAACGACATCTTGTACAAATGAAACCATGATTCAACTTTACTGTGTTGTGTGGATAAGACTGAAGCAGAAAGGATCATGGAAGAGCTACATGAAGGGACCTTTGGTACACATTCCAGTGGACACACTATGGCTAAGAAGATCCTACGGGCAGGATATTACTGGTCCACAATGGAAGCTGATTGTTACCAACATTCCAGGACATGCCACAAGTGCCAGATTTATGCAGATAAGGTGCATGTTCCTCCGGTTCCCCTGAATGTTCTGACTGCGCCCTGGCCGTTTTCAATGTGGGGCATAGACATGATCGGTGAGATTAAACCTACGGCATCTAATGGGCATCGCTTCATCCTGGTAGCGATTGACTATTTCACGAAGTGGGTTGAAGCAGCTTCCTACGCTACGGTAACCAAGACTGTTGTGGCACGGTTCATTCGGCATAATCTGATCTGTCGATACGGCGTCCCAGAAAGGATTATTACAGACAACGGTACCAATCTCAATAACAAGATGATCACTGAGCTCTGCGAACAGTTTAAAATACAGCACCATAACTCTTCTCCTTACAGACCGAAGATGAATGGCGCTGTAGAAGCAGCAAATAAGAACATTAAGAAAATTGTGCAGAAGATGACAGTGACCTATAAGGATTGGCACGAGATGTTACCATTCGCTCTACATGGGTACCGTACCTCAGCCAGGACGTCAACCAGGGCAACTCCTTTCTCCTTGGTCTACGGTATGGAGGCAGTCTTACCGATCGAAGTGCAAATACCCTCTCTCCGGATAATGAAGGATGCAAATCTGAACGAAGATGATTGGATCCAGACACGACTTGATCAATTAAACCTTATTGACGAAAAGAGACTTGCTGCTATCTGTCATGGTCAGACGTACCAAAAACGGATGATCAGGGCATTTAACAAAAAGGTCAGACCACAGGAATATCAAGTTGGGGATCTGGTAATCAAGCGAATCATCCTTCCTCAGAGTGATCCAAGGGGCAAATGGACCCCTACGTACGAAGGGCCATTTGTGGTTAAACATGTGTTCTCAGGAGGAGCCATGATTCTAACCAACATGGATGGTGACGACCTTCCTCACCCCGCCAATGCAGACATAGTAAAAAAATACTACGCATGAAAAAAGACCCGCTAGGCTGACATGCCTAGGCAAAAACTAGGGCTTCCCGTCGAACCAAAAGGGTTCGGGCAAAATAAAGGGATGAAAATGAAAAAAAATCTGTACACCCGGCAAGTCGAAAACCTGAAAAGGCGGCTTGGGCAAAAATGGGTATCCCGGTGGACTGAAAACCCGAAAGGGCAGTCCAGGCAAAAATTAGGGATAAAAGCGTAATACTATGTCTCATTGGATCACTTTGCATCCAGAATCCGGTATCTACATCAAGTTCAGACGGCATCGATCAGTCAGCTTCACCTTCAACCAAGGTCATCAAGTGATGAGACGCTCGGAGTTATAAAGGCAATAGCAGAGTTGAAACCCAGTGGGATCATTCACTTCACACAGCTGTTTTATTTTGTACAAAATTTGTATAAACTCTCTTGTTCGGCGACGTTCCTCTTACTAGGACGTCAGCCTCTTGTATACCAAACGCCTATTTTCAGGCCATTCAAAATCAATACAAATATATTTTCAGTTAAATGTGCCAAGTGTTTTTTCTTTTTCTGTTTTGTTTTGCGAAGAACGTCCAAGGTTCAATTTGTGATATATGCATTGACAATAATTTGCTAACTCATAAATATTTGCACACGAAACAAAGGAGTTAATTGCAGGTGACACTAGAAACAGGGGCAATAAAGACTGGTCTGAGCAGTCCAATTGTTCTATCCTCCAAGGTACCAAGGTAGGTTCAGCTAAAGAACATGACCAGTACATCTTAAATTCCCCCAGAGAGTCAGCAGTCAGTGCATTCTTCCCCAAGCTATTGTCAAACCTCAAGGAAGTTGGGTACCCTCCCGTAGAGCTCAACATTCCCCAGCAGCAATACATATATTCTTAAACAAGCATCCCCGGCAGTCTTGGCCTAAAGATTGTTCCCCGGCGGTATAACAACATTAAAAGGAATCACTCCCCCGCAGTTCCAAAACCCCCCAGGAGAGTCCAATCTAGTTTCCCCAGGAAAATTGGAATCCATCTCCCCAAGCAGCGAGCTTATCCCCAGTAGATTCTGGAAGCTTATCCCTCGCAGAACACGAACGCGTCGTCCGGCTTTATTCAAAGAGTTATTTCCTTAACAGGATATAACTGGGTTATCCTCAGCCAAAAGCCACGGAAAGAGCGTCGTCGACAAAGTCTCCCTATCCCCAGCAAATTACTACTAACAACACTCAGCAAAGCATCCCTCTTCCCACATAGTATTGCTTCCCAGCATGGTCGCTAGAGTATCTTTTCTCCCCGCAGAATCTTCCATTTGCCAAGTTTATTCCGCAACAGAGTCATCTTCTCCTACCGGTATTCTTGCAGTTATCCTCCCCAGCGAAAGCAAAACCTATTCTTCAACATCAGCCCAGGATACGACTTCCCGGCACCCGTCAAGGATTTACTTTCCTAGACGAAAACATACATTCATAAAACATCACATACATCATTATAACATTCATAGACACATCATATCATACAAGTCTCATTTATATTGAGAACATCATTGCTTGATCCATATCATGCATTGCATATGACTGACCTTTATATTTCAGGAAAGATCCAGTTAAGTTCTCAAGTTACATTTCAAGACCTAGACCGGTTCAGTTAAATCGACCCTAAGATTTTCCTGATGCTTATCCAGTCTAAGGCCTTCTCTGGTTCAGTCAGATCGACCCTAAGATCTCCCTGATGCTTATCCAGTTGAAGATATTCCAAGACCTTGTCCGGTTCAGTTAAATCGACCCTAAGATTTTCCTGATGCTTATCCAGTCAAAGGCCTTCTCTGGTTCAGTCAGATCGACCCTAAGATATCCCTGATGCTTATCCAGTTGAAGATATTCCAAGACCTTGTCCGGTTCAGTTAAAACGACCCTAAGATTTTCCTGATGCTTATCCAGTCAAAGGCCTTCTCTGGTTCAGTCAGATCGACCCTAAGATCTCCCTGATGCTTATCCAGTTGAAGACATTTCAAGACCTTGTCCGGTTCAGTTAAATCGACCCTAAGATTTTCCTGATGCTTATCCAGTCAAAGGCCTTCTCTGGTTCAGTCAGATCGACCCTAAGATCTCCCTGATGCTTATCCAGTTGAAGATATTTCAAAGACCTTGTCCGGTTCAGTTAAATCGACCCTAAGATTTTCCTGATGCTTATCCAGTCAAAGGCCTCCTCTGGTTCAGTCAGATCGACCCTAAGATCTCCCTGATTCTTATCCCAGTAGAAGACACCCAAGATTTTTCTCAACGAGCGTTGTTGAAGTTAAAGTCGCCCAAGGTTCTCTTACCATTCATGCTAAGGCAGTAACCATTCTTGGTTCATTCATCGCCGTTTGAAGCTCCAGACTCAGCTCCTGTAACCAGTCAGGACACATCTATACCAAGCATCTAAAAATCAGCTCCTGCAACGTGTCAGGTACTCTTTTTCTTTTGCAGGTATGCAGGTTCTCGCTAAGGAATCCCTTATGCGATCAACATTTAAATGGCATCTATAAGCCCATCATCCTATCCAGCAATCTCCAAATGGCATCCATAAGCCCATTCCCCCTATCACACTGCTAACATGTGAGCGCAAATTTCTGGGGACTCTAGTGTTCAATCATCTTCCACCTTCGGATTACGAAAGGCACGTCAGCCAATCTGCATCCTCAGGTCTAAGAAGATTGAACAGGGGCAACTGTTGTACCCCAAAATTTGCTCTCCCATATTCTTCAAGAAATTGCCAAGTCAAGTCACAGAATCCCCCAAGGGTTGCACAGTGCAAAGGTCTCCTACACAGTCAAAACTAGGGTTTGTGTTCTGATCAAGAAAATGAAGTTTTCAAAGGACCAATCAAGTCTCATATGCCTACAAATATGGTCAAGTATCCTCATATCAAGTTTCAAGGCATTCAGCTCAAAATTGCACAGTCAAAACCCTAAATTGCACTACAGTCAACTGTAGGGGCAAAATGGTCATTTGACAGTCAAAAGTTCAAATTTTTGGTCAATATATCATTTTGAAGCCACAAACATCATTTGATCAATGCTTGATCATGATTCTCAAAATTTGGCTCAGAAATCATCAAGATGCAAAAGTTTCCTTATTTGGACAGCTGAAAAAGTCAACTGAAATTGACCAGGGCATAACTTTCACATGGATTATCAGAAAAATTCCATCCAAAGCTCATTTTGAAGAGAAAGACATTTCCTACAACTCATCTTCATACTTCAAGTCCAAGAAATGCTCTCACAAAAAGTTATCAATTTCAACATTATAGGTCATTTTCAAAAGTCAACAAAAAAGGGACTTTAAGTCAAAGGCCATAACTTGAGATTGGTAAATCAAAATGACATGGGACCAAAGGCATTGGTTAGAGGACTCAAAGACCTTTCCAAAATGTCCAAGAACATGAGAAAAGCTTAAAAATTGAGCAAGTTATGCCTTGTGGAAGTTGGGAAATTTTTGGATATTTTGAAAAGTCAACATTGATTCAAATGGTCTAAAATTGCTAATGGGCCCATTTTTCTTCCATGATTCATCGCCCATGACATGTGCACGACCAATTGGCCCAAAGGGAAGTATTTTATCATTTTTTATTTATTTATTTGAATTTTTATTTATATTAATTCATTTAAATCATTTAAATATATGAAAAATAGTTAACTTAACCAAACCAATCTTTTTATACATGTTTTAGACTCAATATTTCGTGCATATGCAAATGTGGAAAGATTTGGCTTGATTGGATACTAATTGACACAAGAACACATGAAAAAGATATGAAAAAGATCTTAACAAATCAAATTTTCAAAAACCATGATTACAAGAGATTTGATTGAATTTTGTTAACCTAATACATTCACTACATAAGCATAAACCTAAACCTAATCATGGGGGACACGCAGCAGCTCAGAAGAGGCCATTGCAAACTTGAATTTTCTCTCTAAAAAGTCAATACTGAAAACCACTTTTGAGGGCGATTCAAAGGATAATTTTCGTTCCAATAGCTTCCTCAAGGATTACTGATCACATTCCAATCAGAAACCACCATCAAAACTCCAAGAATTGGTATATTGAACTGGAACTGCATCAAGGAAAATTCATAGTCGTATATCATATTCCATGCATTATTTGTGAAATTTATTCATTGATTCATGTTCATTATGATGTTTTAAAGCTAACCATTATGTTTAATTGAATTATTATGCTGTATACGAGATTTCGCCATGTTCGATTTCTAGGGTTTACAGGGCTGGAAATTGGGGCTTTTGCAAAAAGGAAAAATTAGGACTCAAGGCCACCACCATTAGAATCGTCATGACTGGACGAAGAAGAATCCATACTCGCGCCTAATTTATGGACCTCCTAGGCTTAATCGCTATTTTTACAAAGCGTGCCTAGGAGAACAGTTAAAAAACCGTGGCTTAATGTTCTTGTTTCAGAAAAATAAAAAAACACACGAAGAAGATGGAGTCGTGGCAAGGGGTGATAGACCTGTTTGAAATTCGCGCGCTGGATCCACTAACGCGTTTGTTTTTCTTTTTATTATTTATTTGTTATTTATATATCAAATGCGTTGACATGGCTCAGTGGCACATGTGTTGATTGGTGATGCTAGTGACCTGGGTTCGAACCCCAGGTCTATGTTCTTTCAATATTATTTTTCAATCCATCATCACATGCAGGCACCATACTGAGAACCATCATAGTCCTTCATCATCTATCCACCCACGTGTACACTGAGATAAAGCCAAGGGCGGAGATTGGGAGAGCACCATAAACTCAGGTCAAAGTGTTAATACGCTACTCAAAAAAGTCAATGGACCTGAAGCTTGTTGGGCCTGAATTGCTAACAAAAGACCTCCAATTTGGGACTTCCACCCCCTGGTTTGCAAATCTCTACATTTCCCTTATATTTTATTTTCAATTGTTATTTTATTTTCTTTATTGTTTTAATTTAATTAATTATTTTTACAAAATACAAAAAATGCCTAAAAATCAGAAAAGATAAAAAATATAATAAATAATTTTTATTTTAATTATTTTCATAAACAAATTATATGTAAATAAATTTAGTTCTAATTTAGGTTGCAATTTTAATTCTTTTCATGATAAAAATATAAAAAATATAGAATTAGGTTTAATAAATGTTTTATTCCTTTTAATTTTTCTTTTTCATAATAATACTTATTTATTTTATTTATTTTTGTAATTAAATTTGCATGAAAATAATTTAGGTTTAAATTAGGTCAAAGTTCAACATATTTCTTAATAAATTAAAAAATAACTAGAATTAGGGTTTGCCTTCTATTTTAGTTTTAATTAATTCTTTTCATTAAATCTTAAAAGATATAAAAATACCAAAAACAAGTCTTTCTTTTAATTTTAATTTTAATTCCTCACTAATCTTAACATTTTGCAAAAAGGGTCCAACGCCCTCCTTTCGACTTAATTGTTTAATTTCGCATATTTATTTTATTTTGCTTAAATAATTATGTATCTCTCCCGAAGCCTTGTAATTACTTCTCGCACTTTTAATTTCTTTACTTTTCTGTCAAATCGGGTCCGGTTTAATTTTGGCGATGTGGACCCGCGCCATTTGTGATAGCTTTAGATTTACTTTTCTCGCAAACTTTTAAACTGTTAAACCAAGCATGCAAGAATGAATGGCCTTAAATAAAATCAAGCGTAGATCACCGATAAACATGACAAGATAAATGCAAATGAAAACGACACACGAATCGAACACACCACCCCTAGGGTACGCCTCACTGTTGCCTTGCCCCGAAAGGTGATCGTCGAGTAGAGGACGTTTTAGTAAGTCCTCATGATCCAGGAACCTGGCATGAGGGTAGCTTCTAAGGTGTCTTCCCATTACTCCGGTGATCACACTGTTGCCTTGTCCCTCGAGACGTGGCCGTCGACTGTAGGACGTCTTAGTGAGTCCTTGTGTCCATTGATCTAGTTGCCTAAAACAAAGTTGCCTCGGAACGGTTGCCTCGGAATAAAAGATCAATGGCATAAGGGTAGCTCCTAAGGTGTCTTACCTTTGCTCGGTGACCGCAATGTCCCTAAACTCGAATTGACCCGAACACCTCCAACGGTGGTGCTACCTACCTCTCAATGGTGGGATGGCACTACTTTAAAGGACATTTACACAGACGAATTCCTTAGGGTAGGTAGGTTCTCGTAGATACTTGCTCTAAAGTTCAAAACAAATTCAAAAATACTTTTCACACCGACACATTTTCAAAAAGCTTTCGAAAGCAACTTTTCAAGCACTCTTGAGGACTGATACAAGAGTCGAACTGAAATTTTCAAAGAAACTTTTTAAAACCCACAGTTGAAAAGCAAACAAACCATTTTTGAAAACACAATGGGCAAGTATCTAAGAACCCATGGATAACCATGGATAGAAAGGGTGCTAACACCTTCCCTTTCTATAACCTACCTCCCGAACCGAGAGCAATCTCTATAAGGAATTTTTCTGTGCTTTTGTCCTTTCCATTTGGAGAAAATAAAAGACGGTGGCGACTCTTGCTTCCGCGACATTTCGCGAACCAGCGTTAAACAGTCAGTTCCAGATCCACCGATCACAGTAAATACAATAATAAAATAAAAAAAGAAATGTAAATGGGCTGCTACAAAAAAATAGTTAGGGGGTGAAAAATCAGATTTTTGTAAGGCCCAACATCCCAGGCCCATACGTTGCAAGCAGTAATTGGGGGGGGTGCAAAAACGAATGTCTTTAGGCCTACAAATGAGTTAGCCCAGGGGCTGCGTTCAATCCAGTGTTGCTCTTCTTTGGTGGTATAACATACACCTACACATCTAGAAACGTTGGATCTTGGAGTTGGGGATCTGATGACCCAGATGAGAGCCATATCGTGCGCTGGTTAATCCTTATACACATGGGATCTGAAATGAAATTGTTAGAAAAATGAAGTGCAAAACCTAGGTGTAATACGGTGGGAGAACTGACTTGGGTGTTTTGTGTTTGATCACAATTTTCGCGGATAGCAAGAGTCGCCATTGACTTTTCTTTTATCCAATGAAGGAAAGGGTGAAAAGAATAGGAAAGACCTTTTTAGATTTTTCTTGAGTTCGGGGGTAGCTTATGAAAAGGGAAGGTGTTAGCACCCTTTTGTTCTGTAGTTATCTACGGCCTCTTAGTTGCTAGGTCACTTTTAAATGCTTTATTTGAAATGTGTTTGTGATGTTTTTGAAAGTATTTTTGAAAGTGCCTTTGTTTAGGCGAACTTTTTAATGATTCTCATCTCTATAAGAATGTATACAAAGTATTGACTTTTGAAAAATATTTCATTTGAAGGTGTTGGCGTGTTTTGAAATGTGTTTTTAAAATGGTTGTGAGCAAGCAACTATGATCGTTCTACCTACTCAAAAATCTTTGTTCATTTCCTCCTCCTTTAGATATTGCTATCTTATCATTGATTGATAAGAAGCCCTATTATTGAATGTGAAGGGACGGGCGTGGGTCATCGTATAGTCATAGAAAGCAACGTTGTAGGATACCTTAACAATTTTTGTAAGGGTCTAAGATCATTTATAAAGGCAACATTTGAAGGATCATCGAGGAACTATGATCTTGTTTTTGATTGTTTTTTCTAAAGTATCCTACGTTTGCGTAACATGACTATTTTTATCTTAGGAAACAAGTGAGGCTAACCCTAGTGGTTCAAGTGTGCAAAGTGTTTATTTTCATGCATTTTTGTCTTGAATTAGGGTTTTTTTATTTGTTGATTTTATGTATTGTCATACAAACCCTAATTACTAGCATTTATATTGAAAGCTATAAATTGTGAAAATGTAACATTCTACGCTATTACATAATTTGGGGATAGGGGTACAAATTTACAAATGGGGGGAGCAAGTAAATAAAAAAACCTAATTTACTATTGCAAACATATTGAACTTGAATAAATAATGTACAAATTGTGAGATAATATGAAAGAAGAATGAAATTGTTTTTTTGTTTGGATTTTTGTGAAAGGGTTTAACCTAATTAAAAGAAAATAATTGATTAGTCTATATTACTTTAAGAGAACTAAACTTAAATTAATTAAGGAGTAAAATAATTAAGAAAATAAATATTTTTAGGGTTTTTATGAAAATATTTTATATTAATTAAACTAGTAGAAAAGTTAATTGATAACAAAAAAGTTCTAAATTGATTTTAAATAAAAATAAAATAAAATAAATCTAAGTCTAATATTAATTTAAAAAAGAAGAAATTTATTAAATAAATATTTTTGGTCTTTCTTGTTTTAAAAGAAATAAAATAAAAGGATGTACTAAATATTCTAAGCAATAAATGTCAAATATTTATTAGATTTTTTGAGTAATAAAAATAGTAATAATAATAATTATATTAATAATATAAAAAATAAAAATAATAAAAGAGAAAATAAAATAAAATTGTGAAATTAAATCAGGGGGTGTAAAAGTGAAAGGGGTGATTTGTAAGCAAAAACCGTTTTTTGTTAGGTTAGGCCCAAGGCCTATTTTTGTATGGGTCAGGAAATAAAACAAAAAAAGAAATGGGTTGCGTTGCTGTTTAGTAATCAGGGGTGTGAGGGAAAGCAAAGAATAACCAGGCCCAAAAAGGAGAGCCCAAGCGCGCTTGTGAGTGAGAAAAGGAAAGGTAATTACAAAAAAAATGACAAAATGTCTCATGCCTGGCTCGAACCCGTGACCAAGCATATTAAGGCCTTATACACACCCACTGGGGTGGTTATACATTCGGTGTTAAAAACAAAACCATAAATATATATTACAAAATCAGTTCTAGTGATAAACTTCATCTTCTTCCTCACGCCAGCCAAAGCCTCTGCAACTCATTCATTTCTCAACCATTCTCAAAAGTATGAACATCAAACTTGTTAGAAATTTCACCACGATTCCAAAAATATAAATAACTTAAACAATGGCTCAAAGATGAGAATGAATTTTAACTAGTACCAAATCTGACCTAATTTTTTCCAGAAAGTTCAGGTTCAAAATTATCACTACTCAAGCAACATAAATGAATTATAAGGACATGGTTAGTTTTAGGGCTATGTGTCGTACCTCAAATTTGTCCTATCTCGATTTTATCTTTCGAGATAGAGGAAATATTTAATTAAAGATGACACAATAATATCTGTTGACCCACTTTCAAATCAACGAGAAGAGTGTACTTATATTCAGGAAAATGGGGGGCTTTCTAAATCGGAAGGACCCATGTATCCGTAAACCCATTCGTGAAACATGTTGGCCAATGGCCCATGCAATTCGAAAATAAAAAATTACTCAAATAACTATTAAGTCCTTAATTCTCAAATTCAAATTAATTTTAAATTGTTATTAAATTTATTAAGGTCCTTTGGAGGTTATTGATGTTAGTAAAAAAAGGAGAAGTGCATTTTTGAATACAAGCCAATTACGTTTTTTCTCCCAAACTAAGCCCATTAATGTTTTTTACTGTTTATTGGAAGAATTTAATTTTTACAATTACGTGGTTGCTGTTTGGGCCAATTGAGACCCAATTCAAATTAAAAGACTCATAAGAAGATCGCTGGTGGTCCATTTTCATATGTTAAACAAAATATTTGGTTTAATTTTATTGATTAAATTTTTAAATATTAATAAATCATGTATTTTATTAAAAAGTTTTATTAAATGTCTTTAAGAAGCTTTTTGTTTTAGAAAAGGGTGGTGGACAGGAAAACACATTCTTTACAATAGACCCAATTAACGCGCTAGCCCAAATATCCAAAAACAACAACTGTCGCCATCAAGCCAAATTTTGCGTTGGTTTTTCTGCACTAACATATACTGTAGAAATCAAGACTAAAGTTAGACCAAATTTGGGAAACCTGTTACAGCACAGTCAAATCTTTCTATAAACTAAATCAAATGATTTCTAAATCAAATTACAATCCTAACAAAATCTTATTCTATATTTACAGTAAATCCATATATTAGAGAATCAATCTCTAAATTACAGGATCCAAATCAAGCAAATTATAATCATAACGAAATCAATTACAAGAAATTACAATCCCTAATTTTCTGTGATTGCTAACTCTAACAAATTTCTAAGACCCTAAATCAAAAGAATATAAATAGAAAGAGGACTGAGATATCGCGAGGAGGGGGAGAAAAATTGAGGCCGTAATACCGAGGGATTCTGGAAGACAGCAAGGAGGGGCAAGAACCAAAGAGGATTAGAAGTACAGAATCAAGAAGAAGAACACGCAGAGGCCAAGCAACCTCGTCTGTTCTTGAAGACCAGAGAAGAAGACATTAGGGTTTCCATTTCTAAAACCCTAATTATGTGTCCACCATTGGGCAATCTTCCATCGCTGACCTCTTCAAAGCTCTCGCTGGGACCTGAAAACAAGAAGAAGAACAGGGATTAGCGGAAATCGGACAGACGCTCAACAATCGAAATACAGAAACGCAAAGGGGTAAACTTAGCTTGCTTTTGTTCTAATTGTTGATTTGGGGTTTCTGTCGGTTGGATTTGTGTTAGGGATTCGGTCATGGTTACAGTGCCGCAGGGAGTAGGGTAAGAAGAGAGAAAGGTCTGGAAAAAAGAAGATGAAAGGGTGCGGGAGAGATGGTGTTATGGGAAAATGAAAGATTGAGTTGTACAAGAAAGATGAAAAACAAAATGTTATATTATGTTTCATTCAAGTGCACGCGCGTATACCATATTGACTATGCACCTTCAATTTTATCCGCTTGATGTTGATCAGACGACCATCTGGCCAAGTTTGCACCGTATGCGCCTACGCCCTCACATACACTATCCCCCATACCTCTCAATTTGCCAATGGGCCAGGCCCATTCCTTTTAACACCCCCTTCTGCCTAATTACTAAACCACAAAACAACATACACCCCCTAATCTGAGTTGTCAATGGGCCTAGCCCAGATCTCCTTTTAACACCCCCTGTTTTACTCATTAGTTAGAATTTATACCCCCTTTGAATTAAGTAAATTATTATCTTTTCCTTTATATCTATTTTTATATTATATTTTTTCTTATTATTATTATTTATTTTCTTTCTATAATTATTATATATTTAATTTTTATACTTTATTTTTTAAATTCTTATATTTTAAATGTTTTTATTTATTATCATATTATTATTTTTGTTATCATAAATAAATTATTTTATGTAAAAACTCATATATTATTTTCTATATATTGCATTAAAATATTTTTAATCATGCATTAATCAAGATTTTTTTGCAATTAACACGATTAAAAAACACGCACCAAACAACAAACTATTTTTCGCAATAAACTAAGCTAATCAACAGTTTTTGCAAAGGGTTTCAAACAGATTTTGACTTACCGCGCGTTTAGTCAAAATCTCCGCAATCACTACTCCCGACCAAAATTCGAGGTGATTCAAAATGCATATGCGACCCCTAAAAAACACCAACCCCCTACGAACTACGAATTGGGACTCTGATTCCTCTTAAGAGGATACGTAGGCATACGATCAAAAATTATAGCAAGTTCTCCTATTAAAAATTAAAACTCTTTCCCCTATAAATTTTTTAACCCTCTTTCTAATTAAAACATAAATCCTGTTTACCCCGAACCTAAACCTAGAACCTAATATCCTTGTGAACAAGGTAGATGAAATGTGCCTAACACCTTCCCTTCGTCTAATTGAGTCTGAAACCTGGAATCTCTGTGAATTAGGGTTTTCTGTTAGATTCCCTTCCCTAGGATAAAAACTAATAGTGGCGACTTCTGATTTAAAAACCAGTTGCAACAGCTGGCGACACTGCTGGGGACTCTCCTTAACCCTAGGTTTAGGTATTCTTGGGTTTCTATTTTTATTTGCATTATTTATTTATTGCATTTATCTACTTTATCGCATTTATTCATTTATTATCAATTTCTCTTATCATCATATATTTACTGTGTGGTGGGATTTTCAATCTAAAAAATATTTCCAATATAACCCTTAGAAAGAAGGTTCGTCTATTAACTTAGGGGGTACATCATCCCTGCGAGTTTATGTGACGACTTCGCCTAGAGTCGATGAACTCACGAAAAAGGAATACTTATCGAGAGATATCCTCTTGACGGGTAGGACTTTGGAAGGTCACCCATGACTCTTTATAACGACCTTAACCTAAAATCTCATGACGAGACCTTTCACGACTTTGAGACGAAAGTTTTAGTCTGTAAAGAGGCTCCACCTAAGGGAGGCCCTTGTGCCTTTACCTCTGGTGTTATTCATGATACCCTTAAGGAAGCCACCTTTTGGGAGGATAAACCAACCGTAGGTCAAAATTAAGGAACCTACCTTCTAGGGCTACTTATCACAAAATCCCGTCACTCAACCTTACACCCACGCATTCATACATTTCATGTATTCGTCATGTATTTCATATATTTTTCACCCTACATTTGTCTTATTCACAGAGGGTATAAAAGATAATAATAAACTCAAGATCCCGGTGACTATCTTTAGAAATGGATACCGAAGGAAACAACTTGCTCGCGTCGACACACAAAACATGTCTGAAATCAAGACCACAAAAGGGAAATAATGTGCTGAAGACTTTCTCAAGCTTTATCCAGTAATAGGGGATAGTTTCAAGATCAGATGTCTGCAGGCGCACCTAGAAGACTTATTTCCTTTTTGCTTGATTTAACGCAAATGAAGTTTTGGTTTAAGATTGTAATATTTTTCAATATCTAAATTATGTTACCTTCAGTAAAGGCATCTTGTTTCCACATCCCGTTTGCATATCTATTTTAAAGATAGTCGCTAAGTAAAATAATAATCAAAAGACGGATACATACCCAAGTGAATAAGACAATTAACCCCTTTTGTATTCATACATATTCATTCGCACGCATGCATTCACGAACACTTGCATATCATGTCAAAACTCATTTTTCACAGACATATCTCTAGCTGAACCATTGGTATACGAAGATTGCCACCTCTTTGGCCTCCATATCAAACAAGGGCTTATCAACAAATAGCAATGGAGAAAATCGAGGAAACTCAGGTTGTGTTCAAAGAGGGTCTCGACCAAGTAAAGGGTGATGTCACTTCAATGAAAGGAGATCTGAGTCAAGTTCTCATAGCTTTGAAGAACATTATTGACAGACAAGACAAGATTCCCAGGGCAACTTTCAAGGAAGTAGCCCAAACTATTGGTGCATTAAGCGGTCACTAACCAAGGAAAGATCCAGAAGAAGGACCCCAAAAGTATGTCATGGCCCAACAAGAAGCTGAAACTTAAGGGTTTGTCCCACTGCCGCTAAAAGCAGGGGCATCTCATACCCTACAGACTCCAACCAATAATGCAAACAACTACAGGGACATGCAATACAAAGACCATGACTCGGAGGATGCCAACCAAGCGCCCCCAAAGATGACTGGTACTCATGTTGTTGATAATCCACTAGTGATGAATCAATACAAAGCTGTGGAGGGTTTTAACGCTTTCGAGGTAGACACTCTCGAAATGGGCCTAGTTCCTGATGTGGTGATTCCACCAAAGTTCAAAGTACCTGACTTTGAAAAATAAAAGGGGCTCACTTGTCCAAGAAATCATCTTCGTATGTATTGCAGGAAGATGCATGCCCATGCCCATGATCAGAAGCTGGTGATTCATTATTTTCAAGATAGCCTGGGTGGGGCATCTTCAAACTGGTACATGCAATTGGAGCGGACACATGTTCGAACCTAGGCAGATCTTTCTAATGCTTTTCTAAAGCATTATAAATATAACCTAGACATGGCGCCTACCCGCATGCAACTCCAGAATTTGTCCCAGAAGAAAGAAGAGTCCTTCAAGGAGTATGCTCAAAGATGGAGGGAATTGACATCCCGTGTGCAACCACCACTGTTAGAGAAGGAGTTAGTAGACACGTTCATGGGAACTTTGCACGGGCTACATTATGAGATGATGGTTGGAAGTGTCTCTTCGGGGTTCTCAGACCTAGTAACCATCGGAGAAAGAGTCGAGATTGGGATAAAAAGTGGGAAGATATCAAGGGGACCATCAGATGCTCCCTACAATTCAAAATGGTCTGCTTCAAACTTCACCAAAGGAAAAGAGGAAGAAATTAATGTTGCAGCGTCACAACCCAGGGTACAACAACCATTAGTGATCCCACTAGGGAAGCAACAAGGCAGAAGGCCACCCAGGAAATTTGATCCACTCCCTATGCCACATAGCCAATTATTGCAACAACTAGTTAAGGTATCCTTAGTGGAACTCAAGCCTCTAGCTCCTCCAGTCTGGCCACTACCACGAAGATAAAAAGCCAACACCAGATGCGAGTATCATGCTAATTCTCCAGGACATACCATAGAACCGTGTTGGCATTACAAACACAAGGTGCAGGATTTGTTGGATTCTCAAGACATCACTTTTGAGAATCCCAACATCACATCAGACCCTACACCATCGCACGATGGGCTAACAATAAATGCAATTGAAGTATTCACTGACTTTGGGGCAAGCAGACAAGCAAGAACCCGGTAAACTCGCTGAAAGAATATCTGTTGGGATGCAGACTCCCGCTAGGACACAATGAAGCTTTCGAAAGAGCTCTACAAAGGCTAGAGGACCAGGGGATAGTCCAGTTCGGACAATACCTTGAAGAAAAATATAAAGTTGCTCTAAAGGGCGAAGCACATATTCCTCCAATCCAAGAGACCTTTGTCAACAATGGAGTAGTGCATGGCGGACATGTGGCAAAAATATCCAACAAGGCCAACGCCAAAGGGGCAACTGAATTCATCAGAGAATGCGCCCCAGGAGAAAAACTCAAAAGATTGACGACCGTAGAGATTCCTGAGATCTTTTTCTGTCCTAATTAATTTTTCTTGTTTTTGAAAGAACCTATGTCAAGCCCGAGGCATAGGGGTTGCTTGTAAGGGTTTCCCTGTTTCGTTTCAGACAAAATTTACGATTAATAAAAGTTATGTTTTGTTTTCAATCAAGATCCCAGTCTTTCTCTTGCATTTATATCTTAAATTTAAAAAATTGAAATACTTTTTCTGCACACGCATTTTCAAATATCCACATACTAAATATGCGCCAAAACATGGTAAAGGTGCAAATTCATGCCCAAAACCATCGATATGCTACTGCTGCGATCCCATATAATTTTGATGCTCCTATCAACCAAGCTAAAAAGGAAGATGATAAAGATCTTGAACTCTCTGAGAAAATGGGGAGGGAAATAAAAAGAAAAGCTAACAATACGCAACCATATCAAGAGGCTATTAAGACCATTAATCTGAGCACAGGGGAAGACCCGGAAGAAACCAAGCTAAGAGGAAATGTTAGAGCGGAGCCCCAAAGAAGCTGATCAAGTTATTGCGCATATCTATAGAAATAGGCCAAGGCCAAATACAGACAGTGCTGTAAAAATAAGCAACTATGAAATACAAAGATCTGACGAAGAACCCTAGCCAGGGGCACGTTGGGTATCCATGTTCGGTGGGGCTTCAAATTCACCAGGGCACGATATAGGGGCCATATTAACTTCTCCAAATAATGCTCACAAGCCATATACCAAGTCAATGGTGAACGGGATATTAAACATCCGAAACTGGTTCCATATCAGGATCATGTTTTGAAAACTGGCTGCGGAATTCGAAAAAATCATTTTCAGTCACGTCCCACGAAAAGGAAATCGAATGACAGACGCGCTGGCAACTATATCGTATATATTCAAAGTAACTTGGTCAAACCACGAATCGCGCATCACAAGAAGACACAATCAAGAGCCCACACTTTTTATTGCTATCAAAGAAAGACTAGATGACCAGCCTTGGTTTTACGACACCTAGAAAGGCCTCGAAAAACAAGAACATCCAGAAAATGCTTCCAACATCGACAAGAAAACTCTACTAAAATTAGCCTCAAAATTATTTCTGAGTAACAGTATACTGCACGAGATAGACCACGACGTGGTCTAGTGCTCCATAAGATTATGCTACCTCACCTCGACTCACATGGTAAATGGACACCCAATTACGAAGGTCCACACATAGTCAAAACAACATTCTTCAGTGGTGGTCTTATCCCCACAACAATGGATGGGGAAGAACTACCGCATCCGGCAAATTCAGACGCAGTAAAAAATACTATGTATAAGAAGCTTGTTAAGCTCGAACCCTAAACGGGTGACTTAGGCAAAAAGGAGCATCCCGGTGGATCGAAAACCCTAAAGGGCGATCCAAGCAAAAATTAGGGGCATATAACAAAAAAGTATCCCGGTGGATTGAAAACCTGCAAGGGCAATCCAGGAAAAAGTTAGGGACTTCATATAAAGAAATAAAGAACAAAAAGACTACGATATAAGAACTGTGACTACGAACCACGAAGGGAGAGATAGATCTGACTCATACAACTCACAAGCAAAGGAGATAAGATCATTAAAAGGGTATTGGGGAACAACAACAGCAGTTATCATTTTTATTGCCATTTACAGTTTAAAACTTTATGTAATTACCTCTTCCTAGGAATTGCATCTTATATTCTTGCCTATTCAGAGGCGTATCAATAAAACACTTTCTTTCTTTGCGTATTTCAAATTGTCTTTTTCTTTTTCTCAGACTTTTTTAACAAAATACTGCGATCATTACTTGTGAATATTGTCTCGAAATCATTTTCAGGGATTAACAAAATAAAAGCATTTGACAAAACATCGAAAAAAACATTTTGGTTAGAAAAATATTGAAAGTCCACGTCTATGTTTAGGCACATGGCTACTCATACGTCTTGCAATACAAAAGTTTACACACGTGCCTATGCCTATGTCTACGCTCACGACGCAAAAATTCTACTCCCATACGTACATCTACGCCTATGCTTGCATTCAACAATACAAAATCTATGCATATCTAATCCTACGTCTACGCATCTGTACATGAAGTCTACGTCCATATACATGTCAGCGCCTAAGCCTACACTTGCAACACAAAGTCTACGTCCGCATATGTGTCCACGTGCATGTGTACTCCTACCAATTTTATGCATATGTCTACGCTTACGCCTGCGATCACAACATATGAACCTAAATACGTCTTCGCTTACGCTCGCACATACAAAAGCCACACATATGCCAATACATACGTCTACTCCTGCGCTTACAACATACAAATATACGCATATGCCATTACCTACGTCTATGTATACATCTACACCCGCGATCACAATACAAATCCAATGTTCAAGTTTTGCTAACATTGTCCATTGCGTTCAAGTTTAACAATGCTACGACGACACAACATACAATGCCAGGAATTGGTAACTCTAAGCCAATGGTTTAAAGGAGAGAATTCCATAAATGGTCTTTGTTGTACCCCAAAATTTTCCCTCTCATTTATCAATATTTTCTCACAAGACCTCTTTGACTCAAAATTGGATTAGGGTTTGACCTCCTCAAGACATCTCATCATACACTGATAACCTAAAATTAGGGTTTGGGATTGCACAAGGATTTTTGGACTACCAATGCTTCATATGACTTTCAAGTATCATCATGGACCCCTAAGATTACTCATGTCAAGTTTCAAGCCTTGAATCACATTTTTTATCAGTCAATTGGACAGTTGACCTATAAATCAATTGTATTGGGGAAGAAGTCAACTATGGCCAATTTACAATCAAACTTCATAATTTTTTATCCACATCAACATTTTGGACTCATATGTATCATTTGATCAAGTTTGGACCATAATTCCTCAAGAAATTTGATCAAATCATCAAAAGGGAAAAATGGTCAAAATTAGGGTTTTGATTGAGAAAGGGCAATTTCTGCTTTTTGACCTAGCAAATGACCAATTGGTTTGACGCATGATTTAAAGGATTCATTTGCATCATTTTTACCTAATGACATGGTTCAAAACATTGCATTTTCATTGAATTGACAAATGAAATTTGTAGTCAACTGATCATAAGTCAACTTTATACTTAAAAGTCAAACTTTGACTTTTTGGTCAAAATCAAGTTACAAGGATCACAATTCATCAAAACATGTCAAAATGTGAAACTTGTTCATCAAGAAATCAAAAATTGAAGATTTGGTTTTAAAATTTGAAATTTTCTTAACTTAGAAATTTTTCTAAGTATAGAAAATTTCTTATTTTTTCTCAACTTTAAGCCAAATTTCCACCATGATGCAAGATGTTTCAAAGAAAGTTCCCAACATGAAAGTTTTAGACCTCCATGAAATCTATAAATTTTCTTCACACATTTTCCCCTAAATATTCTTGGATCTCAAGATATAATTTTGTGATTACATGCTCATGAACTAAAATAACTTAGTGAAATTTTGCCCTAATTTCGGCAGGTTTTTGACCTAACTTCATGGCAATTTTTCACCTAGTTCCAAGAGGAATATTGAAATGCATTTCAAAGATGAGTTATAGAGAACATTTCAAGCTTTCTAAAATGTAAAGGAAATCCTAGAGATAATTCTTGAGTAGGGAGAATCAAAGAGATGAATTTGGCAATTTCTCATTTTGATTTCAAGCCATTTCATGAAGAACAAAATTCAAATCTGAACCTATGTTGCCTAATCTCTGCTTTACAGGTCTCAAACTTGTTTCTCACTTCATAATTTAATACTTACACAGATGATAAAGCCTTAATCCAAGCAAGAGTCTTTGTCCAAGCTTTAATTCCATAAATGGCACAAAGTTGCCATTGCCATTTTGGAAAAGCATAAATTTTGCCACTTTTCATTTCTTGAGCATTGGACCTGTTTTCTCTGCATACACAAGTCCTATAAGCCAAAAGAAAATTGTCTAGAACTTGTACCAACTCCAAGCAGGCTTGTACAAGCATATGGAGACTTGTCCCCTCACTTTTCTTCAAAAGCAAGTAAGAGTGCAGAAAGGCTAGAACAAAAAAAAATTGTTGTAGAGCTGACTTGAAACCTTCTCTATACTAATACACAAACACATTACAACTTAGAACATGATTGCTAAAGGCCAGAAACACTCATAAACTCCCTATCACAAAAAACCTGTCAAAACTTGCAGTTTGTGGCCAAGCATAGCAATCCACAAATTGACTCGTGTGTTTCAAGTTTTAATCACTCAAACCCTTTACCTACCTCATATCTAAGTGTTCCATACCATCATCCCTATACTGTAACCCCTTTTTCTCCATCTGCCATTTTTGTTTTTCAAGCTTGCAGGTTAACTTGGATAGAGAGGTTTAGGAACTTTCAAAGCAAGGCAAGGGTTGGAACACACTCAGGGAGGTTCAAGCAAGCTTAAGGAACCTTCAGGCCTTCCTAAATCTCACTCAGACTCCATTCACGATCTCAGCTGAAAGAGGTAAGAACTCCAACTTTTATCTCTTCATACAAGCATCCATTGGCCACAATTTGTGAAAGAAAAATATAGATATTATAGTGCTGAAGACAACCATGTGCATAGATTTTATTTCTGTTCATTATGTATAGAGAATTTTGGAGTTCAAATTTCTGTAAAAATTTGGTTTAAAATTAGGGCCTTTAAAATTCGTTTTGATCTTTGATTGATAGTTTTCATAAGTTACATGTCTGAAATCATGGGAAAGAGTACTATCATTTTCATGTTGGAAGTTTCCATTTTCATGGAGAGATGAGAAAGATACAGAGGTTCTGGCCAGCTTGAGGAAGAAGATGAAGTACAGGGCAAGGAGGATTTATATGTTATGTTTTTATTATTTCATATAAACTAACGGATGTACAGCCACCCCAGTGGCAACGTAGCGCACTGGCAATGCATAGGTCATGGGTTCGAACCTTGGCGCTACCTTTTGCACTTTTCTTATTTTTTCAGCTTCATTTTTGACATTTTTTGCAGCGTGGGCTTGGTTCCTTTGGGCCTCTCATTTTTTCTAACACTTACCATCCTTTCTCTTACAGCACCCCCTGGCCCAATTCTTTTACTATTTATTTTTATTTTCATATTTGTTTTATTAAATATTTTCTTTAACACATAAAAATCATGAAAAATATAAATATGATAAATATTGCATTTTATTTTATTTTATTTTATTTTCACATAAAAAAATATATTTTATTTTAAATATATACTAACTATCTTTCTTAAATAAACTTGTAAAAATATATTAAACTTGGATATATTTTTATCCTTTTTTTTATACTTATAAATATTTATTTTTGGCATATAAAAAGACTAAGTATCTCACAAAATATCACCTATTATTTCTAATACAAAAAATACACAAAAAATAATACTTAAAGAGCTTTATTTTCTTTTTATCTTAGAAATTAGGGTTAAGCTTTTCTTCAAGAATTAATTTCTTTTTCTTAAGATACTAGGATTAGGTCAAAATTCTTTTGCATATAAAACAAAAATCTTTTTATTGCATACATACCATTGCATATTTATATTGTATATTTATTTATTCAAATATTCGTACAAATTCGATTTAGTTGTAATAGCTTAATTAGATTTACATTATTGAAAATCCCCATTTATAATTTGTATTCCCCCCTCCCATACAATGTTGTAATAGCGCAATAATCTTTAAATTACGCAATTTACCGTTTTTATATACCATGCTAGTAATTAGAGTTTGAATGACAAGATCAAAACAAATCAAATAGAAAACCCTAATTCAAGACAAAATCAAATATGAAAATAACACACTTGCACACAAGCATCCTTAGGGTTTCTCCACTTGGTTGTCTTATACAAAAATAGCCATATTACGCATGTGAAGTATCTTGGCAAAACAAACAAATATAAGATCATAGTCCCTCAATGACGCTATTCTAAGTTGCCTTACAAAATGATCTTGGTCCCTAAAAAATACTAAGATACTTTGCAACATTGCTAATCATGGTTATATGATGACCCGCGCTTGTCCCGTTAACATCCAAAGATAGGGTTGCTTACCAAATCAATGGTAAGACAACAATGTCAAAGGAAAAGAAAATGAACAAGAAAGACATTTGAGTAGGTAGATTACTTCTAATTACTTGCTCTATTTCAAAACAATTATCCTTGATATTTCTAAAACAAACACACACATTTTCAAACATCTTACAAACATTGAAAACATTTTCAAAAAGACAAACATCTTTATATACATTCTTACGAATGAGAATCATTACAAAGATTGCCTAAACAATGGCCTCTTTTACAAAATACTTTCAAAAACCACACAAAGCACAATTTCAAAACAAAAGCAAGTGATCTATCAAGTAACTAAGAGCCCATGGAAAACCGTGGATGGAAAGGGTGCTAACACCTTCCCTTTTCAAAATCTACCCCCCGAACTCAAGAAAACATCTCAAAGGTCTTTCCTGTGCTTTTTCACCTTTCCTTTTGGATAAAATAAAAGTCGATGGAGACTTTTGCTAAACCGCAACATTTGCGATAAAACGCAAAACCCTCAAGTCAGTTCTCCCACCGTATCACAGAACTGGCGACTCTGCTGGGGAAAATTTTAAAAGTGGGGTTACCTTAGGGCTAGATCACGTTTATTTTCTTACATTGTTTGACTTGTATGCTTTACTTCATGGTTCTTTATTTGGGTTTGAAATCCTCTACCCGGATTTTAGATACATTATAGGTAAATAGAAATACATTGTGGAAACTGTGCGGGGTATACCGACATGGTCTAAGCAATAGCTATGTTAGTGTGACATATTTGTGGGTATCGGTAGCCTTTGAGTTAATCAAAGAGAATACGGGGCCGCTGAGTGATGTCATGAAGCACTAATGAACTTCTAGAACCCTTTACATGACCAACTTGGCCTTTAGGATGTAGTGAGATGAACGCTTTGATGCAGTCCGAAGTTGGTAGATACTCGATACTACAGTCATTGAGGTTTGGTTTCTTGGGATATTTCGCTCGCCATTAAAGAGGCTTGAGGTGAAACAATGACCAAGGAAACAATTCGGTGATATTGAGCTCCTTAGAACCCGATTACTATTACTAGGACAGGTTTAAGCCAACTAAACTTCAAGAGGGTACTTACCTATAAAACCCCATGCAAGCCTAAACTAAGAACTTGTTTGCTTTGCTTGTATACGCATACTTGTACATAACATCATGGACATCATGAACATCATATGCATCCACTAACCATTTCAAGGATTTTGGAGATTTATCTTTGTTCTTTTTTGGAGGATATGGATTCACTTCGCAGGAAAACTATCCATGTCAACCTTGTAAGAATTCCTCCACAACTTAAAGAGCTGGCTTCAAGGATCCATGTGAACTCTCCATTCACCGAGAGACATGGTCGTCTACTCAACTTGGTCACCTCCAACACAGATGAGGATATGATGAAGGTGCTCTTTCAGTTCTTTGATCCTTTGCACCATTGCTTCACATTTCCCGACTATCAGTTTGTGCCTACTTTAGAAGAATTATCTCAACTATTGAGGATTCCCATTCTCAATCAACTACCTTTCAACGGTACGGAAAGAGACCCAAAGCCAGAGGAGATTGCTCAAGCTCTACACTTGCACTCATCTGATGTCACAACTTATTGGGAAACTAGGACTGGTGTCAAAGGCTTCTTAGCAAAGTTCCTGTTTGAGAAAGCCCAAAGCTGTTGGAATTCCTTAGACTTGCAAGCCTTTGAGGAAATTGTGGCTATTCTTATCTATGGGATGGTCTTGTTCCCCAATCCTGACCAACTCATAGATGTGAGCGCCGTCAAAATCTTCATGTCACACAACCCGGTGCCTACATTACTAGGAGATATCCTACACTCTTTTCACACTCGCGCAATGAGGAAAAGAGGTATCCTTATGTGTTGCACTCCTCTCCTGGAAAGATGGTTTATTTCTCATCTTCCCGAATCAGTCTTAAAGAATGAGCAAGGTTTAAGGTGGTCACAAAGGTTAATGACGCTCAAACAATCAGACATTCATTGGTGCTCCCGATCCAAAGAGAATGTTATCATTGTTGACCGTTGTGGAGAATTCCCTAATGTCCCTTTACTTGGAATTAGGGGAGGCATCACCTACAACCCATGTTTAGCCTTAATATAGTTTGGTTATGCCCAAAGGGATGGCCCGCACGAGATATTGATTCAAGATTTGGTATTCGACTACGACAATGACAATCAGGGTCTTCGCCAGAGATTCATTCGAGCTTGGAGGATGTTAAACAAGGTAGATAGCAAGACTTTGGGGAACAAGAATTCCATCCCTCTTGACCCTTACCTCAAACGGGTACGAACCCGTGCTCAAAGTCTTATGATGCCTTATCCTTCCATCCTCCCGGTGATCATTGAGTCTATTAAGGAGGGAGAAGTTCCATACACTATCCTATATCCTGACATGCCCACATCTCTTGAAGACCTACAAAGGGATTGGGTACAGCTCAAAGGAGAGCGAGATACTTTCGAGGCCCAATTCTACGTAAGCGAGAAGAAGGTTTTGGAACTCACTAGGCTACTTCATGAGGAGCGGACTCTAAACGCCTACATCGCACCAAAAAGGGTGCGCACTACTTTTTTATCTTAAAGTTTTGTATTATTTTGCCCAAGGGGCATTGATGTACTCAAACTTTATCTTATTAATATAACGCGTGTTTCTTTTTGCCTAAAATGAACTTGAATATTTGAAATCCTTGAAAACATTGCATATGCACATATCATTCATCATAACATAAACAGGTCTTTTGCAATAAGTTTCCTCATCTCTCTGCTGTTTATTTCAGTAAGATGGATCTCGAACAAACAATCAAAGACCTCCAAACTCACAACACGCAGTTTCAACAGTTGCTCACGACCCTGGCCAAGGGGTAAGAAGAATTGAAGACTCTGCTAGATGAAGAGAAGAAAAAGAAAACCAAGAAAGTAAATGGAGTCTTGAATATGGGGAGAAGATTTCATGAACAGACAAGAAGGACTTTGAATTTTACAACAACATCCGGTGAAGAAGAGGGGAAATGCAAGGAAACAGTTGTCCCGTCTGAATCTGAAGAGGAGGAAGAAGAGGAAGACTACTCTGAGGAACAATATCCTCCAGCTGATGACAAGTACAGACATCTCGAAGAGAGTTTGAACGCAATGGAAATACAAAGGGTACCGGGCTTAGATTTTGAAGATTTGGGACTAGTATCAGGGATTGTGATTCCCCCGAAGTTCAAAGTACCTTTGTTTGCAAAATATGATGGAGTGTCATGCCCTAAGATGCACCTCCGATCATATGTGAGAAAGATCCAACCACACTCCGCTGATAAAGACTTATGGGTGCACTTTTTCCAGGATAGTCTATCTGGAACCCAACTCGACGGGTTTTACCAACTAGAAAGAGCCAACATCCATAATTGGGAAGATATTTCCGCAGCTTTCTATAAGCAATATCAATACAATGCCGATTTAGAGCCTACCCGTACTCAACTTTAGAGTATGGCTATGGTTTACAATGAGGGTTTCAAGGATTATGCACAGAAGTGGAGAGATATGGCTGGGAGAGTCCAACCCCCTCTGTCTAAAAGGGAATTGGTGGACATGTTCTTAGGCACTTTATCGAGCCCTTTCTTAAACCATTTAATTGGAAGCTCATCTGCAGGATTTACTGAGTTAATACTAACCGGAGAGAGGGTGGAAGCTGGCATAAGAAATGGAAAGATTCAGAAGGATTCATCTTCTTCTACAACTGTGAGGAAGCCTTTTATTGGTAAGAAAGAGGTATATGTTGTTTATCCACAAAGAAACCAAGAGAGAGCCGAGCGCCGACCAATGGTAGGGGCTATTATGATTCCAAAGCCTATGTCTAATCAACAAAGAAGTAATCAATCAAGGGTGGAGAGGCTGGTCTGGAAATTCACCAGAATCAACAGGACTCTGTCCCAAGTATTACCGCATCTTTTGAGGTCCAATTTGGTAACCCTGAAAGAAGCTCCGAAAAACCCCAATACAACATCCCCTCATTATCACCCCAATGCTCGTTGCGCATATCACTCTGGAAGTCCTGGTCACGATACCAATAACTGTTGGGCCTTGAAAAACAAAATACAAGATCTCATTGAAGAAAAAGAAATTGAGTTTGACGCGCCCGAGAAGCCAAATGTTATCTCTGCTCCCATGCCCAGACATGGTCACAACACCAATGCTATTAAAGAAGATTTGTTTGTTACCATAGTTAATAAACTCATGACTCCACTTCCAATCATTAAGATAAATTTGTTGAAAGTCGGTGTGTTTCCAGGTTGTATTAAAGACTGCCACCTCTGCTTATCCTCACCAACTAATTGCCCTTTGTTGAAAATAGGCATTAAACACTTGATAGACAACAAAGAGATTATGTTTGAAAGTACTCTTGTTTCACTTGTTCCTGTTGAAGATGTTTCAATCATTACCATATCCACCAATTCTTACAGGGTTTCCAAAAAACCCATTAGAATTACATCAGTTCCGAAAGCAACTCCTCTAATAATCATAATGCCTGGGCCAGTCCCATATGAATCATACAAGACTGTGTTGTGGAATTACGGTGGGGACATTTACTACCATGACATCAAACAAGATGGGCTAGCCTCCGAAGAGATAAACTCCGAAGAAGAAGATTCTGACATTAGCAATATGGCCGGAACCAATAAAATTACCCGAAGCGGTAGAATCTTTTCTCCAGAGATTGCCCCCCCAAAGGCAGTTTTTGGACCCGTGGTTGATCCAAAGGTTACTTCCATACCCATAATCATCTCTGCAAGTGCTCCTATTGATGAAGCCGTTACAACCCCTATTGTCATTCCTACCAACACTCCTGTTGCTGAAACCCGAGGAAAAAGTATTCAAGAAGAGCCTGTCCGGACGAAGGCTCAGTCGCTGACTATTCCCGAGGCTTCCAAGAAAGAAATGGAGGAGATCTTAAAAATTATAAAGAGGAGCGACTATAATATAGTCGAACAGTTGGGGCAAACTCCCTCCAAGATCTCAATGCTAGCATTACTACTTTGTTCCGAGGCACATGCGAAAGCCTTGGTGAAGTTCCTTAAAATAACACATGTGCCTCAAGAGACGTTTGTTGACCAATTTCAAGATTGTGTGGCAGTCTGACAATGGATAATGGCCTAGGCTTCTCGAATGCTGATCTGACACCAAGGGGAAGAAAGCACAATGAGGCATTACATGTCTCTGTGGAATGTAGGGGTACAACTCTGGCCCATGTCTTGGTGGATATTGGCTCATCTTTGAATGTTTTGCCAAAGAAAGCTCTTGACAGACTTGACTGCGAAGGACTGACGTTAAAGCCAAGTAACATAGTAGTAAGGGAATTTGATGACTCAAAGAGGATGGTACACGGGGAGGTAGATATCCCCATAAAGGTTGGGACTCAAACTTTCAATTCAACCTTTTATGTAATGGACATCCGCCCCTCTTACTCCTGTCTGCTAGGACGACCATGGATCCATAATGCTGGCGCTGTCACCTCTACATTGCATCACATGTTGAAATATCAGGTTCAAGGAAAGATTATAACTGTCCACGGAGAGGAAGAATACATGATTAGCCATCTCAATTCCTTCCGGTATGTGGAATTGGACGGTGAGTTCATTGAAACTCCTTTTAAACACTTCAAAGAGGTCCCCCGAGAGATTGAATTAACCAAGACTGTGTCCCAGATTCCCAAGATTACAAGACCTCCACTCTGGATGTCATCTCTGAAGGACGCCAAAGCAGTAGTAGAGGAAGGTGGATGCACCATCTGGGGGCAACTTCCAGACATCCCGTATAAGTCCGACAAGTTTGGTTTAGGTTTCACTTCAAGTGCTCAAATGGCTGTATGTTGTGCTCGTGCTGGAGGGCCACCCTTGAAGATTAGCAATCGAGAGGTGAACACGATAGAACATGGTGGAGAGGATTGCAACTTGGAGGATTGGATCTTTCCGACTATCAATGGAGGACTCCGCAATTGGGAGGCCAAAGACTTTGTCCTAATAACTTTCATCCCTCAGTAATTTATCTTTTTCTTTTGTTGTTGGATCTGTAATATTCACAAACAATTCGCACTCTTAAAACCTTGTGTCTTGACCGAGGCACAATGGTCCATTTGTAAGGGTTGTTATTTCATCTTCATATGACATTCAATGAACGATGGACGTGTTTCGCATGCAAAATTTTGTGCTCATTGTTTTTCTTTTACATTTTATTTTCTTTTAAAGATGGCTATACCCTTACAAACACCCACACTCACAAATGAAGGTATCCATCCACTCTGGATCCCATGGGTAACGATACTGCTATGGCCTTTTGTGACTCTGAGGATCTAATCTACCAAGCCGAAGACAAAGGTGAGGAAGATTGTGAGGTACCAGGGGAACTTGCCAGACTGCTACAACAAGAGGAAAGAGCCATTCAGCCTCACGAGGAACCTGTGGATACAATTAACTTGGGTACCGAGGAGGATAAAAAAGAGGTCAAGGTGGGTGCCAATCTGGAACCCAGTATCAAAGAGCGCTTGATTCAGCTGTTACATGACTATGTTGAGATCTTTGCCTGGTCAAATGAAGACATTCCGGGACTTGATATAGACATTGTGGTACATCGTCTGCCTACTAGAGAAGACTGCCCGCCAGTAAAATAAAAGGTTCGCCGCATGAGACCTGATATGTCAAAAAAGATTAAAGCGGAGTTCATGAAGCAATTCAATGCTGGATTCTTGGCTGTCACTTCCTATCCTCAATGGGTTGCCAACATTGTTCCCGTACCTAAAAAAGATGGCAAAGTACGAATGTGTGTGGATTATAGAGATTTGAATAGGGCGAGCCCTAAAGATGATTTTCCACTCCCCCACATTGATATCCTGGTTGACAATACCGCACAACACAAAGTGTTTTCCTTCATGGACGAATTCTCAGGTTATAACCAAATTAAAATGGCACCTGAGGACATGGAGAAAACTACATTTTTCACACGGTGGGGCACATTCTGCTACAAAGTGATGCCATTCGGATTGAAGAATGCTGGGGTAACCTATCAATGCGCCATGGTAGCTTTATTTCACGATATGATACATCATGAAATAGAAGTCTACGTAGACGATATGATAGCCAGATCACAAACGGAAGAAGAACACCTTGATTACTTACAAAAGTTGTTTGAAAGACTGAAGAAATATAAGCTGAGGTTGAATCCAAACAAGTGCACATTTGGAGTACGGTCTGGTAAACTCCTAGGTTTTGTCGTCAGTAACAAAGGTATTGAGGTCGATCCTGCCAAAGTTAAAGCAATACAAGAGATGCCTGCTCCTCGTACTGAGAAGGAAGTCAGAGGATTCTTGGGACGCTCGAACTATATTGCAAGATTCATTTCTAACTTAACATCTACTTGTGAGCCAATCTTTAAACTATTGAAGAAAGATCAAGTAGTAAGATGGAATGATGAATGCTAAGTTGCTTTTGACAAAATCAAAGAAACTTACAAGAGCCTCTTGTGTTGATACCACCATTCAAGGGAAGACCGTTGATCATGTATCTGACTGTTTTAGAAAACTCAATGGGGTGTGTATTGGGGCAGCATGACGAGTCTGGCCGAAAAGAGCACACTATTTATTACCTGAGCAAAAATTTTATCGACTGTGAAACCAGATATTCACTGCTCGAGAAAACTTGCTGCGCTCTGGCATGGGTTGCTCGCCGGCTAAGACAGTATATGCTGACTCATACTACCTTATTAATATCTAATATGGATCCGATAAAATATATCTTCGACAAGCCTGCTCTTTCTGGGAGAATAGCTAGATGGCAGATGATCCTAACGGAGTACAACATACAATATACTACCCAAAAAGCTATAAAGGGCAGTGTATTGGCTGATCATCTTGCTCACCAAGTTGTAGAAGAGTATCAGTCAATGAAGTTTGAATTCCCGGATGAAGACATCATGACATTAGACAACTGTGAAGAAATCAGACCATATGACAGACCTGAACAAGGATCCCAATGGACCCTGTTCTTTGATGGGGCATCCAATGCACTTGGTAATGGTATCAGCGCCATACTCATATCTCCAGAAGGGTGTCATACTCCCTTTACTACCAGACTTTGCTTCAACTGTACGAACAATATGGCGGAGTACGAAGCATGCATCTTCGGTCTCAGAGCTGCCATAGACTTGAGAATCAAATATTTAGATGTGTTTGGAGATTAAACTTTGGTCATCAGTCAGATCAAAGGGGAGTGGGACGCTAAGCACCCAAACCTTATCCCTTACAAAGAACATGTTTTGACATTGCTACCACAGTTTGAGAAGATTACCTTCGAGCATTTCCCGCGAGAAGAAAATCAGCTAGTAGATGCTCTAGCCACAATGTCATCTATGTTTAAACTTAATTGGGATGACGAGGCTCCCCAGATCACCATCGAACGAATGGATGAACCAACACACTATCACGAGATTAATACTGAAGAAGTAGTGGACCAGCCTTGGTTTCATGAATTCAAGAGGTATCTCGAGGCTCAAGAATATCCAGAAAGAGCTTCAATCAATGATAAGAAGTTCTTAAGGAGATTCTCTGCTAAATTCTTCCTCAGTAACAACATCCTATACAAACGCAATCATGACTCCATTTTTCTTCGGTGTGTGGATAAGGTTGAAGCTGAAAAGATCATGGATGAATTACATGAAGGTACTTTTGGCACCCACTCCAGTGGGTATACGATGGCGAAGAAAATCCTACAGGCAGGCTATTATTGGTCTACCATGGAGGCAGATTGCTATCAACACTCTCGGACCTGCCATAAGTGTCAAATTTATGCTGACAAGGTGTATGTACTTCCGGTTCCTCTGAATGTCTTGACGGCTCCTTGGCCCTTTGCTATGTGGGAAATTGATATGATTGGAGAGATCAAGCCTACAACCTCCAATGGACACTGTTTCATCCTAGTGGCCATTGACTATTTTATAAAATGGGTCGAAGCATCTTCCTTCGCCTCCGTTACTAAGAATGTTGTTGCCCGCTTCATCAAGAAAAACCTTATTTACCGGTACAGTATCCCGGAAAGGATCATCACTGACAATGGTACAAATCTCAACAACACTATGATCACCGCCTTGTGCGAGCAATTCAAGATCCAGCATCATAATTCTTCTCCCTATCGGCCAAAGATGAATGGTGTTGTCGAAGCTGCAAATAAAAAAATTAAGAAGATCATACAGAAAATGACAGTCACATACAAAGACTGGCATGAGATGTTACCATTCACTCTCCACGGGTACCTTACCACGGCTCGCACATCAACCGGGGCAACACCCTATTCTTTGGTTTATGGCATGGAGGTTGTCTTGCCTATTGAGGTTCAGATCCCCTCTCTGAGGATTATGAAGGATGCAGGCTTGAACGAAGACGATTGGATCCAGACTCGACTTAATCAACTGAACTTAATTGATGAAAAGAGACTTACTACTATTTGCCATGGTTAGATGTATCAAAAGTGGATGATCAAGGCCTTCAACAAGAAAGTCAGACGTCAAGTATATCAAGTTGGGGATCTAGTGATCAAGCGTACATCTTGCCACAAAGTGATCCCAGGGGAAAATGGACTCCTACTTATGAAGGACCATTTGTAAACAAAAACATATTCTCCGGTGGAGCAATGATCTTGACCACCATAGATGGCGACGACCCGCCACACCCTACGAACACAGACATAGTCAAAAGATACTACTCATAAGAGACCCGCTAGGTTGACATACCTAGGCAAAACAAGGGCAACTCGAAGAACCAAAAGGTTCGGGAAGAAATTAGGGATAAAATAAAAAAATTTGTATACCCGGCAAGTTGAAAACCCGAAAGGGCGACTTGGGCAAAAAAGGGTTTCCCGGTGGATTGAAAACCCAAAAGGGCGGCCCAGGCAAAAGTTAGGGAATAAAAGCATATGACTATGTCCCGTCAGATCATTTGACGGACAACCTTTGGCTTCCGCTGACAAACTTAGAGTTTCTGATCAATTCAATCATCTTCGGACAAGGCAAATAGACAAGATACTCGGAGATACGAAGGCTATAGCAGAATGGAAACCACATGGGATTATTACACATAGCTATCTTTCTTTGTATTAAATTTTTCTTGTTTACGACGGCATTCTCTTACTAGAATGTTTGTCTCCTTTGTACAAAATATTTATTCAAAGTCAATACAAAGATTCCTCTTTGAAAGTGAAAAAACTATTTATCTTTTTCTTTACACTTGTGTTTTGTTTACAAAAACGTTCAATGATTCATTAATGAACATATGCATTTGAACATGATTACTGTTTACAAATAAACAAAATAAGAAAGATAATTACTGATAGGTTGAAAGAGTAGGGAAATGTCTCTGGGCTATTCCATAAGAAATCTCCTACAATACGTCATTTAAATCCCCAGCAGAACAAAGTTTCGAATTATTAATCCCCAGTAGCAGTCGTCAAAATTCTCAGGATTCCCCGAGAAGATCTTACAAGTAGTGCATGGCATTTCCCTCACAACATAACTTATTTCTCTCAACAAAAGTTCATCAATACTTCAACTTCAAGACATAAAAATTTAACATATCCTCAGCGAAATTCAGGGATTTATCTTCCTCAAGAAGACAACAATACAACAAATCAGCTCACATGCGCATACATTGCATCCATATATCATAAACATTAATAAAGCCAATACATTGCATCATACATTTCATGCAACATGACCTTGTATTTTATCTAACATTTTACCCTTTTCAGGATAAGATTAAACAATTACCATTGACAATATGCAATCATGATACAATTCAGATATGCTCCAGACACAGATGCCATTCTTATGCTTATTCATATACAACTTACAACTTTCAGATACAGTACAGATATGCTCCAGACACGGATGCCATTCTGATACTCATTCAGATTTTAAATTCAGATACAGTACATATACGCTCTAGACACGGATGCCATTCTGATACCCATTCAAATCCAGCTTTCATATATAGTACATATACGCTCTAGACACGAATGCCTTTTTGATACTCATTCAGATACAACCTTTCAGATACAGTTCAGATACGCTCCAGACACGGACGCTATTCTGACACTCATTCTTTCAACTTACAAATTTCAACGCAACAAGCATTCTTGGATGGCATCTACAAGCCTATCTCCAACAAGATTCTATCACCTCTCCAAATGACATCTTTAAGCCCATTCCCTTAACCACACGTCGTCAAGTGCAAATTTCTGGGCACTCTAGTGTTCAATCATTCTTTCACCTTCGAGTCACGAATGGCAAAACTCGCCAATCTAACTCTTCAAGTTTAAGAAGATTGAACAGGGGCAGTTGTTGTACCCCAAAATTTTCCCTCTAATTTATCAAGATTTTCTCGCAAGACCTCTTTGACTCAAAACTGGATTAGGGTTTGACCTGCTCAAGACATCTCATCATACATTGATAACCTAAAATTAGGGTTTGGGATTTCACAAGGATTTTTGGACTATCAATGCTTAATATGACTTTCAAGTATCGTCATGGACCCTTAAGATTACTCATGTCAAGTTTCAAGCCTTGAATCACATTTTTGATCAGTCAATTGGACAATTGACCTAAAAATCAGCTATATTGGGGAAAAAGTCAACCATGGCCAATTTACAGTCAAACTTCATAATTTTTTATCCACATCAACATTTTGGACTCATATGTATCATTTGATCAAGTTTGGACCATAATTCCTCAAGAAATTTGATCAAATCATCAAAAGGGCAAAATGGTCAAAATTAGGGTTTTGACTGAGAAAGGGAAATTTCTGCTTTTTGACCTAGCAAATGACCAATTGGTTTGAAGCATGATTTAAAGGGTTCATTTGCATCATTTTTACTTAATGACATAGTTCAAAACATTGCATTTTCATTGAATTGGCAGATGAAATTTGCAATCAACTGATCAAAAGTCAATTGTATACTGAAAAGTCAAACTTTAACTTTTTGGTCAAAATCAAGTGCCAAGGATCACAATTCATCAAAAAAATGTCAAAATGTGAAACTCTTTCATCAATAAATCATAGATTGAAGATTTGGTTTTAAAATTTGAAATTTTCTTAACTTAGAAATTTTTCTAAGTATAGAAAATTTCTTATTTTTTCTCAACTTTAAGCCAAATTTCCACCATGATGCAAGATGATTCAAAGAAAGTTCCCAACATGAAAGTTGTAGACCTCCATGAAATCTACAACTTTTCTTCACAAATTTTTCCATAAAGATGCTTGGATCTCAATATATAATTTTGTGAATACATGCTCATGAACTAAAATAACTTAGTGAAATTTTGCCCTAATTTAGGCAGGTTTTTTACCTAACTTCATGGCAATTTTTCACATAGTTCCAAGGGGAATATTGAAATTAATTTCAAAGATGAGCTATAGAGAACATTTCAAGATTTCCAAAATGTCCAAGAACTCCTTGAGATAATTCTTGAGTAGGGAGAATCGAAGAGATGAAGTTGGCAATTTCTCACTTTGATTCAAAGCCATTTCATGAAGAACAAAATTCAAATCTGAACCTATGCTGCCTAATCTCTGCTTTACAGGTCTCAAACTTGTTTCTCACTTCATAATTTAATTCTTACACAGATGATAATGCCTTAATACAAGCACAAGAGTCTTTGTCCAAGCTTTAATTCCATAAATTGCACAAAGTTGTCATTGCCATTTTGGAAAAGCATAACTTTTGCCACTTTTCATTTCTTAAGCATTGAACCTGTTTTCTCTGCACACACAAGTCCTATAATCCAAAATCACATTGTCTAGAACTTGTACCAACTCCAAGCAGGCATGTATAAGCATATGGAGACTTGTCCCCTCACTTTGCTTCAAAAGCAAGTAAGAGTGCAAAAAGGCTAGAACAAAAAAATTTGTTGTAGAGCTGACTTGAAACCTTTTCTATACTAATACACAAACACATTACAACTTAGAACATGATTGCTAAAGGCCAGTAACACTCCAAAACTCCATATCACCAAAAACCTGTCAAAACTTGTAGTTTATGGCCAAGCATAGCAATCCATAAATTGACTCGTGCGTTTCAAGTTTTAATCACTCAAACCCTTTACCTACCTCATATCTAAGTGTTCCAGACCATAATCCCTGTACTGTAACCCCTTTTTCTCCATCTGCCATTTTTGTTTTTCAAGCTTGTAGGTTGACTTGGATAGAGAGGTTCAGGCACTTTTAAAGCAAGGAAAGGGTTGGAACACACTCAAGGAGGTTCAAGCAAGCTAAAGGAACCTTCAGGCCTTCCTAAATCTCACTCAAACTCCATTCACGATCTTAGATGAAAGAGGTAAGAACTCCAACTTTTATCTCTTCATACGGGCATCCATTGGCCACAATTTGTGAAAGAAAAATGTAGATATTATAGTGCTGAAGCCAACCATGTGCATAGATTTCATTTCTGTTAATTATGTATAGAGAATTTTGGAGTTCAAATTTCTATAAAAATTAGGTTTAAAATTAGGGCCTTTAAAATTCGTTTTGATCTTTGATTGTTAGTTTCCATAAGTTACATGTCTGAAATCGTGGGAAAGAGTACTATCATTTTCATGTTGGAAGTTTCCATTTTCATGGAGAGATGAGAAAGATACAAAGGTTCTGGCTAGCTTGAGGAAGAAGATGAAGTACAGGCAATGAGGCTTTATATTTTATGTTTTTATCGTTTCATATAAACTAACGGATGTACCGCCACCCCAGTAGCAAGGTAGCGCGCTGGCAATGCATAGGTCATGGGTTCGAACCTTGGCGCTACCTTTTGCACTTTTCTTATTTTTTCAGCTTCATTTTTGACATTTTTTGCAGCGTGGGATTGGTTCCTTTGGGCCTCTCATTATTTCTAACACTTACCATCCTTTCTCTTACAGCACCCCCTGGCCCTATTCTTTTACTATTTATTTTTATTTTCATATTTGTTTTATTAATTATTTTCTTTAACACATAAAAATCATGAAAAATATAAATTTGATAAATATTGCATTTTATTTTATTTTATTTTATTTTCACATAAAAATATATATTTTATTTTAAATATATACTAACTATCTTTCTTAAATAAACTTGTAAAAATAAATTAAACTTAGATATATTTTTATCCTTTTTTTTATACTTATAAATATTTATTTTTGGCATATAAAAAGACTAAGTATCTCACAAAATATTATCTATTATTTTTAATACAAAAAATAATACTTAAAGAGCTTTATTTTCTTTTTATCTTAGAAATTAGGGTTAACCTTTTTTTCAAGAATTAATTTCTTTTTCTTAAGATACTAGGATTAGGTCAAAATTCTTTTGCATATAAAACAAAAATATTTTTCTTGCATACATACCATTGCATATTTATATCATATATTTATTTATTCAAATATTTGTACAAATTCGATTTGGTTGTAATAGCTTAATTAGATTTACATTATTGCAAATCCCCATTTATTTTTTGTATTCCCCCCTCCCATACAATGTTGTAATAGCGTAGTAATCTTTAAATTACACAATTTACCACTTTTATATACCATGCTAGTAATTAGGGTTTGAGTGGCAAGATCAAAACAAATCAAATAGAAAACCCTAATTCAAGACAAAATCAAACATGAAAATAACACACTTGCACACAAGCATCCTTAGGGTTTCTCCACTTGGTTGCCTTATACAAAAAATATCCATATTACGCATGCGAAGTATCTTGTCAAAACAAACAAATATAAGATCATAGTCCCTCGATGACGCTATTCTAAGTTGACTTACAAAATAATCTTGGTCCCTCAAAAATACTAAGATACTTTGCAACATTGCTAATCATGGTTATATGATGACCCGCGCCTGTCCCGTTAACATCCAAAGATAGGGTTTCTTACCAAATCAATGGCAAGACAATAATGTCAAAGGAAAAGATTATGAACAAAAAAGACATTTGAGTAGGTAGATTACTTCTAGTTACTTGCTCTATTTCAAAACAATTATCCTTGCTATTTCCAAAACAAACACACACATTTTCAAACATCTTACAAACATTGAAAACATTTTCAAAAAGACAAACATCTTTATATACATTCTTACGAACGAGAATCATTACAAAGATTTCCTAAATAATGGCCTCTTTTACAAAATACTTTCAAAAACCACATAAAGCATAATTTCAAAACAAAAGCAAGTGATCTAGCAAGTAACTAAGAGCCCATGGAAAACTATGGATGGAAAGGATGCTAACACCTTCCCTTTTCATAATCTACCCCTCGAACTCAAGAAAACATCTCAAAGGTCTTTCCTGTGCTTTTTCACCTTTCCTTTTGGATAAAAGAAAAGTTGGTGGTGACTCTTGCTAAACCGTAACATTTGTGATAAAACGCAAAACTCTCAAGTCAGTTCTCCTACCGTATCATAATATTTATAACATTTCCAGACATATATACATCTTACACACATTTCACACATACATTTTGCATATCTAAAGCATACATACCCTATACATTTCAATATTCAATACACTCAGGGTTCCATATCAATGTCAAACATCATACATTTCGCATACATACAACATTCAATACACATGCATACACATGTATTACATAGAAAACATACAAATAATCTCACCCTCGATTCAACTATCTAAGGGTCGACCAACACAATACTTCTCCTACGATTCAACCTGTCACCTCAGTGTTCATGCCGTGACACGTTCAACCCTTCACCTAAGTCTTCCCGCAGTGATGAGTTCCTTACAAGCCCATCACATTGCCTCTAAGCCTAAATGTATTCTCAAAACTTAATACGTTGCCTCTAAGCCGCAATTTATTCTCAAAACCCATTACATTGCATCTAAGCCGCAATGTATTCTCAAAACCCATTACATTGCCTCTAAGATGCAATGTATTATCCGAACTCATTACATTTCCTCTAAGCGGCAATATATTCGCAAAGCCTAGACCATCGCCTCTGACTTCATGCAGCGATGCTCGAAAACCAAAGTCTAGCTTATCGCCTCAGACTTCACGCAGCGATTTGAAAACCTAACCCATTGCCTCAGACTTCATGCAATAATGTGTTTCCTTATTCCACGACACAGACCATCGCCTAAGACTTCATGCAGTGATGCTCGAAAACCAAAATCTAGCTTATCGCCCCAGACTTCACACAGCGATTTACGAACCTAACCCATTGCCTCAGACTTCATGTAGTAATGTGTTTCCTTATTCCACGACACAGACCACCGCCTAAGACTTTATGCAGCGATGCTCGAAAACAAATTTAGCTTATCGCCTCAGACTTCACGCAACTATTTGTGAACCAAACCCATTGCCTCAGACTTCATGCAGTAATGTGTTTCTTCATTCCACAACACAGACCATCGCCTCCGACTTCATGCAGCGATGCTCAAAAATATAAAATTTAGATCATCGCCTCAGACTTCATACAGCGATTCACAAACCAAACTTATTGCCTCAGAACTCATGCAGCAATGTACATCTCTTTACTCTGTAACACAAACCATCGCCTCAGACTTCATGCAGCAACGTCCGAAAACCAAATCTAGCTTATCGTCTCAGACTTCACGCAGCGATTTGCAAATCTGACTCATTTCATCAGACTTCATGCAGCAATACGTTTCATTATTCCATAAACACCGATCATCGCCTCAGACTTCATGCTATGATGCTCAAAAGAAAACAAAACTCTAGCCCATCACCTCAGACGTCATGCAGCGATTTGCAAACATAATCCATGGCCTCAGTCTTCAAGCAGTCGTGCATCATCAATCATTGTTGTATTCATCCTCCAAATGGGTGAATAAGCCAAGACATACGAAATTACGCTTTTAAGATCAAAGACTATCTGCCTCGTTATCAAACCATGGTAAGCGATATATCATCATCTTTTCCTACGTTCCCAAAGACTCATAAGGGTATGCTATATTAGTGTAACCTTGTGTTTTCCGGACAAATTTTGGGGATACTTCAAGTATTCAATAAACTTCCAATCTGAATGCGCAAGACTCGAGTTTTCTTGTGCTATTTGACTGGAAGATAATTGAATAGGGGCAATCGTCGTACCCCAAGTTTGTCTTATCTTGATTTTATATTTCGAGATAGAAGAAATATTTAATTAAAGATGGTACAACAATATCTGTTGGCCCACTTTCAAACAAACGAGAAGAGTGTACTTATATTCAGGAAAATTAGGGGCTTTCTAAATCGGAAGGACCCATGTATCCGTAAACCCATTCGCGAAACATGTTGGCCAATGGCCCATGCGATTCGAAAATAAAAAAACACTCAAATAAGTATTAAGTCCTTAATTCTCAAAGCCAAATTAAGTATAAATTGTTATTAAATTTATTAAGGTCCTTTGGAGGTTATTATAGTTAGTAAAAAAAGGATAAGTGCACTTTGAATACAAGCCCATTACATTTTTTATCCCAAACTAAGCCCAATAATGTTTTTTATTGTTTATTGGAAGAATTTGTTTTTTACAATTACTTGGTTGCTGGTTGGGCCAATTGAGGCCCAATTCAAATTAAAAGACTCATAAGAAGATCGCTGGTGGTCCATTTTCATATGTTGAACAAAATATTTGGTTCAAATTTATTAATTTAATTTTAAAATACTAATAAATCATGTATTTTATTAACAAGTTTTATTAAATGTCTTTAAGAAGCTTTCTGTTTTAGAAAAGGGTGGTGGACAGGAAAACACATTCTTTACAGCAGGCCCAATTAACGCGCTAGCCCAAATATCTTAAAACAACAACTGTGCCCATCAAGCTAAATTTCACGTTGGTTTTTCTGCACTAACGTATACTATAGAAATCAAGACTAAATTTAGACCAAATATGGGAAACCTGTTACAACATAATCAAATCTTTCTATAAACTAAATCAAATGATTTCTAAATCAAATTACAATCATAACAACATCTTATTCTATATTTACAGTAAATCTAGATATTACAGAATCAATCTCTAAATTATAGGATCCAAATCAAGCAAATTATAATCATAACAAAATCAATTACAAGAAATTACAGTCCCTAATTTTCTATGATTGCTAACTCTAACAAATTTCTGAAACCCTAAATCAAAAGACTATAAATACAAAGAGGACTGAGATACCGTGAGGAGGGGGGAGAAAAATTGAGGTCGTAATACCGAGGGATTCTGGAAGACAGCAAGGATGGGGAAGAACCGAAGAGGATTGGAAGTACAGAATCAAGAAGAAGAACACGCAGAGGCCAAGCAACCTTGTTTGTTGTTGAAGACTAGAGAAGAAGCAATTAGGGTTTCCATTTCTGAAACCCTAATTGCATGTTTGCCGCCGGGCAATCTTCCATTGTCGTCCTCTTCAAATCTCTCGTTGGGACCTGAAAACAAGAAGGAGAATAAGATTAGCGGCAATCGGATGGATGCTCAACAATCGGAATACAGAAACGCAAAGGGGTAAACTTAGCTTGCTTTTGTTCTAATTGTTGATTTTGGGTTTCTATCAGGTTGATTTATGTTAGGGATTCGGTCGTGGTTACAACGTCGCAGGGAGTAGGGTAAGAATAGAGAAAGGTCAGGAAAAAAGAAGATGAAAGGGTGTGAGAGAGATGATGTTACTGGAAAATGAAATATTGAGTTGTACAAGAAAGATGAAAAACAAAATGTTATATTCTGTTTCGTTCCAGTGCACGCGCATATACCATTTTGACTATGCAGCTTCAGTTTTATCCGCTTGATGTTGATCACACGGCCATCTGGCCAAGTATGCACCGTATGCGCCTTCGCCCTCACATACACTACCCATAGGACCTCTCAATTTGCCAATGGGCCAGACCCATTCCTTTTCACACACTCCTTCTGCCTAATTACTAAACAACAAAACAACATACACCCCCCTGATCTGAGTTGTCAATGGGCCTAGCCCAGATCTCCTTTTAACACCCTCCTATTTTACTCGCTAGTTAGAATTTACACCCCCTTTGAATTAATTAAATTATTATCTTTTCCTTTATATCTATTTTTTATATTATATTTTTCTTCTTATTATTATTTATTTTCTTTCTATAATTATTATATATTTAATTTTTATACTTTATTTTTTAAATTCTTATATTTTACATGTTTTTATTTATTATCATATTATAACTTTTGTTATCATAAATAAATTATTTTATGTAAAAAATTATATACTATTTTTTATATATTTCATTAAAATATTTTTAATCATGCACTAATCAAGAATTTTTTGCAATTAACACGATTAAAAAACACGCAACAAACAACAAACTATTTTTTGCGATAAACTAAGCTAATCAACAGTTTTTGCAAAGGGTTTCAAACAAATTTTGACTTACCGCGCGTTTAGTCAAAATCTCTGCAATCACTAATCCCGACCAAAATGCGAGGTGATTCAAAATGCGTTTACGACCCCTAAAAAACACCAACCCCATATGAACTACATATTGGGACTCTGATTCCTCTTAAGAGGATACGTAGGCATACGATCAAAAATCGTAGCGAGTTCTCCTATTAAAAATTAAAACTCTTTCCCCTATAAAATTTTTAACCCTCTTTCTAATTAAAACTTAAATCCTGTTTACCTCGAACCTAATATCCTTGTGAACAAATTAGATGAAAGGTGCCTAACACCTTTCTTTCGTTTAATTGAGTCTGAAACCTGGAATCTCTGCGAATTAGGGTTTTCTGTTAGATTCCCTTCCCTAGGATAAAAACTAATAGTGGGGACTCCTAATTTAAAAACCAGTCGCAACACTATGATATCTACATTTTATCTTTGAAAATGGAAAGCTAATAATGCATATATGAAGAGTTTCAAAAGTCAGAAAACTCAACTTGTTTCAAGGTGTTGCAATGATCAGGTTAGCTTCCTTGGACCTCTAGGAGGCTAATGCAATGCTTAGCTTGAGTTTAGAGTGGTTGAAATGGTTTGGAGAAGTCCAACTACAATGCTCTATTTTTTAGTTTGGACAATGGTGAAAATGGTGTTATAGTTTGGAAACAAGGATTGGGATAAGTTATATTTGAACCAAGGAAGCTTTTGAGATGATTTGGAGAGGAAACGCACGAGTGGTTTAAGAGTTGGGAGTTTTTGGAAAAAAAATTGCGGTAACGATGGAGTTTTTATGCAATTTTTGGTTTTTAGAGAGTTTGGGTGAGTTGAGTGCTTTCTAATTCTTGTTTTAGCTCACAGATAGTGTCTCTATTTATAAGAAAGAAGTTTGGATTCTTAGAGAAGTCAGAAATCAAGAATCACATGTTTTATGGATTTGCCTTGTTTTTAAAGCAACTTGAAAAATATAGTTTCAATGTATAGTACAAGAATGGTCTGAGTAGTTAGAGGCTCTAGACAAGTTTCTTATGGCTTTGAGATTGTGTGTGATCAGAAGAAACAAGTGAAAATCTCAAGGAGAGTGGACTTTATGATTAAAGCCACTTTTCCAAAATGGAACTGTGAACTTTCTTCCATTAATGGCAATTTGGTTTGGATAATGGTTTAATCACTTGTATAATGGCCCAAACATTTGTGCAAACCATTAATTGTGTAGTGAAACATAAGTTAGAAGCCTGTAAAGAAAGATTATGTAGCATGGCTATGGATTTGACCAAGTGTGCTTCATGAAAAATGCCTTGTAATTCAAGTTTGAAACCCTAACTTCATGTCTTCGATTCTCCTAGCTCAAGAATCGTATCAATGAGTTCTTGGACATTTGAAAAATCTTGGAACATTATCTACAACTTTAATGTTGGCCATTTTTGAAGAATCAATTTGGAACTATGTGAAAATTTCCATGAAGTTAGGTAAAAAATTTGCCTAAACTAGGTCAAATTTTCACTAAGTGTTTTAAGAAAAATTGCATGACTTTGTGAATTTATAAATCAAAATCCAAGAATTTATAGGACTTTATCAATAAATAAAAGTTTTAGATCTCATAAATATCTACAACTTTCATGTTGGAAGTTTTCTTTGAATCATCTTGCATCTTGGTGAAAAATGTCATGAATTAGTGAAATTATCTTACTTAAAAACACTTAGAAAAATTCTAAGTCTTGAAAATTTTTGACTTTTCAAATTGAGTTTTGACTTTCTAGATTTCTTGATGATCAAGTTTCATATTTTTTAATGTCTTGATGAAATGTGATCTTTGAAACTCAATTTTGATCAAAAGGTCAAAGTTTGACTTTTGGTTTATCAATTGACTTTTCATCAGTTGACTGAATTTCAACTATCAATCAATTGATCTTGAGAAATGTTTTGATCCATAAAATTAGGTCAACATATTGTATTTAAATCCTTGAGATTGTGCTTCAAGCCATTAGATCGTGTATTAGGTCAAAAACCATTGATCAGTCAAAACCTTAATTTTGACCATTTTGCCCTTTTGATGATTTGAACATTTTTCTTGGGGAACTATGATCCAAAATTGATCAATTGATACATATAACTTAAAAATGTTGATATTGGTAAAAAAATCTTGAAGTTTGACTGTAGGTTGACCACAATTGAATTTTTATCCAATACAACTATTTTGGGTCATCTGATCAATTGACTGAGCAATTTTGAGATGCAAGACTTGAAACTTGGTATGAGCATTCTTGAAGGTCCATAATGATCCATGAAAGTCAATTGAAGCACTATAATCCCAGTTGTCCTTGTGAAAATCCAAACCCTAATTTGGAGCATCAGTGTTCAGGAGATTTATTTACCTAATCAATACTTGTGCAAGCTTGAACCATTAGAGATCTTTGTGAGAAACATATTTGAGAAAAGAGAGGGCAAATTTTGGGGTACAACACTGGGGATCGAACCCAGGCTCATAGGATTCACACATGCACGCTTCACCACCAGACCAGTTAACACATTCGTTATTACAAATGCAAAGAAATATAAATATTATAAAAACTCAAATATTTGATTTTTTTTTCAAAATTTGCACGCACTGGAAGTTTGAATGGTTCGATAATGGGATGCCACGCCTGCCACCTGAGTCAGCCACCGGAGTCAACCTTCCAGTTGTCTTCTCATGTTGGCTCTAAGGTCAATCCTGCAAAATAACAAAGATCAAGGGTTCAAACTAACCCCACCCCCTTAAAAAGTTGCCCTGAGTCCGAATTTGTTGTCATTTTAAGCTAAAAAGCCCTGGATCATGCACTTCGAAACAAAGTGCCCGATTGGAATTAAAATTGGCATCTTGTTATTAAGGCCACAAAGCTCACATGATTTACGTCCAAACTGTTCTATACATTGCTATGAACATGTTCGCATGAATTAGATTGATTAACAACGTGTATTTTAATATATTTCAAAAAAATGTAACAAACCGGTGGTGAGTGGATCTGGGGATATTGGACTTGTAAGGCTTGAATCTTGATGTGGTTCAATTCCTGGATGCCTCAGGGATATGATTTGATCACTTGTTTGGAGTATGGGGCCTGGAAATACAATTACGAATTTTGCAACTTTGAGCAATTTTTGAGAATTTTGTATGGCTTTGTTATGCAAGATTTTTTTGTGTCCTTGAGCTTGCATTGTTGTGCTTTATATAGAGGGAGGAGTGAGGTGAAAAAACATGGAAAGAATCAAACCATAAATCATGGTTTTAAAACAAAAATCAAAATTTGAAAAATGACCATATTTGAGATATTCTTGCCATCTTTAGATATGCAATGAACCTAGAAAGGTTCTATGTGTCTTTCACGAAATATTGGGCATCATAATTGATCAAGTCAAGCCCATATTGGGCCTCTAAGATGTAAAGTCAAGATAAATATGAATAAAAATCAAGGAAATGTATAAATGGACTTGGAGGTCCTCTAAGATGCTATGGACATGTTTGAAGTCCAAAAAGTAGGCTCATTGGTTCAAAATTGCAATTTTGCTCAATTATGTACTTCATGAATTTCTTCAAAATTCTCTAACTTGTGCAACTCATAACTTGCTCAATTTTTATATTTTGAAGATTGTTGTACCCCAAAATTTTACCTCTCATTTTACTCAACACATGCCCATTGAGGTCCTCAACTTGCTCAAGGATGCCAAAGAGTGGACCAGACAAACTCTCTCCTAAGGCAAAGCACCTCAAACTAGGGTTTCCATTTTCATCAGGATGTGTGAACTCCAAAGGCCTCAAATTCTTTCCATAGTCCTAATATGTTATCAAGATCATCCATGTCAAGTTTCATGCCTTGCACAAGAAGTTTGCTCAGTCAAATGCCCAGATGCCTGAAAATCAACTATATTAGGTCAAAAGTCAACTGTGGCCCACATACAGTCAAACTTCAAGATTTTTGGTCAACATCAACATTTTGAAGTGATATACATCATTTGATAAAGGGTAGATCATTATTCCTTAAGGAATGCCCCAAATTCATCAAAACCCAAAAGTTGCTAAATTAGGGTTTCATAGGAAAAGTCAACCAAACTTTGACCAAGCATAACTTCTTCATACTTTATCATAAATTTTCCATTCAAGGCTCATTTTTAAGAGGATGCAATTCCCTACAATTCATCTTCATCCCCTAATTTCAAAATATGAACTCATCAAAAGATATGAATTTCTACATTCTAGGTCCTTTTGAAAAGTCAACAAAAACACCTTTTGGGTCAAAGCTTCTTACATGGACATGGAAGACCCAATTGAGATGAAACCAAAAGGGTTGTTTAGGGGAAATCATAAGATTTCAAAAAAGTCCAAGAACACCACTCTAGGGTTAAAATTGGAGGGGATATGCCTTGTCAAAGTTGACCATTTTTGCAAAATTGCCAAAAGTCAAATGTGCTCAAAAATACATTTGTTGCCAAATGGGCCTAGCTTTTCATGATTGTATCTTGCTTATGACATGGTCCACGACTCAAATCATCATCCACATATTATTTGCTTGATTATTTATTATATTTTGATTTTTTATTATTTAAAATTCAAATTAAATCAAATAAATGGCAAAAAATACAAAAGATTGAATTTGATTTGATTTTTTTGTAGGAATCAAATCAAATCAACCTAGCATGACCAAATAAAATCGTGCAAGAGTGGTATGGCTCAAATTGGCATGATTTTGATGCATTTGGAAAGATATAATACAAGAGCAAAATCAAATCAGATTTCATGACTCACAAAGATTTAATTTGTTTTTGTTGCCCTAGTTCGTTCAAGTACAGATACAGAACATAACCAAGCCAAAAAAACAAGGACTGGAGGTCGTGAAAGCTGGAAACAAAACTGAAAAAATTGACAAAAATTGGTAAATCGTTTTCCAACCTAGAGGGTAATTCAAAGCATTTGAACACTCCCAATCGTTTCCTGGACCTTCCCAGAAGCTAACACGATCAATTTCAAGCCTTCCCAAGCCCAAAAATATGACATACGAGTCTCACAGTTTGGTTCATCTTTTGAATCTAAATTTGATAATTTACGCATGATTAATCATTTTCAAGCATAGAATTGTGTTTGTACTGACATTTGGAATGTTTTGGTTTAAGTAATTTTGTGTTTGGATGCCTGTATTCATAATTTCCATTGTTAGGATTTACCTTGTGTTTTAGGGTTTTTCCATACAGGTTAAATTGGCCAATGAAAAGGGTACCATGATACTCGTGGCATCAAGACGAGTTGATCCATGTACTTGGAATTAATTTATCATTCTTGCTGTTGATTTTTGAAAGTTACATGGTTATAGCCATGGAAGTTTTTCCGTAGGTAAAAGTTGCAAACCTAAAACGACGGACATGGGAAGAAGAAGATACGTGGCTGATAACCATTGGTCTATTTGAATACATGGCGCACGTTTTATTTGTTTATGATTATCCACATTTTTTTTATATATTATTTATTGTTGTTATCATATTAACAACTAATCCACACAACACAGATGGCAAGGGTGTACGTTTGAAAGTAAAAGGACCTCGGTTCGATCCCAGGTCCCAACATTTTATTATTTTCTTAACACTTACATGCAGATCTTGTGCACCACCCATTTCAAGCGCCTTCCATGCACCCAATGATCTAGCTAATGGATCATTGCCTAGCCAGATCCAACACCCATCAAGGGATGACCATGGTGCACCATCAGCAAGAACCAACACAGAATCATGCGCGTTGACTTGGCTCAGCAGCTCTTTGGGCCTTACAATTCAACATACACCCCCCCTTTTCAGCAATACAAGCCCATTCTTTTCTTTTCTATTTTCTATTTTTGTTTTTAATTATTTTACTAATTATTTTCCTTTATTAAAATAACACCAGAAAATCATTATTTTTTATTTAATCAAAAAATCATCAAAAATCATATTTTTTCCTAAAAAATATTTTATTTCCTTAATTAATTAGATTAATTATTTAGGGAAATTTAATCTTTTTTTCATAATTTAAATCAATTAGAATTATGGTTAATTTTTACATAACTTAATCTTTTCTTAAAAATAACCAAATATTTTTTTTCAATTAGATTTTAGGATTCTTAATTCATCCTCGCATTTAATTTGCCGCGCGCATTTTTAATTTCCTTTTTATTATTATTGTAACTTCTCCGAGGTTGTAATAGATTAATTAGGGTTTTAAATTTCGGCATTTTTATTTTCAGTCAAGATAATTATGTATCTGCAAAAGCCTTGTAATAGCTAGGACTTTAACTTTCCCGCATTTTATTTCCGCAAACTATAAACTACTTAGATAAATGTTAATAGGATTGTATGGAAAGAAAAACTAAAAATTAATACAGTAGAAAACCCTAATTATGCAAAGATAATTAACTGAAAATTACACCCGCACATGCTCACTCCTAGGGTTTACTCCACTGTGGTTGCCTTCGGTAAACGGTCATGAAGTATAGGGTTTGTTAGTGGTCGTCCTCTAGCCCCGAAAGATCTAAAATGACCCATTCGGATGTTGCCTCGGAAAAAGATCTTTAAGGCTTTAGGATGATTAATAACATTTCCTAACATTGCTTTTGTGATTGTATTTGTCCCTTCGAATGTCCCTAAAAAACTCCAACGGTGGTGCTACTTATTTCTCAAAAATGGGATAGCATTGTCTAAAAGGAAAACGAACAGACTTTTTTCGAGTAGGTAGATTAGTTCCTAGGTACTTGCTCAAACAAACAAACTTTTTCACACAAACACTTTCCAAACAAAGTTTTCAAAAACAACTTCGTAACACTCTTGAGGACAGAAACAAGGGTTAAAACGAAGTAAAACAAAAATTTTCCAAACAAGCACACACAAGCAATTTCAAAATGAGCAAGTACCTAAGAGCCCATGGAAAACCATGGATAGAAAGGGTGCTAACACCTTCCCTTTCTATAATCTACCCCCCGTACTCAGAAACATCTCAAAAAAGGTTTTTTCTGTTCTTTTTCCTTTTCCTAATTAGATAAAATAAAAGTCAGTGGCGACTCTTGCTTACTGCGACATTTTGCGAACAAAAAACGCAAACCAATATTAACAGTCGGTTCTGCCACCGTATCACAGAACTGGCGACTCTGCTGGGGAATAAAATATAAAGTGGGGTAAACCTTAGGATCTAGGTCATATTTAATTGCTTTCTCTTGATTGTCTTGCTTGCTTTATATTTATGGGAACTATTTGGGTTATTTGATCCTACACCTGGATCGGGGAAACACCTTTTAGGTAAGTAGCAATAAACTGTGAGGACGTTGTGCTGGGGTATACCGATACGGTTGAACCAGTAGCTACGTTGATGTGGCACTTTGGTTGGTACCCGTAACCCTTGTGTCAATCAGGGAGATGTACGGGGCCACCGCGTGGTGTCATAAAGCATCAACTGACCTTAGAACCTTTAATTGCACAAGCTGGCCAGTAGGACATAGAGAGATGGCCGGATTTGGTGTATGCCCAAGGTCGACATATACTCGATGTAACACTCATTGAGGTTTTACTCTTGAGTTTTGTTTGGTTGCGAGTCAATTGCCTATTGAACGGAGCTGGGGGAAAGATCAGTGATATTGAGATCCCTTAGAACCCGATTACTATTTATAGGACAGGTTGAACCAATCTAACTTCAAGAGGGTACTACCTTAAAACCCATGCAAGCCTAAACCTAAGGTTGTTTGCGTGACTTGTGTGCTTTCAACTTGAACTACTTGTAGAGTTTTATTACCTGACAACATGAGTTCCTTGAAGTTTTTGTTTATAGTTATTGTCCAATAACTTGGATTTATTGCAGGGTTTACTTGCTTACATCACCTCGCACTTCTTCTTAAAAGCATAACATACACATTATAACATCATGCCTTAACATTTCCTTAACCATTTCAAGGATCTCGAGGGCCTGTGATGCAGGTTATGATAAATCAGACCTCTAGCAAGGGGCAAGGGGAGTTATTTTCCTCTAGCCAATGTCGTTAGAAGATAAAAACTCAATAACTTGAGTCAGGGGCTATGACCCACTTGATATGGTGAGCTTGACTCTCGCAGAAGGACTCTCAATGATACAAAGTTCTTCAATCAAAGCTGCAAAATTCAACTTCTAACATTTTATTATTTGCCCGACGAGATCCTTGAAAACATTGCATACATATATAATACATATCATTGCATAAGAAGGTTTCAAAGCAGGTCTCTCATGTTCTCGCTGTTTATTTCAGCAATGGCTCTCCAACAAGACAACAGAGATCTCCAAGCTCAAGATGCCCAGTTCAAGGAATTTCTCCTGAATCTATCCAAGGGGCAAGAAGACCTGAAAACACTCTTCACCGGGAATCTTACCAAGGAACGTCCTGACAACAACAAGGATGAACAATTGGAACAACTGCAAGCTGAGGTAGAAGCAATGAGAATCCATATGTTGGGGAAGATAGCTCTTATCCAAAACTTAGCTCGAGGATAAGAAGGGATAAGAGCCTTCCTCAACAAGCTTCACCAAGATGGATGCAGATCCATGAAACAAACAGTTAAAATTATGGATCAAGGCATTAATCATCACCCACTGAGAGAGGAGGTTAGTTTGGTAAGGAAAAAACCTTTCCAGATTGCTACTACATCACAAGCCCAACCACAACCTCACCAACGACAACGGGGAAATCAGCATAAGAAGAATACATCCGAAAGACGCTTCACCGAAATCAACATGTCATTGGCTCAAGCATTGCAATACATGTTGAAGGCCAAGTTGGTTATGTTAAGGGAACCTCCTCAGAATCCCAACATAGCCTCCCCAAGGTACAATCCAAATGCAAGATGTACGTACCACTCCAACAATCCTGGACATGACACCAACAATTGTTGGGTGTTGAGAAATAAAATTCAAGACCTGATTGATGAAGGAGCGCTAGAATTCAAACAGGACGGTCAGGATGAGTTCTTCTGCCATCCCTCCAAGGCATACCATCTGAAGTGACAAGTTCTCACAAGAAGACTTTTCGTTCATTAGAATTTTCATCGTGTAATTTTCTTTTGATTTGTTTGAACATTTATTCATATCAAACCTCGTTATTTCATCAATGCATTGCACATATTTGTCTTGAATCAATTCATTCGTATTCACTATTTCAAAAATGAGTTCTTATTTACTTTTGTGATATTCAACTCTCGATTCAAAAACTCTAAGCCTTAGAGGGAGGATGACGAAAATGATACCACAATCTCTACAGTATGCTTTTGAACAGACCCCACTGACGATGTACATGGGTTGTTTTAAATCCTAAACAGTGGAGTTATAAGGAAGATAATCCCTAGTCAACCCCTTCGAGCCAAAGAAGTAGGAGTTTTTCTTTTCACACAAATTAAAACCCTTAATCATAACCTGAGGCAGGGTAGTTTTCTCAGTAAATTCAGAGGCGCATTCAATCATAATTTGTCGCTTCGTACACAATGAATGGCATCGAAGACGTCCTTCCAAAACAAAAGACGGTGATGGCTCCGTATAATTGTCAAGACAGACAGTCATTATCTCTTGAAATAAAAGCCCATTAAGTCAAAACCTATGAAGGAGACTTAAGAAAAAAACTGGGGCATCCCGGTGACTGTAATTACAAAAAGAAATAGTTCAGGTAAAAGAAGAGATAACGAAAAAAAAAGAGGTTACTATAAATCCTCGACAAAAATAAGATTACAAAAATGAATCCCTTTTCTAAATAAACTTCCAGTATCTGAACCATCACCGAAACATCAAGAGCAAATATTCCTGACTCAATCGGGATCTAAATGCGCAATTAACTGAGCATAGGACTGAAGAACATCACGAAGAGCGTGTTGGGTACTGTGATCGGTGGAAATAGAACTGACTATTTTTAGCTGGTTTCGCGAAATGTCGCGGTAAGCAAGAGTCGCCACCGTCTTTTATGTTCTCCAACATGGAAAGGACAAAAGCACAGCAAAATTCCTTATTCGAGATGTCTCTCGGTTCGGGAGGTAGATTTATAGAAAGGGAAGGTGTTAGCACCCTTTCTATCCATGGTTATCCATGGGCTCTTAGGTACTTGCTCTTATGTTTTCAAAAGATGTTTGCTTTTCAAATGTGTGTGGGTTTGAAAAAGTTTCGTTTGAAAGATTTCTAAATGACTCTTGTATCTGTCCTCAAGAGTGTTTGAAAAATTTGTTTTGAAAACTTTTGAAAGTGTCAGTGTGAAAAGATTGTTTTGGTTTGTTTTTTAGAGAGCAAGTACCCATGAGTCATCTACCTACCCTAAGGAATTAGGCTGTGTAAGAGTCCTTTAGATAGTGCCATCCCACCATTGAGAGGTAGGTAGCACCACTGTTGAAGGTGTTCGGGTCAATTCGATTGTAGGGACAGTGTGGTCACCGAAGCAATAGTAGGACACCTTAGAAGTAACCCTAATGTCCTAGATCCTTTTTAATCCGAGGCAACCGTTTCGAGGCAACTGGATCTTAGACATAAGGGCGACTGCTAAAACACCCTATACTTGACGACCACTTTCGAGGCAACGAGTGAGGCGTACCCTAGAAGTGGCATGTGCATTGTGTGTTGTTTTCATGTTATGTTTATCTTTGATCATGCGATTGTGAGCTACGGGTTGTTTTTAATTATCATACATTCTTTCATGCAATTTAGCAGTTAGGAGTGCGGAAAATAAAATACGGAAAGGTAAAAGCTACGCTATTACAAGGCGCGGGTCTATACATCGCAAAAAAAACAAAGACCCGTTTTTGATAAAGTGCGAAAAATAAAGAAAGCAATAAACCTAATTACTATTACATCCTTGAAGTAGTTACATAATAATCAAATAAGAAAATAATGCGCAAATAGAAATTAAACTGAACGTCCTTAGGGTTTTTGACCCTTTTGAGCAATTATGAGTTTTTTTGTCCTTTTGCATTAAATTAAAATTAAACCTAGTACTAATTATTTAATTATTTACAAGAAAGATGTTTTTTATGTTTTTTTGTATTTAATGAAAATAAAATAAATTAAGGGTCAAGAAAACCCTAGTTCTAAGTTTATTTTAATTATTATAAAAATGTTAAAGTTAACCTAATTTAAACTAATTAATTAATTTACATTTGTATGTACAAAAAAAAAAAAATTAATAATGATGATAATAAGAAAACCTAATTCTATATAACTTTTATTTATTGAGAAAAAGGTTAAAATTTAAAACCTAAATTCTATATAATTTTTATTTATTGAGAAAAAGGTTAAAATTAAAACCTAAATTAAGCTAAGTTAATTATTAGTATTTATTTACAAAAAATAAGTTAATGATGAAATTAATAAATAATTAAAATATATTTACAAATTTGATTTCTGATATTATTAGGAAAAAATAATTTGTTGGTGAATTAATAATAATAATTAAAACAATTAAAAGAATTAAAAGAAAGGAAAATAAAAAATACAAATGCAAACCAGGGGGGGTATGTTGGCCCATATGGAGGTGAAATTGAGAAATTCTGGCCCATTAAGCACAAAGCCTTTGTTGACCTTCCTGGTTGCCTGCACGTGCATTGACTGGAGAGTATCATGCTCCTCATCTCCTGGCCACTGGATGGATTTCAGGGCCACTTGGCAAGCTTAGGCGTGAGGGTGTATGATGGAATTTTGGATGAGGCGCTGCACCTGAAAGCTTTAAGAAAAATATTAACAATTATATGGGGGACCTGGGAATCGAACCCAGGTCCCAGTACTCCTTGCCTTAGTGCCCTTGCCAACTGAACCATGGTGCGCGTTTGTAATATGAATGGATAATAAATATTATATAAAAAAACAAATGTTATGATAATAAAACAAAATAACGCGCGCTGTATTCAAACCCTCCAACCATGTTGAGCCACGCAATCACCTTCTTCGTTTCACCTGTAAAATATCAAACAGATAGCGGGGGTTTTAAACCCCCACTAACTAAAACGACAGAAAATAGCGATTAGAGGTAGGGATAACATAAATTGAGTGCGAGGGTTGGGTTGAATTCGTCTGGCCTTGACGAATTCAACCATTCTTGTCTTAAGGTTCAATTTTTCCTTATGTACAAAGCCCTAAATTTCAAGCTTCGAAACCCTAGATATCTCCAATGGTGGATTTCGATTCAGAATGCTATAACCAAATTGGTTTATACCAATAGCTTCAGAATGTCCCTATTAACATAAATCAACCAAGAAAATGGATTAAAAACGTATGAATTATGATATGTAATTTTGGAAATATATTCAAACCGTGGGACTTGTATTCTTTGATTCTGATGGTGTTGGGGCTAGTTCTTGATGGCAACAAGTTCCTAGAGACTCAGGCAAGGTGTGTGAATCAAAAAGAGACCTTGAATTCGCCTGGAAGACTGATTACAGTTTTGAGTTTTTTTTCACTTTTTTTCAATATTTCCTATGGTGTTCTTGCAGCAGTTTTTACGTGTGCATGATTAGGTTTAAGTTTATTACATATAGGAGAACTGAATTAGGGTAAATCCTGGCCCAATAATCCATTGTATTCAAGTTTGCATCTTTGATTTCCAATCAAATATTTTTTCAATCTTTTTGAATAGAAAACCTTGCAAAATTGGGAGATCTTGTCCCCTTGAGTGATGCACGAGATCTTCAGCATGTGTGGAGTGTATTTGCTTCATAAAAAGATTTGACAACCATGTTTTGATATTTTCCTACAATTAAATTAATTAAATGGATTAATAATCAATTAAAAATCCAAATAATTAATAAAAATAAGAAAATAATTCAATTTAATCTCAATGGGTCGTGCATAAGCCTTGGGTAAAGATTCAAGAAGGAATTTGAGGCCCGTTAGTAAAAATGAAGTGTTTTAGGCAAAGTTGACTTTTGAAAATTCACAAAAATTTCCCAACTTCTCCAATGCATATCTTGCTCAATTTTGAAGCTATGAACATGTTCTTGGACATTTTGGAAAGGTCTTGAAGTCCTCTAACCAATGCCTTTGGTCCCATGCCATTTTGATTTACCAATCTAAAGTTATGGTCGTTGACTTAAAGTGCCTTTTTGTTGACTTTTGAAAATGACCTATAATGTAGAAATTGATAAATTTTTGTGAGAGCATTTCTTGGACTTGGAGTGTGAAGATGAGTTGTAGGATGTCATACCCTTCAAAATGAGAATTGGATGGGATTTTTCTGATGAACCATGAAAAAGTTATGCCTTGGTCAAGTTACAGTTGACTTTTCAGCTGTCCAAAAATAGAAACTTTTGCATCTTGAGACTTTTTGAGCCATGCTTGAGGAATCATGATCAAGAATTGATCAAATGATGATTGTGGCTTCAAAATAAGATGTTGACCAAATTTTTTGACTTTTGACTGCCAAATGACCATTTTACCCCTGTAGTTGACTGTGAAGTAATTAGGGCTTTTGACTGTGCAACTTGATGCTGTGAGTCTTGAAACTTGACATATGGATGTTTGACAATGTATATAGGCATATGGGACTTGATTGGACCCTTGGGAACCTCAACTTCCTTGTAAGAACCAAAACCCTAATTTTGACTATGTTAGGAGGGTGTTTGCACTGTGCAATCCTTAATCCATTTGAAGCTTGATCTTGCAAAATCTTGAAGAATATGGGAGGGCAAATTTTGGGGTACAACAGTTTCCCCTGTTCAATCTTCTTAGACCTGAGGATGTAGATTGGCTTGCGTGCCTTTCGTGATCCGAAGGTGGAAGATGATTGAACACTAAAGTACCCAGAAATTTGCACTCACATAGTAGAGTATCAGCAACATGATGGCGGGGATGGGCTTACAGATGCCATTTGGAGAGATGACGGATAGGAGGATGGGCTTATAGATGCCATCTGGGGACTGTTGGTATGTGGATGGGCTTATAGATTCCATCTAGGTGTCGATCGCGTAAGAGATTCCTTAGCAAGAACTTGCGTACCTGAGAAAGAAAGATAATTACCTGGCCTGTTACAGGGGTTGGTCTTCAAACTCCTTATGTAGATATGCCCTGGCTGGATACAGGTATCGAATCTTCGAACTCTTCAGACGTGCCCTGGCTAGATACAGGAATCGAATCTGGAATTAGTCGTCAACAGATATGCCCTGGCTGGATATAGGAATCGAATATGAAATTAGTCGTCAACAGATATGCCCTGGCTGGATACAGGAATCAAATCTTCAAACTCTTCAGACGTGCCCTGGTTGGATACAGGAATCGAGTCCGGAATTAGTGGTCAACAGATATGCCCTGGCTGGATACAAGAATCGAATCTTCAAACTCTTCAGACGTGCCCTGGCTGGATACAAGAATCGAGTCCGGAATTAGTTGTCAACAGATATGCCCTGGCTGGATACAGGAATCGAATCTTCAAACTCTTCAGACGTGCCCTGGCTGGATACAGGAATCGAATCTTCGAACTCTTCAGACGTGCCCTGGCTAGATACAGGAATCGAGTCCGAAATTAGTCGTCAACAGATATGCCCTGCCTGGATACAGGAATCGAATCTTCAAACTCTTCAGACGTGCCCTGGCTGGATACTGGAATCGAGTCCAGAATTAGTCGTCAACAGATATGCCCTGGCTGGATACAGGAATCGAATCTTCAAACTCTTCAGACGTGCTTGGCTGGATACAGGAATCAAGTCTGGAATTAGTCTTCAACAGATATGCCCTGGCTGGATACAGGAATCGAATCTTCGAACTCGTCAGACGTGCCCTGGCTGGATACAGGAATCGAATCTGGAATTAGTCGTCAACAGATATGCCCTGGCTGGATACATGAATCAAATCTTCGAACTCTTCAGACGTGCCCTGGCTGGATACAGGAATCGAATCTGGAATTAGTCGTCAACAGATATGCCCTGGCTGGATACAGGAATCAAATCTTCGAACTCTTCATACGTGCCCTGGCTGGATACAGGAATAGAATCTTCAAACTCTTCAGACGTGCCCTGGCTGGATACAGGAATCGAGTCTGGAATTAGTCGTCAACAGATATGCCCTAGCTGGATACAGGAATCGAATCTTCAAACTCTTCAGACGTGCCCTGACTGGATACAGGAATCGAATCTGGAATTAGTCGTCAACAGATATGCCCTGGTTGGATACAGGAATCGAATCTTCGAACTCTTCAGACGTGCCCTGGCTGGATACATCAATCGAATCTGGAATTGCAACAGTTGATAGTAATCATCTTTGGATTGACCTTTTTCCTGAAAAGGCAAAACACCAGTTGTATGCAATGTCATGATGTATGAAATGCATGATGTCATGATGTTCTCAAGAATAAATGAGATTGTGTCGTATGCACTTTATCATGTATGTAAGTAGGATGTACGAAATGTTAAATGTCTATGAATGTATTTTCGTCTAGGAAAATAAATCCTTTGACGAATGCTGGGAGTTTGTTGAATCCTGGGCTGATGCTGAAGAGTAGAGTTCTTCATTTCCGCTGGGGATGATGGTTGCAAGAATAAACCGGTAGGAGAAGATGACTCCGTTGGGGAATAAACTTGTTGGAGAGATTACTCTGCGGGGAAATACTCTGTGGGAAGAGATACTTCGTTGAGGTTTTGATGATAAGTCCGCTGGGGATTCTGTTGATAAGTTTGTTGGGGAATTGATGAACTCCGTTGGGGATAGGAAGAACTTCGGCGAGGACGATCTTTCCGTTGTAATTTGCTGAGGATAACCCAGTTATAAGCTCTGGTGAGGAATAACCTTCTGAATAAAGCCGGGGAGTGCCGTTCGTACCCTGCAGGGGATAAGCTTCCAGAATCTACTAGGGATAAGCTTCCTACTGGGGAGATTGATTCAACTCTCTTGGGGAGACTTAGGACTGCACTGGGGAATGGCTCCACTGGATGTCCGGTATTCCGCCGGGGAACAATCTTAGATCAAGATCGCTGGGGATGCTTGTTAGGAACGTCTGTATACTCTGTTGAGGAATATTGAGATCTTTTGGGGGATAATCCAACTTCCTTAAGGCTGACAGTAGACTAACCCTGCTCGGGGAGAGTGTGGCTGCATCTTACCTTACTCGGAGGGGAGTGAAGGTATCTGGGTTACATTCTTCAGCCGAACTTACCTTGGTACCTTGGTAGACAGAGCAACTAGATCGCTTAGACAACTCATTATTGCCCCTGTTTCTAATGTCACCTGTAATTAGTCCTTTGTTTTGCATGCAAATATTTATGAGTTAGCAATTAGTGTCAAATGCATATATCAAAAATGAACATTGGACGTTCTTTGCAAAACAAAACAGAAAAAGGAAAAACAGTTGGCAATTTGTCTGAAAAGTGAATTTGTATTGATTTCTAGAATTTGCCTGTAAATAGGCGTTTATGTACAAGAGGCTGACGTCCTAGTAAGAGAACGTCGCCGAATAACATAGAGTTTATACAATTTTTGTGAAAAGGAAAACAAAACAGCTATGTGAAAGGAATAATCCCACTGGGTTCCAACTCTGCTATCACCTTTATGTCTTCAAGCGTCTCATCACTTGGCTACTTAGTGGAAGATGAAGTTGACTGATCGATGCCGTTTGAACCTGATAGTTGATACCAGATTCTGGATGCAAGGTGATTCAATGAGACATAGTATTACACTTTAATCCCTAACTTTTGCCTGGACCGCCCTTTCGGGTTTTCAGTCCACCGGGATACCCATTTTTGCCCAAGCCGCCTTTTCAGGTTTTCGACTTGCCGGGTGTACATATTTTTTCATTTTTCATCCCTTATTTTTGCCCGAACCCTTTTGGTTCACCGGGAAGCCCTTATTTTTTCCTAGGTGTGTCAACCTAGCGGGTCTTTAATTCATGCGTAATATCTTTTTACTATGTCTGCTTTGGCGGGGTGAGGAAGGTCGTCACCATCCATGGTGGTTAGGATCATGGCTCCTCCTGAGAAGACATGTTTAACCACAAATGGCCCTTCGTACGTAGGGGTCCATTTTCCCCTGGGATCACTTTGAGGAAGAATGATGCGCTTGATTACCAGGTCCCCAACTTGATACTCTTGTGGTCTGACTTTCTTGTTAAATGCCCTGATCATCCGTTTTTGATACGTCTGACCATGACAAATAGCAGTGAGTCTCTTTTCGTCAATTAGGTTTAACTGATCAAGTCGAGTCTGGATCCAGTCATCTTCGCTCAAGCCTACATCCTTCATTATCCGGAGAGAGGGTATCTGGACTTCAATCGGCAAGACTGCCTCCATGCCATAAACCAAGGAAAAGGGAGTTGCCCCGGTTGACGTTCTTGATGTGGTACGGTACCCATGAAGAGCAAACGGTAACATCTCGTGCCAATCTTTATAGGTCACTGTCATCTTCTGCACAATCTTTTTGATATTCTTATTAGCTGCTTCTACAGCCCCATTCATCTTCGGCCGGTAAGGAGAAGAGTTGTGGTGCTGTATCTTGAATTGCTCGTAGAGCTCAGTGATCATCTTGTTGTTAAGATTGGTGCCATTGTCCGTAATGATTCTCTCAGGTACACCGTATCGACATATCAGGTTGTGTCGAATGAACCGTGCCACGGCGTTCTTGGTTACGGTAGCGTAGGAAGCTGCTTCAACCCACTTTTTAAAGTAATCGATCGCCACCAGGATGAAGCGATTCCCGTTGGATGCCGTAGGTTTGATCTCGCCGATCATATCAATGCCCCACATTGCAAAAGGCCAAGGTGCTGTCAAGACATTCAGAGGGACTGGAGGAACGTGCACCTTATCAGCATAGATCTGGCACTTATGGCATGTCCGAGAATGTTGGTAACAGTCGGCTTCCATTGTGGACCAGAAATATCCTGCCCGAAGTATTTTCTTTGCCATGGTGTGTCCACTGGAATGCGTTCCAAAGGTACCTTCATGTAGCTCTGCCATGATTCTTTCTGCTTCAGTCTTATCTACACAACGCAGTAAGGTTGAATCATGGTTTCACTTGTAGAGAATGTCGTTGCTGAGGAAGAACTTTGCTGCGAACCTTCTCAGAAACTTCTTGTCATTGACAGATGCACCCTCGGGATACTCTTGAGCTTCCAAGTACCTCTTCACTTCATGATACCAAGGCTTTTCAGTTACCTCTTCAACCTCGAGATCACAGCAATATGCAGGTTCATCCAGTTTCCAGATAATGATCCGGGGAGCTTCGTTGTCCCATTTGACTTTGAACATAGAAGACATCGTGGCCAGCGCGTCCGCCAACTGATTCTCCTCTCTTGGGAAGTGTTCAAAAGTTATCTCCGTGAAATGGGGAATCAGCATCAACACACACTCTTTGTAAGGAATGAGATTTGGGTGTTTCGTATCCCACTCGCCTTTGATCTGATTGATCACGAGAGCGGAATCTCCGAAGACACTCAGAAACTTGATCCTTAAGTCAATTGCAGCTTGAAGACCCATGATACACGCCTCATACTCCGCCATGTTGTTAGTGCAGTTGAAGCATAGCCGGGCGGTAAGTGGAGTATGAGTGCCTTTTGGAGATATGATCACAGCGCCGATACCGTTACCCAAAGCGTTGGAGGCTCCGTCAAAGTGCATAGACCATCGGGATCCTTCCTCAGGTCCTTCATCCGGTCCAGGTACTTCACAATCAGTCACTACCATGATATCCTCGTCCGGAAATTCAAAGTTCATAGATTGGTAGTCATCCACTGCTTGGTGTGCCAAATGGTCTGCCAATACACTTCCCTTGATTGCTTTCTGAGTCATGTACTGGATGTCATATTCTGTCAAGATCATCTGCCATCTCGCTATTCTTCTGGACAAGGCAGGCTTTTCGAATATGTACTTGATTGGATCCATTTTTGAAATCAACAGAGTAGTGTGAGTCAGCATATACTGTCTCAGCCGGCGAGCAGCCCATACCAAAGCGCAACAAGTTTTCTCGAGCAGTGAGTATCGGGTCTCACAGTCGGTAAACTTTTTGCTAAGGTAATAAATGGCATGCACTTTTTGGCCAGACTCGTCATGCTGGCCCAACACACACCCCATTGAGCTGTCAAGTACTGTCAAGTATAATATTAGAGGTCTCCCTTCAACCGGTGGCATAAGAATGGGTGGTTCTTGGAGATACTCTTTGATTCTGTCGATAGCGGCCTGACATTCATCGCTCCAACGTACTACTTGATCTTTCTTCAGTAGCTTGAAGATTGGTTCACAGGTAGCAGTTAGATGTGAGATGAATCGGGCAATGTAGTTCAGCCGTCCTAGAAAGCCTCTGACTTCTTTATCTGTCTTGGGAACTGGCATCTCTTGTATGGCTTTAACCTTGGCAGGGTCCACTTGAATACCTTTGTCGCTTACGATGAAGCCTAGCAATTTTCCAGATCTTACCCCAAATGTGCATTTGTTTGGGTTCAACCTCAGCTTGTATAACTTCAGACGGTCGAACAGTTTCTGCAGATGGTCAAGGTGTTCGTCCTCAGTTTGAGACCTTGCAATCATATCATCGACGTATACTTCAATCTCATGGTGGATCATGTCATGAAATAAAGCAACCATGGCATGTTGGTAGGTTGCCCCAGCATTTTTCAACCCAAAAGGCATGACCTTGTAGCAGAAGGTGCCCCACTGAGTAACAAAGGTAGACTTTTCCATATCTTCAGGAGCCATCTTGATTTGATTATAACCTGAGAACCCATCCATGAAGGAGAACCCCTTGTGCTGAGCAGTATTGTCAACCAGAACGTCAATGTAAGGCAGAGGGAAGTCATCCTTGGGGCTCGCCCTGTTCAAATCCCTGTAGTCAACACACATGCGGACCTTACCATCCTTCTTCGGCACTGGAACCACGTTGGCAACCCACTGAGGGTAAGAAGTCACTGCTAGAAACCCGACGTCAAATTGTTTCATAACCTCAGCTTTGATTTTCTCGGACATCTTTGGACGCATACAGCGGACCTTCTGTTTAACCGGAGGGCAGTCTTCCTTGGTAGGCAGGTGATGAACCACAATGTCAGTATCCAACCCAGGCATGTCTTCGTAGGACCAAGCAAAGATTTCCACATAATCATGCAGCATCTGAATCAACCGTTGTTTCACACTGAGCTCTAGGTTGGCACCAATCTTGACTTCCTTTCTGTCTATTTCAGTACCCAGATTTATCGTTTCCACTGGCTCTTCATGTGGCTGAATGGCCCTCTCTTCCTGGAGTAACAGTCTTGCAAGCTCGCCAGGCACTTCGCAATCATCTTCACCTTCGTCTTCGGATAAGTTGATCGGATTTTCGAAGTAATAACTGGCAGTAGCAGAGTCGTTACCAGTGAGATCCAGAGTGGATTGAGACCTGTATAGGTGAGTGTGTGTAAATATAGCTGTTTTGCAATATATAAAGAAAGAAAGGGAGCACAAGATTTGAAATGCAGAAAATGTCCAATGTTTTTATTCATGATATATGGAAATGACAAGTAATAAGCCCTCACAAATGAAGCCACGGTGCCCCGGGTAAGACACCGGGCCATAAAGTTTCAAATTATTGTTCGTTACAAATTTAAAAACAAAGGAGTTCATTACTGAGTAACAAAAGTAACAGGTATGTAGTCTTTGGAAGTCCAATTGTTCAGTCCACCGTCGGTCGTCGGGTAGATCCATCTATCCAATTCAGATTCCTCCGCATTGCCTTTAATAGCATTCACTCCCGGGTTGGTGATGAATACGGGAGGTCTTCCAATCCTTGATTTACGTACAGCCCTCTGAGCCTCTGCAGTGAAACCCAACCCAAACTTGTCAGTCTTTGGAGTAAAATCAGGGAGTCGGACCCAGTTTGCACATTCACCCTTCTCAATCACAGCCCGGGCGTCCTTTAAGGAAGCCATCTTCAAAGGAGAGTCTTCTTCAGTCACAGTCTCTGCTGACGCCAATGTTGGAGGCACCTCTTCAAAGTGTTGAAAGGGGGTCTCAATGAACTCCCCGTCCATCTCTATATACCGGAATGAGTTAAGATGACTAACCATGTATTCTTCTTCCCCCTGCACTGTGACGATCTTCCCTCTGACCGGGTACTTGAGTTTCTGATGGAGAGTGGAGGTCACATCCCCAGCCTTGTGGATCCAAGGACGACCCAGCAAACAGGAATAGGATGGTCGGATGTCCATCACATAGAATGTTGAATCAAAGACTTGAGAACCAACCCGGATTGGAATGTCCACTTCACCATGTACCATCCTCTTCGACCCGTCAAAGGCCCGGACAATAATGTTACTAGGCTTCAACTCCAAACCCTCACAATCCAACCTGTCTAAGGCCTTCTTGGGCAATACGTTCAGTGAAGAACCGGTGTCTACCAACACATGGGAAAGAGTAGTACCCCTGCATTCAATGGAGACATGCAGGGCATCGTTGTGGTTCTTTCCCTTGGCAGTCAGATCAGCGTCAGAGAAACCCAGACCATTATCAGCGGTTAAGTTGGCCACACAATCAGTAAATTGATCAGCGGACGTTTCTTATGGCACATGGGCCGTCTTCAGGAAGGAAATCAGGGCCTTGGCATGGGCCTCTGAACACAATAACAGTGATAGCATAGAGATCTTAGAGGGGGTGTGCCCCAGCTGTTCAACGACGTTGAAATCACTCTTCTTGATAATCTTAAGGATTTCTTCCATCTCTTGATAGGAAGCTTCAACATTAACAGTCTTCGGTGCCTCCATCTGGGCAGGCACATCAGCAATCCCTTTGCCCCGAGTGTCAAATGACTCGGCAGCAGGGGTAGAAACCTGATCAGGAGGGGAAACAGGCACACTGGCAGGTGTGATAACAAGAGGTCTCTGAATAGCTGGAGGTGCAATATCAGGCGAGAAGAGCCTGCCACTGCGAGTAACTTTAGCAGGACCGATGATGTTACTGATGCCGGTACTGGTATTGAACTCTTGCTTTACTTCGAGCACATACACATCTGCCCCATAATGCCACGGGACAGCCTTGTCATATTTATAGGGGAGGGGCCCCGAAACAGTAATGATGATAGGTGTAACAGACATGATTTTGACGGGCTTCCTCGGGGGAGCCTTGGTAGGATTGTTGAAAATGGTGACAACGAACACTTCTTCAGTAGGAATAACAGGAGCAGCAATCTTCTTGAACAAGATCTCTTTGCTATCCATCAGGTTTTGGACGCCTGACTTCAGCAACGGACAACCAGCAGGTGAAACAGCACATAGAAGGCAACCCTTGCTATAACCCGAAAATAAACCGGCTAGCAACAGGTTCCTTTTGACGGTCAACAAAGGAGTAACAATCTCATCCACAGAGACTACATATAGGTCCTCCTCAACAGCATTCACTCCATGCTGGGGCATAGGAGCAGTCACAACATTGGGCCTTTCGGGCGCCTCAAACTGTATTTCCTTAGCATCGATAAGGTCCTGAACCTTATTCCTCAGGGCCCATCAATCATCAGTAGAATGCCCCGGGCTATCAGAGTGATAAGCACAACGAGCATTGGGATTGTACTTCGAAGAGGTTGTGTTTACCACCTTCGGAGCTTCTCTGACAGTTACCAAGTTGGTTGATAGCAGTTGCGGCAAGATCTGAGAAAAGGTCATACTAAGCCGAGTGTATTCTCTTCTGGGTCTCTCAGCCCTTGGTTGGTTAGGTTGTCGAGGAGCGGCAGCAGGCTTTGAAATCACCACCGTGTTGACAGCTTGGCGGCGTTCCGGTTTATTTTGTCTTCTGGGACCATACACAGCACTGGCTTCCTTCTTGAAAGGCTTCTTTTCAGAACTTGAGGACGCACCTTTCTGTATCTTCCCCAATTTCATACCAGCTTCTATCCTCTCACCAGTCAGAATGAGGTCTGTAAACCCTGCAGAAGAATTACCAATCAGGTGGTTGAAGAATGGCCCAGACAGGGTCCCCAAGAACATGTCCACGAGTTCACGGTCAGTCAATGGTGGCTGCACCCTGCCAGCCAGGTCTCTCCACTTCTGTACGTACTCTTTAAAACCTTCTTCCGATCCTAGCGATACACCCTAGAGTTGGGTACGTGTAGGAGCGAGGTTGGCATTGTACTGATACTGCTTATAAAAAGCAGTAGCCAAGTCCTCCCAGTTTCGAATACTGGCTCCATCCAGCTGATAGAACCACTCGAGTTGAGCCCCTAAAAGGCTATCCTGGAAGAAATGGATCCATAAGTTCTTGTCTACAGTATACGGTTGGATCTTCCGCACATAAGATCTGAGATGTAGCTTAGGGCAGGAAGCCCCGTCATACTTCGCAAAAGAGGGTGCCTTGAACTTGTGTGGGGTCACCACCCTAGAAGATAAACCCAGATCTCCAAAATCCAACCCATGCACCTGTTAAATTTCCATGGCACTCAGACGATCCTCTAACTGCTTGTACCTGTCTTCAGCGGGAGGGTACTGCTCATCATTGAAATCTGTCTCGTTGTCAGAGACCACAGGACTAGGAACCCTTCCCCCTTGGGGACTGCCTTTCCCTATAGAAGAAGCAGCTTGATCAGCCTCATTTTGTAGTGTATTACCAAACCTCCGTCCAGTGTTGAACAGTACAGTTCTCTTCTTCTTCTTCTTTACCAGCAGAGCCTTCAATTCCTCTTGACCTTGGGCTAAACTCATGATCAACTCTTGGAACTGGGCGTTCTGGGCCTGGAGGGCCTTGATGGATTGCTCAGTAGATGATTCAGGATTCATGATGACGAGCTGAAATAAACAGCGAAGAAGATTAAGCAACCTGTAAGAAAAGGGTACCTGTGATGCACATGATGAATGGAATGCGTATGATTTATGTTTTCAAAGATAATCGGGATTCAACTTTGTAAAGAAAAAGGAAACACACTTCATTAGATTCAAATTTTTAAATTGTTCAAGAAATTGCCCTTAGGCGTTACAAGAATGAAAATACTGAAAAGGAAATAAAGCTGTAAAAGAAATATCCAAGGCCCATCAATGCTCCCATGGTCTCCTCTTCTCAGTGCGGATGTAGTCATTCAGGACCCGCTCGTTCTCCAACTGCTTTGTCAGCTTCTGGATTTTCTGTTCTTGTTCATTGAACTTTTCCCGATAAGAATCCCGTTCTTCCTGTAGTTGCGCCCAAGACCTCTTTAGTGTATCGACATCAGTAGGTATCTGAGGAGGGAGAACAGTTGGAGGAACCCCGTCTCTATTAGGAAATTCAAGAATGATGGGTCTGACAGCTTCGTATGGCATACCTAACTTCTGAGCACGGATGCGGACCCATCTGTAGTAGGATTCCATAGGTAGAGAAGTCTTCGGTCCCAACTAGTGTGGGTCAGCTTTGTGAATTCTGTCCCAAGCCTTGATGAATCTACGATGCAGCTCGTCACTATCTACCTGAAACTCAAAACTGATGTGAGGCACCAACATCTCATGAGGCCCTGCTCTTCTGGCTCTTCCAAACTGGCGGAGAGCTAGACATGGATTATAAGAGATCCCTCCTTGGGTACCAATCAAAGGAACATTAGGATATTCTCCGCAACGATCAATAACAGCTACCTCATCCAAACCTCTGAGAGTCCAAATGATGTCATTATCAGTGAGAGACATTAACTTATGAGCCCATCCTCTTCCTTCTTTGTTCTTCAGCACGAACTTAGGGAGGTGAGAAATAAACCACCTCACTAACAAAGGAGTACAACACCATAGAGTTCCTCGTCTTCGGGCAGTACGAGCATAGAGTTGTTGCAGGATATCACCCAAGAGAGTGGGCACAGGGTTCCGAGACATGAAGATCCTTATGGCATTGACGTTAATGAAGTTATCAGGATTAGGAAACAAAACTAGACCATAGATTAAGAGAGCCAGAATGTCTTCATACGCCCTGAAGTCTAAGTCATTCCAAAAACTGTTAGCTTTACCAATCAGAAACTTGGCCAAGAAGCCCTTAACTCTGCTTCTAGTCACCCAGTTGTCCATTACCTCTTTGGTGGTCAAGGGAAGGGCTGCAGCAATCTCCTTAAGCCTAAGAGTCTTTTCCCAACCAGTGAAGGGAGTCTGATCCAAGATAGGGATACCAAGCAAATCAGAGAATTCTTCCAGGGTAGGGACCAGCTGGAAGTCTTGAAAGGTGAAGCAATTGTACAAGGGATCATAAAACTGGGTCAAGACACTCATCAGTTGTTGGTCCCACTTTGAAGTGACTAAACCGAGAAGAGAACCGTGCCTCTGGATGAAGGAAGTAGTATTTGGAATTCTGTCAACCAACTCTTTAAGCAAATCAGGTGGGTGAACAAAGTTGAGCCGGATAGTATTCCTTCACATGGGCATCATAATGTCCTACAAAACAGAGCAAAGATGAAACCCTCTTGTCTTTGAAATGGGTCAGTCCTTATGCAGGATGCATGCAATGGTATGATGGCATGATGTTATGATAAAGCACACCACAAATATTCACAAAACATGATAAGGCACACAAGTCACACAAGACAGCCCTTAGAGTTTAGGCCAGCGTGAAGTTTGGTTACTACCCTCTTTCGGTTTCGTTGGTTCAGACCTGTCCTATCAAAAGTAATCGGGTTCTAGAGGATCCCAATATCACTGACTACCCTCAATCGGTCATAACTCCAGCGTCGCAATCTTTTCTTGCAGCCAGAACCATCACGAGAGTTTAGCCTCAATGGGTGTAGCATACTGCTACTGTTCTATGGCCAAGTTGGGTCAAATTAGGGTTCTAAGGTCGGTTGGTGCTTAATGACTCCTCGGAAGACCCATATTCTCCTCGTTGCAACACAAGGGATATCGGTACAGACCAAGGTGTCACACCAATGTAGCCACTGCTTCACCCGTGTCGGTCTACGCCGGACAGGTCCCTCACAGCTTATGCTACCTAACAGGGTATCCCCAGATCCGGGTTAGGATCTATGAAACTCCGATGCAATGCCCACAAATATAAAGCAATCAAAACATTCAATTGAAAACATAAGTATGATCTATCCTAAGGTACACCTCACTTTAAATTTCCCCAGCAGAGTCGCCAGTTCTGTGATCGGTGGAAATAGAACTGACTGTTTTTAGCTAGTTTCGCGAAATATCGCGGTAAGAAAGAGTCGCCACCGTCTTTTATGTTCTCCAACATGGAAAGGACAAAAGCACAGCAAAATTCCTTATTCGAGATGTCTCTCGGTTCGGGAGGTAGATTTATAGAAAGGGAAGGTGTTAGCACCCTTTCTATCCATGGTTATCCATGGGCTCTTAGGTACTTGCTCTTATGTTTTCAAAAGATGTTTGCTTTTCAAATGTGTGTGGGTTTGAAAAAGTTTCGTTTGAAAGATTTCTAAATGACTCTTGTATTTGTCCTAGAGAGTGTTTGAAAAATTTGTTTTGAAAACTTTTGAAAGTGTTAGTGTGAAAAGATTGTTTTGGTTTGTTTTTTAGAGAGCAAGTACCCAGGAGTCATCTACCTACCCTAAGGAATTAGGCTGTGTAAGAGTCCTTTAGATAGTTCCATCCCACCATTGAGAGGTAGGTAGCACCACCGTTGGAGGTGTTTGGGTCAATTCGATTGTAGGGACAGTGTGGTCACCGAAGCAATAGTAGGACACCTTAGAAGTAACCCTAATGTCCTAGATCCTTTTTAATCCGAGGCAACCGTTTCGAGACAACTGGATCTTAGACATAAGGGCGACCGCTAAAACACCCTATACTTGACGACCACTTTCGAGGCGACGAGTGAGGCGTACCCTAGAAGTGGCATGTGCATTGTGTGTTGTTTTCATGTTATGTTTATCTTTGATCATGCGATTGTGAGCTACGAGTTGTTTTTAATTATCATACATTCTTTCATGCAATTTAGCAGTTAGGAGTGCGGAAAATAAAATACGGAAAGGTAAAAGCTACGCTATTACAAGGCGCGGGTCTATACATCACCAAAAAAACAAAGACCCGTTTTTGATAAAGTGCGAAAAATAAAGAAAGCAATAAACCTAATTACTATTACATCCTTGAAGCAGTTACATAATAATCAAATAAGAAAATAATGCGCAAATAGAAATTAAACTGAACGTCCTTAGGGTTTTTGACCCTTTTGAGCAATTATGAGTTTTTTTGTCCTTTTGCATTAAATTAAAATTAAACCTAGTACTAATTATTTAATTATTTACAAGAAAGATGTTTTTTATGTTTTTTTGTATTTAATGAAAATAAAATAAATTAAGGGTCAAGAAAACCCTAGTTCTAAGTTTATTTTAATTATTATAAAAATGTTAAAGTTAACCTAATTTAAACTAATTAATTAATTTACATTTGTATGTACAAAAAAAAAATTAATAATGATGATAATAAGAAAACCTAATTCTATATAACTTTTATTTATTGAGAAAAAGGTTAAAATTTAAAACCTAAATTCTATATAATTTTTAATTATTGAGAAAAAGGTTAAAATTAAAACCTAAATTAAGCTAAGTTAATTATTAGTATTTATTTACAAAAAATAAGTTAATGATGAAATTAATAAATAATTAAAATATATTTACAAATTTGATTTCTGATATTATTAGGAAAAAATAATTTGTTGGTGAATTAATAATAATAATTAAAACAATTAAAAGAATTAAAAGAAAGGAAAATAAAAAATACAAATGCAAACCAGGGGGGTATGTTGGCCCATATGGAGGTGAAATTGAGAAATTCTGGCCCATTAAGCACAAAGTCTTTGTTGACCTTCCTGGTTGCCTGCACGTGCATTGACTGGAGAGTATCATGCTCCTCATCTCCTGGCCACTGGATGGATTTCAGGGCCACTTGGCAAGCTTAGGCGTGAGGGTGTATGATGGAATTTTGGATGAGGCGCTGAACCTGAAAGCTTTAAGAAAAATATTAACAATTATATGGGGGACCTGGGAATCGAACCCAGGTCCCAGTACTCCTTGCCTTAGTGCCCTTGCCAACTGAACCATGGTGCGCGTTTGTAATATGAATGGATAATAAATATTATATAAAAAAAACAAACGTTATGATAATAAAACAAAATAACGCGCGCTGTATTCAAACCCTCCAACCACGTTGAGCCACTCAATCACCTTCTTCGTTTCACCTGTAAAATATCAAACAAATAGCGGGGGTTTTAAACCCCCACTAACTACAACGACAGAAAATAGCGATTAGAGTTAGGGATAACATAAATTGAGCGCGAGGGTTGGGTTGAATTTGCCTGGCCTTGACGAATTCAACCATTCTTGTCTCAAGGTCAAATTTTTCCTTATGTACAAAGCCTAAATTTCAAGCTTCGAAACCCTAGATATCTCCAATGGTGGATTTCGATTCAGAACGCTATAACCAAATTGGTTTATACCAATAGCTTCAGAATGTCCCTATTAACATAAATCAACCAAGACAATGGATTAAAAACGTATGAATTATGATATGTAATTTTGGGAATATATTCAAACCGTGGGACTTGTATTCTTTGATTCTGATGGTGTTGGGGCTTGTTCTTGATGGCAACAAGTTCCTGGAGACTCAGGCAAGGTGTGTGAATCAAAAAGAGACCTTGAATTCGCCTGGAAGACTGATTACAGTTTTGAGTTTTTTTTCACTTTTTTTCAATATTGCCTATGGTGTTCTTGCAGCAGTTTTTACGTGTGCATGATTAGGTTTAGGTTTAGTACATATAGGAGAACTGAATTAGGGTAAATCCTGGCCCAATAATCCATTGTATTCAAGTTTGCATCTTTGATTTCCAATCAAATATTTTTTCAATCTTTTTGAATGGAAAACCTTGCCAAATTGGGAGATCTTGTCCCCTTGAGTGATGCACGAAATCTTCAGCATGTGTGGAGTGTATTTGCTTCATAAAAAGATTTGACAACCATGTTTTGATATTTTCCTACAATTAAATTAATTAAATGGATTAATAATCAATTAAAAATCCAAATAATTAATAAAAATAAGAAAATAATTCAATTTAATTTCAATGGGTCGTGCATAAGCCTTGGGTAAAGATTCAAGAAGGAATTTGAGGCCCATTAGTAAAAATGAAGTGTTTTAGGCAAAGTTGACTTTTGAAAATTCACAAAAATTTCCCAACTTCTCCAATGCATATCTTGCTCAATTTTGAAGCTATGAACATGTTCTTGGACATTTTGGAAAGGTATTGAAGTCCTCTAACCAATGCCTTTAATCCCATGCCATTTTGATTTACCAAACTCAAGTTATGGTCTTTGACTTAAAGTGCCTTTTTGTTGACTTTTGAAAATGACCTATAATGTAGAAATTGATAACTTTTTGTGAGAGCATTTCTTTGACTTGGAGTGTGAAGATGAGTTGTAGGAAATGTCACCCCCTTAAAAATGAGCATTGGATGGGATTTTTCTGATGAACCATGAAAAAGTTATGCCTTGGTCAAGTTACAGTTGACTTTTCAGCTGTCCAAAAATAGAAACTTTTGCATCTTGAGACTTTTTGAGCCATGCTTGAGGAATGATGATCAAGAATTGATCAAATTATGATTGTGGCTTCAAAATAAGATGTTGACCAAAATTTTTGACTTTTGACTGCCATATGACCATTTTACCCCTGCAGTTGACTTTTAAGTAATTAGGGCTTTTGACTGTGCAACTTGATGCTGTGAGTCTTGAAACTTGACATATGGATGTTTGACAATGTATATAGGCATATGAGACTTGATTGGACCCTTGGGAACCTCAACTTCCTTGTAAGAACCAAAACCCTAATTTTGACTGTGTCAGGAGGGTGTTTGCACTGTGCAATCCTTAATCCATTTGAAGCTTGATCTTGCCAAATCTTGAAGAATATGGGAGGGCAAATTTTGGGGTACAACAGGTACAAATAAAATTTGAGCCTTTATCCTTTGTTTCTTGAACCGTGAACCAGGCCACGTTATAACCCTTAAAAGTCCTTGCTGAAGCATGGGTTAGTTTGAGAGCATACGGTTACAAAGGTATCCTGACTCCTGTAGGCTTTGTTACGAATCCTGAGTTGATATCACATCTTGCAAATTTGGTTTTACTACAGAAAACACATTTTCAAAAAAATTTCAAGACAGACATGAGTTTTGCATTCTTTAAATGACATTGTTTTCATATGACTAATTGTTTGACAGTAGAGAAATCCACACAATGGATATTCAATGAACAAACATCCTCTCAATGGACATAATCACCTATGCGGGAAAGACACTTCCAATAAAAAGTCTTCCATAAGCAACGGGCATGAAATGATGTCTAAACACACCTGGGGCAGTCTCTCCAAAAGTGCCAAATAACAAGGGGAAGATCTCCATCTGAATCGCTTGGAGCATTACGCACGCATTCCAGCAACGAATCATGTGCCATCAAGAATACATTTTTGACAGTACTACAACACAACACTATAGACAGTGACAACTCTCTACATCTTGAAAGCATGGTCATAGTCGGAAAACACTATGCATGAAAAAAATACCCGCCAGGTTGACACACCTAGGCAAAAATAAGGGAATCCCGGCGAACCAAAAGGGTTCAGGCAAAAGTTAGGCATATACATAAAAAACAATATGTACACCCGACAAGTCGAAAACCTGAAAAGGCGGCTTGGGCAAAAAGGTATCTCGGTGGACTAAAAACCCGAAAGGGCGGTCCAGGAAAAAGTTTGGGATTTAAAACGTACGACTATGTCCCGTCACCTGTCTATCAGTGGAAGACTTATATCTTGATCAACATTCATCAAGAGCACCAGAATCAAGAACCGGTTCAGATACGATCCAGATGCGGATGCCATTCTGATAATCATTCAGATTCAGCTCTCTGATATAGTTCAGATATGCTCCAGATACGGATGCAATTCTGATACTCATTCAGATTCAGCTTTCAGATACAGTTTAGATACGCTTCAGATACGAATGCCATTCTGATACTTATTTAGATTCAACTTTCAGATATAGTTTAGATACGCTCCAGATACGGATGCCATTCTGATACTCATACAAATTCAACTTTCAGATACAGTTCAGATACGCTCCAGATATGGATGCCATTCTGATACTCATTCAGATTCAGCTTTGAGATACAATTCAGATACGCTCTAGATACGGATGCCATTCTGATACTCATTCAAGTTCAACTTTCAGATATAGTTCAGATACGCTTCAGATAAAGATGCCATTCTGATACTCATTTAGGTTCAGCTTTCCGATACGGTTCAGATACGATCCAGATATGGATGCCATTCTTCTACTTATTCAAGATCTTCATACATTGAGAAACAGTTCATATATAGTTCAGATACGCTCCAGATACAGATGCCATTCTGATACTCATTCAGATTCATGTTTCAAGTACAGTTCAGATACGATCAAGAGACGAATGTCATTCTAACACTCATTCAACACATGTTTCAAGTACAGTTCAGATACGATCCTGAGACGGATGTCATCCTGACACTCATTAAATACATGTTAAAGTACAATCACGACATCTATCCATCCACAAAATCTCCGCATGCACTTTTTCCATCATGGTACAAGGGGCATAAACAGTTGGAAGAGAAGTCATTATCACATACAAGCCAGTGATACCTATATTCCCCACAGAGCCGAGACAACCAAGGTCCGACCTCCGTATCCCCAAGCAGGAATTCCTTCCCCAGCAGGTTCCTTCAGAAAGCTGATATCTGCATTCCCCAGCCGATTTTTATAACCATGAGCAGTTTATAAAGCCATCTCCCGAGCATAGTTTATTTCTCTGATGGCAGAAGCTCAATCTCCAACAGAGCTCTTCTCTCCAGCAATAGAACTTCATCCCCAGTTGAGTTTATTTCTCCAAATTACCAGATCTTCCAACAAAGTATCTCTCTTCCCCACAGAGTCATTCCCCCGCATGCTTATTCTCAGACAGAGTCTCCTCCGGCAGAATGTTCTCAAGAAGAATGGATGTAAATCCCCAGCTAATCATCTTCGGTCACTATCCCCAGCGGAAACGAAGAACTCAACTCCTTATACTCTCCAACAGTAGTCCAAGATTTATTTTCCCCAGCTAGAGAATATCACAATAGCATTGCATATCCATACATCATGGCATGTGCATACATATTATACAGCACAATCTCATTTATTTCGAGAACATTATTACTCAATACATTTCATACATCATGACATTACATACGACTAACTCTTTATGTTTTCAGGGAAAGATGCAATCAAGTTCTCACAAGTTCTCTATGGTTCAGTCAAACCAACACCAAGGTTTCTATTCCAGTTGAACGTATTCCAACACTTTTCAAGATTTTCTCTGGTTCAGGCAAACCGACACTAAGGTTTCTATTCTAGTTGAAGATGTTCTAAGACTTTCGTCTGGGTCAGCCGAATCGCCGCTAAGATTCCCTTGATTTCTATGTCAGTCAAAGTTAATCCGATACCTCTCCCGGGTTTAGTCAAATTGATACTAAGATTTCTCTCCCAGTTGAAGATAACTCGAGACCTTTCCCTGGTTTAGTCAAATCGATACTAAGATTTCTATTCCAGTTAAAAAAGCTATGAAGCCCAGAAATCGACCAAATAATATCTTAATTTCTCCAAATTACTAAAGCCTGGGACACGACCAGATAATGGTATAAGACACTGTGAAGTCTGGAGCACAACAAAATAACGACAAGAGATACTGTGAAACCTGGGACACGACCGGATAACAGTACAAAATACTACGAAGCCTGGAATCGACCAGATAGTGATATATCTCAAATTCAAGCTTTGAAGCCCAAAAATCGACCGAATAATATCTTAATTTCTACAAAATACTATAAAGCATGGAGTCGACCAGATAGTGTTATATCTCAAATTCAAGCTATGAAGCTCAGAAATCAACCGGATAGTATGTTATTTTCTCCAAATTACTGAAGCCTGGGACACGACCGAATAACAGTACAAAATACTACGAAGCCTGGAGTCGACCAGACAATGGTATATCTCAAATTCAAGCTATGAAGCCCGGAAACCGACCGGATAATATCTTAATTTCTCCAAATTACTGAAGCCTAGGACACGACCAGATAACGGTAAAAGACACTGTGAAACCTGGAGCACGACCAGATAACAGCATAAGGTATTGCGAAGCGTGGAATTCGAGCAGATAGCAGTTTACTCGGCCAATTACTATGAAGCCTGGAAACGATCGTATATTAGTATTCCTTAAATTCAAGTTAAAACTCGGATGCAACCAGATAACCACTTAATTCCTTCTGAAACCTGGAGCACGACCATATAGCAGTTTTTGAGATTGCAAAGCCTGGAGCACGACCAGATAGAAAGTTTAATCTCATCTCCCCAATAAGTCGCTGTGAAACATGGAGCACAACCAGATAGCAGTCAGTCTTATTATCCTCAGCAAATCATTGTAAGGGCTGTAGCACGACCAGATAACAGTTCATTTTCATCTCCTCGACTAAGAGATGATTCCCCAATAGAGTAACAGACAACTGAAGTTCCTAAAATTCCATTTCTCCCTTGACAGAAACCAACATTCCTCAGCATATTCCTCCTCAACGACAGGAACAAGAATTCTCATCAAAGGAATATCTCAGGAAATCAACATCCTCTAGATGGCATCCATAAGCCCATCTCTGATGATTCTCCGTCACATCTTTCAGATGGAATCTTTAAGCCCATATCCGGTGACCTTCCGTCATCTCCTCTAAATGGCATATGTAAGCTCATTCCCGATACTACCTACACAGTCCAGCACCATCTTAGACGAGTGCAAATTTTTGGGCACTCTAGTGTTCAATCATCTTCCACCTTCAGATTACGAAAGGCAGACAACCAATCTACATCCTCAGGTTTAAGAAGATTAAACAGGGGCAGCTATTGTACCCCAAAATTTTCCCTCTCATTTTACTCAACACATGCCCATTGAGGTTCTCAACTTGCTCAAGGATGCCCAAGAGTGGACTAGACAAACTCTCTCCTAAGGCAAAGCACCTCAAACTAGGGTTTCCATTTTCATCAGGATGTGTAAACTCCAAAGGCCTAAAATGCTTTCCATAGTCCTAATATGTTCTCAATATCATCCATGTCAAGTTTCATTCCTTTCACAAGAAGTTTGCTCAGTCAATTGCCCAGATGCCTGAAAATCAACTATATTAGGTCAAAAGTCAATTGTGGCCCACATACAGTCAAACTTCAAGATTTTTGGTCAACATCAACATTTTGAAGTGATATCCATCATTTGATCAAGGTTTGATCATGATTCCTCAAGGAATGCCCCAAATTCATCAAAACCCAAAAGTTGCTAAATTAGGGTTTCATCGGAAAAGTCAACCAAACTTTAACCAAGCATAACTTCTTCATACTTTATCATAAATTTTCCATCCAAGGCTCATTTTGAACAGGATGCAATTCCCTACAACTAATCTTCATCCTCCAAGTTCAAAATATGCACTCATCAAAAGATATTAATTTCTACATTCTAGGTCCTTTTGAAAAGTCAACAAAAACACCTTTTGGGTCAAAGCTTCATACATGAACATGGAAGACCCAATTGAGATGAACCCAAAAGGGTTGTTTAGGGGACATCCTAAGATTTATAAAAAGTCCAAGAACACCTCTCTAGTGTTAAAATTGGAGTGGATATGCCTTGTCAAAGTTGACCATTTTTGCAAAATTGCCAAAAGTCAAATGTGCTCAAAAATACATTTTTTGCCAAATGGGCCTAGCTTTTCATGATTGTATCTTGCTTGTGACATTGTCCGCGACCCAAATCAGCATCCGCGTATTATTTGCTTCATTATTTATTTTATTTTGATTTTTTATTATTTAAAATTCAAATTAAACAAATAAATGGCAAAAAATACAAAAGATTGAATTTGATTTGAGTTTTTTATAGGAATCAAATCAAATCAACCTAGCATGACCAAATAAAATCGTGCAAGAGTGGTATGGCTCAAATTGGCATGATTTTGATGCATTTGGAAAGATATAATACAAGAGCAAAATCAAATCAGATTTCATGACTCACAAAGATTTAATTTGTTTTTGTTGCCCTAATTCGTTCAAGTACAGATACAGAACATAACCAAGCCAAAAAAACAAGGACTGCAGGTCGTGAAAGCTGGAAACAAAACTGAAAAAATTTACAAAAAGTGGTGAATCATTTTCCAACCTAGAGGGTAATTCAAAGCATTTGAACACTCCCAATCGTTTCCTGGACCTTCCCAGAAGCTAACACGGTCAATTTCAAACCTTCCGAAGCCCAGAAAAAGGACATACGAGTCTCACAGTTTGGTTCATCTTTTGAATCTGAGTTTGATAATTTACGCATGATTAATCATTTTCAAGCATAGCATTGTGTTTGTACTGACATTTGGAATTTTTTGGTTTAAGTAATTTTGCGTTTGGATGCCTGTATTCATAATTGCCATTGTTAGGGTTTACCTTGCCATTTTAGGGTTTTTCCATACAGGTTAAATTGGCCAATGAAAAGGGTACCATGATGCTCGTGGCATCAAGACGAGTTGATCCATGTCCTTGGAATTAATTTATCATGCTTGCTGTTGATTTTTGAAAGTTACAGGGTTATTGCCATGGAAGTTTGTCCGTAGGTAAAATTTGCAAACCTAAAACGACGGACAGAGGAAGAAGAACATACGTGGCTGATAACCACTGGTCTATTTGAATACATGGCGCGCGTTTTGTTTGTTACTGATAATCCACGTTTTCTTTATATATTATTTATTGTTATTATCATATTAACAACTAATCCACGCAGCACAGATGGCAAGGGTGTACGTTTGAAAGTAAAAGGACCTGGGTTCGATCCCAGGTCCTAACATTTTATTATTTTCTTAACGCTTACATGCAGATCTTGTGCACCACCCATTCCAAGCGCCTTCTATGCACCCCATTGGTCCAGCCAATGGATCATTGCCTAGCCAGATGCAACACCCATCAAGGGATGACCATGGTGCACCATCAGTAAGGACCAACACAGAATCATGCGCCTTGGCTGGGCTCAACAGCTCTTTGGGCCTTACAATTCAACATACACCCCCTATTTCAGCAATACAGACCCATTATTTTCTTTTATATTTTCTATTTTTGTTTTTAATTGTTTTACTAATTATTTTCCTTTATTAAAATAACACCAAAAAATCATTATTTTTTATTTAATCAAAAAATCATTAAAAACATCAAAAATCATATTTTTTCCTAAAAAATATTTTATTTCCTTAATTAATTAGATTAATTATTTAGGGAAATTTAATATTTTTTTCATAATTTAAATCAATTAGAATTAGGGTTAATTTGTACATAACTTAATCTTTTCTTAAAAATAACCAAATATTTTTTTCAATTAGATTTTAGGATTCTTACTTCATCCTCGCATTTAATTCGCCGCGCACATTTTTCTTTCCTTTTTATTATTATTGTAACTGCTCCGAGGTTGTAATAGATTGATTAGGGTTTTAAATTTCCGCATTTTTATTTTTAGTCAAGATAATTATGTATTGTTGTACCCCAATTTTTACCCCTAAGATTCCTCTATCATATCATATCAACTCGATCATAACAAGATCACATTAGGGTTGGTTCTTCCTCTTTTTTCCTATCTTTAAGTTTGCTCTTGAGGAATCTCCAAGCACCTTGGTTGTGTATTTTGTATATGTGTTGTTGACTAACTTCTAATCAAAATACAAAAAATAATTGTCTTTGTCTTTGTATATTTTTGTTTTGTAGGTACCAAGTCGAAGCATCTGACAAATAAGGATTTCTGGTATTATTTTCCTAAAATCTCTATTTGCAAAGAAAAAGAATTAAAAATTTTCATTTTTTTTCACTGATGCAATCGATTGCTCTTAGAGTGCAATCGATTGCATATAGTGCATTTTGCGCCATTTTTGAAAAAATACAATGTGCAAATCGATTTGCACTATAGTGCAATCGATTGCACAGCGTGAAAATTTGAAAAAAAATCAGCATTTTAAACTTGTCAAAATTTTGGCTCCAATTTTCCTTCACTTTTGAAAGATGTATCATTAATTCAAATTTTAGTGTCAATCTTTCATTTTTAAAAAAAATTATCATTAATTCAAATTTCGGCTATAATTTTTGAAAGAGTTATCATTAATTCAAATTTTGGCTCCAAGAATCAATTACCAAATTACCACTAATCCCAATCCTAAAACTCTATAAATAGAGCTCTCATTTCACTCAAATTTCAAGCTATTAATAGCCAAATCCACCTTGCTAAAAAATCTCTCAATTCTCTCCATCTACCAAATTCACTCAAAGCTCCATTTTCAAAAAGTTATTAAGCTTTGCATTGAAGCTTACTAATCTTTGAGCTAAACCTTCATCCAAACACTTTTTCTCCATCAATTCTCTACATCCAAGCTTGGTCAATTGATTCTTGTGGTTGAATTGAAGCAAATTCTTGAAGTTGTTTTGATAATTCTCTAGATCTACCTTTGGTAAGTTGGATAATTCATCTTTCACAATGTGATCTCTTGGTGATCTTTGGGATTGATTCTTTAAGCATTATTTTGTGATTTCAATGGTGTTATTTTCTCATAATTTGATGGAATTTTCATGCTCAAGTGGATCCATGATCATAAGGTGTTTGATGGAAAGTTTGAACAAGAAATTGCCCTTTTAAAATGTTGTTTTTGCTACTGTAACTGTGTGCAATCGATTTGCACCGTAGTGCAATCGATTGCACAGAAGTAATTTTGCATAATTTTTAGAAAATTGTACTGTGTAAATCGATTTACACAATAGTGCAATCGATTTACACAGGGACAGAATGCACTTTTTTGCCTTGTTTTGCGGCAGCTTTGATCCAAAATGCTTTTTCTACTCACTCCTTTTGATTGTTGGTTTGGATTGCAATTTTAAATGTCCAATTTGTCTTTAAACTCAATGGACTTTATGATGTAGATGAATTTGGATAAATGTTCATCAATTCAAATCTACCTAAGAGTGAATTATTTAATTCATTTTTGGTGCTTTGGATTAATGATATGTTTAGTACTTTAATCCATCTAGAGGAGTGGTTGAATTTAAAGATGAAAGAATTTTGAAATGGTGATCCAAATTAGCCTATCATTTCCCTCCCTCTTCATCTTATCCCTTTCTTTTTTTAATTGTGCTACATGTTAAGGGATGGTGATCTCTATATCATTTATCCAAACATGAAGTACATAGATTGCTATTGACCAGCCTCAAAATAGGTGTGACTTCTACATAAGTCCACTTACGATTGCTTAACATAGCGCTAAATTTTGTCCCGATTCGAATAAATGATCATTCATGGCCCAAACTTATGATTGCAAGCCCAAGTATCTTAATTTGATCTCTTTGATCCAATAACCTTGAGATTCATTGTGTGGAGGGTTTGGTTCTACCAATCCTCTAATGGATCTACAACACCTTTGGTCAATGCGGATCACTTAAACATCGTTGATCATTACATGTTGCCTTGTGAGAATTCCAAAATGGATGATATACTTGACAAAAAGCAAATGCAACTTGTTGTGTGGAGGCTTTGGTTCTACCAGTCCTCTAATGAGTTCCAAATGCAAGTTTCAAGATGGTCATCCAACTAACCACTAATTACTAACAATTAACTTTACTTTACGCTTTTATTCATGCTTTATGTACCATTTACTTTTAGTATTTTACATTTCATGCTATTTTCGTCTTTTCTCACTTGAGCATTTACTTTTATGTCATTTTTTGTTCACTTGAGCTTTTCTTTCTTTTTAAAGACACCTAATAATCAACATGAACCATAAAAATCATTAATGATACTTGGACTACATGGTTACTATCCTTTACATTATAGAGTGATGGACTTCTTGGACTTAGGATTAGAGACCTTGGCCTATCTTGGATACTTTGTGACTTTATTTGATATTTTGTCTGGAGTTCTTGAGGTTTACCTCAAGACATTGGGTTGTTTGTTTGTTTTGTGTGCAGGTTATTGAGATTACGATCTTTGTTTGTAATATGGAATTCACCCGTATACAGCCGTTACTCTGCCCAATTTTTGCGAAGACTTAAAACACTTGAAGTTTGGTTCTCTCAAGAGGTCTAGTATCTTTGCTTGCTTGGTTTTAATCCGAAGAATGGGAATTCTATATTGACTCATAATGTCAAGTATTGGCTTCTTGTTGGTTAGATGGTTCTTATCCCTAGCTTTTACCTTATGCATTAGGATAACCTCTTCATCTCCTCCCATCTTCTTTAATTTCAAAAATCTTCTCCCTCCTTTAAAAAAAAAACTCTTCTTGTTTTGAAACTTGAAACATTTTCATAATAAACTTGGACTTAGGTCCATGCATCTTCGAAACATTTTCATAAATAAATTTCAATCAATTTAATAATACCTTGACCTTTTTTTGTGAGAAGACTAAAAGTCAATCAATCTCATTTCAAACCATTTTGCCACTTTGGCTTTTATCTTTAAACTTTTCTCAAAAAGATTAGACTCTTGTCAATCCTTGTAGTGATGCAAACAACTATACTTCTACAATATGTAGTGAAGTGAGATATTTTCCACTTGGGTGTTGAGTGAGGCATTGTTGATTTTAAAATCCAAGCCATATCCTCCACTTTGAGATGATGCAAATTCTCCTTTCTCATGATTGTGGGTAGTAAGTATGTTTTTCACACGGACAATTGCGATGATGTCTTATCTCATAAAATCAACCAACACACTTGTGTTTCAAATTTTTAAAAGAGGAACTACGTGTACCCTGATCCCCTATTGCACGAAAGGTGGTACGTAGGTACTAAAGGTTCGCAACCGCGGCTGGTGCAAAAATCATAAAAATATTTCTTTTCTCACCTCCACCATCCATTTTATATACAACACATTTTTATAGCCAAAATATACAGATTTTTTTCAAAGAGGTTCCTGCGGAGTACCGTAGATGTTTAGGGTTCTAATACCTTCCCTTTTCATAACCAACCCCCTTACCTTGAATCTTTCCCCCTCTTTTTGGGTTATTCTCTCTTTTCCCATTCCTTTGGAAACAATAAAGCGCGGTGGCGATTTTTATTTTGATTTGTATAAAGTCTAGTCAATCCAATGGCTTAGTCTTGCACATTTCTACCGCTACAGAAAAATGGCGACTTCACTGGGGACAGATGGACCTCTTGCTGGTCCATCCCTAAGTGGGTTAAACCTATCTTTGTTTATATCTGTATATGTGCTATTTATGTTTATGTGTTATATTTTGTATATATGTTTGTCTGGATTTTCCTGGTTTACAGGGTGCTTGGTGATTACTCATAAGTCCTATACCCGGACTTGGGCAAACTTTAAGATAGGACGGGCGATATAGTCATGTTAACTTTGAGGGAGTAATCCCAAAAAAAGGAGGCATGAGATCCCCCACTCAGTGGAGGCCCATTTGACTGTAGTATCGTTTACCGAGTAATCGGGAAAACGTACTGCTTTCGACCTGGGAGCCTACCGAAGATGAGGACCGTAGATTACCTAACCCCTCTTGGCCTTTTAGGTGTAGTGCGGAAGCTATAACGGAGTAATTCGGAAGTAGTTGTCATGCGATACTATGCTCAGACGAGTCTTTCTTGAGAATATTACTAATTACTGAGTTAATCGAGAAGTTGGTAATATCCGAAGGAAGGATGTAGACTCTGAGAACCTCTAGAACCTTGTTCGGCAGGTGATAACTTTTTAGACCAATACCTTATGGGTAGTACCTTCGACCTCATGCTCGTGACGTTGAACCTATGAACCCTATATGTGTGATCTTGTGTGTGATTGTTGCATCATGCATCCATGCACTCATAAGCATCTTTTGAAAAAACAATATTTCAAGGGATTTAAAGGTTGACTATTTGTGAATATCTCATGTACTTTTAAACCATGGATTCTGGAAAGAGAAAGACCGGGAAATACAGTTTCAAGGATCCTAAGATCGATGAGTTGATCAATCTAATTCCCGAGATCGAGTGTTCTGCAGACTTTCGGAAGAAGTATGGATCCATTATTCCTCTCATGAAGCTGAAGATGAAGGAGGGTTTTCTCTCAACTTTGGTCCAGTTCTATGATCCGGTGTATCACTGCTTTACTTTTCCCGATTATCAGTTAATGCCAACACTGGAAGAGTATTCCTATCTATTGGATTTACCTGTTACCAATCGCGTTTCTTTTACTAGTTTGGAGGGTGAGCCAAAACCACATAAGATTGCTGCTTTGATTCATCTGGGGAAGTCTGAGGTGGAAGCTCATATGACTACCAAAGGAGGGATTAGAGGATTACCAGCTCAGTTCTTATTGGAGAAAGCTCGTTACTTTGCCAGGATGAAGAGTACGGTTTCTTTTCAGGCTATCTTTGCTTTACTCGCCTATGGATTGTTCTTATTTCCTAATGTGGACAAGTTTGTCGACATTAACGCTATCAAGATTTTCATGATTGGAAACCCGGTTCCTACACTGTTGGGTGATGCTTATTACTCTGTTCATCTTCGGAATTCTTATCATGGGGGAATGATTATCTGTTGCACGCCTTTGTTGTATCAGTGGTTTACCTCTCATATGCCTCAGTCTGACGCTTTTTGGGATGTCAAGAAGGAACCCCGTTGGGATCCTAAGATCATGGCACTTACTCACTCGGATATTGATTGGTATCATCAAGCTTACCAGGATGTGGAGATTATTGACAGTTGTGGTAGTTTCCCCTATGTGCCTCTTCTTGGTACAAAGGGAGGAATTAACTATAACCCTGTTCTTGCACTGCGACAGCTTGGTTATCCGATGAGGGATAAACCGAACAATATTCATCTGAGTAGTTTCTTTCTGAAGGAAGGAGAAGACCACATGGAAGCTAGGGAGAATATTGCGAAGGCCTGGCGTCACATTCACAAGAAGAGTAGGAAGGATTTGGGACCTAGGGGTGTTGTTTCTTTGGAGCCATATCTTCAGTGGGTCCGATCGAGAGCCATTCAGTTGAAGATGCCGTATACTCGGGAGACACCCATGCCTGATTTGTTTGTGAAGACCACTCCTCCCTTATTAGATGATCTAGAAGAGCTGCAGCTTGCTTTGGTTAGGATGCAACAGGAAAGGGATGCTTGGAAGAACAAGTTCCAGACTTTAGAGAGTTCCTACACAGCAGACCTAAAGGAGAGAGATGATTTGATCGAGATCCTTGAGAGTCAAGCAGTAGAGTCTATGGAGAGGCAAGGAGATTTATTTTCTCCTAAGCCTCAAACAGGTGTTGTTTGTTCACTTCCTGATTCAGATGATTGGAAGGAGGTTGCCATCAGACATGTGGAAGAAAACCAGAGGTTGAGAGCTCAGATTGCCAGGCTCACAGGGAAGCGCATTCATACAGATTGATCTCTATCAGTTCCTTTCTCAGGATTTTAGATTGTATTTTCATCTTGTACTTGGGATCATTGAAACTTGTAACCCATTTCGAAGTTATTATAATAAAAGTTTTCAGTATTTCAAATGCGTTGTTATTTTGATGTTTGCAATATGTCTGTAAATCTTAAATCCCTTGAAATATTAAATGATAAAATAATAATAATCATATACATTGCATATCATGCATCATATTGCACATGTTTTTGCATTTGTTATGCATATCCATGTGCCTTGCCCAGCTTCTTTACTTCATTCAGCAAGCTGACTCATCACTATAACACTCAGGCTAATTTCAAAAAGAAGATGGACAACTTAGAACAGGAGAATCGCGAGCTACGTAAAGAAGTTTCCGCTTTGAAGGATGGCTTGGCCGACTTGACTACTCTGATGGAAACTCTGGTGGCTGCTCAGAATCAGCCACCGAGTGTTCAACCTCAACCAACAAGGGCAAGTACTGAAGTTCTGACTGTTCCTGTATCCGCTACTCCGGCTGTTCTTCAAAACCGTATTCCTCAGGGTTATCCGTGGGGAATGCCAGAGAATTTTGCACCTGAAGGTTTCAATCTGGATCCTCAAGATGCTCTAGTGGTTCCAAATGTTGTTACTCCTGCACCTCCTGTGGTGCATACTGTTCTTGCTGCACCTCCTTCGGTGAATTTGGTTCCGTTTGTTAATGAAGATGTGTGTCGTCCTTTCCCTCCGCCGAGTGAAGACTTGGGTCTTTATGACAGAATGGATGATTTCCAAGAGCAGTTCGATAGAATGCAAAGAGAGATGAAGGCTCTTAGGGGAAAAGAGTTGTTCGGGCAGAATGTGAATGAGCTGTGTTTTGTCCCGAATGGTAAAGTGCCTGCTAAGTTCAAGGTCCCGGAATTTAAGAAGTACAAGGGCAACACTTGCCCTCGTGCTCATTTGGTGATGTATGTGAGAAGGATGTCTACCCATACTGATGATCAGCGTCTGCTGATTCATTTTTTCCAGGATAGTCTGACCGGTGCTGCGTTGAAATGGTACATGAGTTTAGACAGCGTCAACATCCATACTTTTAATGATTTGGGAGAAGCATTCATTAAACAATACAAGTACAATGTGGACATGGCGCCTGACCGTGACCAGCTTAGGGCCATGGTTCAGAAAGACAAAGAATCATTCAAAGAGTATGCACAGAGATGGCGCGAAGTGGCTGCACAAGTGATTCCGCCCATGGAAGAGAAAGAAATGACCAAGATTTTTCTAAAGATGCTAGGAGCTTTCTACTACGAAAGAATGGTAGTAAGTTCCTCAAGTGATTTTACAGAGATGGTAGGAATGGGTGTCCGCCTAGAAGAGGCAGTAAGAGAAGGCCGTTTGACAAAGGGTGAAGGATCTGGAGGTGTGAAGAAGCCATCTTACGGGTTTACAAAGAAGAAAGAGGGGGATACAAATGCTGTTATGCAAGAGAGAAAGGTAAACGCTCCTAGAAGGAATTATCAGCATCATCAGCAAGTCGCCTCAGTTACTCTTGTTATGAATGCCGCTCCAACTACCGTTTCTTATCAGAGACCATCCCAGCAGGGGAATCAAGGGTATAATCAGAGAAGGGAGAACTATGATCCTATTCCCATGAGCTATGCAGAGCTATTACCAGCATTGGTTCAGAAGAAGTTGGTCCAGACACGACCACCTCCCGCTGTACCATCACCATTGTTGTGGTATTACAAAGCAGACCAGACGTGTGCCTTTCATCAGGGAGCACCAGGGCATAGTGTTGAGAATTTTTATCCTTTGAGGACTGAAGTGCAAAGGTTGGTGAAGTCTGGAATTTTATCTTTCAAAGACGTCGGACCTAATGTGAAAGACAATCCTCTACCCAAGCACGGAGGAGTGAATGCTGTGAATATGGTGGCCGGTTGTCCAGGCGACTTTCGAATTTTTGACATTAATCTGGTTAGAGGGGATTTGGTGAAGATGCACGCAGATCTTTGTAAATTCAGTTATTATACGTATGACCATACCGGTTGTGCTGTTTGCTGTACAAATATACAGGGTTGTGAGAAGATAAAGGCTGATTTGCAGGAGATGATGGATAAAGGTTTAATCCATATAATCAGGCCTAGGGCAAAATATGAAGAGGAAGTGAATACAGTTTCTGGATGTCCGAGTGAATTCATAATTTTTGATGTGGATCATTTGAATGAGGATCTAGTGCAGTTACATACTACCTTCTGCCATACTGCTGGTCAGGTGGAACACCAATATGGATCTTGCATAATTTGTTATCGAAATCCCCGAGGATGTTCTATTGTGAGGGAAGGTGTTCAGTTGCTGTTAGATAATGGAAACATCAAGATCACATGTCAGAGAGATGATTATCATGAGATTGATATGGTTGAAGTATGTTTGATGGAAGAGTCAGAGGAAGAGTATGCCTCCGCAGATGAGTATTTCTCTTCAGACGAAGATTTGTTTGCCGGAAATGAATTTTTCATGGATGATTGTGTTGAGGAAGGAGTGAATGTCATTATACATTGTTTTGGTGCACCCACTCATCTTGAGGTGGAGTACCATAGCAAACCAGCTGTTTCCCCATTGGTAATTAGTCTGCCAGGTCCTATTCCCTATGAATCAGATAAGGCTGTGCCTTACAAATACAACACTACGATCTTAAAAGATGGGGTGGAGATTCCCATCCAGCCGATGCCAGATGTTGGAAATATAGCTGATAATAGCAGAGTGACCCGTAGTGGTCGTGTATTTGCGCCGGTCATTCGAAGAGATGTTGTTGCTGGAAAGAAGATTGCTGAGAATGATGAGCCTAAGAAGTCCGCAGGAGGGACTAGTGGAGATACATTAGAGAAAGGAGTGGATGATATCTTGAAGATAATTAAGATGAGCAATTACAGAATTGAGGATCAGCTATTGCAGACTCCTTCAAAGATATCTATTCTAGCCTTATTGATGAATTCCTCTGCTCATAGAGAATCGCTGATGAGAGTACTAGACCAAGCTTTTGTAGAGAATGACATGCCATTAGATCAATTCAGCAGCGTAATTGGAAACATTACGTCATGTAACAATTTGAGCTTCTGTGATGATGAGTTACCAGATGAAGGGAGGAATCACAACCTGGCCCTTCATATATCCATGAACTGTAAGAATGATTCGCTGTCTAATGTGCTAATTGATAAAGGATCCACGCTGAATGTCATACTGAGAAGTACCCTCTTGAAGTTAAAGTATCAAGGAACATCTATGCACCCAAGTGGCATCATTGTGAAGGCTTTTGATGGGTCAAGGAAATCTGTCATCGGTGAAGTGGACCTGCCCATCCATATAGGACCACATTTGTTCTTGATAACCTTCCAGGTTATGGATATTATTCCCGCATATAGTTGTTTGTTTGGAAGACCATGGATACACGAAGCAGGGGTTGTCACTTCAACTCTGCATCAGAAGATAAAATTTGTGCGTGAAGGGAAGGTAGTGATCATAAATGGGGAGCAGGCGTTGTTGATATCCCATCTATCCTCTTTCAGTATTGTAGAAGCAGATGAGGCTTCTATTGGAACCCAGTTCCAAGCCCTATCCATTTACAACATAAGGAGGAATGAGAATTCTGTAGTTTCCCTGAAGGACGCGCAGCAGGTTGTGCGCAATGGTCATAATGCAGTTTGGGGACGACAGGTGGATCCACCCGTGAACAAGAACAAAACTGGTTTGGGTTTTTCTTCGAAAAATGGAAAAGGTGAAAGTTTGAAGTCAAAGTCTCCTGTGAAAAATTATCATGATGTTTTTCGCAGCGGAGACTACCTCCATCCAATTGGTTCTGGAATCAATGCTGTTGAAGAAGATGAAGCAGAGCAGGAAGTACCGAATTTTGTGACGCATGAAGTCCGAGTTCAGAACTGGGTCACCATTGATGTTCCTTCTTGCATACATATTTCAAAGTAATTTGTTTTGTTAATCTATTTCTTTCTTTGAAAATCTTTCACTCTGCCCAAGGTGAAAGTATTGTATGGGCTTATCCGTTTGCTTTGATTTTTAAGATCATTAATAAAAGTTGTCTTTGCTTCCAAAAATATGTCTTTATTTTCTGCTTTTTATTGGGAAATGGTAATCAAATAAAAAACCCTTTCAAAATAAATGATAACTGAAAATTAATCTGCATGATCACTTGTTATATGTGTCAGTTTCTAAAAGCAATCATAAATCATATGTGCAGATTAATTTAAAAAAAACTGTTGAATACAATGACCCTGCACCCTCTCCCAACTTTGAATGTCCTGTGTTTGGGGATGAAGAAGAAGATTATGATGATATTCCATAAGAGGTCTCACGGTTGCTTGAGCACGAGAATAATACCATTCAGCCATATAAAGAGCCTTTGGAAGTGATTAATTTGGGTTCAGAAGAAGATCCGAAAGAGATTAAGATTGGAGCATCGTTGCATATTGATGTGAAGAGCGGGTTGTTTGAGCTGTTGAAAGAGTATGTGGATATTTTTGCTTGGTCTTATCAAGACATGCCTGGTCTAGATACAGACATTGTTGAGCATCATTTTCCATTGAAGCCAGAGTGTCCGCCAGTTAAACAAAAGTTGAGAAGAACCCACCCAGATATGGCAGTAAAGATCAAAGAGGAGGTCCTAAAGCAAACTAATGCTGGTTTTCTTGTGACCTCAGTGTATCCTCAATGGATTGCCAATATTGTCCCAGTACCGAAAAAAGAAGAAAAAGTCCGCATGTGCGTAGATTACAGAGATCTAAATAAAGCTATTCCAAAAGATAATTTTCCATTGCCTCACATTGATATGTTAATGGATAGCACAACAAAATTCAAATTATTCTCGTTCATGGACGAATTTTCCGGGTATAATCAAATAAGAATGGCTCTAGAGGACATGGAAAAAACAACGTTTATCACACCCTGGGGAACATTCTGTTACAGAGTGATGCCCTTCGGGTTGAAGAACGCTGGTGCAACGTACCAGAGGGCTATGACAACCCTATTCCATGATCTGATGCACAAGGAAATTGAAGTATATGTTGATGATATGATTTCCAAATCCCAAACTGAAGAAGGGCATATAAAAGATTTGTTGAAGTTGTTTCAGGGTTTGAGGAAGTTTCGTCTCCGCTTGAATCCAAATAAATGCACCTTCGGAGTTAGATCGGGGAAATTGTTGGGTTTTATTGTTAGCCAGAAAGGAACTGAAGTTGATCCTGATAAAGTCAGAGCAATTCAAGAAGTGCCAGCACCAAGAACTGAAAAGCAAGTTAGGGGTTTCCTCGGGAGTTTGAATTATATTTCCAGATTCATTTCCCACATGATTGCAAAGTGTGAACCGATATTTAAGTTGTTAAAGAAAGATCAAGGTTGTGTGTGGACGGATGACTGCCAAAGGGAATTTGAGAGTATTAAAGAGTATCTGCGTGAACCTCTTATCTTGCTCCCTCCCGTAGAAGGAAGACCGTTGATTATGTATCTAACGGTGTTAGATAAATCCATGGGTTGTATTCTGGGACAACAGGATGAAACGAGAAAGAAAGAGTTCGCCATTTATTATCTCATCAAAAAGTTCACTGATTGTGAGTTGCGGTATTCCACGCTAGAAAAGACATGTTGTGCTTTGGCCTGGGAGGCAAAGCGTTTGCAGTAGTATATGTTGAATCATACCACTTGGTTGATCTCCAAAATGGATCCAATCATGTATATTTTTGAGAAGCCTGCTCTTACGGGGAGAATTGACAGCTGGCAGATGTTGTTGTCTGAATATGATATTGAGTACCGCACTCAAAAAGCTATTAAAAGTAGTGTGTTGGCAGATTACCTTGCTCACCAACCGGTGGAAGATCATCAGTCTGTAGAATTTGAATTCCCTGATGAGGATGTGATGTTCTTAAAAGTGAAAGATTGTGATGAACCATTGCCTGAGGAAGGCCCTGACCCTGAATCTCATTGGAGTATGATTTTTGATGGAGCGGTGAATGCTTATGGTAAAGGAATTGGTGTTGTGATTGTCACTCCTCATGGATCGCACATTCCTTTTACTGCGAGGCTAACATTTGATTGCACTAATAATATGGCGGAATATGAGGCTTGCATCATGGGTCTTGAGGAAGCTATTGATCTCAGAATCAAAATTCTAGATGTGTATGGTGATTCAGCTTTGGTAATAAATCAGATTAAAGGAGAATGGGATACTTGTCACCTTGGCTTGATCCCTTACAAAGATTATGCTAGAAGATTGCTACCCTTCTTCAATAAAGTTATATTCCATCACATCCCTAGAGATGAAAATCAAATGGCGGATGCTCTGGCAACTCTGGCTTCCATGTATCAAGTGAATTCTTGGAATGATATACCCCGTATTACAGTTCGACGGCTGGATAGGCCCGCTCATGTGTTTGAGACAGAGGAGGTAGCAGATGAAAAACCTTGGTATTATGATATCAAGCATTTTCTTCAGACTCAGGAATACCCGATTGGTGCATCGAGGAAAGATAGAAAGACATTAAGAAGATTGGCAGGCAGTTTCTTCCTCAGTGAAAATGTGCTATACAAGAGAAATTATGACATGGTCTTGCTCAGATGCGTGAATAGACTCGAAGCAGACATGTTGATGCATGATATTCATGAAGGTTCATTTTGCACTCATGCTAATGGACATTCGATGGCTAAAAATATGCTAAGGGCAGGTTACTATTGGTTGATAATGGAATCTGATTGTTGCAAATTTGTAAAGAAGTGCCATAAATGCCAGATTTATGCAGATAAGATCCATGTGCCTCCGACACTTCTCAATGTAATTTCCTCCCCATGGCCTTTCTCTATGTGGGGTATTGACATGATCGGGATGATATAACCCAAAGCTTCGAATGGACACCGTTTCATTTTGGTAGCGATTGACTACTTTACCAAATGGGTAGAGGCTGCTTCTTATGCCAATGTTACCAAACAAGTGGTTGTGCGTTTCATCAAAAATAATCTGATATGCCGATATGGTATGCCGAGTAGAATCATCACTGACAATGGCTCAAATTTGAACAACAAAATGATGACAGAACTGTGTGAAGAATTCAAGATTGTCCATCACAATTCGTCTCCATACAGGCCAAAGATGAATGAGGTTGTTGAGGCTGCTAATAAGAATATCAAGAGAATTATCCAGAAAATGGTTATTACTTATAAGGATTGGCATGAAATGCTCCCTTTTGCTCTGCATGGATATCGAACATCTGTCCGCACTTCAACAGGAGCAAGCCCGTTCTCCCTGGTATATGGAATGGAAGTTGTACTCCCTGTTGAGGTAGAGATTCCCTCGTTGCGTGTGATAATGGAAGCCAAGTTGACAGGGGCTGAATGGGTCCAGAACAGGTTTGAGCAATTGAATTTGATTAAAGAGAAGAGGATGACAGCTTTATGTCATGGGCAGTTATATTAGAAAAGAATGAAGAAAGCATTTAATAAAAAGGTCAAACCTCGTGAATTCAGAGAAGGCAACCTCGCTCTCAGGAAGATCATGTCTTTTAACACTGATTATAGGGGCAAGTGGACTCCCAATTTTGAAGGCCCGTATGTTGTCAAGAAAGCCTTCTCTGGTGGTGCATTAATTCTTGAAACTATGGATGGCGAGGAGTTCCCACGTCCCATGAATGCTGACGCAGTCAAGAAATACTTCGCCTAAAGAAATAAAAGAACAGCTCGCTAAGTTGAAAACCCGAAAGGGCGACTTAGGCAAAAAGGAGCATCTCGGTAGGTTGAAAACCCGAAAGGACGGTCTAGGCAAAAATTAGAGACATAAACAATATAAATTTCCCGCTAAGTTGAAAACCCGCAAGGGAAGCTTAGGCAAAAGTTAGGGATTTTTCTTGGCAAGTAACTACGTCAGACAAGACTTGATCATTGAAGCAACAATCTTCTCGGATCCTCACCATACTTCAACAAAAGCTGCTGCTCAGGACTTCAAAAGTTGTTAGGGGAATGGTGGTCATTGTATCTCAATGTATCTTTTCCATTATATATTACCATTTCCCAAACTTTGTAATCATCCATGGAGTCTCGCCATTCGCAGACTACCATTATATTAATAAAATTCGAGCTTTTGCCCAATTCTTTGTGTTCTTATTTTTATTTAGCTTGCAAAGAGTTCATTTATTACTGATAATAACTTTCAAAGCAAAAAGATTAAAAAAACAAAATTGACTTTTCAAAAAGAAAGACATCTTTACAATTCAATTTACTTTGGGATTTATGATGAAACAATGACAACAAAAATGGCGATCCCGGGAATGAACAAACTCCGGTTGTTTTAAGAATATTTACTTCCTTCGTGAAGGTTTTTTCTCAGGTCATCTTGTTGGTATATGCGCAATCTTTGTGTGTTTCTCAGATAATTAAAGACAATACTTGTTGGCGTAAGGTACAATATTAGGTTTGTGATCCCATGATCCCAGGCCAAGTCTTGGTTCGCTTTTAATTTTGGGTTTGCATGGTCAGAAGCCTATGTCCCAGGTTCCCCAGCGAAGTTTTCCCTCATATGATGAAAGGTTTTATTACCTTGGTGTGCTAAGATATCGCTCTTTTTGCAGTATTGACATTAGTGTTGACTTCTTGATTTCCCAGGAAGACTACACCAGGGCATCTTTTGTTGGAATAGGTTTGGTTGATATGAAGACTCAATCCAGTATTTTCCAGTGAAGGCCTTGTTTATTTGATAGAAGTCCTTTTTCCCCAGTGAAGAACGTATCTTGGTTTCCCCTCGATGATGTGGTGTCGACCTCCCCAATGAAGTCAGCATGAAGTCCCCGGTAGAGGTCTCGATGATGAAGTATTGTCTCCCTTAGTGAAGTTCGTATGTTTTTCTTCCTTCAAAGTGTGCCTGATTTCCCTAGTGAATGTTTTGACAATTTGGTTTCCATTTGCCTTATTCACAATCAGTATCGAAATCCCCAGTAGGAGTACGGACTGTGAAACATTTGTTTTCCCCATGGAAGTCTGTGTGTTATTCCCTGGGAAGGTTATCCCAGGGCATCTCTTGTTGGAATGAGTATTCATGATGAAAAGTTTTCAATCCTCAGTTTTTTTTTTCTCTCCAGGGAAGTGGGTTTGAATTCCTCAGTGAGGTTTGGTTGTCTCGGCGTCAGTCTGCTTTATTTGAGACTAGTTTTGCAATCTTCAATAGGCACGTTGTTTTTGGAAAACTGGCTTCTCCGATGAAAACAGAAGAAAAATGTTCTATCCCGGTATCTGTTTGATTTAGCTACATCCGGATTATGTTTCTCCTCAGTGAAGTTAGGACAGACAATAGGTTTGGTTTCCGCAGTTGTTTTTACCTTTCTTGGATTGATCTTTTTTGTTGAAGTTTAGACCAATGTTGTTAGTACCTGAGGCAGTTTTATTCGATTATGTATCCTTTTACCAGCATATGCACGATATCACTCATACATTCATACATGCATCATGCATTGTTACAAATCATTTTTTATTGACATTGTGTTCAAACCTTCCTGCAACGCTCCTTGCTTAGTTGGATTTTGTTTTCCCTCTTGAGTTTATTTCTCAAAGAATGTATCTTCTTTGGCCGTCTTGCTCCAGTTTGTTTCTAATTGGATTCGTGGTTGCATGACAATATTATTTACTCTAGATTTCTGAGGACTTTGAGCTTTGATTTGTGCATTTATTTTGCATGAGAAGACTTTATCTCTTCAGCAGGAATAATGTGGCATTTCCCCAGGAAGTCATATCTCATTTCCCCAGGAAGTCATATTTCATTTCCCCAGGAAGTCATATCTCTTTCCCTGGGAAGCCACATTTCTATCCCCAGAAAGTCGTTTCTTTTTGCAATCCTCCATGATAACAAGCAACAGGTATCTTTGTTTGAGCAACTCGTGCTTCCCTGTACAAGTCGACGTAACTTTTTTTGCTATTTTCTCTATGAGTGTTTAGCTTGCAGCCCGTCGTCAGTTTACGCAAGTGGATGGCAAGACTTTCAAATTCACAGAAATTGCTCGTTGTGAAATCTTTGCAAGTGGAAGTCTCTTTATTTGAGACAACTTACATATTACCCTTTCCAGGCGGAATTCATTGGTTAAGGAAGAAGTTGAGACCCGTTCTAGATGAAACACCAGAAGTTTGGGGAACATATGATATTTTCAAAATCTACCTTCAGTGAATGTTGGTAGTGCATCGGCAGTGAACGTCGGTGTTTCTTATCTTTTTGCTATCATCAGTGAACGGTGGTGGTTCCTCGTCAGTGAACGGTGATGGTATGATATTTTCAAAATCTACCTTCAGTGAACGTTGGTAGTGCATCGGCAGTGAACGTCGGTGTTTCTTATCTTTTTGCTATCATCAGTGAACGGTGGTGTTTCCTCGTCAGTGAACGGTGATGGTATGATATTTTCAAAATCTACCTTCAGTGAACGTTGGTAGTGCATCGACAGTGAACGTCGGTGTTTCTTATCTTTTTGCTATCATCAGTGAATGGTGGTTCCTCGTCAGTGAACAACGATGGTATGATATTTTCAAAATCTACCTTCAGTGAACGTTGGTAGTGCATCGACAGTGAACGTTGGTGTTTCTTATCTTTTTGCTATCATCAGTGAACGATGGTGGTTCCTCGTCAGTGAACGGCGATGGTATGATATTTTCAAAATCTACCTTCAATGAACGTTGGTAGTGCATCGGCAGTGAACGTCGGTGTTTCTTATCTTTTTGCTATCATCAGTGAACGGTGATAGTTCCTCGTCAGTGAACGGCGATGGCATGATATATTTTCTCTTCTACCTTCAACTATTGAGTTGGTAGTTTACCGTCATCTGTGAGTCGGTATATCTTCTTCTCTCTACCTTCAGTGAACGTTGGTAGACATCGGCAGTGAACGTCGATGCTTGTTATCCTCCTCTCTGGTTCTATTCTTTTGGTCTACCAGTGATTTATTTTCCTGGTGGGGTTGCTCCTTTGTTTCTTCATTTTTGTGGCATCCCCAGTGTTACTTTGCGTCTCTTTTGTTCTGTTCATATGCATCCATAATCATAAGCATTGCATGGCATCTTAGAGACAAAAATAGGGCTTGTTTTATATTTAAGTATCTTCAATCGCATCGACACGAAGATTTGTAACCTTCATATCTCCGATAGAAGACACTTAAATAAGGGCAGCTGTTGTACCCCAATTTTTGCCCCTAAGATTCCTCTATCATATCATATCAACTCGATCATAACCAGATCAAATTAGGGTTGGTTCTTCCTCTTTTTTCCTATCTTTAAGATTTCTCTTGAGGAATCTCCAAGCACCTTGGTTGTGTATTTTGTATATGTGTTGTTGACTAACTTCTAATCAAAATACAAAAAATATTTGTCTTTGTCTTTGTATATTTTTGTTTTGAAGGTACCAAGTCGAAGCATCTGACAAATAAGGATTTCTGGTATTATTTTCCTAAAATCTCTATTTGCAAAGAAAAAGAATTAAAAATTTTCATTTTTTTTCACTGATGCAATCGATTGCTCTTAGAGTGCAATCGATTGCATATAGTGCATTTTGCGCCATTTTTGAAAAAATACACTGTGCAAATCGATTTGCACTATAGTGCAATCGATTGCACAGCGTGAAAATTTGAAAAAAAATCAGCATTTTAAACTTGTCAAAATTTTGGCTCCAATTTTCCTTACTTTTGAAAGATGTATCATTAATTCAAATTTTAGTGCCAATCTTTCATTTTTAAAAAGAATTATCATTAATTCAAATTTTGGCTCTAATTTTTGAAAGAGTTATCATTAATTCAAATTTTGGCTCCAAGAATCAATTACCAAATTACCACTAATCCCAATCCTAAAACTCTATAAATAGAGCTCTCATTTCACTCAAATTTCAAGCTTTTGATAGCCAAATTCACCTTGCTAAAAAATCTCTCAATTCTCTCCATCTACCAAATTCACTCAAAGCTCCATTTTCAAAAAGTTAGTAAGCTTTGCATTGAAGCTTACTAATCTTTGAGCTAAACCTTCATCCAAACACTTTTTCTCCATCAATTCTCTACATCCAAGCTTGGTCAATTGATTCTTGTGGTTGAATTGAAGCAAATTCTTGAAGTTGTTTTGATAATTCTCTAGATCTACCTTTGGTAAGTTGGATAATTCATCTTTCACAATGTGATCTCTTGGTGATCTTTGGGATTGATTCTTTGAGCATTATTTTGTGATTTCAATGGTGTTATTTTCTCATAATTTGATGGAATTTTCATGCTCAAGTGGATCCATGATCATAAGGTGTTTGATGGAAAGTTTGAACAAGAAATTGCCCTTTTAAAATGTTGTTTTTGCTACTGTAACTGTGTGCAATCGATTTGCACTATAGTGCAATCGATTGCACAGAAGCAATTTTGCACAATTTTTAGAAAACTGTACTGTGTAAATTGATTTACACAATAGTGCAATCGATTTACACAGGGACAAAATGCACTTTTTTGCCTTGTTTTGGGGAAGCTTTGATCCAAAATTCTTTTTCTAGTCACTCCTTTTGATTGTTGGTTTGGATTGCAATTTTAAATGTCCAATTTGTCTTTAAACTCAATGGACTTTGTGATGTAGATGAAGTTGGATAAATGTTCATCAATTCAAATCTACCTAAGAGTGAAGTATTTAATTCATATTTGGTGCTTTGGATTAATGATATGTTTAGTGCTTTAATCCATCTAGAGGAGTGGTTGAATTTAAAGATGAAATAATTTTGAAATGGTGATCCAAATTAGCCTATCATTTCCCTCCCTCTTCATCTTATCCCTTTATTTTTTTAATTGTGCTACATGTTAAGGGATGGTGATCTCTATATCATTTATCCAAACATTAAGTACATAGATTGCTATTGACCGGCCTCAAAATAGGTGTGACTTCTACATAAGTCCACTTACGATTGCTTAACATAACGCTAAATTTCGTCCCGATTCGAATAAATGATCATTCGTGGACCAAACTTATGATTGCAAGCCCAAGTATATTAATTTGATCTCTTTGATCCAAAAACCTTGAGATTCATTGTGTGGAGGCTTTGGTTCTACCAATCCTCTAATGGATCTACAACACCTTTGGTCAACGCGAATCACTTAAACATCGTTGATTATTACATGTTGCCTTGTGAGAATTCCAAAATGGATGATATACTTGACAAAAAGCAAATGCAACTTGTTGTGTGGAGGCTTTGGTTCTACCAATCCTCTAATGAGTTCCAAATGCAAGTTTCAAGATGGTCATCCAACTAACCACTAATTACTAACAATTAACTTTACTTTACGCTTTTATTTTCATGCTTTATGTACCATTTGCTTTTAGCATTTTACATTTCATGCTATTTTCATCTTTGCTCACTTGAACATTTACTTTTTTGTCATTTTTTGCTCACTTGAGCTTTTCTTTCTTTTTAAAGACACCTAATAATCAACATGAACCATAAAAATCATTAATGATACTTGGACTACATGGTTACTATCCTTTGCATTATGGAGTGATGGACTTCTTGGACTTAGGATTAGAGACCTTGGCCTATCTTGGAGACTTTGTGACTTTATTTGTTATTTTGTCTGGAGTTCTTGAGGTTTACCTCAAGACAATGGGTTGTTTGTTTGTTTTGTATGAAGGTTATTGAGATTACGATCTTTGTTTGTAATCTGGAATTCACCCGTATACAGCCTTACTCTGCCCAATTTTTGTGAAGACTTAAAACACTTGAAGTTTGGTTCTCTCAAGAGGTCTAGTATCTTTGCATGCTTGGTTTCAATCCGAAGAATGGGAATTCTATATTGACTCATAATGTCAAGTATTGGCTTCTTGTTGGTTAGACGGTTCTTATCCCTAGCTTTTACCTTATGCATTAGGATAGCCTCTTCTTCTCCTCCCATCTTCTTTAATTTCAAAAATCTTCTCCCTCCTTTAAAAAAAAACTCTTCTTGTTTTGAAACTTGAAACATTTTCATAATAAACTTGGACTTAGGTCCATGCATCTTCGAAACATTTTCATAAATAAATTTCAATCAATTTAATAATACCTTGACCTTTTTTTGTGAGAAGACTAAAAGTCAATCAATCTCATTTCAAACCATTTTTCCACTTTGGCTTTTATCTTTAAACTTTTCGCAAAAAGATTAGACTCTTGTCAATCCTTGTAGTGATGCAAACAACTATACTTCTACAATATGTAGTGAAGTGAGATATTTTCCACTTGGGTGTTGAGTGAGGCATTGTTGATTTTAAAATCCAAGCCATATCCTCCACTTTGAGATGATGCAAATTCTCCTTTCTCATGATTGTGGGTAGTAAGTATGTTTTTCACACGGACAATTGCGATGATGTCTTATCTCATAAAATCAACCAACACACTTGTGTTTCAAATTTTTAAAAGAGGAACTACGTGTACCCCTGATCCCCTATTGCACAAAAGGTGGTACGTAGGCACTAAAGGTTCGCAACTGCGGCGGGTGCAAATCATTATAAAAATATTTCTTTTCTCACCTCCACCATCCATTTTATATACAACACATTTTTATAGCCAAAATATACAGATTTTTTTCAACGAGGTTCCTGCGGAGTACCATAGATGTTTAGGGTGCTAATACCTTCCCTTTGCATAACCAACCCCCTTACCTTGAATATTTCCCCCTCTTTTTGGGTTATTCGCTCTTTTCCCATTCTTTGGAAACAATAAAGTGCGGTGGCGATTTTGATTTTGATTTGTATAAAGTCTAGTCAATCCAATGGCTTAGTCTTGCACATTTCTACCGCTACATGTATCTGCAAAAGTTGTAATAGCTAGGACTTTAACTTTCCTGCATTTTATTTCCACAAACTATAAACTGCTTAGATGAATGTTAATAGGATTGTATGGAAAGACAAACTAAAAATTAATACAGTAGAAAACCCTAATTGTGCAAAGATAATTAACTGAAAATTACACTCACACATGCTCACTCCTAGGGTTTAATCCACTCCGGTTGCCTTTGATAAACAATCATGAAGTATAGGGTTTGTTAGTGGTCGTCCTCTAGCCCCGAAATATCTAAAATGACCCATTCCGATGTTGCCTCAGAAAAAGATCTTTAAGGCTTTAGGATGATTACTAACATTTCCTAACATTTCTTTTGTGATCGTATTTGTCCCTTCGAATGTCCCTAAAAAACTCCAACGACGGTGCTACCTATTTCTCAATAATGGGATAGCATTGTCTAAAAGGAAAACGAATAAACTTTTTTCGAGTAAGTAGATTAGTTCCTAGGTACTTGCTCAAACAAACAAACTTTTTCACACAAACACTTTCCAAACAATGTTTTCAAAAACAACTTCGTAACACTCTTGAGGACAGAAACAAGGGTTAAAACGAAGTAAAACAAAACTTTTCAAAACAAGCACAGACAAGCAATTTCAAAATGAGAAACTACCTAAGAGCCCATGGAAAACCATGGATAGAAAGGGTGCTAACACCTTCCCTTTCTATAATCTACCCCCCGACTCAAAAACATCTCGAAAAAGGTTTTTTCTATTCTTTTTCCTTTTCCTGATTGGATAAAATAAAAGTCGGTGGCGACTCTTGCTTACCGCGACATTTTGCGAACAAAAAATGCAAACCAGTATTAACATTCGGTTCTGCCACCGTATCACAAAGATGAACTTAGAATTTTTGGAAAGCCCAAGATGTCCTATACAATTTCTATGTTGATCATTTTTGCTTTTGAAGAAATTATCGTGATGTAAGTTGCCTTAACAAAAAGTGTCTTTTGTTGACTTTTGAAAATGACTTATAATATATAAGCTCTTATCTTCCAAATGAAGCATTTTTTGGAATTGATATTAAAAGCAAAGTAGTAGAGAATTCAATTTCTTCAAAATGTTATTTGGTTGGGGAAAGTTGATGAAACATGTGAAAGTTATGCCTGGTCAAAGTTCAGTTGACTTCTCTTAAGGAAACCCTAATTTGGCAATTCTTGACTTTTGGTGATTTGAGAGCTTTCCTTGGGGAATCATGATCAACCCTTGATCAAATGATGAATATCACTTCAAATGTTGATGTTGACCAAAAATCTTTAAGTTTGACTGTATGTTGACCACATTTGACTTTTTGATCAATACAGTCGACTTTCAATCATCTAAGCCATTGACTGAGAAAACTTGTGATGTAGGGCTTGAAACTTGACATGGACCTTATTGAGGACCTATGAAGAACCATGGAAGAAATTTGGTACCTTTGCAAACCAAATTTTCTTGAGAAACTCCAAATCCTAGTTGTAGGCTTTTGGGCTTAGGAGGTGAGTTAACTGGTTAACCCTTGAGTGCCTTGGGTATTTGAGTAGTCTTAAAAGAATGTATTGAGAAGAAAATGGGAGAGAAAATTTTGGGGTACACCAGAATCTAATCAATAATTGCCAACACACGTCGGGCTTCAAGAGAATGAAAATACACAAGAACTACAAAATCCCTCAGGCCAAAGGCGGGGTGTAATTCTTCAAGAGTGGAAATCATCTGAATTACCACACACCAAGTATGGACAATCAAATATTTGAGAAATAAGAAAGGCTATACACTGACTCTTACTTGCACTCTGATGTTAAAAGCAAACACGGGTAAAATAACCAAGGGCTTGAAAGGGCAAGAGAAAACCGTGACTTACTGGGGAAATGGGAAATACCAAAGACCCAACTGGTGGTGAATCATAACAAACTCCGTTGGGGAAACAAAATATGATCACCCTAGGCTTGCTGTGGAGATAATTCAAATCTGAACGCATAACAGTTTAGTCACCACAAGTTAACATAATTGGCTTATACTTATGCATGTTTGATTTTTTTGTATATAGCGTAATGCTCTATACAATGAAAATTCTACGCATTTTTGGTAGATGCAATGTAATGATACATGTTTAGAAATGCACTGGGGAAAGCACGTCAACAATCGGTTGCTGAGAAGACCAGGAACTTTCGAACGATTTTTCTTGCACACCTGATCTTCTATAGAGAAAAGGCAATCAGAACTTTAATAAGGAACTGAGATTCGGAACCATCAGCCTCTAAAGATCAATTTCACTGAGGAAGTAACTTCCTGGAGAGCAATACTGCAAAAATAAATTGCAGTTCAGAGAAAATCTTGAATTATGATCAAACTACCAACTTCCTGGGGAACAAATTCTTTATCTTTTGTTAGAAAGAGGAGAGCTTCGTTGGGGATGGAAACTTTCTGGAATAGATCTTCTGGACGAAGATAACTTCTATTGGGGGAGTATAGAAATTCTTAAATAAAAATAATTCTACTCAGACCACATTGGGGATAACACTGTCGGGGGTAAAAAAAATCTTCACTTGGGGAAGAAACAAACATCCTGGGACAGAAACTCCTCTGGGGACATGTCAACAAAATCTTTTATCACCGAGGATGAAAGAGTTATGACTGACACTCCTATGTATACCATACTGAGGAGACAGGACACTTGCTTCACTAGGGAATAATAGATAAGTTACTCTGGAAGGTCCTCGAAATTCGACTTCGACTAGGGATGAAGAATTTCTCTTACCTTGGGGATCCAAAAAACCTTAGATGGTAACATCAACAATACCCATTGCACTGGGTGTAGCCATATCTACAAGATTCAAGCCGACAAGGATTTTTATACTGGGGAGCAGAAACCACTTCATTGGGGATAATGGGCATCTTCATGAGGATACCGAACCAGAATCTCCCCTAGGTAAACATGAGTCTCTCCAAGAAACTCTGATATAGGAAGGCCACATTGGAGAGAGGGTGCACCCATCATTGAGGAGAACACATACTTCATGGGGAGGACGAGTATGAACCTCACTGGGGAAGCCACAAAATTTCGACTTCAAGGGGAGTATATCAAGAATCTCCGGTTGGGAATAAAATGATTCTTCTGAGAAAACCTGGAAAGAAACAGATTGCACTAAGAAGGAGGAATTATCAAGAGAGAGTACGCCTTCACTAGGGAAATACTGCAAAAATAAATCGCAGTTCAGAGAAAAATTTGAAATCCGATCCAACTCCCGACCTCCTGTGGAAAAGATCCAACATGTCTTTCCAAAGATAAAGAGAACCTTGCTCGGAACTTCTGATGTAAGTCCTCAATAAAAGTGAGCTCGGCTGGGGAATCATATAAATTCTTAAATAAAAGAATTCTACCCAGGCCACACTAGTGATACTACCGTTGAGAGTAACAATCTTCACTCGGGAAGAGGGGGCATCTTTAAACCATAAGCTTGAGGTAAAGAACTCCACTGAGGAAATATTTCAAAAATACTCTATCACTGGGGATAAAAGAGCCCCAAACAGAATTCGTCTATGCACACCGCTCTAGGAAAACATGAGACTTGCTCCACTAGGGCATACTAGACATGTTGATCAAAACATCTCTTCAAGAAAACCTGACTTGGGCAAACTTCTATGGGGAGAAAAGATATGAACTATATGGGGATGAAGAACAGAAACCTCACTAGGGAGATAAACACCAACCACAGAGACGTAGTGTTTTACCCCAAAAGTTTCCCTCCCATTTTTCTCAAGACATGCTTTCAAAGGTTCTCAAATACTCAAGATACTCAAGGGTTGACCAGTCAATGCTCCTCCTAAGCCAATGGTCTACAACTAGGGTTTTGAGTTTATCAAAGAAATTTAGGTTGCAAAGGTATTAATTGGTTTCCACGGTTCTCCATAGGTCTTCAACAAATTTCATTCCAACTGTCAAGTCCTACATCACAAGTTTGCTCAATCAATGGCTCAGATGATTTAAAATCAATTGTATGAGGTAAAAAGTCAACTACGGTAAACATAAAGTCAAACTTTAAGATTTTGTTGGTCAATATCAAAAATTTGAACTGATATTCATCATTTGATCAATGGTTGATCATGATTCCTCAAGGAAAGCCCTCAAATCATCAAAAGTCAAGAATTGCCAAATTAGGGTTTCCTTAGGAGAAGTCAGATGAACTTTGACCAAGCATAACTTTCACACGCTTCATCAACTTTTCCCCAACCAAATCCCATTTTGAAGAAAATTAAATTCTCTACAAATTTGTTTTTATTCTCAAGTCCAAAAAATGCTTCATTTGAAAGATATGAGCTAATACATTATAGGTCGTTTTCAAAAGTCAACAAAAGACACTTTTTGCCAAGGCAACTTACATCAAGATAATGTCTCCAAATGCAAAAATGATCAATAGAGAAAGAGTATAGGACATCTTGAGATTTTCAAAAAGTCAAAGATTACCTTCAAAAGATGAAAATCGAGTAAGTTATGAGTTACACAAGTTGGGAAATTTTGAAGTATTTAATGAAATGCAAAATGAGCAAATGTGAGATTTTAAACTAGTGGGCCTAACTTTTGATATTCAAACATGATCATAAGATGTTAGAGGACCTCTAAAAAGAATTCACCCATTTGATTGATTTTTATTGATTTTATTTGAATTTTATTCATTTAAAAAATAAATAAAATCAAATGAAAATGAAAACTATGTATAAAGGCTCGGGCCTTTGGATTTTAAACCCTTTGCAAGCCTAACAAACTCATGACAACCTTTTTTCCTCTTTACAAATTTGTGCAAGCTTCAAATGGCACGGAATATTAAAAAATTGAAAATTTTTCAAGGTGCTTGATTTTGTTGGATTAGGGCCATCATGGCTTGATTTCATCCCTTATTCATCAGCTTACTTCATCCTTCTATATAACGACAAGCATAGCAACTCAAAGGACACGAATAACACTGCATAAAATCTCTCCAAATTTCAAAACATTAGGGCAAGCTCGAAGCCTTTGTTGCATCATGTCTCGCTCAAAGCCAGTGATCCAACCATCCTCCTGATATTTCCATGAGTCCACTCAAACATTTTGCCAAGCCAAGACACGTCCAAAGCAAGCTAACGAAACTGCATCAGTTTGGTAAAATGTTCAAAACTGAATCTCTTAATTTATGCCTTATTAGATAATTCCATGTATTCACATATGCTTGTATGCATCTTCATAATTGATTTAACTCATAACATGTGAGTTATAGAACAGGAGTAGGTTTATGCCATTTTTAGGACAACACAGACTGAGGTCTTTGAATATCTACGTATAGGCACTTTCAGATTAAAAGAACCTCACCATTAGACTTGTATGGCTTGGTTTAGTAGGATAGGATACTTCTTGGTTTTAAAAATGGACGCTTTTGCAGGTTTGGTGTTTTGAATGGCCGAAGAAGACAACCGGAAGGTTGACTCCAGCGTGCTGACTCCGGCGACTTAAGTGTCATCACCTGGTTGGCTTGTTCAAATCCACCTGGGCGCGCATGTTTTGAAGCTAATATAATTGATTTACATAATATATTTATTTATTTGTATTTGAATTAACGAATGAACAATACAGTCCAGTGGCAGCCTGCGCGTTCTAAAGCCATATCCCCTCCAGGTCCTGGGTTCGATCCAGGTGCAAGGAAGTTTTTTATTTTTCTTATATTCTCATTACAGATCCGGTACAAATGAAGGCCAACATGGGTATAATGTAACCCACATTTGGGCCATTAGATCTCAAGGCTTCCAGATCCAGCGCTCCAAAATCATCGGGACAATGATGCACTCAAAGGCCCACTTCCCAGTGGATCTAGCACAGGATCCTGGGCTTATTCATTTTGGGCCTAATGTTTTGCTTTCCTCAAACCCCTCCAACTGCTTTTACAGTGCAGGCCCATAACCTTTTTTTATTATTTATTTTTGTTTTAATTTATTTCTTTTCTTTTTCTTTTTAATCACTTTTAATAAAATCATAAAAAATCAAAAAGATTAGATTTAAGTTTGATTAATTTAATTTTCACAAATAAATTAATTAATTTAATCATTTGATTTTTATTTTACTAATTAAAACTTAATTAGAACTAGGTTTTAATTATCACAAAAAAGTTGTTTTTTCTAAGCAAAAATACCAAAAATACTTTCTCACTTAGAACTTTTAGGGTTTTAGATATTTTTCTCTCTTCCATCTCCGCGCATTTATTATTTTCGCATTATCAGTTTCCATAATATTGTAGTTGTCCATAGTTTTTAATTGCTAATTAGGACCCTTTATACTTTTTTATCCCCAATTTTTGGTTTATATTCCCCCATCCCTTAAGCCATGTAATAACATAGTTTAATTCGCGCACTTTTATTTTCTTCCCTTATGTATATATTTAACTGTTAGATTAATTAGGCGTGCATGATAAGACTTAAAAGCAAATGTTAGAAAACCTAACATCCAAGATAAACATGACTGAAACACAACACACTTCACACACGCGCACCTCTAAGGTACCCCCATTTGTTGCCTTCGAAAAATAAACAGTCACATCTCTCGAACGTGGGAAATTTTAGCAAAGACCCTTTGGTTAAAAGATCATAGTCCCTTGATGATCCTTCGATGTTGCCTCGGTAAATGATCTTAGTACCATAGGGTAATTGCTAAAATGTCTTACGAATTTCCTTCGTGACTGTACAATGACCCACGCCTGTCACTCAAAACATCCAATGATTGGGGTACCTACTAACTAATGGTAGGATAGCACTATCTAAAGGAAAAGTGGAAAAGAACAAAGACCTTTTGAGTAGGTAGATAGCTTATTTCTTATAAAACAAAACAAATTTCTCACACATACACTTCTTTTCTAAATATTTTCAAAGACAAAAATACTTTGTATGCGTTCTCAATGATACGAGACTCATTACAAATTTTTCCGCACTAAGGAATCTTTTCAAAATATTTTCAAAAACACACTTACACAAAAAGAATTTTCAAAGTGAGCTAGAAATTAAGAGCACGTAGATAACTATGGATGAAAAGGGTAATAACACCTTCCCTATTCATAACATACCCCCTTACTCAGAAAAATTCTCGAAAGGTCTTTCTTGTTCTTTTCACCCTTTCCTTTATTGGATAAAAGAAAAGTCGGTAGCGACTCTTGCTAACCACAACATTTGCGATAAAATGCAAAACCAGTAAAGTCAGTTCTCCCACCATATTACAGAACTGACGACTCTGCTGGGGAAACACTTAAATTTGGGTTACCTTAGGGATAGTTCATATTTAAATGCTTTCATTGTTTGACTTGCTTGATTTATGTTTAAGGGTGTTTGGGTTATTCTTGTATAGATCTTATACCCAAATCTAGGGCATTTTAGGTGAGTAGTAATAGATCGTGAAAACTGTATGGCATACACCGATACAGTTGAAGCGATGGCTATGTTAGTGTGACACATTGGTTGGTGTCGGTGTCCCTTGAGTTAAGTCAAGGAGAATGTCGGACTACATTTTAGTGTCATAAAGCACTAACTGACCTTAGAACCTTAGTTGGCACAACTTAGCCATTAAAAGGTAGCGGGATAGTCGGCTTTGGTGCAGACTGAAGTTGGTTGATACTTGATGCTACACTCATTAAGGTCGGACTCTCAGGATATTTTGGTTGGAAATCAGATACTTGAGCTGAAACAATGCCCGAGAGAAAGATCGGTGATATTGAGACTCCACCCGATTATGTTCTTTTAGGACAAGTTAAGCCAACTAAAACTTCAAGAGGGTACTTACCTACAACTCCATGCAAGATTAAACCTAAGGCCTTCTGTATTTTTCTTATGTATGATTAAATTGTTCGAACATAACATCATGCATCATAACACTCATACCATTTCATTTCTACTTACCATTTCAAGGACCAGTGAATTTATCTTTGTTCTGTTTTACAGACCATGGCCTCCGCTCGCAGGAACACTATATGGTTCAGCTTTGTAAGGGTACCCCCTCAACTTAAAGAGTTAGTCTATAGGGTTCCCTAAAGTTCTTCATTTATCAACAGGCATGGTAGACTTCTCAATTTGGTTACTCCAGGTTTTGGTGAAGACATGATGAGTGTTCTCTTCCAGTTCTTTGACCCTGCACATCACTGCTTCACCTTTCCCAATTATCAGTTGGTACCCACTATGGAGGAGTTCTCTCAATTAATGGGATTACCTATTCTTGATCAAATACCTTTCACCGGTTTAGAAGAAGCTCCGAAGCTAAAAGTTATTGCACCAGCCTTACAAATGAAGCAGTTCGACATTATATCCAATTGGGAAACAAGAATCGGAGTCAAAGTTTTTGTGCCTAAATTTCTGTTAGAGAAAGCTCAACTATTCCTAGATGCTATGAGTTTCCATGCTTTTGAGGATATCTTGGATCTTCTAATCTATGGGTTGGTACTATTCCCTAATCCATACTAACTCATAGATATGAACGCTGTCAAGATTTTTCTCGCTCATAATCCCGTGCCTACCTTGCTCGGAGACATTCTTCATTCTCTTTGCAATCGTACTATGAGGAGGAGAGGAACTCTCATGTGTTGTATTAATTTTCTATATAGGTGGTTTATTTGGAACCTACCTCACTTAGTGATGAAGAATGAACAAGGCTTGAGGTGGTCGCAAAGATTAATGTCACTTTCTCATACAGCTATTTACTGGTGTTTCCAATCTCATGAAGATGCCACTATTATTGATCATTGTGGGGAATTCCCTAATGTTCCACTCCTTGGCATTAGGGGAGTTATTACTTACAATCCTTCCTTGGCTCTACGCCAGTTTGGTTACGCTCGAAGAGATGGTCCTCATGACGCACTTATCCAGGTTATTGTGTTTGATTATGAAAGTGATATTCAAGGTTATCGTCGGAGGTTTATATGAGCTTGGATCATGGTAAGAAAGATTAAAAGTAAGGCTTTAGGGTTGAAAAATTCCATCCCTCTAGAGCCTTATCTCAAATGGGTGCGAGCTCGCGCTGAAAACCTCATGATGTCGTATCCAACCATCTTACCAGTGATCATGGAGCCTGTTGTTGAAGGATACATCTCTCACATCATCATTCATCCAAACATGCCTACTGACCTTGAAGAATTGCATAAGTCTTGGATTTAACTAAAGGAAGAGCGGGACACCTTTAAGACTCAATTATATTCAAGTGAGAAGAAAGTTTTGGAGCTCACCAGGCAACTTCATGAGGAGAAGATTCTTAATGCATACTGTTGTACCCCAAAATTTGCCCTCCCATATTCTTCAAGATTTGCCAAGACAATGCTTCAAAATCTCCCCAAGGGTTGCACAGTTCAAGGGCCTCCTAACAGTCAAAGATTAGGGTTTTGGTTCTGATAAAGAAATTGAAGTTTCCAAGGGTCCAATCAAGTCCCACATGCCTACAAACATGGTCAAGCATCCTCATACCAAGTTTCAAGACTTACAGCATAAAATTGCACAGTCAAAAACCCTAATTGCACTACAGTCAACTGCAGGGGCAAAATGGTCATTTGACAGTCAAAAGTTCAAATTTTTGGTCAATATCTAATTTTGAAGCCACAAACATCATTTGATCAATGCTTGATCATGATTCTCAAAGCTTGGCTCAAAAATCATCAAGATGCAAAAGTTTCCATATTTGGACAGTTGAAAAAGTCAACTGTAACTTGACCAAGGCATAACTTTCACATGGATTATCAGAAAAATTCCATCCAAAGATCATTTTTAAGAGAAAGACATTTCCTACAACTCCTCTTCACACTTCAAGTCCAAGAAATGCTCTCACAAAAAGTTATCAATTTCAACATTATAGGTCATTTTCAAAAGTCAACAAAAAGGGACTTTAAGTCAAAGGCCATAACTTGAGATTGGTAAACAAAACTGACATGGGACTAAAGGCATTGGTTAGAGGACTCAAAGACCTTTCCAAAATGTCCAAGAACATGAGCAAAGCTTAAAAATTGAGCAAGTTATGCCTTGTGGAAGTTGGGAAATTTTTGGATATTTTGAAAAGTCAACATTGCTTCAAATGTCCTAAAATTGCTAATGGGCCTCTTTTTCTTCCACAATTCATCATCCAAGGCATGTGCACGACCATTTGGCCCAAAGGGAAGTTTTTATCATTTTTATTTATTTATTTGGATTTTTAATTATTAATAATTCATTTAATTAAAATAAATAGGTGAAAAATACTAAACCTAATGTTTTAAATCTTTTTGTGCATAGAATAGGCTTAAGATTTCGTGCACAATCAGATATAGAAAGAATCATGGCAATTGGATATGATTGGCATCAAAAGCATGTGAAAAAGATTGGAAACATTATGCATGAAAATCAAATCTTCCATACATCAATGCATTGATTCTTTGGACCAAATTTCCAACCCTAATCGTTCACATATACATACTAATGCAAACCCTACTCCTCAGAACCACCCAGCTGCGCCATACACCAAGAACAAAACTTGAGTTTTTTTTGCCAAAAGTTGAAAACTGAAAACTAGGTTTTAGGGCGATTCAAGCCACAATAACTATTCCACTGGCTTGTTGAGACTTCAAGGAAGGAATTTGGATCAAAACCATAAGCTCTAACACCAAGAAACGTGAGAATAATCGTGCCCTGTACAGAAATTTTTTCATATGCTTGCATCATGATTCATGCGTTTTTAATACTTTTTAATGTTTGATTTATGTTCCTTGATTGATTCTGAAGCTAACCCAGTTGTTTGATTGCATTTTCATCACCCATACGCGATTTCACCATTAAAGGATGTTAGGGTTCTTCCGCTTTCGAATTAGGGGTTTTTGAATATGGTAAAATTAGAACACCATAATGCCATGAATGAACTCAGCGTGCTTGGACGAAAGCAAAACACCCATCACGCCTAATTTATATGGGCATATGGCCTGTTCGCTATTTTGAAATATGGAGTATTTTGGGGGGGTTTAAAACCCCCGCTAACCACCTTTTATATTTCAGGAAAAAGAGCCAAACGAAGAAGATGATGAAGTGTCAAAGCATGATAGGGTGATTTGAATTTTCGCGCTGAATTTATTCACTAACCATTGTCTTGTTTCATATTATTTATTGGTTGCCATATATACAAAGCGCACTAAGAGCTCCAGTGGTAGGCGTGTACATTGGTAATCTACAGGACCTGGGTTCGATCCCAGGTCCCTCTCCCTTTCCTTATATTTTTCCCTTAACCATGTTCTTGTGTAGCTTCCGTCCAAGAAGTCCACCATGCAACTTACCATCCAGCTTGCCACGCATATGCTAAGACCAATCCAAGGGGCATGGTTTGAAGACCATCATGGACACAAGTCAAAGATGCCACATGCTAACGTCAGAGTCAAATGAGGCCATAGACAAATGGGCCTAAATTACTAAGCAAAACCTCTAATATTGGGGACAGACCCCCCCTAGGTTTGCAATTTCTTTCATATATTTTCCATTTTTTATTTGATTCAACTATTTCTTTTTTAAATTAATTTCTTTAATTTAATATTTTCTTAAAAAACATAAAGACAATATAAAAATCAGAAAAGAGACAAAATAAATATTTTTATTTAATGTTTTTTTTTGTAAATAAACATCATTAATTGATTTTAGTTTTAATTTAGGTTTAAATCTTAATATTTTTCTAATAAACTTAAAATTGGTAGAATTAGGGTTTTAATTAATTTTTATCCTTTTTCTTTTCTTTTCACTAATAATTAAATATTATTTATTTTTATAAATCAAATTGCATGTAAATAATTAATTTAATTTTAGGTTTAACTTTTAACATGTTTTCTTAATGAATAAAAGTTGTAGAATTAGGGTTAATTAATAGTTTAATTTCATTTAATTCTCATTAAAAAAACCATAAATACGAAAACCTCAAAAAAATAATTTCTTTTTCATTTTAATTTTATTAATTTAATCATTTAATTTAATCTCATTAAAAAGGGTCCAACGCCCTCGTTTCCAATTTTAATTCAATTCGCGCATTTTATTTTATTTCCTTTAAATATTAATGTACCTCTCCCAAAGCCATGTAAACTTAACTTCTCGCACGTTACTTTATTTCTTTATTTACTTTCTGTCAAATCGGGTTCTGGATTTTAATTTGGCGATGTGGACCCGCGCCTTTGTAATAGCTTAGGAACTTTTAATTTCTGCATCCTTTTAACTGTTAAATAAATGCATGCAAGAATGAATGGCCTAAAATAAAAACAAACGCACATATCACTTTGACATGAACAAGATAAATGCAAGTGAACATGACACACAAATCACACACCACCCCTAGGGTACACCTCACTGTTGCCTTGTCTCTAAAGGTGATCGTCGAGTAGAGGATGTCTTAGTAAGTCCTCATGATCCGGGAACCTGGCATGAGGGTAGCTTCTAAGGTGTCTTCCCATTGCTCCGGTGATCACCATGTCCCGAACCTCGAATTGACCCGAACACCTCCTATGGTGGTGCTACCTACCTCTCAATGGTGGGATGGCACTACTTTAAAGGACATCTACATAGACGAATTCCTTAGGGTAGGTAGACGACTCTAGATACTTGCTCTAATTTCAAAACAAATTCAAAAAATACTTTTCACACCGACACCTTTTCAAAAAGCTTTCGAAAGAAAATTTTTCAAACACTCTTGAGGACAGATACAAGAGTCGAACTGGAATTTTCAAAGAAACTTTTTTAAAACCCACATTGAAAAGCAAACAAACCATTTTTGAAAACACAATGAGCAAGTATCTAAGAGCCCATGGATAACCATGGATAGAAAGGGTGCTAACACCTTCCCTTTCTATAACCTACCTCCCGAACCGAGAGCAATCTCTTTAAGGAATTTTTCTGTGCTTTCTTCCTTTCCATTTGGAGAAAATAAAAGATGGTGGCGACTCTTGCTTCTGCGACATTTCGCGAACCAGCGTTAAACAGTTAGTTCCAGATCCACCGATCACAGAACTGGAGACTCTGCTGGGGAGATTATAAAAGTGAGGTGTACCTTAGGACTAAGATCACTTGTGTTTTCAATTGTCTGAATTGTTTGCGTTATTATTGTGGGCTGCATCGGAGTTACATGGATCCTAACCCGGATCTGGGGATACCCTGTTAGGTAGCATAAGATGTGAGGGACCTGTCCGGCGTAGACCGACATGGGTGAAGCAGTGGCTACGTTGGTGTGGTACCTTGGTCTGTACCGATATCCCTTGTGTTGCAACGAGGAGAATATGGGTCTTCTGAGGAGTCATTAAGCACCAACCGACCTTAGAACCTTAAATGACCCAACTTGGCCAATAGAACAGTAGCAGTATGCTACGCCCATTGAGGCTAAACTCTCGTGATGGTTCTGGCCGCAAGAAAAGATTGCGATGCTGGAGTTATGACCGATTGAGGGTAGTCAGTGATATTGGGATCCTCTAGAACCCGGTTACTTCTGATAGGACAGGTCTTAACCAACAAACTGAAAGAGGGTAATACCTAGACCTCATGCTGGCCTAAACTTTAAGGGCTTGCCTTGTGTGACTTGTGTGCCTTACCATGTTTGCCTTTGTATCTATTTGTGGTGTGCTTTATCATAACATCATAACATCATGAGCATTGCATGCATCCTGCATAAGGACTGACCATTTGAAAGACAAGAGGGTTTCACATTTGCTCTGTTTTGTAGGACACCATGATGCCTGTGCGAAGGAATACTATCCGGTTCAACTTTGTTCATTCACCTGAGTTGCTTGAAGAATTGGTTAGCAGAATTCCAAATACCAATTCCTTCATTCAGAGGCATGGTTCTCTTCTCAGTTTAGTCAATGCAAAGCGGGATCAACAGTTGATGAGTGTTCTGACCCAGTTCTATGACCCTCTGTACCAGTGCTTCACCTTTCAAGACTTCCAGCTGGTCCCTACCCTGGAAGAGTTCTCTGATTTGCTTGGTATCCCTATCTTGGATCAGACTCCCTTTACTGGTTGGGAAAAGACCCTCAGGCTTGAGGATGTTGCTGCAGCCCTTCCCTTGACACATCAAGAGGTAATGGACAACTGGGTAACTAGAAGCGGAGTTAAGGGTTTCTTGGCCAAGTTTCTGATGGGTAAGGCTAACAGTTTATGGAATGACCTGGACTTTAGGGCATATGAAGACATCTTGGCTCTCTTAATCTATGGGTTAGTCTTGTTTCCTAATCCTGACAACTTCATCAATGTCACTGTCATAAGGATCTTTATGTCTCAGAATCCGGTGCCCACTCTCTTGGGTGACATCTTGCAACAACTTCATGCTCGTACTACCCGAAGACGAGGAACCCTATGGTGTTGTATCCCTTTGTTGGTGAGGTGGTTTATTTCGCACCTCCCTAAGTTCGTGCTGAAGAACCAAGAAGGAAGAGGTTGGGCTCATAGGTTAATGTCTCTCACCGATAAAGACATCATTTGGACTTGCAGAGGTTTGGATGAGATAGCTATTATTGATCGATGCGGGGAATACCCTAATGTTCCTCTGATTGGTACCCAAGGAGGGATCTCTTACAATCCATGTCTAGCGCTCCGTCAGTTTGGAAGAGCCAGAAGAGCAGGCCCCCATGAGATGTTGGTGCCTCACATCAGTTTTGAGTTTCAGGTGGATAGTGACGAGCTGCGTCGTAGGTTCATCAAGGCTTGGGACAAAGTTCATAAAGCTGGCCCACAAGAGTTGGGGCCAAAGACTTCTTTACCTATGGAAGCCTACTACAAATGGGTTCGCATCCGTGCTCAGAAGTTAGGTATGCCGTATGAAGCTGTCAGACCCGTCATTCTTGAGTGTCCTGACAAAGATGGTGTTCCTCCAACTGTCCTTCCTCCTCAGATACCTACTGATTATGAGACATTAAAGAGATCTTGGTCGCAACTGCGAGAGGAACGGGATTCCTACCGGGAAAAGTTCAACGAGCAGGAATTGAAGATCCAGAAGCTGACAAAGCAGTTGGAGAATGAGCGAGCTCTGAATGACTACATCTGTACTGAGAAGAGGAGACCATGGGATCAATAAGGAGCTCTGGATGTTCTTTTACAGTTTTACTTCCCTTTTCAGTATTTCCTTTCATGTAACGCCTAAGGGCAATCTGTTGAACAATTTAAGTTTCAAATTTGAATCTAATGAAGTGTGTTCCTTTTTGTTTACAAAGTTGATTCCCGATTGTCTTTGAAAACATAAATCATACGCATTCCATTCATCATGTGCATAGCAGGTTTTCCTCTTTTCAGGTTGCTTACAGTTCTTAGCTGTTTATTTCAGCATCATGAATCCTGACTCATCATCAACTGAGATGTCCATCAAGGCTCTTCAGGCGCAGAATGCGCAATTTCAGGAATTAATCATGGGTTTGGCTCAGGGCCAAGAAGAGCTGAAGGCTCTGCTCCTGAAGAAGGAGAAGAAGAAGAAGAGAAGGACTGTTCTTTTCAACTCGGGCCGAAGGTTTGGCAACACTCTGCAGAATGAAGAGGCTGGTTCTTCTATAGGCAAGGGTACTCCTCAAGAGGGAAAAGGTCCTAGTCCGGTAGTCTCCGACAACAAGAATGATTTTGATGAGGAACAATATCCTCCTGCAGAAGACAGATACAAGCAGCTGGAGGACAGATTGAATGCTATGGAGATCCAACAAGTGCCTGGGCTGGATTTTGGAGATTTGGGTTTGTCTACTGGTGTGATCATTCCTCGTAAGTTCAAAGCACCATCCTTTACCAAGTATGATGGGGCATCCTGTCCCAAGCTACACCTCAGGTCATATGTGCGGAAGATTCAACTGTACTCAGTGGATAAGAATTTGTGGATCCACTTCTTCCAGGAGAGTCTTTCAGGGACTCATCTCGAATGGTTCTATCAGCTGGATGGGACCAAGGTTCGTAACTGGGAGGAGTTGGCTACTGCTTTCTATAAGCAGTATTAGTATAATGCCGACCTTGCCCCTACACGTACCCAACTCCAGGGTATGTCGTTAGGTTCAAGCGAAGGTTTTAAAGAGTACGCTCAGAAGTGGAGGGATCTGGCTGGCAGGGTGCAACCTCCTTTGACTGATCGGGAGTTGGTAGACATGTTCTTGGGGACCCTATCTGGGCCATTTTTCAACCATCTTATCGGTAACTCGTCTGCAGGGTTTACTGATCTTATTCTGACTGGAGAGAGAATTGAGGTTGGGTTGAAGTCTGGTAAGATTTCGAAGGGTGCATCTACAAGTTCAGAGAAGAAACCCTTCAAGAAGGAGGCTAGTGCTGTATATGGCTCCAGGAGACAAGAGAAATCTGAGCGCCGCCAATCTGTCAGTGCGGTAATGATTTCTAAGCCTGCTGCCGCTCCTCGGCAAACCAATCCTCAAAGGGCTGAAAGACCCCGGAGAGAGTTTACCCGCCTGACTGTGACTCTATCCCAGATCTTGCCGCAGTTGCTGTCCACCAACCTAGTGACTGTCAGAGAGGCCCCAAAAGTTGTGAACACTGCCTCCCCGAAATACAATCCAAATGCCCGCTGTGCTTATCACTCCGATAGCCCGAGGCATTCCACTGATGACTGTTGGGCCTTGAGGAATAAGGTGCAAGACCTTATTGATGCAAAGGAGATACAGAGTGAAGCGCCCGAGAGGCCGAATGTGGTGACTGCTCCTATGCCCCAGCATGGAGTAAATGCGGTTGATGAAGATGCTTATGCTGTTTCTGTGAATGATCTAGCCACTCCCTTAATGACTGTCAAGAGGAACCTACTGCTGGCCGGTTTATTTCCGGGTTGCAGTGAGGGTTGCCTGTTCTGTGCTGTTTCTCTCTCTGGTTGTCCTTTGCTGAAGTTGGGCATCCAAAGCCTAATGGACAGCAAAGAGATTCTGTTTAAGAAGTCCGCTATTCAGTTGGTTCCGGTAGAAGAAGTTGTTGTTGTTACAATCTTCAATAATTCAATCAAGGCTCTCCCAAAGAAGCCTGTTCAAATCATGATTGTTGCACCTGTTGTTATTACTGTTCCGGGGCCTCTCCCCTACGAATCTGACAAGGCTGTCCCCTGGCACTATGGGGAAGATGTGTATGTGAACGGAATTAAACAAGAGTTTAACACTGGCGCCAGTATCTGCGATATCACTGGTCCAACCAAGGTTACCCGCAGTGGCAGGCTCTTCTCGCCTGACATTGCACCACCCGCTGCTCGAAGACCCCTCCTTATAGCACCTACTAGTATACCTGTTCCTGTTTCTGACCAAGTCGTTTCCCCTGCTGCCGAGTCATCTAATGCTCGAGGCAAAGGGATTGAAGACGAGCCTGCCCGGATGGAGGCACCAATACCTATAAATGCTGAGGCCTCCCAACAAGAGATGGAGGAAATCCTGAAGATAATAAAGAAGAGTGACTTTAATGTTGTGGAACAACTAGGGCATACGCCCTCCAAGATCTCCATGCTCTCCTTATTGCTATGCTCCGAGGCCCATGCTAAGGCCTTAATCTCATTTCTCAAGACGGCCCACGTGCCACAGGAAACATCTGCAGTTCAGTTCACTGATTGCGTAGCAAATCTGACGGCAGACAACGGTTTGGGTTTCTCAGATGCTGACCTGACTGCAAAGGGAAGAGACCACAATGATGCCCTGCATGTCTCTAATGAATGCAGGGGCACTACTCTGGCACATGTGTTGGTGGACACCGGTTCTTCTCTAAATGTGCTACCCAAGAAAGCCTTAGACCGTTTGGACTGTGAAGGCCTGGAACTAAAACCTAGCAATATCATCGTCAGAGCCTTTGACGGTTCCAAGAGGATGGTTCATGGAGAGGTTGACATTCCTATTCGTGTGGGCTCTCAGGTGTTCGACTCTACTTTCTATGTGATGGATATCCGTCCATCGTATTCTTGTCTACTGGGTCGACCTTGGATCCATAAAGCTGGGGCAGTGACCTCTACCTTGCACCAGAAGCTAAAGTACCCTGTCAGAGGGAAGATTGTCACTGTGCAGGGAGAGGAGGAGTATATGGTGAGCCATTTGAATTCTTTCAGGTATATTGAGATGGACGGGGAATTTATTGAAACCCCCTTTCAGCATTTCGAAGAGGTACTTCCAATTTCAGCAGCAGCAGAAACAGCGGTCGAAGAGGATGTTCCTTTGAAGATGGCTTCCCTAAAGGATGCCCGGGCTGTGGTTCAGAAAGGTGAATGTGCTAACTGGGGCAGGCTTCCCGACTTTACACAGAAAACTGAAAAATTTGGACTGGGTTTTACTGCAGAGGGTCAGAAAGCTATGCGGAAGGCGAAGACCAGAAGACCTCCTGTGCTCATTACAAATCCAGGAGTGAATGTTGTTGGGGAGGATAATGAAGTGGATGAAGCTGAGTTCAATAGCTGGATCTACCCGACAACTAATGGCGGATTGACCAAGTGGATTGCCAAAGACCATACTCCTGTTACTTTTGTTACGCAGTAATAAACTTCTTTGTTTTGTTATTTGTAATAAACAATTAAAACTCTATGGCCCGGTGTCTTACCCGAGGCACCGTGGTTTCATTTGTGAGGGCATATAAATTGTCATTTCATATATCATAAATAAAAATCTTGGACGTTCCCCCGCATTTAAAATCTTATGCTCCTTTTCTTTCTTTCCTTCCTTTATATATTTCAAAACAGCTGTATTTACACACACTCACTCATACAGGTTTCAATCCACTCTGGATCTCACTGGTAACAACTCTGCTACTGCCAGTTATGACTTCGAAAATCCGATCAACTTAGCCGAAGACGAAGGTGAAGATGATTGTGAAGTGCCTGGCGAACTTGCAAGACTGTTACTTCAGGAAGAGAGGGCAATTCAACCACATGAAGAGCCAGTGGAAACAATAAACTTGGGTACTGAAGCAGACAGGAAAGAGGTAAAGATTGGTGCCAACCTAGAGCTCAGCGTGAAGCAACGGTTGACTAAGATGCTACATGATTATATGGAGATCTTTGCCTGGTCCTACGAAGACATGCCCGGGTTGGATACCGATATTGTGGTCCATCACTTGCCTACTAAGGAAGACTGCCCTCCGGTTAAGCAAAAGGTCCGCCGTATGCATCCAGAGATGTCTGAGAAGATCAAAGCCGAGGTTATGAAACAGTTTGATGCTGGGTTTCTTGCAGTGACTTCTTACCCTCAGTGGGTTGCTAATGTGGTACCGGTACCAAAGAAAGATGGAAAGGTCAGAATGTGTGTCGACTACAGGGATCTGAACAGGGCCAGCCCCAAAGATGACTTCCCCCTACCTCACATTGATGTCCTTGTTGATAATACAGCTCAGCATAAGGTGTTCTCTTTCATGGATGGCTTTTCAGGTTACAATCAGATCAAGATGGCACCTGAAGACATGGAAAAGACTACATTTGTTACTCAGTGGGGCACCTTCTGCTACAAGGTCATGCCTTTTGGACTGAAAAATGCTTGGGCAACCTATCAACGTGCCATGGTTGCTTTATTTCATGATATGATCCATCATGAGATAGAAGTGTATGTTGACGACATGATCGCAAGGTCCCAGACTGAGGAAGAACACCTTGATCATCTGCAGAAACTGTTTGACCGTCTGAAGTTGTACAAGCTGAGGTTGAACCCGAACAAATGCACCTTCGGGGTAAGATCTGGAAAGTTGCTAGGATTCGTTGTAAGTGATAAGGGTATTCAAGTGGACCCTGCCAAGGTCAAAGCTATTCAAGAGATGCCAGTTCCTAAGACAGAGAAGGAAGTCAGAGGCTTTTTAGGACGCCTGAATTACATTGCTCGGTTCATCTCGCACCTAACCGCTACCTGTGAACCAATCTTCAGGCTGCTGAAGAAAGATCAAGTAGTACGTTGGAACGATGAATGTCAGGCTGCTTTTGACAGAATCAAAGAGTATCTCCAAGAGCCACCCATCCTTATGCCACCAGTTGAAGGGAGACCTCTGATACTATACCTGACAGTACTTGACAACTCAATGGGGTGTGTGCTGGGGCAGCATGACGAGTCTGGCCGAAAAGAGCATGCCATTTATTACCTTAGCAAAAATTTTACCGACTGTGAGACCCGATACTCACTGCTCAAGAAAACTTGCTGCGCTTTGGTATGAGCTGCTCGCCGGCTGAGACAGTATATGCTGACTCACACTACCTTGTTGATCTCAAAGATGGATCCTATAAAGTACATATTTGAAAAGCCTGCTCTGTCTGGGAGAATAGCAAGATGGCAGATGATCTTGACGGAATACGACATTCAATATACGACCCAGAAAGCCATCAAGGGAAGTGTATTGGCAGACCACTTGGCACATCAGGCAGTCGACGACTATCAGTCAATGAACTTTGAGTTTCCGGACGAGAGCATCATGATTGTGACTGATTGTGAAGTACCTGGACCGGATGAAGGACCTGAGGAAGGATCCCGATGGTCTATGCATTTTGACGGAGCCTCCAATGATTTGGGTAACGGTATCGGCGCTGTAATCATATCTCCTCAAGGCACTCATACTCCACTCACTGCTCGGCTATGTTTCAACTGTACCAACAACATGGCGGAGTATGAGGCGTGCATCATGGGTCTCCAAGCTGCGATCGACTTAAGGATCAAGTTTTTGAGTGTCTTCGGAGATTCCGCTCTTGTAATCAATCAGATCAAAGGAGAGTGGGATACGAAACATCCTAATCTTATTCCTTACAGAGAATGTGTGTTGACTTTGATCCCCCACTTCACGAAGATAACCTTTGAACACTTTCCGAGAGAAGAGAATCAGTTGGCGGACGCGTTAGCTACAATGTCTTCTATGTTCAAGGTCAAATGGGATAATGAGGCTCCCCGGATCATCATCTGGAAACTGGATGAACCTGCATACTGTTGTGATCTCGAGACTGAATTGGTGACTGAGAAGCCTTGGTACCATGAGATGAAGAGATATTTGGAAGCCCAGGAATACCCTGAAGGTGCATCTGTCAATGATAAGAAGTTTCTGAGAAGGTTCGCAGTGAAGTTCTTCCTTAGCAACGACATCTTGTACAAGCGAAACCATGATTCGACCTTACTGCGTTGTGTGGATAAGAATGAAGCAGAAAGAATCATGGAAGAGCTACATGAAGGGACCTTTGGTACACATTCCAGTGGGCACACTATGGCAAAGAAAATCCTCCGGGCAGGGTATTTCTGGTCCACAATGGAAGTTGACTGCTACCAACATTCCAGGACATGCCACAAGTGCCAGATTTATGCAGACAAAGTGCATGTTCCTCCCGTTCCGCTGAATGTTCTGACTGCGCCTTGGCCGTTTGCAATGTGGGGCATAGACATGATCGGTGAGATTAAACCTACGGCATCCAACGGGCACCGCTTCATCCTAGTGGCGATTGATTATTTCACGAAGTGGGTTGAAGCAGCATCCTACGCTACGGTAACCAAGACTGTTGTGGCACTGTTCATTCGACATAATCTGATCTATCGATACGGCGTCCCTGAGAGAATCATTACAGACAACGGTACCAATCTAAATAACAAGATGATCACTGAGCTCTGCGAGCAGTTCAAAATACAGCACCACAATTCTTCTCCTTACAGACCGAAGATGAATGGGGCTGTAGAGGCAGCAAATAAAAATATCAAGAAAATTGTGCAGAAGATGACAGTGACCTATAAAGATTGGCACGAGATGTTACCGTTCGCTCTACATGGGTACCGTACCTCAGCCAGGACGTCAACCGGGGCAACTCCTTTCTCCTTGGTCTACGGTATGGAGGCAGTCTTACCGATCGAAGTGCAAATACCCTCTCTCTGGATAATGAAGGATGCAAATCTGAACGAAGATGACTGGATCCAGACACGACTTGATCAGCTAAACCTCATTGATGAAAAGAGACTTGCTGCTATCTGTCATGGTCAGACGTATCAGAAACGGATGATCAGGGCATTTAACAAAAAGGTCAGACCACAGGAATATCAAGTTGGGGATCTGGTAATCAAGCGAATCATCCTTCCTCAGAGTGATCCAAGGGGCAAATGGACCCCTACGTACGAAGGGCCATTTGTGGTTAAGCATGTGTTCTCAGGAGGAGCCATGATTCTAACCAACATGGATGGTGACGACCTTCCTCACCCCGCCAATGCAGACATAGTAAAAAGATACTACGCATAAAAAAGACCCGCTAGGCTGACATGCCTAGGCAAAAATTAGGGCTTCCCGGCGAACCAAAAGGGTTCAGGCAAAATGAAGGGATGAAATGAAAAAATCTGTACACCCGGCAAGTCGAAAACCTGAAAAGGCGGCTTGGGCAAAAATGGGTATCCCGGTGGACTGAAAACCCGAAAGGGCGGTCCAGGCAAAAGTTAGGGATAAAGCGTAATGCTATGTCTCATTGGATCACCTTGCATCCAGAATCCGGTATCTACATCAAGTTCAGACGGCATCGATCAGTCAGCTTCATCTTCCATTAAGGTCATCAAGTGATGAGACGCTCGGAGTTATAAAGGCAATAGCAGAGTTGAAACCCAGTGGATCATTCATTTCACACAGCTGTTTTATTTTCTCTTGTACAAAATTTGTATAAACTCTTTTGTTCGGCGGCGTTCTCTTACTAGGACGTCAGCCTCTTGTACACAAACGCCTATTTACAGGCAAATTCAAAATCAATACAAATACACTTTTCAGCCAAAATTGCCAATTGTTTTTCCTTTTTCTGTTTTGTTTTGCGAAGAACGTCCAAGGTTCAATTTGTGGTATATGCATTGACGATAATTTGCTAACTCATGAATATTTGCATACGAAACAAAGGATTAATTACAGGTAACATTAGAAACAGGGGCAATAAAGAGTTGTCTAGGCAATCTAATTGTTCTATCCTCCAAGGTACCAAGGTAGGTTCAGCTAAAGAACACGACCAGTATATCTCAATTCCCCAGAGAGTGAGCCAGCAAGTCAGTACACTCTCCTCAAGCGAAGCTACAATCAAACTTAAGGAAGTTGGGTATCCCCCACAGATCTCAACATTCCCCAGCAGTATATATGTATTCTTAACAAGCATCCCCGGCAGTCTTGACCCAAAGATTGTTCCCCGGCGGTATATCAAACATTCAGTGGAGTCACTTCCCCGATACAATTCAAAACTTCCCCAAGAGAGTCCAATCTAGTTCCCCAGGAAAGTTGGAATCCAGCTCCCCAAGCAGTAAGCTTATCCCCAGTAGATTCTGGAAGCTTATCCCTCGCAGAGCACGAACGCATCTCCCGGCTTTATTCCAAGAGTTATTTCCTTACCAGGATATAACTGGGTTATCCTCAGCCAAAAGCCACGGAAAGGGCGTCCTCGACGAAGCCTTCTTATCCCCAGCGAAGTCTATTAACACTTCCAACACAACAAGGGTATCCCCAGCAAGTTACTATCAACAGCTCAACAAAGTATCTCTCTCCCCACAGAGTGCTGCTTCCCAGCAAGATCGTTAGGGTATTTTTCTCCCTGCAGAGTAATCCATTTGCCAAGTTTATTCCCCAACGGAGTTATCTTCTCCTACCGGTATTCTTGCAACTATCATCCCCAGCGGAAGTAAAATCTATTCTTCAACATCAGCCCAGGAGTGACTTCCCGGAACCCGTCAAGGATTTACTTTCCTAGACGAAAAACATACATTCATAAATATCACATACATCATTATAGCATGCATATACGCATCATATCTTACAAATCTCATTTATGTTGAGAACATCATTGCTTGATCCATATCATGCATTGCATATGACTAACCTTTACCTTTCAGGAAAAGATCCAGTTAAGTTCTCAGCTACATTTCAAGACCTAGGCCGGTTCAGTTAAGTCGACCCTAAGACTTTTCTGTTTCTTATCCAGTCAAAGGCCTTCTCTGGTTCAGTCAGATCGACCCTAAGATCTCCCTGTTTCTTATCCAGTTGAAGACATCAAGACCTAGCCCGGTTTAGTTAAGTCGACCCTAAGACTTTTCTGTTTCTTATCCAGTCAAAGGCCTTCTCTGGTTCAGTCAGATCGACCCTAAGATCTCCCTGTTTCTTACCCAGTTGAAGATTTCAAGACCTAGACCGGTTCAGTTAATCGACCCTAAGATTTTCTGTTTCTTATCCAGTCCAAGGCCTTCTCTAGTCCAGTTAAATGGACCCCTAACAGATTTTCCTGATAAAGACTCAGTAGAAGATATCCAAGATTCTCTCAATGATTACTGTTGAGGTTGAAGTCGCCCAAGATTCTCTCAATGATTACTGTTGGGTTGTAGTCGCCTATGGTTCTCTCCCCGTTACTGCGAAGGTAGTAATCATCCCCAGATTCGCTCAGCGTTACTGTTGAAGTTGAAGTCGTCCAAGATTCTCTCAATGATTGCTGTTGAGGTTGTAGTCGCCTATGGTTCTCTCCCCGATACTGCGGAGGTAGTAATCGCCCCAAGATTCTCTTAGCGTTACTGTTGAAGTAGAAGTTATCCAAGATTCTCTCAATGATTACTGTTGAGGTTGAAGTTGCCCATGATTCTCTCAATGATTACTGTTGAGGTTGAAGTCGCCTAAGGTTCTCTCACCGTTCCTGCTAAGGTAGTAACCACCCCTGGTTCATTCATCATCGTTTGAAGCTCCAGATCCAGCTCCTGTAACCATTCAGGACACATCTACACAAGAGTTTGAAGACCACTCCTGTAACAGGTCAGGTAATCATCTTTCTTTTGCAGGTACGCAAGTTCTCGCTAAGGAATCTCGTACGCGATCAACATCCAGATGGCATCTATAAGCCCATCCACCTTCCATCACCTTTTAGCATGGCATCTATAAGCCCATCATCCTATCCATCAATCTCCAAATGGCATCTATAAGCCCATTCCCCCATCATACTGCTACTATGTGAGCGCAAATTTTTGGGCACTCTAGTGTTCAATCATCTTCCACCTTCGGATTACGAAAGGCACGTCATCCAATCTGCATCCTCAGGTCTAAGAAGATTGAACAGGGGCAACTGTTGTACCCTAAAATTTGCCCTCCCATATTCTTCAAGATTTGCCAAGACAATGCTTCAAAATCTCCCCAAGGGTTGCACAGTTCAAGGGCCTCCTAACAGTCAAAGATTAGGGTTTTGGTTCTGATAAAGAAATTGAAGTTTCCCAGGGTCCAATCAAGTCCCACATGCCTACAAACATGGTCAAGCATCCTCATACCAAGTTTCAAGACTTACAGCACAAAATTGCACAGTCAAAAACCCTAATTGCACTACAGTCAACTGTAGGGGCAAAATGGTCATTTGACAGTCAAAAGTTCAAATTTTTGGTCAATATCTCATTTTGAAGCCACAAACATCATTTGATCAATTCTTGATCATGATTCTCAAAGCTTGGCTCAAAAATCATCAAGATGCAAAAGTTTCCATATTTGGACAGTTGAAAAAGTCAACTGTAACTTGACCAAGGCATAACTTTCACATGGATTATCAGAAAAATTCCATCCAAAGATCATTTTGAAGATAAAGACATTTCCTACAACTCCTCTTCACACTTCAAGTCCAAGAAATGCTCTCACAAAAAGTTATCAATTTCAACATTATAGGTCATTTTCAAAAGTCAACAAAAAGGGACTTTAAGTCAAAGGACATAACTTGAGATTGGTAAATCAAAACGACATGGGACCAAAGGCATTGGTTAGAGTACTCAAAGACCTTTCCAAAATGTCCAAGAACATGAGCAAAGCTTAAAAATTGAGCAAGTTATGCCTTATGGAAGTTGGGAAATTTTTGGATATTTTGAAAAGTCAACATTGCTTCAAATGTCCTAAAATTGTTAATGGGCCTCTTTTTCTTCCACAATTCATCATCCAAGGCATGTGCACGACCATTTGGCCCAAAGGGAAGTTTTTATCATTTTTATTTATTTATTTGGATTTTTAATTATTAATAATTCATTTAATTAAAATAAATAGGTGAAAAATACTAAACCTAATGTTTTAAATCTTTTTGTGCATGGAATAGGCTTAAGATTTCGTGCACAATCAGATATAGAAAGAATCATGGCAATTGGATATGATTGGCATCAAAAGCATGTGAAAAAGATTGGAAACATTATGCATGAAAATCAAATCTTCCATACATCAATGCATTGATTCTTTGGACCAAATTTCCAACCCTAATCGTTCACATATACATACTAATGCAAACCCTACTCCTCAGAACCACCCAGCTGCGCCATACACCAAGAACAAAACTTGAGTTTTTTTGCCAAAAGTTGAAAACTGAAAACTAGGTTTTAGGGCGATTCAAGCCACAATAACTATTCCACTGGCTTGCTGAGACTTCAAGGAAGGAATTTGGATCAAAACCATAAGCTCTAACACCAAGAAACGTGAGAATAATCGTGCCCTGTACAGAAATTTTTTCATATGCTTGCATCATGATTCATGCGTTTTTAATACTTTTTAATGTTTGATTTATGTTCCTTGATTGATTCTGAAGCTAACCCAGTTGTTTGATTGCATTTTCATCACCCATACGCGATTTCACCATTAAAGGATGTTAGGGTTCTTCAGCTTTCGAATTAGGGGTTTTTGAATATGGTAAAATTAGAACACCATAATGCCATGAATGAACTCAGCGTGCTTGGACGAAAGCAAAACACCCATCGCGCCTAATTTATATGGGCATATGGCCTGTTCGCTATTTTGAAATATGGCGTATTTTGGGGGGGTTTAAAACCCCCGCTAACCACCTTTTATATTTCATGAAAAAGAGCCAAACGAAGAAGATGATGAAGTGTCAAAGCATGATAGGGTGATTTGAATTTTCGCGCTGAATTTATTCACTAACCATTGTCTTGTTTCATATTATTTATTGGTTGCCATATATACAAAGCGCACTAAGAGCTCCAGTGGTAGGCGTGTACATTGGTAATCTACAGGACCTGGGTTCGATCCCAGGTCCCTCTCCCTTTCCTTATATTTTTCCCTTAACCATGTTCTTGTGTAGCTTCCGTCCAAGAAGTCCACCATGCAACTTACCATCCAGCTTGCCACGCATATGCTAAGACCAATCCAAGGGGCATGGTTTGAAGACCATCATGGACACAAGTCAAAGATGCCACATGCTAACGTCAGAGTCAAATGAGGCCATAGACAAATGGGCCTAAATTACTAAGCAAAACCTCCAATATTGGGGACAAACCCCCCCTAAGTTTGCAATTTCTTTCATATATTTTCCATTTTTTATTTGATTCAACTATTTGTTTTTTTAATTAATTTCTTTAATTTAATATTTTCTTAAAAAACATAAAGACAATATAAAAATCATAAAAGAGACAAAATAAATATTTTTATTTAATGTTTTTTTTTGTAAATAAACATCATTAATTGATTTTAGTTTTAATTTAGGTTTAAATCTTAATATTTTTCTAATAAACTTAAAATTGGTAGAATTAGGGTTTTAATTAATTTTTATCCTTTTTCTTTTCTTTTCACTAATAATTAAATATTATTTATTTTTATAAATCAAATTGCATGTAAATAATTAATTTAATTTTAGGTTTAACTTTTAACATGTTTTCTTAATGAATAAAAGTTGTAGAATTAGGGTTAATTAATAGTTTAATTTCATTTAATTCTCATTAAAAAAACCATAAATACGAAAACCTCAAAAAAATAATTTCTTTTTCATTTTAATTTTATTAATTTAATCATTTAATTTAATCTCATTAAAAAGGGTCCAACGCCCTCGTTTCCAATTTTAATTCAATTCGCGCATTTTATTTTATTTCCTTTAAATATTAATGTACCTCTCCCAAAGCCATGTAAACTTAACTTCTCGCACGTTACTTTATTTCTTTATTTACTTTCTGTCAAATCGGGTTCTGGATTTTAATTTGGCGATGTGGACCCGCGCCTTTGTAATAGCTTAGGAACTTTTAATTTCCGCATCCTTTTAACTGTTAAATAAATGCATGCAAGAATGAATGGCCTAAAATAAAAACAAACGCATAGATCACTTTGACATGAACAAGATAAATGCAAGTGAACATGACACACAAATCACACACCACCCCTAGGGTACGCCTCACTGTTGCCTTGCCTCGAAAGGTGATCGTCGAGTAGAGGATGTCTTAGTAAGTCCTCATGATCCGGGAACCTGGCATGAGGGTAGCTTCTAAGGTGTCTTCCCATTGCTCCGGTGATCACCATGTCCCGAACCTCGAATTGACCCGAACACCTCCTATGGTGGTGCTACCTACCTCTCAATGGTGGGATGGCACTACTTTAAAGGACATCTACACAGACGAATTCCTTAGGGTAGGTAGACAACTCTAGATACTTGCTCTAATTTCAAAACAAATTCAAAAAATACTTTTCACACCGACACCTTTTCAAAAAGCTTTCGAAAGCAAATTTTTCAAACACTCTTGAGGACAGATACAAGAGTCGAACTGGAATTTTCAAAGAAACTTTTTTAAAACCCACATTGAAAAGCAAACAAACCATTTTTGAAAACACAATGAGCAAGTATCTAAGAGCCCATGGATAACCATGGATAGAAAGGGTGCTAACACCTTCCCTTTCTATAACCTACCTCCCGAACCGAGAGCAATCTCTTTAAGGAATTTTTCTGTGCTTTTGTCCTTTCCATTTGGAGAAAATAAAAGACGGTGGCGACTCTTGCTTCCGCGACATTTCGCGAACCAGCGTTAAACAGTCAGTTCCAGATCCACCGATCACACATACATCAGCACAAAGAGGAAGCGTCCATGGGAGACTTGATTCTTAGATTTTAGTAGTTCATTTTGTTGTCTCTTTGAGCCTTATTGTAAGCTTAAAAGGAAGTTGTAATTTGAAATTTTCTAATAAAATCTTTGTTTTTGTTTCCTCTTGGTTAGAAAATTTAAATTTCCTAAGGTCCTTGAAATTATTGCATTTACATATCATGCATCATTTCATAACAGGTTTATCATACATGTTTCTCATTTTCTCCCTGTTTATTTCAGCAGAAAAAATGGCCCTCGAACAGACTGTTAAGGATCTCCAGGCTCAACATGCACAACTCCAAGAAACTCTCATGAATCTGGCACAGGGACAAAAAGAGTTGTTGGCCCTCGTCGCCAAGAAAAAGAAGACCAAGAAGCCAGCTGCTATCCTCAATATGGGGAGAAGGTTCAAAGGTCATGCTCAACCCGTCCAAGTGGAAGATATCTCCTCTAAAGAATATTACAACCATGATGAAGATGATAGAAGCACCAAGAATGAAGGCAGGAACAATAAGGGTTATGATAATACTCTTGAAGATGAAGAATTTTTTGACGATACGTATCCTCTAGTGGATGACAGATATAAGCAGCTGGAAGACAGACTCAAGGCTATGGAGATCCAGAAGGTTCCTGGATTGGATTTTTTTGAATTAGGTTTGGTTACGGGGGTGGTTATCCCACCTAAATTCAAGGTCCCTGTCTTTTCCAAATACGATGGGGTCTCTTGTCCTAAACTCCATTTGAGTTCGTATGTTCATAAGATACAGCTTCATACTGCTGACCGGAAGTTATGGGTCCATTTCTTCCAAGAAAGTTTGGCTGGCACTCAACTGGAATGGTTATATCGGCTGAAGGGAACCAATATTCATACATGGTAAGACTTGGCTGCTGCTTTCTATAAGCAGTATCAATATAACGCTGACCTGGAACCAACTCGAGTGCAATTGCAGAATATTTCCATGGGCTCTAATGAAGGGTTCAAGGAATATGCACAGAAATGGAGGGACTTGGCTGGAAGGGTGCAACCTCCCTTGACTAATCAAGAAATGGTGGATATTTTTATGGGAACTCTGACAGGCCCGTTCTTTAATTAGTTAATCGGAAGCTCTTTGTCGGGTTTTACAGAGATGATTTTGATAAGGGAGCGAATTGAAAATGGTATCAAGAGTGGGAAGATCCCGATGGCTACATCTTCTAGTGCTGTGGAGAAGCCATTTTGAGGTAAAAAAGAAGTCAATGATGTCTATGGCCACAAGTGTTAGAACATAATTTGGTTCTACATCCCTGTAAGAGTTTTGATGATAACAAACACATGATATATATATATATATAAAGAACAAATATGCTCGCTAGTAAAAATATCTTTATATGTAGGGAAGTTCTATTGTGAAAAAGATGTTCAGATGTAAGGAGCATAGAAGATCTGCTAGAACATCACTAGAAGTTCTGTTTATGCAAGCATAGAAGATGCGAGTATTATGATATAATTAGACGCATCCTTCTTAGAAGCAAATTTGCGTGACACGCTTATATAAAGAAGTTCTATTATAACGTTTTAATGCACCAACGCTGTGAAACAGGATCTCTAATACTCTGATCTGTAAATTTCTGATACAAGCAGTAAGGGACTCCCAACAGTAACTTTTATCCTCTGACGTGAGAAGTTCTGAAGCATTACAGTTTATCAATGCATATCAAAAGTAACGGCTATAAAGAGACAAGAATCTCCTGGTTTGGAAAGATCATTAATTCGTGTTATGAACATTCCAAAAGAATATTCTTATGTCATTGTTGCATGGCCTATATAAAGAAGACGAAAAGAAGAATTCAAGTGATGAACTACTGCACACGTAAAAGAAAAGCATATTTACCCAGTTCTACCTAGCAATCTTAAATTGTGTAATACATCACAGTTGTGATATTGTTTTATTTAGAAAACATATTTGTACACACTGAATTATATTATTTTGTAATTCCTTAAGAAAACCGGGTTGTGGTTATACTCAAGAAGACTTTGGCAATTGTCAAAGTAGTTTTGTAATCAAGATTGATTAGTGGATTAAGACCTCGTTGGAGAGAGGCAAAATCAACTTGGTGGGTGGACTGGAGTAGTTTGAGTTTAAATGAACCAGGATAAAAATCAACGTGTTCTTTTCATTAATTTTTAAGATCCCAATTCAACCCCCTCCTTTCTTGTGTTTTTACATTCTTCAATTGGAATTAGAGCGGCTAGTTCTTAGTACAAACACTTAACCTTGTCAGAAAAAGATCCAAGGTGGAAAAACACCATGGTGGGACCAAGTCAGAAATTCAGCAATGATTATCATAATGAGAAAGATAGAATCAGAAGCATACCTCCAATATTTGACGGTGAAAGGTTTGATTATTGGAAAGACATAATCAGAAGTTTCTTTCTAGCTTATGACGTTGATCTTTGGGATATGGTGATTGATGGGTATATGCATCTTGTTGATGAAAGCGGTCAGAAGATTGATAGAAAAAGAATGACAGATCATCAAAAGAAAGATTTCAGAAATCATCACAAGGCCATAACTATTCTCTTGAGTGCCATCTCATACTCAGAGTATGAGAAGATCACAAACAGATAGTCAGCAAAACATATGTTTGATTCCTTGAGAATGACGCATGAAGGCAACATGCAAGTCAAAGAAACCAAAGCTCTTGCGCTCATTTAGAATTATGAAGCTTTCAAAATGGAAGAATATGAAACCATTGAAACAGTGTTCTCAAGATTTCAAATTTTGGTTGTTGGGTTAAAACTTTTGGATAAAGGGTACTCAACTGCTGACCATGTAAAGAAGATCATCAGAAGTTTACCCAGGAAATGGAGACCCATGGTCATAGCATTAAAAATAACCAAAGATCTGGATTTAATTTCTCTTAAAGAACTTGTCAGCTCCCTGAAAAGTCATGAGACAGAATTAGAATAAGATGAGCCTCAAAAGCAAGGTAAGTCTCTCGCTCTCAAATCTAATAAATGTGAAACCAAATTCTTGCAGGAAAAAGCAAAAGCATATAACTCTGGTGAATCCTCATCAGAAGAAGACAAAATGTTCCTTTTATCCATAAGAATCAATCAGTTGTGGAAGCATAGGCATAGGAAACTCATAAATTCCAAAATAATATGGAATCACTGTGAACAATCTTCTGGATACGGAAAATCCAATAACATAAACATTACCTGTTATGAATGCAATGAACAAGGTTACTACAGGAGTGAATGTCCAAATCCTCAAATAGAGAAACCTAAAAAGAAGCTCTCTAAGGAAAAGAAGAAAAGTCTTATGGTAACGTGGGATGACTCTGAATCTTCTGAAGATGGAACAAAATCAGAAGATGAACGAGCCAATATAGCTCTAACGGACAACTTATCAGATGTCTCAGAATCCTCTGAATCTGAATCAGACTCAGACTCAAAAGAGGTATTTTCTAACTTTTCTAGATCTCAATTAGAAGAGATTATGTCATAAATTATAGAAAGATATCAGACACTTCGAGTCATAAACAAGAACCTGAAAAAGGATATAGTTTCTGAATCTGAAGAAACTAAGACTCTAAGATTGGAAAACTCTGAGTTGAAAGAAAAATTTTTAAAACTTGAAAATGAATTACAAAATACTCAGAAGGAAACTATCTCAGAAGTTCATAGTAACCCTGATAAGATCATAAAGGAATACGATCATAGCTTTCAAAAATTCCTCGCTAAAAACATAGATAGAATCAAGATGGCTTCAATGATCTATGGAGTTAGTAGAAATGGAAGAAAAGGAATAGGATAAAAAGGTAAAGTATCCCAATATAAGAAAGTTAAGGATTTTGTTATTAAACGTACTCCTCTTTATTCTCACTTCACTTATGGGCAAACACATGATATAAATATATACTAGTAAGGCGTTTTATGCTAAACCAAAATTCAAACAGAATTTTGGAAACTCTAACAATCATGGACCCAAAAAGATATAGGTACCAAAGGATAAAATTTTCTATGTTGCATATATTTTTAACAGCAAGGTTGAAACACCAGTCTTAACACCTGGATTTTGGATGCTCTTTACACATGACGGGAAGAAAACATATGTTCCAAAGCCTGAAATTTAATTCTGGAGGATTCACAGGTTTCAGAGGCATCAGAAAGAAAAAGTTATTGGATCTGGAACAATTGGGAATGGTAATGAGAATACAGCATCAGAAGCTCTCTAAAGAATCTCAATTGAATCTAGAAGAGGATGTCACACCTTCTCAAGCAACTTCTATCAAAGCAGGATAAATAGAGTTTTTCCTACTTTTTGATTATTGACAAAAAGGAGGAGAAGGAAAGATATTTTGACTCCTATCATAAGTTGACTCCTATCAGAAGATCTTCAGGGAAGTATTTTATTTTCTTGTTATCTAAGTATCTACTCAGGGGGAGTTTTTTATTCTTTGTTCTTTATATTCCATCAAAATATACAAGTTTTTGTCATCATCAAAAAGGGGGAGAATGTTATAATATAATTTGGTTCTACATCCCTGTAAGAGTTTTGATGATAATAACACATGATATATATAAAGAACAAATATGCTCGCTAATAAAATTATCTTTATGTGCAGGGAAGTTCTAATATGAAAAAGATGTTCTGATGTAAGGAGCATAAAAGATCTGCTAGAACATCACTAGAAGTTTTGTTTATGCAAGCATAGAATATTAAAGTATTATGATATAATCATATGCATCCTTCTTAGAAGCAAATCTGCGTGACACGCTTATATGAAGAAGTTTTGTTACAACATTTGAATGCACCAACACTGTGAAACAGGACCTCTGATACTCTGATCTGTAATGTTCTGATACAAGCAGTAAGGGACTCCCAATGGTAACTTTCATCCTCTGACGTGAGAAGTTCTGAAGTGTTACAGTTTATCAATTCAAATAAAAAGTAATGGCTATAAAGAGATAAGAATCTCCTGGTTTGGAAAGATTATTAATTCATGTTATAAACATTCCAAAAGCATCTTCTTATGTCACTGTTGCATGGCCTATATAAAGAAGACGAAAAGAAGAATTCAAGTGATGAACTACTGCGCACAAAAAAGAAAAGCATATTTACCCAGTTCTACCTAGCAATCTTAAATTGTGTAATACATCACGATTGTGATATTGTTTTATTTAGAAAACATATTTGTACACACTCAATTATATTATTTTGTAATTCTTTGAGAAAACTGGGTTATGGTTATACTCGAGAAGACCTTGGCAGTTGTCAAAGTAGTTTTGTAATCAAGATTGATTATTGGATTAAGACCTCGTTGGAGAGAGGTGAAATCACCTTGGCGGGTGGACTGGAGTAGTTTGAGTTCAAGCGAACCAGGATAAAAATCAACGTGTTCTTTTCCTTAAGTTTTAAGATCCCAATTCACCCATGTGATACGGTGGAAGAACCAACTGTTAATACTGTTTTTTCATTTTTTGTTTGCAAAATGTCGCGGTAAGAAAGAGTCGCCACCAACTTTTATTTTATCCAACAAGGAAAAGGAAAAATAACAGAAAAAACCTTTTTCGAGATATTTCTGAGTACCCGTAGATTATAGAAAGGGAAGGTGTTAGCACCCTTTCTATCCATGGTTTTCCATGGACTCTTAGGTACTTGCTCATTTTGAAAACTGCTTGTGTGTGTTTGTTTTGAAAAGTTTTGTTTTACTTCGTATTAACCCTTGTTTCTGTCCTCAAGAGTGTTACGAAGTTGTTTTTGAAAAGTGTTTGTGTGAAAAAAATTTGTTTGTTTGAGCAAGTACCTAGGAACTAATCTACCTACTCGAAAAAATTCTATTCGTTTTCCTTTTAGACAATGCTATCCCATTATTGAGAAATAGGTAGCATCGTCGTTGGAGTTTTTTAGGGACATTCGAAGGGACAAATACGGTCACATAAGCAATGTTAGGAAATGTTAGTAATCATCCTAAATCCTTAAGGATCTTTTTCCGAGGCAACATCTGAATGGGTCATTTTAGATCTTTCAGGACTAGAGGACAACCACTAACAAACCCTATACTTCATGACTGTTTACCGAAGGCAACCGGAGTGGAGTAAACCCTAGGAGTGAGCATGTGCAAGTGTAATTTTCAGTTAATTTATCTTTGCACATTTAGGGTTTTCTACCGTATTAATTTTCAGTTTGTCTTTTCATACAATCCTATTAACATACATCTAAGCAGTTTATAGTTTGCGGAAATTAAAGCGAGAAAGTTAAAGTCCTAGCTATTACAGGGCTTTTGCAGATACATAATTATCTTGGACTGAAAATAAAGATGCAGAATTTAAAACCCTAATTACTATTACCAACTCGGAGCAGTTACAATAATAATAAAAAATGAAATTAAAAGCGCGCGACGAATTAAATGCGAAATAATTAGAAAACCTAAAAAATCTAGTTGAAAAAAAGACTTAGGTTATTTTTGAGAAAGAAATCAGATTATATACAAAATTAAACCCTAAGTCTAATTATTTTAAATTATGAAAAAAGAAAGAATTAAATTGCCTTAATTTGATTAAACTAATTAATTAATTAAAGAAACAAAATATTTTTTATGAAAAATGATTTTGGATGTTTTTTTATGATTTTTTGATTAAATGAAAAAAGTAATGATTTTTGTTTTATTTTTAAAAAGAAAATAATTAGAAAATAATTAAAAGAATTAAAATAAAAAAGATAGGATGGGCCTGTTAGAAGCTGAATGAGGGGGTATGATGCTGAATTGCTTAGGCCCATGAAGCTGAGCCCATTCCATGCGTGTGGTTCCCTGTTGTGCCAGCCTAGGAGTGCACCATAGTCCTTCCTTGGTTGAGGGGTTAGATCTGGCTAGCAATGAATCCAATGGCAAGATGGTGACAGCGCATGGAAGGCGCTTGGAAAGGCAATGCACATAATCTGTAGAAACAAAGTGAGAAAATAAAATTTGCTGGGACATGGGATCGAACCGAGGTCCTCCCACTCAAATCAATACACGTATTGCCATCTGGGCTATCTGCTTTATTTGTTAGTATAATAAAAACAAATAATAATATATGAATATACATGGATAAAAATAAAAACGCGCGCCAGCATTTGAATGGACCGGTACCATGATGCCAAGTCATCGTCTCCTTCATTGAGACCGTTGTCTTATGTATCACCTGTTACCTACAGACAAACGTCTGCAGCCATAGCCTGTACACTTTAAACATCAAGAAATACGCATGATAAATGAAATTAAAGACCGTGGTTCAACTTATCTTGATGCCACGAACACCATGACATCCTTTTCTTGGCCTAATTTAGCCTGTAGAGAAAAAACCTAAAACAGCCATGAAAATCGTAACAATGGCAAACACACATACAAGCCTCAAAACTTCAATTAAACAATCCAGGCATGTTGCAAATACATCAATAATCACAAGTATATCATTAAAATATGATAATGATGCAAGAATTGTTCTAATCGATTTTGAAAAAGAAAGCAACCCGTATGAAGTCTAGGGGTCGATTCTGGGCGTAAGGATGCGTGAAATTGATCGTGTTATCTTCAGAGAGGCTTCTGGAAACGATTGGGAGTGTTGGAATGGCTTAAATTGCCTTCTAGGTCCAAAAACAATCCAACACTTTTGTCCAAATTTTTGAGTTTTGGTATGGCGTTTTACGACTGCAAATCCTTGTGTTTTTGGTTTGTTCTTTCTCAATATATATGCTAGAATGAATTAGGGTAACAAAAACAATTTGAATCTTTGAAGATCATCAAGATTTGATTTGTTTTTTTCCCTTGCATCATATCTTTCTAAATGCATCAAAATCACACCAATTTGAGCTATTCCACCCTTGCACGATTTTATTTGGTCATGCTAGGTTGATTTGATTTGATTCCTACAAAAATAATTAGATCAAAATCAATCTTTTGTAGTTTTTGCCATTTATTTGATTTAATTTGAATTTTAAATAATAAAAAATCAAAATAAAATAAATAAAGAAGCAAATAATGTTGGATGCTGATTTGGGTCGTGGACCATGTTTCCAACAAGATACAATCATGAAATGCTAGGCCCATTTGACAAAAAATGTATTTTTGAGCACATTTGACTTTTGGCAATTTTGCAAAAATGGTCAACTTTGACAAGGCATATCTCCTCCAATTTTAACCCTAGAGTGGTTTTATTGGACTTTTTAGAAAGCTTAGGGTGTCCCCTTAACAACCCTTTTGGTTTCATCTCAATTGGGTCTTCCATGTTCATGTAAGAAGCTTTGACCCAAAAGGTGTTTTTGTTGACTTTTCAAAAGGACCTATAATGTAGAAATTCATATCTTTTGATGAGTGCATATTTTGAACTTGTGGGCTGGATATGAGTTGTAGGGAATTGCATCCTCTTCAAAATGAGCCTTGGATGGAAAATTTCTGATAAAGTATGAAGAAGTTATGCCTGGTCAAAGTTTGGTTGACTTTTCCTGTGAAACCCTAATTTAGCAACTTTTGGGTTTTCATGAATTTGTGGGCATTACTTGAGGAACAATGATCAACCCTTGATAAAATGATGGATATCTCTTCAAAATGTTGATATTGACCAAAATGTTGATGTTTGACTGTATGTGGGCCACAATTGACTTTTGACCTAATACATTTGATTTTCAGGCATCTGGGCAATTGACTGAGCATACTTCTTGTGCAAGGCATGAAACTTGACATGGCTGATCTTGAGAACATATTGGGACCATGGAAGGAATTTGGGACCTTTGGAGTTCCCACACCCTGATGAAAATGGAAACCCTAGTTTGAGGTACATTGCCTTAGGAGAGAGTTTGTCTGGTCAACTCTTGGGCATCCTTGAGCAAGTTGAGGACCTCAATGGGTATGTGTTGAGTAAAATTAGAGGGAAATTTTTTGGTTACAACAACCCCCCCCACCCCACTTCTTGTGTTTTTCCATTCTTCAACAAGAGCCGTAGTAAAAGTAACCGCCATAAGTCGGTGGGAGCGGTATTAATACCTAACCCGGCACCTCTTCAACAACAACAACAGGTTAATCGATGAAGGCCATATGCTCTTCCGGGGAAGTTTACTAAAATTGGCATGCCTTTATCTCATGCATTACAACATTTTCTGAAGGTTGAACTCATTTCAATGTGGGATCCTCCTCAGAGTCCCAACACCTCTTCTCCAAAGTACAATCCAAATGCGAGGTGTGCTTATCATTCAAATAGTCCTGGTCATGACACCATCAATTGTTGGGCCCTGAAGAGCAAGATTCTAGACATGATTGATAATAAATAAATTGAGTTTGACCCTCCAGAGACTCCAAATGTGATTACCGCACCTATGACCAAGCATGACAAGTGCATAAGTGTTGTTGAAGATATGTTGTATATTATCTTTGTAAATGACGTGGTTACTTCTCTTTCCATAATCAAGAAAAATTTGTTACTGACCGGTTTATTTCCGGGTTATGGTGAAGGATGTTATTATTGTACGGTCCAACCCAACGGTTACGGGTTGCTGAAGGAAGGTGTTCAATTCCTGATGGATGAAGACGTGGTTTTGATTGAAAAGATTACGTCTGTTGAGAATGTGTGCCAAGATTTGTCTGTTATCTCGGGTACTCCTTTCAGAATCCCTTCCAAATGTGCATTAAGGATTACCGCTAACTTGAAAGCTGCTTTGTTGGTTATTACATTGCCCGAACCTATCCCATATTCCTCGGAGAAGGCCATCCCGTGGAATTATGAGTTTGGCATCTATTACCATGGCATTAAGCAGGAATTTTCCGATGAAGATGGTGAAGAGACTGACCCCATCATTCTCAATATTGTGGGACTAGAAAAATTACAAGAAGCGGAAGGATTTTCTCCCCAGAAATCTCTCCAGCTGCTCAAGCTACATCCACCAAGACAACTACTGAGGCTCGGGGTAAAGATCTAGTAATAGATCCTACCCAGACGGAGGCGCCAAAAGAAGCCACAATAAAGGATACCTCTGAGCAAGATTTGGAGGAGGTTTTGAAGATCATTCACTGAAGTGATTATAAAATTATGGAACAGCTGGGGCAAACCCTGTCTAAAATTTCCATGTTATCTCTGTTGTTATGTTATGAAGCCCATGAACAGGCTTTAGTTAAATTTTTGAAGACTGCTCATGTGCTGCAAGAGATTTCGGCTGATCAATTTGGAAGCTACGTGGCTAGTTCTACAACTGACAATGGTTTGGGTTTCTCCGATGCTGACTTTATTTCAGAGGGGAGAAATCACAATATGGCCATGCATGTCTCCATTGAATGTAGGGGTACTAAATTGGCCCATGTGTTAATTGATACAGGATCTTCTCTGAATGTTCTGCCAAAGGGCACTCTAGATCGACTAGATTGTGAAAGGGTTGTACTGAAGCCCAGCAATATCATAGTGCGAGCCTTTGACGGGTCGAAAAGGATGGTGCATGAAGAGGTAGACCTCCCAATCAAGGTGGGTTCACATATATTTGAGTCCACTTTTTATGTACTGGACATTCGGCTAGCCTATTCTTGTCTACTAGGACGCCCTTGGATTCATGGCACAGGCGTTGTCAGCTCTACCTTGCACCAGAAGCTAAAGTATCTGGTAAAAGGGAAAGTTGTTACTGTTTATGGGGAAGAAGAATATATGGTTAGCAACCTCATTTTGTTCTGATACGTAGATACGGATGGAGAATTTATTGAAACACCCTGTCAAACCTTTGAAGTAATTTCCCCTAATGTTATTGAAGACGTTTCAGCCATTCCGAAGATCACCAAAACTCTGCACAAGATGGCCTCCTTGAAAGATGCTAAGGCTACTATTGAAGAAGGTGGTAATACTATTTAGGGTCAGCTTCCCGATATCCCTTATAAATATAACAAGTTTGGTCTGGGCTTTACTGTAGAAGGTCAGAGGGTTGTTCGACATGCTCGTGCTAGGAGACCTTCGTTCCGCATCAGCAACAACGAGGTCAATGCCATAGGGGATACAGATAGTGATTGCGACTTCAACAGTTGGATATTCCCTATTGTTGGTGGTGGACTGGATAACTGGAAGGCGGAAGACATATTTCCCATCTCCTTTAGTCAGGAGTAATAGCTATATTCTTGTCTTGTTGTTTTCAAAGTTTTTGGCTATGTAATAAACAATGACTTTAAACCTTGTGTTTTACTCGGGGCACAATGGTTCATTTGTTAAAGGGTTGATAATTCATAAACATTTGTTCATTCAATAAAAACATTGGACGTTTTGCATGCAAATTTTGTGATCTTTGTCTTTCTTTTGTCTTATTGCATTTTCAAAATAGCTATGTGTTCTTACACAATCCCACGCACTACATTACAGATCCTTGTCCACTCTGGATCTCGTCAATAACGATTATGTAATTACCACATTTAACTTCAAAAATACGATCCACCAAGCTGAGGACGAAGGTGTGGAATATTGTGAAATACCTGGAGAACTTGCCAGACTCTTAATACAAGAAGAGAAGGCTACCCAACCACATGAAGAGCTAGTCAAAGTTGTAAACTTGGGTACCGAGACAGACAAGAGAGAAGTCAAGATCGACACCAACTTAGAAAGCAGTGTCAAGAGCAGGTAATCCAGATGCTACATGAATATGTTGAAATCTTTTCTTGGTCATACAAATACATGCCAGGCCTCGATACCGATATTGTGGTTCACTGTCTGCCAATGAAAGATGGTTGTGCTCCAATAAAACATAAGGTCCATCACAAGCGTCCTGAAATGTCAAAAAAGATTAAAGTCGAGGTTATGAAGCAATTCAACGCAGGGTTCTTAGCAGTAACGTCATATCCTTAATGGGTTTCTAATGTTGTTCCGGTAATAAAGAAAGACGGAAAGGTGCATGTGTGCGTAGATTATAGGGATCTGAATAGGGCGAGCCCCAAAGATGACTTCCCACTACCACATATTGATGTTTTGGTCGATAACACTGCTCAGCACAAGGTATTCTCTTTCATGGATGGTTTCTCGGGTTATAATCAAATTAAGATGGCGCCTGAAGACATGGAGAAAACTACCTTCGTCACACAGTGGGGCACTTTCTGCTACAAAGTTATGCCTTTTGGGTTGAAGAATGCAGGGGAAACTTATCAGCGTGTCATGGTAGCCTTGTTTCACGACATGATTCATTATGAGATAGAGGTCTACATTGACGACATGATAACAAGGTCACAAACTGAAGATGAGCACCTCGATCATCTGCATAAATTGTTTGAAAGACGGAGGAAGTATAAACTGAGGTTAAACCCGAACAAGTGCACCTTTGGGGTGAGATCCAGTAAACTCTTGGGTTTCGTCGTCTGCGGTAAAGGTATTGAGGTTGATCCTATGAAGGTTAAAGTTATTCAAGAAATGCTGACTCCCCGTACCGATAAGGAAGTCATAGGTTTCTTAGGACAACTGAATTACATTGCCCATTTCATTTCTCATTTGATTGCTACTTATGAGCCAATCTTCAAGCTGCTGAAGAAAGATCAGGTAGTAAAATGGAACGGCGTCTGTCAAAAAGCCTTTGATAAAATTAAGGATTACTTACAAGAACCTTCGACTCTGATGCCACCAGTTGAAGGACGACCTCTAATCATCTACTTAATAGTGATAGGGAACTCAATGGGTTGTGTAATGGGGAAGCATGACTAGTCTTGTCGAAAAGAGCATGCAATATACTACCATAGCAAAAAGTTTACCGACTGTGAAACAAGATATTCACTACTCAAGAAAACTTGATGCACTTTGGCATGGGCTGCTCACCGACTAAGACAGTATATGTTGACCCATACTACATTGTTGATCTCTAAAATGGATCCCATCAAGTACATATTCGAGAATCCATCTCTCTCCGGAAGAATAGATCGATGGCAGTTGGTCTTAAAAGAATATGACATCTAGTATACCACTCAAAAGGAAATCAAAGGAAGTGTACTAGCCGACCATTTAGCATATCATGCTGTAGACGATTATCAGTATAGGAACTTCGAATTCCTGGACGAGAACATTATGCTAGTAATAGATTATGAAGAACCTGGACCGTATGAAGGACTTGAACCAGGATCCCGATGGACTATGGTTTTCGATGGAGCTTCTAATGCACTTGGCAACGAAATCGGTGTTATGATCATCTCTCTCGCAAGTTGCCATACGCCCTTCACCGCCAGACTATGCTTTGATTTCACCAATAATATGGCTGAATATGAAGCGTGCATCATAGGTCTTAGGGCTGATATTGACCTAAGAATCAAGTTCTTAAGTGTATATGGAGACTCATCCTTGGTGATCAGTCAGGTTAAGGGAGATTGGGGTATGAAACACCTGAATCTCATTCCTTATAAAGAGCATGTGTTAACCTTGATCCCGTATTTCGAAGAGACTACCTTTAAGCATATACCAAGAGAAGAGAATCAGCTGACTGACGCATTAGCTATCATCATCCATTTTCAAGGTCAGATAGAAAAATGAGGCTCCCAGAATTATCATTAAAAGATTCTATGAACCGACACACTACTGTGAAATTAAGACTGATGGAGTAAAGGAAAAACCTTGGTTTGATAAGATGAAAAGGTACCTTGAAGCTCAAGAATACCCTGAAGGGGCGTCCATCAATGACAAGAAGTTCCTACGAAGGTTCTCGGCTAAGTTCTTCTTGAGAAATGGGATTCTATACAAACGCAATCACAATTTAAATATGCTTCATTGTATGGACAAGAAGGAAGCAGAATAAATTATGCAAGATATGCACGAAGGTGTCTTCGGTACTCATTCCAGTGGGAATATTATGGCTAAAATGATTTTCAGAGCTAGTTACTATTGGTCAACTATGGAAACTGACTGTCACCACCACTCAAGAACTTGTCATAAGTGCCAGATCAATGCTGATAAAGTTCATGTGCCTACAGTACCTTTGAATGTCATGTCTACTCCTTGGCCATTCGTGATGTGGGGTATTGATATGATTAGAGAAATCAAGCCTACTGCCTCTAACGGACATCGCTTCATCCTCGTCGCCATTGATTACTTTACAAAATGGGTTGAAGCATCCTTGTTTGCCTTTGTTACCAAGAATGTGGTTTCCCGTTTCATCAAGCACAATCTTATCTATCGGTATGGAATCCCCGAGAAAATTATCACAGACAACGGTACCAATATTAACAACATAATGATCATTGAACTCTGAACACAGTTCAAGACCAAGCATCACAACTCTTCTCTGTATCGACCTAAGATGAATGGTGTAGTGGAAGACGCCAATAAGAACATAAAGAAGATCATACATAAGATGGTTGTGACATACAAAGATTATTATGAGATGTTACCGTTTGCTTTTCATGGCTATCGCACTTCGGCTAGAACATCAACTGGGGAAACCCCATTCTCTTTGGTCTATGGTATGGAAGTTGTCCTACCTGTTGAAGTTCAAATTACTTCTCTGAGGATCATGAAATATGAAAACTTGGACGAAGACGAGTAGATTCATACTAGGTTGGATCAGTTGAATCTAATTGATGAGAAAAGGCTTGCGATTGTCTGTCATCGTCAAATGTATCAGAAATGCATGACCAAATCATTCAACAAGAAGATCAAGCATTGGGTATATCAGGCTGGTGACTTGGGAATAAAGCGTATCATCCTACCGCAAGGTGATCCCGGGGGCAAATGGACTCCCACTTACGAAGGGCCATTTGTAATCAAGAAAATATTTTCTGGAGGAGCTATGTGTTGCACCGCAAAATTTTCCCTCTCTTTTCTCAATATATTTCTCACAAAGGATCATCAATAGCTCAAGTTTACACAAATGTTGACTAGCTCAAAACACCTCCTAAACATTGATGCCTCAAATTAGGGTTTTGGTTTTCTCAAGGGAAAATAGACTTCTAAGCCTCAAGTGACTTTCATGGTCCATTATAAGTCTCCAAGAGTGCTCATGTCAAGTTTCAAGTCTTAAATCATAATTTTGCTTAGTCAATTGATCAGATGACTGAAAATCAGTTATATTGGGAAAAAGGTCAAATATGGTCAACTTACAGTCAAACTTCAATATTTTTGACCAATATAAATATTTTGAAGTCATATTCATCAATTGATCAAGTTTGGATCATAATTCCTCAAGAAAAATGTTCAATTCATCAAAAGGGTAAAATGGTCAAAATAAGAGTTTTTGATTAGAATGACTGATTTTTGACTTTTGACCTAATACATGACTTATTGGTTTGAAACATGATTTCAAGAATTCAATTACATCATGTTGACCTAATTTCATAACTCAAGTCATCTTTCAAGATCAACGGATTGATAGTTGAATTTTGGTCAACTGATGAAAAGTTAACTAATACACCAAAAGTCAAACATTGACTTTTTGATCAACATTAAGTTTCAAAGTCAACTTGTATGAAGCCTCTAACTTGTTCCCTTTGCATACACTCAACACACAAAGTCAGAAGCAACATATTTAAAGCTCTTAGCCACTCTACAAGCCTTGTACTGTGCATGGGAACAATATTTGTCAAGGTTACTTAAAAAACAAGTCAAAATCCATAAACATGTGATCTTGTGATTCTGACCACCTTCAGCCTTCAAACCTTCTCCTATAAATTGAGACACTATTTTTCAACTAAGGACATGAAATTAGAAGCCTTGGAACTCCATCAAACTCCCCCAAACCAAAAATTTCTCTTAAAACACCATAACTTGTCATTTCTGCCCAAGAATTCCCATCTCATAAACCACTCTTGTTTTGCATTTCCAAATCAATCCTAAATCTTCCTTACATCAAATATAACTCATCCCCCTCCCTGTTTCACAACTGTAACACCTCCATTACCATTGTCCAAACCTCACTTTGCACCTCTGCAACTTGACTTCTCTAGAACATTCCAGGCACTCTTAGCTCAAGCTAAGCATTACATTAGCTTCCTAGAGGTTCAAGGAAGCTAACCAGATCATTACAACACCTTGAAGGTTGCTCAAACTCAAAACATGATCTCCATCTGCAAGGTGAGTTTTCTGAAATTCTAACTCTTCATACAAGCATCATTTGGATTCCATTTTAAAAGATAAAATGTAGACATCATAGCCCTGAAACTAACCATGTCCTTAGAATTCATTTATGTTTCCTGAGCAGTGAGAATTTTGACACTAAACTTTCTGAAAAAATTAGGTTAAATTTGGTACCATTTAAAATTCGAGCACATCTTTGATCCATTGATTAAGTTATTTATATATTTGAAATCATGGTGAAATTTCTAACAAGTTTGATGTTCATACTTTTGAGAATGGTTGAGAGTTGAGAAAGTTACAGAGTTACGGATGGCGCGAGGAAGAAGATGAAGTAAAATCATGGACTTGTTTTATCTTATATTTATTGAAACTTGTTTCTATACCGGATGAAATAGCCACCCCAGTGGCAAGAAGCGCGCGTGTAAGGCATTACTATGGAAGGTCCTGGGTTCGAGCCCCATCAAGACCTTTTGGAATTTTTTACAACATTTCCTTATTCCTTTTTGCACATAAGCGCGCCTAGGCTCTTCAGCAATGAGCCTGATAACTTTTCTTCTTCATACCCCCCCCCCCCCCCCGAATACTTCACACACGCTAGCCCATTGCTTTTTATTTTCTGATTATAAAACAAATCTGTTTCGGCGTAAGTCAACAAAAACTTTTTTTTACTTATTAACCTCCTAATTCATTTTCAGACCCCTGACTTCTAAATTATATATTTTTATCTTATTTTGTTTTCCTTTCTTTTATTATTATTTTTTTTTATTAAAAAGTACAAAAATATATTTTTATTAAAATACCTAGACTAAAAATTATTATTTTATTTCTATTTTATTTTATTTCCTTCGAACCTAAAATCCTAAAAATATTTTCTTAACAAATTAATTTCTTTTACTAATTAAATTAATTTAGACTTAGCTTTTATTCTAATTTTCTTTTCTAATTAAATTAACTTAGAATTTAGAAATTTAATTAATTAACCTCTTTTCCATTAATTAGATTAATTAAAATCTTTCATAAAAACAATTTTCTTTTCTTTTACATTACCTTTACATTTTTGGTACATTTTATTTTACATTATTCAATATGGTTGTAATAGTAATTAGGTTTTAATCGCTTTTATCCTCATTTGTAATTTGTATCCACGTCCCCTAAAGTATTGTAATAGTGTAGGACTTTTAATTTCCGCAATTTATCGCTTTCAATATTATTGCTACTAATTATGGTTTGTATGGCAAGACATAAAACCAACAAGTAAACAATCCTAATTCAAGACAAAAATGCATGAAAACAAACACTTTGCACACTTGCACCTCTAGGGTTAACCCACACTTGTTGCCTTAGAATAAAACAGTCATATCCCTCGAACGTGAGATACTTTAGTAAAGACCCTCGATTACAAGATTGTAGTCCCTCGATGACCCTTCGATGTTGCCTTCGATAATCGATCTTAGACCCTTACAAAAAATTGCCAAGGTATCCTACAATGTTTCCTTCTATTACTGTACGATAACCCATGCATGTCCCTTAACATCCAATGATATGGTTTCTTACTAAATAATAGTAAGATAAAACTATCTAAAGGGGGAGGAAAATAATTAAGACTTTTTGAGTAGGTAGAACGCTCATAGTTGCTTGCTCACAAAGCAAAACCATCTCCACACTCACCCTTTCAAAACATCCTTCCAAAAACAAACATCTCTTTGAACTATTTTCAAAACCAACACTTTGTATACATTCTTATAGAGACGAGAATTACTACAAAGTTTTCCGAAACAAAGGCGTTTTCAAAATATTTTCAAACTTACACCAAACACAAAAAATAGTTACAACGCATTTTAAAGTGAGCTAGCAACTAAGAGCCCGTAGGTAACTACAGATGAAAAGGGTGCTAACACCTTCCCTTTTCATAACCTACCCCCTGAACTCAAGAAAATTCTCAAAAGGTCTTTCCTGTTCTTTTCACCCTTTTCTTTATTGGATAAAATAAAAGTCAGTGGCGACTCTTGCTATCCACAACAATTGTGATAAAACACAAAACACCCAAGTCAGTTCTCCCACTGTATTACAGAACTGTCGACTCTACTGGGGAGTTTTCTTAAAAGTGGGGTTACCTTAGAGACTAGATCACCTTTAAATGCTTTCATTGTTTGACTTGATTGTTTTACTCTTAAAAGGGTGTTAGGGCTTTGTATAGATCCTCTACTCGGATCTGGGAACATTATTAGGTAAGTAGCAAAGATTATTGAGATTGTACGACATAGACTGATATGGTTGAAACAATAGCTACATTAGTTTGACACATTTGTGGGTACCGGTATCCCTTGTGACGAATCAAGGAGAATACGGGGCTATTGTATGGTGTCATAAAGCAGTAACTGACCATAAAACCTTTAGTTGAACAACTTTTCCATTAGGAAGTAGTGAGATAGTCGACTTTGGTGCAGTCCGAAGTTGGTTGATACTCGATACTACGCTCATTGAGATTGGACTTTCGGGATATTTCAGTCACCAAAACAGAGGCTTGTGCTGAAACAATGCCCGATGAAGAAAGATCAATGATATTGAGATTCCCTAAAACCCGATTACTTTCTGGGACAGGTTGAACCAACTAAAGTTCAAGAGGGTACTTACCTATGGACTCCTTGCAAGCCTAAACCTAAGGACTTGTTCATTTTGTTTGTATATGATTATTTGTACATAACATCATGACATCATACCATAGCATTTGCACTAACCATTTTAAGGACCTAGAGATTTATCTTTGTTATATTTTGTAGGATATGGCTTCCACTCGCATAAATACCATCAGAATCAACCTTGTGAAAATGCCTCCTCAACTCAAAGAGTTAGCATCAAGGGTCCCTGAAAATTCTCCATTCACCAAGAAGTATGGTCGACTCCTCAACTTGGTTACCTCAAACTTTGAAGAAGACATGGTACATGTGCTTTTTCAATTCTTTGATCCTAAACATCATTGTTTCACATCTCCTGATTACCAATTGGTGCCTACCATGAAAGAGTTCTCTCAACTATTGGTAGTACCTATTCTTAATCAAATACCCTTCACCGGTATTGAGAAAGACCCAAGACCTAAGGAGATTTCTCTAGCCTTACATTTGCAACGGTCCGACATCGTGGCTAATTGAGAAACAAGAAGTGGTGTTAAGGGTTTTATAGCCAAGTTTCTGTTTGAGAAGGCTCGACTATTTTGGGATACTCTGGATTTTCACTATTTTGAAGAAGTTTTGGCTCTTCTAATCTATGGGATGGTATTGTTCCATAACCCAGACCAACTTATAGATGTAAATTCGGTCAAAATCTTCCTATCTCGTAACGTGGTTCCTACCTTACTTGGAGACATTTTGAATTCTCTTCACGTCTGTACCATGAAGAGAAGGGAAATTCTTATGTGTTGCACTCCATTTTTGTCTTGGTGGTTTATTTCGCACCTTCCTCTATCAGTTTTGAAGAATGAACAAGGCATGAAGTGGTCTCAAAGGTTGATGTCACTCTCGCATTTGGATATTCATTGGTGTTCTCGATCTTTGGAGGATGTTACCATTATTGATCGCTGTGGGGAATTCCCTAATGTCCCACTCCTTGGAATTAGGGGAGGTATAAATTATAATCCTTGCTTGTCTCTACGACAGTTTGGTTACACTCGGAGGGATAGTCCTCATGATGCACTCATCCGAAGTATTGTATTTGACTATGAGAATGATATCCAAGGTTATTGTCAAAGATTTATATGAGCCTGGGGCATGGTAAACATGGTTGATAGCAAAGCTTTGGGGCATAAGAACTCCATTCCTTTGGAGCCTTATCTCAAGTGGGTGCGAGCTCGCGCTCAAAACCTCATGATGTCGTATGTGGCCATCTTACCAATAATTATGGAGCCTATCACCGAGGGGGATGTTCCTTATACCATTCTTCATCCTGACATGCCTACTACTCTCGAGGAATTACAATGATCGTAGATTCAACTCAAGGGAGAGAGAGACACCTTTGAAGCCCAATTCTATGCAAGCAAGAAGAAAGTATTAGAGCTCACAAGGTAACTTCATGAGGAACAGAACTTGAATGCCTACATCAGTCCAAAGAGGAAGCGTCCATGGGAGACCTGATTCTTTTGTTGTATAATTACATTTTGTTGTTTTTCTTTCATTTTAAGCCCAAGAGGCAATTTGTAACCTTTGAACTTATTAATACAATTAATGTTTTGTTTCTTCTTTGTTTAACCAAATTTAAATCTTAAAGGTCCTTGAAAACATTGCATACGCATAACATGCATCATATCATAAGCAAGTTTTCTAACACAGGTTTCCTCATCTTTCTATTGTTTATTTCAGTATAAGATGGATCTCGAGTAAACTGTGAAGGATCTGCACACTAAAAACTCTCATTTTCAAGAGACTCTGCTCAACTTAGCAAAGGGCCAGCAAGAAATGATGACACTTCTTTAAAAAAGAAGAAGACCAAAAAGAAAGTTGTAATCAACATGGGGAAGAGATTCAAAGGCCCCGTCTGACAAGTTCAAGTTGAAGAAGACTCCTCCGAGGAGGATGAGAATAAAGATGAAGATTCTAGGAGAACCCGTGTTAGGGGTGGAAACAATCAAATCTCTGAATATGAGGACTATTTTGACGAGAAATATCCACCGGCCAACGACAAATATAAGCAACTAGAAGACAGACTAAAGGTTGTAGAAATCCAAGTTGTGCCTGGCTTGGTCTTTGGTGACTTGGGTTTGGTTCCTGGGGTAGTCATTACCCACAAATTCAAGATTCTTGTTTTTTCCAAGTATTATGGTGTCTCATGTCCAAAGCTTCACTTGAGATCTTACGTCCGCAAAATTCAGCCGCATACCGCTGATAAGAAACTGTGGGTGCACTTTTTTCAAGAAAGTGTGTCTGGAACGCAGTTGGAGTGGTTTTACCAATTGGAAGGAATTAACTTCCATACTTGGGAGGATTTGGCCACTGCCTTTTACTGCCAATATCAATATAACGCTGATCTTGCGCCAACTAGGGTGCAATTGTAAGGTATGACCATGGGTTCCAATGAGGGCTTCAAGGAATAAGCTCAAAAATGGAGAGACCTGGCTGGCAGGGTGCAACCACCATTAACTAATAGAGAGTTGGTATACATGTTTATGGGAACATTGATTGAACCATTTTTCAACTTATTGATTGGAAGTTCATCATCTGGATTTACTGAATTGATCTTAACTGGTGAGAGGGTTGAAAGCGGGATCAAAAGCGGAAAGATACTTATGGCCTCCACCTCAAATGCTGTGAAAAAGCCATTTATTGGTAAAAAAGAGACTAATGATGTGTATGGATCAAGAAGTCGTGCGAAGAATGACCTTCATCATTCAGTAGGGGCAGTTTTTATCTCCAATCCAACTCCAACTCAACGTCTGTGTCAACAAAATAACAATTAACAAAGACCAGACATCTCGAGGAGATAATTTACCAGAATCAACATGTCACTATCTCAAGCTATGCAACACCTATTGAAAGCTGATTTGGTGGACCTTGTGAGATCCCCCTTCCAACCCTAACATTTCTTCCCCAAAATACAACCCCATTGCCAAATGCGCTTACCACTCAAACAGTCTCGGACATGATACAAATGATTGTTGGTCTCTAAAGAACAAAATCAAAGACCTAATTGATAACAAGACAATTGAATTGGACCCTCCGCAAACTCCAAATGTGATCACCGCACCCATGACAAATCATGGTAAGGGTGTTAATGCTATTGAAGATGCCTCTTTTGTTGCCTCCATCAATGACTTGACCACTTCTTTGAAGACTGTTAAAGAGAATTTGTTAAAAGTCGGGGTATTCCCTGGATGCCTTGAAGATTGTTGATGATGTGTTATACAAATTAATGGTTGTGAATGGCTGAGGGAAGGTGTCCAAAACCTGGTGGATAGCCATGAGATTCTATTTAAAAGAACTACATCTGTGAAAAGTTTGACCCAAAGTGTATCTCAAGAATTTGAAGACGTGTCCATCATTACTATCTCAAACAAACCTATTAGGATCACCTCCAAAGGTCCTATTAGGATTCCCATTGAACCAAGAATAGATCCACTAATTATCACCATACCAGGGCCAGTCCCTTACTCTTCTGATAAGGATGTGCCCTGGCATTATGGGGCGCAAGTGTATTACCATGGTATCAAACAAGATTCCTGGATTAATGAAGATGAAACTACTGACATTACAAATATTGCTGGATCAAGTAAGGTTACTAGGACGGGGAGGATATTCTCTCTAGAAATTTCACCTCCGACAAACACCACTACACCCATTCATATTACTTATGTTAAACCTATTGTTGATACTCGAGGAAAGGAAAAAATTACTGAGCCTTCCCTGACGGAGGCAACCATAAAAGATATTACCATTGAGGACCCATCTATACAAGAGATGGAGGAGATTCTAAAAATCATCAAAAAAGGTGATTACAAGATACTGGAACAGTTGGGGAAAACACCCTCGAAGATTTCTATGTTGTCTTTGTTGCTATGTTCCGAGGCACATGCTCAAGCACTGATAAAATTCCTAAAAAATGCACATGTCCCACAAGAAACTACGGCCGACCAATTTGAAAATTGTGTAGCAAGTTTGACTGCTGACAATGGTTTGGGATTTTCTGATGCAGATTTGACCCCGACGGGGAAGAATCACAACAAAGTTCTGCATGTTTCCATCGAGTGTAAAGGCACCACTTTAGCCTATGTGTTGGTGGATACTGGGTCCTGCCTGAATGTGTTACCCAAAGGTGCTCTAGATAGGTTGGACTGTGAAGGTTTAGTACTGAAACCCAGTGACATCGTGGTGAAAGCTTTTTACGGATCAAAGAGAATGGTCCATGGAGAGGTTAATCTCCCTATCAAAGTTGGGTCTCGAGTCTTCAACTCGAAATTCTATGTGATGGATATCCTTCCTTCTTATTCTTGCATGCTCGGACGCCCATGGATATATGGGGCAGGTGCGGTGACCTCCACACTACATCAAAAGTTGAAGTACCCAGTCAAGGGGAAAATTGTAACTGTATGCGGAGAAGAAAAGTTTATGATTAGTCATCTAAATTCATTCAAATATGTTGAAATGGATTGTGAGTTCATAGAGACTCCTTGTCATGCCTTTGAAGTGGTCTCTCCCATGGTTTCTATTGCCAAAGCCACTCCCGACATTCCCAAAGTTGCTAAAGATGTATCGAGGATGGCCTCTCTCAAATATGCTCGCGCTGTTGTTGAAGACGGACGCTGCACCATTTGGAGACAACTCCCTGATATCCCTTTCAAGTCAGACAAATTTGGGTTGGGCTTCACTTCCAAGGCTCAAAAGGATGTTTGACGTGCTCGTGCAGGGAAACCACCTCTTTGCATTAGTAACCATGAGGTTAATGCTCTTGAAGACTCTGATGCTGATTGTGACTTTGACAACTGGATCTACCTGACTGCTGGTGGAGGACTCAACAACTGGCAGACCAAGGACTTCATCCCAATCTCCTTCATCCAGGAGTAATTGCCATTTCTTGTTTTTATTACTTTGAGAACTTTGTCTGTAATTTCCATTAAAATAATGACTTTAAGCCATGTGCCTTTCCTAGGGTGCAATGGCCCATTTGTTAGGGGTTTGTCATTTTCATATGCCACATGCTCATTTTAATGAAAACCATTGGACTATTTTGCATTCAAATTTTGCGCTCATTATCTTTCTTTACTTTATTGCATTTTCAAAATAGCCATGTGACCTTACATGCATACACACACATTTGCAGATTCACATCCACTCTAGATCTCATTGACAACAATTCCTCTATTTCCATCTATGACTTTTAAAATCCAATCTGTCAAGCCAAAGACGAAGGTGAAGAAGATTGTGAATACCTGGGGAACTCGCCAGACTTCTGATGCAAGAGCAAAATGCCATTCAACCGCGTGGAGAGCCAGTTGAAGTGATAAACCTGGGTACTGAGGCAGACAAAAAAGAAGTCAAGATCGGCACCAATTTGGAAGGTGGTGTCAAGAGAAGATTGGTCCAGATGTTGCATGAGTATGTTGAAGTGTTCTCTTGGTCATATGAAGATATGTTAGGGCTTGATACTGATATCGTAGTTCATCGTCTGCCAATGAAGGAAGGTTGTCCTTCGGTCAATAAAAAGGTTCGTCGCATGCAGCTAGATATGTCTGAGAAGATGAAAGTTGAGGTAATGAAACAGTTCAATGCAGGTTTCCTTACAGTGATATCATATCCCCCAACGGGTGGAAAAGTCTGTATGTGCGTAAACTACAGGGATTTGAATAGGGCAACAACCAAATATGATTTCCCATTACCACATATCGATGTATTGGTTGACAACATAGCTCAACACAAATCCTTCATGGATGGCTTCTCCGGATACAACCAAATCAAAATGCCACCCAAAGACATGGAGAAAACAACTTTTGTCACACGGTGGGGAAATTTCTGCTATAAGGTCATGCCTTCGGTTTGAAGAATGCAGGCACAACATATCAACGAGCTATGGTAGCACTATTTCATAATATGATTCTTCATGAGATAGAAGTCTATGTGGATGATATGATTGAAAGGTTATAGACTGAGGAAGAACACCTTGATCACTCGCACAAGCTATTTGAAAGGTTAAAGAAATACAATTTAAGGCTGAATCCCAACAAATGCACCGTTGGGGTGAGGTCTGGAAAACTTCTAGGGATTGTCGTTAGTGGAAAAGGTATTGAGGTCGATCCTGCAAAAGTTAAAGCCATACAAGAAATGCCAGCTCCCTGCACTGAGAAGGAGGTAAGGGGTTTCTTGGGTTGACTCAACTATATTTCCCGGTTCATATCTCATTTAACCGCTACTTGTGAGCCAATTTTCAAACTATTGAAGAAAGATCAAGTATTCAGATAGAATGATGATTGCCAAGCAGCTTTTGACAAGATTAAGGAGTACTTACAAGAACCTCCAATCCTGATGCCTCCAATTGAAGGAAGACCTCTGATTATGTACTTGACTGTATTATAGAATTCAATGGGGTGTGTGTTGGGCCAACATGACGAGTCTGGCCGAAAAGAGCATGCAATATACTACCTTAGCAAAAAATTTACGGATTGTGAAACAAGATATTCACTGCTCGAGAAAACTTGTTGTGCTTTGGCATGGGCTACTCGTCGGTTAAGACAGTATATGTTGACTCACACAATTTTATTGATTTCTAAGATGGATACCATCAAGTATATCTTCGAGAAGCCAGCTCTCTCTGGATGAATAGCTGGATGGAAAATGATTTTGACTGAATGTGACATCCAATATACTACACAAAAGCAATCAAGGGAAGTGTGATGGCGGATCATTTTTCCCATCAAGTTGTTGATGACTACCAATCCATGAACTTTGAATTCCCAGACGAGAATATCATTTTGATAACCGACTGTAAAAGGTCTGGACCGTATGAAGGACCTGAACAAGGATCCCAATGGAGTATGGTTTTTGATGGAGCTTCCAATGCATTGGGTAAAAGAATTGGTGTTGTGATCATTTCTCCTGAAGGTTTCCATACACCTTTCACTTCCAGACTTTGCTTCGACTGTACGAACAACATGGTCGGGTATGAAGTGCACATCTTGGGTCTAAAGGTTTCCATTGACCTAAGAATCAAATTCTTGAGTGTATACGGAGACTCGGCCATGGTGGTAAGTCAAGTTAAAGGAGAGTGGGATACCAAGCATCCAAACTTGATCCCTTACAAAGAGCTTGTGTTAACCTTGATCCCATACTTCGAGGAGGTCACCTTTGAACATATCTCGAGGGAAAAAATCAGTTGGAAGATGCTTTAGCAACTATGTAGTCTATGTTCAAGGTCAATTGGGATAACGAAGCTCCTAGAATTACTATCGAAATATTTGACAAACCTGTGCACTATTATGAGATCGACACTGATGAGGAGAAACCTTGGTACCATGAGGTGAAGAGGTACCTTGAAGCACAAGAGTATCCTGAGGGAGACTCAATCAAGAACAAGAAATTTTTATGGAGGTTCTCAGCCAAATTCTTCCTAAGCAACGGGATCATGTACAAATGCAACCATGATTCAACTATGCTCCGTTGTGTGGACAAAAAAGAGGCAGAGAAGATCATGGAATAAATACATGAGGGTATCTTCGGAACTCACTCTAGTGGACACACTATGTCCAAGTAGATTCTAAGGGTTGGTTACTATTGGTCGACTATGGAAACTGATTGTCACCACCAATCAAAGAATTTCCTAAGTGCCAGATCTATGCTGACAAGGTTCATGTGCCTCCAATATCCTTGAACGTCATGAATTCTCTGTGGCCATTTACAATGTGGGGCATTGATATGATTGGAGAAATCAAGCCCATTTCCTCTAATGGACACTGTTTTATCCTCGTCTCCATTGATTAGTTCATCAAATGGGTTGAAGCTGCTTCATTTTCCTCAATTACTAAGAACGTTGTAGCCCGATTTATCAAGCATAACCTCATATACCGGTACGGAATCCCTGAAAGGATCATCACCGACAACGGAATCAACCTTAATAATTCCATGATTACTGAACTCTACACGCAGTTTAAAATCAAGCATCACAATGCTTCTCCATACAGACCTAAGATGAATGACGCAGTGGAGGCCGCCAACAAAAATATAAAGAAGATTATTCAAAAGATGGTGGTGACCTATAAAGACTGGCATGAGATGCTGTCGTTTGCTCTTCATGGATACCGTACCTCAGCTTGAACATCAATTGGGGAAACCCCATTCTCTTTAGTCTACAACATGAAAGTTGTCCTGCCTGTCGAAGTTTAGATTCTTTCCCTAAGGATTATGAAAGAAGCAGATCTAGTAAAAGACGAATGGATTCAGACTAGGTTGGATCATTTGAACTTGATTGATGAAAAGAGACTGGTTGTTGTCTATCATGGTCAAATGTATCAAAAGCATATGATCAAGGCATTCAACAAAAAGATCAAACCTCGAGTATACCAGGCTGGAGACTTGGTAATAAAGCGCGTCATTTTAACACAAGGCAATCCAGGGGAAAATGGACTCCCACTTACAAAGGGCCATTTATTGTCAAGAAAGTATTCTCTGGCGGTGCTATGATGCTAATCACTATGGACGACGAAGATTTCCCGCATCATGTGAACACGGATATAGTAAAAAAATACTACGCATAAAGAACGACCCGTTGGGTTGACATACCTAGGCAAAAATAAGGGCATCCCGGCGAACCAAAAAAGGTTCGGGAAAAAATTAGGGACATATACAAAAGATTATACACCCAACAAGGTGAAAACCAAAAAGGGCGGCTTAGGAAAAAAAGGATATCCTGGTGGAATGAAAACCCGAAAGGGAGGTCCAAGCAAAAGTTAAGGATTAAAACGTACAACTATGTCCTGTTGCATCACTAATAGCCAGTTTTATTACCAAGGTCAAAGTTCAAAGGGTACAAGATCAATCCAATCAACTTCTTTCGATGGCAGGGGATGATGTTCAAAGACATAGGGGCAATAGCAGAGTTCGAACCTAATGAGATCACTTCCACATGGCTATACATTTTTGTTTTAACTTTGTATTATTTTATTTCTTTCGACGACCTCCTCTTACTAGGATTTCTGTCTCCCTGTACAAAAACGCCTATTTTTAGGCAAAATATCAATACAAATATACTCTGAAGTGCAAACTTTTTGTTTTTCTATTTTTAGTGCAAAAACGTCCAATGACTAAAATTGAATGAACATATGCATATGAACATGATTAACTGTTAACAAATGTACACACAAAAATAGTAATAAGCATTTACTTAAGGATTTGGGATATCCCCACAGAGTCACTTCAATGATATCCCCAGAGTGAAGTCATACATTCTCCATCCAGAGTTCTAATCAGTATACCTCCTAGAAATTCTCTTCCCCGGCCGAGTTTGGTATTCCAAAGTTGAGAAAGAAACCTTGGAAAAATTCTTCCCCAGATGAATTCATTTCCCCAGTAAGGTCTTCACAATACCTTCCTCAACAAGATTTATTTCCCCAATGGACTACAATATCCCCAACTTAAGTTTACTCCTAGGACTACTACAAATCAATGGGCAAAACCCTCCTTTTCCCCAGCAGAGTTGATACTATCCCCAGAAAGTTGCTGTGAAGATTGGAATCTAATCAGATAACAGTTAACTTCATCCTCCTGTTGTACCCCAATTTTTTCCCCTAATATCCCTTCATCATACCATATTGATTCAATCACAAAAAGATCACATTATGGTTTTTGGTTCTGCTACATATCTTTAGCTTTGCTCTTTGAGAAATCACCAAGCACCTTGACTTGTTTTCTTTTATGATCATGAATATTTTGTCTTAATTTTCCTTTTAATTAATAAAATTCAATGTTGGTTTGTCTTACTTGTTACTAATGTAGGTAAAGGCAATGAGGTTTAGCAAGTTGCTCCATGGGTTCTGAGTTTATTTCCATGCCCTAGGAAATAAAGCTGGAGAAGTCCAAACCTTAACATTGAAGTTGTTTTGGAAGGGATGGAGTGGCAAGTTTATTTTGGGTTCACTACATTTCCAGGATATCAAGATTGATTCAAAAGTACAAGGGATTGATTGAAGAAGTTGTCATGGTTGGACAAAGTCTTGTTCCCATTGATCACAAGTGCATATTTCTCTCAATTTACAAGATATGGAATTGGTTTTGGTGGCTATTAGTTCTCATTTTAATCTTCAACAACTTCTATTTACAAAGCAAGGGTGTTGGTACAAGAAGGTGGTTCAAAATTGTCAAGGTTCCTCCAAGCATTTTCTTGATCTACGAGCTAGGGTTTTAAACTTCAAAGAAGTATATCTTGCTCATCTTTTTGTATTTTTGAGTGATTCCAAAGACAATCCTTCTCTTCAAAGGGTTATTAAAAAATCACTTCAAAAGTTTCAAGGAGTTTTCATGTGGAAGAAACTTGATGATGAAGAAAGATTACAAGTCCTCCAGATGAACCCCCAATTTCTCATGTGTGACTTCAAATGATCATAACTTGGTCAATGTTTATCACCTTGAGCCTACTTTTTTTCCATAATGATATTTAGGATGTGAAATTTATTCCTTGTTTTATATGCAAAGTGAGAAAATTGATGGAAGATGCCCTAAGAATACCAAAGATTATAGGTCATTTCATGATTTTTTGCCAACTTCAACAATTCATAACTCTCTCAATTTTATGAGATTTTGAATGGTTCAAGTTTCAAAATGTCATTTAAGAGGTCTATTTCATGCCATCTTTATTGGTAAAGATCAAATTCCAAGTGGAAGGCCATGTTTGGATGCAAAACATTATAGGTCACTTTTGAAGAAAAATTTGACATATTTTTAAGTATGGAAAGTCAACCTCTTTTTCCAACTTTGACTCAATGCAACTTTCAGCTCAAGCATCCATTTGATTCCATTCTTTTTCAATTTCAAAGCTTGTAACCTATTATTTCTAGAGCATAAAGAATCATGCCCTAAGACCCCTTGAGCTGAGAATGCCATTGATTTGAAGTTGGTAACTGCGAACAAAATTTCTTCAAAAGTCAGAATTTGAAATCATTGGTTTAGCTTCTAAACACTTTGTTTCTGCATGTTTTTGCCTCTAAACATGTTTAGTGAACTTCCAAAAGTGATTAGCACAACAAAAACGCCTGTTTTTGATGAGTTTTGATCAAATTAGAAGTCACACTTTTCTTGTTTGCAACTTCACACGATTTCCCTCCAAACTTCATCATTTCACACGCTTGGACATTCCATTTGATTCCTTATAAATAGAGGGTCATCCATCATTCATTTCCTTAAGCTTGGATAGCCAGAATCACCCTGCCAAACTTGTTCCATAACTCAAATTTCTGCAACTTCGAAATCTGTTTTCAAGCCTTTTTCAATCCAATTTTTTTTATCAATTTACCTTCCTTGATCTTCCCTGAAGCTAACCATATAATTACCTTCAAGAATCGTACCCTATATTGCTCCATAGAAGGCCGCTTTCAAAGCTCTGCAACTTAACTTCAATAGGTAGATTTCTTCATCAATTCTTTAAAACTTTGATATCATTGTGAAGCTCCCATGGCCCTGGTTCTAGTTGCAACACTTACTTTTATCTGGAAACTTGTTTTGACCATGAAATTTCAAATCCCTTTTCAAAACTTTCCTTCCAAATTGCTTGAACTACAATTTATATAAATTTATCGTGAAGGTATGGTTGTCTTCGTCTTGAAGAGACGAAGCGAATGTCATTGGTCTCGTGCTCTAATTTTACAGATTGAGCAACCTGGTTTTGGGACTGGCCGGAGGTTGAAGATGACCAACGTGTCATCCTTCAACCAATGAAACGACGGCATTTAGATTTTTTTTAAATTTCTCATTTACATTTGATTCAATGCTTTATTCACTAATGACCATGATATGCACAGCGCGCCATATCCCTTGGATTTGATTACTAACGCGTTTTGACTCTCATCCAATGGTCCATATATTTTTGACTTTATTTTTCTTTTCTGATTTTTATATTTAATTGTTTTAAATTTAAAAAAATCATAGAAAATTCATTTTTAGTCAAACAAATCTGAAAAAATTATGAAAAATATTTTTGAGTTTTCTCTTTCTGATTTTTATTTTTTCACAGTTTTATTGTGTTTTGATATTTTTTATAAATTTTTACTTTATTTGAATTATTTTAAATGTTTAAAAATACTTTTATGCATTTTTTTATTCTGAAAAAAAAATGTGGAATGATCCAATGATATTGTGACAAATATTGGTGACCTCATTTATTTTTTATTTGTGACTTTGCTATACTTTATCATTTTTGGATTATTTTAATCATTTCTTTTAATTTTAAAAATAGTTTATGACTTTAAAAAATTACCAAAAATTTTGTAAAATCATTTTAGTTCATTTCTGATTTTTCTATGGTCTTACTTTTTATTTCTTTATTAATTTGAACATAGTTGATTTTTTTTCTCTTTTATTTCTTTTTTAAACATTTAAAAAAAACCTTTTTTTGTATATATTAAGTGCAATATTATTTTGTGATTATTTCTGGATAATCTTGGGTTGAATTTTTGATCATGAACTTTATTAACATCATTGGATCCATGGTGTTGAGTTTTACTCCATAAAAATGGATGCATGATTTTAATAATAGTTTGATTAAAATTTAACTCAAATATGGTTTATATATTCTTCCTCACCCCTCTTCATCTTATCCCTTTCTTTTTTGATTGTGCTACATGTTAAGGGATGATGATCTCTATATCATTTATCCAAACATGAAGTACATAGATTGCTATTGACCGGCCTCAAAATAGGTGCGACTTCTACATAAGTCCACTTACAATTGCTTAACATAGCGTTAAATTTTGTCCCGATTCGAATAAATGATCATTTGTGGCCCAAACCTATGTTTGCAAGCCCAAGTATGTTAATTTGATCTCTTTGATCCAATAACCTTGAGATTCATTATTTGGATGCTTTGGTTCTACCAATCCTCTAATGGATCTATAACACTTTTGGTCAACGCGGATCACTTAAACATCGTTGATCATTAAATGGTACTTTTGAGGATTCTAAATGGATGATATACTTGACAAAAAGCAAATTCAACTTGTTGTGTGGAGGCTTTGGTTCCACCAATCCTCTAATGAGTTCCAAATGCAAGTTTCAAGATGGTCATCCAACTAACCACTAATTATTAAATTATTTTTACTTTGTGCCCTTTTGTTTTTTATGCTTTATGTACCATTTACTTTAAGCATTACATTTCATGTCATTTTTATTTTGCTCATTTGAGCTTTTATTTTCTCTTCTAAGACACTTAATAACCAACATGAACCATAAAAATATTTAATGATACTTGGACTATTTGGTTACTATCCTTGGCATTATGGAGCATTGGACTTCTTGGACTTAGGATTAGAAACCTTGTCCTATGTTGGAGACTTTATGACCTTGATTGATATTTTGTCTGGAGTTATTAAGGTTTACCTCAAGACATTGGGTTGTTTTGTTTGTTTTGTGTGCATGTTATTGTGATTACATACTTTGTTTGTAATCTGGAATTCACACGTATACAGTCGTTACTCTGCCCAGTTTTTATGAAGACTTAATACACTTGAAGTTTGGTTCTCTCAAGAGGTCTAGTATCTTTGCTTATTTGGTTTTAATCCAAAGAAGGGGAATTCTATCTTTACTCATAATGTCAAGTTTTGGATTCTTGTTGGTTAGATGGTTCTTATCCCTAGCTTTTACCTTATGCTTTAGGATAGTCTCTTCTTCTCCTCCCATCTTCTTTAATTTCAAAAATCTTATCTCTCCTTTTGAAAACTCTTCTGGTTTTTTTTTAAACTTGAACCACTTTCATAATAAACTTGGACTTAGGTCCATGCATTTTCAAAACCTTTTCATAAATAAACTTCAATCAACTTAATAATACCTTGACTTTTTTGTGAGAATACTAAAAGTAAATCAATCTCATTTAAAACTATTTTGCCACTTTGGCTTCTACTTTAAAACTTTTCTCAAAAGATTGGACTCTTGTCAATCCTTGTAGTGATGCAAACAACTATACTTCTACAATGTGTAGTGAAGAGAGATATTTTCCACTTGGGTATTGAGTGAGGCATTGTTGATTTTAAAATCCAAGTCATATCCTCCACTTTGAGATGATGCAAATTCTCCTTTCTCACGATTGTGGGTAGTAAGTATGTTTTCCACACGGACAATGATGATGATGTCTTATCTCATAAAATTAACCAACACACTTATGTTTTAAAATACTTTAAAAGAGGAACTACGTGTACCCTGATCCCCTATTGCATGAAAGGTGGTACGTAGGCACTAAAGGTTCACAACCACGGCGGGTGCAAAAAATCATAAAAATATATTTCTTTTCTCACCTCCACCATCCATTTTTATACAATATTTTATAGCCAAAATATACGAATTTTACAAAGAGGTTCCTGCAAAGTACCGTAGATGTTTAGGGTGCTAATACCTTCCCTTTGCATAACAACCCCCCTTACCTTGAATCTTTCCCCCTCTTTTTGGGTTACTCGCTCTTTTCCCATTCCTTTGGAAATAATATAGCGCGGTGGAGATTTTTATTTTGATCTGTATAAGTCTAGTCAATCCAATGGCTTAGTATTAAACATTTCTACTACTACAGAGAAAAATTGGAGACCTCACTTGGGAAAGATTGACCTCTTGTTGGTCCATCCCTAAGTGGGTTGAGCCTACCTTTGTTTATATATGTATATGTGCTATTGTTGTTTATGTGTTATATGTTGTATATATGTTTGTTTGGATTTTACTGGTTTTCAGGGTGCTTGGTGATTACTCATAAGTCCTATACTCGGACTTGGGAAAACTTTAAGATAGGACGGGCGGTATAGTCATGTTAAATTTGAGGGAGTAATCCCAAAAAAGGAGGCTTGAGATCCCCCACTCAGTGGAGGCCCCTTTGACTGTAGTGTCGTTTACCGAGTAATCGGGAAGACGTACAGCTTTCGACATGGGAGCCTGCTGAAGCTGAGGACCATAGAATACCTAACCCATCTTGGCCTTTTAGGTGTAGTGCGGAAGCTATGACGGAGTAATCCAGAAATAGTTGTCACGCGATACTATGCTCGGACGAGTTTTTCTAGAGAATATTACTAATTACTGAGTTAATCAAGAAGTTGGTAATATCCAAAGGAAAGATGTAGACTCTGGGAACCTCTAGAACCTTTTTCGGCAAGTGATAACTTTTAGACCAACACCTTATGGGTAGTACCTTCGACCTCATGCTCGTGACTTTGAACCTATGAACCTTATATGTGTGATCTTGTGTGTGATTGTTGTATCATGCATCCATGCACTCATATGCATCTTTTGAAGACATTTTATTTTGAGGGACTTAAAAGTTGACCATTTGTGAATATCTAAGGTACTTTTGACCATGGATTCTAGAAAAAGAAAGACCGGAAAATACAGTTTTAAGGATCCCAAGATAGATGAGTTGATCAGTATAATTCCTGAGATTGAGTGTTCTGCAGATTTTTGGAAGAAGTATAGATCCATCATTCCTCTTATGAAGCTTAGGATGAAGGAGGGTATTCTCTCGACCTTGGTCCAGTTTTATGATCCGATGTATCATTGCTTTACTTTTCCTGACTATCAGTTGATGCCTACACTAGATGAGTATTCTTATCTGCTGGATTTAGCTGTCATCGATTGTGTTCCTTTTACTGGTTTGGAGGGTGAGCCAAAACCACATGAGATTACTGCTTTGATCCATCTTGGGAAGTCTGAGGTTGAAGCGTAACACACCAATTCTACCCTGACAAATTATACAATTAAATCAGAGTTATAAAATTTCAATCATACAAATGAATCGGGATGTCACAAATTCTTCTAGCAATTTCATTGCATTCATCATGGATATATAACACTTTCAAAACATCGGATGAACCATCATAACATCCTTAATAAATAATTCAACATCTACGCAGCGGAATTCTCAATAACATCTTTAATCAAAACAACAACTTCAAAACATCTCATATTTAATAATAAACAATTTAAAATTCAACGACTGAAAATCAACAATCAAAAATCAGCAAGCGTTCATCCCCCTGAGTGTTACATATCAGAGCAATGACACCGACTCGAACTACTGAAGGTATACAGCCTTCACTCTCGATTACCTGCATGTTACCAACATAAGGGCAACATTCAAACAGAAGGGGTGAGATATCTAACAATATAATAAAGCACATGATAATTAATATATTAAATTGGATCATTAACATCACCACTTCTCATCTCATAATCAACAACAATTACAGCATATATACACATTCATCAACATCAAAATACACTTCTTTATGAAATCAAATAATGCAACTCAATACTATGCAAATGCATGTGGTACCATTGGAGCAGAACTCTCATCTCAAAAATTTTCCAATTAATAGAGGCATCAACAAGGCATAGCCTTCATCTCAAAATTTTCCAATCCAGGCCATCTCAACGAGCATAAGCTCCATCTCAAAAAAATGCAATGTATGCGACTCAACCATGAATGTAATAACAACACCCAAGTTAACAACATCTCAAATCATCTCAAAACATCTCAATTATCATCTCAAAATATCAACATCTCAATTATCTCAAAACATCTCAATTAACTTCTCAAAATAACAACATCTCAAATCATCAAAATAATTCATTACACATCATTCATCCATTATCAATCATCAAACAGAACATCATGAGTAACTTTTCACTAACAACTCAGTTGTATATTAATACTATAGTAATCCTTACTGTTGTTCTGCAATGTTACTGTCATTAATCCTACTGTCATAATTCTAACAACAGTCTCTAAACATCTCTTATTCATTATTTTGTCCAAAACCAGCACAACCATCAATCATGGGAATTAATTCTAAATCCTAAATTAGTTACTAGGATTACACTTATTATCCATCATTTAATCATCTAGAATAAAGTTCATCGCGTTAGGTAATCGACGCTTCGAACGGCATCTCAAACAGCATCCTAAAACTCAAGTTACAGCAATTAAAAACTGAATTTGTCAAAAATCAATCATCATGGGTCGACGCATAACCCTTTGGATCGACGCATACTGCTTCATCTGTACAACATGAGTCGACATAACCCCCTTATGGATCGACTCATCCTGGCCTCATACATAACATGTATCGACACATGCATCTCACTGGTCGACTCATCCTGAGTCTCACACACTCATGTATCGATGCATCCTCTCTTCGTGTCGACTCATCTTGAGTCTTGCAACTATCATGCATCGATGCAAGCCCTTCTTGTATCGACTCATTCTGAGTCTGACAGCCTCCTTGTATCGACTCATAGCATTTGAGGTCGATGCATCATGTTACATTCTGCATAAATTATGCATTTTCCTCTGTATTTTCACTACGGGAATCATACTACAGCCCTACAAACCTTATTATAATCATGGTAATTCATCACCTAGAATTAACCTATAACACTACATCGATTAAACAACATCATGGCATCGATGTTCATCTATAATTCATCAAATCTTCATCATACATCATTCATAATACATTCAATTCAAGAACAAAACAGCAATCATCTCTAACCCCACATATCAAACATCATGAACCCAATTATAAAGTCAGAACCACACCCTTACCTTGGATTGAAGGTCGCTCTACAATTTCCGGGTTGAATTCTTGTTCTTTTCGTTTTCCACTTTTTCTAGAAGCTTCACGTTCGTCTCAAATCCTTATTTCTTTCTACTACTTCTTTCTTCTATTCTTCTAACAAATAATAAAATAACCCTATTATTCTATTATTCCTTATTTCTTATTGGGCTCAAAACCTACACCTACTTATTACTTCTACTCTCTCAAAATAAGCCCACATTAAATAATGTTACACTTCTAATATTATTCAACCACATAATAATATAATACCTCTAATATATTATTTCTCCACTTTAATAAAATAAATCCAATTAATCATAACACATCTTCACTAAATATTCCAAAATTAATTTGATTAAATAATTAATTAAATTACGGGCGTTACAACTCTCCCCCACTTAGAATATTTTCGTCCTCGAAAATTTACCTCAATCAAACAATTCAGGATAGGAGTCTCGCATCTTGCTCTCCAACTCCCAAGCCATGCTTTCACCAGCATCTCCTAGCCAAACCACTTTAACCAAGGCAATCTATTTGACCCTCGCAGTCTTCATTTCACGATCCACGATCCGTACAGGCATCGTCTCTACCATAAGATTATCTCGTACTTGCACATCGTCCATATGAATCACATGAGATGGATCTGAAATATACTTCCGAAGTTGTGACACATGAAACACATCATGCAAATTCGAAAGATTAGGCGGTAAGGCCACTTTATAAGCAACATTCTCCCCTCTCTCTGAAATCTGATACGGTCCAATAAAACGAGAAGTGAGCTTCTTAGACTTCAATGCTCGCCCAACACCAGTCACAGGTGTAACTCTTAAAAAAACATGGTCACCAGCTTGAAATTCTAAATCCTTCCTTCGCTTGTCATGATAACTCTTCTGTCTACTTTGTGAAGCTTTCATCTTTTCTCGAATCAACTTCACCTTCTCAGTAGTCTCACGAACAACTTCAAGTCCAAGTAATACACTTTCACCAGATTCGTGTCAACACAACGGAGTTCTACATCTTCGGCCATACAACGCTTCAAAAGGTGTCATCCAAATACTAGAGTGATAACTGTTATTATAAGTGAACTCTATCAACGAAAGATAAGTATCCCACGAACCTCCCTACTCGAGAACACATGCCCTCAGCAAATATTCCAACGATTGAATAGTCCGTTCAGTCTGACCATCTGTCTGAGGATGATACGCTGAACTCAACCTCAACTTAGAACCCAACGCTTCTTGCAAACTCTTCCAAAAATCAGAAGTAAATCTTGGATCTCTATCTGACACAATGCACAAAGGAACACCATGCAGCTTCACAATCACACTGATATAAATCTCAGCCAACTTCGGCACTGGAAAACTGATGTTAATAGGAATAAAATGAGCTGACTTCATAAGCCTATCAACAATCACCCAAATCGAATAATGTCCTCTTAAAGTATTAGGCAACCCCGTCACAAAGTCCATTGAAATGTTATCCCATTTCCATTCTGGAACTTCCAACGGTTGCATCAATCCTGCAGGCTTCTGATGTTCAACTTTCGACTTCTGACAAGTCAAACATGCATACACAAACTGAGCCACATCACTCTTCATCCCAGGCCACCAAAATAAACCTTTCAAATCTTGATACATCTTTGTAGCTCCTGGATGAATACTCAACTTACTTCTATGACTCTCTTCAAGTATCACTTTCTTCATCTCAACATCATCAGGAACACAAATCCAATTACGAAACCTCAACACACCTTGCTCATCTAGCTTAAAATCACTATTCTCAGATTGATCAATCCCAACCATCAAATCTACCAGTTTCACATCCAACTTCTGAGCTTCTCTGATACTGTCTAGAAATTCATTATCGATCTTCAACATACCCAACATAACACTCTGCGGAGTAACCTCACAAACTAAGCTCATATCTCTGAACTGCTCAATCAATTCCAACTCTTTAACCATCATTGCTGACATATGTAAAGTCTTTCGACTCAACGCATCAGCTACCACATTCTCTTTTCCTGGATGATAATTCAAACTGAAATCATAATCCTTTAATAATTCCAACCATCTTTGTTGCCTCATATTCAACTCTTTTTGGTCAAATAAATACTTCAAACTCTTATGGTCACTAAACACTTCAAATCTAGAACCATAAAGATTGTGCCTCCAAATCTTCAACACAAAGACAACTGCAGCAAGCTCTAAATCATGTGTAGGATAGTTCTTCTCATGAGTCCTTAACTGCCTTGACGCATAAGCAACTACCATACCATTCTGCATAAGCACACCTCCTAAACCCATCTTAGAAGCATCACAATACACCACAAAAGGCTCTCTTGGATTAGGCAACGTCAAATCGGATCTGACGTCAACCTCTTCTTCAATTTTGTAAAACTTTCTCCGCACTGAACATCCCATACAAAAGCCCTACCTTTACAAGTCAACTTAGTCAACGGGAGTGACAACTTAGAAAACCCTTCAATAAACCTTCTATAATAACCAGCTAATCCCAAGAAGCTTCTAATCTCAGTAGCTGACTTTGGAGTTTCCCATTGCAACACAGCGTCAACCTTCGATGGATCTACAACAATGCCATTACCTGAGATCACATGACCAAGAAAACTAACCTCTTTTAACCAAAATTCACACTTGGACAACTTTGCATATAAATTCTTCTCTTTCAAAACTTGCAATACTACTCTTAAATGTTCAGCATGCTCTTCTTCTGACTTAGAGTAAATCAAAATATCATCAATGAACACTACTAGGAACCGGTCCAAATAAGTATGAAAGATACGATTCATATATTCCATGAATACTCTCGGCGCATTAGTAACACCAAAAGGCATCACCGAATACTCGTAATGTCCATAACACGTTCTGAAAGCCGTCTTCTGAATATCTTTATCCTTCACTTTAATCTGGTGGTAACCCGACCTCAAATCAGTCTTACTAAACACACGGGCATCCACCAATTGGTCCATCAACTCATCTATTCTTGGAAGCGGATACTTGTTCTTAATCGTCACTTTATTCAACTGTATATAATCAACACAAAGCCGCATACTTCCATCTTTCTTCTTTACTAACAACACTGGAGCTCCCCACGGCGATACACTTGGTCTCACAAACTTCTTCTCAGGTAACTCTTCTAATTGCTTCTTCAACTCAGACAACTCAAATGCAGACATCGTGTATGGTGCCATAGACACAGGTCTGGTACCAGGTACAAGATCGATATCAAATTCAACTTCCCTCTTCGGTGGTACATCAGGAATTTCATCAGGGAAAATTCAGGAAATTCACACACCACCTGCAATTCCTTAATTATTGCTTGAGTCTCTATAGGTAACGACGCCATCAACGAGAACATTTGTACTTCCTCTTGCATCAACTTCCTCAACTTTCTAGCAGACAATAGACCATCTTCCTCTTTTTCAGGAGTAGAAAACTTCACAGACTTGTCATAACAGTTAATATGAACACAGTTATGCTCTAACCAGTTCATACCCAAAATCACATCCAAACCTCTTAACGGTAAACAAACCAAATCAACAACATAGTCTCTGTCGAAGATTGACAAGGGACACTTAGCACACACAAAAGAAGTAGTCACCGACCCCTTGGCTGGAGTATCGACGACCATTCCTCCATTCAAAGAAGACAACATAAGACCCAATCTTTCAACATAATCAACAGCAACAAAATAATGCATAGCACCAGTATCAATAATAGTAATTAAAGGAGTACTATTAATGAAACATGTACCTCTAATAAGTCCGTCCTCAGCAGTTGTCTGATCCTCAACCAAAGCAAACACTTTACCACTTGACTGAGCCCTCTTCGGATGAACCATCATAATGGATATATAACACTTTCAAAACATCGGATGAACCATCATAACATCCTTAATAAATAATTCAACATCTACGCAGCGAAATTCTCAATAACATCTTTAATCAAAACAACAACTTCAAAACATCTCATATTTAATAATAAACAATTTAAAATTCAACGACTGAAAATCAACAATCAAAAATCAGCAAGCGTTCATCCCCCTGAGTGTTACATATCAGAGCAATGACACCGACTCGAACTGCTGAAGGTATACAGCCTTCACTCTCGATTACCTGCACGTTACCAACATAAGGGCAACATTCAAACAGAAGGGGTGAGATATCTAACAATATAATAAAGCACATGATAATTAATATATTAAATTAGATCATTAACATCACCACTTCTCATCTCATAATCAACAACAATTACAGCATATATACACATTCATCAACATCAAAATACACTTCTTTATGAAATCATATAATGCGACTCAATACTATGCAAATGCATGTGGTACCATTGGAGCAGAACTCTCATCTCAAAAATTTTCCAATTAATAGAGGCGTCAATAAGGCATAGCCTTCATCTAAAAATTTTCCAATCCAGGCCATCTCAACGAGCATAAGCTCCATCTCAAAAAAATGCAATGTATGTGTGATACGGTGGGAAGAGAACTGACTGTTTTTGGAATGCTGGTTCCCGTTTTGCATTTGTTTTCGCAAAATGTCGCGGTAAGCAAGAGTCGCCACCGTCTTTTATTTTATCCAACAAGGAAAGGAAAAAAGCACAGAAAAATTCCATTTTCGAGATGTTTCTCGGGTCCGGGGGGTAGATTATTGAAAGGGAAGGTGTTAGCACCCTTTCTATCTGTGGTTATCCATGGGCTCTTAGGTACTGGCTCAAAGTGTTTTCAAAATTTGCTTTTCTTTGTGTTTGTGGGTTTGAAAGAAGTTTTTGTTTGAAAAGTGTAAGTGCGAAAAGTTTTATTTTGTTTTGGAGAGAGCAAGTACTTAAGAACCATCTACCCACTCGAAAAAGGAATTAATTTGTACAAATGTCCTTTAGACAATGCTATCCCACTATTGATGAGTAGGTAGCACCGTCGTTGGAGTTTTAAGGGTCAATTCGATTAAGGGACGTGTGGTCACTAAAGCAATGTTAGGACGCCTTAGCGGTAACCCTAATGTCTTAGATCATTTTATCCGAGGCAACCGTTTCGAGGCAACTAATGATCTTTAGACAAGAGGGCAACCTCTAAAACTTCCTATACTTAATGACCACGTACGAAGGCAACCAAGTGGGGTGTACCCTAAGAGTGCGCATGTGCGAGTGTATTGTTTCGGTTAATTTATCTTTGTACATGTCATGGGTGAGCTATGTTGATTTTAGGTTAAAGATTTGATCTTGTCATGAATTCCCTATTATCAAACATCTAACAGTGTATAATTGTGAAATTTTAAATTGCGGAAATTAAATCTAAACTATTACAAGGCGTCGGGTATTTACATCACCAAAAACAACCCTTGAAATTTAAAATGAGGAAAATAAAATAAAGCGATAAAATAAAGTCCTAATTAAAGCTATTACATTCCGGGAAACAGTTACATCAATATCATAAAATAGATCGCGTGCGGAAAATTAAAACGGTGCATTTTTTAGGGTTTTGACCCTTTTTGGAAAGAAAGCATTTTTGGTTTATTTTTTGAATTAAAAAGAAATTAGATCTAAGTTAATTAAATAAATTAATTAATTAATTAATTAAAAAGACTTTTTTTTTTTGGATACCTATAGAAATAAAATAAATTGATTAAAAGTTAGTAAAAACCCAATTTTCCTACATTAATTTTGATTATTGCAAAATAATGAAATTATACCTAATTAAAGCTAAATCAATTAAATTAATTTATTTACAAAAATAAAATTGTTGAAATTTATTTTAATAAATAAAAATATATTTTTGTGTTTTTTGATTTTCATGAGGAAAATATTTAATTAGTTAGTTTAAACAATAATAATAATTAATAAACAAATAAACAAAATAAAGGAAAGAAAATAAAAAAGAAATACTCAAGGGGTTCAGGCCCAAATCAGGAGGTGAAATTTGCAATTTTGAGGCCTATGTACGTTGGCCTGTATTGACTTTCCCAGATTCTCTATGCTTGGGTTGACTGGAGACCATGCTGGACGTTCAATCCTGGCCATTAGATTTGGCCTGAAGGCCATCTGGCGCCTGGGATCTGAAGGAGCATGATAGACCATGCCCTTAGCTTTGCACTGGATCACCTGTAACAAAATAATAATAGGCATTTGGGGGCCTGGGATTCGAACCCAGGTCCCATTGGATTTTCCACTAGCGCCTCCACCACTGGACGACTGCGTTGATTTTGTAATTATAATAAACAACAATTAATATATGGACAAAACAAATAAAATGCTGGAAATTATAAAAATGCGCGAGATTGGTTTGAATGGTCCAATTGGAACAAGCTACGTGATCATCTTCTTCGCTGACCCCCCTGGTTATTTACCTGCGGAATTTTATCCGCAGCAAGATCCGTGGCTTCATCCTAAAACGAGCCCTAAGCCATAAAAATGCAAACTAAGACCATATTCATGATCGTCTCTTCCTCCTGAATTCATCCATGGCCATTGATAGTGCTGATTTTACCTGAAACTGAAACGCCTAAAAACAAGAAAACCAAACCCTAGTTTCGGGTAGGGCTTTACAGGCTACAAAAACAAAATCAAATATTGCAGAAAGTCTTTAAATGGACCGATTAGCATGATTGTGCAAAGATTTTGGCAAAAAGATGCAAGAATAAGAGGTTTCGATTTCATGTACAGGGCGACTTTCAGAGAAGCTTACAGTGCGTTTTAGGTGACGAATGACTTGGCTTTTGATTGCTATTGCTTCAGTGGATGTCAAGCAAGAAGTCCACGTTGAGTTTTTGTCTTGAATTGACTTCTAACCAAGATTTCAGTTCAAGCTTTTTTTGAGTTTTTTCCAAGTTTTGTATTGGTGATTATGCAGCCTCTAGGTCTTGAACTCGTATGCCTTGTGTTTTATATGTATCAAGCATTGTATTAGGTCAAATATTGGGCTTTGAATCCTTGTGTATTGATGAATTAAGATTTGATATGATCCTCCATTACAAAGCTTCCAAAAATGTCCCAAATCCAATATTTTATGCATGATCTGGCTTGGTTCGAATTTGATCATGTCCATAATGATATTAAAGACCTGTATCAATCAAAAAGATTCCAATTGATTAAGATTTGGATTTTATTTGGATTTAAATTGATTAAAAATGAATTAATTCAATAAAAATCAAATAAAATGGAAAAATTAATAATTGGACACAAAACTGAATATAGGACACGCGTGTAGTGTGACAAGATCAAATCAAGTGGAAAAAAGTGGGCCCTTTTGTCAAAATTTGGAGTTTTGGGGATAGTTGACTTTTGGCAATTTTAGAAAAATGCCCAACTTCAACATTGCATAACTTCTTCAATTTTGAACTTTTGGAAGTGTTCTTGGACTTTTTAGAAACCTTGAGATGTCCTCTAACCAACTATTTTGGTCTCATATAATTTTGATATTCGATTCTTAAGTTATAAGCTTTGGAAAAAAAGGTGTTTTTGTTGACTTTCAAAAATGACCTATAATGTCCAAATTTGTAACTTTTTGTGAGTGCATTTATTGATCTTGGGGTGTGAAGATGGATTGTAGGAAATTGAATTCTCTTAAAAATGAGATTTGTATGGGTCATTTCTCATAAAGTATGAGAAAGTTATGCTTGGTCAAAGTTGAGTTGACTTTTCCTACAAAACCCTAATTTAGCAACTTTTGAATCTTGATGAATTTTGAGCAATCCTTGATGAATCATGATCAACCCTTGATAAAATGATGAATTATCCTTCAAAATGAGAATGTTGACAAAAAAATATTGAGGTTTGACTATTTGTAGGTCACAGTTGACTTTTGCCCTAGCACAGTCGATTTTTGGACCTCTTGAGCAATTGACTGACCAAAATTCCTCTGCAAGGCTTGAAATTTGGCATGAATGAACTTTAGAACATATTAGGACATTGGGGAGAACTTGGGGTCATTTGGATTTAAGGACCTTGATGCAACACAAAACCCTAATTTGAGATTGACTGCCTTAGGAGATGATTTGACTGTCCAACTCTTGAGCCATCTTAAGCAACTTGGAGATTATTCTTGAAATGTCTTGAGAAATATGGGAGGGAAAATTTTGGGGTACAACAGATTCCCCTGTTCAATTTTCTTAAACATGAGGATATAGATTGGCTTTCGGGCCTTTCGTGATCCGAAGGTGGAAGATAATTGAACACTAGAGTGCCCAGAAATTTGCACTCGCATGACGTAGTTCCAGCATTGTGATGTCGGGAATGGGCTTACAGATTACATTTGGAGATTGTTGATAGGTGGTCTGAAATTCGACCGGATCGGCGTCAGAAAAATCATTAGGAATCGATTTGACTAGACCGGAGAGGGTTTTGTCTCCTTTGACTGGATAGGTATCAGAAAAATCTTTAGGAATCGATTTAACTGGACCAGAGGGGTTTTTGTCTCCTTTGACTGCGTTCGCATCAGAAAAATCTTTAGGAATCAATTTAATTGGTTTTGTCTCCTTTGACTGCGTTCGCATCAGAAAAATCTTTAGGAATCGATTTAACTGGTTTCGTCTCCTTTGACTGCGTTCGCATCAGAAAAATCTTTAGGAATCGATTTAACTGGTTTTGTCTCCTTTGACGGCTTGGCCTCAGAAAAATCTTTAGGAATCGATTTAACTGATTTTGTCTCCTTTGACGGGGTGGCCTCAGAAAAATCTTTAGGAATCGATTTAACTGATCTTGTCTCTTTTGACGGGATTGGCCTCAGAAAAATCTTTAGGAATCGATTTAACTGGTTTTGTCTCCTTTGACGGGTTGGCCTCAGAAAAATCTTTAGGAATCGATTTAACTAATTTTGTCTCCTTTGACGGGGTGGCCTCAGAAAAATCTTTAGGAATCGATTTAACCGGTCTTGTCTCTTTTGACGGGATTGGCCTCAGAAAAATATTTAGGAATCGATTTAACTAGTTTTGTCTCCTTTGATGGGTTGGCCTCAGAAAAATCTTTAGGAATCGATTTAACTGATTTTGTCTCCTTTGACGGGGTGGCCTCAGAAAAATCTTTAGGAATCGATTTAACTGGTCTTGTCTCTTTTGACGGGATTGGCCTCAGAAAAATCTTTAGGAATCGATCTAACTGGTTTTGTCTCCTTTGACGGGTTGGCCTCAGAAAAATCTTTAGGAATCGATTTAACTGGTTTTGTCTCCTTTGACATAGCTGAGAATTTAATTGCATCTTTCCTGAAAGGTAAAGGTCAGTCATATACAATGCATGATATGGATCAAGCAATGATGTTCTCAACATAAATGAGATTGTATTTGTATGATGCGTATATGCATGTATCATGATGTATGGGAATGTAATGTTTTAGCTGGGGAAAATAAATCCCGGAGCTGCTGGAGAATAGAGTTGAATTCTTCGTTTCCGCTGGGGATGATGAACGAAGATGATAAACCTGTAGGAGTAGAAAACTCCGTTGGGGAATAAACTGATGAAGAGATTACTCTGTAGGGAACTACTCTGTGGGGAAGAGATGCTTTGATGAGGATTTTAACGATAAACTCCGCTGGGGATTCCGCTGATAAGCTCCGCTGGGGATTTCAATAATAAACTCCGCTGGGGATGGATTACCATTGCTGGTGATATTGAATCTGTTGAGGATTGAATTCCTGCTTGTGAAAGGAAAGAACTCCGTTGGGGATGATCTTCAGTTGCAACTTGCCGGGGATAACCCTGTTAGACTTTTGTAGGGATAAACCTTTGAGTTCTACTGGGAAGTGTTGTACCCCAAAATTTGCCCTCCCATTTCCTCAACATTTTCTCATCACAAGACCTTTGAGGATCAAGATCCAGTTAGGGTTTCCTCTGCTCAAGACTTCTCCTTGCATTGTGGACTCAAATTAGGGTTTGTGTTTGCCTAAAGATGTTTTGACCTAAAATACCTAAGATGACTTTCATGCTTCATGTTGGACTCCCAAGTTTACCTATACCAAGTTTCAAGTCTTGATTCCAAGTTTTACCCAGTCAATTGGACAGTTGACCTAGAAATCAGCTGTATTGGGGAAAAAGTCAACTGTGGCCAATTGACAGTCAAACCTCATGAAATTTGATCCACATCAACATTATGAACTCATATGAACCATTTGATCAAGTTTGGATCACAATTCCACAAGAAATTTGATCAGATCATCAAAAGGGCAAAATGGTCATTTTTAGGGTTTTGACTGCACAAAGGCAATTTTTGACTGTTTGACCTAGCCAATGGCAAACCAAGCTCACATATGGACTCAAGGACCCCATGGAATTATCTTGACATGTTCATCAAGCTCAAAAGATCCCAAGTACACAAGATTGACAGTTGAATTTCCCAGTCAATTGATCAATTTTGACTGTATACTGAAAAGTCAAACTTTGACTTTTTGGTCAAAATCAAGAGTCAAGATTCATTTTTCATCAAAACATGCCAAATTATGAAACTTGTTCACCAAGAAATGTCAAAATGCAAATTAGGGTTTGAAAATGGAATTTTTCATAACTTAGAATTTTTCTAAGTTATGGAAAACCCTAATTTTTTCCCAACTTTGCCCCATCTTTTCACCATGATCCATTTGGATTCAAACAAAAGTCAAAACATGAAAGTTGTAGCTTGTTGCAAAATCTACAACTTTGATTCACAAAGTTTTCTCATTTGAAGCTTGTATCTCAAGTTATGATTTTTTGAATAAGGGCACTAAACCATCTTTTAACTTAGTGAAATTTGACCTATTTTGACAAGGTTTTCTACCCTACTTCAAGGCCACTTTTCATACCCTTCCACTTGGAATTTCAAATTGCATTTCAAAGATGGATTGTAGTACACATTACAAGCTTTCCAAAATGTCCAAGAACTCATCAAACAACCTCATAACTTGAGAGATTCGAATTTCACAAGTTGGCAAAAATTCACTTTTGTTCTTCATCAAAGCATGTTCATAAACTTGGCAAATTTGAATTCAGCATGCTTAAGCTACATTGCAGGCCTCTAATCCCATTTTCACTCAATAATTCAATGCATATCCTTTGTGTTCTAACATTATTTTGCTCATTTGGATAATACACACAAAATCAAGCCTAAACTAGAAAAAGCATGTTATCTATTCTTGTAAAGTGATACTTTATGGCAACTTTGCAAATCTATGAGGTACAATGCAGATCTTTGAAGCAAAAAGCATAGGCATATCCCACTGATCAAGACTCAAAGGTGCAGCATAGATTGAGGCATTGTACTGGCCTAGAAACCAAGTTGACATTTGCTTGCTTCACATAGAAGTAACATCCATAACTTATGCTATCTCTCATATCAGCAAAGAAAGACAGCACAAAAGATATCAAACACATTCCATAGACCACATTGAAGCTTTTGCTCGAGCCATTTGCCTTTCAAACCCTCTCCATCTCAGAATCATCCTCAAACTGCACAAACAGGGGTGCCCCTGCAGTTTGAGTGCAATCTCTCATTCCCTTCAAACATTTCTGTCCAAACCTGTTCCTCTACCTTCCTTACAACATATGCAAGCTATCCAGAAGCAAAGGCACGATCTGTAGTTGCTCTAACCACTTCCACCATTTTCACATCTTTGACTTGCAGGTGAAGTTCTATAGCTTGATACAAGAAGTTTCAAGACAAAGTGAGCATTGAAAAAGCATCCCTGGACCTCAAGGAAGCTTTTCCAATCATTACATTGCACTGAAAGTCTCTCATTCTCCACATAGAAGTTCAACTGCACAGGTAAAAGTTTGAATTCGCATCTCTCTTATTAGGCATATTTAGTCTTAAGTTTGTGAAGAAACAAAGTCCTACTCATAGCCCTGAACATGTACATAGCTTTACTTTTCATTTCTTTTGTCTGAGTGAAGAGAATTTGAGCTCTGAAAATGGTAGAAAAACTAGGTCAGAAAAGAGGGGGAGAGAAATTCTCTCTCATCTTGGAGAGATAGGTCATGTTCTTTATATGGTTGAAATCGTCTCTTAATGCTCTACACTTTTCATGTTATGAGTTTTGCTTGAAAGTCCAGGAATCCAGAGTTAGAAAACGCGTGTTTTGTGTGAAGAAAGCTGTACAGAGGTTGAAGGAGAAGTGATCTGGGCTGGGCCTGGATTTGTTTCCTTTTCACACCCCATTTTTTGGTTTACACCCCCCTGAGCCCATTTGCTCATTTTTTGACATTTTTGATTTTTTCTTTTTGGATTGATTTTGTTTATTTTTTCTCATACCATTAAAATTTTTAAAATATTTTTTCCATCATTTTTTGTATTTATGGCCTATTTGTTTGTTTATTTCTTTTATTTATATACAAATATATATGTACACTATTATTAAAATAAATAGAAAATAATGTAGATACATTTTTATTTTTATTTTTACTTTCTGAAAATATTTCACACAAAAAAAAAATACTTTTATTTATTTTATTAAAATATTAAATAAATATTTGTTTTGTATAATACTCATTTAGGGTTTAATATATATATATATATATACATGTTTATTAATATATTTAAGATAAAAATGTAAAATACTTGATTTTCTTCATTTTTATTAATATTTGATACAAAAATACTTTTTTTCACAAAATACTTCATTTTATTTTATTTTTGTACATAATAAATAAATAGTAGAATTAAATTAGATAATAATACCTTTTATATAAAAATTAGGGTTTCTTACCCTAAGTTTCAAAATACTAAAAAATAAATACATTTTTATTTCTTTTTCCTTTTACATAAATATTTTCTCATACACATAAAAAAAAAAATTTTCTTTTTTTTACATTTTACATATTTATTTTATTTACATTTAAATTATGCAATTTATTTACTGTGCAAATATCCAATTGTTGTAATAATCTAGATTTAAATTCTTGTCTATATCCCCATTTGAACATTTGTACCCCCCTTCCCATATTTGGTTGTGTAATAGCTTAGTAATTTTAATTTCGCACTTTATTGCTTTCTAAATAATAACATGCTAGAATTAGGGTTTGTATGCGAAAAAACGATAAAAAATAGTTTGACCTAATACAAGACAAACAAGCATGAAAATGGACACACAAATCACACTTGCACCCCCTAGGGTATTCCACTTGTTGCCTTCAAATAAATGGGCCATATTGTATGTTGAACATCTTTGGGCAAAGCAAACAGTTCGAATGATCATAGTCCCTCGATAAAACTTTTCAAAACAAACAAAACAAATGATCAAGTCCCTTAGAGAAATTGCCCAAAGACATTTAACGTCGTTACAATTATGGTCTAAACGATGACCCGCGCCTGTCCCTTTCACATCCTAACACAAGGTTGCCCACCAAATACAATGGTGGAGCAAACTTGTTAAAAGGGTTAAAACATAGCAAAGATCTTTTGAGCAATTTAGGAGTAGACAACCTCTTAGTTACTTGAATCAAACTTGCAAAACAAAACACTTGCTTAATTTCAAAATCACACATCACTACACTTTCAAAACAACTTTCAAAAACAAATGAAAACTTTTTCAAAAGACATACATCTTTGTATACATCCCCACATGGATCATTACAAAGGTTGCCACCACATCGGCGTCTTTTCAAAACATTTTCAAACCCACACACAAAGCACCATTTAAAACAATTGAAAACAAAAGGCAAGTGATCTAAGCAAGTAACTAAGAGCCCATGGATAACCATGGATAGAAAGGGTGCTAATACCTTCCCCTTCTATAATCTACTCCCCGAACCCAAGAAAACATCTCAAAAGGTTTTTGCTGTGCTTTTTAACCTTTCCTTAGGATAAAATAAAAAGTCGGTGGCGACTCTTGCTAACCGCAACATTTGCGAATACAAACGCAAACCTCAAGTCAGTTCTCCCACCGTATCACAGAACTGGCGACTCTGCTGGGGAATTATTTAAAAGTGGAGTAACCTTAGGGTTTTAGATCACCTGTGTTTTCAATTGTTTGCTTTGTTTGCTTTTATGTTTGTGGGCTTTGCATTGGAGTTTCATAGATCCTAACCCGGATCTGGGAAATACCCTTTTTAGGTAGCATAATCTGTGAGGGACCTGTCCGGCGTAGACCGACATGGGTGAAGCAGTGGCTACGTTGGTGTGGCATCTTAGTCTGTACCTATATCCCTTGTGTTGTAACGGGGAGAATATAGGTCTTCTAAGGGGTCATTAAACACCAACCAACCTTAGAACCCTAAATTGACCAACTTGGCTATTAGGACAGTAGCAGTATGCTACACTCATTGAGGCTAAACTCTCGAGATGGTTCTGGCCGCGAGAAAAGATTGTGATGCTGGAGTTATGACCGATTGAGGGTAGCCAATGATTTGAGATCCTCTAGAACCCGGTTACTTTTGATAGGACAGGTTTTAACCAACAAAACCAAAAGAGGGTAATACCTGAAACTCATGCTGGCCCGAAACCTAAGGGTGTCTTGTGTGACTTTTGTGCTTTATTTGCCTATGTGAATACTTGTGATGTGCTTCATCATAGCATCATGCCATCATACCATTGCATGCATAAAAAGCTAACCCATTTCAAAGACAAAAAGGTTTCATCTTTGCTCTGTTTTGTAGGACATTATGATGCCCGTGCGTAGAAATACTATCCGGTTCAACTTTGTTCGTTCACCCGAGTTGCTTGATGAGTTGGTTAGCAGAATTCCAAACACTACCTCCTTCATCAGCAGACATGGTTCTCTCCTTGGCTTGATCACTGCAAAATGGGACCAACAACTGATAAGTGTTCTGACCCAGTTTTATGACCCTCTGCATCATTGTTTCACCTTTCAAGACTTCCAGCTGGTTCCTACCCTGGAAGAGTTCTCTTATCTGCTTGGGATCCCTGTCCTGGAACAAACTCCATTCACTGGTTTGGAAAAGACTCCTAGGCCTGAAGAGATTGCTGCAATTCTCCCCTTGACCAAAGAAGAGGTACTGTCCAACTGGGAAACTAGAAATGGGATCAAGGGCTTTTTGGTCAAATTCCTGGTTGGCAAGGCTAATGATTTCTGGAATGACTTGGACTTCAAAGCATACGAAGATGTTCTGGCTCTTTTGATCTATGGTCTGGTATTGTTTCCCAACCCTGACACCTTCATCAGTATCCATGTCATAAGAATCTTCATGTCTCGAAATCCGGTACCTACTCTCTTGGGTGACATTCTACAACAACTCCATGCTCGTACTGCTCGAAAACGGGGAACTCCATGGTGTTGTGCTCCTTTGCTGGTGAGGTGGTTTATTTCGCACCTTCCTAAGTCCGTGCTGAAGAATGAAGAAGGAAAAGGTTGGGCTCGGAGGTTAATGTCTCTTACAGATAAGGATATCACTTGGACTCTCAGAGGCCTGGATGAGGTAGCTGTTATCGACCGTTGCGGAGAATACCCTAATGTCCCGTTGATTGGTATCCAAGGAGGAATCTCTTACAATCCATGTTTAGCTCTCCGTCAGTTCGGAAGAGCCAGAGGAGATGGGCCCCATGAAATGCTGGTTCCTCACTTCCATTTTGAGTTTCAGGCAGGCAGTGACAAACTACGCCAGGGATTCATTAGAGCTTGGGACAGAATCCACAAAGCTGACCCACATGAGCTAGGACCAAAGACTTCTTTACCATTGGAGCCCTATTGCAAATGGGTCCGCATCCGTGCTCAGAGGTTAGGTATGCCATACGAAGCTGTCAGACCAATCATCCTTGAGACTCCCGATGAAGATGGGGTTCCTCCAACTGTCCTCCCTCCTCAGATACCTACTGATTTTGACACCATGAAGAGATCTTGGGCACAGCTAAAGGAAGAACGGGATTTCTATCGGGAGAAGTTCAACGAGCAGGAAAGGAAGGTCCAAAGGCTGACTAAGCAATTGGAGGAAGAACGTGTCCTGAACAACTACATCAGCACTGAGAGGAGGAGGCCATGGGAGCATTGATGAGCTTTGATTATTTCCTTTTGTAGTTTTATTTCCTTTTCCGTATTTTTCATTCCTGTAATGCCTAAGGGCAAATTGTTGAACAATTGAAAAATTTTAATCTAATGAAGTGTGTTTCCCTTTTTGTCTACAAAGTTGAATCTTATTTGTCTTTGAGAACATAAAACATACGCATTCCATTACACCATATGCATAGCAGGTACCCTATTTCACAGGTTGCTTAATTTTCTTCGCTGTTTATGTGCACAGTCATCATGAATTCGGAGTCATCCAGTGAACAAGCAATCAAGGCCCTTCAGGCCCAAAGTGCACAGTTTCAAGAGATGGTCCTAAGCCTAGCCCAGGGTCAGCAAGAGTTGAAGACTCTACTCCTGAAGAAGAAGAAGAAAAAAAGGACGGCAATGTTCAACACCGGACGCAGATTTGGGAACACACTCCACAATGAAGCTGATCCGACCACTTCTTCTGCTGAGAAAAACAGTCCCCAAGGAGGAGAAGCACCTAGTCCCGCAGTCTCCGACAACGAGACGGACTATAACGAGGAACAATACCCACCTGCTGCTGACCGATACAAACAATTGGAGGACCGTTTGAGCGCTATGGAAATTCAGAACATGCCGGGACTGGATTTCGGGGATTTGGGATTATCTTCTGGAGTAGTAATTCCACACAAGTTTAAGGCGCCTGCCTTCGCCAAGTATGATGGGGTCTCCTGCCCAAAGCTGCATCTGAGGTCGTATGTAAGGAAAATCCAACCTTACACGGCGGATAAAAACCTCTGGATTCACTTCTTCCAAGACAGCCTCTCGGGGTCACAACTTGAATGGTTCTACCAATTAGACGGAGCTAGCATCCGGCACTGGGAGGATTTGGCGACTGCTTTCTACAGACAATACCAATATAATTCTGATCTCGCTCCTACGCGTACCCAACTTCAGGGTATGTCTCTAGGGACGGGTGAAGGATTCAAAGAGTACGCTCAAAAATGGAGAGATTTGGCTGGCAGGGTGCAGCCTCCATTAACTGATCGAGAGCTGGTTGATATGTTTCTGGGAACGTTGTCTGGTCCGTTTTTCAATCATTTGGTTGGAAACTCCTCCGCTGGGTTCACAGATCTGATATTAACAGGAGAAAGAATTGAGGCTGGTATCAGGTCAGGCAAGATACAGAAAGCTGCCTCTACAAGTGCTGAGAAGAGGCCGTTTAAGAAAGAAGCAAGTGCCGTCTATGGCCCTAGAAGACAAGTCAAGACCGAAAGTCGCCAAGCCGTTAATGCTTTGGTCATCTCTAAACCTGTTGCTGCTCCTCAGCAGTACAATCAGCAAAGAAGTGAAAGGCCCAAGAGGCAGTATACCCGATTAAGTATGACATTATCTCAAATTTTACCCCAACTGTTATCCACCAACCTGGTGACCCTCAAAGAAGCTCCTAAGGTCGTCAACACTGCGTCCCCTAAATACAACCCGAATGCCCGGTGTGCTTATCATTCTGATAGTCCCGGGCACACTACTGATGATTGTTGGGCCTTGAGAAACAAAGTGCAAGATCTGATTGACGCAAAAGAAATTCAGTTTGAAGCGCCGGAAAGACCGAATGTTGTAACGGCTCCTATGCCCCAGCATAGGGTAAGTGCCATTGAGGAAGAAGTGTATGCTGTTTCGATAGATGAAGTTGTTACCCCTTTGAAGACTGTTAAGAAGAACCTACTGCGGGCCGGTTTATTTCCGGGTTGCGGCGAAGGTTGCCCATTCTGTGCTATTTCCCTATCTGATTGTCCTTTGCTAAGGTTAGGCATCCAAGGCCTAATGGATAGCAAGGAGATTTTATTCAAAAAGACTGCTGTTCAATTGGTTCCAATGAAAGAAGTTTCCGTGATTACCATCTTCAAAAATCCAATCAAGGCTCCCCCAAAGAAGCCTATTCAAATCTTGACAGTTGCGCCTGTGATCATTACTGTTCCAGGACCCCTCTCCTACGTGTCTGATAAGGCTGTCCCCTGGCATTATGGGGCAGACGTATATGTAAATGGAATCAAGCAAGAATTTGATGCTAGTGCCAGTATCTGCGATATCACCGGTCCGGCTAAAGTCACCCGCAGTGGCAGGCTCTTCTCGCCTGACATTGCGCCTCCCGCTATTCGAAGACCCCTCCTCATAAAACCTGCAAGTTTACCAAGTCCTGTTGCTGATCAAATTGTGTCCCCTGCTGCCGAGTCATCAAATGCTCGGGGCAAAGGGATTGAAGAAGAGCCTGCCCGGATGGAGGCACCAATACCCGTGAATGCTGAGGCCTCCCGACAAGAAATGGAGGAGATTCTGAAGATAATAAAGAAAAGTGATTTTAATGTTGTTGAGCAGTTAGGGCATACACCCTCCAAGATCTCCCTGCTCTCCCTATTGCTATGTTCCGAGGCTCACGCTAAGGCATTAATCTCATTTCTCAAGACGGCCCATGTGCCGCAGGAGACGTCTGCAGTTCAGTTCACTGACTGCATAGCAAATTTGACGGCGGACAACGGCTTGGGCTTTTCAGATGCTGACCTAACCGCAAAAGGGAGAAACCACAATGATGCCCTGCATGTCTCTATTGAATGCAGGGGCACTACTCTGGCACATGTGTTGGTGGACACTGGTTCTTCTTTGAATGTTCTTCCGAAAAAGGCTTTGGATCGTCTGGATTATGAAGGCCTGGAGTTGAAACCCAGCAATATCATCGTCAGAGCCTTTGACGGTTCCAAGAGGATGGTTCATGGAGAGGTTAACATCCCTATTCGTGTGGGCTCTCAAGTGTTTGACTCTACCTTTTACGTGATGGATATACGTCCATCGTACTCCTGTCTGTTGGGTAGACCTTGGATCCACAAAGCTGGGGCAGTGACCTCCACCTTACACCAAAAACTGAAGTATCCCGTCAGGGGGAAAATTGTCACTGTGCAAGGAGAAGAGGAGTATATGGTGAGCCATTTGAATTCCTTCAGGTACATCGAGATGGACGGAGAATTTATTGAAACTCCCTTCCAACATTTCGAGGAGGTACATCCAATTTCAGCAGCTGCGGAGACGATGGCCGAAGAGAATGATTCCTTGAAGATGGTTTCCCTAAGGGATGCCCGGGCTGTGGTTCAGAAAGGCAATGGTGCACACTGGGGTCAGCTTCCTGACTTCACTCAGAAGAACGACAAGTTTGGGCTAGGCTTTACTGCAGAGGCTCAGAAGGTGGTGCACAAAGAGAAGATTGGAAAGGCTCCGGTGTTTATTTCCAGCTCAAGGGTGAATGCTATCGAGGAGGATGTGGAGGAAGCTGAGTTTGATAATTGGATCTACCCGACTGCCAGCGACGGACCAAGCAACTGGACAGCAAAGGATTTTACCCCTATCACATTTGTCACGCAGTAATTGATTTCTTTTGATTTCCAAATTTGTAACAAACAATATGTTAAAACTCTGTTGGCTCGGTGTCCTGCCCGGGGCATCGTAGCTCCATTTGTGAGGGCTTTTTTGTATGACATTTTCATATATCATCAATCAAAACATTGGACGTTTGTTGCATTTCAAATCTTGTGCTCCTTTTCTTTCTGTGTTATATATATTGCAAAACAGCTATATTTACACACACTCACTTATACAGGTTTCAATCCACTCTGGATCTCACTGGCAACAGCTCTGCTACCGCCAGTTATGACTTCGAAAATCCGATCAACTTAGCCGAAGACGAAGGTGAAGATGATTGCGAAGTGCCTGGTGAACTCGCAAGACTGCTACTACAGGAAGAGAGGGCTATTCAACCACATGAAGAGCCTGTGGAGACAATTAACTTGGGTACTGAGACAGATAGGAAAGAGGTCAAAATTGGTGCCAATCTAGAGCTCAGCGTGAAGCAACGATTGATCCAGATGCTACAAGACTACATGGAGATCTTTGTCTGGTCTTATGAAGATATGCCTGGTTTGGATGCCGACATTGTAGTTCACCATTTGCCAACCAAGGAAGATTGCCCTCCAGTAAAGCAAAAAGTTCGACGAATGCGTCCAGAGATGTCTGAGAAGATTAAAGCCGAGGTGATGAAACAGTTTGAGGCGGGTTTCCTTGCAGTAACTTCTTACCCTCAGTGGGTTGCCAATGTTGTGCCAGTGCCAAAGAAGGACGGTAAGGTCAGAATGTGTGTTGACTACAGGGATCTGAACAGGGCCAGCCCCAAGGATGATTTCCCCCTACCTCACATCGATGTCCTTGTTGATAATACAGCTCAACACAAGGTGTTCTCCTTCATGGATGGCTTCTCAGGGTATAATCAGATCAAGATGGCTCCTGAAGATATGGAGAAGACTACATTTGTAACTCAGTGGGGGACCTTCTGTTATAAGGTCATGCCATTCGGATTGAAAAATGCTGGGGCAACCTATCAGCGTGCCATGGTTGCTTTATTTCATGATATGATCCATCATGAGATTGAAGTATACGTTGATGACATGATTGCAAGGTCTCAAACTGAGGAGGAACACCTTGATCATCTGAGGAAGTTGTTTGACCGACTCAAGTTGTACAAGCTGAGATTGAATCCCAACAAATGCACCTTCGGGGTGAGGTCCGGAAAATTGCTAGGTTTCATTGTAAGTGATAAAGGTATCCAGGTGGACCCTGCCAAGGTTAAAGCTATTCAAGAGATGCCGACCCCAAAAACAGAGAAAGAAGTCAGAGGTTTCCTAGGACGACTGAATTACATTGCCCGATTCATATCACATCTGACTGCTACTTGTGAGCCAATCTTCAAATTACTGAAGAAAGATCAAGTGGTACGCTGGAATGATGAATGTCAGGCCGCCTTTGAAAGAATAAAGGAATACCTCCAAGAGCCACCCATTCTTATGCCACCAGTGGAAGGAAGACCTCTGATACTATACTTGACAGTGCTTGATAATTCAATGGGGTGTGTGCTGGGGCAGCATGACGATTCTGGCCGAAAAGAGCACGCTATTTATTACTTGAGCAAAAAGTTTACCGACTGTGAGTCTCGTTACTCACTGCTTGAGAAAACTTGCTGCGCTCTTGTATGGGCTGCTCGCCGGCTGAGACAGTATATGCTGACTCACACTACTTTATTGATTTCAAAGATGGATCCCATCAAGTACATATTTGAAAAGCCCGCTCTGTCTGGGAGGATAGCGAGATGGCAAATGATCTTAACAGAATATGACATCCAGTATACAACTCAGAAAGCAATTAAGGGGAGTGTACTGGCTGATCATTTGGCACACCAACCTGTGGACGATTATCAATCATTGAACTTTGATTTTCCGGACGAAGACATCATGGTGGTAACTGACTGTGAAGTACCTGGACCGGATGAAGGACCTGAGGAAGGATCCCGATGGTCTATGCATTTTGATGGAGCCTCCAATGCTTTGGGTAATGGCGTCGGCGCTGTAATCATATCTCCCAAAGGAACTCATACTCCCCTCACCGCCCGATTATGTTTCAGCTGCACCAACAACATGGCAGAATATGAGGCATGTATCATGGGTTTACAAGCTGCGATCGATTTGAGGATCAAGTTTCTAAGTTTCTTCGGAGATTCCGCTCTCGTGATCAATCAGATCAAAGGCGAGTGGGATACGAAACACCCGAATCTCATTCCTTACAAGGAGTATGTGTCGACCTTGCTCCCTCACTTTGAAGAGATAACTTTTGAGCATTTCCCCAGAGAGGAGAATCAGCTAGCGGACGCACTAGCCACGATGTCTTCAATGTTTAAAGTTAAATGGGACAATGAGGCTCCCCAAATCCTAATCTGGAAGTTGGATGAACCGGCATACTGCTGCGAGCTCGAGGCTGAGAAGGTGACTGAAAAGCCTTGGTATCACGAGGTGAGGAGGTACTTGGAAGCCCAGGAATACCCTGAAGGTGCGTCTGTCAATGATAAGAAGTTCATGAGGAGATTTGCTGCAAAATTCTTCCTCAGCAACGGCATTCTCTACAAACGGAATCATGATTCAACTTTGTTACGTTGTGTGGATAAGGCTGAAGCAGAGAAAATCATGATGGAACTGCACGAAGGTACGTTTGGGACCCACTCCAGTGGACACACCATGGCTAAGAAAATCCTTCGGGCAGGATATTTCTGGTCCACGATGGAAGCCGATTGTTACCAACACTCCCGAACTTGTCATAAATGCCAAATCTATGCTGACAAGGTGCATATCCCTCCGGTTCCTTTGAATGTCCTGACGGCACCTTGGCCTTTCGCAATGTGGGGCATCGATATGATCGGTGAGATCCGACCGACGGCATCCAATGGGCACCGTTTCATCTTGGTGGCAATCGATTACTTCACGAAATGGGTTGAGGCAGCTTCATATGCCACGGTAACCAAGAGCGTCGTGGCGCGTTTCATCCGGCATAATCTGATATGTCGGTACGGTGTCCCGGAAAGAATCATTACGGACAACGGTACCAATCTCAATAACAAAATGATCACTGAACTCTGTGAACAATTCAAGATACAGCACCACAATTCTTCCCCCTATCGGCCGAAGATGAATGGGGCTGTAGAGGCAGCCAATAAAAATATCAAGAAAATTGTGCAGAAGATGACAGTGACCTATAAAGATTGGCACGAAATGTTACCGTTCGCTCTTCATGGGTACCGCACCTCAGCAAGGACATCAACCGGGGCAACTCCTTTCTCCTTGGTCTACGGCATGGAGGCAGTCTTGCCGATTGAAATCCAGATACCCTCTCTCCGAATAATGAAGGATGCAGACTTGAATGAAGATGATTGGATCCAAACTCGACTTGATCAACTAAATCTAATTGACGAAAAAAGGCTCACTGCTATCTGTCATGGTCAAACGTATCAAAAACGGATGATCAGGGCATTTAACAAGAAAGTCAGACCGCAAGAGTATCAAGTTGGGGACCTGGTAATCAAACGCATCATCCTTCCTCAAAGTGATCCCCGGGGCAAATGGACCCCTACTTACGAAGGGCCATTTGTGGTTAAGCGTGTGTTCTCAGGAGGAGCCATGATCCTAACCACCATGGACGGTGACGACCTTCCTCACCCCGCCAATGCGGACATAGTGAAAAAATACTACGCATAAATAAAAGACCCGCTAGGTTGACATACCTAGGCAAAAATAAGGGCTTCCCGGCGAACCAAAAGGGTTCGGGCAAAAATAAGGGATGAAATGAATAAAAATCTGTACACCCAGCAAGTCGAAAACCTGAAAGGGCGGCTTGGGCAAAAAAGGGTATCCCGGTGGACTGAAAACCCGAAAGGGCGGTCCAGGCAAAAGTTAGGGATAAAAGCGTAACACTATGTCTCATTGGATCACTTCGCATCCGGAGTTCGGCATCAACTATCTGGCCCAAATTTCGGCATTGACCAATCAGCTTCATCTTCAGATTAGGCAGTAAGGCGATGAGACGTTCGAAAACATAAAGGCGATAGCAGAGTTGGAACCCAGTGGGATTGTTCACGTAGCTGTTTTGTTTTCTTTTTCAAAATGTAAACTCTATACTATTTGGCGATGTCCTCTTACTAGGATGTCAGTCTCTTGTACAAAAAACGCCTATTCACAGGCAAAGTTTAAATCAATGAAAATTCACTTGTCCATACAAAGTGCCATTGTTTTTCTTTTGTTGTTTTGTCTTGCGAAGAACGTCCAATGTTCATTTTTGATATATGCATTTGACATTAAATTGCTGATTCATAAATGTTTGCATATGAAAAGAGATTAATTACAAGTGACATCAAAGACAGGGGCAATGTGGAGTTGTCTAAATGCGGTCTAGTTGTTTTGTCCACCAAGGCACCAAGGTAGGTTCAACTGAAAATGTGGCCAAATCATCTTAACTCCCCGCGGAGTAAAACAAGGTTCAGCAGCACTTTCCCCAAGCAGGAGTCGATTCCCCGTCGATCCTGAAAAAGGCACAACATTCCCCGGCAGGTCTTAAAAGCTCATCCCAGTAGATTCTGCGAGCTTATCCCCGGCGAAGTACGAACGTCTCGCCCAAGTTTTATTTAGAGTTATTTCCTCACAAAGACTTATAACTGGGTTATCCTCAGCTAAAAGCCACGGAAGACCGTTCTCGGCGAAAGTTCCTTCAATCCCCAGCGAAATCTATCTTTGGTTTTCCCAAGCAGAGTTTATCTTTGGTTTTCCCCAGCGGAGTTCATCATCATTATCCTCAGCGGAATCCATTGTTAAAGTCCTCAGCAGGCCTCTCATCAGGGCTTCGGCCAAATATCTCTTCCGCAAAGCAGCTTCCCGGCCTTTCGTCAAGGATTTATTTTCCTAAGATGAAATTACACTCATAAACATGTCACATACCTCTTGCTTACATACATGATGAGACACATACAACATCAAATGTTGAACATCATGACATCACGCATATCATACATCATGACATTGCATACAGCTTACGTCTTTGCCTTTTCAGGAAAAAGACAATCTCAAAAACGACTACTTTCAACTGTCACAATTCCAGATTCGATACCTGTACCTAGCCAGGGCACATCTGAGAGTGATCAGTTTCCAGACTCGATTCCTGTATCCAGCCAGGGCACGTATGCAGAGTTCAAAGATTCGACTCCTGTATCCAGCCAGGGCACATCTATCAACTACAACATTTCCAGATTCGATTCCTGTATCCAGCCAGGGCATATCTGTTGACCACATTTCCAGATTCGACTCCTGTATCTAGCCAGGGCACGTCTGAAGAGTTCGAAGATTCGATTCCTGTATCCAGCCAGGGCACATCTATTTGACGACTATTTCCAGACTCGACTCCTGTATCCAGCCAGGGCACATCTGTGAGCAACCGATTGCAGATTCAATACCTGTATCTAGCCAGGGCATATCTGCATAAGGGGACTGAAGATCAAACACCTGTAACAAGCCAGGAAAACATCTGTCTTTCTTAAATACACAAGCTCTCGCTAAGGAACCTCTTATGCGATCAACACTTCCAAATGGCATCTATAAGCCCATTCCCGACAAAGTTCTGTCACTCTTCCAGATGGCATCTACAAAGCCCATCTCCCTATCCACCATCTCTCCAAATGGCATCTATAAGCCCATTCCCGATACCACATTGTTGAGACTCCAGCATGCGAGTGCAAATTTCCGGGCACTCTAGTGTCCAATCTCCTTTTACCCTCGAGTCGCGAAAGGCAAACCTGCCAATCTAACTCTTCAGGTCCAAGAAGATTGAACAGGGGCAACTGTTGTACCCCAAAATTTGCCCTCCCATTTCCTCAACATTTTCTCATCACAAGACCTTTGAGGATCAAGATCCAGTTAGGGTTTCCTCTGCTCAAGACTTCTCCTTGCACTGTGGACTCAAATTAGGGTTTGTGTTTGCCTAAAGATGTTTTGACCTAAAATACCTAAGATGACTTTCATGCTTCATGTTGGACTCCCAAGTTTACCTATACCAAGTTTCAAGTCTTGATTCCAAGTTTTACCCAGTCAATTGGACAGTTGACCTAGAAATCAGCTGTATTGGGGAAAAAGTCAACTGTGGCCAATTGACAGTCAAACCTCATGAAATTTGATCCACATCAACATTATGAACTCATATGAACCATTTGATCAAGTTTGGATCACAATTCCACAAGAAATTTGATCAGATCATCAAAAGGGCAAAATGGTCATTTTTAGGGTTTTGACTGCACAAAGGCAATTTTTGACTGTTTGACCTAGCCAATGGCAAACCAAGCTCACATATGGACTCAAGGACCCCATGGAATTATCTTGACATGTTCATCAAGCTCAAAAGATCCCAAGTACACAAGATTGACAGTTGAATTTCCCAGTCAATTGATCAATTTTGACTGTATACTGAAAAGTCAAACTTTGACTTTTTGGTCAAAATCAAGAGTCAAGATTCATTTTTCATCAAAACATGCCAAATTATGAAACTTGTTCACCAAGAAATGTCAAAATGCAAATTAGGGTTTGAAAATGGAATTTTTCATAACTTAGAATTTTTCTAAGTTATGGAAAACCCTAATTTTTTCCCAACTTTGCCCCATCTTTTCACCATGATCCATTTGGATTCAAACAAAAGTCAAAACATGAAAGTTGTAGCTTGTTTCAAAATCTACAACTTTGATTCACAAAGTTTTCTCATTTGAAGCTTGTATCTCAAGTTATGATTTTTTGAATAAGGGCACTAAACCATCTTTTAACTTAGTGAAATTTGACCTATTTTGACAAGGTTTTCTACCCTACTTCAAGGCCACTTTTCATACCCTTCCACTTGGAATTTCAAATTGCATTTCAAATATGGATTGTAGTACACATTACAAGCTTTCCAAAATGTCCAAGAACTCATCAAACAACCTCATAACTTGAGAGATTCGAATTTCACAAGTTGGCAAAAATTCACTTTTGTTCTTCATCAAAGCATGTTCATAAACTTGGCAAATTTGAATTCAGCATGCTTAAGCTACATTGCAGGCCTCTAATCCCATTTTCACTCAATAATTCAATGCATATCCTTTGTGTTCTAACATTATTTTGCTCATTTGGATAATACACACAAAATCAAGCCTAAACTAGAAAAAGCATGTTATCTATTCTTGTAAAGTGATACTTTATGGCAACTTTGCAAATCTATGAGGTACAATGCAGATCTTTGAAGCAAAAAGCATAGGCATATCCCACTGATCAAGACTCAAAGGTGCAGCATAGATTGAGGCATTGTACTGGCCTAGAAACCAAGTTGACATTTGCTTGCTTCACATAGAAGTAACATCCATAACTTATGCTATCTCTCATATCAGCAAAGAAAGACAGCACAAAAGATATCAAACACATTCCATAGACCACATTGAAGCTTTTGCTCGAGCCATTTGCCTTTCAAACCCTCTCCATCTCAGAATCATCCTCAAACTGCACAAACAGGGGTGCCCCTGCAGTTTGAGTGCAATCTCTCATTCCCTTCAAACATTTCTGTCCAAACCTGTTCCTCTACCTTCCTTACAACATATGCAAGCTATCCAGAAGCAAAGGCACGATCTGTAGTTGCTCTAACCACTTCCACCATTTTCACATCTTTGACTTGCAGGTGAAGTTCTATAGCTTGATACAAGAAGTTTCAAGACAAAGTGAGCATTGAAAAAGCATCCCTGGACCTCAAGGAAGCTTTTCCAATCATTACATTGCACTGAAAGTCTCTCATTCTCCACATAGAAGTTCAACTGCACAGGTAAAAGTTTGAATTCGCATCTCTCTTATTAGGCATATTTAGTCTTAAGTTTGTGAAGAAACAAAGTCCTACTCATAGCCCTGAACATGTACATAGCTTTACTTTTCATTTCTTTTGTCTGAGTGAAGAGAATTTGAGCTCTGAAAATGGTAGAAAAACTAGGTCAGAAAAGAGGGGGAGAGAAATTCTCTCTCATCTTGGAGAGATAGGTCATGTTCTTTATATGGTTGAAACCGTCTCTTAATGCTCTACACTTTTCATGTTATGAGTTTTGCTTGAAAGTCCAGGAATCCAGAGTTAGAAAACGCGTGTTTTGTGTGAAGAAAGCTGTACAGAGGTTGAAGGAGAAGTGATCTGGGCTGGGCCTGGATTTGTTTCCTTTTCACACCCCATTTTTTGGTTTACACCCCCCTGAGCCCATTTGCTCATTTTTTGACATTTTTGATTTTTTCTTTTTGGATTGATTTTGTTTATTTTTTCTCATACCATTAAAATTTTTAAAATATTTTTTCCATCATTTTTTGTATTTATGGCCTATTTGTTTGTTTATTTCTTTTATTTATATACAAATATATATGTACACTATTATTAAAATAAATAGAAAATAATGTAGATACATTTTTATTTTTATTTTTACTTTCTGAAAATATTTCACACAAAAAAAAAATACTTTTATTTATTTTATTAAAATATTAAATAAATATTTGTTTTGTATAATACTCATTTAGGGTTTAATATATATATATATACATGTTTATTAATATATTTAAGATAAAAATGTAAAATACTTGATTTTCTTCATTTTTATTAATATTTGATACAAAAATACTTTTTTTCACAAAATACTTCATTTTATTTTATTTTTGTACATAATAAATAAATAGTAGAATTAAATTAGATAATAATACCTTTTATATAAAAATTAGGGTTTCTTACCCTAAGTTTCAAAATACTAAAAAATAAATACATTTTTATTTCTTTTTCCTTTTACATAAATATTTTCTCATACACATAAAAAAAAAATTTTCTTTTTTTTACATTTTACATATTTATTTTATTTACATTTAAATTATGCAATTTATTTACTGTGCAAATATCCAATTGTTGTAATAATCTAGATTTAAATTCTTGTCTATATCCCCATTTGAACATTTGTACCCCCCTTCCCATATTTGGTTGTGTAATAGCTTAGTAATTTTAATTTCGCACTTTATTGCTTTCTAAATAATAACATGCTAGAATTAGGGTTTGTATGCGAAAAAACGATAAAAAATAGTTTGACCTAATACAAGACAAACAAGCATGAAAATGGACACACAAATCACACTTGCACCCCCTAGGGTATTCCACTTGTTGCCTTCAAATAAATGGGCCATATTGTATGTTGAACATCTTTGGGCAAAGCAAACAGTTCGAATGATCATAGTCCCTCGATAAAACTTTTCAAAACAAACAAAACAAATGATCAAGTCCCTTAGAGAAATTGCCCAAAGACATTTAACGTCGTTACAATTATGGTCTAAACGATGACCCGCGCCTGTCCCTTTCACATCCTAACACAAGGTTGCCCACCAAATACAATGGTGGAGCAAACTTGTTAAAAGGGTTAAAACATAGCAAAGATCTTTTGAGCAATTTAGGAGTAGACAACCTCTTAGTTACTTGAATCAAACTTGCAAAACAAAACACTTGCTTAATTTCAAAATCAGACATCACTACACTTTCAAAACAACTTTCAAAAACAAATGAAAACTTTTTCAAAAGACATACATCTTTGTATACATCCCCACATGGATCATTACAAAGGTTGCCACCACATCGGCGTCTTTTCAAAACATTTTCAAACCCACACACAAAGCACCATTTAAAACAATTGAAAACAAAAGGCAAGTGATCTAAGCAAGTAACTAAGAGCCCATGGATAACCATGGATAGAAAGGGTGCTAATACCTTCCCCTTCTATAATCTACTCCCCGAACCCAAGAAAACATCTCAAAAGGTTTTTGCTGTGCTTTTTAACCTTTCCTTAGGATAAAATAAAAAGTCGGTGGCGACTCTTGCTAACCGCAACATTTGCGAATACAAACGCAAACCTCAAGTCAGTTCTCCCACCGTATCACAGGAAGGATCCTTTGAACTTGGCTGGGGAGATTTATTTTTGTACTCCGCTGGGGAGAAACTTCCAGAGTCTACTGGGGGAAGAGGCTTCAACTCCGTTGGGGAAACCTTTTCAGACCGTGCTGGGGAAATATTGACTCCAATGGGGTATCTTGTATTCTGCCGGGGAACATTCTTATACTCCGCTAGGGAATATTAAGACTGTTGGGGATACTTTTATTCTTGCTAGGGAATATTCCTATACTCCGCAGGGGAATATTAAGACCTTTTAGTGCTGATGGTAGATAAACTCTGCTTGGATAGAATATTGTTGATTCGTTCACGGTTGCAAGTCTTAGCTGGGGGAGAGCTACCATTACTGTCTTACTCTGCGGGGAGTGAAAGTATCTTAGTCATATTCTTCAGCTGAATTTAACTTATACCTGGTGGACAAAGCAACTACACAGTTCGGACAATTCTTATTTCCCTTGTTTCTGCTATTACCAGTAATTCATCTTTCGTTTTGTATGTAAATATTTATGAGTAGCAATTAATGTCAAATGCATATATCAAAAATGAACTTTGGACGTTCTTTTCAAAACAAAATAGATAAAGTAAAAACAGTTTGAAATTTGTCTGAAAATGAATTTGTATTGATTTTGAAGTTTGGCCTGTAAATAGGCGTTTTTGTACAAGAGGCTGACGTCCTAGTAAGAGAACGCCGCCGAACAAATAGAATTTACACAATTCGTGAAAAACTAAATAAAAAAGCTATGTGAATGATCCCACTGGGTTCCAACTCTGCTATTGCCTTTATGTCCTCGAGCATCTCATCACTTTGCTACTGGTTGAAGGTAGATAAGATTAATTAGTGTCGTCCGAGCTTGATAGTCGATACCAAAGTTTGGTTGCAAGGTCATTCAATGAGACATAGTGTTACCCTTTAATCCCTAGCTTTTGCCTGGACCGCCCTTTTGGGTTTTCAGTCCACCGGGATACCCTTTTCTGCCCAAGCTTCCTTTTCAGGTTTTCGACTTGCCGGGTGTACAGATTTTTTTCATTTTTATCCCTTATTTTTGCCCGAACCCTTTTGGTTCGCCGGGAAGCCCTTATTTTTTCCTAGGCCAGTCAACCTAGCGGGTCTTTGATTATGCGTAGTATCTTTTCACTATGTCTGCATTGACGGGGTGAAGAAGGTCGTCACCATCCATGGCGGTTAAAATCATAGCTCCACCTGAGAAAATGTTCTTAACCACAAATGGCCCTTCGTAAGTAGGGGTCCATTTGCCCCTGGGATCACCTTGAGGTAAGATAATGCGCTTGATTACCAAATCTCCAACTTGATACTCTTGTCGTCTAACTTTCTTGTTAAATGCCTTGATCATCCGTTTTTGGTACGTCTGACCATGACAAAGAGCAGTAAGTCTCTTTTCATCGATTAAATTCAGTTGATCAAGCCGGGTCTGAATCCAGTCATCTTCACTCAAACCTGCATCCTTCATGATCCGAAGAGAGGGTATCTGAACTTCAATGGGCAAAACTGCCTCCATGCCATATACCAAGGAGTAGGGTGTTGCCCCTGTTGACGTCCGTGCTGAGGTAAGGTATCCATGAAGAGAAAATGGTAACATCTTGTGCCAGTCTTTGTATGTCACTGTCATCTTCTGCACGATCTTCTTAATGTTCTTATTAGCCGCTTCAACAGCCCCATTCATCCTCGGCCGGTAGGGAGAAGAGTTGTGATGTTGTATCTTGAATTGCTCGCAGAGCTCGGTGATCATCTTGTTGTTGAGATTGGTACCATTGTCCGTAAGTATCCTCTCTAGTACACCATATCGGTAGATCAGATTGTGCCGAATGAACCGTACCATGACGTTCTTGGTTACAGTAGCAAAGGAAGCTGCTTCAACCCACTTCGTAAAGTAATCAATCGCCACAAGGATGAAACGATGCCTGTTGGATGTCGTAGGTCTGATCTCGCCGATCATATCAATGCCCCACATTGCAAAAGGCCAAGGTGTTGTCAAGACGTTCATAGGAACTGGAGGTATATGCACCTTATCAGCATAGACTTGGCATTTGTGACATGTCCGAGAATGCTGATAACAGTCGGCTTCCATTATGGACCAATAATATCCTGCCCGTAGGATCTTCTTTGCCATGGTGTGTCCACTAGAATGAGTCCCGAAAGTACCTTCATGTAACTCTGTCATGATCCTTTCTGCTTCATTCTTATCCATATAACGCAGTAAAGTCGAATCATGGTTACGTTTGTAAAGAATGTCATTGCTTATGAAGAACTTTGCCGCGAACCTCCTCAAAAACTTCTTGTCCTTAACAGATGCCCCCTCGGGATATTCTTGAGCTTCAAGATACCTCTTCACCTCATGATACCAGGGTTTTTCGGTTACCTCTTCAGTCTCAATATCAAAGTAATGCGCAGGTTCTTCCAATTTTTCAATGATAATCCGGGGAGCTTCGTTGTCCCAATTGACCTTGAACATAAAAGACATTGTATCCAGCGCGTCCGCCAACTGATTCTCCTCTCTAGGGAAGTGTTCAAAGGTTATTTCTTAGAAGTGGGGAAGCAACGTCAACACATACTCCTTGTAAGGAATAAGATTTGGGTGTTTCGTATCCCACTCGCCTTTGACCTGACTGATCACGAGAGCGGAATCTCCGAAGACACTTAGAAACTTAATCCTTAGGTCAATTGCTGCTCGAAGACCCATGATGCATGCTTCATACTCCACCATATTTTTGGTGCAATTGAAACATAGTCGGGCGGTAAACGGAGTATGAGAGTCTTTAGGAGATATGATCACAGCGCCAATACCATTACCTAAAGCATTCGAAGCTCCATCAAAGTACATAGACCATCGGGATCCTTCCTTAGGTCCTTCATCCGGTCCAGGTGTTTCACAATCAGTTACCAACATGATATTCTCGTCTGGAAATTCAAAGTTCATAGACTGGTAATCATCCACTGCCTGATGTTCCAAATGATCTGCCAACACACTTCCCTTGATTGCATTTTGGGTCATATATTGGATGTCATACTCAGTCAGGATCATCTGCCATCTTGCTATTCTTTCGGACAAGGCAGGCTTCTCAAAGATATACTTGATTGGATCCATCTTGATATAAACAGAGTAGTGTGAGTCAACATATACTGTCTCAGCCTGCGAGCAGCCCATGCCAAAGTGCAGCAAGTTTTCTCAGGCAGTGAGTATCGGGTCTCACAGTCGGTAAACTTTTTGCTAAGGTAATAAATAGCATGCTCTTTTCGGCCAGACTCGTCATGCTGACCCAGCACACACCCCATTGAGTTGTCGAGTACTGTCAAGTATAAGATCAAAGGTCTCCCTTCAACTGGTGGCATCAGAATAGGTGGCTCTTGGAGATACTCTTTGATCCTTTCGAAAGCGGCCTGGCATTCATCGTTCCAATGTACCACTTGATCTTTCTTCAGTAACTTGAAGATTGGTTCACAAGTAGCAGTTAGGTGCGAGATGAATCGGGTAATGTAATTCAGATGTCCCAGGAAGCCTCTGACTTCTTTCTCTGTTCTGGGAGCTTGCATTTCCTGTATAGCTTTCACCTTTGCAGGATCTACTTGAATACCTTTGTCGCTTACGAAGAAACCCAGTAGCTTACCAGATCTCACCCCGAAGGTGCACTTGTTCGGGTTTAACCTCAGCTTGTACACCTTCAGCCTGTCAAACAGCTTCTGCAGATGGTCAAGGTGTTCTTCCTCAGTCTGGGACCTTGCAATCATATCATCGACGTATACCTCAATCTCATGATGGATCATGTCATGAAACAAAGTAACCATGGCACGCTGATACGTTGCCCCAACGTTCTTCAGTCCAAAAGGCATGACCTTGTAGCAAAAGGTACCCCACTGAGTAACAAAGGTTGTCTTCTCCATGTCTTCGGGAGCCATTTTGATCTGATTATAACCGGAGAAACCGTCCATAAAGGAGAAGACCTTATGCTGAGCAGTGTTGTCAACCAGAACGTCAATATGAGGTAGAGGGAAATCATCCTTGGGGCTAGCCCTGTTCAGATCCCTGTAGTCAACACACATTCGAACCTTACCATCCTTCTTCGGCACAGGAACCACATTGGCCACCCACTGAGGGTAAGAAGTAACTGCTAGAAAACCGGCATCAAACTGTTTCATAACTTCAGCCTTGATTTTCTCAGACATCTCTGGGCGCATTCGGCGGACCTTCTGCTTTACTAGAGGACAGTCTTCCTTGGTAGGCAGGCGATGAACCACAATATCAATATCCAAACCAGGCATATCTTCGTAAGACCAGGCAAATATCTCAACATAGTCATGCAGCATCTGAATCAACCGTTGCTTCACACTAAGCTCCAGATTTGCCCCGATCCTGACATCCTTCTTGTCTATCTCAGTACCCAGATTCACTGATTCCACCGGCTCTTCGTGCGGCTGAATAGCTCTCTCTTATTGAAGTAACATCTTGCAAGTTCACCAGGCACTTTGCAATCATCTTCACCTTCGTCTTCGGCTAAGTTGATCGGATTTTCGAAGTCATAACTGGCAGTAGTAGAGTCGTTACCAGTGAGATCCAGAGTGGATGTAGACCTGTATACGTGAGTGTGTGTAAAATAGCTGTTTTGCAATATATAATAAAGAAAAACAAAGAGCGCAAAATTTTAAATGCAAGAACTTCCAATGCTTTTATTAATGATATATGAAAATGACACACATAAATCCCTCACAAATGAAGCCACGGTGCCCTGGGTAAGACACCGGGCCATAAAGTTTAAACATTGTTTGTTACATATTCAAAACAAAAGTTTCATTACTGGGTAACAAAAGTAATAGGGAAGAAGTCCTTTGCTGCCCAGTTGCTTGGTCCACCATCGGTCGTAGGATAGATCCAACTGTCGATATCAAACTCTTCATCATCGTCATCCCTGATAGCATTCACCCCTGCATCTTGTTTAGGCTTCTCCGGTGCTCCGAACTCAATCTCCTTCGCGTCGATCAAGTCTTGTACCTTGTTCTTCAAAACCCAACAATCATCCGTATTATGCCCCCGGCTATCAGAATGAAAAGCACAACGGGAATTAGGGTTGTACGGTGACGTTGTATTTGGGTTTTTTGGGGCTTCCTTTGGAATCACCAGATTGGTCTTCAGCAAATGTGGCAGAATCTGAGACAAAGTCCTGTTGAGACGAGTGAATTGCCTTCAAGGTCTATCATCCTTTTGTTGATTGTTGTACTGAGGAGCACCAGCAGATTTTGAAATAACAACCGCATTAAAAGCTTGGCGGTGTTCAGGTCTATTCTGTCTTTTCGAACTGTAGACAGCATTGGACTCTTTCTTAAATGGCTTCTTCTCGGTGCTTGATGAGGCACCCTTCTGTATCTTACCAGCCTTAATACCAGCTTCAATCCTTTCACCGGTCAAAATAAGCTCTGTAAACCCAGACGAAGAGCTTCCAATCAGGTGGTTGAAAAATCGACCAGACAGGGTCCCCAGAGACATATCCACAAGTTCCCGATCAGCCAAGGGTGGTTGCACTCTACCGGCGAGGTCCCTCCACTTCTGAGCATAATATTTGAATCCTTCACTCGTTCTCATTGACATACCCTGGAGTTGGGTACGCGTGGGAGCGAGGTCGAAGTTGTACTGATACTGCCTGTAGAATGCAGTAGCCAAATCTTCCCAACTGCGGATACTGGCTCCGTCCAACTGGTAGAACCACTCAAGCTGGGTCCTTGAGAGACTGTCTTGAAAGAAATGGATCCATATGTTTTTATCAGCGGTGTACGGCTGAATCTTCCTCACATATGACCGGAGGTACAGCTTCGGACACGAAACTCCGTCATACTTAGCAAAGGCTGGTGCCTTGAATTTGTGGGGAATTACCACCCCAGATGATAGACCTAAATCACCAAAGTCCAGACCAGGCACCTTTTGAATTTCCATAGCACTCAACCGGTCTTCCAGTTGCTTGTATCTGTCCTCAGCCGGAGGATACTGTTCTTCGTCGAAGTTTGTCTCGTTGTCGGAGACCACAGGGCTAGGAGCCCTCCTTTCCTCTTGGTTATCTTTTCCTCCAGATGAGGTGGTCAAATAAAATTCATTCTGAAGTCTGTTTCCAAACTTGTGCCCTGTGTTAAACAGGATTGTCCTCTTTTTCTTCTTCTTCTCTTTTAGAATTAGGGTCTTTAGGTCTTGCTGACCCTTAGCTAGATTCATGAACAGCTCTTGAAATTGGGCATTATGGGCCTGGAGGGCCTTGATGGCTTGCTCAGTTGAAGGTTCAGCAGACATGATGAGTGAGTGCTAAAATAAACAGCGAAGAAGATAAGAGACCTATAATGGGTACCTGTTTATGAAGTGAAGATGTGAAAAACATAAGAAGGGTGGTTGAATTGTAAAACTTAAAATCAAATACAGACAACACGTTATTTTTATCCTGGTCCGTTTGATCTCAAACTACTCCAGTCCACCCGTCAAGGTGATTTCGCATCTCTCCAACGAGGTCTTAATCCACTATATTCAACTGAATACAACAACTACTTTAACAACTGTTAAAGCATTCTTGAGTCTAACCACATACCGGTTTATCTCAAGTAATTTCTCTTACAGATAATTGAACAGAAGTGTGTTTGATGTTTTCTAATAAAACTATATATCACAACTGTGATAATACACAATATGAAGCTTAGAATAAAAACTTGATTGCTAGAGCTATAGAGTAAGCGTGATTGAAATCTTAGCAAATGTATGAGTGAATGAAGATGATTAGCTTAAGCGTATGTGCGTGTAGAGTATTAGCCATTTATTTTCTCACAGACTTGTTTAAATAGCCTAGTGTGATCGGTGGATCTGGAACTGACTGTTTAACGCTGGTTCGCAAAATGTCGCGGAAGCAAGAGTCGCCACCGTCTTTTATTTTCTCCAAATGGAAAGGACAAAAGCACAGAAAAATTCCTTAAAGAGATTGCTCTCGGTTCGGGAGGTAGGTTATGGAAAGGGAAGGTGTTAGCACCCTTTCTATCCATGGTTATCCATGGGCTCTTAGATACTTGCTCAATGTGTTTTAAAAATTGTTTTGTTGCTTTTCAATGTGGGTTTAAAAAAGTTTCTTTGAAAAATTTCAGTTCGACTCGTACGTCAGAGTGTTTGAAAAAATTGCTTTGAAAGCTCTTGAAAAGTGTCAGTGTGAAAAGATTTTTGTTTGTTTTTAAAGAGAGCAAGTATCTACGAGAACCTACCTACCCTAAGGAATTCGTCTGTGTAAATGTCCTTTAAAGTAGTGCCATCCCACCATTGAGAGGTAGGTAGCACCACCATTGGAGGTGTTCGGGTCAATTCGATTTTAGGGACATGGTGATCACCAGAGCAATGGGAAGACACCTTAGAAGCTACCCTCATGCCAGGTTCCCGGATCATGAGGACTTACTAAGACGTCCTCTACTCGACGACCACCTTTCGAAAGGCAACAGTGAAGGCGTACCCTAGGGGTGGTGTGTGCGAATTGTGTGTCATGTTTCAGTTTATTTGTCTTGTCATGTTTGTCGTGTTCTACGCTTGATTTTAATTTGTCCATTCATTCTTGCATGCATATTATTAACAATTATAAATTTGCGAAAAATAAATCTAAAGCTATTACAAACGGCGCGGGTCCACATCGCCAAAATTAAACCGGACCCGATTTAGCGGAAAAGTAAATAATGCGAAGAAATAAAGTGCGAAAAGTAAAGTTACATGGCTTTGGGAGATTTACATAACTATTTAAACGATTATAAAATAAATGCGCGAAATAAAGAAATTAAAACAAAACTAGGGCGTTGGACCCTTTTACAAACAATTAAAATTAATAAGGAAATTAAAATTAAATGAAACTAGTATTTTTGTGTTTTTTAGATTTAATGAGAAAAAGGAATTAATTGAAATTAAATTAAACGGCAAACCCTAATTCTAATACCTTTTTTATTTATTATGAAAGAATTAAAATATGATCTAAATTAAAACCTAATTTATTTATGCACAATTTTTAATTTATGAAAATAACTAAATAATATTATTCTAAAAAAGGGAAAATATTAAAAGGAATAAAAATATCAATTAACCTAATTCTATTTTTTTGGATTTTTTTGTTATGAAAAAATATAAATTAAACCTAATTTGAAACTAGTTTATTTACATGCTAATAAAATGATTATAATAAAATAGATATTATTTTCTGGTCTTTTTCTGATCTTTATAATGTTTTTATATTTTATAGAAAAAATGAATTAATTGAATTAAGACAATAAAATAAATAAATAAAACAATAAAAGTAAAAGTGAGAAGAAAAATATAAAATGCAAACCAGGGTGGGGTGTTGCCCCAAATAAGGAGGTTTAAATTTGAGAGGCCTGGCCCAATAAGCTGGAAATTGGTTGACTTTTTGGATCAGGTGTAATGCATTGACTGGCGCATGGTATGTTCTTTGCACTGGGGCCATTGATCTTTATTCATTAGGCACGTGGACCTTTGGATCTTGACACATATGGTGCGCCTCAATGCTTATGCTGCATGGGATCAATTATTGAAAAAATATATTAAGCATTTGCCAGACCTGGGACTTGAACCCAGGTCTTGAAGGTCACATGCGTTAGTCCCTGCCAGCTGAGCTACGTGTGTTAATTAGTATATTATTATAAACGAATAATGAAAAAGTAAAACCAACGCCCACTAATTAATTCGCGCGCAGATTTGAATTGACCAATGGCTGATGGACACGCACTCGTCTTCTTCCCCACCCTGTAAAACAAAACGCTATGAGAACGGTTTTCTTAGCGTTGCAGAAAGGTGCCTATTGGAAAATAGCGATTAGCACCCTGTGCTTCATAAATTGTTCGCGAGGGTTCAGACATCTTCGTCTTAAGATGCTGAATCCATCCATGGCATCCATTGGTCCTGATTTTTCCTCTATAGAAAATCCCCAATTTCAAAAACCTGCAACCCTAGAAAACGCATATGGTGGAATCGTGTATGATCAATGAAAAAGCAATTAAACACCACAGTTAGCTTTAGAGCATTAATATGAACATGAATCAACAAAGAAAAATGCATAAAGATGATGGAATCATGCAATGCGATTTCAAGATTTTTGAGGTTCAGTTTGAGTTCTAACTACCAACTCAGGATGTTTTTGCTATTGTTAATGATTGGAATGTGTCCAGGGAAGTCTCAGGATGATGATGGAACAAAGATTGAAGCTTTAATCGACCTCTAAGGCAATTTTCAGATCTGAGTTTTTTATGAAAAAATTCAAGAGTGTAATGGAGTTTGGGGCGCAGCTTGCAGTCTCCTTGGCATTAGGTCTTGTTCTTGTATATGTAAGGAACGATTTAGGTCAAAAATATTGAACAAAATCCATGGCCATAATGATTTTTGAAGATTTGATTTCACAAGATCTTTTTTGAATCTTTTTTCATGGTTTTTGGTTCAATCATGCTCAAATCTCATCCAAATTTGCCTAATTGGGATATGCACGAAATAATAAGAATAAACATGCATGAAAAGATTTTTTTAGGTTAAGTTTGATATTTTTCATATATTAAAATCATTTAAATGAATATAAATTAATATTAATTCAAATAAATAATTAAAAAATATGAGAATACTTCCCTTTGGGCCTAGTGGTCGTGCATAGGCTTAGCATGAAGAAATTTGGAAGAAAAATGGGGCCATTTGCATTTTTAGGCCTTTTGCATCAATGTTGACTTTTCAAAATTCCTAAAAATTTCCCAACTTCCACAAGGCATAACTTGGTCAATTTTTAAGCTTTTCACATGTTCTTGGACATTTTGGAAAGGTCTTTGAGTCCTTTAACCAATGCCTTTGGTCCCATGTCATTTTGATTCACCAATCTCAAGTTATGGTCTTTGACTTAAAGTCCTTTTTTGTTGACTTTTGAAAATGACCTATAATGTTGAAATTGATAACTTTTTGTGAGAGCATTTCTTGGACTTGGAACATGAAGATGAATTGTAGGAAATGTCCTCCTCTTCAAAATGAGCTTTGGATGGGATTTTTCTGATAATCCATGTGAAAGTTATGCCCTGGTCAATTTCAGTTGACTTTTTCAGCTGTCCAAATATAGCAACTTTTGCATCTTTGATGATTTCTGAGCCAAATTTTGAGAATCATGATCAAGCATTGATCAAATGATGTTTGTGGCTTCAAAATGATGTATTGACCAAAAATTTGAACTTTTGACTGTCAAATGACCATTTTGCCCCTACAGTTGACTGTAGTGCAATCTAGGGTTTTGACTGTGCAATTTTGAGCTGAATGCCTTGAAACTTGACATGAAGACACTTGACCATCTTTTTAAGCATGTGAGACTTGATTGGGCCTTTGAAAACTTCCTTTCTTTGACCAGAACTCAAACCCTAGTTTTGACTGTATAGGAGATAGTTGAGCTGCACAACCCTTGGGGAATTTTGTGACCTTGACTTTGACAATTTCTTGATGAATATGGGAGGGCAAATTTTGGGGTACAACAGTTGCCCCTGTTCAATCTTCTTAGACCTGAGGATGCAGATTGGCGGACGTGCCTTTCGTAATCCGAGGGTAGAAGATGATTGGACACTAGAGTGCCCAGAAATTTGCGCTCACATAGTAGCAATGATGATGAGGGAATGGGCTTATAAATGCCATTTGGATGTTGCTTGGATAGGATGATGGGCTTATAGATGCCATCTGGATGTTGATCGCGTAGAGATTCCTTAGCGAGAACCTGCATACCTGCAAAACAGAAAATGAGTACCTGACACGCTGCAGGAGCTGATTTTAGATGCTTGGTATAGATATGTCCTGACTGGTTACAGGAGCTGAATCTGGAGCTTCAAACGCTGATGAATGAACCAGGGATGGTTACTGCCTTAGCCTGAATGGTAAGAGAGTCCTGAATGATTTCAACCTCAACAACGCTCGTTGAGAAAATCTTGGTGAGGATTACCATCTTCATAGTGTCAGGAAGAGAACCAAAGGACAATATAATCTCAAAGGGAGTCACCTCATTCACCGTTGGAGAGGGAACTATAGGAAATTATAATCTGAAAGGAAATATCACCTCACACACCGTTGGAGAGGGAAACATCTTGAAAGGGAATTATCACCTCACACGCCGTTGGAGAGGGGACCATAAGAGAATATCACCTCACGCTCATGCCGGAGAGGGAAACATCTGAAGAAGGAATTACCACCTCACACGCCGTTGGAGAGGGGACCATAAGAGAATATCACCTCACGCTCATGCCGGAGAGGGGAACATCTGAAGAAGGAATTACCACCTCACACGCCGTTGGAGAGGGGACCATAAGAGAATATCACCTCACGCTCATGCCGGAGAGGGGAACATCTGAAGAAGGAATTACCACCTCACACGCCGTTGGAGAGGGGACCATAAGAGAATATCACCTCACGCTCATGCCGGAGAGGGGAACATCTGAAGAAGGAATTACCACCTCACACGCCGTTGGAGAGGGGACCATAAGAGAATATCACCTCACGCTCATGCCGGAGAGGGGAACATCTGAAGAAGGAATTACCACCTCACACGCCGTTGGAGAGGGGACCATAGGAGAATATCACCTCACGCTCATGCCGGAGAGGGGAACATCTGAAGAAGGAATTACCACCTCACACGCCGTTGGAGAGGGGACCATAAGAGAATATCACCTCACGCTCATGCCGGAGAGGGAAACATCTAAAGAAGGAATTACCACCTCACACGCCGTTGGAGAGGGGACCATAAGAGAATATCACCTCACGCTCATGCCGGAGAGGGGAACATCTGAAGAAGGAATTACCACCTCACACGCCGTTGGAGAGGGGACCATAAGAGAATATCACCTCACGCTCATGCCGGAGAGGGGAACATCTAAAGAAGGAATTACCACCTCACACGCCGTTGGAGAGGGGACCATAAGAGAATATCACCTCACGCTCATGCCGGAGAGGGGAACATCTGAAGAAGGAATTACCACCTCACACGCCGTTGGAGAGGGGACCATAAGAGAATATCACCTCACGCTCATGCCGGAGAGGGGAACATCTGAAGAAGGAATTACCACCTCACACGCCGTTGGAGAGGGGACCATAAGAGAATATCACCTCACGCTCATGCCGGAGAGGGGAACATCTAAAGAAGGAATTACCACCTCACACGCAGTTGGAGAGGGGACCATAAGAGAATATCACCTCACGCTCATGCCGGAGAGGGGAACATCTGAAGAAGGAATTACCACCTCACACGCTGTTGGAGAGGGGACCATAGGAGAATATCACCTCACGCTCATGCCGGAGAGGGGAACATCTGAAGAAGGAATTACCACCTCACACGCCGTTGGAGAGGGGACCATAAGAGAACTTCTACTGAGTCTTTATCAGAAAAATCTGTTTGGAGTCGATTTAACTGGACTAGAGAGGTCCTTGAAATATGTTTGAGAATTTCAACTGCACCCTTCCTGAAAGGTAGAGGTCAGTTATATGCGATGCATGATATGGATCAAGCAAACATGGATACGATTTATATGATATGATGTGTACATGCATGCTATAATGATGTATGTGATGATTCATGTATGTTTTCGTCTAGGAAAACAAATCCTTGACGGGTGCCGGGAAGTCATATCCTGGGCTGATGTTGAGGAAGAGATTTTGCTTCCGCTGTGGATGATTGTTGCAAGAATACCGGTAGGAAAAGATAACTCCGTTGAGGAATAAACTTGGCAAATGGGATAGTTCTGCGGGAGAAAAGATACCCTAGCGATCATGCTGGGGAGTGCTACTCTGTGGGGATAGCGATGTTTTGCTGAGTTGATGAAGATAACTCCGCTGGGGATATCCTTGTTGTTGGAAGTGTTGATGGACTTCGCTGGGGATACGAAGGCTTCGTTGACGACGTTCTTTCCGTGGCTTTTGGCTGAGGATAACCCAGTTATATCCTGTTACGGAAATAACTCTTTAAATCAAGCCGGGACGACGCGTTCGTGCTCTGCGAGGGGATAAGCTTCCAGAATCTACTGGGGATAAGCTTACTGCTTGAGGGATATGACTTCCAACTTTGTTGGTGAAGCTGGATTGGACTCTTCTTGGGGGTTTGATATGCTGGGGTGTTCTTCAGCGGAACCTACCCTGATGCCTTGGAGGATAGAACAATCAGACTGCTCAGACCAACTTTATTGCCCCTGTTTTTGTGGAAGAAGATACTGGTGGAGTCTTGATAACTGCCTTTTGACAAACCTTCTTCTGATAGGCAAGTGACGAGGCGCTGGGACATAGTCGTACGCTTTTGATCCCTAACTTTTGCCTGGACCGCCCTTTCGGGTTTTCAGTCCACCGGGATACCCATTTTTGCCCAAGCCGCCTTTTCAGGTTTTCGACTTGTCGGGTGTACAATTTTTTTTCATTTCATCCCTTATTTTTGCCCGAACCCTTTTGGTTCGCCGGGAAGCCCTTGTTTTTGCCTAGGTGTGTCAACCTAGCGGGTCTTTGATTTTGCGTAGTATCTTTTCGACTATGTCCGTGCTTTCAGAATGTAGGGAGTTGCCCCTGTCAGAAGTGTTTTGTCATGCCACCAGAGAGGTGTTTGATCAGGCAAGATTTATTGTTGAAATGCCCCAGGTGACTCATGCGGAGATTTGCCCCAGGCTATTTGGCTCTTGAGAGATTCTCCGAATCTTGATTGGACTGCCCCAGATAATGGACCATGGTCATGACATGCCCCTTGATTGGAAGTGCTTTCGTTCACTAGGTATTCATCGTGCGAATTTCCCTGCTGTTTAAACAAATAGTCATATGCAAACAAAAAAATGCAAAGCTTATGTCTGTCTTGAAGATTTTGAAAATGCATTCTTTTTCATAAAACAAGCGAATGTTTGTAAAACGTGATGTCAACTCCGTATTCTATCGTAGGCCTTAAGGAGTCAGGATACCTTTTGTAACAGTATGCTTTCGAACTAACCCATGCTTCAGCTAGGACTTTTAAGGGTTATAACGTGGTCTGGTTCACGGTTTAAGAAACAAAAGGATAAAGGCTCAAATTATTTGTACCCACCCGCTCTTCGTGATGTTCTCCAAACCTAAACTCAGTTGATCATACGTTAGACCTTGTTTGAGTCTTTGCTCTGATTTTCCGGTGATGGTTCGGATATTGCTAACTTATTTTGAATAGGCAGTCATTCCTTTTTTATTGAGGGTTTGTAAGACCTCTTTCTTGTCTGATTCTTGTTATCCCTTTCCTTTTTTACCTGAACTGTTTCCCTTTTTTGGAATTACAGTCAGCGGGATGCCCCAGTTTCATAAGTCTCCTTTGTAGGTTTAGACTTTTTGGGCTTTTCGTTTATGGATTTTGATGATGACTGCCTGTCTTTATGACTGTTTTGAACCGTCACTGTCTTTGTTCGTTTTGTGAAGATCTCTTCGGTGCCATTCGTTATGCACTTGGATCAACTGAGAGACTACCCTGCCCCAGGTTATGATTAAGGGTTTTGATTTTCGAAAATAAGAAACTCCTACTTCTTTGGCTCTGATGGGTTGACGAGGGATTATCATCCTTATAACTCCAGTGTTTAGGGGTTGAAACAATGTCTGTACCTCATCAGCGGGGTCTGTTCAAAAGCATACTGTAAAGATCGTGGTATCGTTTTCGTCATCCTCCCTCAAGAGGCTTAGAATTTTAGATCAAGAGTTGACATCGGAAAAAATATGAAAATAATTTGCATTTAGTGAATACGAATATATTGATTCAAAATGGACATAAGCGATGCATTAATGAAATAACAATGTTTGATATGAATAAAATGTTTAAACAATCAAAGAAAAATACAACTTGAACATTCGAATGAACAAAAGTTTCTTAGTTTGAACTAGCTATTTCAGATGGAGAATTCTCAGCGGAAGATTTTCATCTCGCCATCCGGCATGAACTCTATCACCCCTTCGTCAATCAAATCCTGGATTTTGTTCTTCAAGGTCCAACAGTCGTCTGTAGCATGCCCCGGGCTGTCTGAATGATAAGCGCAGTGGGTGTCGGGGTTATACCTCGAAGCTGTCCTGTTGGGATTTTTGGGAGGGTCCTTTAGAGTGATCAGATTGACCTCCAGCAAGTGCTTCAGTATAAAGGATGGGGGTATATCAGTCTCCGAGAAATGTCTTCCGGGCGCATTTCGTTTACGTTGACTACCCCGTTGAGGCTGGGCTCGTGACCCTGAAGCAAGCTGAGGAGATTTTCCTTTGTCTTCTTGCTCCGCATGTGGTTGAATGATGGCTGAAGCTTCCACCTTGGCTGTTTGCCCTACTGGATTATTTTGAAGCAGCTTGGTGACGAGAACCCGGAGCTCTTCTTGTTTTTGAGCTAAGTCCTGAATGAGAGTCATTTGGCCCACCAACTGCCCCATCATTTGGATCTTCATGGTTGCCAACTCAATTTGTAGCCCTTCCAGCTGATCGTTCCTGACGCCCCCTGCATTCCCTAAGGTCAAGTTCCTGGTGAGGAGAGTCTTTATTTCTTCTTGCCCCTGGGATAGGTTCAAGAACATTTCTCGCAGTTGGGCGTTCTGAGTACGAAGATCTTGGTTGTCTGGTTGGAAGGCCATTGCTGAAATAAACAGCGAGAAAGGTAAGTGACCTGCAACAAAGATACCTGCTATGCAAGGATGTGTATGATATGCATGCAATGTTTTCAAGGATCTCGCGGGGTAAACAAGAAAATTTGTTAGCATTTGGAACCGGTAGCTTGATTGAAGGCACTGCATATTGTTGAGAGTCCTTCTTCAAGGGTCAAAGGCTCACCATATCCAGTGGGTCATAGCCCCTGACTTTAGTCATCAGGTTTAATTTTGATTTCCCAGCAGCCTGGGAACCTTCTTCAGGAGTCAGAGCTCACCATATCAAGTGGGTCATAGCCCCTGACTTCTTTGGCTAGAGGAAAATAAACCCTCTCTGCCCCTTGCTGGGATAATTGTTCATCATGACCTGCATCACAAGCCCTTGAGATCCTTGAAATGGGTTAGGATGTATGCAATGGTATGATGTCATGCTATGCATGGGGTAATGTGAGTAACCCTGTTATGAGTCCCAATTAAGGACTATAAACAGACCCTGCAAGAAATTCAGTATACTTTGTTATGAGTCCCAATTAAGGGCTACAAACAAAACCTGCAAGAGATCTAGTAAACCCTGTTATGAGTCCTTGTTAAGGACTATAAACAACACCTGCCAGAAATTTGGTAAACCCTGTCATGAGTCCCAATTAAGGACTATGAACAAAACCTGCAAGACATCAAGGGTCAGATAATCAAGCATGCAAGTAGTCAAATACGAAGGCACGCAAGTCACACAAAAGAGCCCTTAGGGTTTAGGCCAGCATGAGGTCTGGGTAGTACCCTCTTGACGTTGGTGGGTTCATACCTGTCCTAATCAAAGTAACCGGGTTCTAAGGTTCCCAATATCACGGGATTGCTTTCATTGTTCATCGTTTCGATTTAGCCACTGAACTGGCGACCGAAACATTCCAGGAAAGCAACCCTCAATTGAGCGTAGTATCGAGTATCGACCAACCTCGGACTGCACCAAAGTCAGTTATCTCACTACCCTAAAGAGGCCAAGATAGTTCAATTAAGGTTCCTAAGGTCTGTTGATGCTTCACGACACCACGCGGAGGCCCCGTACTCTCCTTGACTGAACTCAAGGGTTACCGGTACACACCAAAGTGCCACATCAACGTAGCAGACTGTTTCAACCATGTCGGTATACCCCGCACAGTTCCCTCACAACCTTGTTGCTACCTTCTAAGAAAGGTATCCCCCAGATCCGGGTGTAGGATCTATAGAACTCCCAAGCAACCCGCAATTTAAAGCACACAAGGAAAACAATTGAAAACATAGTTATAAGCTAGCCCTAAGGTACACCTCACTTTATAAAGGGTCCCCAGCAGAGTCGCCAGTTCTGGCGATCGGTGGATCTGGAACTGACTGTTTAACGCTGGTTCGCGAAATGTCGCGGAAGCAAGAGTCGCCACCGTCTTTTATTTTCTCCAAATGGAAAGGACAAAAGCACAGAAAAATTCCTTAAAGAGATTGCTCTCGGTTCGGGAGGTAGGTTATGGAAAGGGAAGGTGTTAGCACCCTTTCTATCCATGGTTATCCATGGGCTCTTAGATACTTGCTCAATGTGTTTTAAAAATTGTTTTGTTGCTTTTCAATGTGGGTTTAAAAAAGTTTCTTTGAAAAATTTCAGTTCGACTCGTACGTCAGAGTGTTTGAAAAAATTGCTTTGAAAGCTCTTGAAAAGTGTCGGTGTGAAAAGATTTTTGTTTGTTTTTGAAGAGAGCAAGTATCTACGAGAACCTACCTACCCTAAGGAATTCGTCTGTGTAAATGTCCTTTAAAGTAGTGCCATCCCACCATTGAGAGGTAGGTAGCACCACCATTGGAGGTGTTCGGGTCAATTCGATTTTAGGGACATGGTGATCACCAGAGCAATGGGAAGACACCTTAGAAGCTACCCTCATGCCAGGTTCCCGGATCATGAGGACTTACTAAGACGTCCTCTACTCGACGACCACCTTTCGAAAGGCAACAGTGAAGGCGTACCCTAGGGGTGGTGTGTGCGAATTGTGTGTCATGTTTCAGTTTATTTGTCTTGTCATGTTTGTCGTGTTCTACGCTTGATTTTAATTTGTCCATTCATTCTTGCATGCATATTATTAACAATTATAAATTTGCGAAAAATAAATCTAAAGCTATTACAAACGGCGCGGGTCCACATCGCCAAAATTAAACCGGACCCGATTTAGCGGAAAAGTAAATAATGCGAAGAAATAAAGTGCGAAAAGTAAAGTTACATGGCTTTGGGAGATTTACATAACTATTTAAACGATTATAAAATAAATGCGCGAAATAAAGAAATTAAAACAAAACTAGGGCGTTGGACCCTTTTACAAACAATTAAAATTAATAAGGAAATTAAAATTAAATGAAACTAGTATTTTTGTGTTTTTTAGATTTAATGAGAAAAAGGAATTAATTGAAATTAAATTAAACGGCAAACCCTAATTCTAATACCTTTTTTATTTATTATGAAAGAATTAAAATATGATCTAAATTAAAACCTAATTTATTTATGCACAATTTTTAATTTATGAAAATAACTAAATAATATTATTCTAAAAAAGGGAAAATATTAAAAGGAATAAAAATATCAATTAACCTAATTCTATTTTTTTGGATTTTTTTGTTATGAAAAAATATAAATTAAACCTAATTTGAAACTAGTTTATTTACATGCTAATAAAATGATTATAATAAAATAGATATTATTTTCTGGTCTTTTTCTGATCTTTATAATGTTTTTATATTTTATAGAAAAAATGAATTAATTGAATTAAGACAATAAAATAAATAAATAAAACAATAAAAGTAAAAGTGAGAAGAAAAATATAAAATGCAAACCAGGGTGGGGTGTTGCCCCAAATAAGGAGGTTTAAATTTGAGAGGCCTGGCCCAATAAGCTGGAAATTGGTTGACTTTTTGGATCAGGTGTAATGCATTGACTGGCGCATGGTATGTTCTTTGCACTGGGGCCATTGATCTTTATTCATTAGGCACGTGGACCTTTGGATCTTGACACATATGGTGCGCCTCAATGCTTATGCTGCATGGGATCAATTATTGAAAAAATATATTAAGCATTTGCCAGACCTGGGACTTGAACCCAGGTCTTGAAGGTCACATGCGTTAGTCCCTGCCAGCTGAGCTACGTGTGTTAATTAGTATATTATTATAAACGAATAATGAAAAAGTAAAACCAACGCCCACTAATTAATTCGCGCGCAGATTTGAATTGACCAATGGCTGATGGACACGCACTCGTCTTCTTCCCCACCCTGTAAAACAAAACGCTATGAGAACGGTTTTCTTAGCGTTGCAGAAAGGTGCCTATTGGAAAATAGCGATTAGCACCCTGTGCTTCATAAATTGTTCGCGAGGGTTCAGACATCTTCGTCTTAAGATGCTGAATCCATCCATGGCATCCATTGGTCCTGATTTTTCCTCTATAGAAAATCCCCAATTTCAAAAACCTGCAACCCTAGAAAACGCATATGGTGGAATCGTGTATGATCAATGAAAAAGCAATTAAACACCACAGTTAGCTTTAGAGCATTAATATGAACATGAATCAACAAAGAAAAATGCATAAAGATGATGGAATCATGCAATGCGATTTCAAGATTTTTGAGGTTCAGTTTGAGTTCTAACTACCAACTCAGGATGTTTTTGCTATTGTTAATGATTGGAATGTGTCCAGGGAAGTCTCAGGATGATGATGGAACAAAGATTGAAGCTTTAATCGACCTCTAAGGCAATTTTCAGATCTGAGTTTTTTATGAAAAAATTCAAGAGTGTAATGGAGTTTGGGGCGCAGCTTGCAGTCTCCTTGGCATTAGGTCTTGTTCTTGTATATGTAAGGAACGATTTAGGTCAAAAATATTGAACAAAATCCATGGCCATAATGATTTTTGAAGATTTGATTTCACAAGATCTTTTTTGAATCTTTTTTCATGGTTTTTGGTTCAATCATGCTCAAATCTCATCCAAATTTGCCTAATTGGGATATGCACGAAATAATAAGAATAAACATGCATGAAAAGATTTTTTTAGGTTAAGTTTGATATTTTTCATATATTAAAATCATTTAAATGAATATAAATTAATATTAATTCAAATAAATAATTAAAAAATATGAGAATACTTCCCTTTGGGCCTAGTGGTCGTGCATAGGCTTAGCATGAAGAAATTTGGAAGAAAAATGGGGCCATTTGCATTTTTAGGCCTTTTGCATCAATGTTGACTTTTCAAAATTCCTAAAAATTTCCCAACTTCCACAAGGCATAACTTGGTCAATTTTTAAGCTTTTCACATGTTCTTGGACATTTTGGAAAGGTCTTTGAGTCCTTTAACCAATGCCTTTGGTCCCATGTCATTTTGATTCACCAATCTCAAGTTATGGTCTTTGACTTAAAGTCCTTTTTTGTTGACTTTTGAAAATGACCTATAATGTTGAAATTGATAACTTTTTGTGAGAGCATTTCTTGGACTTGGAACATGAAGATGAATTGTAGGAAATGTCCTCCTCTTCAAAATGAGCTTTGGATGGGATTTTTCTGATAATCCATGTGAAAGTTATGCCCTGGTCAATTTCAGTTGACTTTTTCAGCTGTCCAAATATAGCAACTTTTGCATCTTTGATGATTTCTGAGCCAAATTTTGAGAATCATGATCAAGCATTGATCAAATGATGTTTGTGGCTTCAAAATGATGTATTGACCAAAAATTTGAACTTTTGACTGTCAAATGACCATTTTGCCCCTACAGTTGACTGTAGTGCAATCTAGGGTTTTGACTGTGCAATTTTGAGCTGAATGCCTTGAAACTTGACATGAAGACACTTGACCATCTTTTTAAGCATGTGAGACTTGATTGGGCCTTTGAAAACTTCCTTTCTTTGACCAGAACTCAAACCCTAGTTTTGACTGTATAGGAGATAGTTGAGCTGCACAACCCTTGGGGAATTTTGTGACCTTGACTTTGACAATTTCTTGATGAATATGGGAGGGCAAATTTTGGGGTACAACACCTAGGAAGAGATACGTTGTTGTCCATAAATCCATCTCAATGCAAATAAAGTTCTTTCCTTTTTGAGAAGATCTTTGTCTTGGAATAAAGCCGTTGGTAATAAATTTGTCTTGAATGCTTAGTAACGTTGACACTTCAGAGTGTTCTGCTAATGATAATCAGAGTGTTCTTGGCTTTAGCTTATTCAGACGCTTCTGAGTGCTGATGACATGGTTAGGATCTTGATCAGAGTCATAGTATTTTATGCGCAGATTCTGTTCATCAGGCTTCAGCGTATAGCACATGTTATTTGATCTTCTGATGCTGACATATCTTCTGATGTTGATGTTGATACTGATATTCTGATGCTGATTCCATCAGAGTTTCTGTAAATACACAACATAATTTTAAGTAGCATATATGTCTTATATAAATCTCATAATTCATTTAATCTTGTATTTTGTTATCATCAAAACTCTAACTGAGGGTTGTAGAATCAAACTATGTTCTAAAAATGTCCCCCTTTTTGATGATGACAAAAACCGGATTTTTTCAATTAAAATAAAATAATAAAAGGTATCAGAGATTAAGGATAGAGAGGAAAAGGTATCAGAGATAAACAAATAACGAATAAAAGGTATCAGAGATAAGAAAATAAGGAATAAAAGGTATCAGAGTAATGAAGAGAAAAACTCTCCCTGAGTTGATTACTTCCCTTTAATTCCATGAGACCTTGAGCATCAGAACTTTACTTTATCAGAGTTCATCAGATTCTTGTACCTGTAAGCTTTTCAGGAGAAAGAAATTCAAATATATCAAAATGTTAGAATGTTTGAGACTTATGTCTCAGTAATCCGTTATTGAAAAATATCATTCTTTCTCCCCCTTTTTGTCGGTTATCAAAAAGCACAAATAATCAGAGTTAAAATGATCAGAGCAAAAAAACGTTTGTATTAAAAACAGAAGCAATGATTAAGTCAGAACAATGGAAAAATATTACAGACAAGCATGTAAAGAAAACAATGGAAACACAAGAAAATTCTAAGAGGAAGGTGGAAGACGTGTGAACAAAGCTTCCAACATGCTCTTGATTTGATTGCTGGTTTCCTGTTGCTGAGATACCATGTTTGCTATTGCATCAATCTTGGTGTCCTGCTTATCCATTCTTTCATTCATCAGCATATCAGATCTTTTCAAGTCCTCCAGAGTCTGCCTGTTAAGAGAGGAAGCTTGAGGATCTTCAGAAACAGGGTGCTTCTTAGAGCTTTCATCAGTAACTTCTTCTTGACCCAAGTCTTCAGCTGGAATCGTCTGTTCTTATGCAGGTTGAACTTTGGATGTTGGACGCTTTTCAGACCAAGGAGCAATGTCCAGATGGAGAACTTCTTCCTTAAGAAGCTTGCTCAGAACTGGACCTTCGATTTCTTTCAGCAGATTGCTGAAGTTCTGTTGAGCCTGTCCATAGCTCTGGTCTTGCAACTTGAAGGTTTCAGCGCATACCCGTCTTCTGAATTTTGTCCAGAGGAGGTCTGATACAGCAGGATCAACTAGTTTCAGACTTGCTTGTTTCAAAGAAGTGATCCACTTTTGTATATCTGTTTCAAAGTTCAATATGCTGGAACCAACATCTGGTTGTTTTGGTTTAGGGATAGCAGCTTTGTTGTTTATTGCAGCAAGGCGTTCAAAGACTGTGAGATCAATGACAGTCTTGCTGTGGTCTTTTGAATTGGCTTTTGGTGAGGGAGTGGGAGAGTCAGGAATTACGATTGGACTTGATGGAGAATTTGGTGGAGTTATTTCTGGTGAAGAAGGGAGTTGAGGAATATTCACAGTGGTACCACAGGGCAATTGAATGGCCAAAGGTTGTGGTTCAGGGGATTCAGGGTGTTGAGCCTCAGAGGTTTGAGTCTCAGGTTGTGGAGATTGTTCATGTTGAGGAGAGGGTGGATTAATATCTGGTTGTGGGATTTCTTGTATTGGAGAGAGTGGAGTTTCTGGTATTGGTGAGAGTGGAGTTTCTGTGTTTGGATTTGGATTTTCTGGTTCGGGAACGGAAGTGTGTTGGTCTATATCAGAAAGAACTTGTTCAAGTTCTTGTTCTGGTATGGTTTCAGTATTTAGATTTTGTGGTTGGGAGCGAGATCTTCTGAGGGTTAATGATTCAGAAGGGTCAAAGTCTAAGTCAAAATCATCGAAAGTTTGAGGAGTTGGGTTTTCATATGGAGTTGGACTTGGAGTTGGAATAGGGATAGATGTGGAAACAGCAGTTGAATCTAAAACAGTTACAGAAGCAGGATTACCTCTTTTCTTGGGAGTCTGTTGAGATGATCCTTCTGCAGCTGCTTTTCTTTTCTTCGTCTTCTTCAGAACAACCTCTGGAGCCTTCTGCTGAAGATCTTGAATATTCAGATTTGGTGTTGTACCATCAGCTTTACAAGCATCCAAATATCTCAGAATGATTTGAGGCTTAGAGTCAATTTCTGAGAACATAGGGAAGTCGTCCAGAGGGACTCTTCTGCTGGATATTTCAGCAAAAGGAGTGACGTTGGGCTCGTTCTTAATGTTCTCTATCAGCTTCATTTTCTTCAGATTTTTGGCATTCAGCTGCTTGCCAACAGAAGGTTCCAGAGTGCTGATTTCTTGTGCCTCTGTCAAATGTTCCATCAGCCTATTCTCTGTAAGAATATCTGATATCAGTCTTCCCAAGGGTATCCAATCCCTTTTTGTACGTCCCTCTTCCCTTGTTTCTTTGACACTTGTTCTGAGATGGTTGAACAGAAGATGAGCTAGATTTATCTTGACCTTTTGAGAGATGAAATAGAGCAGAAATTGCTGATCAATGTTAACGTAATCAGGAGAGCTGGTAGGCTTCCTGTGGTTGAAACAACCCAGAATGATCTTGGCCCAAATTTTGTGCTTGTCCTTCAAATCCCTTATCTTGCTGGAGGGAAGCCCCAGCGTGAAAATTTCCCTTGCAATTAGGGCAACATCTGCACACCTTTCTGCCATATAAATGCAGCAAATACCACCTCCATTATACCCTATCAGTCTTGCAATCAGGTCTTCAGTGATAACAATCTTCTTCCCCATGATGTAGGATGTAACTTGATGATTTGAAGAAGAAGCGTGAATCCAAAATTCCTTTACCAGAATAGGAAATGTTGGACCCACCAGCCTGTCAAATTAATTTTCCCAACCTTGAGCTTTAATCTCTTCAGATAAATCAAAACCATTTTCCTTGAGACTGTTGAAATCCACAATTAGTTCAGACAGAACTTCAAGGTTCTTGATTGGAGTGAGAAGCGTTCTGAGAGGTACTTCATATTGTTCAGAAGAAGCAGTTTTCTGGGAACTTGAAGAAGGAATGCTGGAAGAAGCCATGTTCACACGAGGTTTTTTGAAAAAGATTGAAAGGTTTTCTTGAGAAAGAAGAACACTGAAATCAGAAATATTGAGAGAAAATGAAAGTGAAAGTAAAAAGAGTGAATGTTGTGAAGTGTTTAAATAGATTTCTAAGAAGTTTTTGAAAACATAAACGTTTAAGAGAGAGAAATAAATAATGATTATTAGCATTTAATGATAGCTGATTTTAGGGGATTCAGAAAGATATTTGGAACGGTTACCCATGACATGTGTCTCAATGCATCCAATCAGCGCTTTGCCTTTTCAGAAACGTGAACGCGTGTTTAGCCTCAGAAAACAGCTGATGACTGGATGACACTTGTTTGCTTGAGTGAACAGCACTTCTATCCTTGAACTGAAGCGCTCAGATCTTCATGGATAGATTCTGATACAATATGCATTTCTAAAGTTCTGAAAGAAGATTGATCAGTAGTTCACAGAATATAAACACAATTCTGAAGGTTAATATATAAAATTAAAACAATTTTATTCTGGACAGGGCTTCATGCTGAGATGTTTTAGAATGAAGTTGAACCTATCTTCAGAAAGTGGTTTTGTGAAAATATCAGCCCATTGATGGTCTGTGTTAATAAATTTTAAATTTAAAATCCCTTTCTGAATATAGTCCCTAATAAAATGATGTTTTATTTCTATATGCTTAGCCCTAGAATGAAAAATTGGATTTTTACTTAAGAAAATAGCAGAAGTGTTGTCATAGAGGATATGAATGTTACTCTCAAATATCTGGAAGTCCTCAAGTTGACTTTTCATCCAGAGCATTTGTGTGCTGTATCCAGCTGCTGCTATGTATTCAGCTTCTGTTGTTGATAGAGCAATTGTGGATTGTCTTTTGCTGGACCATGAGATCAGATTTTCTCCCAGAAACTGCCAGCTTCTAGAAGTGCTTTTACGCTCTACTCTGTCTCCAGCAAAGTCAGCATCACAATATCCTACTAAGCTGTAATCACTTGATTTTCTATAAAACAGACCCAGATTAGTAGTACCTTTCAGATACTTGAAAATTCGCTTAACTGCTGTTAAGTGAGATTCTCTAGGATCTGATTGGAATCTTGCACAAATGCATACACTGAATAAAATATTAGTCCTTGATGCTGTCAGATAAAGAAGAGAACCAATCATACCTCTGTAGACCTTCTGTTCTACCTTTTTTCTTACCTCTTCTCTTTCCAGAATGCACGTGGGATGCATTGGAATCTTTGATGGCTTACATTCTGAGAGATCAAATTTCTTCAAAAGTTCTCTGACATATTTGCTCTGATGAATGTAAGTTCCTTCTCGGGTTTGATTGATCTGAGTGCCCAGAAAGAATTTCAGTTCCCCCATTAGGCTCATCTCAAATTCTGCCTGCATACACTTAGCAAATTTTCTTCCCAGAGAAGGTTTAGTAGATCTAAAAATGATATCATCAACATAAATCTGACATACTAAAATGTCATTCTTAACTGTCTTACAGAATAAGGTTGTGTCCACTTTCCCTCTAGTGAATTCCTTTTCTAACAGAAAGTTACTTAGTCTTTCATACCAAGCTCTGGGAGCTTGTTTCAGACCATACAGTGACTTCTTTAGTTTGAAAACATATTCTGGATTTTTTGAACTTTCAAAACCAGGGGGTTGGTGCACATATATCTCCTCTTCTATATAGCCATTTAAGAATGCACTCTTAACATCCATCTGATACAGAGTGATGCCTTTATTTACAGCAAATGAAATTAAAAGTCTGATAGATTCTAACCTGGCGACTGGAGCAAAGGTTTCTGTATAGTCTATCCCCTCTTGCTGACTATAACCTTGTGCTACCAATCGTTCCTTGTTTCTGATGACTTCACCTTGTTCATTCAGTTTATTTCTGAACACCCATTTTGTTCCAATGACGTTGAATCCTTTTGGTTTGGTAACTAGATCCCATACGTCATTCCTTGTGAATTGATTCAGCTCCTCTTGCATTGCTAGAATCCAGTCATTGTCCAGAAGTGCTTCATCAATTGAAGATGGTTCAATCAGAGAAATAAGTCCCATGAGGGATTCTTCAGAGTTTCTGAAGCTGGCTCTTGTTCTAATTGGATCTTCCTTTCTTCCTAAGATTGTTTCTTCTGGGTGATCCAAGCTGCTTCTGGATGGTCTTTTCTGAAGTTGATCAACAGAAGGTGCTAGGTTGCTTGCAGTGCCTCTTTCTGATGTTGAGGGAGTGTCTCTATTAAGAGCTTCTGATGACTTGTCTTCAGTACCTGTGAATTCAATTTCCATACCTGCAAATACTTCATTCTACTTTGACTTTTGAGAGTCAAGCTTATCATCAAAACGAACACTGATTGATTCTTCAACAATCTGTGTTTCTGTATTATATACTATGTACCCTCTTGAGCGTTCAGAGTATCCTAACATAATACACTTTTATGCTTTAGAGTCAAACTTGTTCAAATAATTTTTTGTATTTAAAATAAAACAAGTACATCCAAATGGATGAAAATATGAAATGTTGGGCTTTCTGTTCTTCCACAATTCATATGGAGTCTTTTCCAGAATAGGTCTTATGGAGATTCTATTCTGAATGTAGCACGCTGTGTTTATTGCCTCTGCCCATAAGATCTTAGCAACGTTTGTCTCGTTGATCATTGTTCTGGCCATTTCTTGCAATGTTCTGTTCTTTCGTTCTACAACTCCATTTTGCTGGGGAGTTCTAGGACAAGAGAAATCATGCAGAATGCCTTTGTCATTAAAAAATGATTCAAAATCTTTGTTTTCAAACTCTCCACCATGATCACTTCTGACTTTGACGATTCTAAGATCCTTTTCATTCTGAACTTGGCTGCATAAGGTGACAAACACAGAGTGTGACTCGTCCTTGTGTCTTAAGAACTTTACCCATGTCCATCTGCTATAGTCATCTACGATTACTAACCCATACTTCTTGCCACTGACCGAAGCAATTTTAACTGGTCCAAATAAGTCAATGTGCAGAAGTTCTAATGGCTTAGAGGTGGAACCAATGTTTTTAGATTTGAAGGCTGGTTTTGCAAACTTGCCTTTCTGACATGCTTCACACAGAGCATCTGAATTGAACTTCAGGTTAGGAAGTCCTCTGACCAGATTGAGTTTGTTAATCTGAGATATTCTTCTCATACTAACATGTCCCAATCTTCTATGCCAGATCCATTGCTCGTTGTTAACAGACAGAAGACACTTTACATTCTGACTTTTCAGTTCAGAAAGTTTTATTTTATAAATGTTGTTTCTCCTCTTTCCATTAAATAGGATAGTCCCATCTTTCTGACTAACAACTTTGCATGAATTTTGATTAAAGATTATATCATAACCGTTATCACTTAATTGACTTATGGATAATAGGTTATGCATTAATCCATCTACTAATAAAACATTACTTATAGAGGGAAGATTTCCATTACCTACTGTTCCTGAGCCAATGATCTTTCCCCTCTGATTGCCTCCAAAGCCTACATGGCCTCCAGGCTTAAGTTCCAGGCTTTGGAACATATGCTTTCTTCCCGTCATCTGTCGTGAGCAGCCAGAGTCCAGGTACCATGACTGGTGTTTCTACTTTGCTGCTAAAGATATCTGCCATATGTATTATTTTATCCTTAGGTACCCATATTTTCTTGGGTCTTGATTTGTTAGTTTTACCAAAACTCTGGTTGAATTTTGGTTTGACAGAATAATTACTACTAGTATATTTGATGTCATGTGTGTGCCCATATACAAAGTGAGAATCAAGTGAAGTGCGTTTTATAACTAAATCCATGGCATTCTTTGGTGTAGGTACCTTACCTTGGTATCCTATTCCTTTTCTGCCATTTCTGCTAACTCCATAGATCATTGAAGCCATTTTGCTTCTATCTATGTTTTTAGCTAGAAACTTATGAAAGCTGTGATCATACTCCTTGATGATCTCATCAGCACTACTGGGAGTTTCAGGGATTGTTTCCTTCTGAGAGTTTTGCAATAGATTTTCTAATTTTGAAACTTTATCTTTCAACTCAGAATTCTCCAATTTGAGACTCTCAGTTTTATCAGAGTCAGAAGCAAGATTCCTTTTCAGGTTTCTGAATTTGACTCTGATCTGCTGATATCTTTCCAGAATTTCATTAAGGCTTTCAGCTAGTTCAGCCTTAGTAAAGTTAATAGCAAAGTCAGGAAATACCTCTTTTGTATCTGATTCAGAGTCTGACTCAGAAGCTTCACTGTCTTCTGGTATGTTTGCCATGAGAGCAATGTTTGCTCTTTCATCATCTGATTATAAGTCAGCTTCAGATGTGTCAGAGTCATCCCAAGTAGCCATGAGACTTTTCTTCTTTTCCTTGCCAAACTTCTTTTTGGGCTTTTCCTTATGAAGCTTTGGGCAATCACTCTTGTAGTGTCCTTTCTCGTTACATTCATAGCAGATGATGTCTTTGTTGTTTGGCTTTCTGCTTCCTGAAGAGCCTTCAGATCTTCTGTGTCCAGAGGAGGATTCTGACCTTCTGTATCTGGAGAAAGATTCATTCTGATTCTCTGATCTTCTGGGATTCGTGAACTTCCTTTGCCTCTGCTTCCATAATTGGTTCACCCTTCTGGAGAGTAGAGATAGTTCATCTTCTTCTGATGAGGACCCATCAGAGGTTTCTTCAACAGCCTGCAAAACTTTGAAGTCATATTTTCTGTTAGATTTTAAAGCTAATGGCTTACCTTGCTTTTGAGGTTCATCTGCTTCTAGCTCTATCTCGTGACTTCTGAGGGAGATGACAAGTTCCTCCAGAGAGATTTTGTTGAGATCCTTAGCTAGCTTCAGCGTTGTGACCATTGGCCTCCACTATTTTGGCAAGCTTCTGATGATCTTCTTAACATGATCAGCAGTTGAATACCCTTTGTCAAGAACTTTGAGACCAGCAACCAAAATTTGAAATCTTGAGAACATCGTTTCAATTGATTCACTTTCTTCTATCTTGAATGCCTCATACTTCTGAATGAGCGTAAGAGCTTTAGTTTCTTTGACTTGAATGTTGCCTTCATGCGTCATTCTCAGAGAGTCAAACATATTCTTTGTAGTGTCTCTGTTTGATATCTTTTCATATTCAGAGTAAGAGATGGCGCTGAGAAGAATTGTTCTGGCCTTGTGATGATTTATGAAATCACGCTTTTTTTGATCAGACATTGCTTTCCTGTCAATCTTATGACCACTTGCATCCACTGGGTGCGTGTATCCATCAGTCACCATGTCCCACAGATCAGCATCATGGTCCAGAAAGAAGCTTTCAATTCTGTCTTTCCAGTAGTCAAAGTTCTCTCCATCAAAGACTGGAGGTTTTCCACTGAATCTGTCTCTTTCTTCATTGTTGTCATTGCTGATGTTTTGATGTGGTCCTGCCATTGTGTTTTTCTGACGCTGGATCTTGTACTGACACGGTTAAGTGTTATAAGCTCAGAACCAGGCGCTCTGATACCAATTGAAGATGTGAAAAACACAAGAAGGGGGGTTGAATTGTAAAACACGTTATTTTTATCCTGGTCCGTTTGATCTCAAACTACTCCAGTCCACCCGTCAAGGTGATTTCGCCTCTCTCCAACGAGGTCTTAATCCACTATATTCAACTGAATACAACAACTACTTTAACAACTGTTAAAGCCTTCTTGAGTCTAACCACAGACCGGTTTATCTCAAGGAATTTCTCTTACAGATAATTGAACAGAAGTGTGTTTGATGTTTTCTAATAAAACTATATATCACAACTGTGATAATACATAATATGAAGCTTAGAATAAAAACTGGATTGCTAGAGCTATAGAGTAAGCGTGGTTGAAAGCTTAGCAAATGTATGAGTGAATGAATATAATTAGCTTAGCCGTATATGCGTGTAGAGTATTAGCCATTTCTTTTCTCACAGACTTGTTTAAATAGCCTAGGAAGAGATATGTTGCTGTCCATAAATCCATTTCAATGCAAATAACGTTCTTTCCTTTTTGAGAAGATCTTTGTCTTGGAATAAAGTTGTTGGTAATAAATTTATCTTGAATGCTTAGTAACGTTGACACTTCAGAGTGTTCTGCTAATGATAATCAGAGTGTTCTTGGCTTTAGCTTATTCAGACGCTTCTGAGTGCTGATGACATGGTTAGGATCTTGATCAGAGTCATAGTATTTTATGCGCAGATTATGTTCATCAGGCTTCAGCGTATAGCACATGTTATTTGATCTTCTGATGCTGACATATCTTCTGATGCTGATGTTGATACTAATATTCTGATGCTGATTCCATCAGAGTTTCTGTAAATACACAACATAATTTTAAGTAGCATATATGTCTTATATAAATCTCATAATTCATTTAATCTTGTATTTTGTTATCATCAAAACTCTAACTGAGGGTTGTAGAATCAAACTATGTTCTAACATGAAGTGCATGGGATGAAATGCGTATGATTATGATTTCCAAGACGATCGGGAGATTCAAATTTGTAAACAAGAAATGAAACACACTTTATTAGATAAACTTTGTAATTCAAATTGTTCAACAAATTGCCCTTAAGGCGTTACAGGAAAGGAAATACTGAAAAGTAAATAAAAACTGGAAAGGAAATCATCAAAGGTCAATCAACGCTCCCATGGTCTCTTCTTATCAGTGCGTACATAATCGTTGAGAATCCGCTCGTTCTCCAACTGCCTAGTCAGCTTCTGGATCTTCTGATCTTGCTCATTGAACTTCTCTCGGTAAGAATCCCGTTCTTCCCTCAGCTGCATCCAAGACATTTTCAGTGCCCCAATGTAAGTGGGCATATAATGATGGAGGATGGTTGGAAGAACTCCTTCTTCATTAGCAACTTCAAGAGTGACAGGCCGGACGACTTCATACGGCATACCCAGCCTTTGGGCACGGATACGGACCCATCTGAGATATGGCTCCATCGGAAGTGAAGTCTTTGGGCCCAGCTCATGTGGATCAGATTGGTGAACTCTATCCCAAGCCCTTATGAATCTGTGACGTTGCTCGTATTTATCCCCTTGAAAATCAAAGATGATACTAGGCATTAGCATCTCATGAGGTCCTTCTTTTCTGGCACGCCCAAACTGACGTAGAGCTAAGCATGGGTTGTAAGAAATTCCTCCATGGGTCCCTAACAGTGGAACATTGGGGTACTCCCCACAGCGATCAATGATAGTCACCTCATCCATACCCTTGAGAGTCCAAATGATGTCATTATGAGAGAGAGACATCACCCTATAAGCCCAGCCCATGCCTTCTTTGTTCTTTAGCACTGACTTGGGAAGGTGCGAAATAAACCACCTTGCCAATAAGGGAGCACAACACATCAAGGTTCCCCGCTTTCGGGCAGTACGAGCATAGAGCTGATGAAGAATGTCACCCAAGAGAGTGGGTACCGGATTCCGAGAGATAAAGATCTTCACCGCATTGACATCAACAAAGGAGTCAGAATTCGGAAACAATACCAAGCCATATATCAAAAGAGCCAGGATATCTTCGAATGCCTTGAAGTCTAGACTATCCCAGAAATAGTTAGCCTTACCAACCAAGAACTTAGTCAGAAAACCCTTTGCTCCACTTCTAGTCTCCCAATTAGCCATTACTTCTTCTTTTGTCAAATGAAGGGCTGCAGCAATCTCTTCGGGCCTAAGAATCTTCTCCCAACCAGTAAACGGGGTCTGCTCCAGAACAGAGATACCGAGCAGCTCAGAGAACTCTTCTAAGGTGGGAACCAGCTGATAGTCTTGAAAAGTAAAACAATGGTACAACGGATCATAGAATTGGACTAGGACACTCATCATCTGCTCGTCCAATTTGGAGGTGACCAAACTGAGAAGATAACCATGTCTCCTGAGGAAGGAAGTAGTATCACGCATCTTTGCAACCAAATCTTTAAGCAAGGTGAGAACCTGGACAAAGTTGATCCGGATGGTATTCCTACGCATGGCCATCATAATGACCTACAAAACAGAACAAAGACGAATCCCTCCTGTCTTTGAAGTAGGTTAGTCCAATGCAAGATGTATGCAATGTTATGATGTCATGATGTCATGATAGTAAGCACACCACAAGTATCCACAGATGGCAAACATGGTAAAGGCACACAAGTCACACAGAGAGCCCTTAGATTTCAGGCTGGAAAGGAGCTTAGGTACTACCCTCTTTCAGTTCAGTTGGTTTAAACCTGTCCTAAAAATAGTAATCGGGTTCTAGAGGATCTCAATATCACTGACTACCCTCGATCGGTCATAATTCCAGTTTAGCAACCTTTTCTTGTGGCCAGAATCATCGCGAGAGTTTAGTCTCAATGAGTGTAGCATACTGCTACTGTTCTATGGCCAAGTTGGTCAATTTAAAGGTTCTAAGGTCAGTTGGTGCTTAATGACCCCTTAGAAGACCCATATTCTCCTCGTTCCAACACAAGGGATATCAGTACAGACTAAAGTGCCACACCAATGTAGCTACTGCTTCAACCGTATCGATCTACGCCGTACAGTTCCCTCATAGTTTATTGCTACTTACCTAAAGGGTATCCCCCAGATCCGGGTTAGGATCTATAGTAACTCCGATACAAGCCCACAAATATAAATCATACAAAGCATACAATTGAAAACACAATGATCTAATCCTAAGGTACACCCCACATACTCTCCCCAGCAGAGTCGCCAGTTCTGTGATACGGTGGGAAGAGAACTGACTGTTTTTGGAATGTTGGTTCGCATTTTGCGTTTGTTTTTGCAAAATGTCGCGGTAAGCAAGAGTCGCCACCGTCTTTTATTTTATCCAACAAGGAAAGGAAAAAAGCACAGAAAAAATCCTTTTTTGAGATGTTTCTCGGGTCCGGGGGGTAGATTATAGAAAGGGAAGGTGTTAGCACCCTTTCTATCAGTGGTTATCCACGGGCTCTTAGGTACTTGCTCAAAGTGTTTTCAAAATTTGCTTTTCTTTGTATTTGTGGGTTTGAAAGAAGTTTTTGTTTGAAAAGTGTAAGTGCGAAAAGTTTTATTTTGTTTTGGAGAGAGCAAGTACTTAAGAACCATCTACCTACTCGAAAAAGGAATTAATCTGTACAAATGTCCTTTAGACAATGCTATCCCACTATTGATGAGTAGGTAGCACCGTCGTTGGAGTTTTAAGGGTCAATTCGATTAAGGGACGTGTGGTCACTAAAGCAATGTTAGGACGCCTTAGCGGTAACCCTAATGTCTTAGATCATTTTATCTGAGGCAACCGTTTCGAGGAATCTAATGATCTTTGGACAAGAGGGCGACCTTTAAAACTTCCTACACTTAATGACCACGTACAAAGGCAACCAAGTGGGGTGTACCCTAAGAGTGAGCATGTGCGAGTGTATTGTTTCGGTTAATTTATCTTTGTACATGTCATGGGTGAGCTATGTTGATTTTAGGTTAAAGATTTGATCTTGTCATGCATTCCCTATTATCAAACATCTAACAGTGTATAATTGCGGAATTTTAAATTGCGGAAATTAAATCTAAACTATTACAAGGCGTCGGGTATTTACATCACCAAAAACAACCCTTGAAATTTAAAATGCGGAAAATAAAATAAAGCAATAAAATAAAGTCCTAATTAAAGCTATTACATTCCGGGAAACAGTTACATCAATATCATAAAATAGATCGCGTGCGAGAAATTAAAACGACGCATTTTTTAGGGTTTTGACCCTTTTTGGAAAGAAAGCATTTTTGGTTTATTTTTTGAATTAAAAAGAAATTAGATCTAAGTTAATTAAATAATTAATTAATTAATTAATTAAAAATACATTTTTTTTTATTTTTGGATATTTAAGGAAATAAAATAAATTTATTAAAAGTTAGTAAAAACCCAATTTTCCTACATTAATTTTAATTTATTGCAAAAATAATGAAATTATACCTAATTAAAGATAAATCAATTAAATTAATTTATTTACAAAAATAAAATTGCTGAAATTAATTTTAATAAATAAAAATATATTTTTGTGTTTTTTTTATTTTTATGAGGAAAATATTTAATTAGTTAGTTTAAACAATAATAATAATTAATAAAAAAATAAACAAAATAAAGGAAAGAAAATAAAAAAGAAATACTCAGGGGGTTCAGGCCCAAATCAGGAGGTGAAATTTGCAATTTGAGGCCCATGTACGTTGGCCTGTATTGACTTTCCCGGATTCTCTATGCTTGGGTTGACTGGAGACCATGCTGGACGTTCAATCCTGGCCATTAGATTTGGCCTGAAGGCCATCTGGCGCCTGGGATCTGAAGGAGCATGATAGACCACACCCTTAGCTTTGCACTGGATCACCTATAACAAAATAATAATAGGCATTTGGGGGACATGGGATTCGAACCCAGGTCCCATTAGATTTTCCACTAGCTCCTCCACCACTGGACCACTGCGTTGCTTTTGTAATTATGATAAACAACAATTAATATATGGACAAAACAAATAATATGCTGGAAATTATAAAAACGCGCAAGATTGGTTTGAATGGTCCAATTGGAACAAGCCACGTGATCATCTTCTTCGCTGACCCCCCTGGTTATTTACCTGTGGAATTTTATCCGCAGCAAGATCCGTGGCTTCATCCTAAAACGAGCCCTAAGCCATAAAAATGCAAACTAAGGCCATATTCATGATCGTCTCTTCCTTCTGAATTCATCCATGGCCATTGATAGTGTTGATTTTACCTGAAACTGAAACGCCTAAAAACAAGAAAACCAAACCCTGGTTTCGGGTAAGGCTTTACAGGCTACAAAAACAAAATCAAATATTGCAGAAAGTCTCTAAATGGACCGATTAGCAGGATTGTGCAAAGATTTTGGCAAAAAGATGCAAGAATAAGAGGTTTCGATTTCATGTACAGGGTGAATTTCAGAGAAGCTTACAGTGAGTTTTAGGTGACGAATGGCTTGGCTTTTGATTGCTACTGCTTCAGTGGATGTCAAGCAAGAAGTCCACGTTGAGTTTTTGTCTTGAATTGGCCTCTAACCAAGATTTCAGTTCCAAGCTTTTTTTGAGTTTTTTCCAAGTTTTGTATTGGTGATTATGCAGCCTCTAGGTCTTGAACTCGTATGCCTTGTGTTTTATATGTATCAAGCATTGTATTAGGTCAAATATTGGGCTTTGAATCCTTGTGTATTGATGAATTAAGATTTGATATGATCCTCCATTACAAAGCTTCCAAAAATGTCCCAAATCCAATATTTTGTGCATGATCAGGCTTGGTTCGAATTTGATCATGTCCATAATAATATTAAAGACCTGTATCAATCAAAAAGATTCCAATTGATTAAGATTTGGATTTTATTTGGATTTAAATTGATTAAAAATGAATTAATTCAATAAAAATCAAATAAAATGGAAAAATTAATAATTGGACACAAAACTGAAGATAGGACACGTGTGTAGTGTTACAAGATCAAATCAAGTGGAAAAAAGTGGGCCCTTTTGTCAAAATTTGGAGTTTTGGGGATAGTTGACTTTTGGCAATTTTGGAAAAATGCCCAACTTCAACAATGCATAACTTCTTCAGTTTTGAACTTTTGGAAGTGTTCTTGGACTTTTTAGAAACCTTGAGATGTCCATTAACCAATCCTTTTTGTCTCATCGCATTTTAATATTCCATTCTCAAGTTATAAGCTTTGGAAAAAAAGGTGTTTTTGTTGACTTTCAAAAATGACCTATAATGTCCAAATGTGTAACTTTTTGTGAGTGCATTTCTTGATCTTGGGGTGTGAAGATGGATTGTAGGAAATTGCATCCTCTTCAAAATGAGCTTTGGATGGGTCATTTCTCATAAAGTATGAGAACGTTATGCTTGGTCAAAGTTGAGTTGACTTTTCCTACAAAACCCTAATTTAGCAACTTTTGAATCTTGATGAATTTTGAGAAATCCTTGATGAATCATGATCAACCCTTGATAAAATGATGAATTATCCTTCAAAATGAGAATGTTGACAAAAAATCTTGAGGTTTGACTATTTGTAGGTCACAGTTGACTTTTGCCCTAGCACAGTCGATTTTTGGACCTCTTGAGCAATTGACTGACCAAACTTCCTCTGCAAGGCTTGAAATTTGGCATGAATGAACTTGAGAACATATTATGACATTGGGGAGCACTTGGGGTCATTTGGATGTAAGGACCTTGATGCAACACAAAACCCTAATTTGAGATTGACTGCCTTAGGAGATGATTTGACTGTCCAACTCTTGAGCCATCTTGAGCAACTTGGAGATTATTCTTGAAATGTCTTGAGAAATATGGGAGGGAAAATTTTAGGGTACAACAGTATGCGACTAAACCATGAATGTAATAACAACACCCAAGTTAACAACATCTCAAATCATCTCAAAACATCTCAAATATCATCTCAAAATATCAACATCTCAATCATCTCAAAACATCTCAATTAACTTCTCAAAATAACAACATCTCAAATCATCAAAATAATTCATTACACATCATTCATCCATTATAAATCATCAAACATAACATCATGAGTAACTTCTCACTAACAACTCAGTTGTATATTAATACTACAGTAATCCTTACTGTTGTTCTGCAATATTACTGTTACTAATCCTACTGTCATAATTCTAACAGCAGTCTCTAAACATCTCATATTCATTATTCTGTCGAAAAACCAGCACAACGATCAATCACGGGAATTAATTCTAAATCCTGAATTAGTTACTAGGATTACACTTCTTATCCATCATTTAATCATCTAGAATAAATTCAATCGTGTTAGTTAATCGACGCTTTGAACGGCATCTCAAACAGCATCCTAAAACTCAAGTTACAACAATTAAAAACTGAATATGTCAAAAATCAGTCATCATGGGTCGACGCATAACCCTTTGGATTGACGTGTACTGCTTCATCTGTACAACATGAGTTGACGCAACCCCCTTATGGATCGACTCATCCTGGCCTCATACACAGCATGTATCGACACATGCATCTCACTGGTCGACTCATCCTGAGTCTCACACACTCATGTATCGACGCATCCTCTCTTTGTGTCGACTTATCCAGAGTCTTGCAACTATCATGCATCGATGCAAGCCCTTCTTGTATCGACTCATCCTGAGTCTAACAGCCTCCTTGTATCGACGCATAACATTTGAGGTCGATGCATCCTGTTACATTCTGCATAAATTATGTGTTTTCCTCTGTATTTTCACTACAGGAATCATACTACAGCCCTATAAACCTTATTATAATCATGGTAATTCATCACCTAGCATTAACCTATAACACTACATCGATTAAACTGCATCATGGCATCGATATTCATCTATAATTCATCAAATCTTCATCATACATCATTCATAATGCATCCAATTCAAGAACAAAATAGCAATCATCTATAACCCCACATATCAAACATCATAAACCCAATTATAAAGTCATAACCCCACCCTTACCTTAGATTGAAGGTCGCTCTATAATTTCTGGGTTGAATTCTTGTTCTTGCTGTTTTCCACTTTTTCCAGTAGCTTCACGTTCGTCTCAATTCCTTATTTCTTTCTACTGCTTCTTTCTTCTATTCTTCTAATAAATAATAAAATAACCTTATTATTCTATTATTCCTTATTTCTTATTGGGCTCAAAACCTACACCCCCCTTATTATTTCTACTCTCTCAAAATAAGCCCACATTAAATAATATTACACTTCTAATGTTATTTAACCACATAATAATATAATACCTCTAATATATTATTTCTCAACTTTAATAAAATAAATCCTATTAATCATAACACATCTTCACTAAATATCAGTTGATGCCTACACTAGAGGAGTATTCTTATCTGCTGGATTTACCTGTCATCGATTGTGTTCCTTTTACTAGTTTGGTGGGTGAGCCAAAACCACATGAGATTGCTGCTTTGATCCATCTGAGGAAGTCTGAGGTTGAAGCCCATATGACTACTAAAGGAGGGATTAGAGGATTACCAGCTCAGTTCTTATTGTAAAAAGCTCGTTACTTTGCCAGGATGAAGAGTACATATGCTTTTGAGGCCATCTTTGCTCTACTTGCTTACGAGTTATTCTTATTTCCTAATATGGATAAGTTTGTTGACGTTAATGCTATCAGGATCTTCATGATTGGAAACCCGGTTCCTACATTGTTGGGTGATGCTTATTACTCTATTCATCTTCAGAATTCTTATCATGGGGGGATGATTATTTGTTGCACTCCTTTGTTGTACTGGTGGTTTATCTCTCATATGCCTCAGTCTGATGCTTTTTGGGATGTCAGGAAGGAACCCCGATGGACTCCTATAATCATGGCACTTACTCACTCAGATATTGATTGGTATCATCGAACTTACCAGGATGTAGAAATTGTTGACAGTTGCGGTAGTTTCCCCAATGTACCTCTACTTGGTACAAAGGGAGGAATTAACTATAATGTTATTCTTTCACGACGACAACTTGGTTATCCGATGAGGGATAAACCAAATATTATTCATTTGAGTAGTTTCTTTCTGAAGGAGGGAGAAGACCATAAGGAAGCTAGGGAGCAGATTGCGAAGGCCTGGCGTCACATCCATAAGAAGAGTAGGAAAGACTTGGGACCCAGGGGGGCTGTTTCTTTGGAGCCATATCTTCAGTGGGTCCAAGCGAGAGCTATTCAGTTGAAGATGTCGTATTACTGGGAAACACCTATGCCTGATTTATTTGTGAAGACCACTCCTCCCTTATTGGATGATATAGAATAGCTATAGCTTACTTTGGTCAGGATGCAGCAGGAAAAGGATGCTTGGAAGAATAAGTGCCAAACTTTAGAGATTTCCTATAGAGCAGACTTGAAGGAGAGGGACGACTTGATTGAGAGCCTTGAGAGTCGAGCGGTAGAGACCATGGAGAGGTAAGGGGATTTATTTTCTCCTAAGCCTCGGTTAGATGTTAGTTACTCACTTCCTGATTTAGGTGATTGGAAGGAGGTGGCCACCAGGTATGCTGAAGAAAACCAGAGGATGAAGGCTCAGGTTGCCAGGCTTACAGGGAAGCGCTAGCGTGTAGAGTGATCTCCATCAGCTTTTCTTCTCAGAGTTTTAGACTTTATTTTCATCGTGTACTTGGGATCATTGAGACTTGTAACCTATTTTGAAGATATTATAATAAAATTCTCAGTATTTCAAAGGTGTCATTACTTTGATATTTGCAATGTGTCTATAAATCTTAAAGTCCCTTGAAATATAATAAAAACAAATCATGCGCATTGCATATCATGCATCATATTGCACATATTTCTTGCCATTGTTATGCATATCTAGGTGTCTTACCAAGCTTCTTTACTTTGTTCATCAAGCTGACTCACCACTACAACACTCGGGCTAATTTCAGAAGGAAGATGGATAACTTAGAACAAGAGAATCGTGAGTTGTGCGAGGAGGTTTATGCTTTGAAGTCCGGTATGGCCAATCTTACTGCTCTAATGGAGTCTATGGTGGCTGCTCATAATCAGCCACCGAATGTTCAACCTAAACCAATAAGGGCTACTGCTGAAGCTCTGATTGTTCCTGTGTCTGTTACCCCAGTTGTTGTTCAGAATTGCATGCCTCAAGGTTATCCGTGGGGAATGCCAGAGAATTTTGCACCTGAAGGTTTCAATCTTGGTCCTCAAGAAGCTCCAATTGTCCAGACTACTGTTACTCCTGCACCTTTTGTGGTGCATACTTCTCCTGTTGCACCTCCTTTGGTGAATTTGGTTCCATTTGTTAATGATGATGTGTGTCATCCTTTTCCTCCACGAAGTGAAGACTTGGGTCTTTATGACAGAATGGATGATTTTCAAAAGCATGTTGACAAGATGTAGAGGGAGATGAAGGCCCTCAAGGGAAAAGATTTATTCGGGCAGAATGTGAATGATTTATGCTTGGTCCCAAATGTTAAGATACCTGCAAAGTTTAAGGTCCCGGAGTTCGAGAAGTACAAGGGAAACACTTGCCCTCGTGATCATCTAGTGATGTATGTAAAGAGAATGTCTACCCATACTGATGATCAGCGTCTGCTGATTCACTTTTTTTTAGGATAGTTTGACCGGTGCGGCGCTGAAGTGGTATATTTTGGATTGTGTCAATATCCATACTTTCAATGACTTAGGAGAAGCATTTATCAGACAATACAAATACAATGTGGACATGGAGCCTGACCATGATCAACTCAGGGCCATGGTTCAGAAATACAGGGAATCATTCAAAGTATATGCACAGAGATGGCGTGAAGTAGCCTCCCAAGTGGTTCCTCCCATGGAAGAGAAGGAGATGACTAATATTTTCTTGAAGACTCTGGGTGCTTTCTACTATGAGAGGATGGTAGCAAGTACGCCAAGTGACTTTACTAAAATGGTAGGCATGGGTATCCGTTTAGAAGAGGTTGTAAGAGAGGCTCGTTTAACAAAGAGTGAAGGATCTGAAGGTGCAAAGAAGCCATCTTATAGGTTTACCAAGAAGAAGGAAGGGGATACAAATGATTTTATGCAAGAGAGGAGGGTTAATCCTCCTAGAAGAAATCATCAGCGTCATCAGCAAGTCGCCTCAGTTACTCCAGTTGTTGGTGTAGCTCCAACCACCATTGCTTATCAAAGACCATCCCAGCAGGGGAATCAAGGGTATAATCAGAGAAGGGAGGGTTATGACCCTATTCCTATGAGTTATATAGAGTTACTACCGGCATTAATTCAGAAGAAGTTGGTTCATACTTGACCACCTCTCGTTATACCATCACCATTTCCTTGGTATTACAAAGCAGACCAAACATGTGCTTTTCATCAAGGAGCACTAGGGCATAATGTTGAGAATTGATATCCTTTGAATACTGAGGTGCAGAAATTGGTGAAGTCTGGTATTCTATCTTTCAAGGGTGTGGACCCTAATGTGAAAGACAATCCTCTACCCAAGCATGGAGGAGTGAATGCTATAAACATGGTGGTCGGTTGTCCAAGCGACTTCCGGATTTTTGATATTAATCTGGTTAAAGGAGATTTGGTGAAAATGCATGCAGACCTCTGTGAATTTAGCTACTATACACATGAACATTCCGGTTGTGCTATTTTCAGTACAGACATACAGGGTTGCGATAAGATAAAGGCTGATTTACAGGAGATGATGGATGAGGGTCTCATCTGTATAATCAGGCATAGGGAAGAGTATGAAGAGGAAGTGAACATGGTTTCTGGATGTCCTAGAGAGTTCATAATTTTTTATGTGGAGTATATGAATTAGGATCTTGTACAATTGCATGCTACTTTCTGCCATATGGCTGGTCAGGTGGAACATCAGTATGGATGTTGCCAAATTGGCTGCCTAGACTCCCGAGGATGTTCAATCGTGAGGCAAGGTGTTCAGTTGTTGTTGGATAATGGAACTATCAAGGTTATAGGTCAAATGGATGATTACCATGAAGTTGATATGATTGAGTTTTGTTTGGCTGGAGAAGAATCAAATGACGAGTATGCCTCTACAGATGAGTATTTCTCCTCAGATGAGGATTTGTTTTCCAAAGATGACTCTATAGTGGCTGGCTATGTTGAAGAAGGTGTAAATGTCATTGTGCCTTGTTTTGGTGCACCCGCCCATTTTGAAGTCAATTATCATAGCAAGCCGGTTATTACTCCATTGGTGATTAGTTTGGCGGGTCCTATCCCCTACAAGTCAGATAAGGTTGTACCCTACAAATATAACGCTACAATCTTAGAGGATGGTGTAGAAGTTCTCATCCAGCCAATGCCTGATGTTGGAAATATTGTTGAGACTAGTAGAGTGACACGCAACGGTCGTGTATTTACACCAGTTGTTCATGGAGATGTTAGCACTGGAAAGAAACTTGCTGAGAATGTTGAACCCAAGAAGGTTACAGGTGAATCTAGTGGAGCTACGTTAGAGAAAGAAATGGATGATATTTTAAAGATAATCAAGATGAGTGACTATAGAATTGTAAATCAGCTACTGCAGACTCCTTCAAAAATATCTATCTTAACTTTATTAATGAACTCCTCTGCCCACTGAGAATCTGTGATGAGGGTATTGGACCAAGATTTTATGGAAAGTTACATGCCTATAGACCAATTCAGCAGTGTAGTAAGGAACATTACGTCATGTAATAACCTGAGTTTTTGCGACGATGAATTGCCATATGAAGGAAGGAATCACAGCCTGGCCCTCCACATATCTATGAACTACAAGAATGATTCACTATCAAATGTGCTAATTGATAATGGATCTGCTTTGAACATTATATCGAGGAGCACGCTTATGAAACTGAAATACCAAGGAACTCCCATGCGCCTAAGTGGCATTATTGTGAAAGCGTTTGATGGATCAAGGAAATCTGTTATTGGTGAAGTGGACTTGCCTATTCATATAGGCCCATATTTGTTTCAGATTACTTTACAAGTCATGGATATCGTACCCGCTTATAGTTGTCTACTAGGAAGGTCGTGGATACATGGGGCAGGGGTTGTCACTTCAACTTTACACCAGAAACTGAAGTTTGTACATGAGGGAGAAGTAGTGATTATAAATGGAGAACAGGCATTATTGATATCTCATTTGTCCTCTTTCAGCATTGTGGAGGCGGATGAAGTTGCTGTTGGAACCCACTTCCAAGCTTTATCCATTGATAACATAAGAGGAAATGAGAATTTTATGGCTTCGTTTAAGGATGCTCAGCAGGTTGTGCGTAATGGCCATAGTGAAGTATGGGGACAGATTATTGATCCACTTGTAAATAAGAACATAGTTGGCTTGGGGTTCTCTATGAAGAATGATAACGCTAAGAGCATGAAGCCGAAGTCTGTTGTAGGCAAGTTTTAAGACATCTTTCGTAGCGGGGGTTATCTTCATCCAATTGTTTCGGGATTAATGCCATTGTAGAAGATGAAGCAGAGCTGGAAATGCCAAATTACATGACGCACGGAGTTAGGGTTCATAACTGGATCACCATTGATGTTCCCTCTTGCATACATGTTTCAAAGTAATTTGTTTTGTTAATATTTTTGAAAAGCTTTCACTCTGCCCAAGGTGGAAGTATTAATATTGTATGGGCTTATCTGTTTGCTGTGACTTTTAAAATCAATAATAAAAGTTGTCTTTGTTTCCCAAATTGTGTTTTATTTTTTGATTTTTCTTGGAAAATGGTAATCAGAAAAAACCTTTCAAAATAAATAATAACTGAAATTCAGTCTGCATGATCACTTGTTATATGTGTCAGTTTTTAAAAAGCAATCATAAATCATATGTGCAGATTAATTAAAAACCCGTTGAATACAATGACCCTGCACCCTCTCCCAACTTTGAATGTCCTATGTATGGGGCCGAAGAAGAAGACTATGATGAGATTCCAGAAGAGGTGTCACGGTTGCTTGAGCATGAGGAAAATGCCATCCATCCATATAAAGAGACATTGGAAGTAATCAATTTGGGTTCAAAAGAAGATCCGAAGGAAGTTAAGATCGGAGCTTTGCTGCATCCTGATGTGAAGAGCATGTTGATTGAGATATTGAAAGAGTATGTGGATATTTTTGCTTGGTCTTATCAAGATATGCCTAGCCTAGATACATATATTATAGAGCATCATTTGCCGCTGAATCTAGAGTGTCCACCAATCAAACTGAAGTTGAGAAGAACTCACCCAGATATGGCAGTAAAGATCAAAGAGGAAGTTCCAAAGAAGATTAATTCCAGTTTTCTTGTGACGTCAGTGTACCCTCAATGGATTGCCAATATTGTCCTAGTACCCAAAAAAAGATAGAAAAGTTTGCATGTGCGTAGATTACAGATATCTAAATAAAGTTAGTCCAAAAGATGATTTTCCATTGCTACACATTGACATGTTAGTGGATAGCACAGCAAAATTCAAAGTATTCTCGTTCATGGATGGATTTTCCGAGTATAATCAAATAAGAATGGCTCTAGAGGACATGGAAAAAACAACGTTTATCACACCCTAGGGAACATTCTGTTACAGAGTGATGCCCTTCGGGTTGAAGAACGTCGGTGCAACGTACCAGAGGGCTATGATAACCCTATTCCATGATCTGATGCATAAGGAAATCGAGGTATATATTAATGATATGATTTCTAAATCCCGGACGGAAGAAGGGCATGTAGAAGATTTGTTGAAGTTGTTTCAGCGCTTGAGGAAGTATCGTCTCCGCTTGAATCCAAATAAATGTACCTTTGGGGTTCGGTCAGGGAAATTGTTGGGTTTCATTGTTATCCAGAGAAGGAATTGAAGTTGACCCTGATAAAGTCAAAGCAATTCAAGAAATGCCAGCGCCGAGAACTGAAAAACAAGTCAGAGGGTTTCTCGGGCATTTGAACTATATTTCCAGATTAATTTCCCACATGACTGCAACATGTGAACCGATCTTTAAGTTGTTAAAGAAAGAACAAGGTTGTGTGTGGACAGATGACTGCCAAAGGGCATTTGAAAGTGTGATACGGTGGCAGAACCGACTGTTATACTGGTTTTGCATTTTATATTTGCAAATGTCGCGGTAAGCAAGAGTCGCCACCGACTTTTATTTCATCCAACAAAGGAAAGGACATAGAACAGAAAAAACCTTTTTTCGATAGTTTCTGAGTACCAGGGGTAGATTATAGAAAGGGAAGGTATTAGCACCCTTTCTATCCGTGGTTTTCCACGGGCTCTTAGGTACTTGCTCATTTTTGAAATTGCTTGTGTGTGTTTTGAAAAAAAGTTTTGTTTAACTTCGTGATAACTCTTGTATATGTCCTCAAGAGCGTGACGAAGTGGTTTTTGAAAATTGTTTTGAAAGTGTTTGTGTAAAAGAGTTTATTTGAGCAAGTACTTAAGATTTTCTACCTACTCGAAAATAGATTGTCCGTTCTCGTTTCCTTTAGACAGCGTTATCCTACTATTAAGGAGTAGATAGCCCTATCGTTGGAGTTTTAAGGGACAGTCGAAGGGACGAAATGGTCACTGAAGGCAACAGGTAAGGATACCTTAGCATTTCGAAGGTACTGTCATCATAAGATCATTTCTCGTAGGCAACTCGAGGGACAGCAAGGGACTATGATCTTTTATGATGACTTTTATACCGAGGGTCTTTTCTAAGATATCCCTAAGTTCGACGGATATGACCATTATTTCCGAGGCAACCAAGTGAGGCAAACCCTAGGAGTGAGCATGTGCAAGTGTGTTTTTTCCAGTTAATTATCTTTGCGCAATTAGGGTTATCTACCTTTTAAACGTTGATTTATCTTTCGCATACAATCTTATTATCCATACATCTAGCAGTTTAACAGTTGCAGAATTTAAAGAGTGCGAGAAATTAGAATCCTAACTATTACAAGGCTTTTGGGCAGATACACAAATATTTGACTGGAAAATAAAGATGCGGAAGTTAAAATCCTAATTAATCTATTACAAACTTGAAACAGTTAAAATAATTTTAAATTAAAAGAAAGTAAAGGCGTGCGCGGAGAATTAAATACGAGAATAAATTAGAAGCCTAAAAAATCTAATTTAATTAAAAAATATTTTCATGTATTTTTTATTGATAAAATTGTAAATTAAACCTAATTCTATAATTAATTTTAAATAAAAAAATCAATCAAGTTAATCTAATTAAACTATTTTATTTTCAATAAAATTAATTTAAATAAAAAAAACTAATTCTATATTTTTTGTGATTTTTTTATTTAATAAAAAAAATTGTTGTTTTGTTTTTGTAAGAAAATAATTAATCAAATAAAGAAACAAAAGAAAAATAAAAAAGAGAAAGAAATTGGGCCTGGTGCTGTTAGTAAACAGGAGGTATGAATTGGAACTTTCAAGCCCAGATTTGTGCAAGCCCAATGCCTACCTGATCCCATATTGTCACGCCTAGGATGTCTATCCTGGGGAAGCATTCCAGGAACGTCAGTTCTGGATCCATTAAGATCCAATGGTTGGATTTGGAGATGTATGGTTGACCTCTGAGCATGAGACGCATTAAATCCTGCATAGAATATTAAGAAAATAACAAAATGTACACGCCTGGGATCGAACCCAGGTCTTTGGTTTCACACGTCCATGTCCTTGCCATATGCACTGATTGTTCATTAGTATATATAAATAAAACAAAATTATATAATATGAAAACAACACTAATGCTGAGTTGTCAAGCACACGCCAGCAAGTGGGACCCTTGTAATTCAAACGAACCAATCAAACGCAGAGAGAAAGAGAGATGACCAGTTAAGGCTAGCTAATGAAACATTGCCTTTTTGCCACGCAATGAGTCAACCGGTATTACCCTCACCGGCGCCGGAGGCCAGTTGTCTTCTCTGGTGATGTTCAAATTCATACCTGCAAAATACGTGAAATAAAAATGCAAAAGGTATCCTATCCCCCTATTTTGAGGGTTGCGATCACGATGGTGGTGGTAGTTTAGTTTGAAAGTCCCTGTACAGGGAGATACGATGCTTTCCTGAAATATAGCCCTAACAATGGTAAATTGAGGATCATGCATGCATGCTGGACACTAATGATTCAAAACAACTCAGGACCTCATTATGAACATGTATCAATGCAAAAAATTAATTGATATCGCATGAATCAAAAGTTTGAGTTTCGATAACCTTACCAAATCGTGGTTTGTGAGAGGATGAGTTATGGGATCCTTTGGCCTTCAATACAGATGTGGTTCGACTGCTGAGATCAACAGGAGACTAATGGAGTGCTTGGAACACTTTGATAATGGCCAGAGAAAGAAGTGTCGTATTGCACCACCTTGAACCAATTTTTCACTTTTTGACTAGGGCTTTTTTTGTAACAATTGCGCCTCCTCCTTTGGTCTGACTTTGTTATGCATTTATATTAGGCCATATTAGGTCAACAAAATTGGAAGAATATCCATCCTTTCCTTGAGAAAATATTTTCCTTTAATAATATGATTTTTTTGTATATTTGGACCAAATCAAATCTTTCTATTTCTCCATGATATTTCCCTTGATATGCCAGTAATATATATCCTTTATTTGATGAGAAAAGATTCCAAATCCAAATCTTTTATTATTTCTACTATTTGTTTATTTAATTTTGCATTTTAATTGATAAAATGTCAAAATAAATAATATAAATAATATAACAATTCATGTATTAGCTTGGAGGTCGTGGACCAGGCTAGGAGTGTGTTGCAAGCACAAAAAGTTAAGCCTATTTGAGAAAAAATGTAGTTTTGAGCATTGTTGACTTTGGCAAAATTTCCAAAAATGTCCAACTTTTACAATGCACATCTCTCTCAGTTTTGACCCTAAGAGGATGTTCTTGGACTTTTTAGAAAGCTTAGGATGTCCTCTAAACAACCCTTTTGGTTTCACCTCAATTGGATCTTCCATGTTCATGTAAGAAGCTTTGACCCAAAAGGTGTTTTTGTTGACTTTTTGAAATGACCTATAATATTTGAATTCATATCTTTTCATGAGTGCATTTTTTGAACTTAAGGGCTGAATATGAGTTGTATGGAATTTTATCCTCTTCAAAATGAGCCTTGGATGGTAAATTTCTGATAAAGTATGAGAAATTTATGCCTGGTCAAAGTTTGGTTGACTTTTCCTGTAGAAACCCTAATTGAGCAACTTTTGAGTTTTGATGAAAAATCTTGAAGTTTGACTATATGTGGGTCACAGTTGACTTTTGACCTAAAACAGTTGATTTTTAGGAATTTGAGAAGTTGATTGAGAAAACTTCTTGTGAAAGGCATGAGACTTGACATGGATGTTATTGAGAACATATTAGGACCATGAAAAAGATTTGAGACCTTTGGAGTGCACCCATCTTGATGAAAAAGGAAACCCTAATTTGAGGTTCATTGTCTTAGGAGAGCATTTGCCTGATCAATCCTTGGGCATCCTTGGGCAAGTTAAAGATTTCAATGAACATATGTTGAGTAACATGACAGGGCAAATTTTGGTGTACATCAGTTGTCCCTATTCAGTCTTCTTAAACCTGAGGATGTAGATTGGCTGGTCTTCTTTTCATGATCTGAAGGTGGAAGATGATTGAACACTAGAGTGCCCAGAAATTTGCACTCGCATGAAGTAATACTGATTGGTGATACCGGGAATAGGGTTACAGATGCCATTTGGAAGTTGATAGAGAATCGTCGGAGATGGGCTTAAAGATGCCATCCAAAAAAAGATATCAGTCGCATAAGAGATTCCCTTGCGAGAATTTCGGTACCTTCAGTTGAGAGGGACTTCGCCGGGGAATGTTAACTTATATCCTGGGAGATAGAGTATAGGTGCTTCGGTTGTCCACTACTCTACTGGGGAATTAACTCCTGATTGAGGAAGTGGAAGTAAACTGCATATCTGGTTAGGGTCCAGGTTGCACAGCGACTTACTGGGGAAATGTGAAATCGACCATAATTGGTCGGGTCTAGGTTTTACAGTGTTGTAAAATGTTGTCCAGAGATAAGAGAGAAGGAACCTGGATAGTAGGGTTGCTTCGAAATGAAATTCTGGATAGTAGGGCTATGAGAAGGAACCTGGATAGTAGGGTTACTTCGCGATGAAAGCCTGGATAGTAGGACTATGAGAAGGAACCCGAGTCGTAGGGTTACTTCGGGACGAAAGCCTAGATAGTATGGCTATGAGAAGGGACCTGGGTTGTAGGGTTACTTCGAGATGACAACCTGGATAGTAGGGCTATAAGAAGGAACCTGGATAGTAGGGTTACTTCGAGATGAAAGCATGGATTGTAGGGCTATGAGAAGGAACCTAGGTCGTAGGGTTACTTCGAAATGAAAGCCTGGATAGTAGGGCTTATGGGAAGGAACTGGATAGTAGGGTTACTTAAAGATGAAATCCTGGATAGTAGGGCTATGGGAAGGAACCTGGATAGTGGGGTTACTTCAATATGAAAGCCTGGATAGTAGGGCTATGGGAAGGAACCTGGATAGTGGGGTTACTTCAAGATGAAAGCCTGGATAGTAGGGCTATAGGAAGGAACCTGGAATGTGGGGTTACTTCAAGATGAAAGCCTGGATTGTAGGGCTATGGGAAGGAACCTGGATAGTGGGGTTACTTCAAGATGAAAGCCTAGATAGTAGGGCTATGGGAAGGAACCTGGATAGTTGGGTTAGTTCAAGATGAAATCCTGGATAGTAGGGCTATGGGAAGGAACCTGGATAGTGGGGTTACTTCAAGATGAAAGCCTGGATAGTAGGGCTATGGGAAGGAACCTGGATAGTAGGGTTACTTCGGGATGACAACCTGGATAGTAGGGCTATGAGAAGGAACCTGGATAATGGGGTTACTTCAAGATGAAAACCTGGATAGTAGGGCTATGGGAAGGAACCTGGATAGTGGGGTTACTTCAAGATGAAAGCCTGGATAGTAGGGCTTATAGGAAGGAACCTGGATAGTAGGGTTACTTTGTTTGATCATGTAGATTAGTTGAACCATTTGGTTTCGGGAACTTATTTTCCCTTAGTTGTCTGCAAATGTGACATGTACAACTGTTGGATTTATTGGTGATAATTGTCTTTCTTGTAAAGATAACAGGGTTAATTATATGTGATACATGAAACGCATTGTGAGATGATGTTCTCAAAATAAATGAGATTATGTTGTATGTGATATGTATGCACATGTCATGGTGTATGAGCATGAGATGTTGTTATGACGTATCCGAGTCTGGGAAAATAAATCCCCGACTATTGCTGGAGAGTATAGCATTCCTGACTGTTGTAGAGAATTGTGGTTCTTCTACTTCTGGTGGGGATGGTGAACAGAAATGACTATGCTGGAGATTTACTCCTTGTTGTTTGTGAATATTATACCAGGGAGAGAGTCTGATTGAGAATAACTTTGTGGGGGAATAATTCTGTTGGAAAGTGAAATTCCGTAGCTGGAGGGATAAACTCTATCGTGGATTGAGTTTCCACATTTAGGGAAATAAACTTTACTTGGGAGACAAATTTTATGACCCGCTTGCGATTATGAAATTCGGCTGGGGAATATAGTTATCAGTTCTCTGAAGGGAACAGGCTGAAGAAAGCACCTCCTGTTTTGGGGAAGCTGACATCAATGCCTTGATTACCTTTACTCTGTCGGGAGTACAGATGTCGCGAGGTTGTATGCACTGATGATTGTGTTTCAGAGTTGTCTCTACCCCGGTACTTGCTAGATATAGTAACTGTCGGGTTTGACATTTTTGTTTTTTCCCTTGTTTCTTAAGTTACGAGCAATTGTCTTTTTGTTTCCTATGTAAATATTTATGAACAACAATCATATTCAAATGCATATGTCAAGAATAAATCATTGGACGTTCTTGCAAAACAAAATAGAAAAAGAAAAAAAACACCTAGTTTTTTTTTTGTAAAAATGATTTGTATTAATTTTCGAAGTTGGCCTATAACAGGCATTTTTGTACAAGGAAGCTGATGCTCTAGTAAGAGAGTGTCACTATAAAAATGGAAGCTATACAATATTGTGTACAACAAAAACAAAAGAGCTATGTGCAACAATCCCATTGGATTCCAATTCTGCTATCGCCGCTATGTCTTCGAGCGTCTCATCACTTTGTTGCTTGTCCGAAGCTAATTAGATTGATCGGTGTCATTCGGGCTTGATAGTTGATACTGAGATCTAATTGCAAGATGGTCCAATGGGACATAGTGATACGCTTTACATCCCTAATTTTTTCCTGGACTTCCCTTTTGGGTTTTCAGTCCGCCGGGATACCCCTTTTTGCCCAAGCCTCCTTTTCAGGTTTTCGACTTGTCGGGTGTACAAATTTTTTCATTTTCATCCCTTATTTTTTCCCGAACCCTTTTGGTTTGCCGGGAAGCCCTTATTTTTTCCTAGGCCAGTCAACCTAGCGGGTCTTTTATCACGCGTAGTATCTTTTCACTATGTCTGCATTGACAGGGTGAGGAAGGTCATCGCTGTCCATGGTGGTTAGAATCATGGCTCCACCCGAGAAAATGTTTTTAATCACAAATGGCCCTTCGTAGGTGGGAGTCCATTTGCCCCTGGGATCACCTTGCGGTAGTATGATTCGTTTGATCACTAGATCCCCAACTTTATATTTATGATGTCTGACTTTTTTGTTGAAAGCCTTGATCATCCGTTTTTGATACATTTGACCATGACAGACAGCAGTAAGTCTCTTCTCATTGATCAGATTTAGTTGATCAAGTCGAGTCTGGATCCAATCGACTTCGTTCAAACCCGCATCCTTCATAATCCTTAGAGAAGGAATCTGGGCCTCAATGGGTAGGACTGCCTCCATTCCATATACCAGAGAGTGGGGTGTTTCCCCTGTCGAAGTCCGTGCTGAGGTACGGTACCCATGAAGAGCGAATGGTAACATCTCATTCCAGTCTTTGTATGTCACTGTCATCTTTTGTATGATCTTCTTGATGTTCTTGTTAGCCTCTTCAATAGCGCCATTCATCTTCGGTCGATAGGGAGAAGAGTTGTGATGTTGTATCTTGAATTGCCTACAGAGCTTGGTGATCATCGTGTTGTTGAGATTCGTACCATTGTCAGTGATAATTCTCTTTGGCACACCATATCAACAGATCAGGTTATGCCTGATGAACCAGGATGAAATGATGCCCATTAGAAGCGATAGGTCTAATTTCCCCGATCATGTCAGTTCCCCACATCGTAAAGGGCCAGGGAGCCGTCAAGACATTTATAGGAACCAGAGGCACATGCACCTTATCAGCATAGATTTGGCACTTATGACAGGTTCGGGAGTGCTGATAACAATCTGCTTCCAAAGTGGACCAGTAGTATCCTGCCCGTAGGATCTTCTTAGCCATGGTATGTCCACTAGAATGGGTTCCAAAAGTACCTTCATGTAAATCTGTCATAATCCTCTCTGCCTCGATCTTGTCTACACACCGCAGTAAGGTAGAGTCATGGTTATACTTGTATAGGATTCCATTACTGAGGAAGAATTTCACAGTAAACCTTCTCAAAAACTTCTTATCATTGACAGATGCCCCCTCGGGATACTCTTGAGTCTCGAGATACCTTTTTACTTTATGAAACCAGGGTTTATCTGCTACCTCTTCAGTATCAATCTCACAACAGTGTGTTGGTTCATCCAACCTCTCAATGGTGATTTGGGGAGCTTCATTGTCCCACTTAACTTTGAACATAGAAGACATGGCAGCTAACGCGTCCGCTAACTGATTCTCCTCTCGTGGGAAATGTTCAAAGGTTACCTCCTCAAAGTGCGGGAGTAATGTCAGCACGTGTTCTTTGTACAAGATGAGATTCGGATGCTTCGTATCCCATTTGCCTTTGATCTGACTTATCACCAAGGATGAATCCCCGAAGACATTTAAGAACTTGATCCTGAGATCGATAGCAGCTTTGAGACCCATGATACAGGCTTCATACTCCGCCATGTTGTTAGTGCAGTTGAAACATAGTCGGGTAGTGAAAGGAGTATGACAGCCCTCGGGAGATATGATTACAGCGCCAATGCCATTATTGAGTGCATTCGAAGCTCCATCAAAAACCATGGTCCATCGGGATCCTTCCTCAGGTCCTTCATCCGGTCCAGGTTCTTCGTAGTCAGTCAATAGCATAATATTCTCATCCGGGAACTCAAAATTCATGGACTGGTAGTCATCCACGGCTTGATGAGCCAAATGATCAGCCAATACACTTCCCTTAATTGCTTTCTGGGTTGTATATTGTATATCATATTCAAATATGATCATCTGCCATCTCGCTATTCTTCCGGAGAGTGCGGGCTTCTCGAAGATGTATTTGATTGGGTTTATCTTTGATATCAACAAAGTAGTTTGGGTCATAATATACTATCATAGTCGGCGAGTAGCTCATGCCAAAGCGCGGCAAGTTTTCTCGAGCAGTGAGTATCTTGTCTCACAGTCGGTAAACTTTTTGCTAAGGTAGTATATTGTGTGCTCTTTTCGACCAAACTTGTCATGCTGCCCCAGCCCACACCCCATTGAATTGTCTAGCACTGTTAAGTACAATATCAAAGGTCTTCCTTCAACCGGAGGCATCAGAATTGGTGGTTCTTAAAGGTATTCTTTGATCCTTTCGAAAGCAATCTGGCATTCGTCATTCCACTTTACCACTTGATCTTTCTTCAGGTGTTTGAAGATTGGCTCACAAGTAGCAGTCAGATGTGAAATGAACCTGGCGATATAATTTAAGCGTCCCAAGAAACCTCTAACCTCCTTCTCTATACGGGGAGCTGGCATCTCTTGTATGGTTTTTACCTTCGCAGGGTCTACCTGAATACCTTTGTCACTGACGATGAATCCCAGAAGCTTACGAGACCTTACCCCGAAGGTGCACTTGTTCGGATTCAACCTCAGCTTGTATGTCTTCAATTTGTCGAATAGCTTTTGCAGATGATCAAGGTGCTCCTCTTTAGTTTGAGACCTGGCTATCATGTCATCAACATAAACCTCTATCTCATGGTGAATCATATTGTGGAACAAGGCGACCATGGCTCGCTGATAAGTTGCCCCAACATTCTTCAACCCAAAAGGCATCACCTTGTAATAGAAGGTGCCCCACTATGTGACGAAGGTTGTCTTCTCCGTGTCTTCAGGAGCCATATTGATCTGGTTGTAGCCAGAGAAACCATCCATGAAGGAGAATATTTTATGTTGTACGGTGTAGTCAACCATAACATCAATGTGAGGGAGTGGGAAATCATCCTTAGGGCTTGCCCTGTTCAGGTCTCTATAGTCCACACACATCCGTACTTTACCATCCTTCTTTGGCACTGGAATGACGTTAGCAACCCACTGCGGATAGGAGGTGACAACTAGGAACCCAATGTTGAACTGCTTCATGACCTCTGCCTTGATCTTCTCTGACATTTCAGGGTGCATGCGGCGAACCTTCTCTTTAACTAGAGGACAATCTTCTTAGTCGGCAGACGATGTACCACAATATCAGTGTCTAAACCAGGAATGTCTTCATATGACCAGGCGAAGATCTCAACATAGTCGTGCAACATCTGTATCAATCGCTGTTTGATATTAGCCTCTAGATTTGCACCGATCTTGACTTCTTTTCTGTCTATCTCCGTGCCCAAGTTTATCGTCTCAACTGGTTTTTCATGAGGCTGTATAGCCCTCTCTTCCTGCTGTAACAATCTAGCAAGTTCTCCGGGTACCTCACAATCGTCATCACCTTCATCCTCGGCTTGTTTGATCGGATTTTTGAAGTCATGACTGGCGGTAGTAGAACTGTTATCAATGGGATCCAGAGTGGATATGGATCTGCAGTTTGATATGTGAGTGTGTGTAAGAGCATAGCTGTATTGATAAAGTAAAAGCAGAAAAGAAAAACAGAGAGCGCAAAATTAGTATGCAAAGAACGTCCCATGTTTTATTGATGATATATGAAATGACATATAATAACCCCCATAGATAGAACCATTGTGCCTCGGGTAAGACACAAGGCCATAAAGTTTAAATTGTTTATTACAAACTTGGAAAACAAGTAAGACAATTACTGCGGAATGGTATAAAATCTCTGGCTATCCAATTACTCGGTCCACCGTTGGTAGTCGGGTAGATCCAGCTGTTAATATCAGAGTCTTCCTTATTGTCTTCAATAGCGTTGACCCCACGATTGCTGATGCATAGGGGAGGTCCTCCAGCCCGAGCGCGTCGAATAGCCCTTTGAGCTACTGAAATAAAGCCCAAACAAAATTTGTCAATTTTGTGAGTAGAATCAAGGAGCTGTCCCCAATTGGTACACCCATCTTTTTCAACTACTGTTCTGGCGTCCTTGAGAGAAGCCATCTTCAGAGGAGGTTTGGTGCTAGTGGTAGTTTCGGTTGACGCCAAAATCTGGTGAACCTCTTCAAAGTTTTGACAAGGAGTCTCTATGAATTCCCCGTCCATCTCCACATACCTGAAGGAGTTCAGGTGGCTCACCATATACTCCTCTTCACCATGTACAGTGACAATTTCCCTTTCACCGGATATTTCAACATTTTGTGCAGTGTGGAAGTAACAGCCCCAGCTTCATGGATCTAAGAACGACCCAACAAACAAGAGTATGATGGCCTGATGTCCATCACGTAGAATATGGACTCAAAGGTCTGAGATCCCACTTTGACAGGGATGTTTACCTCCTCATGCACCATTCTCTTCAACCCTTCAAAAGCCCTTACCACAATGTTACTGGGCTTTAGGGTCAAGCCTTCACAATCTAGCCGATCGAGAGCCTTCTTAGGCAGAACATTTAGTGAAGATCCAATGTCTACTAGCACGTGATCCATAGTAGTGCCCCTGCATTCGATCGAGACATGCAGAGCATTATTATGCTTCCTCCCTTTCGGTGTCAAGTCGGCATCTAAAAAACCCAACCCATTGTTAGCAATCAAGATGGCCACACAGTCTTTGATTTGATCGGTTGAGGTTTCTTGCGGCACATGCGCAGTCTTGAGGAATGAAATCAAATCCTTTGCATGGGCCTCGGAACATAACAACATAGATAACATCGATATCTTCGAGGGGGTCTGCCCTAGCTGCTCGACCACATTGTAGTCACTTTTCTTGATTATTTTTTAGATTTCCTCTATTTCTTTCTTAGAGGATTCCACAACAACTTTTCTAGGTGCCTCCGTCCGGGCAGGATCACCTACAACTTCTTTGCCCCGAGTCCCAGATGACTCAACGGCATGAGTAACAATTGGAGTAAGAACGGGAGTAGTCACGGGAGTACCGGTAGGAACAACAGATGAAATAACAACAGGCTTAGTGACAGTCTTCGGGGAGATCTCGGGAGAGAAAACCCTTCCACTTCTGGTGATCTTGTTGGTCCCGACAATGTTACTGACATCGGGATCAGCCTCTTCAGTCTTCAAGTCTTGTTTAACACCATGGTAGTAAACATCGGTGCCATCATTCCAAGGGATAGCTTTTTCCGAGGAGTATGGTATGGGGCCAGGAAAAGTGATTATCAGCGGGGCGATTCTTGGTGCAGGTGTAATCCTAACAGGTCTTTTAGAGGAGATCTTGGAAGGATTGGTGGAAATGGTTATAATGGTAACATCTTCAAACATAACAGTTGGAATCAAAATCTTTTCGAACAAAATTTCTCTATTGTCCATCAGGCGTTGAACACCTGCTTTCAGCAAATAGCAACCAGTGGGTAGAGATGAACACATGTGGCAACCTTCACCATAACCCGGAAATAAACCATCCAACAAAAAATTATCCTTAACAGTCATAAGAGGAGTAGAAACTTCACCAATAGAGGTAACGAACAAGTCAGTATCAATGGCATTAACTCCATGGTTATGCTTGGGCATGGAGCAGTTATGACATTGGGCTTCTCCGGAGCATCGAACTCAATCTCGTTGGATTCAATCAGATCTTGTACTTTATTTCTCAGAGCCTAGCAGTCATTTGTATCGTGGCCAGGAATCTCAAAATGGTAGGCACACCGAGCGTTTGGATTGTACTAAGGAGATGTGGTGTTAGGATTCTTGGGAGCCTTTTTCAAGGTTACCAAGTTAGATCTTAGTAGGTGGGGTAGAACCTCAGTCATTGTCATGTTAATCCGGGTAAACTTCCTTTGAGGTCTTTCTACCCTCTGCTGATTGTTGCGTTGTGGGGTAGCCGCAGGCCTAGGTATCATCACAGCACTTACCGTTGGACGGTGTTCAGCTCTACTCTGACCTCTTGAGCTATATATAGCACTGACTTCCTTCTTACCTGCGAAGGGCTTCTTTACTGAGCTCGAAGAGGTGTCTTTCTGTATTTTACCACTATGGATCCCAACTTCTACCGTTTCTCCTATTAATATCAGCTTGGTGAAACCAGCTGATGAGCTACCAATCAAATGATTGAAGAATGGGCTTGACAGCGTCCCAAGAAACATGTCAACCAACTCCCTATCAGACAACGGGGGTTAGAATCTCCCAGCCGGATCTCTCCACTTCTGAACATAGTCCTTAAAGCCTTCACCTGCACCCATGGACATACTCTGGAGTTGAATATGAGTAGGGGCAAGGTCAACATTGTATTGATACTGCTTGTGAAAAGCAGCAGCCAAATCCTCCCAATTACAAACATTTGTTCCCTCCAGTTGATAGAACCATTTGAGCTGAGTCCCTTACATACTGTCTTGAAAGAAGTGAACCCATAAGTTCCTATCAGCAGTGTGAGGCTGAATCTTCCTCACATAGGAACGAAGATGAAGCTTGGGACAAGACACCCCATCATACTTTGCGAAAACCAGAGCTTTAAACTTTTATGGGATGACTACCCTAGACACCAATCCCAGCTGTTCAAAATCCAGTCCTAGTATTCTATGGATTTCCATAGCGCTCAACCGATCCTCCAACTTCTTGTATATATCCTCAGTGGGAGGATATTGCTCATCATTGTAGTCTGTATCATTGTCAGAAACTTCAGGGCTAGGGTCCTTCTCCCTTGTCTCCTTCTCTTGATTCTCCCCTTCTTTGGACGAGGAGGTAAAATCGACTGGTTGCTTTAACGGCCCCCTGAACCTTCTGCCCAGGTTCATAACACCAAAGGTTTTCTTCTTCTTCTTCTTCTTCTTCTTTTCCTTCAGGATAAGGGCCTTCAGATCCTCCTGCCCTTTTGCCAGAGTTATGAACATTTATTGAAATTGGGAATTTTGTGCGTGAAGATCTTTGATGCTTTGTTCAGAGGACATTATTGCTGAAATAAACAGCGAAGAAGATGAGAAACCTGTAATGGTACTTGTTTATACAATGTTATGGATGGTATGCCTATGCAATGATTTCAAGGACTCTTAAAGGCTCAAATTTGTTTAACCAAAAGAAACACACGTTAATTATATTAATAAGTTCAGATTGTTACAAAGAATACCCTTTAGGCTTACAATTAAACAAAACTTAAAGCAAAAAGAAAATTAGGTCTCCCAGGAGCGCATCCTCTTTGGTGCAATGTAGGCGTTTATGTTCCTTTCTTCATGGAGAATCCTAGTGAGCTCCAGGACCTTCTTCTTGCTGGCATAGAATTGAGCTTCGAACGTATCCTGCTCCTCTTTAAGTTGAACCCAGGATTTCTGTAACTCCTCATGATCAGTTGGCATGTCAGGATGATGAACAAGATAAGGAGTGTCTCCTTTAGAAACTAGTTCCACAATCATTGGTAGGACAGCAGGGTAAGGCATCATAAGACTTTGGGCGCGGGCTCGTACCCATCGGAGATAAGGCTCAAGAGGGATGGAATTATTATGCCCCAGTGTCTTGCTATCAATTTTATGTACCATGCCTCAAGCTCTCATGAACCTTTTGCAGTAACCCTGAGTATCATTCTCATAGTTGAAGGCGATTCCTTGGATAATCGTATCGTGAGGACCATCCCTTCTCACATAACCAAACTTCTGCAGTGCCAAACAAGGGTTATAAGTGATTCCTCCCCTAATGCCTAAGAGAGGGACATTAGGGAATTCACCACAGTGATCGATGATGGTAACATCTTCCGAAGACCGTGAACACCAATGAATGTCTAAATGTGTAAGGGACATCAGCATATGAGACCATTTGATACCCTGCTCATTCTTCAAAATAGACCTGGGTAGGTGAGAAATAAACCACCTAGCCAATAGAGGAGTGCAACACAGGAGGTTTCCCCTTCTCTTTAGAGTGCGAGCATACAGAGAGTGTATAACATTCCCAAGTAATGTGGGCACCGGATTATGAGACAGAAAAACCTTAATAGTATTCACATCTACGAGTTGGTTGGCATTAGGGAAAAGTACCATCCCGTAGATGAGGAGTTCCAATACCTCTTCAAAAGCTTGTAAATCCAGGGTATCCAAAAAATAGTAAGCCTTCTCAAATAGAAATTTAACCTGGATTCCTTGGACGCTTCCACTAGTTTCCCAATTTGTCACTACATCGGACCGTTGTAAGGATAGAGCTCGAGCAATCTCTTCAGGCCTTGTATGTTCTTCCGTACCGTTGCAAGGTAAATGATCAAGAATAGGTACCCCCAACAACCGAGAAAATTCCCCCGTAGTAGGCACTAGTTGGTAATCCGGGAAGGTGAAACAGTGGTGCAAAGGATCAAAGAACTGAAATAGAACTTTTAACAATTCTCCATCAGGTTTTGAAGTGACCAAGTTAAGAAATCGACCATGTTTTTCAGTGAAGGGAGAGCTTTCAGGGATCTTTAATTCCAAATCCTTTAGTTGGAGAGGCACTTTCACAAGGTTAATCTGGATAGTGTTCCTGCGGGCGGGTGCCATGTCCTACAAAACAAAGCAAAGATGAGCCCTAGGAAATCCTTGAAATGGTTAGTATGATATGACATGCTTATGATGTCATGATTATGCTAGAAATCACATGTATAGCAAGCAACAAACGAGTCACACCAAATCCTTAGGTTTAAAGCCTGCATGAGTTTTAAAGTTATACCCTCTTGAAGCTAGATTGGTGCAACCTGTCCTATAAATTGTAACCGAGTTCTAAAGGATCTCAATATCACCGATCTTTCCCCCAAACTTCGTTCAATAGGCGATTGACTCGCAACCAAACAAAACTCAAGATTCAAACCTTAATGAGTGTAGCATCGAGTATCTGTCGACCTTGGGAATACACCAAAGTTGGCCATCTCGCTACGTCCTACTGGCCATGTTATGCAATTAAAGGTTCTAAGGTCAGTTGATGCTTTATGATGCTACGCGGCGGCCCCGTACTCTCCTTGATTGACTCAAGGGTTACCGGTACCAACCAAAGTGTCACATCAACGTAGCTACTGCTTCAACCGTGTCGGTATACCCCATATAGTTCCCTCACAGTTTATTGCTACTTACCTAAAAGGTGTCCCCGGATCCGGGTGTAGGATCTACATAATCCCAAGAAAACCCTTGAATATAAAGCAGGCAAAGAAAAACAAGAAAGCAATTTTTAGAAGTGACCTAGATCCTAAGGTATACCCCACTTATTAATTCCCCAACAGAGATGCCAGTTCTGTGATACGGTGGCAGAACCGACTGTTATACTGGTTTTGCATTTTATATTCGCAAATGTCGCGGTAAGCAAGAGTCGCCATCGACTTTTATTTCATCCAACAAAGGAAAGGAAAAAGAACAGAAAAAAAACTTTTTTTGAGAGTTTCTGAGTACGGGGGTAGATTATAGAAAGGAAGGTATTAGCACCCTTTCTATCCATGGTTTTCCACGGGCTCTTAGGTACTTGCTCATTTTTGAAATTGCTTGTGTGTGTTTTGCAAAAAAGTTTTGTTTAACTTCGTGATAACTCTTGTATCTGTCCTCAAGAGCGTGACGAAGTGGTTTTTGAAAACTATTTTGAAAGTGTTTGTGTAAAAGAGTTTATTTGAGCAAGTAATTAAGATTTTCTACCTACTCGAAAAAATACTGTTCGTTCTCATTTCCTTTAGACAGCGTTATCCTACTATTAAGGAGTAGGTAGCCCTATTGTTGGAGTTTTAAGGGACATTCGAAGGGACGAAATGGTCACTGAAGGCAACAAGTAAGGATACCTTAGCATTTCGAATGGACTGTCATCATAAGATCATTTCTCGTAGGCAACTCGAGGGACAGTAAGGGACTATGATCTTTTATGATGACTTTTATACCGAGGGTCTTTGCTAAGATATCCCTATGTTCGAGGGACATGACCATTATTTCCGAGGCAACCAAGTGAGGCAAACCCTAGGAGTGAGCATGTGCAAGTGTTTTTTTTCCAGTTAATTATCTTTGCACAATTAGGGTTATCTACCTTTTAAACATTGATTTATCTTTCGCATACAATCCAATTATCCATACATCTAGCAGTTTAACAGTTGCAGAATTTAAAGAGTGCGAGAAATTAGAATCCTAACTATTACAAGGCTTTTGGGCAGATGCACAAATATTTGACTGAAAAATAAAGATGCGGAAATTAAAATCCTAATTAATCTATTACAAATTTGAAACAATTACAATAATTTTGAATTAAAAGAAAGTAAAGGCGCGCGCGGCTAATTAAATACGAGAATAAATTAGAAGCCTAAAAAATCTAATTTAATTAAAAAATATTTTCGTGTATTTTTTATTGAGAAAATTGTAAGTTAAACCTAATTCTATAATTAATTTTAAATAAAAAAATCAATCAAGCTAATCTAATTAAACTATTTTATTTTCAATAAAATTAATTTAAATGAAAAAACTAATTCTATATTTTTTGTGATTTTTTGATTTAATAAAAAAAATGATTTTGGTTGTTTTGTTTTTCTAAGAAAATAATTAATCAAATAATGAAACAAAAGAAAAATAAAAAAGAGAAAGAAATTGGGCCTGGTGATGTTAGTAAAAAGGGGGTATGAATTGGAATTTTCAAGCCCAGATTTGTGCAAGCACAATGCCTGCCTGATCCCATGTTGCCACGCCTGGGATGTCTATCCTGGGGAAGCGTTCTAGGAACGTCAGATCTGGATCCATTAAGATCCAATGGTTAGATTTGGAGATGTATGGTTGACCTCTGAGCATGAGACGCACTGAATCCTGCATAGAATATTAAGAAAATAACAAAATGTACACGCCTGTGATCAAACTCAGGTCTTTAGTTTCACACGTCCATGTCCTTGCCATTTGCGCTGATTGTTCATTCGTATATATAAATAAAACAAAATTATATAATATGAAAACAACACTAATGCTGAGTTGTCAAGCACGCGCCAGCAAGTGGGACCCTTGTAATTCAAACAAACCAATCAAACGTAGAGAGAGAGAGAGGACCAGTTGAGGCTAGCCAATGAAACATTGCCTTTTTGCCACGCAATGAGTCAACCGGTCTTACCCTCACCGGCATCGGAGGCCGATTGTCTTCTCCGGTGATGTTCAAATTCAAACCTGCAAAATACGTGAAATAAAAATGCAAAAGGTATCCTATCCCCCTATTTTGAGGGTTTCGATCACGATGGTGGTGGTAGTTTAGTATGAAAGTCCATGTACAGGGAGATACGATGCTTGCCTGAAATCTAGCCCTAACAATGGTAAACTGAGGATCTTGCGTGCATGCTGGACACTAATGATTCAAAACAACTCCGGACCTCATCATGAACATGTATCAGTGTAAAAAATCAATTGATATCGCATGAAACAAAAGTTTGAGATTCGAGAACCTTACCAAATCGTGGTTTGTGAGAGGATGAGTTATGGGATCGTTTGGCCTTCAATATAGATGTCATTTGACTGCTGAGATCAACATGAGATTAATGGAGTGCTTGGAACGCTTTGATAATGGACAGAGAAAGAAGTCTCATATTGTACCACCTTGAACCAATTTTGACCTTTTTGACTAGGGTTTTTTTGTAACAGCTGCCCCTCCTCGTTTGGTCTACTTTGTTATGCATATATATTAGGCCATATTAGGTCAACAAAATTGGAAGAATATCCATCCTTTCATTGAGAAAATATTTTCCTTTAATAATATGATTTTTTTGTATATTTGGACCAAATCAAATCTTGCTATTTCTCCATGATATTTCCCTTGATATGCCAGCAATATATATCCTTTATTTGATGAGAAAAGATTCCAAATCCAAATCTTTTATTATTTCTACTATTTATTTAATTTTGCATTTTAATGGATAAAATGTCAAAATAAATAATATAAATAATATAACAATGTATGGATTAGCTTAGAGGTCGTGGACCAGGCTAGGAGTGTGTTGCAAGCACAAAAAGTTAAGCCTATTTGAGAAAAAATGTAGTTTTGAGCATTGTTGACTTTGGGCAAATTTCTAAAAAAGGCCAACTTTGACAATGCATATCTCTCTCAATTTTGACCCTAAGAGGGTGTTCTTTGACTTTTTAGAAAGCTTAGGATGTCCTATAAACAACCCTTTTGTTTTCACCTCAATTGGATCTTCCATGTTCATGTAAGAAGCTTTGACCCAAAAGGTGTTTTGTTGACTTTTTGAAATGACCTATAATGTCTGAATTCATATCTTTTCATGAGTGCATTTTTTGAACTTGAGGGTTGAAGATGGGTTGTACGGAATTGAATCCTATTCCAAATGAGCCTTGGATGGGAAATTTCTGATAAAGTATGAGAAAGGTATGCCTGGTCAAAGTTTAGTTGACTTTTCCTGTAGAAACCCTAATTTAGCAACTTTTGAGTTTTGATGAATTAGGAGCATTCCTTGAGGAATCATGGTCAACCCTTGATCAAATGATGAACATCACTTCAAAATGTTGATGTTGACCAAAAATCTTGAAGTTTGACAGTATGTGGGTCACAATTGACTTTTGACCTAACATAGTTGATTTTCAGGCATTTGAGTAGTTAACTGGGAAAACTTCTTGTGCAAGGCATGAGACTTGACATGGATGTTCTTGAGAACATATTAGGACCATGGAAAATATTTGAGACCTTTGGAGTGCACCCATCTTGATGAAAAAGGAAACCCTAGTTTGAGGTTCATTGTCTTAGGAGAGCATTTGTCTGATCAATCCTTGGGCATCCTTGGGCAAGTTGAAGATTTCAATGAACATATGTTGAGTAAAATGAGAGGGAAAATTTTGGGGTACAACAAAAAGTATTAAAAAATATCTACTTGAACCTCCTATCTTGCTCCCTCCTGTTGAAGGAAGACCGTTGATTATGTATCTAACATTGTTGGATAATTCCATGGGCTATATTCTAGGACAACAAGATGAAACATGGAAGAAAGAGTATGAAATTTATTATCTCAGTAAAATTTTTACTGATTGTGAGTCATGGTATTCCATGCTGGAAAAGACATGTTGTGCTCTGGCCTGGGCGGTAAAATGTTTGCGGTAGTATATGTTGAATCACACTACTTGGTTGATCTCCAAAATGGATCCAATCAAGTACATTTTTGAAAAGCCTGCTCTTATTGGGAGAATTTCCCACTGGCAGATACTGTTATCTGAATATGACATCGAATACCGCACTTAAAAGGCTATTAAAAGCAGCGTATTGGCAGATTATCTTGCTCACCAACCATTTGATGATCATCAGTCTGTGAAGTATGACTTTCCTGATGAGGATGTGATGTTTCTGAAAGTGAAAGATTGTGATGAATCATTTCCTGAGGAAGGTCCTGATCCTGAATCTCGTTGGAGTATGATATTTGATGGAGCTGTGAATGCTTATGGTAAAGGAATTGGTGATGTGATTGTCACTCCATATGGATTGCACATTCCTTTTACTGCAAGGTTGACATTTGATTATACTAATAATATGGCAGAATATGAGGCTTGCATCATGGGTCTTGAGGAAGCTATTGATCTCAGAATTAAAATTTTAGATGTGTATCGCGATCCAGCTTTGGTAATAAATCAGATTAAAGGAGAGTGGGATACTCGTCACCCCGGCTTGATCCCTTATAAAGATTATTCTAGAAGATTGTTACCCTTCTTTAATAAAGTTGAATTCCATCACATTCCTAGAGATGAAAATCAAATGGCGGACGCTATGACAACTCTGGCTTCTATGTATCAAGTGAATACTTGGAATGATATACCTCGAATTATGGTTCGGCGACTGGATAGGCCCGCTCACGTGTTTACAATAGAGGAGGTGGCGAATGAGAAACCTTGGTATTATGATATCAAGAATTTTCTTCACACTCATGAATACTCGATTGGTGCATCAAATAAAGATAGAAAGACATTGAGAAGATTGGCTGGCAGTTGCTTCCTCAGTGAAAATGTGTTGTATAAGAGAAATTATGACATGGTCTTTCTCAGATGCATGGAGAGACATGAAGTAGATATGTTGATGCATGAGGTTCATGAAGGTTCATTCGGCACTCATGCCAATGGACATTCGATGGCTAAAAAGATGCTAAGGGTGGGTTACTATTGGTTGACAATGGAATCCGATTGTTGCAAATTTGCAAAGAAGTGTCATAAATGCCAGATTTATACGGACAAGGTTCATGTGCCTCTGACACTTCTTAATGTGATCTCTTCCCCATGGCCTTTCTCTATGTGGGGTATTGACATGATTGGGATGATAGAACCCAAAGCTTCGAATGTACACCATTTCATCTTGGTAGCAATTGATTACTTCGCCAAATGGGTGGAAGCTGCTTCATATGCTAACATCACCAAGCAGGTGGTTGTGCGCTGCATTAAGAATAATCTCATATGTCGATATGGTGTGCCGAGCAGAATTATCACTGACAATGGCTCGAATCTGAATAACAAGACGATGATAGAACTTTGTGAAGAATTCAAGATTGTGCATCACAATTCATCTCCGTACAGGCCAAAGATGAATAGGGTTGTTGAAGCTGCTAATAAGAATATCAAGAAGATCATCCAGAAGGTGGTTGTTACTTATAAAGATTGGCATGAAATGCTCCCTTTTGCTTTGCATGGATATCGAACATATGTCTGCACTTCAACAGGAGCAACCCCGTTCTCCCTTGTGTATGGAATGGAAGTGGTGCTCCCAATTAAGGTTGAGATTCCCTCTTTGTGCGTGATAATGGAAACCAAGTTGTCAGAGGCTGAATGGGTCCAGAACAGGTTTGACCAATTGAATTTGATTGAAGAGAGGAGAATGACGGCTTCGTGTCATGGGCAGTTATATCATAAGAGAATGAAGAAAGCTTTTGGTAAGAAGGTCAAACAACATGAATTCAGAGAAGGTGACCTCGTGCTCAGGAAGATCATGTCTTTTAACGCTGATTTTAGGGGCAATTGGACTCCCAATTTTGAAGGCCCATATGTTGTCAAGAAAGCCTTCTCTGGAGGTGCATTAATTCTTGAAACTATGGATGGCGAGGAGTTCCCACGTCCCATGAATGTTGATGCAGTCAAGAAATACTTCGCCTAAAGAAATAAAAGAACAGCTCGCTAAGTTGAAAACCCGAAAGGGCGGCTTAGGCAAAAAAGAGCGTCTCGGTAGGCCGAAATCCCGAAAGGGCGGTCTAGGCAAAAATTAGAGACATAAACAGAATAAAATTTCCCGCTAAGTTGAAAACCCGCAAGGGCAGCTTAGGCAAAAGTTATGGACTTTCTTGGCAAGTAACTGCATCGGATAAGACTTGATCGTTGAAGCAACAATCTTCTTGAATCCTCATCATACTTCAATGGAAGTTGTTGCTCAGGATTTCAAAAGTTGTTAGAGGGAATAGTGGTCATTGTGTCTCAATGTATATTTTCCATTATATATTGCCATTTTCCGAACTTTGTAATCATCCATGGAGTCTCGTCATTCGCAGACTACCCTTCTATTAATGAAATTTGAGCTTTTACCCAATTCTTTGTATTTCTTATTTTGTTTAACTTGCAAAGACTCCATTTATTATTGATAATAACTTTCAAAGCGAAAAGAGTAAATAACAAAATTAATTTTCAAAAAGAATTTACAATTTACTTTTTACTTTAAAATTTGTGACGCAAGAGAAAAACAAAAGTGGTGAACCCAGGAATGGACGAACTCCAGTTGTTTTGAGAAGTTTTGTTTCCCGGGGAAGATTTTATCAGGATGTTTTCGCTGTATTGGGTTTGTGGCTCCAGTGTCCCCAGTCAAGTTTTGGTTCATTTTTCTTCTTTTCTGAGTTTACATGATATGAAGACTCAGTCCAAGATTTCTCTAGTGAAGGTTTCGCTTATTTAACAGAAGTTCTTTCTTCCCCGAGAAGTTGGTACAATAATTACTCTCGAAGAACACATGTCTCCGGTCTCTCCAGTGAAGAACGTATATTGGTTTTCCCTTTGGGAATATGGTCTTGACCTCCCCAATGAAGTCAGCACGAAATCCCCAGTTAATGTCTCGATGGTGGGACATTATATGCCTTAGTGAAGTTTGTATGTTTTTCCTCCTTCAGATTGGGCCTGAATTCCCCAGAGAATGTTATGATGATTTGGTGTCTGTTTGCTTTACTTGAAATTGATTTTGCAATCCCCAGTAGAAGTGTTACATTTGAAAACATTTATTTCCCTGGTGAAGTTCGAGTGTTATTCCCTGGTGAAGCTTGGAGAAGGATGTTATACCTCTGTATATGTATTGTTTTGTCGCTATGTTTTGTTTACTTTCGGATTACGTTTCTCCTCAGTGAGGTTAAGCCATGCAGTAGGATTTTGTTTCCCCAGTTGGCGCTTACTTTTTCTTGGAATGTTCATCTTGGATGTGATTTAGCCAAGTGTTGTTTGTTCCCTATTTGGTTTTGCCTGATTACTCCCAGTGTTATATGTCTGTTTTGTCAGCATATGCACGATAGCACTCATACATTCATACATACATCATGCATAGTTAAATTTGGCAAATCATTGCTCATTCACATTCGTTATTTTGTGGACGTATTGTCCTGTTTTGCATAATTGTGTTGTCCTCTCTCCAATAAAGTGTCAGTCATAAGCAGAAAGTGTATGTTCTTTCAATTTCCCCCACTGAATTATCCCTCGTGGAAGATTTTTTTCTCTAGCCTTCCTGCACAGCTCTTTATCTGGATAATTTGGGTTTCCCTCTAGAGTTTATTTCTTCAAGGATGTATTTTGGACGACTGTCTCATTCCAGTTTATTTCTGGTTTGAATATTTGATCCTCGGCAATATTATTACTTATGATATCTGCAGACTTGGTGCATTGGTTTGAGAATGTGTATTTATTTTGCACGAGAAGATTTTATCTCCTCAGCAGTAATATAGTGGCATTTCCCTAGGAAGTCATATTTCTTTCCCCAGGAAGCCATATTTCTTTCCCCAGAAAGGCATTTCTTTTTACAATCCTCCATGACAACAAGTAGCAGGTCTCTTTATTTGAGCAACTTGTGCTTCCCTGTAAAAGTCGATGTAACTTTTTTGCTATCTCCTCTATGAGTAGATAGTTTGCAGTACATTGTCAAATTACACCAGTGGATGGAAAGACTTTCAATATCGCAGAGACAGTTCATTATGAAATCTTTACAATTGGTAGTCTCTTTATTTGAGACATCTTATATATTACCCTTTCCAAGTAGAATGCTTTGGTTAAAGAAGAAGTTAAGACTCGTTCCAGGAGAAATGCCAGAATTTTGTGGAAAACTTGTTATCTTTTTGCTACCCTCAATGAACGTTGGTAGTTCATCGTCAGTGAACGGAGATGCTATGATATATTCTCTTTCTACGTTCAGTGAAAGTTGGTAGGTCACCTTCAGTGAAAGTTGGTGATTATTATCTTTTTGCTACCTTCTGTGAATGTTGGTAGTTCATCGTCAGTGAACGGCGATGCTATGATATATTCTCTTTCTACCTTCAGTGAAAGTTGGTAGGTCACCTTCAGTGAAACTTGGTGATTGTTATCTTTTTGCTACCTTCAGTGAACGTTGGTAGTTCATCGTCAGTGAACGGCGATGTTATGATATATTCTCTTTCTACCTTCAGTGAAAGTTGGTAGGTCACCTTCAGTGAAAGTTGGTGATTGTTATCTTTTTGCTACCTTCAGTGAATGTTGGTAGTTCATCGTCAGTGAACGGCGATGCTATGATATATTCTCTTTCTACCTTCAGTGAAAGTTGGTAGGTCACCTTCAGTGAAAGTTGGTGATTGTTATCTTTTTGCTACCTTCAGTGAATATTGGTAGTTCATCTTCAGTGAACAGAGATGCTATGTTATATTCTCTTTCTACCTTCAGTGAAAGTTGGTAGGTCACCTTCAATGAAAGTTGGTGATTGTTATCTTTTTTCTACCTTTAGTGAAAGTTTGCAGTTCATCGTCAGTGAACGGCGATGCTATGATATATTCTCTTTCTACCTTCAGTGAAAGTTGGTAGGTCACCTTCAGTGAAAATTGGTGATTGTTATCTTTTTTCTACCTTTAGTGAACGTTTGTAGTTCATCGTTAGTGAACGACGATGTTATGATATATTTTCTTTCTACCTTCAGTGAAAGTTGGTAGGTCACCTTTAGTGAAAGTTGGTGATTGTTATCTTTTTGCTACCTTCAGTGAACGTTGGTAGTTCATCATCAGTGAACAGCGATGCTATGATATATTCTCTTTCTACCTTCAGTGAAAGTTGGTAGGTCACCTTCAGTGAAAGTTGGTGATTGTCATCTTTTTGCTACCTTCAGTGAATGTTGGTAGTTCACTGTCAATGAACGACAGTGTTATGATATTTTCTTCTCTCTCTACCTTCAGTGAAAGTTGGTAGTTCATCATCATTAAACGTCGATGATTTCTCCTCTCTACCTTCAGTGAACGTTGGTAGCTCTCCATCAGTAAACGTCAATGTTGTTATTTCTTTACTCTTTCTACCTCCAGTGGGCGTTGGTAGTTTCACCTTCAGTAAAAGTTGGTGTATCCTTTGACTTTTTATCATCCTCTATAAGTCAGGTCTTTTGATCCACCAGTAATTTATTTTCCTGGTCGGGTTTCTCTGTTGTTTCTTCATTTCCTTTGTTACATCCCCAGTGGTGTTTCATGTCTCTTTGATTTTGTTCATGCGCATTCATGCTCATAAGCATTGCATGGCATCTTAGGGCCAAAAATAGGGTTTGTTTTATATTTAAGTATCTTCGATCGCGTCGACACGAATACTTTTAACCTTTGCATCTCCAGATAGAAGAAACTTAAATAAGGGAAGCTGTTGTACCCCAATTTTTGCCCCTAAGATCCCTTCATCTTACCATATTGATTCAATCACAAAAAGATCACATTAGGGTTTTTGGTTCTCCTCCCTATCTTTAGCTTTGCTCTTTGAGGAATCACAAAGCACCTTGAATTGTTTTCTTTTGTGATCATGAATATTTTGTCTTGATTTTCCTTTTAATTAATAAAATGCAATGTTGGTTTGTCTTACTTGTTACTAACTTAGGTAAAGGCAAAGATGTTTAGCAAGTTGCTCTATGGGTTCATGAGTTTATTTCCATGCCCTAGGAAATAAAGCTGGAGAAGTCCAAACCTTAAATTGAATTTGTTTTGGAAGGGATGGCATGGCAAGTTTATTTTGGGTTCACTACATTTCCAAGATATCAAGATTGATTTAAAGGTGCAAGGGATTGATTGAAGAAGTTGTCATGGTTGGACAAAGTCTTGTTCCCATTGATCACAAGTGCTTATTTCTCTCAATTTTCAAGATATGGAAGTGGTTTTTGTGGCTATTAGTTCTAATTTTCATCCTTAACAACTTATATTTAAAAATCAATGGTGTTGGTACAAGAAGGTGGTTCAAAATTGTCAAGGTTCCTCCAAGCATTTTCTTGATCTATGAGCTAGGGTTTTGAACTTTAAAGAAGTATATCTTGCTCATCTTTTGGTATTTTTGAGTGATTCCAAAGACATCCTTCTCTTAAAAGGGTTATTAAAAAATCACTTCAAAAGTTTCAAGGAGTTTTCATGTGGAAGAAACTTGATGATGAAGAAAGATTACAAGTCCTCCAGATGAACCCCCAATTTCTCATGTGTGACTTCAAATGATCATAACTTGGTCAATTTTTATCACCTTGAGCCCACTTTTTTTCCATAATGATCTTGAGGATGTGAACTTTATTCATTTTTTTATATGAAAAGTGAGAAAATGGATGGAAGATGTTCTAAGGATACCAAAGATTATAGGTCATTTCATGATTTTTTGCCAACTTCAACAATTCATAACTCTCTCAATTTTTGGATATTTTGAATGGTTCAAGTTTCAAAATTTCATTCAAGAGGTATGTTTCATGCCATCTTTTTTGGTCAAGAGCAAATTCCAAGTGTAAGGCCATGTTTGGATGCAAAACATTATAGGTCAATTTTGAAGAAAAATTTGAAATATTTCTAAGTATGGAAAGTCAACCTTTTTTTCCAACTTTGACTCAATGCAACTTTCAGCTCAAGCATCCATTTGATTCCATTCTTTTTCCATTTCAAAGCTTGTAACCTTATCTTTCTAGAGCATCAAGAACCATGCCCTAAGACCCCTTGAGCTGAGAATGCCATTGATTTGAACTTGGTAACTTGGAACTGAAGTTTCTTCAAAAGTCAGAATTTGAAACCATTGGTTTAGCTTCTAAACACTTTTTTTCTGCATTTTTTTGCCTCTAAACATGTTTAGTGAACTTCTAGAAGTGATTAGCACAACAAAGCGCGCGTTTTGGATGATTTTTGATCAAATTAGAAGTCACACTTTTCTTGTTTGCAACTTCACATGATTTCCCTCCAAACTTCATCATTTCACATGCTTGGACATTCCATTTGATTCCCTATAAATAGAGGGTCATCCCTCATTCATTTCCCTAAGCTTGGATAGCCAGAATCACCCTGCCAAACTTGTTCCATAACTTAAATTTCTGCAACTTCAAAATCTGTTTTCAAGCCTTTTTCAATCCAATTTACCTTCCTTGATCTTCCCTGAAGCTAACCATATAATTACCTTCAAGAATCGTGCCCTATATTGCTCCATAGAAGTCCAGTTTCAGAGCTCTGCAACTCAACTTCAATAGGTAGATTTCCTCATCAATTCTTCAAAACTTTGATATCATTGTGATGCTCTCATGGCCCTGGTTGTAGTCGCAACACTTACTTTTATCTAGAAACTTGTTTTGACCATGAAATTTCAAATCCCTTTTCAAAACTTTCCTTCCGAATTGCTTGAACTAAAATTTATATAAATTTATCGCGATGGTGTGGTTGTCTTCATCTTGAAGAGACGAAGCGAATGGCATAGGTCTCGTGCTCTAATTTTACAGATTGAGCAACCTGGTTTTGGGACTGGCTGGAGGTTGAAGATGACCAACATGTCATCCTTCAACAAATGAAACGGTGCCATTTGGATTTTTTGAATTTCTTATTTACATTTGATTCAGTGATTTATTCACTAATGACCATGATATGCACAACGCGCCAGATCCCTTGGATTTGATTACTAACGCGTTTTGACTCTCATCCAATGGTCCATATATGTTTGACTTTATTTTTCTTTTCTGATTTTTATGTTTAATTGTTTTAAATTACAAAAAATCATAGAAAGTTCATTTTTAGTCAAAAAAGTCTGAAAAAATTACGAAAAATATTTGAGTTTTCTCTTTCTGATTTTTATTTTTTCACAATTTTACTTTGTGTTTTGATATTTTTTATAAAGTTTTACTTTATTTGAATTGTTTTGATTGTTTAAAAATACTTTTATGCATTTTTTCATTCTGAAAAAAATATGGAATGACCCAATGATATTGTGACAAATATTCATGACCTCATTTATTTTTTATTTCTGACTTTGCTATTTTTATCATTTTTGGTTTATTTTACTCATTTCTTTTAATTTAAAAAAAAATCTGACTTTAAAAAATTACCAAAATTTTTATAAAATCATTATAGTTCATTTCTGATTTTTTTTATGGTCTTACTTTTTATTTCTTGATTAATTTGAACATAGTTGATTTTTTTTCTCTTTTATTTCTATTTTAAACATTTTTAAAAAAAAAACTTTTTTTGCATATATTAAGTGCAATATTATTTTGTGATTATTTTCTAGATAATCTTGGGTTGAATTTTTGATCATGAACTTTATTAACATCATTGGATCCATGGTATTGAGTTTAACTCCATAAAAATGGATGAATGATTTTAATAATAGTTTGATTAAAATTTAACTCAAATATGGTTTGTATATTCTTCTTCACCCTTCTTCATCTTATCCCTTTCTTTTTTTATTGTGCTACATGTTAAGGGATAATGATCTCTATATCATTTATCCAAACATGAAGTACATAGATTGCTATTGACCGGCCTCAAAATAGGTGCGACTTCTACATAAGTCCACTTACGATTGCTTAACATAGCGCTAAATTTTGTCTTGGTTCGAATAAATGATCATTCGTGGCCCAAACCTATGTTTGCAAGCCCAAGTATGTTAATTTGATCTCTTTGATCCAATAACCTTGAGATTCATTGTGTGGAGGATTTGGTTCTACCAATCCTCTAATGGATCTACAACACTTTTGGTCAACGCGGATCACTTAAACATCGTTGATATTAAATGGTACTTTTGAGGATTCCAAATGGATGATATACTTGACAAAAATCAAATGTAACTTGTTGTGTGGAGGCTTTGGTTCTACCAATCCTCTAATGAGTTTCAAATGCAAGTTTCAAGATGGTCATCCAACTAACAACTAATTATTAAATTATTTTTACTTTGTGCCCTTTTATTTTTCATGCTTTATGTACCATTTACTTTAAGCATTACATTTCGTGTCATTTTTATTTTTATCATTTGAGCTTTTCTTTTCTCTTCTAAGACACTTAATAATCAACATGAACCATAAAAATCTTTAATGACACTTGGACTATTTAGTTACTATCCTTGGCATTATGGAGCATTGGACTTGTTGGACATAGGATTAGAAACCTTGGCATATGTTGGATACTTTACGACCTTGATTGATATTTTGTCTGGAGTTCTTGAGGTTTACCTCAAGATATTGGGTTGTTTTTTTGTATTGTGTGCAGGTTATTGTGATTACATACTTTGTTTGTAATCTGAAATTCACCCGTATACAGCCGTTACTCTGCCCAGTTTTTGTGAAGACTTAATACACTTGAAGTTTGGTTCTCTCAAGAGGTCTAGTATATTTGTTTGCCTGGTTTCAATCCAAAGAATGGGAATTATATATTGACTCATAATGTCAAGTTTTGGCTTCTTGTTGGTTAGATGGTTCTTATCCCTAGCTTTTACCTTATGTTTTAGGATAGTCTCTTTTTCTCCTCCCATCTTCTTTAATTTCAAAAATCTTCTCTCTCCTTTTTGAAAACTCTTCTTGTTTTTTTTAAAACTTGAACCACTTTCATAATAAACTTGGACTTAGGTCCATGAATTTTCAAAACCTTTTCATAAATAAACTTCAATCAACTTAATAATACCTTGACATTTTTTGTGAGAAGACTAAAAGTCAATCAATCTCATTTCAAACTATTTTGCCATTTTGGCTTCTACTTTAAAACTTTTCTCAAAAGATTGGACTCTTGTCAATCCTTGTAGTGATGCAAACAACTATACTTCTACAATGTGTAGTGAAGAGAGATATTTTCCACTTAGGTGTTGAGTGAGGCATTGTTGATTTTAAAATCCAATCCATATCCTCCACTTTCAGATGATGCAAAGTCTCCTTTCTCACGATTGTGGGTAGTAAGTATGTTTTCCACACAGACAATGACGATGATGTCTTATCTCATAAAATTAACCAACACACTTATGTTTTAAAAAACTTTAAAAGAGGAACTACGTGTACCCTGATCCCCTATTGCATAAAAGGTGGTACGTAGGCACTAAAGCTTCGCAACCGTGACGGGTGCAAAAAACCATAAAAATATATTTCTTTTCTCACCTCCACCATCCATTTTTATACAACATTTTATAGCCAAAATATACAGATTTTACAAAGAGGTTCCTGCGGAGTACCGTATATGTTTAGGGTGCTAATACCTTCCCTTTGTGTAACCAACCCCCTTACCTTGAATCTCTCCCCCTATTTTTTGGTTACTCGCTCTTTTCCCATTCCTTTGGAAACAATAAAGCGCGGTGGCGATTTTTATTTTGATCTGTATAAGTCTAGTCAATCCAATGGCTTAGTCTTAAACATTTCTACCACTACACCTCCCTAGAAAAGTTAGAAGTTTAGTCATCTCTTTTATCCCCGGTCAGGATATATAAGAATTGAATTCCCCAGTAGAGCAACGATAACACACTCCAATTGTCTTGGGTAAAATTCTAAATTTCCCCCTAACTTCCATGCTGTCATAAGGTTGTTTCCAATCAATTCGCTCCTCACAGCGACGATGACACACTCCAATTGTATCGAATAAAATTATAAATTTTCCTCCACCTTCCATGATGTCATATGTGATTTATGTAGGGGCGCAAAGCAGTTGGCTCAAAATTTAATATGTGATGAATTTTTTCAAAAATTATATAAAGTTAACTTTTTAACTCCAAGGAATTTTGGATTGGTGAGTTTAAGGATGTGTTAGAGCCAAGAAAGAGTAGGACTTCTATCAAAATATGTATTATAATATCAACACATATTTTTCTCTCTGCACGCAACTGTAGAGACTAATCCCTCGAGCATTGTAGGACCATATAGGCGGGCCAACTTTTCCTCAAGATATTTAACACTGATGCATTCTCAGGATAGGGATCGAATCCAAGACCTCTGGTTAAGCTGGAAGAGACCCACTCCATATCATTCAAGTGCTCTTGATGAGTTATTTTCAGTTTAACACATATTTTTTACCTAAAGAGTTATTTTCAGTTTGATGCTTTTAAGACTATTTGACTCAAATATTCTTGTCTCAGCCTGTGCCTCAAATGAAACGCATGATCATTGCTCTATTTTCATAAATATACCAATCTTGGATTTTAATTTATGAAAGAGCTAGATACAACAGAATACATAAGTGATTATGTAAATATAATTCAAAATCGATTTATTGAAAACTATAACCATCTATAGGAGAATTAGAGAAGGAGATAATCAAACCCTAATCAAAGAAATCCAAAATAGAATTCTTCAAAAACAGCAATCCAAAATCGATTTATCTTGTACCTGTAGTTTGTGAAGGAGGTGTGTATAGCATATTCTTCACGATCTTTCATAATCAAACTTTAATCGTTGTTCTTGTCTGAAGATTTTGAACCATTTCATAATCAAACCGTAAGAATTCGGCAAGAACAACAATCTAAAATCCATTTGTCAGAAATTGTAAGAAGGGGAAGATCAAACTAAAATCAGAGAAATCCAAAATCAACTCTACAAGAATAGCCATGATTATTGAGATATCTTCAACAACAGGAACAATGATGATTGACACTTACCTTGCTTTGAGTTCGCTGAATTTTGTTACTCGTAGTCGGCCAATTTCGCTGAGTTGTTACTAGTAGGTTCTGTTTGATTCAAATGAGGGGGAGGGGAAGGGATGGATTTTAATGGGAGGAAGGGAAGGGGGGGGGGGGAGGAGGAAATTATTTTAATTATATATATGTTTGGTTCAAAAGAGGCGAGGGAAGGGGGAGAGAAGCAATTTTGATTAAAAATATGTCTGGTTCACAACGGGAGGGGGTGGATTTTATTAATAATTTACTTTTTTATCCTCATGATTTTATAAAAATGATATAATATTGAAAGGTAAAACTTTTCTTAAACATTTCTTTGAAAAAAATATTTATAATATTGTGTGATTAAAAAGTCATAACTTACCACGTAACGTTAAAAAAACAGAATACACTGAATTCATATTATAACTCTCGACACAAAATAAACTATGTATTGATAACAATTTTTTAATACATAAAATGACTTATAATTAAATATTATATATCTTACACTATAATAAACATAACAAAATGAATGGTCTAAATTCTATATAAAAAATTATAATAAAATACATAAAAAAATTATAAAAAAAAACTAACATAAATAAAAATAAAAATAAAATTATAAAAAACAAAATAATATGTAGTGATTATAATTTATATTAAATAAAAAAACTAAAAAATTTGAAATTGAAGAATAGTTATAATAACTTGATGGAAGTAATAAAGAAAAATCACAAAAAAAGAGAAGCAGGAACATGAATGAAAGTAATAGTTTATAAATACTAAAATTATACTGAGAATATTTTAGTAAATATATTAATTTATTAAAGATTAAAACTCACATTCCCTCCCTTCCCATCTGAATCCCTCCGATTTGGGGAGACGCAAAAAGTGTGATTTGGAGGGTTTTTGCTTCCCTCCCCGCCCCTCTTGTCCCCTTCTAAAATTTAAACCAAATATATTTCATTAGAAATATTCTCTCCCCTCCCCTCCCCTCCACTTACCTCAAACCAAACACACCCGTAGTGGAAAAAGAGGTTTTGTTTTCACTGAGTTTTGGGAAAAAGGGGTTTTGGTAGGGAAAGAGTCAAAGGATGTGAGGTGGGGTGTTGATAGAAGTTATACACATAAACTAATGGGATGATGTGGATTATTTTAGAAGAAATTCTTGTTAGGTTCATGTTAGGTGGCGTATCATCATAATTTGAAGCATTGGATTTAATAGATATAAATAGATTGTTTATGTAATGATTTTAAGAATTATTTATGGATGCAGTCTAAGGAGTGAATGAAGACAACAATAAAGATAGAGAAAATGATTAGTATAAATTTCATTACTTGAATTCCTTGAAGGGTAAGTTAAATGTTCCTTAACTTTTGCTGACTTTTTTATGGATGTTTATAAATTTATGCAAATTACTAAAACATTATTTTAATTTCATTTTAGATTATGAGTCCCTACATATTGAATATAATGTCAGTGTCATTAATTTCATTTTAGATTATGAGTCCCTACATATTGAATATAATGTCAGTGTCAGTGTCAGTTAATCTCAAGTATTTTGAAAAAGACTCAACAACACAATTTAGAAGACATTCTTTATTTAATGTTAATGGATTCAAATTTCGAACCTTAACACAAGACTATGGGTTAAAAACCCAAAACAATGGAGTTTATTTAACATCTTCAACATCTGGTGTTGCTAAAATGTCGATAGAAACTTTAGAGAAGTCGATTTGTTATATTATGGAAAACTAAAAGATATTATTGAGCTTAACTATTATGGTTGATTTAAAGTTACTCTACTCAGATATAAATGGGATGGCACTACTAGGGATAGAAGGTTTAGAAAAGATGCATGGGGTTTTAGTTCTATTAATTTTTCACGATTGATTCACACAGGTGATTGTGAAGAATATGATATGTACATTGAGGCCTCACAAGCTCAAATAGTATATTATGTGAACGATAAGCTAGATAAAGATCGAGTGTTGTCTTCCATTTGAAGGAAAGAGACTAGTATGATATGGAAGATCAAATAGATATTGAAGTTTGTAATGAGAAAAATTTGGATTAATTTTTGGAGACTCTGATGATGAACTGATAAGTGAGAGGCATGCTAATTATGACATTGATGAAAATTTTATGTATGAAAATATTGACAATCATTTAAATCAAAATCGTGGGACTTCTTATGAAATTTCTTCAAATGATGTTGTTGGAAAGGTAATAAGAAGAGAGCATCTTGGTCGTGTTCGAGCAATGAGAATGGGAGTGGTTCCTGTTATTGCTTTAAAACATATTACTATATGACTCAATGGTATGGATTTTTGTTCTTCAAGTAGTAGTACTTCAAGTCGTAGTTCTTCAATGGGAAAGAAGGTGGTACACTCCTTGTAGAGCTGGATTTCGAACTTGCAAATAAAACACAACAAGTATATCAATTAATTCATTATTATTTTTTGAATGTTTAGTTTTAGATTTCTAGTTCATAATCAATGCAGTTAATTATTTTTGTTGAATGTTTATTACTTAATGTTAGCTAAAATGTGTTAGCATGTCTGCTACTTTGATGGTTTATTATAGTTCGTGTTTTAGTTGACTTGAGCTCATTGTGTGGTAAATCATCTTATGTTAGTGTGAGGTAATGTATCTCGTATCATTGTAACTGCTAGGTTTTGTATTGTATGTTTGACGAGTTCTCTTGTTCTATCATTGTTTGTCTAATTTTGATTTTGCAGATATCTTATAGTCATTTGATTTAACATATGTTTCGCTTTCTTACTCATAATATTAATATATTGGTTTAGAAATTCCAAATATTCTCACTACAAAATATACAAATGCACACATTTGGTAACGTAGAGCTTTTTTTGCTCATGTTCTTTGAACTATTAAGATTATCAAAATCTATCAACAAATCTTCAAGTTTGAAAGTGTGATATGAGAGTATGATATAAAAACTAGCAGCACATATGTTTCTTTGTTTGTTATTGTGATCATCAATTCATTGTTATATGAATGGTTCATTGTATAATGTGAATGTATATGAAAGTGTGATATGAAAACTAGTGTGATATGAAGGGATACTATTCTAAGGGTCTGTTTGGGAATTAGTTTTTGGAGGGGAAGATTTTGGAGGAGTTGCGTCTATATCTTGAAATGTGTGTGATATTTTTAAAAAGTGTAAAAAACAATATACTGCATTAGCATATAAAATAATATTTTTTTATAAACTTTTAAAAAATATTAAACACATTTCAAGATATAGATGCAACCTTCTAAAAGTCTTCCCCTTCAAAACTCTCCAAAAAACCAACTCTCCAACGGACCTTAAAAGTTAACCGACCTCACCTATCGGGCATCTTCTAAAGTGAAAGAAGAGAACTTAAAACATCATTTTCCCAAGGAGGTAATATCTAGACATTCTTTTCTCAACTGTCCAGATCTTCCTGAAGGTTTGTTTTCAACTTTAACCTCTATTTGGAATTCTCACGTTCTGTATAGGATTAAAGCTTTTGGATGGAGATGTATGTGGAATAGATTATCGACTAGGGATATTCTATTTCGCAGGGGAATAATTCTTTCCCCTAACGACCTTCTATGTGTTTTTTGTTTTGACGAGGTCGAATCTCTAAATCATCTTTTCTTAGGCTGTTATTTTGCAAAGGAGATTTGGAGGGATATTTTCACTTGGTGCGGGTTTAGTTCGGAGCAGGGAGGGAGTATTAATTGTTGTTTGAGAAACGGGTTATTTGTTTGCAAGAAGAAAGGAAAAGATAGTTCCATTTGATCGGCGGTGTTGTGGAGTATTTAAATTCTTCGGAATGACATTATTTTCAATGAGGCGAAGGCTAGTATATCTGATTTAGGTTAGGATATTAAATGGAAGGTTTGGAGATGGTCTCGTATAGGTGATATTTCTAATACCAAATATAACTTTTATGATTTTTGCAAAGATCCATTGTGCAATTAGCGTAGGATTCAATTGGTTGAAAATTTCATCTTTCTCGAGCTTAACTCGTGGTCTTTTTATAAGCGGATTAGAGTATCCCTATTTTTGCAAAGATCCTTGCTTATAAAAAAAATCTAGAGTTGTCAATTAACAGGCTAGGGCCTAATTCTTAAGGTCCCAAAATAAACGAGGCCTGAAATTTTAAAAATAAATAACTTCTAAGTAAGTAGGTCTCATAAACTAAAGGCTTTTAAGTGGCCTTTCAACCATTTAAAAAAGTTTTTTTTTAAATATTACTTAACAAATATATAGTCGGAAAAAAATACGTTTTTTTTTTTAATTTTTTTAAAAAAAAATCTATTTTCTTAATTTAGAAGAAAAAATATGAAATTTAAAAAAAGCGACATTTTATTTTCAGAAAAAATTGAATTTTTTACTTTTGAAAAAAAAACTGATTTTTTCATTTTAGAAAAAAAAAGATTGCATTTAATTTTCCAAAAAAATCAAGGTATACGGAAAAAATTGATTTTTTTTTAAATCCGGAAAAAATCAACTATTTTTTTTATTTTAGGTAAAATCGACTATTTTTTTATTGTCGTTAAAAATCAAATATATTTTATTTTTGTAAAAAATCAAAAGTTTTTTATTTTTGAAAATTTTCTTTGTTTTTTATTACCAAAATATTTCGCATGTTTTTTATTTTCAGAAAATATTGACTTTTTTCATTTAAAAAAAAAACGACTGTTTCAATAAAATGCAACTGTTTTTATTATCAGAAAAATCGCATGTTTTTTTAAAAAATAAAATCGACTATTTTTTTTATTATTGGCAAACCGTATGTATTTTATTTTCCGAAAAATTTGACTATTTTATATTTTCTGTAAAAAAAATCACGGTTTTTTATTTTTAGGAAAAATCATTAATTTTTATTATTAGAAAACCGGATGTCTTTATTTTCCGAAAATATCGGCTGTTTTATATTTTCAATAAAAAATCAATGTTTTTTATTTTTAGGAAAAATCAAATGTTTTTTAATTTCGGTTAAAATTGATAGTTTGTTATTTTCAAGAAAAATCGACAACTTTCTTTTTTGGGAAAAATTTACTGTTTTTTATTTTCTGTAGAAAATAGATTGTTTGTTATTTTCAAGGAAAATTAACTTTTCTTTATTTTCGGGAAAAATCAACTATTTTTTATTTTACGTAAAAAAAATCAATTGTTTTTTATTTTCACGAAAAATCCACTTTTTTTAATTTTCGGAAAAAATAAATTGTTTTTATATTTTGAAAAAAAATCGACTATTTTTATTTTTGGAAAAAAATAACTGTTTTAAATTTTCTGTATAAAAATTGATTATTTGTTATTTTTGGGAAAAAATCGATTGTTTTTGATTTTCTGTAAAAAAAATCGAATGTATTATTTTAAGGAAAAATGAATGTTATTGATTTTATTTAAAAATCGACAGTTTGTTATTTTTGGGAAAATTCCACTTTTATTATTTATGGTTAAAATCGTATAACCTTCGAGATGACGGTATGTCAGTCGCAGTGAACTGTCTTCCAAACGTAGTTTGCTTACGCCGATTGCCCCGTTGACGCTGACAAGGTTGTTGATGAGCTTGTGACCCTGAAGCAAGCAGAGGAGCCTTTCCCTTATCTTCTTGTCTCAAAGGGGGTTGAATGATGACTTGCTCTTCAACCTCAGAGGTTTTCCCCGCTTGGTTGTCCCGAAGCAGTTGGTTGACGAGAACTCTGAGCTCCTCTTGTCTTTGAGCCAAGTCCTGGATGAGAGCCATCTGGCCCACCAGTTGCCCCATCATCTGGATCCTCATTGTTGCCAGCTCGAACTGCAGTTCCTCCAACTGATCACTCCTGGCATTGCTTGAATTCCCCTGGACCATGCCCCTTGTGAGGAGAGCTTTCACTTCTTCTTGCCCCTGGGACAGGTTCAAGAACATTTCCTGAAGTTGAGCATTTTGGTCCTAGATATCCTTGACAGTCCTCTCTAGAGCCATCTCTTACTGAAATAAACAATAGGTGAATAAGGAAACCTGAAAAGAAAAAACTGTTATGATGCAATGCATGATATGTGAATGCATGTTTTCAAGGATCTCTCGGGGTAAACACGAGAAAATGTTAGAGGTTGAACTTCGATCTTTGATTGGGGAACTTTGCACCGGTGGATGTCTTTCCCCGAGAATCAAGCTCACCATATCGAGTGGGTCATAGCCCCTGATTCAAGTTGTTGCACTTGATCTTTGATGGCTTTTGTTTAGAGGAGAAACCTCTTTCCCCTTGGGAGACGTCTGGTTCAACGTGACCCTGCATTCAAAAGACCTTCGAGATCCCTGAAATGGTCACTGAAAATGCTATGGTATGATGTTATGATGTTATGTACATGTATGCAAAAGCAAGTAAGTGTATATACATGCAATCATATTCACACAAAGCAAACAAGTCCTTAGGTTTAGGCTTGCATGGGGTTCGTAGGTAAGTACCCTCTTGAATTTAGTTGGCTCATCCTGTCCTAAAATAGAAACCGGGTTCTAAGGAGCTCAATATCATTGGATTATTTTCTGTGTTCATTGTTTTGGTTTAGCCACTTAACTGGCGACCAAAATATTCCAAGAAAACAATCCTCAATGAGTGTAGTATCAAGTATCTACCAACTTCGGACTACACCAAAGTCAGTCATCTCACTACCCCTAAAAAGGCAAAGATGGTCAATTAAGATTCTAAGAGTTCGTTAGTGCTTCATGACATCACTCAACGGCCCCGTACTCTTCTTGATTGAACTCAAGGGTTACCGTTACTCACAAATATGTCACACTAACATAGCTTACTGCTTCAACCATGTCGGTATACCCCGCACAGTTCCCTCACAGTTTTATTGCTATTTACCTAAAAAGATGCCCCAAAATCCGGGTGTAGGATTTACAACAAACCCAAACAAGGACCCAAAAAGTAAAGCAATCAAAGCAAGTATGTATGGGTGATCTAAAACCCTAAGGTAACCCCACTTTTAAATCAGTCGCCAGCAGAGTCGCCAGTTCTGTGATACGGTGGGAGAACTGACTTGAGGTTTTGCGTTTGTATTCGCACTTGTTCGGTTTAGCAAGAGTCGCCACCGACTTTTTATTTTATCCTAAAGGAAAGGTTAAAAAGCACAGGAAAAACCTTTGAGATGTTTTCGTGGGTTCGGGGGGTAGATTATGAAAAGGGAAGGTGCTAGCACCCTTTTCATCCATGGTTATCCATGGGCTCTTAGTTAGTTGTTTTAGATCACTTGCCTTGATTTTCAATTGCTTGAAATGGTGGTGTGTGTGTGTTTTGAAAATGTTTTGAAAAAGATGCCTTGTCTAGGCAACCGTTGTAACAATTCTTTACTCGAATGTTTTACAAAGGTGTTTGTCTTTTTGAAAAGATGTTTCAAGGTTTTGAAAGTTTGTTTTGAAAGTTGTGTTGTGGAGTGTGTTTTGAAAGTAGGCAAGTGTGTTTTGCAAGTTTGATCAAGTAACTAAGAGTTGTCTACCCCTAAATTTACTCAAAGATTTTTCTCATGTTTTAACCCTTTTAACAGTGTTGTTTCACCATTGTATTTGGTGAACAACCTTGTGTTAGGATGTTAACGGGACGAGAGCGGGTCATCGTTTAGACCATGAATGCAATAGTGCCAAGTGTCTTTGGCAATTTTCTCTTTGAGGGACTTGATCATTTTTTAGGCAACTTGAGAAAGCGTCATCGAGGGACTATGATCATTTGATTTGTTTTGTTTTGCCAAAGTACTTGACATGCAACATGGCCCATTTTGGAAGGCAACGAGCGGGATTACCCTAGGGGTGCAAGTGTGAATTGTGTATTGATTTTCATGCATTTGTCTTGTATTAGGTTATCTAGCGGTTGATTTTGAATCTTCGCATACAAACCCTAATTACTATACAGTATATAGAAAGCGATAAATTGCGGGAATTTAAAGTCTAAGCTATTACAAATAAGTATCCGGGGATGGGGGTACAAATATTTACAAATGGGGATGAGTCTTATCAGGATAGTAGTGTCCAAATAATATTTACAACCAAATTGAATCGTATTCTCAATGTAAATTATAGCCAAGTATAAGAATCAAAGAGAAATAAAAGTATTTGTGAAAGTGTATGTGATTATTTACACATAATGCAAAAGTTAACCTAATGCAATTGTTAAGTATTATTACTATTTATTTATGTTTTTGTTAATTATGTATAAACAAAAGTTTTAAAGAAAAGAAAAATATTGAAGTTAAAGAAAATTAATGTTTATGTATTTTAGTTTATATACAAAAGTTTTAATTAAAAAAAGTTCTAAAGAGAAAATTGTTTAAACCTAATAAAATCTAATATTTACATTTCAAGTGTGATAAACAGTATTAGTAAGATTTTTACAAAAAAGGAAATTAATGTATTATTTTTATTTAACAAAAATATTTGTTTAGGTTATATATAAAAAGTAAAGTGATAGAAAAAATAGTATTAGTTTGAGTAAAATAAAATAAAAAAAGGGTAAAAGATTAGATGGGCTTGGTGTTATATTGTTTGGCCCAAACAAAAGAGCAAACAAAGTCAGAGAAGGGGGGTGAGGCGCCTGAATCAATTGGGCCTAAGGGGTTTTTGTACATGGGGCAGGCCCAACCGGGTTTTACAAAGAATTTGGGGTTTGTTTTGTTGGCTTCAGAGTTAGGGTTACACAGTTTTTCTTAGAACGACGCTCTCATCTTCTCCTTCTTCGCCTCTTCACTTTCTCAAGCCATGGTTTCTAATGCTTTTCTCCGTGCCTCCGGCCACTAGGACACTACTTCCACCTTTTCCTCCCTAAGATCGCTCAGGCAGTGATGGAAAATGAAGGTATTGATTCCTGCTTTTCATGTTTTAGGGTTTTTGGACTTTCTCTCGCATGTTATTAATTTCTACATGTTATTGATTTTTACGTGTTGTTTGTGTTCATGAGGTATATCAATGGACTGAGGGAGTAGAAGGCGATACCTTTAGGGAAAGGACAGAGGTGGACCGGCGGTATCCTCAGGCGGCCGGAGGCGGGGACGCAATGATAAAGGCTTCCTGGTACTTGTATCTTGCTTTTGTGTTTTATGATGACGCTTTGCTTCTGAAAACGCTTGTATAATTTCTTTTCCTCTTCTTCTGATTGCTGGCCTCTGAATATTAATGATGTTGATTCTGAGTTGCCTTTGATATCTTTGGCTTTGGCTTGCTCAATGATGAACCTTGGTTCTGAGAGATTTGGACTTTTTGATGATTTTAAAATGTTGAATTTCTGAGATGCTTGCTTTGATGACTGTATGCTTGGTTTCTCGATGATGAACTTTTTGTTCTGAGAGCTTGTTTGGATATGTGTGATTCTGACTTTTGATGAACTTTTGTGTTCTTTGATAATGATGATGATTTCGAATCTGAGTTGCTTTTGATATGCTTATTTGTTTGACTCTGTGATGATGGATTACAATAGTTGATGTTTTGGATTTTGGAATGAAGGCAGGCCTATGTTTGTACAAAGGTTTGTTTGAGTTTGGTTATTTGGAATGGCTTGTGGGCTTCTGGTTTGAAGGCTGTTAGTTTTGCTTTGGGTTACTATGCCTTGAGTTTATGTAGGTTGATATGCTGGTTTTGATGTTTGTGGTTTGAAACAAGTTTACTGACTTCAGGCTTGTGTTTTGGCTTGAGGTTGAACCAGCTGAGGTTGGCTTAGACTTGAACAGGCTGTTTGTTTGCTTGACACAGGTTTTGAAAGGCTTGTGTTTGAGATTTATGCAGGTTTTTTAGGCTTTGGACACAGGTTTGTGTTTGATAGGCTGGGGTTGCAAGCTTGTTGTTTCTGTTATGTGTTTTAAGCAGGATCCAACAAGTTGGAGGCAAGCTTGTGGTATATCTTGTTTTTGTGATATATTCTTCTGGTGTTTTATTCTGCCTTCCTTTACAGTGTTGATTCTGTTTGTTTTATATCTCTTAAGCCTGCCTGTAAGCCTCTACTTCTCTCTCTTTTCTCTCTCCATTAAAGCATATTATATTGCTTTAGAATAGCTTTTCTGAAAAGGTGTTTGGTTGGGAAATGATGAGATGGGCTTTACAAGTTGCTTGCACTTTGTCTTTCCTCTGCATATCTCTTGTCTTCCAGATTTTCTGCCTTTTGTGTACTTGTTGACAGCTTTATTGGCTTCTTTGGACAGTTTTGACAGCTTCTTGTACTTTCTTTGGACAGTTTCTTTGGGATTTAGTTTCCTTAGTTTGAAACTTGTTACTTGGTTTGGCATGTTTTGAAGTTACAGCTTTGTTGACATTTTGAATTTGTGCAATTTGTTTTTGGCCTTATGCAGCCTTGTACATTTCTTTAATGATTTGTATGCTTGCAATATAATTTTTCTTTACTCTTTGTGAACCAAGGAGAGAGTCTTCTTGTGATTTGCAAAGAGGGTGAGAAAATATGATGAAAATCAAAATAATCTGATTCTGGCCAACCACCTTTAATGATGAATTTTTTTCGATTAATTGTCTGAAAATGCTCTTTTTTAATTCATCTGTACTGACTTCTTTCTTTTTTTTGTTTTTGCAGATAAAAAATCAGTTGAGCAACGGGGAGTAGTAGTAGAAGATGAAGATTTAGGAGATTTAGGATATAGTTTTAAATTACCTTTAATCATTGTAACAATATTAATGTAAACATCTGTAAATAAATTTACAGTGTTCAAATAATAATTGTAACAAACAATTAAAGATGAATAAAAATCCTTCTTTGTCAGATATTTCTTTAATTCTTCTGCATTCATTTATTTAATTACTTTAATTTCTTGAATTATAATAATTGGAAATTATCCAATAATTTTAACTTAGAAATTATAAATAATCAATAAACGTTCGGCGTTCCGAATAACCAAAAAACATCGCACAGTTAAACAAGCAACGTCCATATGTCCTTTATTTCACTGATTAGACCAAACACTTCAAACTCTCAATCAGAAACCTCAGCCCATATCCCAGATGTTTAGACCTTGAGAAACAAACAGAAATCTTGAGCAAACGTCAAAGCAGTGTAACAACCAATTAAAACACTGTGGATTCAAATTCTTCTGAAACTGCGCGTGCAAACCCTAATTCTTGATTTAATGTCAAAGAAGCGTCTGCTTAATCAAACCCTGAGCCAAACTCAAACAAACCCTAGCAACCTGCTTGAACTGATTCAAAAGTTAATGGAAACCCTAATTTGGATAGACTAATAAGAAAAAGTCTGTTTGACCTATTCTTAAACCAATCTGACAAAATCAGGAAACTCGAAGCTGTGATTTTTTTGTGGAAAAGGGGAGGGAAAATTTTGGGGTATAACAGTTGCCCCTGTTCAATCTTCTTAAACCTGAAGAGTTAGCTTGGCAAGTTTGTCGTTCGCGACTCGAAGGTAAAAGGAGATTGGACACTAGAGTGCCCGAAAAATTTGCACTCGTCAAAGTGTAGTTTGAGGGAATGGGCTTAAAGATGCCATTTGGTGATGGGCTTAAAGATGCCATCTGGAGATATGACAGGGGGATGGGCTTAGAGAAGCCATCTGGAAATTGCTAGTAGGAGGATGGGCTTAGAGATGCCATCTGGAAATTGCTGGTAGGAGGATGGGCTTAGAGATGCCACCTGGAAATGTTTGTTGAACTGTATGTCATTGGTGAGTGGGTGAGTATCAGAAAGGTATCCATGTTTTGGAACATCTCAGAACTGGGGGTCTGAATAAGCAATAGATTGACATCCGTATCTGGAAGCATCCGTAAACTGTTTTCAAAAGTTGCATCTGAACAAGCGATAGATTAACATCCATGTTTGGAGAATCTGTAAACTGTTTTCAGAAGTCCTGAATCTGAACAAGCGATAGGTTAACATCCGTATCTGGAGAACCCGTAAACTGTTTTCAGAAGTCTTGAAATTGAATAAGCAATAGATCGACATCCATGTTGGGAAGAGTCTGTAAACTGTTTTCAAAAGTTGAGTCTGAACAAGCGATAGATTAACAACCGTGTTTGGAGAATCTGTAAACTGTTTTCAGAAATGGAAGAATATGAACAAGCGATGGGTTAACATCCGTGTCTGGAGAACCCGTGAACTGTTTTCAGAAGTCTTGAATCTGAACAAGCGATAGGTTAACATCCGTGTCTAGAGAACCCGTAAGCTGTTTTCAGTAGTTGCATCTGAACAAGCGATAGATTGACATCCGTGTTTGGAGAATCCGTAAACTGTTTTCAGAAGTTTGAAGAATCTGAACAAGCGATAGGTTAACATCCGTGTTTGGAGAACTCGTAAATTGTTTTCAGAAGTCTTGAAGTTGAAGAAGGAACCGGTGTAGGGTTGCCTGATGATGAGTCCGTGTAAAACTGCATCTGAAATTGTTAATGATAGCCTTTTATTCTTATCCTGAAAAGGACAAAATGTTAGCTAAACACAAAGTTATGTTGCATGAAATGTATGATGCAATATATGTTATATCAATGTTTATGATATGAATGTAATGAATGCGCATGTAAGCTGATGAGCTGTCTTGCTGAGGATAGATGAATCCTGGATGGCTGGAGATAATAAAATCTTGACTGCTGCCGGGGAAAGTAAATCCTTGACTGCTGCAGGGAATTGTTGGAAATGAGAAGTCCTGGAACCACTTTTGGGGGATCCGGAGCTTGGGTTGTATGCCAATCTACTGGGGATTCCTGTCTTGAGGAGATCTTCACTGGGGAATACCTGAATATCCTGTGAGGAACTGAGAATGAGAGTCTTCATTCTGCTTGGGGATTGATAGTTGGAAGTTTTAGCTCCGCTGGGGATTGCCAGAATCTTTTGATTGCTGCAGGTATTGATCTGGGATCTTGAAAAGGTTGGTCGGGGAGATAGTTGTCCTGGCTGGTTTCAGGTATTAATCTCTGACCTGAGAAAGAAAGATAGTTTTCTTGGCTTGTTACAGGTATTAATCTTCAATCTCTTCATGTAGATAGTTTTCCTGGCTAGTTTCAGGTATTAATCTACAATCAGTCATCTGCAGATAGTTTTCCTGGCTTGTTATAGGTATTAATCTGGAACTTGGGTTATACGCCACTTTGAGAATGAGAATCTCCATTCTGTTGGGGGCCAGAAATTGGGAGTATACCAATCTTCTGAGGTTTTAAGGATGAGAGTCTTCATTCTGTTAACGGTCATAAATTTGGAGTATACCAATCTTCTGAGGTTTTAAGGATGAGAATCTTCATTCTGTTAACCGTTAACTGCTATCTGGTCGATCTTCAGGCTTTCACAGAAACTTGTATTGCTATCTGGTCGTAATCCAGGTTTCACAATAACTTGTTGAGCTGCTATCCGGTCGAATCCGGGTTTCACGACTTGTGTTAAAGATATACCACTATCTGGTCGACTCCAGGCTTCGTAGTATTCTTGGATGCTATCTGGTCGTAATCCAGGCTTCACAGAAACTTGTATTGCTATCTGGTCGTAATCCAGGCTTCACAATAACTTGTTGGGGATAAAACTATTATCCGGTCGAATCCGGGCTTCCTAGCTTGCTCTTAGGAGAAACCACTATCTGGTCGTAATCCAGGCTTCACGGTAGTCTGATACTGTAACTGGGATATGAATGAGTGACAGAATGGCTACCGTGTCTGGAGCGTATCTGAAACTGTATCTTGGAGTTGAGATCTGTATGAGTAGCAGCATGACTTCCGTATCTGGAGTGTATCTGAAACTGTAACTGGAATCTGAATGAGTGACAGAATGGCTACCGTGTCTGGAGCGTATCTGAAACTGTATCTTGGAGTTGAGATTTGTATGAGTAGCAGAATGACTTCCGTGTCTGGAGTGTATCTGAAACTGTAACTGGATCTGAATGAGTGACATAATGGCTACCGTGTCTGGAGCGTATCTGAAACTGTATCTTGGAGTTGAGATCTGTATGAGTAACAGAATGACTTCCGTGTCTAGAGTGTATCTGAAACTGTAACTGGGATCTGAATGAGTGACAGAATGGCTACCGTGTCTGGAGCGTATTTGAAACTGTATCTTCCAACAGGTGATGAAGGAATTGTTGAACACTTTTGACATTCGAATGCCCCAAGTGATGATGAAGGAGACTTGCCCCAAGTTCACTGAACTTTTGAGAGATTTGTTGAAATCTTGACTGGACTGCCCCAGGTTAATTGAGTTTTGAAAGATTTTGTTGAAATCTTGACTGGACTGCCCCAGGTTAATTGGATAGTGACATGTCATGCCCCCTTATTGATAGGAGATTTTTCAATGGAAGTGTCATCCTTCTTGAAGTGATTTTACTCACTGAGAGAGTTTTCGTTCCTCCGAACATTCACTGTAGGAATTTCTTCGCTGTTAAACAAATAAACCATGTGCAAACAATGATATTCAAATATTGCAAAGTTTATGCTTGTCTCGAAGTTTTGAAAAATGCGTTTTTTAGCAGAAAACTTTTTATAAAACAGATTCAACACAAGATTTAGGGCAAAGCCTTACAGGAGTCAGGATACCTTTTGAACAGTATGCTTTCGAACTAACCCAGGCTTCAATTAGGACTTTTGAAGGGTTGTAACGTGGCTTGGTTCACGGTTTAAGAAACAAAGGATAAAGGCTTAAAGTATATTTGTACCCACCCGCTCTTCGTGATGTCCTTCAATCCTAGACTCAGTTAATTGTGCGTCGAACTCTATTCGAATTTGGAACGACTTTTTGGTGATGGTTCACACCAGTTGAATTTTATGGGAAGGCAGTCATCCTTTTTTTTTTGCAACACTTTTCATGTTGTTTGAGGATTTATAATGACCTCTTTCTTTTGATTTGTTATCCCTAATTTTTGCCTGACCGTTCTTGCTTTCGAGATTACAGTCAGCGGGATGCCCCAGCTTTCTTAAGCCTCCTTTGTAGGTTTTGGCTTAGTGGGCTTTTCTCTTTTGAGAGATTGTGACTGCCTATGAGATAAGGATCCATCACTGTCTTTTAATTCCAGAGGAATGCTTTTCTTTTTTTTTTATGTCGTTCGTTGTATTACGAACTGAGAGTTTGCGACTTCAATACGCATCTTTTTTTAATTAACTAAGAGACTACCCTGCCCCAGGTTTAAATCAAAGGTTTCAATTTGTTTAGAACAGAAAACTCCTACTTCTTTGGCTTGAAGGGGTTGACTAGGGATTATCTTCCTTATAACTCCAGTGTTTGGGAATTGAAAGAAATGTCTGTACATCATCAGCAAGGTCTGTTCAAAAGCATAATGTATGAGATTACAGTATTGTTTCGTCATCCTCCCTCTAAAGGCTTGCAGCTTTTTATCAAGAGTTAAATATCATAAAGAAAGCATAAGAGTAGTGAAAACGAATGGATGAATTCAAGACAAAAATATGCAATGCATTAATGAAACAGAGTTTGACATTAACAGATAATTGTTTGAATAACAAAAGAAATTACAACTTAGAAAATTCAAATGGAACAAAAGTCTCTCAGTTCGAGCTTTGTCATTTCAGGTGGAGAAACCCTTAACGAAAGATTGTCATCTCGCCATCTGGCATGAATCTCCTCACTCCAATGTCAATCAGATCTTGAATCTTGTTCTTCAAGGCCCAACAGTCGTCGGTGTCATGTCCCGGACTATAGGAGTGGTATACACAAAATGCGCCGGGATGATAGTTAGGAGCGCAGGTATTGGGCTTCCGAATAGGATCCCTCAAAGCAGTCAGATTGATCTCCAACAAGCGTTCCAGTATTAGAGATGACGGTTTGTCAGTCTCAGTGAACTGTCTTCCAGACGTAGTTTGCTTACGCCGATTGCCCCGTTGACGCTGACGAGGTTGTTGATGAGCTTGTGACCCTGAAGCAAGCAGATGAGCCTTTCCCTTATCTTCTTGTCTCAAAGGGGGTTGAATGATGACTTGCTCTTCAACCTCAGAGGTTTTCCCCGCTTGGTTGTCCCGAAGCAGTTGGTTGACGAGAACTCTGAGCTCCTCTTATCTTTGAGCCAAGTCCTGGATGAGAGCCATCTGGCCCATCAGTTGCCCCATCATCTGGATCCTCATTGTTTCCAGCTCGAACTGCAGTTCCTCCAACTGATCACTCCTGGCATTGCTTGAATTCACCTGGACCATGCCCCTTGTGAGGAGAGCTTTCACTTCTTCTTGCCCCTGGGACAGGTTCAAGAACATTTCCTGAAGTTGAGCATTTTGGTCCTGGATATCCTTGACAGTCCTCACTAGAGCCATCTCTTACTGAAATAAACAATAGGTGAATAAGGAAACCTGAAAAGAAAAAACTGTTATAATGCAATGCATGATATGTGAATGCATGTTTTCAAGGATCTCTCGGGGTAAACACGAGAAAATGTTAGAGGTTGAACTTCGATCTTTGATTGGAGAACTTTGCACCGGTGGATGTCTTTCCCCGAGAATCAAGCTCACCATGTCGAGTGGGTCATAGCCCCTGATTCAAGTTGTTGCACTTGATCTTTGATGGCATTTGTTTAGAGGAGAAACCTCTTGCCCCTTGGGAGACGTCTGGTTCAACGTGACCCTGCATTCAAAAGACCTTCGAGGTCCTTGAAATGGTTACTGAAAATGCTATGGTATGATGTTATGATGTTATGTACATGTATGCAAAAGCAAGTAAGTGTATATACAGGCAATCATATTCACACAAAGCAAACAAGTCCTTAGGTTTAGGCTTGCATGGGTTTCGTAGGTAGGTACCCTCTTGAAGTTAGTTGGCTCATCCTGTCCTAAAATAGAAATCGGGTTCTAAGGAGGTCAATATCATTAGATTATTTTCTGTGTTCATTGTTTTGGTTTAGCCACTTAACTGGCGACCAAAATATTCCAAGAAAACAATCCTCAATGAGTATAGTATCGAGTATCTACCAACTTCGGACTGCACCAAAGTCGGTCATCTCACTACCCCTAAAAAGGATAAGATGGTCAATTAAGGTTCTAAGAGTTCGTTAGTGCTTCATGACATCACTCAGCGGCCCCGTACTCTTCTTGATTGAACTCAAGGGTTACCGGTAATCACAAATATGTCACACTAACATAGCTTACTGCTTCAACCATGTCGGTATACCCCGCACAGTTCCCTCATAGTTTTATTGCCATTTACCTAAAAAGGTGCCCCAAAATCCGGGTGTAGGATTTACAACAAACCCAAACAAGGACCCAAAAAGTAAAGCAATCAAAGCAAGTATGTATGGGTGATCTAAAACCCTAAGGTAACCCCACTTTTAAATCAGTCGCCAGCAGAGTCGCCAGTTCTGTGATACGGTGGGAGAACTGACTTGAGGTTTTGCGTTTGTATTCGCACTTGTTCGGTTTAGCAAGAGTCGCCACCGACTTTTTATTTTATCCTAAAGGAAAGGTTAAAAAGCACAGGAAAAACCTTTGAGATGTTTTCGTGGGTTCGGGGGGTAGATTATGAAAAGGGAAGGTGCTAGCACCCTTTTCATCCATGGTTATCCATGGGCTATTAGTTACTTGTTTTAGATCACTTGCCTTGATTTTCAATTACTTGAAATGGTGGTGTGTGTGTGTTTTGAAAATGTTTTGAAAAAGAAGCCTTGTCTAGGCAACCGTTGTAACAATTCTTTACTCGAATGTTTTACAAAGGTGTTTGTCTTTTTGAAAAGATGTTTCAAGGTTTTGAAAGTTTGTTTTGAAAGTTATGTTGTGGAGTGTGTTTCGAAAGTAGGCAAGTGTGTTTTGCAAGTTTGATCAAGTAACTAAGAGTTTTCTACCCCTAAATTTACTCAAAGATTTTTCTCATGTTTTAACCCTTTTAACAGTGTTGTTTCACCATTGTATTTGGTGAACAACCTTGTGTTAGGATGTTAACGGGACGGGCGCGGCTCATCATTTAGACCATGAATGCAATAGTGCCAAGTGTCTTTGGCAATTTTCTCTTTGAGGGACTTGATCATTTATTAGGCAACTTAAGAAAGCGTCATCGAGGGACTATGATCATTTGATTTGTTTTGTTTTGCCAAAGTACTTGACATGCAACATGGCCCATTTTGGAAGGCAACGAGCGGGATTACCCTAGGGGTGCAAGTGTGAATTGTGTATTGATTTTCATGCATTTATCTTGTATTAGGTTATCTAGCGGTTGATTTTGAATCTTCGCATACAAACCCTAATTACTATACAGTATATAGAAAGCGATAAATTGCGGGAATTTAAAGTCTAAGCTATTACAAATAAGTATCCGGGGATGGGGGTACAAATATTTACAAATGGGGATGAGTCTTATCAGGATAGTAGTGTCCAAATAATATTTACAACCAAATTGAATCGTATTCTCAATGTAAAGTATAGCCAAGTATAAGAATCAAAGAGAAATAAAAGTATTTGTGAAAGTGTATGTGATTATTTACACATGATGCAAAAGTTAACCTAATGCAATTGTTAAGTATTATTACTATTTATTTATGTTTTTGTTAATTATGTATAAACAAAAGTTTTAAAGAAAAGAAAAATATTTAAGTTAAAGAAAATTAATGTTTATGTATTTTAGTTTATAGACAAAAGTTTTAATTAAAAAAAGTTCTAAAGAGAAAATTGTTTAAACCTAATAAAATCTAATATTTACATTTCAAGTGTGATAAACAGTATTAGTAAGATTTTTACAAAAAAGGAAATTAATGTATTCTTTTTATTTAACAAAAATATTTGTTTAGGTTATATATAAAAAGTAAAGTGATAGAAAAAATAGTATTAGTTTGAGTAAAATAAAATAAAAAAGGGTAAAATATTAGATGGGCTTGGTGTTATATTGTTTGGCCCAAACAAAAGAGCAAACAAAGTCAGAGAAGGGGGGTGAGGCGCCTGAATCAATTGGGCCTAAGGGGTTTTTGTACATGGGGCAGGCCCAACCGGGTTTTACAAAGAATTTGGGGTTTGTTTTGTTGGCTTCAGAGTTAGGGTTACACAGTTTTGCTTAGAACGGCGCTGTCATCTTCTCCTTCTTAGCCTCTTCACTTTCTCAAGCCATGGTTTCTGACGCTTTTCTCTGTGCCTCCGGCCACTAGGACACTACTTCCACCTTTTCCTCCCTAAGATCGCTCAGGCAGTGATGAAAAATGAAGGTATTGATTCCTGCTTTTCATGTTTTAGGGTTTTCCGACTTTCTCTCGCATGTTATTAATTTCTACATGTTATTGATTTTTACGTGTTGTTTGTGTTCATGAGTGTGATCGGTGGATTTAGAACTGACTGTTTAACGCTGGTTCGCGAAATGTCGCGGAAGCAAGAGTCGCCACCGTCTTTTATTTTCTCCAACATGGACAGGACAAAAGCACAGCAAAATTCCTTATGCGATAGTTTCTCGGTTCGGGAGGTAGATTTATAGAAAGGGAAGGTGTTAGAACCCTTTCTATCCATGGTTATCCATGGGCTCTTAGATACTTGCTCATTGTGTTTTCAAAATGTTTGCTTTTCAATTGTGAGTGGGTTTGAAAAAGTTTCGTTTAAAGATTTCTGAATAACTCTTGTATCAATCCTCAAGAGTGTTTGAAAAATTGTTTTTTGAAAGCTTTTTTGAAAGTGTCAGTGTGAAAAGAGTTTTGATTTGTTTTTGAAGAGAGCAAGTATCTATGAGTCATCTACCTACCCTAAGGAATTAGGCTGTGTAAATGTCCTTAAGGTAGTGCTATCCCACCATTGAGAGGTAGGTAGCACCACCGTTGGAGGTGTTCGGGTAATTTCGAGTTTAGGGACAGTGTGGTCACCGAAGCAACAGTTAGGACACCTTAGAAGCTACCCTTATGTCCTTGATCCTTTTTTAATCCGAGGCAACCGTTTCGAGGCAACTTGTTTCGAGGCAACTGGATCATGGACATAAGGACCGCTAAAACGTCCTATACTTGACAACCACGTTTCGAAGGCAACAGGTGAGGCGTACCCTAGAAGTGGTGTGTGTATTTGTGTGTTGTTTTCAGTTTAATAGTTATCTTTGATCAGGGCATTGTGAGATACGAGTTGCTTTTAATTAACATACATTCTTTCATACAAAGTTAGAATTTAGGAGTGCGGAAAATTAAAAGACGGAAAGATAAAAGCTACGCTATTACAAGGCGCGGGTCTATACATCGCCAAAATACAAAGACCCGTTTTTGATAAAAGATGCGGAAAGTAAAAAAAAAACCTAATTACTATTACAATCCTTGAGCAATTACATAATATTCGAAAAGAAAATAAATGCGCGGAAAGAATAAAAATTAGGACGTCCGAGGGTTTTGACCCTTTTGAAATTAAATTGAAATTAAAGTCTAATTATTATTTAATTAAATAAAACAAATTTTTTTTTTATGTTTTTGTATTTATGAAAATAAGGAGAATTAAAATTAGAAGGAAACCCTATTTCTAAATATTTTAATTAAAAAGAAATATTAAAGTTACTCTAATTTACTAATTAATTAATATACATGTTTATTTACAAAAATAAATAGTAATTAATAATAATAATAATGAGAGAAAATTATTTATTTAAGAAAAAGATGAGAATGTCAAAAACCCTAATTCTACCTATTTTATTTATTAAGAAAGAAAGTGTTAAAATTAAAACCTAAATTAACTAAGTTAATTGTTATTAAAATTTATTTACAAAAATATTTAAATGGTGAAATTAATAATAATTAAATATATTACATTTTTTTGATTTCTGATTTTTTATGGAAAATTATTTTAGGTGAATTAAACAAAAATAATTAAAAGAATTAGAAAAAAGAAAAGAAAATAGAATTGAAAAATATACAAACCAATGAGGGTTTTCAGACCCAAAGGGAGGTGTTTTTGGAGTAATTTTGGCCCATTTGCATAGAGCCTTATTGACTTTCCACGCTTGTACGCATGTTAGTTGACTGCGCCACACCCTGGATCTCATTCATTGACCTTCAGATTGATCATCCAAGCCACTTGGCAAGCCATGCGTGAGGATGTATGGTGAGACGTTGGAGAATACGCTGCACTGGAAAGCATTATAACAAAAATTATGCAATATGTGGGGGGACCTGGGAATCGAACCCAGGTCCCTATACCTGCAAGACACCTCATCAACCAACTGAGCCAGGCAACGCATTTGTTATATGGATAAACAAAGAATATAATATATGAAAAAAGATAATCATGCTGAAACAAACAAAAAAACGCGCTAACATTTGAATTACCCAACCATGCCTGGACACGCTAGCCTTCTTCTTCATCTTCCTGCAAAAATACAAAACAAGTAGCGGGGGTTTTAAACCCCCACTAAGTGCAACCTGTAAAAATAGCGATTACGCCCATGGGTTATATAAATTAGGCGCGAGTATTCCATTGGCTTCGTCTTGATGCAACGATTCTGCCCATATAGGTTAGGTGGTCTAATTTTACCGTATGAGGAAAGCCCCAATTTTGAAGTTCTGAAACCCTAGGTTTCATCAATGGTGGATTTGGCTGTAGGCATTGTTAGTCCAATTAAATGTCATCAATCGCTTCAAAAGGTTATTATTAGTGTAAATCAACAATCAAAATATAACAATGATGCATGAAAATTAAAAAATGATTATGGAAATGTTTGTGAAAAGGGTGATTCTGTTCTACCGATTCTTGGAGTATGGGGACTTGTTCTTGATTGCAATCGACTCCTAGCAGTGTCAGGAACGTAATGGAAAAGGTTCTAAGCCTTGAATCGCCCTGCAAATATAGATTCAGTTTCAAGCTTTTTTGTGAAAATTTGCAAATTGGTTCTCCCTTTCTGAGCAGCTTTTCGTGTATGCTTGCATTAGGTTAGGTCTTGCATATGTATGGGAAGCATTCTAGGTCAAGAAACAAGCCCATGGATCCATGAATTTATGTTTTGAATATTTGATTTTTATCACATCTTTTTCAATCTTTTTTTCATGAAACCCTTGCCAATTGTGGAAGATATTGCCTTGTTGATTGTGAAACGACTTGCCACCTTGCCCTAGTTTGATTTGCTGCACAAAAAGATTTAAAAAAGCATGATTTGATATTTTCTCATAATTAAATCTAATTAAATGAATTAATAAGAATAAAAATTCAATTAATTAGTTAAAAATAAGAAAATAAATCCCTTTGAGCTTAATGGGTCGTGCATATGCTTTGGGTAATGATTCAAGGAAGAATTTGAGGCCCATTAGCAATTTTGAAGTGTTTTAGGCAAAGTTGACTTTTCAAAATTCCCAAAAATTTCCCAACTTCTCCAAGGCATATCTTGCTCAATTTTGAAGCTATGATCATGTTCTTGGACATTTTGGAAAGGTCTTGAAGTCCTCTAACCAATGTCTTTGGTCCCATGTCATTTTGATTTACCAATCCCAAGTTATGGTCTTTGACGTAAAGTGCCTTTTTGTTGACTTTTGAAAATGACCTATAATGTTGAAATTGATAACTTTTTGTGAGAGAATTTCTTGGACATGAAGTGTGAAGATGAGTTGTAGGAAATTTCATCCTCTTAAAAATGAGCTTTGGATGGGATTTTTCTGATAAACTATGAAGAAGTTATGCCCTGGTCAATTTGCAGTTGACTTTTCAGTTGTCCAAAAATAGAAACTTTTGCATCTTGAGACTTTTTGAGCCATACTTTGAGAATCATGATCAAGAATTGATCAAATGATGTTTGTGGCTTCAAAATAAGATGTTGACCAAAAATTTTGACTGTTGACTGTCAAATGACCATTTTGCCCCTGTAGTTGACTGTGAAGCATTCAGGGCTTTTGACTGTGCAATTTGATGCTGTGAGTCTTGAAACTTGACATATGGATGCTTGACAATGTATGTGGGCATATGGGACTTGATTGGACCCTTGGAAACCTCATTTTCTTTGCCAGAACCAAAACCCTAATTTTGACTGTGTTGGGGGGCAATTGGATTGTGCAACCTTTGAGAGATTTTGAACCATCTGGAGATTGATCTTGCCAAATCTTGAAGAATATGGGAGGGCAAATTTTGGGGTACAACAGTTGCCCCTGTTCAATCTTCTTAGACCTGAGGATGTAGATTGGCTGGCGTGCCGTTCGTAATCCGAAGGTGGAAGATGATTGAACACTAGAGTGCCCAGAAATTTGCATTCACATAGTAGAATGTTAACAGTGTGATGTAGGGGAATGGGCTTATAGATTCCATTTGGAGACTGTCGGTATGTGGATGGGCTTATAGGTGCCATCTGGAAGTGTGACAGTACCTTGTCGGGAATGGACTTATAGATGCCATTTGGAACTGTGATGGGAGGATGGGCTTATAGATGCCATCTAGGTGTCGATCGCGTAAGAGATTCCTTAGCGAGAACTTGCGTACCTGAGAAAGAAAATAATTACCTGGCCTGTTACAGGGGTTGATCTTCAAACTCTTTATGTAGATGTGCTCTGGCTGGATACAGCAATCGAATCTGGAAAATAGTCGTCAATAGATACACCCTGGCAAGATACAGGAATCGGATCTTCGAACTCTTCAGACGTGCCCTGGCAGGATACAGGAATCGAGTCGGGAAACTCTTCAGACGTGCCATGGTAAGATATAGGAATCGAGTCTGGAGAATAGTCGTCAACAGATACACCCTGGCAGGATACAGGAATCGGATCTTCGAACTCTTCAGACGTGCCCTGGCAGGATACAGGAATCGAGTCTGGAAACTCTTCAGACGTGCCCTGGCAAGATACAGGAATCGAGTCTGGAGAATAGTCGTCAACAGATACACCCTGGCAAGATACAAGAATCGGATCTTCAAACTCTTCAGACGTGCCCTAGCAAGATACAGGAATCGAGTCTGGAATTAGTCGCCAACAGATACACCCTGGCAAGATACAGGAATCGGATCTTCAAACTCTTCAGACGTGCCCTGGCAGGATACAGGAATCGAGTCTAGAATTAGTCGTCAACAGATACACCCTGGCAAGATACAGGAATCGGATCTGGAATCACGACAGTTGATAGTAATCATCTTTGTACTGACCTTTGTCCTGAAAAGACAAAACGTTAGTTGTATGCGATGTCATGATGTATGACATGCGTGACGTTCTCAGAATAAATGAGATTGTATGTTCATGATGCGTATGTGCATGCTGTAATGTATGAAGATGCGATGCTGATGAGCGTATTTTTGTCTAGGAAAATAGATCCTTGACGACTGCCGGGAGATTGAATCCTGGGCTGATGTGGAAGAGTAGAGCTTTTTGTTTCCGCTGGGAATGATGGTTGCAAGAATACCGGTAGGAGAAGATGACTCTGTGATCGGTGGATTTAGAACTGACTGTTTAATGTTGGTTCGCGAAATGTCGCGGAAGCAAGAGTCGCCACCGTCTTTTATTTTCTCCAATATGGACAGGACAAAAGCACATCAAAATTCCTTGGGGTAGGTAGATGACTCGTAGATACTTGCTCTCTTAAAAAAAAAACAAATCAAAACTCTTTTCACACCGACACCTTACAAAAAGTTTTCAAAATAATTTTTCAAACACTCTTGAGGACTGATACAAGAGTTATTCAGAAATCTTTAAACGAAACTTTTTCAAACCCACTCACACTTGAAAAGCAAACATTTTTGAAAACATAGTGAGCAAGTACCTAAGAGCCCATGGATAACCATGGATAGAAAGGGTGCTAACACCTTCCCTTTCTATAAATCTACCTCCCGAACCGAGAAACATCTTGAAAAGGAATTTTGCTGTGCTTTTGTCCTTTCCTTGTTGGAGAACATAAAAGATGGTGGCGACTCTTGCTTACCGCGACATTTCGCGAACGAGCTTTAAAACAGTCAGTTCTATTTCCACCGATCACAGAACTGGCGACTCTGCTGGGGAATAAACTTCGCGAATAGATTACTCTGCGGGGAGTGAACTCTGTGGGGAAAGAGATACTTTGCTGAGATTTGATGATAACTCCGCTGGGGATACTGTTGATAAGTTACGTTGGGGAATTTGATGAACTCCGCCGGGGGATAGGAAGAAATTCGCCGAGGACGATCTTTCCGTTGTAATTATCTGAGGATAACCCAGTTATAGGCTCTGGTGGGGAATAACCTTTGAATAAAGCCGGGGAGATGCGTTCATACTCTGCAGGGGATAAGCTTCCAGAATCTACTGGGGATAAGCTTCCAGAATCTACTGGGGAGATTGATCCAACTCTCCTGGGGAAACTTTTGGACTGTACTGGGGGAAGTGGCTCCACTGGGGTGTCTGTATTCCGCCGGGGAACAATCTCATACTAAGACTGCCGGGGATGCTTGCTTGGGAATATTTGTATACTCTGCTGGGGAATGTTGAGATCTTCTGGGGATACCCAATGTCCTTAAGGCTGACAGTAGACTAACCCTGCTCGGGGGAGAGTGTTGCTGACTTGCTGGAGATGCTGTGCCTTTTTAGGGCTGCTGGGAGACCAACTCTGCTTGGGGAGAGAGCATGAATGACCCTTGACTTACTCTGTAGGGAGTGAAGGTATCCTGGTTACGTTCTTCAGCCAAATCTACCTTGGTACCTTGGTGGACAGAGCAACTAGATTGCTTAGACAATTATTATTGCCCCAGTTTCTATGGGAGAAGGTACCTGTGGAGGTCTTGACAACTGCCGATTGACAAATCTTCTTCTGGTAGGCAAGTGACGAGATGTCGGGACATAGTCGTACGCTTTGATCCCTAATTTTTGCCTGGACCGCCCTTTCGGGTTTTCAGTCCACCGGGATACCCATTTTTTCCCAAGCCGCCTTTTCAGGTTTTCGACTTGCCGGGTGTACAGATTTTCTATTTTCATCCCTTATTTTTGCCCGAACCCTTTTGGTTCGCCGGGAAGCCCTTATTTTTTCCTAGGTGTGTCAACCTAGCGGGTCTTTGATTGTGCATAGTATTTTTCCGACTATGTCCATGCTCTCAGAATGTAGGGAGGTGCCCCTGTCGGTAGTGTTGTGTTGCTACCACCAGAAGATCTTCGTTTGATCGTCCAATGCCCCAAGTGATTCAGGTGGGGATTTGCCCCTAGTTGGTTGGCCTTTTGAGAGATTCTCCGAATCTTGACTTAACTGCCCCAGATAATAGACCATGATCATGTATGCCCCTTGGTTGGAAGTACTTTTGTTCACTTAGATATTCGTCGTGCGAATTTCTCTGCTGTTCGAACAAATGGTCATATGCAAACAGTGTTATATCAAGAATGCAAAGCTTATGTCTGTCTTGAAGTTTTTGAAAATGCAGTTTTTTTTTCATAAAACAAGTGAGATTTTTTTGTAAACTGTGATGTCAACTCATTATTTTACCGCAAGCCTTAAGGAGTCAGGATACCTTTTGTAACAGTATGCTTTCGAACTAACCCATGCTTCAGCTAGGACTTTTAAGGGTTGTAGTGTGGTCTGGTTCACGGTTTAAGAAACAAAGGATAAAGGCTCAAATTTTATTTGTACCCACCCGCTCTTCGTGATGTTCTTCAAACCTAAACTCAGCTGATCGTGCGTTTGACCTTGTTTGGGTCTTTGTCCTGATATTCCAATGATGGTTCGGATGTTGACAATTCATTTGAATAGGCAGTCCTTTCCTTTTGTTGAGGATTTGTTGGACCTCTTTCTTTTTGATTTCATTATCCCTGTTTTTTGCCTGAACTGTTTCTTTTGGAATTACAGTCAGCGGGATGCCCCAGTTTTGTAAGTCTCCTTCATAGGTTTTGACTTATTGGGCTTTAGTTTTTTTTTTTTTTTTTGGTAATGACTGCCTGTCTTTATGATTATTCAGAACCATCATTGTTTTTTGTTTTGTAAGGACCTCTTTGGTGCCATTCGTTATGCACTTGGATCAACTGAGAGAACTACCCTGCCCCAGGTTATGATTAAGGGTTTTAATTTTCGAAAAGAAAAACTCCAACTTCTTTGGCTCAAAGGGGTTGACGAGGGATTATCTTCCTTATAACTCCAGTGTTTAGGAATTGAAACAATGCTTGTACCTCATCAGCGGGGTCTGTTCAAAATCATACTGTAAAGATTGTGGTATCGTTTTCGTCATCCTCCCTCAAGAGGCTCAGAATTATTAATTGAGAGTTGACATCAAAAAAAATGAAAGCAGTTTGAATATAGCGAATGCGAATATATTGATTCAAAACAGACATATGCGATGCATTGATAAAGTGAAAGAATTTGACATGACTAAATGTTTGAACAAAAGAAAATTACAACTTGAAAATTCTAATGATCAAAAGTCTTCTCGTCTCAAGACTTGTTACTTCAAATGCTGAATCCTGTAGGGATGGTAGAAGCACTCGGCCTGACCCACTTGGGTGAAATCCACTACTCCATCATTAATCAGGTCCTGTACTTTGTTCTTCAGAGCCCAGCAGTCGGCAGTGTCATGTCCAGGACTATCAGAGTGGTATGCACATCTTTTGTTGGGATGATAGTTAGAAGCAGAGATGTTGGGATTCCGGGGAGGAGCCCTTAGTGTAATCAGATTCAAACTCAACAGGTGTTGTAAAGCTTGAAACAATGGCATGTTGAGCTGGGTGAATTGCCTCCTGGTCCTGCTTGGCTTACTCTGATCAACCTGTTGCTCTGGGTGGGGTTGTGGTTGGACCAGTGAAATAGTATCAGCTTGGAGAGGTCTATTCATTGAACCAAACATTTGACTTCTTGGAGGCTGATTAATGACTTGGTCCCTGACTTGGACTGGTTGCTTCATGTCTCGATGAAGCTGACTGATCATGGTCCTCAACTCTTCTTGCTCCCGAGCTAAGCCTTGGATGAGAGCCATTTGCCCCAGCATTTGGGTTCTCATTGCATCCACCTCAGCTTGTAGATGTTTCAGCCGTTCGTCCTTGTCATCTTCGGGACTTTTCTTGGCCAAATTCCCCACGAGGAGTGCCCTCAGCTCTTCCTGCCCCTTGGATAGGCTTAGGAAGATCTCCCTGAACTGAGTCTCTTGAGCATGAAGACCCTGGTTATCTTGTTGGGAAGCCATTGCTGAAATAAACAGCGAAGAAGGTAAGTGACCTGTCAAAAGGGTACCTGTTATGCAATGATATGTATGATATGCATGCAATGTTTTCAAGGACCTCGCGGGATAAACAAGAAACTTTGTTAGAATCTGCATTTTGTAGCTTGATGAAAGGCACTGCGTATTGTTGAGAGGCCTTCTTCAAGAGTCAAGGCTCACCATATCGAGTGGGTCATAGCCCCTGACAACCTTGTCTAGAGGAAAATAAATCCCCTTTTCCCCTTGCTGGACAGTTGGTTCATCATGACCTGCATCACAAGCCCTTGAGATCCTTGAAATGGGTTAGTTCTTATGTAGGATGCATGCAATGGTATGATGTTATGCTATGCATGGAGTAATGTAGGTAAACCCTGTTATGAGTCCAGATTAAGGACTGTAAACAAAACCTGCAAGAAACTCAAGTGTCAGATAACAAGTATGCAAGTAGTCAAGTTTGAAAGCACACAAGTCACACAAAGAGCCCTTAGAGTTTAGGCCAACATGAAGTTTGTGGTACTACCCTCTTGAAGTTGGTGGGCTCAAAACCTGTCCTATCAGAAGTAACCGGGTTCTAAGGGTCTCAATATCATTGGATTGCTTTCTGTGTTCATCGTTTCGATTTAGCCACTGAACTGGCGATCGAAATATTCCAAGAAAACAACCCTCAACTGAGTGTAGTATCGAGTATCAACCAACTTCGGACTGCACCAAAGTCAGTTATCTCACTACTCTAAAGAGGCCAAGATGGTTCAATTAAGGTTCCTAAGGTCAGTTGATGCTTCACGACACCACGCGGCGACCCCGTACTCTCCTTGACTGGACTCAAGGGTTACCGGTACTCACCAAAGTGCCACATCAACGTAGCAGACTGCTTCAACCATGTCGGTATACCCCGCACAGTCCCCTCACAGTCTTGTTGCTACTTTCTAAGAAGGTATCCCCCAGATCCGAGTTAGGATCTATAGAACTCCCAAGACAGTACCCATAATAATAAAGCAAACAATTCAGACAATTGAAAACACAAGTGATCTTAGTCCTAAGGTACACCTCACTTTTAAAGTGCCTTAATTCCCCAGCAGAGTCGCCAGTTCTGTGATCGGTGGATTTAGAACTGACTGTTTAACGCTGGTTCGCAAAATGTCGCGGAAGCAAGAGTCGCCACTGTCTTTTATTTTCTCCAACATGGACAGGACAAAAGCACAGCAAAATTCCTTATGAGATAGTTTCTCGGTTCGGGAGGTAGATTTATAGAAAGGGAAGGTGTTAGCACCCTTTCTATCCATGGTTATCCATGGGCTCTTAGATACTTGCTCATTGTGTTTTCAAAATGTTTGCTTTTCAATTGTGAGTGGGTTTGAAAAAGTTTCGTTTAAAGATTTCTGAATAACTCTTGTATCAGTCCTCAAGAGTGTTTGAAAAATTGTTTTTTGAAAGCTTTTTTGAAAGTGTCGGTGTGAAAAGAGTTTTGATTTGTTTTTGAAGAGAGCAAGTATCTATGAGTCATCTACCTACCCTAAGGAATTAGGCTGTGTAAATGTCCTTAAGGTAGTGCCATCCCACCATTGAGAGGTAGGTAGCACCACCGTTGGAGGTGTTCGGGTCAATTCGAGTTTAGGGACAGTGTGGTCACCGAAGCAACAGTTAGGACACCTTAGAAGCTACCCTTATGTCCTTGATCCTTTTTTAATCCGAGGCAACCGTTTCGAGGCAACTTGTTTCGAGGCAACTGGATCATGGACATAAGGACCGCTAAAACGTCCTATACTTGACGACCACGTTTCGAAGGCAACAGGTGAGGCGTACCCTAGAAGTGGTGTGTGTATTTGTGTGTTGTTTTCAGTTTAACAGTTATCTTTGATCAGGGCATTGTGAGCTACAAGTTGCTTTTAATTAACATACATTCTTTCATACAAAGTTAGAATTTTGGAGTGCGGAAAATTAAAAGACGGAAAGATAAAAGCTACGCTATTACAAGGGAGAACCAACTAAATTGGTTCTATGATCGGTGGATTTAGAACTGACTGTTTAATGTTGGTTCGTGAAATGTCGCGAAAGCAAGAGTCGCCACCGTCTTTTATTTTCTCCAATATGGACAGGACAAAAGCACAACAAAATTCCTTGGGGTAGGTAGATGACTTGTAGATACTTGCTCTCTTAAAAAAAAACAAATCAAAACTCTTTTCACACCGACACCTTTCAAAAAGTTTTTAAAACAATTTTTCAAACACTCTTGAGGACTGATACAAGAGTTATTCAGAAATCTTTAAACGAAACTTTTTCAAACCCACTCACACTTGAAAAGCAAACATTTTGGAAAACATAGTGAGCAAGTACCTAAGAGCCCATGGATAACCATGGATAGAAAGGGTGCTAACACCTTCCCTTTCTATAAATCTACCTCCCGAATCGAGAAACATCTTGAAAAGTAATTTTGCTGTGCTTTTGTCCTTTCCTTATTGGAGAACATAAAAGAAGGTGGCGACTCTTGCTTACCGCGACATTTCGCGAACCAACTTTAAAACAGTCAGTTCTATTTCCACCGATCACAGAACTGGCGACTCTGCTGGGGAATAAACTTGGCGAATAGATTACTTTGCGGGGAGTGAACTCTGTGGGGAAAGAGATACTTTGCTGAGATTTGATGATAACTCCGCTGGGGATACCGTTGATAAGTTACGTTGGGGAATTTGATGAACTACGCCGGGGGATAGGAAGAACTTCACCGAGGACGATCTTTCCGTGGTAATTAGCTGAGGATAACCCAGTTATAGGCTCTGGTGGGGAATAACCTTTGAATAAAGCCGGGGAGATGCGTTCATAATCTGTAGGGGATAAGCTTCCAGAATCTACTGGGGATAAGCTTCCAGAATCTACTGGGGAGATTGATCCAACTCTCCTGGGGAAACTTTTGGATTGTACTGGGGGAAGTGGCTCCACTGGGGTGTCTGTATTCCGCCGGGGAATAATCTTATACTAAGACTGCCGAGGATGCTTGCTTGGGAATATTTGTATACTCCGCTGGGGAATGTTGAGATCTTATGGGGATACCCAATGTCCTTAAGGCTGACAGTAGACTAACCCTGCTCGGGGGAGAGTGTTGCTGACTTGCTGGAGATGCTGTGCCTTTTTAGTGCTGCTGGGAGACCAACTCTGCTTGGGGAGAGAGCATGACTGACCCTTGACTTACTCTGCAGGGAGTGAAGGTATCCTGGTTACGTTCTTCAGCCAAACCTACCTTGGTACCTTGGTGGACAGAGCAACTAGATTGCTTAGACAATTCTTATTGCCCCAGTTTCTATGGGAGAAGGTACCTGTGGAGGTCTAGACAACTACCGATTGACAAATCTTCTTTTGGTAGGCAAGTGACGAGATGTCGGGACATAGTCGTACGCTTTGATCCCTAATTTTTTCCTGGACCGCCCTTTCGGGTTTTCAGTCCACCGGGATACCCATTTTTGCCCAAGCCGCCTTTTCAGGTTTTCGACTTGCCGGGTGTACAGATTTTCTATTTTCATCCCTTATTTTTGCCCGAACCCTTTTGGTTCGCCGGGAAGCCCTTATTTTTGCCTAGGTGTGTCAACCTAGCGGGTCTTTGATTGTGCGTAGTATTTTTCCGACTATGTCCATGCTCTCAAAATGTAGGGAGGTGCCATTGTCGATAGTGTTGTGTTGATACCACCAGAAGATCTTTGTTTGATCGTCCAATGCCCCAAGTGATTCAGGTGGGGATTTGCCCCTAGTTGGTTGGCCTTTTGAGAGATTCTCCGAATCTTGACTTAACTGCCCCAGATAATAGACCATGATCATGTATGCCCCTTGGTTGGAAGTACTTTTGTTCACTTAGATATTCGTCGTGCGAATTTCTCTGCTGTTCGAACAAATGGTCATATGCAAACAGTGTTATATCAAGAATGCAAAGCTTATGTCTGTCTTGAAGTTTTTGAAAATGCAGTTTTTTTTTTCATAAAACAAGTGAGATTTTTTTGTAAACTGTGATGTCAACTCGTTATTTTACCGCAAGCCTTAAGGAGTCAGGATACCTTTCGTAATATTATGCTTTCGAACTAACCCATGCTTCAGCTAGTACTTTTAAGGGTTGTAGCGTGGCCTGGTTCACGGTTTAAGAAACAAAGGATAAAGGCTCAAATTTTATTTGTACCCACCCGCTCTTCGTGATGTTCTTCAAACCTAAACTCAGCTGATCGTGCGTTTGACCTTGTTTGGGTCTTTGTCCTGATATTCCAATGATGGTTCGGATGTTGACAATTCATTTGAATAGGCAATCCTTTCCTTTTGATTTCATTATCCCTGTTTTTTGCCTGAACTGTTTCTTTTGGAATTACAGTCAGCGGGATGCCCCAGTTTTGTAAGTCTCCTTCAAAGGTTTTGACTTATTGGGCTTTAGTTTTTTTTTTTTGGTAATGACTGCCTGTCTTTATGATTATTCGGAACCATCATTGTCTTTTGTTTTGTAAGGACCTCTTTGGTGCCATTCGTTATGCACTTGGATCAACTGAGAGAACTACCCTGCCCCAGGTTATGATTAAGGGTTTTAATTTTCGAAAAGAAAAACTCCAACTTCTTTGGCTCAAAGGGGTTGACGAGGGATTATCTTCCTTATAACTCCAGTGTTTAGGAATTGAAACAATGTCTGTACCTCATCAGCAGGGTCTGTTCAAAAGCATACTGTAAATATCGTGGTATCGTTTTCGTCATCCTCCCTCAAGAGGCTCAGAATTATTAATTGAGAGTTGACATCAAAAAAAATGAAAGCAGTTTGAATATAGCGAATGCGAATATATTGATTCAAAACAGACATATGCGATGCATTGATAAAGTGAAAGAATTTGACATGACTAAATGTTTGAACAAAAGAAAATTACAACTTGAAAATTCTAATGATCAAAAGTCTTCTCGTCTCAAGACTTGTTACTTCAAATGGTGAATCCTGTAGGGATGGTAGAAGCACTCGACCTGACCCACTTGGGTGAAATCCACTACTCCTTCATTAATCAGGTCCTGTACTTTGTTCTTCAGAGCCCAGCAGTCGGTAGTGTCATGTCCAGGACTATCAGAGTGGTATGCACATCTTTTGTTGGGATGATAGTTAGGAGCAGAGATGTTGGGATTCCGGGGAGGAGCCCTTAGTGTAATCAGATTCAAACTCAACAGGTGTTGTAAAGCTTGAAACAATGGCATGTTGAGCTGGGTGAATTTCCTCCTGGTCCTGCTTGGCTTACTCTGATCAACCTGTTGCTCTGGGCGGGGTTGTGGTTGGACCAGTGAAGTAGTAGCAGCTTGGAGAGGTCTATTCATTGAACCAAACCTTTGACTTCTTGGAGGCTGATTAATGACTTGGTCCCTGACTTGGACTGGTTGCTTCATGTCTCGATGAAGCTGACTGATCATGGTCCTCAACTCTTCTTGCTCCCGAGCTAAGCCTTGGATGAGAGCCATTTTCCCCAGCATTTGGGTTCTCATTGCATCCACCTCAGCTTGTAGATGTTTCAGCCGTTCATCCTTGTCATCTTCGGGACTTTTCTTGGCCAAATTCCCCACGAGGAGTGCCCTCAGCTCTTCCTGCTCCTTGGATAGGCTTAGGAAGATCTCCCTGAACTGAGTCTCTTGAGCATGAAGACCCTGGTTATCTTGTTGGGAAGCCATTGCTGAAATAAATAGCGAAGAAGGTAAGTGACCTGTCAAAAGGGTACCTGTTATGCAATGATATGTATGATATGCATGCAATGTTTTCAAGGACCTCGCGGGATAAACAAGAAACTTTGTTAGAATCTGCATTTTGTAGCTTGATGAAAGGCACTGCGTATTGTTGAGAGGCCTTCTTCAAGAGTCAAGGCTCACCATATCGAGTGGGTCATAGCCCCTGACAACCTTGTCTAGAGGAAAATAAACCCCCTTTGCCCCTTGCTGGACAGTTGGTTCATCATGACCTGCATCACAAGCCCTTGAGATCCTTGAAATGGGTTAGTCCTTAGGTAGGATGCATGCAATGGTATGATGTTATGCTATGCATGGAGTAATGTAGGTAAACCCTGTTATGAGTCCAGATTAAGGACTGTAAACAAAACCTGCAAGAAACTCAAGTGTCAGATAACAAGTATGCAAGTAGTCAAGTTTGAAAGCACACAAGTCACACAAAGAGCCCTTAGAGTTTAGGCCAGCATGAAGTTTGGGGTACTACCCTCTTGAAGTTGGTGGGATCAAAACCTGTCCTATCAGAAGTAACCGGGTTCTAAGGGTCTCAATATCATTGGATTGCTTTCTGTGTTCATCGTTTCGATTTAGCCACTGAACTGGCGATCGAAATATTCCAAGAAAACAACCCTCAACTGAGTGTAGTATCGAGTATCAACCAACTTCGGACTGCACCAAAGTCAGTTATCTCACTACTCTAAAGAGGCCAAGATGGTTCAATTAAGGTTCCTAAGGTCAGTTGATGCTTCACGACACCACGCGGCGGCCCCGTACTCTCCTTGACTGGACTTAAGGGTTACCGGTACTCACCAAAGTGCCACATCGACGTAGCAGACTGCTTCAACCATGTCGGTATACCCCGCACAGTTCCCTCACTGTCTTGTTGCTACTTTCTAAGAAGGTACCCCCCAGATCCGGGTTAGGATCTATAGAACTCCCAAGACAGTATCCACAATAATAAAGCAAACAATTCAGACAATTGAAAACACAAGTGATCTTAGTCCTAAGGTACACCTCACTTTTAAAGTGCCTTAATTCCCCAGCAGAGTCGCCAGTTCTGTGATCGGTGGATTTAGAACTGACCGTTTAACGCTGGTTTGCGAAATGTCGCGGAAGCAAGAGTCGCCACTGTCTTTTATTTTCTCCAACATGGACAGGACAAAAGCACAGCAAAATTCCTTATGAGATAGTTTCTCGGTTCGGGAGGTAGATTTATAGAAAGGGAAGGTGTTAGCACCCTTTCTATCCATGGTTATCCATGGGCTTTTAGATACTTGCTCATTGTGTTTTCAAAATGTTTGCTTTTCAATTGTGAGTGGGTTTGAAAAAGTTTCGTTTAAAGATTTCTGAATAACTCTTGTATCAGTCCTCAAGAGTGTTTGAAAAATTATTTTTTGAAAGCTTTTTTGAAAGTGTCGGTGTGAAAAGAGTTTTGATTTGTTTTTGAAGAGAGCAAGTATCTATGAGTCATCTACCTACCCTAAGGAATTAGGTTGTGTAAATGTCCTTAAGGTAGTGCCATCCTACCATTGAGAGGTAGGTAGCACCACCGTTGGAGGTGTTCGGGTCAATTCGAGTTTAGGGACAGTGTGGTCACCGAAGCAACAGTTAGGACACCTTAGAAGCTACCCTTATGTCCTTGATCCTTTTTTAATCCGAGGCAACCGTTTCGAGGCAACTTGTTTCGAGGCAACTGGATCATGGACATAAGGACCGCTAAAACGTCCTATACTTGACGACCACATTTCGAAGGCAACAGGTGAGGTGTACCCTAGAAGTGGTGTGTGTATTTGTGTGTTATTTTCAGTTTAACAGTTATCTTTGATCAGGGCATTGTGAGCTACGAGTTGCTTTTAATTAACATACATTCTTTCATACAAAGTTAGAATTTAGGAGTGCGGAAAATTAAAAGACGGAAAGATAAAAGCTACGCTATTACAAGGCGCAGGTCTATACATCGCCAAAATACAAAGACCCGTTTTTGATAAAAGATGCGGAAAGTAAAAAAAAAACCTAATTACTATTACAATCCTTGAGCAGTTACATAATATTCGAAAAGAAAATAAATGCGCGGAAAGAATAAAAATTAGGACGTCCGAGGGTTTTGACCCTTTTGAAATTAAATTTAAATTAAAGTCTAATTATTATTTAATTAAAGAAAAGAAATTGTTTTTTTTTTTTATGTTTTCGTATTTATGAAAATAAGGAGAATTAAAATTAGAAGGAAACCCTAGTTCTAAATATTTTAATTAAAAAGAAATATTAAATTACTCTAATTTACTAATTAATTAATATACATGTTTATTTACAAAAATAAATAGTAATTAATAATAATAATAATGAGAGAAAATTATTTATTTAAGAAAAAGATGAGAATGTCAAAAACCCTAATTCTACCTATTTTATTTATTAAGAAAAAAAGTGTTAAAAATTAAAACCTAAATTAACTAAGTTAATTGTTATTAAAATTTATTTACAAAAATATTTAAATGGTGAAATTAATAATAATTAAATATATTACATTTTTTTTATTTCTGATTTTTTATGGAAAATAATTTTAGGTGAATTAAACAAAAATAATTTAAAGAATTAGAAATCAAAAAAATGTAATATATTTAATTATTATTAATTTCACCATTTAAATATTTTTGTAAATAAATTTTAATAACAATTAACTTAGAAAGGGAGAACCAATTTAACTTAGAAAGGGAGAACCAACTAACCTAATGCAAGCATACACGAAAAGCTGCTCAGAAAGGGAGAACCAATTTGCAAATTTTCACAAAAAAGCTTGAAACTGATTCTATATTTGCAGGGAGATTCAAGGCTTAGAACCTTTTCCATTACGTTCCTGACACTGCTAGGAGTCGATTGCAATCAAGAACAAGTCCCCATACTTCAAGAATCGGTAGAACAGAATCACCCTTTTCACAAACATTTCCATAATCGTTTTTTAATTTTCATGCATCATTGTTATATTTTGATTGTTGATTTACACTAATAATAACCTTCTGAAGCGATTGGTGACATTTAATTGGACTAACAATGACTACATCCAAATCCACCATTGATGAAACCTAGAGTTTAAGAACTTCAAAATTGGGGCTTTCCTCATACGGTAAAATTAGACCACCTAACCTATATGGGCAGAATCGTTGCATCAAGACGAAGCCAATGGAATACTCGCGCCTAATTTATATAACCCATGGGCGTAATCTCAATTTTTATAGGTTGCACTTAGTGGGGGTTTAAAACCCCCGCTACTTGTTTTGTATTTTTGCAGGAAGATGAAGAAGAAGGCTAGCGTGTCCAGGCATGGTTGGGTAATTCAAATGTTAGCGCGTTTTTTGTTTGTTTCACCATGATTATCTTTTTTCATATATTATATTCTTTGTTTATCCATATAACAAATGTGTTGCCTGGCTCAGTTGGTTGATGAGGTGTCTTGCAGGTATAGGGACCTGGGTTCGATTGCCAGGTCCCCCCACATATTGCATAATTTTTGTTATAATGCTTTCCAGTGCAGCGTATTCTCCAACGTCTCACCATACATTCTCACGCATGGCTTTCCAAGTGGCTTGGATGATCAATCTGAAGGTCAATGAATGAGATCCAGGGTGTGGCGCAGTCAACTAACGTGCGTACAAGCGTGGAAAGTCAATAAGGCTCTATGCAAATGGGTCAAAATTACTCCAAAAACACCTCCCTTTGGGTCTGAAAACCCCCCTTGGTTTGTATATTTTTCAATTCTATTTTCTTTTCTTTTTTCTAATTCTTTTAATTATTTTTGTTTAATTCACCTAAAATAATTTTCCATAAAAAATCAGAAATCAAAAAAATGTAATATATTTAATTATTATTAATTTCACCATTTAAATATTTTTGTAAATAAATTTTAATAACAATTAACTTAGTTAATTTAGGTTTTAATTTTAACAATTTTTTTCTTAATAAATAAAATAGGTAGAATTAGGGTTTTTGACATTCTCATCTTTTTCTTAAATAAATAATTTTCTCTCATTATTATTATTATTAATTACTATTTATTTTTGTAAATAGACATGTATATTAATTAATTAGTAAATTAGAGTAACTTTAATATTTCTTTTTAATTAAAATATTTAGAACTAGGCTTTCCTTCTAATTTTAATTCTCCTTATTTTCATAAATACAAAAACATAAAAAAAAACAATTTCTTTTCTTTAATTAAATAATAATTAGACTTTAATTTCAATTTAATTTCAAAAGGGTCAAAACCCTCGGACGTCCTAATTTTTATTCTTTCCGCGCATTTATTTTCTTTTCGAATATTATGTAACTGCTCAAGGATTGTAATAGTAATTAGGTCTTTTTTACTTTCCGCATTTTATCAAAAATGGGTCTTTGTATTTTGGCGATGTATAGACCCGCGCCTTGTAATAGCGTAGGATTTATCTTTCCGCATTTAAATTTCCGCACTCTTAAATTCTAAATTGCATGAAAGAATGTATGGCTAATTAAAAACAAGCGTAGCTCACCAATGCCATGATCAAAGATAATTGCTAAACTGAAAACAACACGCAAATACACACACCACTTCTAGGGTACGCCTCAACTGTTGCCTTCGAAACGTGGTCGTCAAGTATAGGACGTCTTAGTAAGTCCTTATGTCCATGATCCAGTTGCCTCGGGACAAGTTGCCTCGAAACAGTTGCCTCGGAACAGTTGCCTCGAAACGGTTGCCTCGGATTAAAAAAGGATCAAGGACATAAGGGTAGCTTCTAAGGTGTCCTGACTGTTGCTTCGGCGACCACACTGTCCCTAAACTCGAATTGACCCGAACACCTCCAACGGTGGTGCTACCTACCTCTCAATGGTGGGATGACACTACCTTAAGGACATTTACACAGCCTAATTCCTCAGGGTAGGTAGATGACTTATAGATACTTGCTCTATTCAAAAACAAATCAAAACTCTTTTCACACCGACACTTTCAAAAAGCTTTTAAAACATTTTTTCAAACACTCTTGAGGACAGATACAAGAGTTATTCAGAAAATTTTCAAACGAAACTTTTTCAAACCCACTCACAATTGAAAAACACATTTTGAAAACACAATGAGCAAGTATCTAAGAGCCCATGGATAACCATGGATAGAAAGGGTGCTAACACCTTCCCTTTCTATAAATCTACCTCCCGAACCGAGAAACTATCTCACAAGGAATTTTGCTGTGCTTTTGTCCTGTCCATATTGGAGAAAATAAAAGACGGTGGCGACTCTTGCTTCCGCGACATTTCGCGAACCAACATTAAACATGCAACACATTTGTTATATGGATAAACAAAGAATATAATATATGAAAAAAGATAATCATGCTGAAACAAACAAAAAAATGCGCTAACATTTGAATTACCCAACCATGCCTGGACACGCTAGCCTTCTTCTTCATCTTCCTACAAAAATACAAAACAAGTAGCGGGGGTTTTAACCCCCACTAAGTGCAACCTGTAAAAATAACGATTACTCCAATGGGTTATATAAATTAGGCACGAGTATTCCATTGGCTTCGTCTTGATGCAACGATTCTGCCCATATAGGTTAGGTGGTCTAATTTTACTGTATGAGGAAAACCCCAATTTTGAAGTTCTGAAACCCTAGGTTTCTTCAATGGTGGATTTGGCTGTAGGCATTGTTAGTCCAATTAAATGTCACCAATCACTTCAGAAGGTTATTATTAGTGTAAATCAATAATCAAAATATAACAATGATGCATGAAAATTAAAAAATGATTATGGAAATGTTTGTGAAAAGGGTGATTTTGTTCTACCGATTCTTGGAGTATGGGGACTTGTTCTTGATTGCAATCAACTCCTAGCAGTGTCAGGAACGTAATGGAAAAGGTTCTAAGCCTTGAATCGCCTTGCAAATATAGAATCAGTTTCAAGCTTTTTTTGTGAAAATTTGCAAATTGGTTCTCCCTTTCTGAGCAGCTTTTCGTGTATTCTTGCATTAGGTTAGGTCTTGCATATGTATGGGAAGCATTCTAGGTCAAGAAACAAGCCCATGGATCCATGAATTTATGTTTTGAATATTTGATTTTTATCACATCTTTTTCAATCTTTTTTTCATGAAACCCTTGCCAATTGTGGAAGATATTGCCTTGTTGATTGTGAAACGACTTGCCACCTTGCCCTAGTTTGATTTGCTGCACAAAAAGATTTAAAAAAGCATGATTTGATATTTTCTCATAATTAAATCTAATTAAATGAATTAATAAGAATAAAAATTCAATTAATTAGTTAAAAATAAGAAAATAAATCCCTTTGAGCTTAATGGGTCGTGCATATGCTTTGGGTAATGATTCAAGGAAGAATTTGATGCCCATTAGCAATTTTGAAATGTTTTAGGCAAAGTTGACTTTTCAAAATTCCCAAAAATTTCCCAACTTCTCCAAGGCATATCTTGCTCAATTTTGAAGCTATGATCATGTTCTTGGACATTATGGAAAGGTCTTGAAGTCCTCTAACAAATGTCTTTGGTCCCATGTCATTTTGATATACCAATCTCAAGTTATGGTCTTTGACTTAAAGTGCCTTTTTGTTGACTTTTGAAAATGACCTATAATGTTGAAATTGATAACTTTTTGTGAGAGCATTTCTTGGACTTGAAGTGTGAAGATGAGTTGTAGGAAATGTCATCCTCTTCAAAATGAGCTTTGGATGGGATTTTTCTGATAAACCATGAAGAAGTTATGCCCTGGTCAATTTGCAGTTGACTTTTCAGTTGTCCAAAAATAGAAACTTTTGCATCTTGAGACTTTTGGAGCCATACTTTGAGAATCATGATCAAGAATTGATCAAATGATGTTTGTGGCTTAAAAATAAGATGTTGACAAAATTTTTTGACTTTTGACTGTCAAATGATCATTTTGCCCCTACAGTTGACTGTGAAGCATTCAGGGTTTTTGACTGTGCAATTTGATGCTGTGAGTCTTGAAACTTGACATATGGATGCTTGACAATGTATGTGGGCATATGGGACTTGATTGGACCCTTGGAAACCTCATTTTCTTTGCCAGAACCAAAACCCTAATTTTGACTGTGTTGGGGGGCAATTGGACTGTGCAACCTTTGAGAGATTTTGAACCATCTGGAGATTGATCTTGCCAAATCTTGAAGAATATGGGAGGGAAAATTTTGGGGTACAACAATGAGGTATATCAATGGACTGAGGGAGTAGAAGGCGATACCTTTGGGGAAAGGACAGAGGTGGACCGGCGGTATCCTCAAGCGGCCGGAGGCGGGGACGCAATGATAAAGGCTTCCTGGTACTTGTATCTTGATTTTGTGTTTTATGATGACGCTTTGCTTCTGAAAACGCTTGTATAATTTCTTTTCCTCTTCTTCTGATTGCTGGCCTCTGAATATTAATGATGTTGATTCTGAGTTGCCTTTGATATCTTTGGCTTTGGCTTGCTCAATGATGAACCTTGGTTCTGAGAATTTGGACTTTTTGATGATTTTAAAATGTTGAATTTCTGAGATGCTTGCTTTGATGACTGTATGCTTGGTTTCTCGATGATGAACTTTTTGTTCTGAGAGCTTGTTTGGATATGTGTGATTCTGACTTTTGATGAACTTTTGTGTTCTTTGATAATGATGATGATTTCGAATCTGAGTTGCTTTTGATATGCTTATTTGTTTGACTCTGTGATGATGGATTGCAATAGTTGATGTTTTGGATTTTGGAATGAAGGCAGGCCTATGTTTGTACAAAGGTTTGTTTGAGTTTGGTTATTTGGAATGGCTTGTGGGCTTCTGGTTTGAAGGCTGTTAGTTTTGCTTTGGGTTACTATGTCTTGAGTTTATGCAGGTTGATATGCTGGTTTTGATGTTTTTGGTTTGAAACAGGTTTACTGACTTCAGGCTTGTGTTTTGGCTTGAGGTTGAACCAGCTGAGGTTGGCTTAGACTTGAACAGGCTGTTTGTTTGCTTGACACAGGTTTTGAAAGGCTTGTGTTTGAGATTTATGCAGGTTTTTTAGGCTTTGGACATAGGTTTGTGTTTGACAGGCTGGGGTTGCAAGCTTGTTGTTTCTGTTATGTGTTTTAGGCAGGATCCAACAAGTTGGAGGCAAGCTTGTGGTATATCTTGTTTTTGTGATATATTCTTCTGGTGTGTTATTTTTCCTTCCTTCACAGTGTTGATTCTGTTTGTTTTATATCTCTTAAGCCTGCCTGTAAGCCTCTACTTCTCTCTCTTTTCTCTCTCCATTAAAGCATATTATATTGCTTTAGAATAGCTTTTCTGAAAAGGTGTTTGGTTGGGAAATCATGAGATTGGCTTTACAAGTTGCTTGCACTTTGTCTTTCCTCTGCATATCTCTTGTCTTCCAGATTTTCTGCCTTTTGTGTACTTGTTGACAGCTTTATTGGCTTCTTTGGACAGTTTTGACAACTTCTTGTACTTTCTTTGGACAGTTTCTTTGGGATTTAGTTTGCTTAGTTTGAAACTTGTGACTTGGTTTGGCATGTTTTGAAGTTATAGCTTTGTTGACATTTTGAATTTGTGCAATTTGTTTTTGGCCTTATGCAGCCTTGTACATTTCTTTAATGATTTGTATGCTTGCAATATAATTTTTCTTTAGTCTTTGTGAACCAAGGAGAGAGTCTTCTTGTGATTTGCAAAGAGGGTGAGAAAAATATGATGAAAATCAAAACAATCTGATTCCGGCCAACCACCTTTAATGATGAATTTTTTTCGATTAACTGTCTGAAAATGCTCTTTTTTAATTCATCTATACTGACTTCTTTTTTTGTTTTTTTGTTTTTGCAGATAAAAAATCAGTTGAGCAATGGGGAGTAGTAGTAGAAGATGAAGATTTAGGAGATTTAGGATATAGTTTTAAATTACCTTTAATCATTGTAACAATATTAATGTAAACATCTGTAAATAAATTTACAGTGTTCAAATAATAATTGTAACAAACAATTAAAGATGAATAAAAATCCTTCTTTGTCAGATATTTCTTTAATTCTTCTGCATTCATTTATTTAATTACTTTAATTTCTTGAATTATAATAATTGGAAATTATCCAATAATTTTAACTTAGAAATTATAAATAATCAATAAACGTCCGGCGTTCCGAATAACCAAAAAACATCGCACAGTTAAACAAGCAACGTCCATATGTCCTTTATTTCACTGATTAGACCAAACACTTCAAACTCTCAATCAGAAACCTCAGCCCATATCCCAGATGTTTAGACCTTGAGAAACAAACAGAAATCTTGAGCAAACGTCAAAGCAGTGTAACAACCAATTAAAACACTATGGATTCAAATTCTTCTGAAACTGCGCGTGCAAACCCTAATTCTTGATTTAATGTCAAAGAAGTGTCTGCTTGATCAAACCCTGAGCCAAACTCAAACAAACCCTAGCAACCTGCTTGAACTGATTCAAAAGTTAATGGAAACCCTAATTTAGATAGACTGATAAGAAAAAGTCTGTTTGACCTATTCTTAAACCAATCTGACAAAATCAGGAAACTCGAAGCTGTGATTTTTTTGTGGAAAAGGGGAGGGCAAATTTTGGGGTATAACAGTTGCCCCTGTTCAATCTTCTTGAACCTGAAGAGTTAGCTTGGCAAGTTTGCCGATCGCGACTCGAAGGTAAAAGGAGATTGGACACTAGAGTGCCCGAAAAATTTGCACTCGTCAAAGTGTAGTTTGAGGGAATGGGCTTAAAGATGCCATTTGGTGATGGGCTTAAAGATGCCATCTGGAGATGTGATAGGGGGATGGGCTTAGAGATGCCATCTGGAAATTGCTGGTAGGAGGATGGGCTTAGAGATGCCATCTGGAAATTGCTGGTAGGAGGATGGGCTTAGAGATGCCATATGGAAATGTTTGTTGAACTGTATGTCATTGGTGAGTGGGTGAGTATCAGAAAGGTATCCATGTTTTGGAACATCTCTGAACTGGGGGTCTGAATAAGCAATAGATTGACATCCGTATCTGGAAGCATCCGTAAACTGTTTTCAAAAGTTGCATCTGAACAAGCGATAGATTAACATCCGTGTTTGGAGAATCCGTAAACTGTTTTCAGAAGTCCTGAATCTGAACAAGCGATAGGTTAACATCCGTATCTAGAGAACCCGTAAACTGTTTTCAGAAGTCTTGATATTGAATAAGCAATAGATCGGCATCCATGTTGGGAAGAGTCCGTAAACTGTTTTTAAAAGTTGAGTCTGAACAAGCGATAGATTAACATCCGTGTTTGGAGAATCCGTAAACTGTTTTCAGAAATGGAAGAATATGAACAAGCGATAGGTTAACATCCGTGTCTGGAGAACTCGTGAACTGTTTTCAGAAGTCTTGAATCTGAACAAGCGATAGGTTAACATCCGTGTCTAGAGAACCCGTAAGCTATTTTCAATAGTTGCATCTGAACAAGCGATAGATTAACATCCGTGTTTGGAGAATCCGTAAACTGTTTTTAGAAGTTTGAAGAATCTGAACAAGCGATAGGTTAACATCCGTGTCTGGAGAACCCGTAAACTGTTTTCAGAAGTCTTGAAGTTGAAGAAGGAACCGGTGTAGGGTTGCCTGATGATGAGTCCGTGTAAAACTGCATCTGAAATTGTTAATGATAGCCTTTTATTCTTATCCTGAAAAGGACAAAATGTTAGCTAAACACAAAGTTATGTTGCATGAAATGTATGATGCAATATATGTTATATCAATGTTTATGATATGAATGTAATGAATGCGCATGTAAGCTGATGAGCTGTCTTGCTGAGGATAGATGAATCCTGGATGGCTGGAGATAATAAAATCTTGACTGCTGCCAGGGAAAGTAAATCCTTGACTGCTGCAGGGAATTGTTGGAAATGAGAAGTCCTGGAACCACTGTTGGGGGATCCGGAGCTTGGGTTGTATGCCAATCTACTGGGGATTCCTGTCTTGAGGAGATCTTCATTGGGGAATACCTGAATATCCTGTGAGGAACTGAGAATGAGAGTCTTCATTCTGCTTGGGGATTGATAGTTGGAAGTTTTAGCTCCGCTGGGGATTGCCAGAATCTTTTGATTGCTGCAGGTATTGATCTGGGATCTTGAAAAGGTTGGTCGGGGAGATAGTTGTCCTGGCTGGTTTCAGGTATTAATCTCTGACCTGAGAAAGAAAGATAGTTTTCCTGGCTTGTTACATGTATTAATCTTCAATCTCTTCATGTAGATAGTTTTCCTGGCTGGTTTCAGGTATTAATCTACAATCAGTCATCCGCAGATAGTTTTCCTGGCTTGTTACAGGTATTAATCTGGAACTTGGGTTATACGCCACTTTGAGAATGAGAATCTTCATTCTGTTGGGGGCCAGAAATTGGGAGTATACCAATCTTCTGAGGTTTTAAGGATAAGAGTCTTCATTCTGTTAACGGTCAGAAATTGGGAGTATACCAATCTTCTGAGGTTTTAAGGATGATAATATTCATTCTGTTAACCGTTAACTGCTATCTGGTCGATCTCTAGGCTTTCACAGAAACTTGTATTTCTATCTGGTCGTAATCCAGGTTTCACAATAACTTGTTGAGCTGCTATCTGGTCGAATCCGGGTTTCTCGGCTTGTGTTAAAGATATACCACTATCTGGTCGACTCCAGGCTTCGTAGTATTCTTGGATGCTATCTGGTCGTAATCCAGGATTCACAGAAACTTGTATTGCTATCTGGTCGTAATCCAGGCTTCACAATAACTTGTTAGGGATAAAACTATTATCCGGTCGAATCCGGGCTTCATAGCTTTCTCTTAGGAGACACCACTATCTGGTCGTAATCCAAGCTTCGCGGTAGTCTGATACTGTAACTGGGATCTGAATGAGTGACAGAATGGCTACCGTGTCTGGAGCGTATCTGAAACTGTATCTTGGAGTTGAGATTTGTATGAGTAGCAGAATGACTTCCGTATCTGGAGTGTATCTGAAACTGTAACTGGAATCTGAATGAGTGACAGAATGGCTACCGTGTCTAGAGCGTATCTGAAACTGTATCTTGAAGTTGAGATTTGTATGAGTAGCAGAATGACTTCCGTGTCTGGAGTGTATCTGAAACTGTAACTGGATCTGAATGAGTGACATAATGGCTACCGTGTCTGGAGCGTATCTGAAACTGTATCTTGGAGTTGAGATCTGTATGACTAGCAGAATGACTTCCGTGTCTGGAGTGTATCTGAAACTGTAACTGGGATCTGAATGAGTGACAGAATGGCTACCGTGTCTGGAGCGTATCTGAAACTGTATCTTCCAACATGTGATGAAGGAATTGTTGAACACTTTTGACATTCGAATGCCCTAAGTGATGATGAAGGAGACTTGCCCCAAGTTCACTGAACTTTTGAGAGATTTGTTGAAATCTTGACTGGACTGCCCCAGGTTAATTGAGTTTTGAAATATTTTGTTGAAATCTTGACTGGACTGCCCCAGGTTAATTGGATAGTGACATGTCATGCCCCCTTGTTGATAGGAGATTTGTCAATGGAAGTGTCATCCTTCTTGAAGTGATTTTACTCACTGAGAGAGTTTTCGTTCCTACGAACATTCACTGTAGGAATTTCTTCGCTGTTAAACAAATAAACCATGTGCAAACAATGATATTCAAATAATGCAAAGTTTATGCTTGTCTCGAAGTTTTGAAAAATGCATTTTTTAGCAGAAAACTTTTTATAAAACAGATTCAACACAAGATTTAGGGCAAAGCCTTACAGGAGTCAGGATACCTTTTGAACAGTATGCTTTCGAACTAACCCAGGCTTCAATTAGGACTTTTGAAGGGTTGTAATGTGGCTTGGTTCACGGTTTAAGAAACAAAGGATAAAGGCTTAAAGTATATTTGTACCCACCCGCTCTTCGTGATGTCCTTCAATCCTTGACTCAGTTAATTGTGCGTCGAAATCTATTCGAATTTGGAACGAATTTTTGGTGATGGTTCACACCAGTTGAATTTTATGGGAAGGCAATCATCCTTTTTTTTTGCAACACTTTTCATGTTGTTTGAGGATTTATAATGACCTCTTTCTTTTGATTTGTTATCCCTAACTTTTGCCTGACTGTTCCTGCTTTCGAGATTACAGTCAGCGGGATGCCCCAACTTTCTTAAGCCTCCTTTGTAGGTTTTGGCTTAGTGGGCTTTTCTATTTTGAGAGATTGTGACTGCCTATGAGATAAGGAACCATCACTGTCTTTTAATTCCAGAGGAATGCTTTTCTTTTTTTTTGATGTCATTCGTTGTATTACGAACTGAGAGTTTGCGACTTCAATACGCATCTTTTTTGAATTAACTAAGAGACTACCCTGCCCCAGGTTTAAATCAAAGGTTTCAATTTGTTTAGAACAGAAAACTCCTACTTCTTTGGCTTGAAGGGGTTGACTAGGGATTATCTTCCTTATAACTCCAGTGTTTGGGAATTGAAAAAAATGCCTGTACATCATCAGCAAGGTCTGTTCAAAAGCATATTGTATGAGATTACAGTATTGTTTCGTCATCCTCCCTCTAAAGACTTGCAGCTTTTTATCAAGAGTTAAATATCATAAAGAAAGCATAAGAGTAGTGAAAACGAATGGATGAATTCAAGACAAACATATGCAATGCATTAATGAAACAGAGTTTGACATTAACAGATAATTGTTTGAATAACAAAAGAAATTACAACTTTGAAAATTCAAATGGAACAAAAGTCTCTCAGTTCGAGCTTTGTCATTTCAGGTGGAGAAACCCTTAACGAAAGATTTTCATCTCGCCATCTGGCATGAATCTCATCACTCCAATGTCAATCAGATCTTGAATCTTGTTCTTCAAGGCCCAACAGTCGTCGGTGTCATGTCCCGGACTATAGGAGTGGTATACACAAAATGCGTCGGGATGATAGTTAGGAGCGGAGGTATTGGGCTTCCGAATAGGATCCCTCAAAGCAGTCAGATTGACCTCCAACAAGCGTTCCAGTATTAGAGATGACGGTATTTCAGTCTCAGTGAACTATCTTCCAGACGTAGTTTGCTTACGCCGATTGCCCCGTTGACGCTGACGAGGTTGTTGATGAGCTTGTGACCCTGAAGCAAGCAGAGGAGCCTTTCCCTTATCTTCTTGTCTCAAAGGGGGTTGAATGATGACTTGCTCTTTAACCTCAGAGGTTTTCCCCGCTTGGTTGTCCCGAAGCAGTTGGTTGACGAGAACTCTGAGCTCCTCTTGTCTTTGAGCCAAGTCCTGGATGAGAGCCATCTAGCCCACCAGTTGCCCCATCATCTGGATCCTCATTGTTTCCAGCTCAAACTGCAGTTCCTCCAACTGATCACTCATGGCATTGCTTGAATTCCCCTGGACCATGCCCCTTGTGTGGAGAGCTTTCACTTCTTCTTGCCCCTGGGACAGGTTCAAGAACATTTCCTGAAGTTGAGCATTTTGGTCATAAATATCCTTGACAGTCCTCTCTAGAGCCATCTCTTACTGAAATAAATAATAGGTGAATAAGGAAACCTGAAAAGAAAAAACTGTTATAATGCAATGCATGATATGTGAATGCATGTTTTCAAGGATCTCTCGGGGTAAACACGAGAAAATGTTATAGGTTGAACTTCGATCTTTGATTGGAGAACTTCGCACCGGTGGATGTCTTTCCCCGAGAATCAAGCTCACCATGTCGAGTGGGTCATAGCCCCTGATTCAAGTTGTTTCACTTGATCTTTGATGGAATTTATTTAGAGGATAAACCTCTTGCCCCTTGGGAGACGTCTGGTTCAACGTGACCCTGCATTCAAAAGACCTTCGAGATCCTTGAAATGGTTACTGAAAATGCTATGGTATGATGTTATGATGTTATGTACATGTATGCAAAAGCAAGTAAGTGTATATACAGGCAATCATATTCACACAAAGAAAACAAGTCCTTAGGTTTAGGCTTGCATGGGGTTCGTAGGTAAGTACCCTCTTGAAGTTAGTTGGCTCATCCTGTCCTAAAATAGAAACCGGGTTCTAAGGAGCTCAATATCATTGGATTATTTTCTGTGTTCATTGTTTTGGTTTAGCCACTTAACTGGCGACCAAAATATTCCAAGAAAACAATCCTCAATGAGTGTAGTATCGAGTATCTACCAACTTCAGACTGCACCAAAGTCGGTCATATCACTACCCCTAAAAAGGCTAAGATGGTCAATTAAGGTTCTAAGAGTTCGTTAGTGCTTCATGACATCACTCAGCGGCCCCATACTCTTCTTGATTGAACTCAAGGGTTATCGGTACTCACAAATATGTCACACTAACATAGCTTACTACTTCAACCATGTCGGTATACCCCGCACAGTTCCCTCACAGTTTTATTGCTATTTACCTAAAAAGGTGCCCCAAAATCCGGGTGTAGGATTTACAATAAACCCAAACAATGACCCAAAAAGTAAAGCAATCAAAGCAAGTATGTATGGGTGATCTAAAACCCTAAGGTAACCCCACTTTTAAATCAGTCCCCAGCAGAGTCGTCAGTTCTGTGATACGGTGGGAGAACTGACTTGAGGTTTTGCGTTTGTATTCACACTTGTTCGGTTTAGCAAGAGTCGCCACCGACTTTTTATTTTATCCTAAAGGAAAGGTTAAAAAGCACAGGAAAAACCTTTGAGTTGTTTTCGTGGGTTCGGGGGGTAGATTATGAAAAGGGAAGGTGCTAGCACCCTTTTCATCCATGGTTATCCATGGGCTCTTAGTTACTTGTTTTAGATCACTTGCCTTGATTTTCAATTGCTTGAAATGGTGGTGTGTGTGTTTTGAAAATGTTTTGAAAAAGATGCCTTGTCTAGGCAACCGGTGTAACAATTCTTTACTCGAATGTTTTACAAAGGTGTTTGTCTTTTTGAAAAGATGTTTCAAGGTTTTGAAAGTTTGTTTTGAAAGTTGTGTTGTGGAGTGTGTTTTGAAAGTAGGCAAGTGTGTTTTGCAAGTTTGATCAAGTAACTAAGAGTTGTCTACCCCTAAATTTACTCAAATATTTTTTTTCATGTTTTAACCCTTTTAACAGTGTTGTTTCACCATTGTATTTGGTGAACAACCTTGTGTTAGGATGTTAACGGGACGGGTGCGGGTCATCGTTTAGACCATGAATGCAATAGTGCCAAGTGTCTTTGGAAATTTTCTCTTTGAGGGACTTGATCATTTTTTAGGCAACTTGAGAAAGCGTCATCGAGGGACTATGATCATTTGATTTGTTTTGTTTTGCCAAAGTACTTGACATGCAACATGGCCCATTTTGGAAGGCAACGAGCGGGATTACCCTAGGGGTGCAAGTGTGAATTGTGTATTGATTTTCATGCATTTGTCTTGTATTAGGTTATCTAGCGGTTGATTTTGAATCTTCGCATACAAACCCTAATTACTATACAGTATATAGAAAGCGATAAATTGCGGGAATTTAAAGTCTAAGCTATTACAAATAAGTATCCGGGGATGGGGGTACAAATATTTACAAATGGGGATGAGTCTTATCAGGATAGTAGTGTCCAAATAATATTTACAACCAAATTGAATCGTATTCTCAATGTAAAGTATAGCCAAGTATAAGAATCAAAGAGAAATAAAAGTATTTGTGAAAGTGTATGTGATTATTTACACATGATGCAAAAGTTAACCTAATGCAATTGTTAAGTATTATTACTATTTATTTATGTTTTTGTTAATTATGTATAAACAAAAGTTTTAAAGAAAAGAAAAATATTTAAGTTAAAGAAAATTAATGTTTATGTATTTTAGTTTATATACAAAAGTTTTAATTAAAAAAAGTTCTAAAGAGAAAATTGTTTAAACCTAATAAAATCTAATATTTACATTTCAAGTGTGATAAACAGTATTAGTAAGATTTTTACAAAAAAGGAAATTAATGTATTCTTTTTATTTAACAAAAATATTTGTTTAGGTTATATATAAAAAGTAAAGTGATAGAAAAATAGTATTATTTTGAGTAAAATAAAATAAAAAAGGGTAAAAGATTAGATGGGCTTGGTGTTATATTGTTTGGCCCAAACAAAAGAGCAAACAAAGTCAGAGAAGGGGGGTGAGGCGCCTGAATCAATTGGGCCTAAGGGGTTTTTGTACATGGGGCAGGCCCAACCGGGTTTTACAAAGAATTTGGGGTTTGTTTTGTTGGCTTCAGAGTTAGGGTTACACAGTTTTGCTTAGAACGACGCTCTCATCTTCTCCTTCTTCGCCTCTTCACTTTCTCAAGCCATGGTTTATGACGCTTTTCTCCGTGCCTCAGGCCACTAGGACACTACTTCCACCTTTTCCTCCCTAAGATCGCTCAGGCAGTGATGAAAAATGAAGGTATTGATTCCTGCTTTTCATGTTTTAGGGTTTTCGGACTTTCTCTCGCATGTTATTAATTTCTACATGTTATTGATTTTTACGTGTTGTTTGTGTTCATGAGGTATATCAATGGACTGAGGGAGTAGAAGGCGATACATTTGGGGAAAGGACGGAGGTGGACCGGTGGTATCCTCAGGCGGCCGGAGGCGGGGACGCAATGATAAAGGCTTCCTGGTACTTGTGTCTTGCTTTTGTGTTTTATGACGACGTTTTGCTTCTGAAAACGCGTGTATAATTTCTTTTCCTCTTCTTCTGATTGCTGGCCTCTGAATATTAATGATGTTGATTCTGAGTTGCCTTTGATATCTTTGGCTTTGGCTTGCTCAATGATGAACCTTGGTTCTGAGAGATTTGGACTTTTTGATGATTTTAAAATGTTGAATTTCTGAGATGCTTGCTTTGATGACTGTATGCTTGGTTTCTCGATGATGAACTTTTTGTTCTGAGAGCTTGTTTGGATATGTGTGATTCTGACTTTTGATGAACTTTTGTGTTCTTTGATAATGATGATGATTTCGAATCTGAGTTGCTTTTGATATGCTTATTTGTTTGACTCTGTGATGATGGATTGCAATAGTTGATGTTTTGGATTTTGGAATGGAGGCAGGCCTATGTTTGTACAAAGGTTTGTTTGAGTTTGGTTATTTGGAATGGCTTGTGGGCTTCTGGTTTGAAGGCTGTTAGGTTTGCTTTGGGTTACTATGTCTTGAGTTTATGCAGGTTGATATGCTGGTTTTGATGTTTGTGGTTTGAAACAGGTTTACTGACTTCAGGCTTGTGTTATGGCTTGAGGTTGAACCAGCTGAGGTTGGCTTAGACTTGAACAGGCTGTTTGTTTGCTTGACACAGGTTTTGAAAGGCTTGTGTTTGAGATTTATGCAGGTTTTTTAGGCTTTGGACACAGGTTTGTGTTTGACAGGCTGGGGTTACAAGCTTGTTCTTTCTGTTATGTGTTTTAGGCAGGATCCAACAAGTTGGAGGCAAGCTTGTGGTATATCTTGTTTTTGTGATATATTCTTCTGGTGTGTTATTTTTCCTTCCTTTACAGTGTTGATTTTGTTTGTTTTATATCTCTTAAGCCTGCCTGTAAGCCTCTACTTCTCTCTCTTTTCTCTCTCCATTAAAGCATATTATATTGCTTTAGAATAGCTTTTCTAAAAAGGTGTTTGGTTGGGAAATGATGAGATTGGCTTTACAAGTTGCTTGCACTTTGTCTTTCCTCTGCATATCTCTTGTCTTCCAGATTTTCTGCCTTTTGTGTACTTGTTGACAACTTTATTGGCTTCTTTGGACAGTTTTGACAGCTTCTTGTACTTTCTTTGGACAGTTTCTTTGGGATTTAGTTTGCTTAGTTTGAAACTTGTGACTTGGTTTGGCATGTTTTGAAGTTACAGCTTTGTTGACATTTTGAATTTGTGCAATTTGTTTTTGGCCTTATGCAGCCTTGTACATTTCTTTAATGATTTGTATGCTTGCAATATAATTTTTCTTTACTCTTTGTGAACCAAGGAGAGAGTCTTCTTGTGATTTGCAAAGAGGGTGAGAAAAATATGATGAAAATCAAAACAATCTGATTCCGGCCAACCACCTTTAATGATGAATTTTTTTTATTAACTGTCTGAAAATGCTCTTTTTTAATTCATATGTACTGACTTCTTTCTTTTTTTTTGTTTTTGCAGATAAAAAATCAGTTGAGCAATGGGGAGCAGCAGTAGAAGATGAAGATTTAGGAGATTTAGGATATAGTTTTAAATTACCTTTAATCATTGTAACAATATTAATGTAAACATCTGTAAATAAATGTACAGTGTTCAAATAATAATTGTAACAAACAATTAAAGATGAATAAAAATCTTTCTTTGTCAGATATTTCTTTAATTCTTCTGCATTCATTTATTTAATTACTTTAATTTCTTGAATTATAATAATTGGAAATTATCCAATAATTTTAACTTAGAAATTATAAATAATCAATAAACGTCCGACGTTCCGAATAACCAAAAAACATCGCACAGTTAAACAAGCAACGTCCATATGTCCTTTATTTCACTGATTAGACCAAACACTTCAAACTCTCAATCAGAAACCTCAACCCATATCCCAGATGTTTAGACCTTGAGAAACAAACAGAAATCTTGAGCAAACGTCAAAGCAGTGTAACAACCAATTAAAACACTGTGGATTCAAATTCTTCTGAAACTGCACGTGCAAACCCTAATTCTTGATTTAATGTCAAAGAAGCGTCTGCTTGATCAAACCCTGAGCCAAACTCAAACAAACCCTAGAAACCTGCTTGAACTGATTCAAAAGTTAATGGAAACCCTAATTTGGATAGACAGATAAGAAAAAGTCTGTTTGACCTATTCTTAAACCAATCTGACAAAATCAGGAAACTCGAAGTTGTGATTTTTTTGTGGAAAAGGGGAGGGAAAATTTTGGGGTATAATAGCAGTCCCTTGGAATTATGACACTGAAGTTTACTATCATGGAATTAAGCATGATTCCTTGATCAATGAAGACGAGACTGGTAATGTTACAAATATCGTTGGTTCTAGCAAGGTAACAAGAATGAGGAGGATTTCTCTCATAACATCTCACCTCCAACTACTACGAAGACACATGTCTTCATTACCATTGATAAGCCTAGTACTGACAGTAGGGGTAAAGAGAAAGTAATTGAGCCTGCTTGGATATAGGCGCCTGCCCAAGACGTTGCTGCTGAGGAACCTTCCACTCAAGAAATGGAGAAAATCTTAAAGATTATAAAAAGAGTGATTTCAAGATAGTAGAGAAACTAGGGAAAACCCCCTCCAGAATCTCTATGTTATCTTTGCTACTTTATTCCGATGCTCATGCCCAAGCTTCAATCAAATTTTTGAAGAAAGAGCATGTTCCTCAAGAGACCATAATCAATCAATTTGAAGACTGTGTGGCAAGTCTGACGGACGACAATGGATTGGGGTTCTCTGATGCTGACTTGAAACCAGTCAGAAGGAATCATAACAAGGCCTTGCATGTCTCTATGGAATGCAAAGGAACTACTCTGGCCCATGTCCTGGTTGATACTGGTTCCTCTTTAAATGTTCTACCCAAAGGTGCCTTGGACCGGTTAGATTGCGAAGGTCTGGTGTTAAAACCAAGTGACATAGTTGTGAGGGCTTTTGATGGATCCAAGAGGATGGTATTCAGAGAAGTCGATCTCCCTATTAAAGTTGGTTCACAAAATTTCAATTCTACTTTCTATGTGATGGACATCCATCCCGCTTACGCTTGTTTACTTGGGCGTCCTTGGATACATGGGGCAGGAGCAGTGACGTCCACCCTTCACCAAAATTTAAAGTACCCAGTCACGGGAAAGATAGTTACTATTTATGGTGAAGAAGAGTTCATGGTTAGTAACCTCAATTCATTCAAGTATGTGGAGATGGATGGTGAGTTTATAGAGACTCCTTGCCAAGCTTTCGAAGTGGTTCCTCATACGATTACCGCCACCAAAATATCTTATGATATTCTAAAAGCTAATAAAGATGTGACAAGGATGGCTTCACTCAAGGATGCTTGCACTATGATTGAAGACAAAAGTAGTACAATTTGGGGATAACTCCCTGACATTCCATTCAAAGCAGACAAGTTTGGGTTGGGTTTCACCGCCAAAGCTCAAAGGGAGGTTAGACGTGACCGCGTAGGAAAACCACCTCTTCGCATTGGTGATCATGAAGTGAATTCCATTCAAGACTCCAAGGATGACTGCAACTTTGATGAATAGATTTACCCGACTACCGGTGAAGGACTCGATAACTGGCATGCCAAAGATTTCATTCCCATCTCCTTCAGCGAGGAGTAATTACATTTTACTATTTTGTCAATTCAAGAAATTTTGTCTGTAATTTTAAATCCAAACAATTACTTTAAGCCATGTGCCTTGCCCGGTGCACCATTGTCCATTTGTTAAGGGTTTGTTCATTTTCATATGCCGTATGATTATTTAATGAAAAACATTAGACTCTTTGCATTCAAATTTTGCGCTTATTGTCTTTCTTTTTCTTATTTGCCTTTTCAAAATAGCCATGTATCTTACATGCACATACACACACTTGTAGATCCTCATCCACTCCGTATCTCATTGCCATTGAATCTACTATTGCCAGCTATGACATTGAACATCCAATCTACCAAGCCGAAGATAAAGGCAAAGAAGATTGTGAAATACCAGGGGAACTAGCCAGACTTTTCATGCAAGAGGAGAAAGCCATTCAACCTCATAAAGATCCAGTTGAAGTGATCAACCTAGGTACTGAGGAGGACAAGAAAGAGGTTAAGATCAGAGCTAACTTAGAAGACAATGTCAAAGACAGATTGGTACAGATGTTACATGACTATGTTGAAGTGTTTTCTTGGTCATATGAAGATATGTCGGGTTTGGATACTGATATAGTGGTTCACCGTCTACCAACAAAGGAAGATTACCCTCAAGTCAAGCAAAAAGTGCATCGTATACGGCCAGACATGTATGAAAAGATAAAAGCTGAGGCGATGAAGCAATTCAATGTAGGTTTCCTGGCTATAACATCGTATCCTCAATGGGTGGCGAATGTGGTCCCCGTGCCGAAGAAGGATGGAAAGGTCCGTATGTGCGTAGACTATAGGGATTTGAATAGGGCAATCCCCAAAGACGATTTCCCACTACCTCATATTGACATCCTGATCGACAACACAACTGAACATAAAGTCTTCTCCTTCATGGATGGTTTCTCTGGCTACAATCAAATCAAAATGGCTCCTGAGGACATGGAAAAGACCACCTTTGTCACACAATGGGGGACCTTTTGTTACAAGGTCATTCCATTTGGTTTAAAGAATGCAGGGGAAACTTATCAATGAGCTATGGTAGCCTTATTTCATGATATGATCCATCATGAGATAAAGGTCTATGTGGATGACATGATTGCAAGGTCGCAAACTGAAGAAGAGCACCATAATCACTTACACAAGATATTTGAAAGACTGAAAGAATACAAGCTGAGGCTGAATCCCAACAAATGTACCTTCGAGGTGAGATCTGGAAAACTCTCGGGCTTTGTCGTTAATAGCAAAGGTATTGAAGTCGATCTAGTGAAAGTCAAAGCTATCCAAGAAATACCAGCTCTTCATACTGAGAAGGAGGTCAGAGGTTTCTTAGGTCGACTCAATTACATTGCCTGATTCATATCTCATTTAACTACTACTTCTGAGCCACTCTTCAAGCTGCTGAAGAAATATCAAGCAATCAGATGGAATAACGACTGCCAAGTAGCTTTCGACAAGATTAAGGAGTACTTACAAGAACCTCCAATCCTGATGCCTCCAGTTGAAGAAAGACCTCTGATTATGTACTTGACTGTATTATAGAATTCAATGGGGTGCGTACTGGGCCAACATGACGAGTCTGGCTGAAAAGAGCATGCAATATACTACATGAGCAAAAAATTTATCGACTGTGAAACAAGATATTCATTGCTCGAGAAAACTTACTGCGCTCTGGCATGGGCTGATCGCCGACTAAGACAATATATGTTGACTCACACCACTCTATTGATTTCTAAGATGGACCCTATCAAGTATATCTTCGAGAAGCCAGCCCTCTCCGGGCGAATAACTAGATGGCAAATGATTTTGACTGAATATGATATGCAGTACACTACACAAAAGGCCATCAAAGGAAGTGTATTGGTTGATCATTTGGCACATCAAGCTGTTGACGACTACCAATCCATGAAATTTGAATTCCCAGATGAGATATCATGCTAGTAACTGACTGCGAAAAGCCTAGACCGTATGATGGACCTGAACAAGGATCCCGATGGACTATGGTTTTTAATGGAGCTTCCAATGCTTTGGGTAATGGAATTGGCACCGTGATTATTTCTACTGAAGGTTTCCATACACCTTTCAATTCTAGATTGTGCTTAGAGTATACGAACAACATGGCTGAGTATGAGGCATGCATCTTGGGTCTAAAGGCTGCCATTGACTTAAGAATCAAGTTCTTGGATGTATACGAAGATTCTGCTCTAGTAATCAATCAAGTTAAGGGAGAATGAGATACCAAGCACCCTGATATGATTCCTTACAAAGAACTTTTGTTAACCCTGAACCCACACTTTGAGGAGGTTACCTTTGAACACTTCCAAAGGGAAGAAAATTAGTTAGCAGATGCCTTGGCAATAATGTCTTCTAAGTTCAAGGTCAATTGGGACATTGAAGATCCCAGAATTATAATCGGAAGATTTGATGAACCTGCGCACTGTTATGAGCTTCAAACTGACGAAGAGAAGCCATGGTACCATGAGGTGAAGAGATATCATGAAGCACAAGAGTATCCTGAAGGAGCTTCCATCAATGATAAGAAATTCCTGTGAAGGTTCTCAGCCAAATTCTTCCTAAGCAATGGAATCCTATACAAACGTAACCATGATTTTACTATGCTCTGTTTTATGGACAAAAAGGAAGCAGATAAAATAATAGAAGACCTGCATGAGGGCATCTTTAGAACTCACTCTAGCAGACACACTATGGCCAAGAAGATTCTGAGGGCTGGGTACTATTGGTCGACAATGCAAACTGACTGTCACCATCACTAGAGGACTTGCCACAAGTGTCAAATCTATGCCGACAAGGTCCACGTGCCTCTAATTCCCTTGAACGTCATGACTGCTCCATGGCCGTTTGCAATGTGGGGCATTGAGATGATTGGAGAGATCAAGCCTACTGCTTTAAATGGACATCATTTCATCCTTGTTGCCGTTGACTACTTCACCAAATGGGTCGAAGTTGCTTCATTTGCCTCAGTCACCAAGAATGTTGTAGCTAGATTTATCAAGCATAACCTTGTCTTCCATTATGGTATCCCCGAAAGTATCATCACCAACAACGGAACCAATCTCAACAATGCTATGATTACGAAACGTTGTACTCAGTTCAAAATCAAGCATCACAATTCTTCTCCATACAAACCTAAAATGAATGGCGTAGTGGAAGTTGCCAATAAAAATATCAAGAAGATTGTGCAAAAGATGGTAGTAACCTACAAATACTGGCATGAGATGCTACCGTTTACTCTTCATGGCTACCGTACTTCAGCTCAAATGTAAATCGGGGTAACTCCATTCTCTTTAGTCTATGGCATGGAAGTTGTCCTGCCTATTGAAGTTCAGATTCCTTCCTTAAGGATTATGAAAGAAGCAGACCTGGGAGAAGACGAATGGTTACATACTAGGTTAGATCAGTTGAATTTGATTGACGAGAAGTGACTGGATGCTATTTGTCACGGTGAAATGTATCAAAAATGTATGATCAAGGCTTTCAACAAAAAGATCAAGCCTCGAGTGTATAAGACTGGCGACTTGGTAATCAAGCGCATCATTCTTCCACAGGGCGATCCCAGGGGCAAATGGACTCCCACATATGAAGGATCATTTGTTGTCAAGAAAGTGTTCTCTGGCGGAGCCATGATGCTAACTACTATGGACGGTGAAGACTTCCCACATCCCGTGAATGAGGACATAGTAAAAAAATACTACGCATAAAAACGACCCGCTATGTTGACATACCTAGGCGAAAATAAGGGCATCCTGGCAAACTAAAAGGGTTCGGGAAAAAATTAGGGATATATAAAAGATTGTACACCCGGCAAGTCGAAAACCAGAAAGGGCGGCTTGGGTAAAAATGGGTATCCTGGTGGGATGAAAACCTGAGAGGGCGGTCCAGGAAAAAGTTAGGGATTAAAGCGTACGACTATGTCCCGTTGGATCTCTGAAGTCATCTTTATTACCAAGGTCCATATTCAATGGTATAAGATCTAATTCAATCAACGTCTTTCAACGACAGGGGATGTTGTTCGAAGACATAGGGGTAATAGCAGAGTTGGAACACAATGAGATCACTTCCACATGGCTATTATTTTTGCTTTCACTTTGTACTCTTTTCATTTCTTTCGACAATTTTCTCTTACTAGGATTTGTCTCCTTGTACAAAAATGCCTATTTTTTGGCAAAGCATCAATACAAATATATTTCGAAGTGAAAAACTTTTTGTTTTTTCTATTTTGAGTGCAAAAGTGTCCAATGACTAAAATTGAGTGAACATATGCATCTGAACATGATTAAACTGTTAGGAAATGAACAAGCATCTCCTTAAGGATTTAGGACAATCACCAGAGTTTCCTTAATAAAATTATCCCCACAGACGTGGATTCATGCAATCCCCAGCCAGAGTTCCAATCTCTCGAAAACTCTCTCCCCAGCTGAGTTGGCCTAAAAAAGGGCCTTGTGGACTTTTCCCTAAAGGAAACACCTCTCTAGCAGGTCGTCAAATTTTCTCTTCAATAGGGTTCATTTCCCCAACAAAACTGCAAATTCCCCAGCTTGAGTTGGCCCCTCAGACTATCACAAATAAATGGACAAAACCCCTTAATCCCCGGTAGAGCCATTGCAATCCTCGGCAGAATCATTGCAATCCATAACGGAGTCATTAATATCCCCAAAAGTGGCTATGAAGCTTGGAACTCGACCAAATAACAATTGACTCCGTTCCTCCAAAACAAGTTAATGCGAAGCCTAAAATCCAACCAGATAACTGTCTAACTTCATCCTTTCAAGCAATAGGTTACGAAGCCTGGAATCCGACAAGATAGCAATTAAATTCATCTATTACTATGAAACCTGGAACCCGATCAGATAACAGTCAACTTCAGCAAGTGGTTGCGGAGCTTGGAATCCGAACAAATAGCAATTAACTTCATCTATTACTGTGAAACATGGAATCTGACCAGATAACAGTCAACTTCAGCAAGTGGTTGCGAAGCCTGGAATCCGACCAGATAGCAATTAACTTCATCTATTACTGTTAAACCTGGAATCCGACCAGATAACAGTCAACATCAGCAAGTGGTTGTGAAGCCTGGAATCTGACCAAATAACAATTGGCTTCATCTATTTCATCAGTTACTGTGAAACCTGTAATCTGACCAGATAACAATTATACTTTATCCTTTCAAGAAAATTACAGTGAAGACTGGACCCAACCAGATAACAGTCCGAGTTCAGTAAGGTATTGCGAAGCCTGGAATTTGACCAGATAATAATTAACTTCATTCTCTCAAAAAATTATTGTGAAGACTGGACCTGACCAGATAACAAGTTTGAGTTCATCTAAGTTACTGCAAAGCCCGAAATCTGACCAAATGTCAGTCCAACTTCATCTCTCTAAACAAGCTACTACGAAGCCTAGAATCCGACCAGCTAACAATTAACTTCATTCTCTCAGAAAATTACTATGAAGATTGGACCCGACCGGATAACAAGTTTGATTTCATCTAAGTTGCTGCAAAGCCTAGAATCTGACCGGATGTCAGTCCAACTTCATCTCTCTAAACAAACTACTGTGAAGCCTAGAATCCGACCAGATAATAGTTAATTTCATCTTCCCCAGTAAGTTGCTGCGAAGCCTGGGATCCGACCAGATCACAGTTTAACTTTATTATCCCAAACAAGTTGTTGTGAAGCCTGGGTCCGACCAGATAACAGCTGAGTGCCTTTCTCTTTAATCAAGAGTTAACTCCCCAGTAGTGAAACGAATAACTAAAACTCCTGAACTCTTTTCCCCAAGCATAAATCAATACTCCCCACGGAGTTTCCTCAAGAAAAGAGCCAAAATCAATGGTCCCTAGCGGATTTCTCCTCAAATAACAAAACAGGAATCTCCAACAGAAACATTCTAAACAAAGTTTAAAGATACACATACTCTTCAACAACAGTCCGAGATTTAACTTCCCAAGGCTCCCCGGCATTTGTCAAGGATTTATTTTCTAAGACAAAGATACATTTCAACAACATTTCACATTCATACATCATATTACATACATGATAAATTCATACAACATAGCCTCATTTATTTTGAGAACATCATTACACCATGCATACATCTGCATTCAACTAGCCCTCTCCCTTGCAGTAAAGGTCAACCGACAAAACACAGACTTCTTTTGGTTAAGATTATTTCCCCAATGAAGTCGCCAAACAAACAAAACTCTTCTATCATTCTGGATGGCATCTGTAAGCCCATATTCTACAACTCTTCATCCCTTCTCCAAATGTAATCTTTAAGCCCATTCCCGATACAATAAACACATCATCAGTGCAAATTTCTGGGCACTCTAGTGTTCAATCATCTTTTACCTTCAAGTCACGAATGGAGGACCCGCCAATCTAACTCTTCGGGTTTAAGAAGATTGAATAGGGACAACTGTTGTACCCTAAAATTTTCTCTCTCATTTCACAAGATATTTCCTACAAATATTGTCAATGACTCAAGTTTGCGCAAGTATCGACTAGGTCGAGCAATATCCTCAACACTGATGCCTCAAATTAGGGTTTGAGTTTGCACAAAGACAGTTGGACTTCTAATAGATCCAATGACTTTCATGGACCATTATGGACCCTCAGGATTTCTCCTGTCAAGTTTCAATTCTTGGATCACAAAATCGCTCAGTAAATTGATCAGATGGCCTAAAATCAACTGTATTGAAGAAAAAAAGTCAATTATGGTCAACCTACAGTAAAACTTCAAGATTTTGGACCAATATCAACATTTTGAAGTTATATGTATCATTTGATAAATATCAGATCATAATTCTCCAAGAAAATTGTTTGAAACATCAAAAGGGAAAAATGGTCCAAATTAGGGTTTTGGTTGAGAATGACCAATCTTTGAATTTTGACTTAGTACATGACTTATTGGTTTGAAAGATGATCTCAAGGATCCGAGTGCATCATTTTGACCTAATCGCATATTCCAATTCATCTCCCGAGATCACTGGATTGATAAACGAAATTCGGTCAACCGATGGAAAAAAGTCAATTGCATACTAAAAAGTCAAACTTTGACTTCTTGGTCAAATTTGAGTTTCAAAGATCACATTTAATCAAGACACTCAAAATATGGAATTTGATCATCAAAAGTCAAGAAAGTTAAAAGAAATTTTGGAAAGACAAACTTTGCAAGACTTAGAAATTTTTCTAAGTGTTTGTACACTTGTTAATTTCATTGCTTCATGACATCTTTTCACTATAATTCAAAATAATTCAAGATGTTACAAATAATTCAAGATGTTACAAATAGTTCAAGTTATTACAAAGTTTCATTTTTTGAGTTACAAATCCTAAAGCTTTGTCTTGTTTGAATTTTCCCTTTGACTCAATCTCTAAAACCTTGCCATTATGCTATCCACAAAACCAGAATTGTATCATGCTACAAATGTTACTATCAAGAAAAGCCCCAAAATATGATATGCTGCCAAGTCCAAGCCTACTACTACAAGCCCAAAACTATGTCAAAAATAGTCTGATGTCCTGCTACAAAACAACCCTGCACTAAGCTGCCACTCCACTCCAAAACTGCTACAAAACAGTCCTGCTATGCTGCCTCCAACCTTGTCCAAACCTACACTATATCTGTCCCATATTTGCACCAAATTAGAACATAAGAGCTGCATCTAAAAGGCAATGAAACTGTATACCCAAACAGTTCAAAAAATCTCATTTGTTTCCCTCCTAAATCTCAGCCAAACTTCATCTACAAATAAATTGTTTCACAACACACAAAGGGATTGGCTTTTAGAGAGAGAATATAGAGTTTTGAAAATCTAACATAACTTTTCTTGTAACTTCTTCCCATCATCAGCTCTATCTTCATTCACAAAAACAAAACCACAACCACTTATTCCACCTTGCAAGCTCTCCCATAAACCAGCCATCTAAACACTTCATATCACATAGAGATTGTTCAAACACAGGAACCGTTTATTTAGTGCCATTATCATCACCTTTCAAACACAAAAAAATAGTATTGTACAACTTGACTGGGTTGGAGTTGGTTCAGCAACCTTCAATACAAAGGAAGGTTCAACAACTTTTTGAAGGATCATTGAAACCCACACAACATCTTGAATGGTATTCAGACTCAAGACACAAATTACAGTCTCAAGGTAAGTCTTCTTGACTTTAAACCCTTCATTTCAAGCATCATTAGTGATTCATTTTTGAAAATAAAATGTAATAACCATTGCCCTTGAAGCTAACCATTTGTTTGTCTTTCATTTTTGTCAATTATATGTTGAGGACTGACTTGTACAGACAATAGAACAATGTTAGAACTAAAAAACTGCAACATGAGTCGACACATACTTACATGAGTCGACTCATTTTAGTGATAGAACAAGGTATGAGTCGACACAAAGCCTTATGTGTTGATAAATACTGCTATCCAGACCCAAAATAGAAGGACAAAAGGTGCATGAGTCGATACAAAACACGAATGTTTCGACACAAGCGGGAAATGAGTCGACACATACCATTATTTATCGACTCATACTGAGTTGATTTTGTTTTTAGAGGAATAAGAAGGGTTATGTGTCGATGCATAGATGCATGTGTCGACACATAATGGTTAAAAAAGTTTTTTTCCTTTCTTTTTACACTATTTTTTATATTTTCTTCATTGCTATTCGATATGGTTGTAATATTTAGGCTTCTACTTCATCCCTATTTGTAAATTGTACCCCCATCCCCCTAATGATGTAATAGTGTAGGATTTTAATTTCCGCAAATTTATCATTTTCATATAATTGTTGGTAATTAGGGTGTGTATGGAAAGATAAAATCAATCGTTAGAAAACCCTAATCTCAAAGACAAAAATGCATGCAATCAAAACACAATTCACAAAAGCACCTCTAGGGTAACCTCGCTTGTTGCCTCGGAAAATAGCCATGTCCCTTGAATGTGGGACACTTTAGAAAAGACCTTCGATAAAAAAATATCGTAGTCCCTCGATGACCCTTCAATGTTGCCTTCGATAAAACGATCTTAGCCCCTATGAAAATTGCTAAAGAGTCTCCTAAGTTGCCTTCTATACGATTGACCCACACCCTTCCCTTCATATCCAAAGATAGGGCTTCTTATCAATCAATGGTAAGGTAGTAATATCTAAAAGAGGAGGAAAATAACAAATACCTTTTGGGTAGGTAGGACGCTCGTAGTTGCTTGCTCACAAACTAAAACCATCTCCACATTCACACTTTTAAAACATATTCAAAAACAAACATCTCTTTGAACTATTTTCAAAACCAACAATTTGTATACATTCTTATAGAGACGGGAATCATTACAAAGTTTTCCGAAACAAAGGCGTTTTCAAAATATTTTCAAAACTTGCACCAAACACAAACACATTTCAAACAAAGCATTTCCAAAAGTGATCAAGCAACTAAGAGCCCATAGATAACTACGGATGAAAAGGGTGATAACACCTTCCCTTTTCATAACCTACCCCCCGAACTCAAGAAAAATCTCAAAAGGTATTTCTTGTTCTTTTCACCATTTCCTTTATTAGATAAAAATAAAGTTGGTGGAGACTCTTGCTATCCGCAACAATTATGATAAAATGCAAAAGAACCAAGTCAGTTCTCCCATCGTATTACACATGTCATGGAACAAACTACCATAGCACGTTGATATGTTGCACCGACGTTCTTCAAACTAAAAGGCATAACCTTATAACAAAAGGTGCTCCATTGTATGATGAAAGTAGTCTTCTCCACACCTTCAGGTGCCATCTTGATTTGATTATACCAAGAGAAACCATCCATGAAGGAAAATACTTTGTGCTGAGCGGTGTTGTAAACCAGAACATCAATATGCGGAAGCGGAAAATCATGCTTGGGACTTGCCCTGTTCAGATCCCTGTAGTCTACAAACATATGCACTTTGACATCCTTCTTAGGTACTGGTACCACATTTGAAACCCACTGAGGATAGGACGTAACAGCTAAGAAACCTGCATTGAACTGCTTCATAACCTCGTCCTTGATCTTCTCTAACATCTCGGGACACATACGATGAACCTTTTGCTTTATCGGTGAACAACCATCTTTCATCGGTATACAGTGAACCACAATATCGGTATCAAGCCCTGTCATGTCTTCGTATGACCAAGAAAAGATCTCAACATAGTCACGCAACATCTGGATTAATCTGTTTTTGACACTGTCTTCTAGGTTGGAACCTATCTTGACTTCTTTATTATCCTCTTCAGTACCCAAGTTCATAACCTCGAGTGGCTCTTCATGTAGTTGTATGGATCTTTCTTCCTACATTAACAGCCTAGCAAGCTCTCCAGGTACTTCACAATCTTTCTCACCTTCCTCGGCTCGGTAGATCAGATTTTCGAAGTCATAGTTGGGAATAGCAGAATTGTTATCAATAGGATCATGGGTGGATATGGATCTGCAATTTGTTGTGTGGGTGTGTGTAAGAACACATAGCTATTTTGAAAGCAATAAAGTAAAAGAAAGACAAAAACTGCAAAATTTGAATGCAAACGTCCAATGATTTATTGAATGAAAATATGCGAATGAAATATGACAACCCTAACAAATGGACTGTTGTGCCCCGGGTAAGGCACAAGGCTTAAATTTATTGTTTAAAATTACATATACAAAAACTTGAAAGCAAGAAAAACAAGAAAATATCATTTACTCCTAACTAAAGGAGATTGGTATAACATCTTCAGTCTTCCAAATACTAAGCCCGTTGTTGGTGGTAGGAAAGATCCAACTGTCTAGGTCATAGTCACTATCAGCGTCTTCTACTGTGTTAACTCCATTGTTGTTGATGCAGAATGGTGGTCTTCCAGCACGAGAACGATGAACAGCCCTCTGAGCCTTTATAGTGAAACCCAAACCAAATTTATCAAACTTGTAAGGAATGTTAGGAACATGACCCCAAGTAGTGCAACCAACTTCTTCTACCACAACTCTAGTGTCTTTCAGAGAGGCTATTCTGGGTGGAACCCTGGTGTTATACCCCAAAATTTGCCCTCCCATCTCTCAAATATTTTTCTCACAATTTATACTAAGTCAAGGCTGCATAAAATTTGCTTCGATTGAGCACCTAACCTCCTTCAAGATTGTTTCAAATTTCCAAGCTTCGATTGAAGGCTTGACCTTTAGCTTGTTTGTTGTATACAAGCTTCGACTGGGCATTTGTTTCCTTTGAAACAGTCTCCTTCGATTCAAAAGGGAAGGGCCTCCTATTGGTGCTCCTTCGATTCAAAAGTTAGTGGCTTCCTACTTGTTTCTTTCGATTCAGAGGGTGTTATCTTCTTACTGGTTTCTTTCAATTCAGAAGGTGTTGGCAATGGCCTCCTGCAGCTTTCCTTCGATTTAGAAGACAAGTGCCTTCTCTATGCTTGCCTTTAATTCACAAGGTAGGAACTTCCAACATACCAGCAGGCACAAGGCAACGACCTCCTGCATACATCCTTCAATTGAACCATTGGCTTTACATGCTTGCTTGATTCACAATTCAATCGTTACCTGAATGCCTGCCTCGATTGAGCAAGGGCCTCTGCAGCTTTATCTTGATGACTACCTACATGCAAGCTTGATTCCTACTTCGATTGGGCATTTGATTTCTTTGGAGCAAGCTTGATTCCTGCTTTGACTGGGCAATATCTCCCTTGGAAAGTTTGTTTTGACACGCATAATTTTTACTTTGTTGGCCCATTCAAAGGAATTGTACGTGATGCACATAAGTGATGCATGTGGTCCCTTCAAAAGAGCATACACATTGGTTCAAAATGAAGGATACATATATTGCTGGCTAAAACGAAAGAGAAATATGCAAAGATGCTGGATGGCCAAAAATCCCACATATAGCCATACTCAAGTTTCCCGCACAAGCATTCATACTGAAGGAAGCTTCAATTAGCCTGGAAAGAGTTTTCGTTGGGGATAGCTGAGAAGGGGCTCAATTGAAGAGGCCCCAATGATGATACTTGAGCCTTTCGAACGCCACACATTAGTGGTCTATTCGAAGAGGGCATAAGGCATACATATGGACTATTCGAAAGACACTAAAAAAATCCATTTGAAGAGGGCACATGGCATACATATTGAATATTCGAAAGACACTCAAAATGCCCATTCGAAGGGTACACAAAAGGTCCATTCAAAAGACCCATTCAAAGGATATACAAGAGGTCCAATCGAAGGACAGGGACTGGAGAGTATTCGAAGTCAAAGGTGTCCACATTCATTCAAGTTCAAAAACAGACAAGAATCCTATGTCTTTGGCCAAAATTTAAATTCTCATTCATGGCCTTAAAGAACATGTTTATGGTTGTTTACTACCTTGCTACCTTGTCACCTCCTTCCCCTCTATATAAGGAGCACACTAGCAAGCTCAAATGAAGAGAAAAAAAGAGAGGAGAGACCCACAAGAAAGAAAGAGACACACACGCTGCCTCATAAGCATACTGAAACTATCAAAGTCCTTACAAATAGTTCCACTCGAAGGAGTCTTCAGTAACACCCTATTCACTCCCTAAAGTCTGTAGGAAGTGTTCCTGATCACCATCCCCTAAGCAAGCATCTCCATGCCCAGAAGTGCCAAATCGAAGCTTCCAGCTGTTGTTAAGATTGGTAAAGAGATCAAACTTTGTATGTGCATGATATATTAAGGACCTGGGTTTGACACACAGGTCTGCATTTGTTTTATTTCTAACATTTGTTGCAGATCCAGCATGAATAGGCCAAAGCGCGTAGGATCGAAGGACTTGGGTTTGATATCCAGGTCTTGCATCCTTATTTGGCTAATATTTGTCTTGCAGTTTCAAATCAAAAGGCAGCATCCACCCCTGGATCGAAAAGTAAAACATCCTTTCTTAGATAAAAAAAATCACATTCCCCTCTGGATCGAAAGGCCCATCATTATACGTGAATCGAAAGGCCATGTTTTCCCTTTGAATCGAAGGAGGGTTCTTCTATCTTTAATTTTGCTTTATTCATTTCTTTATTGATTTTAAATTAACTTTAAATCAGAAAAATCACAAAAAGTATTAACTTAGTACTTTTAATTAAACTAATTTTGTAAATAAATTAAATAAATATTTTAATTACTTTCTTTAATTTAAAATAAATTAAAATTTAGGACCAAATTTAGCTTTAATATTTTCTTTTCATAATAAAAACAAAAAAAAATTTAGATTTTAGTTAATTTTGTTTTCTAATTAAATTTTAGGTATTAATTTCACTTAGTATTTTCTTAAAATAAACAAAACCAAAAAAAGATTTTCTTGTTTACTTAGAAATTTTCTTAGGTTTTAGACGTCCCTTTTAATTCGTTTGCGCATTCATTTACTTTCGCATTTTGTTTCTTCTTATTGTAACTGCTTCCCAGTTTGTAATAGTAACTAGGACTTTACTTTTCGCATTTCTATAATGTACCTCTCACAAAGCCATGTAATAGCGTAGGTTTTACATTCCCGCACTTTACATTTCTCCACTTTAAATTCATGTATATATATTAACTGTTAGTAATTAGGCTTGTATGGAAAGACTAATAACAAAACGCTAGCAAACTTAACACAAGACTAAAATAACTGAACATAATACACCATACACATATTCACCTCTAGGGTACCCCACTTCGGTTGCCTTCGGAAAAGAGTCACAATTCTCGAAACGTGAGAAGTTTTAGTGGATGTCCTCTAGTTTGAAAGATCACAAGTCCCTCGATGATCCTCTCGATGTTGCCTCGGTTAAAAGTGATCTTAGGACTTTAGGAAAGTTACTAAAACTCCTTGCCAAGTTGCCTTCCTGACCATAACGTCCTTTTGAATGTCCCTCAAACATCCAACGATAGGGCTGCCTACTCACTAATAGTAAGATAACATTGTCTAAAGGATATGAGGAAAAGAACAAACCTTTTCGAGTACAAGTAGATAGCTTTTAGATGCTATGCTCAAAACAAACTATTTTCACTTACACATTTCAAAAACGACTTTCAAAAACATTTGCTTTGTCAACACTCGTGAGGACTGATACAAGAGTTATCACAAAGCGAATCGCCGCACTAAGGCATTTTCAAACTGCTTTTTCAAAACACAAAGCACAAGCAATTTTCAAAACATGAGCTAGAATCTAAGAGCCCGTAGATAACTACCGATGGAAAGGGTGATAACACCTTCCCTTTCCATAATCTACCCCCCTTACTCAGAAAATTCTCGAAAAGGTCTTTTTCTGTTCTTTTCACCCTTTCCTTAATTTAGATAAAAGAAAAGTCGATGGCGACTCTTGCTTACCGCAACATTTGCGAATACAAATGCAAAACCAGTATTAACAGTCAGTTCTGCCACCGTATCATAGAACTGGCGACTCTGCTGGGGACTTATAAAAAGTGGGGTTACCTTAGAGTCTAGTTCATTTTAAACTTCTTTACCTTGTATGCTTTGTCTGCTTTACTTTTGAGGGCTTGTTTGGGTTGTTACTATAGATCCTACACGCAGATCTGGGGCACCTTTTTAGGTAAGTAGCAATAGATCATGGAAACTGTGTGGGGTATACCGACATGGTTGAAACGATAGCTATGTTGATGTGACACTTTGGTTGGTACCGGTAGCCCTTGAGTAGTCAAGGAGAATACGGGGCCGCTGCATGGTGTCATGAAGCATCAACTGACCTTAGAATCTTTAATTGAACAACTTGGCCATTAGGAAGTAGTGAGATAGTTGTCTTTGGTGTAGTCCTAATTCGGTTGATACTCAATACTACACTCATTGAGATTTGACTCCCGAGTTTTGTTTGGTGGCAAGTCAGTTGTCGATCGGAACGAAACATGTGGGAAAAATCAGTGATATTGAGATCCCTTAGAACCCAGTTACTATTGATAGGACAGGTTGAGCCAACTAAACTACAAGAGGGTACTTACCTATAAACCCCATGCAAGCCTGAACCTAAGTCTGCTTGTATGACTTATTTGCCTTCATTATCTAACAACTTGAACTCATTGCAGGACTTTTGGTGGTATTCCTTGCAGGACCTTGTTTGTATACATTATCCAATAACCTGAATTTCTAGCAAGACATACTTGTCTTCATCACCCTTCATTTTTACTTAACGCATAACATATACATCATATCATCATACCATAACATTTCCTTAACCATTTCAAGGATCTCAAGGGCTTGTGGTGCAGGTTATGATAAAGCAGACGTCTAGAGAGGGGTAAGGGGATTTATTTTCCTCTAACCAAATGTCTCCAGAAGACAAAAACACGACAACTTGAGTCAGGGGCTATGACCTACTCGATATGGTGAGTTTGACTCTCGTAGAAGGACCTTCAACGATACGAAGTTCTCCAATCAAAGTTGCAAAATTCAACTTTTGACATTTTCTTGTTTAACCCGCGAGATCCTTGAAATAATTTACATATCATACATGTCATTGCATAACAGGTATTCTTCGAACAGGCTTCTTATCCCTTCGCTGTTTATTTCAGCAAAAGAAATGGCTCTCGAACAAATAGTGAAAGACCTTCAAGCCCAAAACGCTCAGTTCCAACAGATGTTCCTGGCTCTGACTAAGGGACAAGAAGATTTGAAAGCTCTGATTCTCAAGGACAAGAAGAAGAAGCCAAAGAAACCATTTAGTGTAGTGAATTTGGGAAGAAGGATCGGAGGACTAGTCAAGAGAGCTCTAGATATTTCAACTCCATCAAATGAGGGGGATAATGATGAGGATGATAACAACCCAGAGACTGATGAAGAAGAAGCTAATTACTCCGAGGAAGAATATCCTCTTGTTGATGATAAATATAAACAGCTGGAGGATCGTCTCAATGCTATGGAGATTCAGCAGGTACCCGACTTGGGCTTTGAAGAGTTAGGGCTGGTTTCTGGCGTGATCATCCCACCAAAATTCAAGGTTCCCACATTTGCCAAATATGACAGGGTTTCTTGTCCTAAACTTCACCTGAGATCATATGTTAGAAATATCCAGCCTCACACTACTTACCGGAAGTTATGGGTCCATTTCTTCCAAGAAAGTTTGGCTGGAACTCAACTAGAGTGGTTCTATCAGCTAGAAGGAACTGACATTCATACATGGGAAGACTTGGCTGCTGCTTTCTACAAGCAGTACCAATATAATGCCGACCTGGCGCCAACTCGAGTGCAATTGCAGAATATGTCCATGGGCTCAAGAGAAGGGTTCAAGGAATATGCACAGAAATGGAGGGACCTAGCTGGCAGGGTGCAGCCTCCTCTGACTGATCGGGAAATGGTAGACATGTTCATGGGCACTCTGACAGGCCCATTCTTTAATTTATTGATTGGGAGTTCTTCATCCGGTTTTATAGAGATGGTTTTGACTGGGGAAAGGATTGAACGCGGTATCAAGACTGGGAAGATTCTGATGGCTGCATCTTCTATTGCTGAGAAGAAACCATTTGGTGGCAAAAAAGAAATTAATGTTGTCCATGGCCAAAAGAGCCATAGTAACATAACCACCATCAGTCTGTGGGAGCGGTGTTAATGTCTAATCCTACACCTGTTCAACATCAACGGGGCAACAGGCGTAGGATGAAGTATCAAGAGAACCAGTACATTAATATTAATATGTCTTTGTCTCAAGCGTTACAACAATTGCTAAAAGCATAGCTGATTACACTAAAGGATCCTCCTTAAAAACTTGATACATTTTCTCCTAAGTACAATCCTAGTGTAAAATGTGCTTACCATTCTGATAGTCCTAGGAACGACACTGACAACTGTTGGACTTTGAAGAACAAGATTCAGGATTTGATCGACAACAAGGAGATCAAATTTGACTCTCCTAAGACCCCAATGTGATCACTGCTCCCATGCCAAATCATGGTCAAAATTGAGAGCGTTTATTTCATTTGAATTGTCAGTTGTAATTTCGTTGTTGCTTAAAACATTTATCTTTATGTCAAACTTTGGTTATTCATATTAATACATTCATATGTTTGTCTTGAATTATTTCATTTGTATTCATTATATTCAAACTATGTTTTTACTTCCTTTTTTGTGATATTCAACTCCTGATTAAAAAACTCTAAGCCTTCAGAGGGAGGATGACAAAAAGATACCACAGTCTCTACAATATGCTTTTGAACAAACCCCGCTGATGATGTACAAGCGTTGTTTCAAAATCCTAAAACAGTGGAGTTATAAGGAAGATAATCCCTAGTCAACCCCTTTGATCCTAAGAAGTAGGAGTTTTTATTTTCACATAAATTAAAACCCGTAATCATAACCTGGGGCAGGGTAGTTTGCTCAGTCAATTCTGAGGTGCATTCATTCGCAAGCTCATCCTTCATACACGACAAATAGTGTAGAAGATGCATTCTAAAAGATGGTGATGGTTTCGCATAATCGTCAAGGCAGGCGGTCATTGTCTCTCAAAAGCAAAACCCGCTAAATCAAAACCTATAAAGGAGACTTAAGAAGAAAAAAATTGGGGCATCCCACTGACTGTAATCGCAAAGGAAACAGTTCATGCAAAAGTAGGGATAACAAAATCAAAAAAAGAGGTCCTACAAATCCTCAACAAAAAAAAGGAAAGGTTACCAAAATGACCACCTTCCCAAATGAACGTTCAATTCTTGAACCATCACCAAGTGTCAGAGCAAAGATTCCAGACTAAATTGGGATCTAAACACACAATTAGCTGAGCATAGGCTCGAAGAACATCACGAAGAATGGGTTGGGTACAAATAAAATTTGAGCCTTTATCCTTTGTTTCTTAAACTGTTAACCAGACCATGTTATAACCCTTAAAAGTCCTAACTGAAGCATGGGTTAGTTTGAAAGAATACTGTTACAAAATGTATCCTGACTCATGTAGGATCCGCTATAAATCCTGAGTTGATATCACACTTTTACAAAATTTGTTTGTTTTACTAAAAAATGAATTTGCAACTTTAAGACAGACATAAGCTTTGCATTCTTAAAATACCATTGTTTGCATATGACTATTTGTTCAACATCAGAGAAATTCGCACGACGAATATTCGATGAACATAGATCCTCTCAGTGGATAGAATCACCTCAGATGAAAAGACATTCTAGTGATAGGCCTTTCATAATCAAGGGGCATAGCATGGTGTTCAGCTGATCTGGGGCAGTCAAGTGAAGGTTCAAGGAATCTCTCAAAAATTCCAAATAGCCAAGGGCATATCTCCACCTGAATCACTTGGGGAATTGGACATGAATTTCAGCAACGAATCATGTACGATCAAACAAACATCTTCTGGCAGTGTGGCAACACTTACTACTATGAACAGTGACAATTCTCCGTACCCGGTGAACATGGACATAGTCGGAAAATACTACGCATGAACAAAGACCCACTAGGTTGACTGGCCTAAGAAAAAATAAGGGCATCCCAGCGAACCAAAAGGGTTTGGGGAAAAATTAGGGATATACATATGAAAAAAACTGTACACCCGACAAGTCGAAAACCTGAAAAGGCGGCTTGGACAAAAAAGGGTATCCCGGTGGACTGAAAATCCGAAAGGACAGTCCAGGAAAAAGTTAGGGAATTAAGCGTACGACTATGTCCCATCATCTCGTCACTTTTCTATCAGTAGAAAGTTTATTACCTTGATCTGCATTCACCAAGGAATCCAAGAGTTGGGATAACAGTTAAACCATCTATAAAATCCCCGGTAGATACCTTCTCCAGCAGGTACTGAGGCAGGGGCATTCTACTACAAGGTCACTGCCATATTCTTAGCATGCAGCCTAATGATGCCACGTGTTCTCATACCCTCGGCAGAGCAAGGTAATCCAATTACTGCTTTAATACCTAAAAGTCCCTCAGTGAAGTCACCAAAGTTTCTCAGGATTCCCCAACAGGATTTCAAAAAAATCCCCAAGAAGTTCACTGAGTTTACCTTCCCCAACAAAGTTTATTTCTCTAACAACGGAAGTTCATCTCCCAGCGTTTTCAACTTCAACAAATCTGAAGACCTACATTCTCTACCCCCAGCAACAATTAGGGATTTATTTTCCCTAATTCAACAATACAGCAATAGAACGACTGACACGTTCATACATTGCATTCATACATCATTTTACAAACATCATAGCATACGCAGTACAAATGCATATATCACAATCTCATTTTTTTGAAGAACACCATTTGCACTTCATACATCATGACATTGCATGCAGCTAAACCTTTATCTTTTCAGGTAAAGTCTATACATAAATGAATTTTCGTATGACCATACAAATTTCTAGTACTCTATTGAGGTAGAAATCGTCAAAGATTCCTTCATTATCTATTGAGGTATCAATCGTCCAAGATTCCTTCATTATCCATTGAGGTAGAAATTGTCAAAGATTCCTTCATTACCTGTTGAGGTAGCAATCGTCAAAGATTCCTTCATTATCTGTTGAGGTAGCAATCGTCAAAGATTCCTTCGTTATCTGTTGAGGTAGAAATCATTAAAGGTTCCTTCATTATCTGTTGAGGTAGCAATCTCCAAAGATTCCTTCATCATCTATCGAGGTAACAATCGTCAAAGATTCCTTCATTATCTATTGAGGTAGCAATTGTCCAAGATTCCTTCATTATCTGTTGAGGTAGCAATCGTCAAAGATTCCTTCATTATCTGTTGAGGTAGCAATCTTAAAAGATTCCTTCATTATCTGTTGAGGTAGAAATCGTTAAAGATTCCTTCATTATCTGTTGAGGTAGCAATCGTCAAAGATTCCTTCATCATCTGTTGAGGTAGAAATCGTCAAAGATTCCTTCATTATCTATTGAGGTAACAATCGCCAAAGATTCCTTCGTCATCTGTTGAGGTAGTAATTGTCAAAGATTACTCTGTATAACCCTCCAGAGGCAGTCCAACATGGACTCATCCTGAAAAATCCCTACATAAGCTCTTTCTAATACATTTTCAGGTAACAGTTAATTCCATTATCCCCAGCAAGTTACTGTAAAGCCTGGATTTCAACCAGAAAACAACAAGCTTTCATCTCTCCAGAGATAACTCTTCATCAGAGCCTTGGATAATTGAAGTTCCTAGACTCTATTCCCCACAGATTTTTCCTCAAGCAGGAGAACAACAAAAACCCACATTTCCCAGCGGACTCCTCCTCAGACAGCAGGAACAGGAACCCCCAAAGGAACCATGTGTGAAATCAGCATCTACTTTGGATGGCATCTTTAAGCCCATCTCCAATGACTCTCTGTCATATTCTCTAAATGGCATCTGTAAGCCCAATCCCGACATTATCAACCATCAGTGTTACTACATGCGGGTGAAAATTTCTGGGAACTCTAGTGTTCAATCATCTTCCACCTTTAGATCACGAAAGGCAGACAAGTCAATTTAAATATTCAGGTTTAAGAAGATTGAACAGGGGCAACTGTTGTACCCCAAAATTTTCCCTCCCATCTCTCAAAGATTTTTCTCACAAAATTTCCACTAAGTATAAGTTGCACAAAATTTGCTTCGATTGAGCACCTAACCTCCTTCAAGCTTGCTTCAAATTTCCAAGCATCGATTGAAGCCTTGACCTTTTGCTTGTTTGCTGTATACAAGCTTCAACTCGGCATTTGTTTCCTTTGAAACAACCTCCTTCGATTAAAAAAGGAAGGGCCTCCTGTTGGTGCTCCTTCGATTCAGAAGTTAGTGGCTTCCTACTGCTTTCTTTCGATTCAGAGGGTGTTGGCTTCTTACTGGTTTCTTTCGATTCAGAAGGTGTTGGCAATAGCCTCCTGCAGATTTCCTTCGATTCAGAAGACAAGTGCCTTCTCTATGCTTGCCTTCAATTACAAGGCAATAACTTCCTTCATGCCAGCAGGCATAAGGCAATGGCCTCTTGCATAAATCCTTCGATTGCACCATTGGCTTTACATGCTTGCTTGATTCACAATGCAATGGTTACCTGCATGTCTTCTTCGATTGAGCAAGGGCCTCTGTAGGTTTGTCTTGATGACTATCTGCATGCAAGCTTGATTCCTGCTTCGATTGGGCATTTAATTTCTTTGGAGCAAGCTTGATTCATGCTTCAACTGGGCAATATCTCCCTTGGAAAGTTTGTTTCGACACGCATAGTTTTTACTTTGTTGGCCCATTCAAAGGAATTGCAAGTGATGCACACAAGTGATGCATGTGGCCCCTTCAAAAGATCACACACATTGGTTCAAAATGAAGGATACACATATTGCTGGCAAAAACGAAAGAGAAATATGCAAAGATGCTGGCTGGCGAAAAATCCCACATATTGTCATACTCAAGTTTCCTGCACAAGCATTCATACTGAAGGAAGCTTCGATTATCCTGGAAAGAGTTTTCGTTGGGGCTAGCTGAGTAGAGGATCAATTGAATAGGCCCCAATGATGAGACTTGAGCCATTCGAAGGACACACATTGGTGGTCTATTCAAAGAGGGCACAAGGCATACATGTGTACTATTCGAAAGACACTAAAAAAATCCATTCGAAGAGGGCACAAGGTATACATATGGACTATTTGAAAGACACTCAAAAGGCCCATTCGAAGGATACACAAAAGGTTCATTCAAAAGACCCATTTGAAGGATATATAAGAGGTCCAATAGAAGGGAAGGGACTAGGGAGCATTTAAAAGTCAAAGGTGTCCACATTCATTCAAGTTCAAAAAGAGACAAGAATCCTATGTCTTTTTCCAAAATTCAAATTCTCATTCATGGCCTTAAAGAACATGTTTATGGTTGTTTACTACCTTGCTACCTTACCCCCTCCTTCCGTTCTATATAAGGAGCACACTAGAAAGCTCAAAGGAGGATGGAAAAAAGAGGAGAGACCCACAAGAAAGAAAGACACGCACACGCTGCCTCATAAGCATATTGAAACTATCAAAGTCCTTACGAATAGTCCCAATTGAAGGAGTCTTCAACAACACCCTATTCACTCCCTAAAGTCTGCAGGAAGTGTTACCAATCACCAGCCCATAAGCAAGCATCTCCATGCCCCGAAGTGCCAAATCGAAGCTTCCAACTGTTGGTAAAATTATTAAAGAGATCAAACTTTGTATGTGCATCATATATTAAGGACCTAGGTTCGACGCCCAGGTCTGCATTTGTTTTGTTTCTAACATCTATTACAGATCTAGCCTGAATAGGCCAAAGCATGCATGATCGAAGGACTTGGGTTTGATACCCAGGTCCTGCATCCTTATTTGGGTAAGATTCGTCTTGCAATTTCAAATCGAAAGGCAACATCCACCCCTGGATCTAAAAGCAAAACATCCTTTCTTAGATAAAATAAAATCACATTCCCTTATGGATCGAAAGGCCCATCATTATACCTGAATCGAAAGGCCATTTTTTCCCTTTGAATCGAAGGAGGGTTCTTCTATCTTTAATTTTGCTTTATTCATTTCTTTATTGATTTTAAATCAACCTTAAATCAAAAATATCACCAAAAGTATTAATTTAGTATTTTTAATTAAACTAATTTTGTAAATAAATTAAATAAATATTTTAACTACTTTCTTTAATTTAAAATAAATTAAAATTTAGGATCTAATTTAGGTTTAATTATTTTCTTTTCATAATAAAAACAACACAAAAAACTTAGATTTTAGTTAATTTTGTTTTCTAATTAAATTTTAGGTATTAATTTCACTTAGTAATTTCTTAAAATAAACAAAACCAAAAAAAAAAGATTTTCTTGTTTACTTAGAAATTTTCTTAGGGTTTTAGACGTTCGTCTTTATTTCACGCGTATTATTTTGTTCTCGCATTTTCTATAATAATGTACATGCTGACAGTATGTAATAGATTAAACTAGGGCTTTTACTGCTTTTCTTTATTTTCTTTCCCCCATTTGGACATGTAAGTACCCCCTCCCCAAAATATTGTAATAGTGTGGAATTTAAATTCACACACTTTACATTTCTTCACTTTAAATTCATGTATATATATTAACTGCTAGTAACTAGGATTGCATGACAAGACTAATAACAAAATGTTAGAAAACCTAACACAAAAGATAAAAAAAATAAATGAACATAACACGCATTGCACATATACACCTCTAGGGTACCCCACTTCGGTTGCCTTCGGAAAACAGTCACAATTCTCGAAACGTGAGAAGTTTTAGTGGATGTCCTCTAGTTTGAAAGATCACAAGTCCCTCGATGACCCTCTCAATGTTGCCTTGGTTAAAAGTGATCTTGGGACTTTAGGACAGTTACTAAAACTCCTTTCCAAGTTGCCTTCGTGACCGTAACGTCCCTTAGAATGTCCCTCATACATCCAACGATAAGGCTACCGACTCACTAATAGTAGGATAGAACTGTCTAAAGGATGGGAGGAAAAGAACTACCTTTTCGAGTACAAGTAGATACCTGTTAGATGCTTGCTCAAAACAAATTTTCACACTTACACATAAACATTTCAAAACACTTTCAAAAACATTCGCTTTGTCAACACCTTTGAGGGCTGATACAAGAGTTATCACAAAGAGAATCGCCGCACTAAGGCATTTTCAAACTACTTTTTCAAAACACACAAAGCACAAGGTACTTTTAAAATGAGCTAAGCACCTAAGATCTCATAGATAACTATGGATTGAAAGGGTGCTAACACCTTCCCTTTCCATAATCTACCCCCCTTACTCAGAAAATTCTCGAAAAGGTCTTTTTCTGTTCTTTTCACATTTTCCTTAATTTGGATAAAAGAAAAGTCGATGGCGACTCTTGCTTACCGCAACATTTGCAAACACAAACGCAAAACCAGCATTAACAGTCAGTTCTGCCACAATATTACACCTGGTAACCTTAGGAATAGCAGAAACGTATTCAGTAACAATAGTTGTCTGAGGGATAACCTCAAAGGCATGACAAGGAGTTTCGATGAATTCACCGTCCATCTTAACGTACTTGAAGGAGTTCAAGTGGCTTACCATGTACTCGTCTTCACCACAAACTGTAACAACCTTTCTTTCACGGGATATTTCAACTTTTGGTGTAGGGTTGAAGTAACATCGCATGCCCCATGAATCCAGGGACGTCCAAGTAAACAAGAATAGGCCGAACGAATGTCCATCACATAGAAGGTAGAGTCGAAGACCTACAAACCTACTTTGATCGGGAGATCCACCTCTCTGTGCACCATCCTCTTTGAACCGTCAAAGGCTCTAACCATAATATCACTGGGTTTCAGCACACCCCTTCAGTCAAGTCTGTCTAAAGCACCTTTCGGTAAGACATTCAATGAGGAACCCATATCAACTAACACATGAGCTAAGGTAGTGCCCATACACTCAATAGAGACATGCAGGGCCTTGTTATGGTTTCTTCCTTCAGGAGTCAAGTCAGCATCAGAAAAGCCTAGCCCATTATTAGTGGTCAGGCTAGCAACATAATTTTCAAATTGACCAACAGATATTTCTTGTGGTACGTGAGCATACTTCAAGAACTTCACCAAAGCCTGAGCATGGCTTCAGAGCACAACAAAAGGGATAACATGGAGATCTTAGAAGTCTGTCCCAACTGCTCAATAATCGTGTAGTCACTCTTCCGGATGATATTTAACACTTCCTCCATCTCTTGCTTGGAGGCATCTTCAGCGGTAACTTCTTTAGGTGCCCCAGTATGGGTAGGCTCTGTGATCTGTTCTTTTCCCTGAGTCTCAGTAGTTAACTCATCATCAGTAACATGAACTGGTGTAGCAACAGTCTTCAGAGACATTTCTGGAGAGAAAACCCTTCCACTTCTAGTAACTTTAATGGTCCCAACAATATTGTCCATGTTGGAATCAGTAACTTCAATACCTTCACTTTCAATAGTCAATGGTTC